>CM053793.1:428175574-429648074 GCA_028749045.1 Cupressus sempervirens | reverse complement strand
CAATCCCTTCTGTATTTGTTGACTTTTTAATGTAAGATCTTAAGAATAGCCTTGTTGGATTGTTTCACTTGGCCATTACCCTAGGGGGTAATAAATAGAAGACTAATGCTGCTAGATTCTAAATTTTGAGCACAACTCTTTAATATCCTTGTTTTTTAAATATCCCTCATTTTTAGTAATGATGGAGGATGGTACACCATACCTACATATGATGTTAAGAATTAACATAGCTATAGTTTTCCCACTTGCTACAAAAAGAGGGACTACTTTCACCCATTTAGTGAAGAAGTAGTATGTAGCTATGATAATGAACTTGTGTCCATTTGAAGAAGACAAATGAATCCAACCCACTAGATCAAAGGCCCATTGTTTAAATGGCCATAGCATAATATATGGAAGTAGCTCCCTAGCTAGAGCATGAATCAGATTTCCATGGAGTTGGCATTGTTTGCAGGACTTGACATATTTAATTGCCTCTTAATCTATAGTTGGCCAATAGTAACTAACTCTAATGAGTTTACAAGCTAGTGTCAAGCCATTAGAGTGAGATCTACAAATGCCCTTGTGTACATCAATTAATATGTGTTTGGACTCATCAAGTTCTAGATACCTAAGGAGTCATCCATAAAGACCTCTCCTAAACAAGTCATCAGCAATAATAATATACCATGTAGCACTGTGGATAAGGTGACATTTTTCATTTCAGGTTAGATTGTCCAGAATTGTTTGGTCATGTAGGTAAGAGTAGATATGATGGTAGCGGGATGATTCATGTCCTACAATAAAAAAATCATCCAAGATTTAGGGGAATTATTAGTAGGGTAGAGTAATGTCTCCACTAAAAAATTGTATTGAAAATCATTCTTAAGCATGTGTACCATGGAAGCGGGAGTAGCTATTGCATCAGTTGCCTTATTGTCTACCTAAGGAATTTATTGAAAAGTGACATGAGCAAAGTATTTCTTTAGATCATCCACCATTCAATTATAAGGTATCAACTTCTCATCCTTTTTTTGATAAACATCATTGACGTGATTGATTACCAACTATGAATCACCAAAGATATTCAATTCATCTACTCTCCATTCAACTACAATCTTCATGTTGTTGATTAGGGATTCAAATTCTACAATATTGTTTGTACAAGGAAATAGGATCTTGTATGCCTTTAGCAATGAATACTTCTATGGTATTATGAATAAGATCCCAGCACTGAATCCTTACTATGTGAAGGAACTATCAAAGAACATCACCCGAGTTTCATGTATGAGCATTAAAATAGATTCATCAAGGAAGTCAATAATCAGTGGGATAAGACTTTGCATTAATGCTTCTGCTAATTGATAAGAAATTGTCTGTCCTTTGATAGCCTTTCATTCAATGTATCTGATATCAAACTCACTTAGTATCATGACCCATTTGGCTAACCTCCCTATTAGAGATGCCTTGCTAAGTACTTTAGTGGATCAATTTTGGCAACTAGTCATATAGTGTGAGCAATCATGTAGTGTCACAACTTTTGAGAAGCAAAGATGACTACCAAGCAAGCTTTTTCAATGATGTTATAGTTCATTGCATATGAAATTAACGTGCAACTAAGATAATAGATAGCTCATTCCTCATTATTGTTGTCCTCCTGAGCTAGCAAGATACCAAGAGATGACTCTATTACTGAGATGTACAAAATGAGAGGTTTCTCATAAATAGGAGGCATCAAGATTGGTGGATTAGCAAGATATTATTTTATCTATGTTAAACTCTGATCATAATCTTTGTTCAAGTCATAAATTAAACCTTTTATGTAGAGTCTTAGTAAAAGGTTGTGACCTATTTACCAACTATAAAATGAATCTATAGATGGATTGAAGTCTTCCTTGCAACCCCCTAATTTGACTAATATTACAAGGTGGAGGTATTTCTATGATTGCTTGAACTTTTTCTAGGTCTACTTCGATTCCTTTTTTAGATACAATGTACCCAAGTAGCTTCTCAGAAGTTACACCAAATGCAAAATTCTTAGGGTTTAATCTTAGATTGAAATTCTCCATAAGATCTAGGATTGGTCCCAAACCTTGAAGATGAGTGTTACATTGTGTACTCTTGACCAAAGTGTCACCAACATAGTCCTTCATCATCATATGCATCATATCATGAAAGATTGTTGTAACTGCCCTTTGATATGTGGCACCTACATTTTTTAACACATTCTAGTAGAAGGTACCCCATGTAGAAGTGAAATTATTCTTCCCTTGGTCTTCTAGTGCAATTTTAATTTGATTATAATGAGAAAAATTATCCATGAGTGAGTACATTTCATATCCTACTATCATATCCACTTTCATATCAATGTTGGAAAGTGGAAAATCATCCTTTGGACATTCTAATTTTAGATCTCAAAAATATGTACAAACTCAAATAGACTTATCATGCTTGGAGACTGGAACAATGTTTGAGATCCGTTTAGCATAGTCAATAACACGGATGAAACCAACTTTTAAAAGCTTTTCCAATTCATTTTTAACAAGTAATGCCACATGAGGATGCATTTTCCTAAGCTTTTGTTTGACTGATTTTACTCTTGCAGAAATAGATAAATGATGCATTATGAGGTTAGGATCTAATCCTTGCACGTATGAGTAGGTGCATGCAAATTTAATCTTTTTTTCTTGAAAGAAGGCAATAAATTCCTCTTTTTCTTCTATAGATAAAGAATATGCAATGTGTATCATGTGAGGTTTTTTTACTATTCCCAAGTTGATTGGTTGTGTTGGCTCTATCAATATTGATGATCTTTTCCTAAAAATGACTAGGAAGTGCATCAAATATTTCATCCTTAGGCACCTCAGAGAGGTTTTCACCTTTGACTACATCTTTTATTTTTACTATTTTGGGTTTTGATACTACCATAATGTAGTTTTCACCTCAAACATCCTATTTTTTTCTCTTTTAATTGTTTGGCTAAGATAGTTGATGTCAACTTTGGTCATATTGATACTCTGTTCACTGGTGGAGGACACTACTAGTTTGACAGCATTTAATAGCAAGCAAGATCATAGTCATTATGGAATGTAGGGACTTCACTAGATGTATTGGAATTCCAATCTATAAGCTCGAGATAGGTGAGTGAGAGAGATATGGTGGGTCTAATGGTGTTCATAGTATAGTCATAAAATGTTTGGACAAGTAATTTGAGACCTAGAGAAATTTTGTCCAAAGGTGTATTTGAATGCCTTTGAGTTCTAATGACATTAATCAAAGACTCATTGACACTAGTTGGATGAGACTCATATGACCAAACCCTAGTTTTTTCACCTATTTCAAGCTGATATTCATATATGTGAACTTGATCTACATCCTTGTTTGTAGTTTCCTTTGAGAGAGAATCAAATTTGTGCTCTTGAGAATCTATGCTACATGGAGTCAGACTATAGTTTTCCCCAGTACTAATGGGAACCGTTCTCCACTTTCATTATCATCTTGATTTTTACAAATTCATTCAACAACTACAATATGATTAGACTCTCCTTGTTCCTATTGAATACAAGGGGGATTAGTGGTGTTTTTAGAAGAATCACTATCAACATTTGTAGTGATAACACGTGGAATGAAGTCATCTAGTTCTACAAAGAATTTGGCAAGATCAAAAGGAATTAGAAAAGGATAAGTATCCTCATCATTAAAGTTTTCCTCATGATAATCTAACTCAATTTGTGACTCATGTTTAGAAAAACTTTCAGATTCTGGTATAAATTTATTAATCCCTAGATGAAAGGGAATATTCTTGAAACCTAGACCTATTGTATCTCAAGACCTTCTAGACATTTCTTTGATAAGATTAATCCAGCCATTGTTGTTATGTCTAATTGGACCATTTCCTTTATAACCAAAGTGTTTCATGAGCTTAAGACCTAGACCATACTTTTCAAGTGTAATCTCACGAGACTATTATGTGAGATCCACTGGAATTTTCTCTCTATATATTCATGTAGCAATGGCTCTTTCTTCATCTTCCTCTTCCAGAGGTACAATATCTTTGACAAAGGTACCATTGAACTTAGTCTAAGGTCCCATAATGATGGGGAGACTCAAGAAGAAATGTCAAAGGTAGAACAAGTTCTATGTGATACTCATCCATCCCAATTCTATCAACTTAAGTGACTTCTCCATTTCTTTTAGTTTATCATCATGATGATCCATAGATTGCCTATTAGCATGTACAAATTTTTTAGCAAATTATAGGTGTAACTAGTATTAGTAGGTATAGTAATTTTAGAGCCTTGGAATGGACATTTGATGCATTGATGGTACATTGAAGGCACATATTGCATTTCATGTATCCATGGTATCCCTAACAAGATATTGTATGCTAATGGAATGTCAAGGACTTGACAAGTAACATCTCTTTCTACTAGACCAACTCAAAGAGGCAACATAACAAGACCTAGGGATTTACACTCGACTTCATCATATGCCTTGATGGTTATTTTATGATGAGGATCAATAGAGTCTTCAAAATAACCCAGTTGTTTGAAAAAGTGCCAAAATAGATGGTTATACCAACTCTATTTTCAATGAGCACATGATGGACACACTTTTGATGTATCATAATTTCAATGTGCAATGATTGGTTATGAGGATGACTCAATGAATTATCATCCACTTTAGAAAAGGACAAATAGTGAGGTGAGGTCATGTGACCCACCATAGATTGGAACCTATCAAGATCAAGATCTTGAGGTATACTTGACTCATTGAGGGCATTTTTAAGAATCTACCTATGAGCAGGCAAGATTTTAAGTAATTTAAATATTAATATTTGAGTGCTCATTTGTTGCAATTTGTCAAGGATACTATAGCTAGTAACCATGGAAGATGTTGCAATTTTCATACCTTTGCCAAATGGACTGGCAATAGGTTTGTCTTTGTGTTGATAATCTCAAGAGCAAAAGGTTCAGGGCCTTTAAGTACTATTTTGGCATGAGAACACGTAACAACATTAGCACAAGATTGTGACAACTCTTTATCAATTGTAAGAGATGTAGCACCTCTTAAGAAAAATGGTATTTTTGGTTTCATATTGTCATGTTTTCCTTTAACCATGATAACATCACAATGTTCAAAGTCCACAAGTTTAATCATGTTATTCACATCATCATCATAGGTGTATGTATAATTGACCTTATTATTGGTTTTTTTTTTAGAGTTTTCTCCTTTCTCATAATGTGGAAATGGCTCCTTAAAAGCCTTGTGGTCTAAATTATTATTATGTCCATCCACAATGATCTCACCATTGTTAATTAAGTCTTGGACTTTGTGATATAGGTTGATGAAATTACTTGTTCTATGACCCTTCTTCTGATGGTATTTGCAAAATGCACTCTCATTCCACCATGTGGGTCATGGTTGTGCATCATAAGGACGAGAATTATCCAATGGAGTAATGATCTTGTTTTGCAACAAGATCTTATAGACCACATCCAGAGGTTCACCAAGAGGTATATACTCTTTTCTTTGTTCTAACCCAAGATGAGTTCCTTATTTTGTTCCCAAATGTCTTGTTATTGGGAGGAGATTTGTCAGCAGTCTTAGATGCTTTGATGTTATTTGTGAGATTAAAAGTCATTTTAGTAGGTTTGGGAGTAATGTTATCAACCACTCCATCATGTACTACCTCTTGATTCTTGTTTACATACTTGGATTTGTTCTTACTAGAGGTAGATCCTTGCTTAATGTCCTTCTAAAAAGTCATATCACCCTTTTTTACCATGAACTCCTCTATTGGGTAGCTTGTGTGATCATATCTCCAAAGGTGTGTAGACCTTGAAGCTGTACTTCATACCCAAATTTAGGTAAAAGATTATTAGTAAAGATATAAATTTTTTCTATTTCAAGAATTTTTCATGAATATTGGTATACAATTGTCACCATCTTTGAAGAAATGTAAGTAAAGGTTCTCCAACCTTTTGTTTCAAGTTACACAGATCACATATGTTGACTGAATGTTGTATGTTGTGTGAGTATTGCTGAATAAAGATATTAGCAATCTAATCAAATGTTTTAATACTAGTAGGTAACCTTGAAAACCCTTCCATGGCCTAACCACCAAGACTCGGTCGGAATAAAGGCATAAGATACGTCTAATTGTGCATGAATTCCATAGAAAAAACACCAAATTCCCTCAAATGATATTGGGGATCAAATTTTTGAAGTATTTTTCATACTTCGGTAACTCAACTCCTCTTGGAAAAGGAGTCATGTCCAAAAAATTTTCAAAAGGAAATGGACAAATGATGTCTAAAGTGTATGTTTTTGTTGGTTTATCCTTGTCACACATCATTTGGGCCAATGATGTCTAAAGTGCGTGTTTTTGTTGGTTTATCCTTGTCACACATCATTTGGGCCAATGATGTCTAAAGTGTATGTTTTCATTGGTTTATCCTTGTCACACATCATTTGGGCCAATTTTTCTTGCATGGCCTTCAGTTATTTTGGTAACTTGGATGTTTTAGTTTCTTCTTCTCATGTGACAATTGTTTCAACATTAAAATGTTGAGGTAGTTTTTTTCCTTCTTGAGCGAGCTTGAGAAAATATTTCTCTTTCTCCTCATTAAGCAAGATCTCCATTACTTACTAAAAAAATGTATCCTTATGACATTTCTCTATATCTTTGAGGGTATCTCTTTAGTATCCTCATACTCATTCATGTAGTTATAAGGTTCTTTTAGTCTTTTGTTTCTTTGGTAGTCTTGATTGTATTGTCTTCTACTATGGTCTCTTGTTTCTTGATCTTGATTAGCCATTTTAGGAGTGTAGAAGGTTTCATTATATGTTAGTTGAAAAGGTGTTCTAAACAAGAATTTAGCTTTTTCATTTAAATATGTAGGTGTTTTGTCAATTTCAGGAAATAATCTTGATATAATAGTTTCCTAGTTTGTTGAAAGTTTATGGAAATTTTTCTTCAAGGACTAGGTGGACCAATAGGTGAAAGAGATCATGAGGATCCTTCACTAGATTCAAATTGTGTGTAAACTTGGAAGCAACCTTTCCCATAATTTTTACTTCTAGCTCTTCCATGTCATGGTCTATAGGGAGTAAACAAGTTTCCACTCCTTATGGAAACAGTCATGGATAATGACTTAAAACAAAGTTTAAACAAGGATCACACTAAAATGTCATCTCAAAGTGACTAAGTGTGTTGTATATCTAGGTATGGATGATCTAAAAAATGACTAGAATAGTCAAGAGTTGTGGCTATCATGACAGAAGGTATAATGAACACAAGAGAATAGAATAGAACAACCTAGTAAGGAGACTAGTTCATGTGAGAGTCACAAGTGATCAACTAAGGAATCATAGTTTGACATTGTTACAGATAAAGGAATGACCAAATATTTTAGATACAGATTAGACTTGGATCAAATTTTGATGACAGAGCTTAGAATAGCTCACTATTTTTGATAAATTTGGATAGATCCGCGCAAGGAAATGACTCCCGAGTGAGGAAATATAGAGGACAAGGCAAGAAAACACCTCTAGCAGAGTAATTTTGATAATTTTGGGACAAAATCTCACATGAGGAAGTACAATGAACTAGGTGAGAATTTAGAACAACAATTTTGAACCTATTTTGTTGCATGAGAATTTGGACAAATCCACACGAGGAAAGGACAAACTAAGAAAAAAGGTATATTTTTTACTCAAAATTTAGTGTTTTGGTAAACATTTGCATGAGGATTCACATCTAGACATGTGAGGAAATATAGAGAACCACACAAGGAAATGCAAACTGAAAATTTTCTCGTGCAAAGTTTTACAAAATTGCAAGTGAGAAAAGGACAAAACTAACAGGTTTGGACTGTACTTGACGAGATTTTCAATGATTCGAGCAATTTCTGAATAGAGGACTGGTAGTGTTTGAAAATTTTAGGTAGATATGGACATCATTTTAGATTTTGGGCATCATGTTCGTTTGTAAGTAGACAGTTTTTTTCAAACAAGGGATGCAAGCAGTAATATTAAACAACCCATTTGAGGACAAAGCAACTCAGAAGGACGGGGGAGTCTTGACCTTTTGTTTTTTTGGGTGACTTGGATATTTTATAGACTTTAAAAAGACACTTTTTATCCCTATAACCAAAAATGATAGAGGAAGTGAAACCTTTTTCTCACAACTTATGTGCACACATTCACCTTACACAACTATGTCACCCCCTAGAGGGCGCTTGTGCTAGTGGTGTATTCCAAGGACTCAATAACATATATGCTCAATAAGCACTCGTGTGGCAAGGTTCAAGGTTGTATACCACCTTCCATCATCTAGGTACATGCTTATGGTGAGTATCTATAGGATAGATTATTCCCTCTCCTTGCACAAAGATTATGCCCCCTTGCGGAGGTGAATTGGATAGAAACTATCTTTAAAAAATTACTTGGCTTCCATTCACATTAATCTCTAGTGGCTTTGTGAAAAAAGTTGAGGCCAATAGCCCACACCAACATTTTTAAGTCCACACACTTGACTAGCAAGCTTGGGGATGGTGCCACCTAGTGCAACAGACATAGCCTCTCCTTGATATGTGATATCAAAATGAAGAGGTAGAAATTAACATGGCTTTGGAGTCTTTTTCTTTACAAAGCTACTTTATTATAGTGAGTTGGAATCATTGGTGAAAGGTGTGTGCTCACTTGGGTCATTCCTAGAGGTTGGATCACTTTGGCAGGCCCTCTAAAGGTTGACTTGAACTGTAGCTTGGATTCAAGGGTCAAAGTTTCTGATTTTTCCCAAAGAGAAAAGAGAATACTCCTCTACCTCGTCACCTTACCCAAACACACAGAACATGTCCATCACTGAATTAGTTTATCAATCCTAATGTGTTTTTTTCAAGAGTTTGATTTTCCTAAAAGGAAGTTATCATCTCTTCATAAAAAATGTTTGTATGGGAGAACTACTAACATTCTTGTCTCCCCAAGTATCATCTTCCAAAGGTGTCTAGGTTTTTTATTTACTCTTGGGCATCACTTCCAAGTAGTAAAGACCATACTCCCCTATTCCTTTGTCTAGAGCCCTATGAAATTCATAGCCCTATTAAACTATGTCTGTAAGAAATAATTAAATAGACATAATGTTTAAGTGGGTTTGAATACATTCTTTGACATGTGAATCTTTGACTGAAACATCTTGCAATCAAACCATTAGTATTGTTTGTATGTTCATGATAAGGTATCTTCAACAAACAATCTACACACCACTTTTAGGTTGTTTCAAAAATTAGAAATAAAAAACAAATGCTTTAGAAAACAAGTGTCAGATCAATCAACATTATAAAAAATAGCATTTAAAAATTGCAATTTACTTTTACAGGTGTGGAGTTTCCCGTGAGCCTCTACACAGTCCCACAAAAAAATTGGTTGTGTACCATGCAAGAAATGACTTGCTCACATGCAGAGATACACTTTTTCACATGAGAAAGTATAGAAATATGGGTGAGGATTATGTTTCTCATGCTAGAAACTAGTGAATCATATGGACAGAATGTCAGAAAAATTGAAAAATTGAAAAATGATCAAATGTTGAGGCCAAAAAAATGATTTTTTGGCCCCATGATGGGCGCTAGAAATGTATGTGCTAAATGTGAGCCTCTAAATTAACCACACACTTCAACATGATCCTTACATTCTAGAAACATCCCAAAGTGAACATGGGATTTTCCATTCAAAAGATCCAACAAATTGATATGTTACCTTCTAACTAGACAGATTTTGGTGTCCACTCTTAGAGTTAAGAGATCAGGAACTAGACCACTAGTATGAAGGATTTTAATCTATATGAATGCAAGATTAAGCTAAATGATGAGAATATTAATCTAATAATAAAATGAGAAAATTAATCTAAATGGATGCATTGTAATTTATATGAAATTAACATGTAAGAGCAATAGAATTATGAAAGCAAATGCTTGAGTAAACAAATTGGCATTAATTTGATACTTTTCATGTGCATCCCCCAAAATAAGGAGTTAAGGGTTTCTTAAATAAAATCCAAGAATTTGATCAATGATTGAGATCAAATTAAATGAACAATTGAGATTGAAGATGAGATTTAGTCAGAATAGAAAATTACCTTGTGAAAAGGAAGTTAACTCACTAGCACTTCTGACAGTAATAAGGAGTTAAATAATCTAATTCCTTTTCTAATTTAAGCCCACTCAGTGTTTCCAAGTCTGAACTAAGAGAGAATATAATAGAAGATATTTGGTTTAAAACTTTAAATATGACCTCACAAATGAATAATCTAATTAATCAAATAATTAAATTTAATAATTAAAATGAGGGTGTATTAATCAAATCAAATATAT
Source organism: Cupressus sempervirens (assembly GCA_028749045.1). Classification (NCBI taxonomy): domain Eukaryota; kingdom Viridiplantae; phylum Streptophyta; class Pinopsida; order Cupressales; family Cupressaceae; genus Cupressus; species Cupressus sempervirens. Next base: position 429,637,719 of record CM053793.1, on the reverse strand, counting down.
GTAATTCCTTGTGTTTATTAGCTAAAGAGGTGAATTCAATTTAATTAAAGTACTAGGACTTGTAACTAAATTAAACTCAATTAATAGTTTTAATTTAGCTAATTCAATTAGTATTTATGAATTAAATAAAGTATATGATTAATGTAGATTAGGGATTTTATGCATTTGTCACTTAGGTCAAGTAGAGATTATTCAAATTAGAATTTCCTAGTACAATAGGACATTGAGTAGAATCAATAGACCAAAATTGATTTAGCATAACAATGTGCCAATTTAGGGGTATTACATTTGCCCCTCTTTGAATGAATGTGCAACTAGCATGTTTGATTCAAAGAAATCAAAAGTCTAAGAACATAGACCAAGAAGTGAGATTGGTTCTAATATTGATGACAAAGACCAATTGATGAGCTTTTTAAGGTTATCTCCAGAATGAAGCTTAGCCTTAGGGAATCTAGATAGAACACCCAGATACTGATATAAAATAACAAAGATTATCAAACTTCATAGAATTGTTCATAGAATGAGACTCAATTCTCAAGAGTCAAGGTTAAGATTTCCTAGATACCTATCCATTAGAAGCTAGCAAGATTAATCATGATTCATAATATTATTCACATAACGAGGCTTAATCCTCAAGATTTAGGGTTAGATTGCCCTGATACCTATCCATTAAATAATGATTGAAAGCAAGAGTTTAGAATTATCTCCAAAATGGAGCTTAATCCTCCAGAGTCCATATAGAACACCTGAATATTAGTCCATAAAAGAGATAACAAGACCTATCATGAGTCATAAGATTATCCCTAGAATGAGGCTTAATCCTCAAGAGTCTAGATAGAACACTTAGATACTTGTGCATCGAGATATGATAAGGACTACTATAAGTGTGATTAGCTAATCAAAAGATGAGATAGATGGCATATGATGGCAGATAAAGGGAACAAAGATGCCCCAAGTGATGAGATGCCCCTAGCGATCAATACATAATGTTCAAATTGAGTTGGAGCCAATTTTGAAAGATTTAATGATGTAATCATCCTACCCTCTCAGGAGTGAAATCAAAAGATGACACACTAAAATAGTGATACAAATTTGGAGTTGATTCAAAGTAATTATGAGTTCCAAAAGAACAAGTTGAATTTGAGTTGTTTAAGTGTGTCATCTCTCGAATTTGACCCTAAAAATGAGTTTAAAGCAGCCAAAATAGCTAACTGGGTAATTTTCATGTCAATCAAAGCATTTTGAAAAATTAGTTCAAAACCTATATAAGGACCCAAAAGTTCATTTTCAAATCATTTGTGCATTTTATGTTTTGTGAAGAAGAGAGCTATGTGGAGAAAATGGTGGTCCCCATGCATACTCATTGATTATAATGTTTGAGGTGACATTGCTAGCTGGTGGACTATGGACCTCTAGTGAGTAATCAAATATCCTCCTTAGCATTTGAAATTTTAAACGTTTGTTCATTTTTTGCGTGTTTTTGAACGTTTTAACTTTTACTACCATTGGATCACACATGGAAGCTCGATATTTCATGCAAGCTTGTATGAAAACTCATGTGACAAAGTACCACTAGGGAACTTCTTCGCATAGGGTGTAGGTTTTCCTCACATGGGAGGTACCCATCTCTCATGTGAGAGACCCTACGTCTAGTTGTTTTTTTGCCTGCTTCAATGGAGTTTCTCATGTGAGGATGTGAAATCTTGCACAAAAAAGTAAAACCCTACATGCTCAAGAATGTGAAATCTTACACAAAAATATGGTGTTGTTTTGATCTTGAATTTGTCAAAAACTTGATTTTGCGGCCCTTCTTTTTTCATTATCGTCAATCGATGTTGCATGTATTCAATATGTTCTAGCACACACAGGAATAGTATGATGTTTTAGATGGTAGATACTAATTGTGCTCATGTCATTTTCATGTTTGCAGTTAGCTTTCTATATGTCACATTCAAATCTCACTATCCCCCCATTGGGGCACTAATTTTTTAGTTAGATGTCACAGATTAGATGGCACATATTGATTCTCTTGGCCTCTCACATCTTTTTTATATCCTTGATCTACGGGTGAATCATAGATTACTAACTACACTTATTGAGCATTTCCATTTGGAGAGGAACACATTCCACTTGCCACTTAGAGAGATGATGATCACCCTAGAGGACATATATAGGATTTTCTAGATCCTATTCTATGGACCATGGATTGAGGACAATATTTAGCCAAGACTAGGTATATTGGCACTAAGGGTCATCTTCTAGGAGGATCTTATTATGGGTAGAGCCATCACATTGGCGGATTTGGTATAGACATATGGTCCTACCCTCATGTTGGTGATAGTGCTTGGTGTATTCCTTAGCTACTTTCTAATGCCTAAGAGAAGCCAACATAGATTAGAGTGTGGTTGCAGGTGGATGCTATAGAGGATGCTGGAGGAGCCAACACATTTCAAGTGGGGTCATATTGGCCCATATGCATCATGAGATGCATGAGGTGGTGTATCATGAGAAGAAGAGCATGGCAGTAGGAGTTTATATTCTTTAGGTATGGGCATGGGAACACTTACCTATCATGAGGCTGATATGTGCTAACATAAGGTAGGATCATGAGCCATACATATGCAGATACTGAGGGTAGATGACCCAAATAGCTCTATGCCACTAATTGGTTTCTTGATCCAAGTAATCAAGAGATTTACCTTGACATATGTGTGGTCATAGTATGGTCAACCATAGGATATATCTTAGGGGTACTACACCTACACTTGCTTCACCTCAAAGGTGAACAGGTAGTCTGACGGATTAGATCCTAAGAGGTTGATGATTGATGTGTGCTCCCTCACCCTGACACACTAAGATTATATGCTAATAGGGGATGATTCTGACATATAGGGAGCATTTAGTGAGTCATCCCTTCCCTTAGTTCACTAATCCAGTAAGGATAGTAGTGTCCATATAGCTTATGCAAGCACCATAACAACCATAGTAGTAAGGTTCAATACCACGGATGAGATAGGTGTTGATCCCTCCTTGTCACATGACATTGGATCTAGATGCTGGTGGGAGTGGGACATGACATAGACATCCTTAGGGCAAGATAGGTACCTTGGGTGTCATTGGTGGTGATGCACAGAGACAGCGAGTGGATGACCAACCTCCACAATAGCCAAAGTAGGAAGTGGGTGATGAGGAGATGCAAAACCAGCTTTCTCCAAAACCACAAAGTAGAGAGGCACAGACCCAAGATGCTCTAAGGAGAGCTAGAGAGAGATTGAGAGGAGCCAAAAATAGCTAAAGTGAGATGCAAATTTAGCTAATAGTTCATGATATGCAACTAGGTGACAAAGAGCAAGAGATCTAATAGTTGTGTGAGTAGTTAGAGTAGCAGCAAGAGGAGGCTCAATTACAAGGAGCCAAAATAGCCTATTATTATGCAGGATATATCACAATAGTGCCTAATGTTTCAAAGTAGATTCCTAAATTTTCAAAGTATGCTAGAGCATCAGATGGTGTACAGCAACCTATGAGAGTAGATGTGCCTCCTTCTTCTCCTCCACTTGAGCATCTTCTCCTTACGACTTTGATCAAGTCAGGCGAAGGGAAAGACAAAGTTCCACCATTTGAAGAGGTGTCAGTATGATGCATTAAGATCTTATTTTTCCTCTTCATCATTCTCCATGACTTCAAATATACACATGAGGCTTGAATTTTCTTTTTGTATCTTAGTTAGAGTTTGATTTTTTTTAAGAGCATCACCTGAGTTAATACCCGAGCAATCACTTCTCGGCAATGTGAGCCCCCAAATTCTGAATGACTTACTTTGTGTAACCTACAAAATTTTGGAAGTATAAAAACATTTGAGTCCACTTCTCCTAAAAATTTCAAATTTGCAACCATGTTGTCTATGAACTGAGTTACAATCGATTTCTTGGAGTAGGGTTCATGGATTCTCTATTCATATTGTCAGGTTTCTTGGTTGAAGTTATGTCAAGAGCCATCACTTTTTAAGAGTCTAGATCTTCTTGGAGAAATGCTACTTCATTTGGCACATTGTACTTTGTAATCATTGTCTTTAGTTTTAGATCAATGTCTATCTTGATCTGATTATTCAATCCTTTCCAATGTAACCATATTAAGTAAAATCAATTTAAAACCATCCTCTTAAGCATCTTGTCCATTCTCTACTTAGTAAAAATTTGTATGTTTCTAGAATTTTCACCACATGTATGTCTATGATATCTTGAATTTTGGGGTCTATGGTCAACTCTATTTGAACATCTTTGAATACCCCTATAGCATTTACTTTTGATTTGTCAAGTTGAATCACTATTCAACTAGTGGGTTGTAGAGTTACTCCCAACCTCTGAGCTATCAAAAGTTGCATGACATTACAAGAAGCTCCTAAATATATGAGAAAATTTTGAAGGTTTCTTCCTAAAATTCTAAGACTGAGCAAGAAATGAGGCACTTCAACCTTACATTTATACATGGTCAGCATAGCTTCAAAAGTGTTAACTTACTGTGATACTATCTTTTGAGGGCTTGTGTTAGGTTTTACCTTTGTATGATCAAGAGTCTTTACTTATGATTCCCTCTTATTAGGACAATTTTATAACACATCGAACAAGGATATATTGGCCTTCATCCTTTTTTAAGTCTTTAACTACATTGTACTTTTAAGTTCACCAAGCAGGATTCTTCAGTATCATCAATATATTTCCTTGGTTCTAATTTTGTTTTCCAACATAGGGTGCTTGAGTAGGCAATTGATTGTAATTCTCTCATTGCAGGAGGAATTCCATCAATCATGGGTTCCCTTCGATTCTACAAATTGTAAGTATTTCAATTATCAAATGAAGAGAGAACATCTCTTCTAGTTGAGGATCTAACTTTTGACTAAATGGAAAGGAAAAAATTTTGTTGACTTGTTCTTCCATTTCAGAACTCTATGGAGAATCATAAGATTCTAATAGCATAGTATTGTGTTGCATAGGGGGCTCATTGTTACTACCTTGTGAATTTTGGTTCACTTCTTGATTTTCACTGAAATATGAGCGGCCTTCATTAGGTATATTTTGATTACTATCAAGCTGATTGATGTCCACAAACTGATCGTTGTTATTTTTGTCTGTAGGAATGCTCCATTATTTGGACATGTATTCCATTGTCGATTATGGCTTTGGAAACTGTTGTTGTGATCTGGAGGATTAAAATTGTTCCCTACATTGTTATTTCCACTAAAATTCTTGTTTTAATTCTGATTATAGTTTTTGTTGTAAGGACCTACATTTATTCTTTGAAATTTGTTATTTTTCCCTTGTGACAACCTCAAATGGGTTAGCTCATTGGTAATCTAAGACATGGTCTTCTTTAGTTGACCTAACAACATTGTAAAATTATTTTCTACTCTAACATATGTTACTACATTTTTCTCAAAGAAAGCAGCTTTTGGAGATTCATATACTGAGTATGTTATGGCTAGAGCTAGCACAACTAGTGTCTGTTGTAGTGCAATTAGAGTCAATGGAATGAATTGACTAGGCATTACTTGTGCTCCAACAAGATATGTCAATATTGTTGTACTAGCTTGAGTAAGAACTATCAATCCACCTCCATTAGGATTGGCTTGTTGAGTAAAGGTAATTGCTTCTTTGAAGACTTTTTGCAATGTATTGATGTGAGCAATAGGCATTCTCCTTAGGAAGATAGTAGTGACGTGGTCCATAGCATTAAGATAAATCTAGATTGCAACTTCAACTGGTATGGTGTAGGGTGTTTCCAACTTATGGTATGCCATGTGAAAACAATGATTGAAACATGAAATGGTCACTGTTGGATCCCTTCTGATTGATATAAAATGATGATGTATCATAGTCAAGTTAATGAATGTTGTCAACTAATGTAAGAACAATTTTTCAAAGGTAGCCTAGTTTTGGATACATCCTAGTGGAAAATTCATGTACTAGTTAAAGGTAGCTTCTCCCAAAGTGTATGGGAAAAAATGAAGGACCACATTCTATTGTTGAATTTTTTTTCAATTGCATATTTCTTTGAAGACCTTGATATGATCCTCAATTGTTTTTGTCTCTCTATAGATGAACCTTGGATAGAATTTCTCAAGATTCTTGGGAAGGTCATTGAGTGCACCTTGAAAGTTGATTAGTGAATCTACTACATTTGAAAACAAGGTCATTGATGGAGGATTAGGTGGAATGATAGTTGGAGTTAGGTTCAGAGATGGCCCTGAAGAAGATGATGAAATTTGGAATGGAAGTGATAGAATTCTTGGTATTCCTTTATCACTGCGAGGCTTGTGAAAATGAATGAGTTCTAAGAACTTGTCTCCACCGAGTGAAGACCTCAAAGTTCATATAAATAGAGATGGTGGAATTGGATCTCCTAGTTTGCTTCAATTTTAGAGAAGTGCATTTCTTCAAAATTTGCACTTGCGCACTTTTCAACGATGACGGATGAATTTTTTTTTTTAAGTTCAAAAACTACAAAAGTTTCAAATAGCAACTTCTTTTTTCTTAATCTGAATGGTTTTTCAAACCCTCCTTCTAGGGCCATTTCTATTAAGCTATTATTTTTCAAGACATTAAACAATAGAGATCCTTTCAAATCCCTCTCTTGAAAAGCTGATCAAGGACCAACTCCAACATTCTAGGTGGGTTTTCAACTAACTAGATAACTCAATTAAAGATAAATGTGTATATTCACAAGGAGGCCTTTGTTGGTTCAAACCAATCTGCATAATTTGTTGTTATCTAGAATGTAACCACAAAAAAAGATATATTTTTGTATTTTCTATTTGATGATGAATGCAATTTATCAATACAACTATATGAATTCTTATCTTAACTAGGTGTTTGAAAAGAAAATAAAAAAGATAGAGTAACGAGGGATTTAAAGGAAATAACTGAAAGGGAAATTCCTAATGGAAATAAACCAAGGTAACAACACATTTATGGATTTAATTATCAAAAGGATCTTGGTAGGAAACCAATGAAATTAGGAGTAGCTTCTTGAACTCCACTAATGCAATCGGCAATGGGAACTTCAATAATAACTTGAAGATGTTTCAGATTTCATCAAATCATAAGGCCACAGAAAGTGCGCTCACACAAGAGAAGATGCTATGCAAGAACAAAGATGATCCTTTCTTCAATTCATCACAATAGTGAAATTCATTAACACAAGGTAAATACCAAAACTAAAGGATCACATAGTCACAACAACACAATAAAATCATTGGCTCCATTATTATTTATGAACATGTATTCACAAACACACTCTGGCAAGAATAACTACACTCAATATAAAACCACCATTAGCATATATTATTGCATCAAAATAATGGCATGGAGTACATATTACATCCATATATTTATAAGAAATCATATCCTCCCTTTGTGCTAGGAGTGAGAGCTCTTAAAATTCAAACATTTGCTAAAAACAAAAACAAAAAATCTAATTATACATAAATTGACTCTCTAAATGGTGCTAACTAGGTCTCCACCCTTGTTTATATGTATTAATGGGTGCATGAGCCTTTACATGACACAAAAGAATGAAATAATAAGAAGATAAAAAGAAGGAAGCAATGAGATGATCTAGAGGTCTTTGGAAGCTCTAAAAATAGAAGCTTGACCTTCTTTAGACATTTACGGGAGTTGAACTGCCATAAAAATGTGTTTTTGGTGCATGGAATGTTCTAAAATAGAAATTGGAAATTAACTATTAGTGAAATGCCTCTTTTTTAGAAATGTTGGTGTACCTCTAAGAAAATCCCACCTACACACCTTGGTGATAGGTTCTAAAAATCCAAAAAAAATCTTTCAAGTGTCAAAACTGAAATTCTAGCATCTAGGTTTTCTTCCCCTTTATACCAAAATGATGTACGGGTATTTATTCTTGAATTTATCTATCATCTCTACTACTTTATTAGCTTCTAGTAAATCTAAAGCCTCATACTTATTCTTCACTATCTATCCGTAGTTACTGACTTCTATCCGAGTCTCTAAAAAATCCTCATGCTTGGTATCAAGTTCAAACAATGCCTCTTTGGTTTTGAATGATTTTCTTATGTCATCTTCTGACAAAGCTTCTTTGAGTGTTCCTTTCAATTGTTGGGTATTGATTACACTACAAAAATCTTGGTCTTTGACTCATCCTCAAGAATCTCGAGGCTAGAAGAATTATAGTACTTTTTCGCTTCTAAAAATTGTTCTTGAGCTTTGTCCTTTATCCACTGAATTTCCTCATGTAATCCCTCCATTACTTTATTATCCATGTCCACCATGGGCTTTCCCAACATGATCTCCTTGATTTGGTAATCTTTTGGAGTCAATTCTTCAGTGTCAGCATAAAGAGGAGGAATGACAATATGAGTTAGAAGGTCATAGTCTTGATTCTTCATTATGAAGGCAAGTGCTCTAGCATCACCCTTAGGTGGCTTAGGCATCTTTATCACTTTAAATCAATTCCATCATTCCATCCTCTTCTATTAGATCCACTTACTTCTTCTATCAAAATATGACCTCCCTCTTCATAAATGATGGTGTAGTACCCATAGGTGACATATACTTGGCAAAAAAGGTTGGTCCTAAAGTAGGCAATTTTCCCTTATTAGTCCTTTATGGAGTGTTCTCATGTCAAGGAAGATCTCTAGAAGGAGTTTTGTACTCTATTGGGATAAGGATCTATCATCTGTATCTTGGGGAGTTTGTTGAGTTTCTTCCAATATTTGTCCCTCCTCAAATACTTCATCAGCATGAAGCTATTAGAATTATCCTTCCTCAATTTCTTGTTCTTTTACTTCTACTTGAATGACTAGAGGAGGTGGAGTTACTGACCCTTTATCTAGAATAGTCACATCCTGTAGTGATGGTGGTGGAATGCACAGAGGTCCTTGAGGTAGAGGAGGTAAATGATTCCAATCCTCTCATAATGGCTCACTCATTGGAGTATCTCTAATCTTCTTGCCCACCATCTTAGTACCCATGGGCATAAAATAAAAGTTTGAGATGTCAAAGACATTAGTTCATTCACTCTCCATCTTCACTATCTACTTATGTTGTTCACTTCTAAAGTTGATACTTGGATAGGCTCTCTTTAAGAAGATGGAGGTTTTTTAGTAGTGCTCCTTCTCCTCTCTTCCTCTGTGGCTTTGGTCAAGAGGGTGCTATGGACCAAGGTTGCAAACTCTATTCATTCCCCTTCTTACTTAGCCTCTACTTCCATGATAGTCCCTAGAACCAGTGGGGAGGGAGTATTCTTCTTCTTCAATCTCCTCCTCTAGGCACCCACCAGAGTTTTTTTTCTCACTCTCTTTGGAGATGAAGGGAGGCCTCTTCCTCTGAATTTATCGGTGGTGGAACCCTCTATTCCTCTATTTGTTCCTCCTCTTATTTCTCTCATTGTACTTTCTCTAGAGGTTTCTCTTTCTCAATTGAGGCTTAGATTTCCCTTGCTCTGATTGTGCTTTCTCTGGAGCTATTTTGGCCTTGACCATTTATTTCCTTTCCCTAGGGGCTTCTCTTATGCTCTTTTTTATCTTGTCTACCTAGAAGTACTCAACCTCCTACTCATTTTTATGTATTGTTTCTAGCCTTACTCAAGATTGACTGGGGTAGGTTGGTATAGTGACCTTAGCACATTTACCTTTCTAAGGTTGGGTTCTGGCTTGTAGAGGTATTTATGGCTTGGGGAACTGGATCCATTCGAAATGGCTTCTGGATCCATTCCCTTGTTCGCTTGACCACATATCTAGCCCAATGATCTATGTCATTATTTTCCTCTCACCCTATCTCTACATTCATGATTGGCCTATCATAGATTTTTTCTTTGTTATGCAAAGGATCCATGACTTATGGGACATCCTTTTCTACAGTATTCAAAGGAATCTTCATTTTTAACACATTTCTTGCTAGATATAGACTCATCCTACAATAGTCTCTTATGTGGATATCATAGTAATCTATTGCATTCATCCAATGATCTTCTAGGGAGTTGATATGGATAAACTCTTTCCCTGCCAGATGTTGAACCATCCCAATGTTGTCAAAAAAATGGGTAAAGGGAGTTGTATTCTTCCAAGGGATATCGATCCCATTCTAAGTCAAAGGTAGAATTGTCCTTTTTCTTTACCTCAAATGTGTCAATTGTTATTGGCTAGACCCATGTCTTCTTGTGTTATTTCCTCACTTTTTCATATGCAGAAGTGAGTTGGTAGGATATCTATAGGAGTAACATCTGATCTGAAGGATATCTTGGGAGCCTTTTGGGGCACAAAAGAATGTGAATGCCCTTAACCAAATGTAGTAGGCTCCTACTTTAGTGATTCTAGATACCACCTCTACTAACATTATTTTCATATAATATCCTTCAATGAATCGAATGATAGAAAAAAAAATCCATCATTGACCACTATGTATTCCACACTCTGTAGTGGGAGCTTCTTTTTCACCAGTTGTGGGTATACCCTTTCTATATAGCCTTGGATATTCAATGGTTTTGGCTTCCATGAGGTACACTATTTATGATGTCATGTAAAAGTGAGGGTCTATTTTGACAGTGACTAGTTGCTCATCCAAGTTATCACTTAGGATGGTAGCCCAATCAATGGGCATCTTTGTGGTCCTTATGGTTTTATTAAAGTGAATCATCCATGTTTGTAGGTGACCCATTGTAGGAAATCCCAATACTCTGCTGAGGAGGAAAATCAAGTATTTGTAAGGAAACTTGCAAGAAAGAATATACCCATTTCCACATAACCAATAACATATATGAAATAAATATGCAATTGAAATCCACATGAAAGAGAATAAACAAAATACCCACAAAAATGTGACACAAAATATACCCTAGGAAACCCTCATTGAGGGAAAAACCTAGCATTCAAAAGGATCCATCACCATGTATTATTCAGCAAAAAACACCATTGCAATATAACCATGGAAGCCTTTAACGTCATAGCCACAACCAAGCAATCCATGTGAACAAGCATGAATCCACACATCCCATGCCATGCTTCCAACCTTCACAAATTCTCCCTTGGCCAACTTGTCAAGCCTTGTCCTGCTACACTCTTTTCTTTTTCCCTTCTCACACCAACAAGTACCCTTGTGGTTGTTTATATAGTAGCAAGTCTCACAAAACCACCAAGTGATATTACATAAACCATGTGCTAACTAACCCCTTGACCCCACATTTAATATTAGAATTTTAATTATTTTCCCCAATATTAAATAATTACATAAAATATTATCACAATGTTACAATACAACTCATCAAGTCTATCCCATGAGAATCTTTACATGTTGCATGTCCATCTAGGTGCTCCTAGATACAAAATTACATAATAAAATAAAACAATACAATAAAAAAATATAATGCAATGTGTCAACACCCATTATTTTAGCAGTCTCCCACTTCTTGTATACATTGCATAGGGTCAATTTGTACCCACATAAATAAATAAGGGAACAATCCCTCCTACCACATCCACCATCATGGATCAAAGTAAACCATGTGCTCCATCCTAGTACCCACAACAAAATTAAAGTATGCAACTTCTCAAACATAAATGAAGCCACCTCCTATTATGCCACTACCATTGGACATACATAGAAATCATCCAAAGAGAAAGCCACCCAGCCTGTCACATTAGAAGATCATAAAATCTTGTACCAACTAAAATGCCAAGCACAAAAAAATATCATCCAAAGGTAATCACATGTATCCATAATTGTCAAAATATCCATACCTGAAATAACACCCACAACAAGTGTCAAACCCATCCAACTATCCATACCTCCAAAGGTATACCAAGTGAATCTCACATCATCAACATATCCAATTTATAACTTGCAATCACAAGCCTCAAGAGCAATACCTGCCACATATATACCAAGAAGCTCCCACTGCAAAAGATAATGTCAAATCTATAACCAATCCACTCATAACATCTCAAAAAAGTGAATCAATGTAGACTCAAGGACATCCACAACACATTAACCAATAACCTACAAGAATAACTCTCATAAAAAATATCCAAAAGTCTCCCAAGCTCTTCACAACAAAAAATAGAAAGAGATAAAGGAACAACCATGACATCTCTCACATGACACACATGAGCTCGTCTCTCATATGACATACATTAGTACAAACTAGTGATCACAATCTCCAACCAATCTCAAATCCAATGTAAGTGAAATTGAACATCTAGGAAGATAACCAAGACTAAAGAGAAACCATGCAAATCATAACTTGTATCATGTCCTTCTACACACACCTCTAGATGTAAACTATGCAAGCATGATCTCCTCCATAAAACCCCAAAAAGAAGCCTCAATAACACCCAAACCATACCATATAACTAATCATGGATGTAAGCCTCTCACAAGAAGATCAAACTCATAAACCATTCCTAATCCAATGAATATTCCAAATATAAAACCATCTCCCAAATTCAACTAGCATGACAACATATGCCAATGGATATAACCAATGCTAAACTATCTCTCAAATGAACCCTCTAGAACTAACTCATGTACTATAGCTCAAGATCCATATCCATGAAAGACAAGCATAAACATAATGCACCTACGAGAAACAACAGGTTATACCTCTCAAGTAGAAAATCATTGAGTAGATCAAGAGTGGGGAATAAGAATTTCCATCAAGAAAACCAAGTCTCCAACCAAGAATCATCTAATAACAATCTCCTCTCAAGTCCATATTAGGTGAATGCCTCTCAGACTCTCCTACTAAAACCATCAACCATCCCAACAAATACTTCTCTAATCCAAAAGAAATCAGCATCACCACCATCTCTACGTATTCATGAGTACCTATAACCAATCAATCTATGTCAACTCCAAATGCAACGTAACAATATCATGGAATATCCAACTTATGATCAATATACTCAAAACCAAGAAACTAAACTAAGATCAATGTCCAAAATTTCCAACCATGGCCTTAGGAACATAAACATGACAACATGATCTAACCATCGCAACCAAAGAAGATAATATACTCCATATGAACATACTATAACATATCAAAATTCTAAATGTGTATCAAGATTATACCATGACATAATAATAAAATCACCCTAACACTAAGGATAAGATGTCAAATGAAAGATTAAACCACACCTTTATCAAGAACCCCATTAATCCTCAAGATGTAACCTTCTTCACACACCATGAAGAAAAACTATCTCCATATATCCATGAAGAACCATCTCCACACACCATGAAGGCCCATCTCCACACACCATGAAAATAACCAAGAACCCCATGAGTCCTCAAGATCTAACCATCTCCACACACCACAAAGATAACAAGTGCACCATGCAAATGTCAAAGATGCTTCTATAGCAACAAGATCTAAGACAAACCTCCAACATCTGTAAACACTCAATAAATACCAAGTCACCTATGGCATCATAAAACCAATCTCCTACATGAAGATCCTCTAGGTCTATATACACAACCAAAGTGTCAATACCAAGTGAAACCAAGATCTCCAAACCCAAGAAGATACAAATCAAACTAGGAACTAATCCTGTAGTGTCACCCCATCACTGTCATAAGCTCCCACTAAATCATGTATCCAAGTTATCCATGACATCATGATGAAAACCATCCTCTAACCATGAGAATCAACCAAGGCATCAAATCATCAAAGAACTCAAAGTATACATCACGAGCTCCTTTAAAGAAACCAAATAATCATGATCCTCAACTAAGAAGATATACCACCATAACCAAATTAGGAATCCAAACCAATGATCATCAAGGATGTAACTATATATCCAATCATGTCATACAAAAATCTATGAAACCATGATCACATCCATGAACTAAGCAACTAACTCTTAATGTGTCCAACCTGTCAGCATAAAATAATCAACCATAACCCTCCACCATCATTGTACTTGGTAACAACATCTCATCCCTTCTACATGAATAAAAATCACCAAATCATGTGACTTAGGGCATAGACAACCCAAATCCAAGCCACCAATCTTAATATGAATCAATAATGAAAGATTAATGGGCAAAGACAACCCATATCCAAGTCATAAATGCAACTTGTAAGTATAGACCGCTTACAACACTACACAACTTGTAGACCCAACAAGTCACCATACATATTCAAATCAAACACTGATAACTATATCATCATGAGATCAATATGAAATATGAACTGAGTATACAATGACATCAAATCTTAAATATCCAAACATACAATGTCATAAACTCACAATGCTACCATAGTCAATATATATCATAAACTATTCAGATCAATATACCACCAAATAAAACATGCCAAACCTACACCAAATCTGAACAAATGTGTAGAGTTTTTCAAGAGTTTTTTTTTTACTACTCAAAGTCCAAAATCCAACTCTATATGCCTAAGTTATGCCCTAATCTATGCTTAGAATAAATAACATCTGACTTTCGTGCTATTAAAACCTAACAAAATGTTAAAATCATAGAATCAAACCTATACCAAGTTGTAGTTATCTAAATTAGCTTTCCAATGCTTATAATAATTCTAAAATCCGATATCCTAAAAGACAGTTATGGTCATTTTACTAAGGCTGTCTTTTTACCATTTTCACTACAATTTTTTTTTTTTTGACGAAAAGTTTGACGGGATTAAATTTGACAGCCATCATGGGATGAAACTAAAAGAGCTCTTTCATTTCCTCTAAACATGGTCAAATTAGCACAAAATTTATGGAAACATTGACCTAGATCCAATGGTGAGGCTTGTTTTTTCCCAAGAGATCATTTCTAAAAGCTCACCCTAAAAACCTCATTTAAATGAAACATTCGAAAAAAAACCTTTTGTCCAAAAAATTCACATACCTAAAATCTACCAATATCTCATCATAACAGAAAACCCAAAACCCTTAGATCTACAATAAATAACTCATATATCTTGCCCCTTCTTTTATCCTCTCATCCATTCCCATGGATTCAATCTAGGGTTACAATAATAAAACCATAGCTCTAATACCACTTGTAAGGAAACTTGTAAGAAAGAATATAACCAATTTTACATAACCCATAATAGATATGAAATAAATATGCAATTGAAATCCACAGGCAATAGAATAAACAACATACCAAAAAAGATGTGACATAAGATATACCCTGAGAAACCCTCATTGAGGGAAAAACCTAACCTCCAAAAGCATCCATCATCATGTATTATTCAGAAAAAATACCATTGCAATACAGCCATGGAAGCTTTCAAAGCCACCACAACCAATTAATCCATGTGAATAGGCATGAATCCACACATCCCATGCCATGCTTCTAACATTCACAAATGCTCCCTTGGCTAACCTGTCAAGCCTTGTCTCGCTCAACTCTTTCCTTTTGCCCTTCTCACACCAACAACTACCATTGTGGCTACTTATATAGTAGTAAGTCCCCAAAACCACCAAGTGGTTTTACATAAACCATGTGCTAAAACCATGTGCTACCTAACCCCTTAACCCCACATTTAATATTGAAATTTTAATTCTTTTCCCCAATATTAAATAATTATATAAAATATAATCACAATGTTGCAATACAACTCATCAAGTTTATCCCATGGGAATCTTTACATGTTGCATGTCCATCTAGGTGCTCCTAGATACAACACTACATAATAAAATAAAATAATACAATAAAAATATATTATGTAATGTGTGCAATGCCCATTATCTCAATAGTATCTAATGTTGTCTTTCATATATCCTTGAGTCATATCCACCTTGCCTACTCTTCGGCCTAGAGGTATCCTATCGATGAAAAATGAGGTTTTCACTAGCTCTTTTGCCTATTTCTCATTCTCTCTATACCACCATTCTAATCCATCATATGATATTTGGAGGTATCGGTTAGCCTAGTATTATATTGCATAGGGGGCTCATTGTTAGTACCTTGTGAATTTTGGTTCACTTCTTAATTTTTATTGAAATATGAGTCACCTTCATTGGGTATATTTTGATTACTATCAAATTGATTGATGTCCACAAACTAAGCATTGTTATTTTTATGTGTAGGAATGCTTCCATTGTTTGGATGTGTATTCTATTGTCAATTCTATCTTTGGAAATCATTGTTGTGATATGGAGGACTAGAATTGTTCCCTTTATTTTTATTTCCACTAAAATTGTGTTGCAATTTTGATTATAGTTTTTGTTGTAAGGACTTGCATTTATTCTTTGAAATTTTTTATTATTCCCTTATGACAACCTCAAACAAGTTAGCTCACTGGTAATTTGAGACAAGGTCTTCTTCAATTGACCTCACTCTGTTGTAACATTATTTTCTACTTTAGTGGATGTTTCTACCTTTTCCCCAAAGAAAGTAGATTTTGGATATTCATATATTGAGTACATTATAGCTAGAGTTGCCACAACTAGTGCCTATTATAGTGGAATTGAAATCAGCGGAATGAATTTCCTAGGCATTACTTGTGCTCCAACAGGATATGTCGGTACGATTGTACAAGCTTGAGTTAGAACCATCAATCCACTTCCATTAGGATTGGCTTGTCAAGTAAAGGTAATTGCTTCTTTGAAGATTTTTTCCAATGTATTGATGTGAGCAATAGCCATTCTCCTTAGGAAGATAGCACTGAGGTGGTCCATAGCATTAAGATAAATTTGGATTACAACTTCAACTGGTATGGTGTAGGATGTTTCCAACTTGTGGTATGCCATGTGAAAGCAGTGATTGAAATGTCAAATGGTCTCTATTGGATCCCTTTTGATTGATACAAACTGATGATGTATCATAGTTAGGTCAACAAATGTTTTGAACTGATCTAGTAACAATTTTTCAAAGGTGGCCCAGTTATGGATACATCCTAGTGGAAAATTTATGTACTAGTTAAATGCAACTTCTCCTAATGTGTATGGGAAAAAATGAAGGACCACATTCTATTTTTGAATTTTTTTCAATTGCATATTTTTTTGAGGACCTTGATATGATCCTCAATTGTTAATACCTCCTCGTAAATGAACCTTGGGTAGAATTTCTCAAGATTCTTAGGAAGGTCATTAAGTGCACCTTGCAAGTTGATTGGTGAATCTACTACATTTGAAAACAAGGTCATTGGTGGAGAATTAGGTGGAATGATAGGTGGAGGTAGGTTCAAAGATGGACTTGAAGAATATGATGAAATTTGGAATGGAAGTGGTAGAATTCTTGGTATTTCTTTATCACTACAAGGCTTGCAAAAATCAATAAGCCCTGAGAACTTGTGTCCACGGGGTGAAGACCTCAAAGCTCATAGAAATGGAGATGGTGGAACTGGATCTCCTAGTTTGCTTCAATTTTGGAAAAGTGCACCTCTTCAAAAATTGCACTTGCACACTTTTTGATGATGACGAATGAATTTTTTTTTGAAAGTCCAAAAACTACAGGATTTTCGAGCAACAACTTATTTTTTCTTAATCTGAATGGTTTTTTAGACCCTCCTTCTAAAGCCACTTGTGTTGAGCTTTTGTTTTACACAATGCTAAACAACAAAGATCCTTTCAAATCCCTCTTTTGAAAAGTTGATCAAGGACCAACTCCAAGGTTCTGGGTGGGTTTTTCAACTGACTAGATAACTCAATTGAAGATAAATGTGTATATTCAGGAGGAGGCCTTTGTTGGTTCAAACTGATATGCACAATTTGTTGTTGTCTAGAATATAACCACAAAAAAAGATATATTTTTGTATTTTTTATTTTGTGATGAATGCAATTTATCAATGCAACTATATGAATTCTTATTTTAACCAAGTGTTTGAAAAGAAAATAACAAAGATAGAGTAATGAGGGACTTAAAGAAAATAATTGAAAGGGAAATTCCTAATGGACATAAATCAAGGTAACAACACATTTGTGGATTTAAATTATCTAAAGGATCTTGGTAGGAAACCAAATGAAATTAGGAGTAGCTTCCTGAACTCCACTGATGCAATCATCAATGGGAACTTCAATAATAACAGAAAGATGTTTCATGTTTCATCAAATTGTGAGGCCATGGAAAGTGTGCTCACGCAAGACAAGATGTTATGCAAGAACAAATATGATCCTTTCTCCAATTCATCATAATAGCAGAATTCATTAACACAAGGTAAATACCAGAACTAAAAGATTTCACAATCACAAGAACACAATAAAATCATTGGCTCCATTATTATTCATGAACATGTATTCACAAAAATAACACACTCTAGCAAGAATAACTACACTTAGAATGAGACCAGAAATAGCATATATTATTGCATCAAAATAATGGTGTAGAGTACATATTACATCCATATATTTATAAGAAAGCATATCCTCCCTTTGTGGTAGGAGTGAGAGCTCTTAAAATGCAAACATATGATTCACTAGAAAACTTGAAAAAATGATTCCTTGTGTCTCTGGAAATGACTCCCAAGTCCATAGTGCTAACCTTGAAGTTAGCATCAATTTCCTCTAAGCCTTCTTTCTCCTTATAAGTAGCCACTTCCATTTTAACCTTACCTATTATAAGATCCTTGATCAACCGCGCATCATTTTTCATCTTCTTATACTTTGGGACACATGCAACATACTTTGTGACTATGTCTTTAACATACATAGTCACAAGCTGGAGAATACACTTTTACCTTACTGAATTGGATTTCTAGGGCAGGATAGTAGAAGTGGTCACTACTCCTTGATTGTTCTTAGGAAGAGTCATGAAACTAGACTGAACTACATTAGAGCTTCTATCAATTCCATATCACCCTCTTGGTTTTCTGATAGAGTGAATTCTTCCTCTTTGTTCTGCCCTTGATCCATGGTACTCCTTATCTGAACCATTTCTTGAGTGAGTGCCACAAACTTGGTTTTAGGCCTAGTTTTAGGTGTCATGAGCCACTTCAAAGATATCACTTCCTTTTGCTTTTTAGTTTTTGAAATGTTACCTACAACATGGGATGAAAATGGGATGTCAAACGTTAGAGGTTTAGAGAAAGAAACCACTTTCATAGATTTCACAATTTGTTTCTCACTGACTAATCTCATACTCTTCCTCCTCAACCAATTGTCTATGCAGGCCAAAATGGATCTAGTCCTGAGATTTATATCATCTTCCTCAACTCTGCTCCAATCTACTTCAAGTTGAATTTTCTAATTTGCTTCCCCCAAGCTTGGTTCAACAATTTTAGAATAATCTTTAGTTATTCCACCCAACTTAAACTTTATCTTTAATGAGGTAATCTTGGGGAGCATCAACCTCAAATGGTCTCTCTTAACCACTTCATGCTCGTCACCAGAATTTTCCCACAAATCCTCTAGGTGAGAAGTTGAGTGAGATTGACCTTTTATCCTAAGCACTAATGTTGCAAAACCTTTACTATCAAAATCTCTCCTCCCTTGATAAAACCTAAGGTTAAAGCTAAGTAGGTTACTTCCAATTATGAAAGCATTTATCATGGTGCTACAGGCTAGAGGGAAAAGTTTGATGGGAAAAATAGAGTCCCATTTTTCCTAAGGAAGATTATCTTTAATTATAGAAAATAGTTGCCTATATATCTCCATGATGACAAAGTAGTCTAGGACATATCAAGGCAATTTAACAAGCTCTTATTCAAATCCCCCCACTCTCAAGTATGTGAATTTTGGAAATTGGATGTAAAAGCTCTTGTAAGTTTGGATTAGTTTTTGAGCTTCTGGGGATATCCTTAGTATTGGGGGTTTTTTGAGACTTAGGTGCACATTCCCTATTAAAACATCATGTTCTTTTCTAAACTCCTCTAATGTCCTTCTATAATGGGGGATAGTATTGATAGACAGTTATATCCTCACTTCAAGGCTCATGAGGGATAGAAGTAATATTACTGATACATGCAATGCAATAAGTCAAGTAAGAGGACATATAGAATTCTTGTCTTGAGATCTTTGAGTGTTTGAGTTGATTTCTTAGTGAGCTAGCTATCAACTCTACCCAATCTAAAAATTGCTTCCCAATTAGGATAATATTGATGTAATGATACATCTAGTTTTGAAAAAGTAAGACACCAATAATCCCATTAGCTCAGTGCAATAGAACCACCAAATCATGGATATGAGGTTTCATATGGTCTTTGGTAACTATTTTGGGTAGTCTTGAACTTCCTTTATAGTTTTTTTCTATCCACTTTTGGGCCATAAGGTTGTAGTACTTTGCAAGGTTCTCTTGGTATTGAGCCAAGGACTAAGTAGGACCATAAGCGGTAAAGGTGCATTCTGGTAATTACAAGATTGATGAAATGGTTTCCCTAGTGAAGGACAACATGGACTCCCAATTCCTATTTAACATACTTTTGATTCTTGTATCATAATGATCAATATAGAGTTGAAGCAATTATCAGCTTAAAAGGGGAGGGGGGAAGTGACAGCTTCAAGTAAGCCACTCGTTAGAACATCTAAACACCCTTTAACCTCATTAGCCTATTCAAGGAAATTCTCTTATAACTTGTCAACCCTGACTCCCATCAAGTTGGTATTGAAAGTTATGGACATTTTACATTCAATACTGGAAACATTTCCAAAAAAATGCATAATGGACTTCATTTAACAGAAAGGAATCAAACACCCCAACACCACTCTATCTTTCAAAAAAACAAAAGAGAAGGAGAGATAAGAGATTTTCACATTTTCACCTATAATCCACTAAAATAAAACCAAAAAACTCCCCTTCTTCCACTGTTTCTCTATTTTCAATTCATCTCAGTGTAGGATAAAACAAATAAGTTATAAACTTGGTAGTTTAAAGGTAGGATAACATACTGGCAGAAGTACTACCTCATAATGAGATATTTATGATGAGATCATCATGACCTAGCACACACACTTATAATAATGATGGTACTTCCTTATTTAGTGATTACCTTAAGGGAATGTCTTTGCAATAATTACAGACCTCCTAAGCTCTAATCTAGCTTCAAAGTGAAAGATCTGCCCTTTTATCACTCACGATGCCAACTTTCCATCCACATCAAGTGTTGATGAATCGGAATGGATGTCTTAATCATTATTCTGATGTCATTTCTAACATGTTTGGCACCATCATCTTTTCAAGAATCAATAATACTCATGGGCATAAATCCTTAGTAGTAGAACTACTTTGAACTAAGGTTCAAAGAGGTTTAAAGTGGTTCAAAAGGATACTACCACTATGCTTGATGGGTCCCACCTCAAAGATCAAGAGTTAGTCTCAAAACATTGGTCGAACTACTTTGAACTGGGGCTCAAAGAAGTTTGAAGGAAAATTTACGAAGAGGTATCACAAGGCTCAACTTTTGGAGGTAAGATAAGATGACACCCAAATAGAAGGAAATGCAAAAAACTTGCTAATGTAGATTTTCAAAGTGAAGGATGAAAGTGAAAAACCACATGGTGACTCAAAACTAGGGCTAACAAGGGCTCTAACTGGGGACTGTGTACATGGAGTGCACAGAGAACTTAGAATACTGGGAACATAAACTAACTAAAAGGGAACAAAACCGTGAAATGAAAGAAAATAACAACACAAGAAAAACTAGGAAAACCAAAGATTATGTACATGGGGAAAGATGCTTAGGAAACTGCAATTTCAGCAATTTTAGGTCTTGCCCATTATAAGTAAAGGGCAAGATTGCACCATCTGGGTAACTTAGGCAAAAAGAATTTGAACCAATGACTCGTATGATAATAAATGGTCCTTTCCATAATGAATCAAATTTATCATGTGCACCTTTCCGCTCCCTTCTTTTGTTCCACAATAGAACCTCATTATATTTCATGAAATTGTAGGCTCTAGCTTTCATATCAAAGATCTACTTAGCCTTCATCTGGTGTTTATGATGTAGGATCATACTAGGTTGCCTTGTTATCCTACTCATTTTTGTTCATTCTACATGTTGATGTCGAGTTACTATAGCTCTAATGGATGTCGAGTTACTGTAGCTCTAATAGATGTCAAGTTACTATAGTTGTAATGGACGTTGAGTTATTGTATCTCTAGTGGATGTTGAGTTACTATAGATCTAATGGATGTCGAGTTACTATGGCTTTAATGGATGCCAAGTTATCATAGCTCTAGTGGGTTTCGAGTTACTATAGCTCTAATAAAATGTTGAGTTACTGTAGTTCTTGTGGATGCCTAGTTACAGTAGCTTTAATGGATGTCGAGATACTATAGCAATCTAGTGTTGACTGAGTGCTCCTTCATGTGCTGAGTTACCCAGTGTATACCAAGTGACTCTTCATGTGCCAAGTTACCTAGTGTATGCCGAGTAACCCTTCATGTGCTAATTTTTCCTATTTATGTTGAGTGTCAGCATTTGGATGTGATTTCTGTGAGCTAACTTGTGGGATTTATTTTGATCATGATATTTATGTTAAGATCTTTGCTTGGGATGTGTCCAGACCATTTCTAGGTCAGACTTTCCCTTATGTAATGTTCTAAAATGATTTTCAAGCCATTTTGGCAAGTATATATAGAGTGTTTAGGCTTAGAGTTAGGACAATTTTTTTTGAGGGATTCTAGAGAAGAACACAAAAGTTTGGAAAGTTTGTTGCATATGTATCTGGAGTTGCAAATTTGATGTTGAATCATTGATCTTGAATATATTTTGTATCTAGCCATAACCCATAAGGCCTTCCACTTAGGAACATATGATGATTATTTGATGAATCAATAAGTGTTTTCTCCTCTTCCTCCTTTGGTTGATGTTCTATGTGTTGTGTTTCCACTGTGTTAACTCTTGCAAGGTGGTTTGTATAGTTTGGTGTGCCTTTAGCCCTAGTTATTCATCCCTCTCTACATTAGGTGGTATCAAAGCTTGAGTTCATCCTTATGGTGATTGGATCATGTAGAACCCTGAGTGAATTGGGTTGTAGGGTTACAGATCTATAGATTTGACCTATAACTTGTAGAGGCTTATGATCTTACAAGAATATGATTTGTAAAGATGGTTTGAGGTAGAGGAAATGTTGATAATGCAATATTAGATATCTTGAGACAAATTTTAGCCAAATTAGATGTTATAGAGACAGCCCAAAGGAGAGGAGCACATCTAGATAATGTAAGTGATGATGAAGCAATAGCACCAAACCCTAATCTAGAACTCAAAGAAGATAAAGATAAAGCAAGGTTGTTGAGAGTGTTATCTAGGAAAAATTCAAAGCCTTTTATAGAAGTTGTTCCTTATGATGGAAAATTAGATACCAATGTTGTGTTAGATTAGATCTCTGATCTGCAGAAGTTCTTTGAGTATGAAAACACTCCTGATAATAGGATGATGAAAATTGTTGTTACAAGGTTAAAGGGTGATGCCTCACTATGGTGTGAGTATTTGCAAATTGATAGATAGAGGAGAGGAAAGGAAAAGATCAAAACCTAGCCAAAGATGGTAAATGAAGTAAAGAGAAAATTCCTTCCTATTGATTACCAAGTTAGCTTGTTGAAAAAGATGCAAAATTTGAGGCCATGAGTGTGAAGGAGTATAGTGAGGAATTCTACAGGTTGGACATCAGATCTTGAAATGTGGATGATGATGTTGAGAAAATTGCAAGGTACATAAATGGATTGAGATCTAGAATACAAGATGAAATAAGTTTTGTGAAGTTGGAAAGTGTGGAAGAAGCATACCAATATGCCTTGAAGGCTGAGAAGATCTTGACAAAGAAGCATGAACAAAGACAAAGAGGTAGAGGTGGTAGATTCTAGAGAGGCAGAGGTAGATCTTATGGTGAAGGTGGCAAATCTGACAATTTTGTATAGGATAAAGGCAAATTTGAGTGGAAGAATGATGACAAAGACAAAATCAAATAGAAAAGTAGTAATTCTTCTAAGGAGGTACTAATTCTTACTGAGGAAGAGGTAATTCTTATTCTAGAGGAGGTTTTCATGGTAATTGTTTCAGATGTGGTAAAGAGGGACATATATCTTTTGAATGTAGATCCTATGAAAGTGGGCTAGGTAACATAAATGTTGTGATTCAAGGAGATGACGAGGGTTCACCAAGTGGACCTGAGTCTGGAGAAAATCTAGTGGTGAGAAGAACCTTATGCAATAAGGGAAGTGATGAGGAACTTTGTTTCAAGGAGAAGTCTTTTCAAAACAAAATGTAAGATGGCTACAAAATGTTGCAAAGTAATCATTAACAATGGAAGTTCTACAAATTTGGCATCAAAAGAGCTAGTTACAAAGTTTCAATTACAGAGGCTGAAGCATCCTAAACCCTGTCATGTTTCATGGATCAAAGATGAGCATAAGATATTGGTAAGTGAGCAATGCCTTGTGAAGTTCAAGATTGGACATTACTTTGATGAAGTTTTGTGTGATATTATGCCTATGGATTGTTGTCATATTCTATTGGGTAGACCTTGGAAATATGATAGATACGCTATGCATGATGGAAGATTGAATCAATATACTCTTTGGGTGAATGGGAAGAAACAAATATTATTGCCTTTAACTGAAAGACTAGATGAGGTTAATTGTACTACTATAAAAATTTACATGGTTAATGGGAAACAATTTGAAAATGAAATGAAAAAGAATCAAGTTTTTTTTGCTATAATTCCAAGGAAACTGAGTTGTGTCAATAGTAACTGAGTGCCAGAAAATAAAGTTAATCGAGTGCCAGTCAGTGGTGATCGAGTGACAGCTAGTAGTATTGACCAAGTACTAGAAGAAATTATTGAATTGTTGAATGAGTATAAAGATATTGTTGCAAACAATATACCTAATGGTTTATCTCTAATGAGAAGTGTAGGTCATTGTATGGATCTGATTCCTAGAGAAAGTTTGCTAAACAAAGCACCATATAGATTGACACCTACAAAGAATGAAGAACTTAATAGATAAGTGCATGAGTTGTTGCAAAAAGGTTTGATCAGAGAAATTTTGAGTCCATGTGTTGTACTTGTTGTATTAGCACCTAAAAACAATGGAGAATGGAGAATGTGTACTGATTCCAGAGCTATTAATAAGATTACGGTGAAATATAGGTTTCCTATGCCGAGGATGAATGACATAATTGATTGTTTGAGTGGAGCAAAGTATTTTACAAAGATTGATTTGAAGAGTGGCTATCATCATATCAAAATTAGAGAAGGTGATGAATGGAAGATTTCTTTCAAGAAAAAAGATGGTTTGTTTGAATGGTTGGTTGTGCCTTTTAGTTTGAATAATGCACCTAGTACTTTCATGAGGTTAATGAATGAAGCTCTAAAAATATTTCTGGGTAAGTTTGTGATTGTTTATTTGGATGACATTCTAATATTCAATAAGACTAAGGAAGAACATCTTGAGCATTTTAGACAAGTATTGTTGAGATTGAAAGAGGAGAAGTTGATGGTTAATTTGAAGACGTGTTCTTTTATGTAAGAAGAGATTGTATATTTGGGATTTGTTATTTTAGTTGATGGTTTGAAGATGGATCCCGAGAAGGTAAAAGAAATTATGGAATGGCCTACACCTGAGAATGTGGATGAAGTAAGATCATTTCTTGGTTTGGCTAGTTTCTACAGAAAGTTCATGAGAAATTTTAGTTCTATTTTTAATGCTATGACTAAGACAATGAGAGGAGATAAAAAGGAATTCAAGTGGACACATGGAGCTAATAAGAGTTTTGACACTTTGAAACAAAAGGTCACTGAGTTACCTGTATTGGCTTTGCCTAATTTTAATAAGGTATTTCAAGTTGAATGTGATGCAAGTGGTAATGCAATAAGAGCTATATTAAGTCAAGAAGGCAAACTTGTTGCTTTCTTTAATGAAAAGTTGAATGATGCTAAAAGGAAGTATTATGTGTATGATCAAGAGTTTTATGCTATTGTTCAAGCATTGAAGAAGTGGAGACATTATTTGATTCCTAAGGAGTTAGTGTTGTATACTGATCATAAAGCTTTACAATACTTGGAAAGTCAACATTAATTGAATTAGAGACATATAAAGTGGGTTGAGTACTTGCAGAGTTTCACATTTGTCATTAAACATAAGAGTGGAGTTACTAATAGAGTTGTTGATGCATTTAGTAGAAGACATTCTTTATTGACTGAGATGAAGGTTGAAGTTCTTGGTTTTGATGAAATGAAAGAGTTGTATGATGTTGATC
Source organism: Cupressus sempervirens (assembly GCA_028749045.1). Taxonomy (NCBI): domain Eukaryota; kingdom Viridiplantae; phylum Streptophyta; class Pinopsida; order Cupressales; family Cupressaceae; genus Cupressus; species Cupressus sempervirens. Next base: position 429,611,586 of record CM053793.1, on the reverse strand, counting down.
CTAATTTTTCTGAGGTGTGGAGAGAGTGTAGAGCACCAAATCTGATAGATCACATTAGTATGATGAATATTTTATTCAAGAAGGTATGTTGTTCAAAGGTATTCAGATGTGTATTCTTAAAAGTTCTATAAGGTAGAATCTGATTAAGGAAAAACATAGTGGTGGATTGGCTAGACATATTGGAATTCATAAGACATTAAGTTTGCTAAAAGAGAAGTATTATTGGCCATAGATGTATAAGGATGTTCAGAAATTTGTAAAGAGTTATGGAGTTTGTCAAGTTGAAAAAGGAGTAAGTCAAAATGTTGGTTTGTATACACCTATTACTGTTCCTAAGAAACCTTGGAGTGACATTAGTATGGATTTTGTTCTTGGACTGCCTACAACAATGAAGGGGTATGATTCTATATTTGTTGTGGTGGACAGATTTTCTAAAATGGCTCATTTCATACCATGTAAGAAGACATCATATGCTGAGCACATTGTTGAAATTTTCTTTAAAGAGATTGTGAGATTGCATGGATTACCAAGAACTATTATTCTGACAGGGACATTAAGTTTATTGGTTATTTTTGGAAGACTTTGTGGAAGAAGATGAATACTGAGTTGAAGTTTAGTTCTACATTCCATCCACAGATAGATAGACATACAAATGTTGTGAATAGAAGCCTGGGTAATTTGTTGATATGTTTAGTTGGAGATAAGTCAAGTAATTAAGAAGTAGTGTTGGCACAAACTGAGTTTGCATATAACAATTATTTGAATAGGAGTACAGGGAAAACACCTTTTGAGATTGTTATTAGAATGCAGCTTACAGGTATATCAAATTTGAGAGATGTTGTTGGTGAAGAAAAGAGAAGTGTTGCAGGAGAAGAATTTGTTGATTTTATGGAGTCTTTGCATAAGGAAGTGAAGTTGAGGTAGGAACAAAGTAATCAGAAGTATAAGGAGAATGTTGATAAGTCTAGAAGACATCATGATTTTGAAGTTGGTGCTGAGGTGATGGTTCATCTAAAGAAAGGAAGATTTCCTATTGGAACATACATAAGCTGAAGATGAAGAAATTTGGACCTTTTAAGATCTTGAAAAAGTTTGGCAATGGTAATGCTTATGAAGTTGAGTTACCAGGATGTCTTATAGAAGAGAGATTCCCAAGTTGAACCAAGACAACTTTACAGCATGTCAAGGACTTATGAGGTTACATCCAGCAACTATTAGTGATTTAGGTTGTAAGTATCTTAATAATGAATACAAGATTCCCATTGGAATATTATCAATTGAAGATATTGCTAAAAAGAAAAATCATAACATCATGATGATTGACATTGCATATGCTCTTAATTATGTTGAATAAGATGAAGTTAATAGTTGTATTATAGCTTATGATATGTGGATCAAACTAAAAGCCATCTATGGAAGAGATGAAAATGTAAGAGGAGCCAAAGTAGAAAGTCTCAGAGGACAATTTGATCAGATGAAGATAAGAGAAGATGAAAACATTGCAAAATATGTGGAAAGAATCAAAGCAAGTGTGAGTGCAATCAAAGCATCTGGAGGAGACATTGATAATAAAATAGTTGTAAGTAAGGTACTCCAAACCCTTCCTCCTATCCATGCAATTAGAGTGTCTACTATTCAAGATATGAGATGTGATCCAAATAGCAATATAACTTTGGATGCTATAGGCTGAAGATTGACAGCCTTTGAGTTGGATAACTATGACAACTATGTTTCTAATTCCAAAAATATTGAGTTTTCATTTAAAGCCAAACTTTCACTCAAGAAAAGAGGTAAGAAATCAAAGGTCAATCAATGAAGAAGTGCAGAAGAAGAAGAAGAAGAAAGCTTAGACAGTGATCTTGAAGTTGTTGAAGCCCTAATTGCAAGGAAATATTCCAAAGGCAGAGGAAAGTACAAAGGTAAGATTCCTCTAATCTACTTTTCTTGTGAAGAAGTTGGTCAAATTGCTGCAAGGTGCCCAAATAGAGAAAATAAGGATGAAAAGAAAAGTAATAAGTACAAAGGCAAGAAGGAATTCAAAAACTACAAAGACTAAAAGGAAAAAGGTAATAAATCTTGTTTTATGGCAAAAGATTCTGATAACAATGAAGATGAAATGGTATATATGTTGTAAAAAATGAATCTAATGATGAAGGAGATAAGATGGAATTTATCTCTCATGTTAACAAAAATGATACATGGATTATTGATAGTGGTTGCTCATATTATATGACTAGAGACAAAATAAAGTTTGAACACATGGAACTTTATGATGGTGGTAGTGTGAGATTTGGAAATAATGCACCTTATTGCATAAAAGGAAAAGGATGTATCTCTTTGATCAATGAACTTATATGTGAAAATGCCTATTAGCTTCAAGGATTAAAGCACAATCTACTGAGTGTGGCACAATTGAATAACATTGGATTCAAGATAGAATTTATGAATGGGAAGGCCAAAGTATTTGATGGAAAATGAAATCTAGTTGGTAATAGCAAACAAACAAAAGGTAACCTATTCTATCTAGATCTCAGTGAAAGTGCATGTTTTATTTCTCAAGTAGAAGAAAGTTGGTTATGACACAAGAGATTGTGTCATGTGAACTTTGATAATTTGGTTTAAATAAGAAAAAAATAGAAGAGTAACAAGTATTCCTAGCTTGAGGAAACATGATATGGGTCAATGCAAAAACTATCAAATTGGTAAGATGGGAAAGACTAGTTTCAAAAGCAAGAACTATCATTCTAAAGAAGTCTTAGAGCTTGTGCATACAAACTTATGTGGACCTATTGGTATAGAGAGTTATAGTGGAAATAAGTTTTTCATTTTTTCATTGATGACTATTCGAGAATGATGACTATAATGTATCTAAAAGAAAAATTTAAAGGTTTTCAAAATTCAAGTGGTATTTGGCAAGAATAGAAAAAGAAACTAGAAAGAAGTTAAAATGTTTGAGACCAGAAAGAGGTGGTGGATTCATCTCCAATGAATTCAATGAATTATGCATTGAAAAAGGAATTAAAAGACAAGTATCAACCCCTGCTACACCTCAACAAAATGGTATAGCTAAAAGAAGGAACAAATCCACCATAGATTGTACAAGAACACTAATGATAGAAAATAATGTTGCAATCAAATACTAGAAGGAAGCAATTAGCACTGTAGTACATACCTTGAATAGATTATAGCTGAAGAAAGACTCAAATCAAACTCCTTATGAACTATGGTATGGTTACAAACATAATGTACGTTACTTGAAAGTATTTGGCAACAAATGTTATATCTTGAAAGAATCTAGGAAAGGTGAATTTGATGTCAAAGGTGAGAAGGCATATTCATAGGATACTCCTACAGAAGTAAAGCATACATATGTTTGAATTTGTCTACTCATAAAATCATAGATAGTGCACATGTAAGAATTGATGAGTTTGTAGAAAAGAGTAAAGAAGAAAGCAACAAAGAGCCTAAGGATTACAGAAGATTTGTTTACTATGAATCTAATACCCTACTAAATCTATCTAGTAGACAGGAGGCTTAACCTCCCAAATCCCCAAAATCTCCAATAGCCACCGGGTTGCAATTTATGCAACCCGAGTCATAGTCTGAAGGACTTGAATCACAGTCTGAGGCTACCGAGCTATTACTAGAGCAAAGCAAGTCTGATGGACCTGAGTCACAGACAATGGAACCTAGGCTTAATACTCAATTTCATAAAGAAATCAATAAAATAGACTCTAAATTTAAAGAACCTACACTAGCAAGATATGTCAGAAGATATCATGCACCTAACCAAATCATTGGAGACAAATCAGATTGATCAATGACAAGAAACAAATTGAAAGGTACATGTTTACTTGCTGCATTTGAGCCTAGAAATATTAAAGATGCTTTGGATAATGAAAGTTGTATTGAAGCAATGAATGAGGAAATAGAAAAAATAGAGAAGAACAAAACTTGGACTCTTGTTCCTAGACCCAAGGATAAAAATGTAATTGGCACAAAGAGGATATTCAGAAATAAGCTAAATGAAGATGAAAAGTTTCTAGAAATAATACAAGTTTAGTATGTAAAGGTTATTTTCAAGAAGAAGGTATTGATTATGGTGAAACCTTTGCTCCTATTGCAAGATTAGAAGGTGTTACAACTTTACTAGCATATGTAGCTCATAGAGGATTTAAAGTAATCAAATGGATGTAGAATCTGCATTCTTGAATAGAATTCTTGATGAGGAAGGTTACATTGAATAACCTAAAGGTTTTGTAGATCTGAGCAAAAGAGACATGGTCTAAAAATTACAAAAGACATTATATGGTCTTAAGCAAGCTCCCAGAGCTTGGTACAAAAGACTTCATAAGTACTTGGTACAAATTAGTTTTCAAAGAACAAATGATAACAATAGTTTGTATATCAAAGAAAAATTAGATAAAAAGATTGTGTTGGTAGAAATATTTGTTGATGATACTTTATTCATGTAAGAATTTTCCTTAGGGAAAAATCACCCAAGACCAAGAAGCTCAATAACTAGCACAAAATAGACCAATAGAGTATACTCAGAATAACAATATGATATTCAATTGATGTAATAGTACACTAGGAGTACATGTATATAAAGACCTCTAAAATGCTTCTAGAATGTCTAGGAGTTAGCAATATGATAAGCCTCACAACTAAGCACATGTCCACCAAAAGTGGATTATCCTCCATTAAGCACAGGAGTTAGTGCAATAATGAGAGGATAAGTCTACAAAGGTGTGTCACATAAAATTATGTTGTAGACACCATCTGCTTAATAAAGAGTGTGAACAACTATGTTGTCAACATGACAACTCAGTTGATTATGCAAACTCCAGTGTTGTAGACATCATGTTTTAAAATAGAGTTAATTACTCCTATTTTGTCAACATGACAACTCATGTGAGTATGCAAACTCCTAGGTGTCTAACCTAATAAATAATAAAATAATGCATTTATCCTAAGTAAACTTAACTAAAGTGTAAATAATAATTATTTACACTAATAATTCATAGGAAATGATGACTTGTGCAAGGCATTTTTAGAAGAAATGAGTAAAGAATTTGAAATATCTATATTTGAAGAGATAAAATTCTTTGTTGGATTGCAGATCCAATAGAAGAAAGATGGTATCTACATTACTCAATCTAAATATATCAAGGAGATACTAAAGAAATTTGGAATGGAAGATTCAAGACCAATTGGAACCACTATGTCTACTGGACATGAACTTTCCAAAAATAATGATTCTAAAGAGGTAGGTCAAACCACGTATAGATCAATGATTGGAAAATTGTAGTATGTAGTGCATACAAGGTCTAATATTGCATTAGCAATCACATGATGACAAGATTCTCATAAAATTCCAAAGAAAATCACATGATGGCAATCAAAAGAATCATCAGATATCTGAAAGGTACTGAAGAATATGGTTTATGGTACAAAATAGGAGGTAATTTAGATTTAAAAGTATTCACAGATGTTGATTGGGAAGGAAGTATTAATGATAGAAAAAGCACCAATGGTGGAGCATTCTTTCTTGATAAAGGACTAGTGTCTTGGACAAGCAAGAAATAGAATTATATCTCTTAGTCCACAGTAGAGGCAGAATATATGGGAGTAGTAATCAATTATTCTAATATTGTTGGGTTCAAAAAATTGTTGATGGGTATGAAGATAGAGATCAAGAATTCAATAGTTATATACTATGATAACACTAGTGCAATCAATATATCAAAGAATCTAGTGATGCATAACAAAACAAAACATATTGCTATAAAGTATCATTTCTTGTGAGAATTGGTACAAGATAAAGAAGTAAGATTGGAATATGTGAATACAAAAGAACAAATTGCAAACATATTCACCAAGCCATTACCTTAGGATGCATTTATGTATCTAAGAGGCAAGCTAGGGATCATTCCCCTATCTAAAGCTCAGTAAATAAATTTTAGTGATGCATCAACTAGAGCATGTTGAAAATCAATCAGTTGGTGCAGTATTGACAAGGGCATATTGAAAATGAATTAGTACTTAAGGTACACTCATATTCACTAAATAATGTCTTTGGCATAAGATGTTAAAGAGGGAGAAGTTTGTTGTCATATCTCATAGAAATTTTGTAAACAGAAAGAGAAAGAGATATAAAAAGAGAGAATGAACTTGGTCTAATATCAAAGGCATAATTTTCTATTAGAAGAAGTTGTAGCAAACAAAAGTTTTCTAGTAGAGGGAGAAATTGAAGGCAGAAAGAGTTCACACTGATAGAGGGAGTTCTCATGGATGAGAATCAAAATGAAACTAAGGATAATTCCTTACTTTATTCTTGGTCTAAAAATTTCATTGCATTGTGACATGTTGTGTTGCCATCAATGCCAAAGAGGGAGATCTTTAGAACAATTGATTAATTGTGCATTGTCTTTGATATTACACAAAATTTCATATCATTGCTAGTCAGTGTATGTCAAGATCACTCGAGCATTGAAAGCACTTTTCTATGTCTACCGAACATTCCAAAGTTTTCCTAGTTTAGAAGGAAGTATCTACCAAGTTCACTCAGTCATCAAAGGAAAGTTTACAAAAGTTGAATGTTAACTGAGTGCACTTAGTCAATGCAGGAAATATTGGATGGAACTAATGTTAACAAAGCTCACTCGGTTACCAAAGGAACTTTGTGAATATGCAAGTGTTTACTGAGTTCACTTGGTTAACACAAGGAAATCATTTTTGAGTTAGTATCTACCAAGCAAGGTCAGCTAGCGAAGGATTCTCTTGTGGCACATTAAGTTCAATTGAATTGTCTATTGATTCTAGCAGACTGAGGAGATGAATATTAATTATTCTAAGTTATAATCTAGCCAAATTGACAATATGAAAGATATAAATATAAAGTAAAGTTGAGAGTTAGAAAGATGAATAGATGGAAGATAATTGAAGATTTAATGATGCTAAGAAAAATTGAATCAAAAGAATAAACATAATATCCTTGTGGAGCTAAAAAGATACATTTGATCAAGAAGGATAAAGTATACAAGCTAGAATTGAAAACTATAATCAGCAATTCAATTGCATCTGAAATCAGGTCACCTCATTGTTACTCTCTAACCATTGTACCTATGATCTAAATCTCTTAATAGAGTTGGCTTAACAGTTATTCATAAATCCTCTAACATGGTAATATTTCTATTGAATTGTCCAAAGACCTCTAACAAGGCCACTCCTAATAGGGTGATTAAATCCTCTAACATTGTCATACCTAATAGTGTGTTTTGTAACCAGTAATAGGGTTAGCTCCTAATAGGGGTCACTTCAGAAGAGTGAAAATTAGTAACTAGTTGCAATTGGTGATTTTTCTCAAATTAGGCTTCCACATTGAATCTTGGTGTCAAATATGTTCATGTTATTTCTCTTATTTGTTTAAAACTAAGTTAAAGTAATAGTAATCTCAAATAACATATTTAGTTTTTCATGTTAAGCATTTTCAGTGTTTACAGAGTTACAACATTTTTCTATGTGTTTGTTGAGTATCAGCAAAGTTCAGTGTTCGGAGTTTATTTTGTACTGACATCTAAGGGATTTGAGATTTATTTTAGTGGTAACTAATTCACCCCTCCCCTCTCAGTTACTCCTATTATATTTTCAACAATGGTCCTTTCCATAATGAATCAAATTTACCATGTGCACCGTTCAGCTCCCTTCTTTTGTCTCACAACAAAACCTTATTGTCTTTCATGAAATTATGAGATCTAGCTTTCATATCAAAGATCTACTTAACGTTCATCTAGTGTTCATTAATATGATCCAACAATTTATCCCTTTCTTCTTCAAGCTTGTTCAAATACATTACTCTCTTTTTTAGAGAATCTTGGAAAATGGGTCCTCGATTTACTAATTACAACTTTGTAGTAGATAATTCCAACGACAAGGATACTTGAGCTCCTACTTTGTAAACCAACTCAAAAGGGGCCATGCCAATAGCTCTCTTATATGTGATTTTTTCAACCCATAATGTCTATACAACTTCTTATGCCAATTTTGAGCATTATCACTTACCAATTTTTTCATTATTGTGACTAGGTTCTTGCTGCTAGATTTTGCCTACCCATTGCCTAGAGGAAAATAATCCTAAGAATGAGCCAAGGATATGCTATGTTCATAGAAAGACATAGAAATTTCTTTATATGAGAAATATGTTGCATTATCTACCACTATATTTTGTAGAATTGCAAATCTAACAAATATAAACTCCATTAGGAAATGACACACCACTTGGGAGTTAGCTTTCTTTGTAGGGATTGCCTCCACCCACTTGGTGAAATAATTTGTAGCTATCAAGATATAGACATGACCATCACTGGATGGGGTGTTCAAAGGTCCCATGAAATCTATATCCCATTAGAAAAAAGGCTCATCAATTACCACAAGTCTCAATGGTAATGTTGTAAGCTGAGGGCGACCTGTAAAAAGTTTACACTTCTCATAATTTCTCACATACAGGTATGCATCTTTGAACATGCCTGGCCAATAAAAAAAATTACTAATAATTTTGAAGGTAGTTACCATAGAGGAGAAATTCCCACCACAAACATCTAAATGATATAGGTTCAATAACTTTTCCTGTTGCTCAATGTCCACATGTCTCAGGAAGGTTCCATCAATGTCTCTCTTGTACAGTATACCCTGCAAGATTATGTACTTGGTCACTTTCAACCCAAGGTTGCATTTTTATTTGTAATTCAAATTATTCTAGTATTCACCATAGGTCAATTAGTATACTACATTAGAAAAGCAAGGATCAACTAAACTAACTAGCATAACCATGGGTTTAGTAGGTATGTCTCCCAACAAAGGTTCTTTATTTTTTGCTATCAATTTGCATAAGCCTTGTCCCCTAACCAAGTTAGTGGGTTTAATTGTAAGATTATATTCTTGGATCCTAGCCACCCATACTACTCTCTTGTTTACTCCAATCTCTTGTTGAGTTAGTACGCTTTTACTTGTAGTCTTAGGTACATACACAATGGAATGGGAATGCAAAATATAATACCTAAATTTTCTTCATGCTTTCACCATGGAAAATGCATGTTTCTCCACCTAGGTGTAATTTAGCTCATGCTTTTTCAATGGTATGCTCATGAAGGCAATCATATCTTCTTTATCCTAATCATTTCTCTGAGTCAAGATGCTAGATAGGGTATGCTTTGAGCCATAGTAGTATATGATAAAATCTTTCTTAAAATCTAGGATGACTAACATAGGAGTATTTGAACTAGTTTCCTCGATATCCTCAAAATCCCTTTTTCCTTCCTTGTTTCATCTAAAAGGGTTCTTCTTACTCATCATGTTCAACATATGTCTTACCTTCTCTGAGAACTCAAGAAATTTATCTAACCAAAGAAGGATTTCAAATCGCTTCTATTGGTAGGTAGGGACAACTATTGAATTGTCTTAATCCTATCCGAATAAATTCTTATACCCTTCTTAGAAATGATGTGCCCTAGAAGCTTACCTCCATCCACAAAGAAAATGGATTTTTTAGGATTCAGAGATATCCCATCCTCCTTGCATCTGTCTAACACCACTTTGAGACTTCTCAAATGGTGCTTTCTCCTCTTAGAGTAGACAGTTAGATCATCCAAATATATTACAATTATTTTGTCTCTCAGGTCTTTGAAAGAGGATTTCATTGCTCTCTAGAATGTTTCCCCTACATTGATCAAGTTGAAAGGCATTCTATTTCAAGCATAAGTACCCCAAGGAGAATAAAAGTCATTTTGTGCTAGTCTTCTTGAGATACACTAATTTGATTATACCCCAAGCATTACATGACTTTAGACCTAGCAATGGACTATAGAACATGATCCATGGTAGGAAGTGTGTAATTGTCCTTTAGACTAGCTTGGTTTATGTTCCTAAAATCCACACAGATCCTTATTTCACAATTTTTCTTTCTTATAGGAACAATTTTTTCTATCCAAGTCAAATGGTGAATTGGATAGATTTTACAGGCTTTCAACATTTTTCCACTTCTTTCAAAATTGTCTTAGACACTTTGGGGTTATAGTTTCAGATCTTTTCTCAATAAGGGGTTGCCTCAGGCTTTAAAGGTATGTGGTGTTTGAACTCTTTGTTCCTAAAGTTTTTGAAATCCTCATACCCCCAAGAAAAGACAACTTTGTACCTTGTCAGAAGCTTCAGCAAACTCCCCTTTTCCTTTTTAGCGTAGGTTCTCTTGATTGAGATCCATCTAGGATCTTTTTCATCACCGATATTGATTCTATTGCACTCCTTTAGACCATCATTGCAAACATCTCCTTTTCTAATGGCACTGTCATCTTTCCTTCTGAATAGATGTTTAAAGGAGACCAAACCCCTTGGGATTTTGTTTCCTTTCAACTGAATCACTTCCTCGGATTCATATAATTCTTTGCCTACTGGCCTATCACCTTTTTCTAACCCTTCAAAGAAAACATCAACAAAGCTTCTAATACATCCAATAAAATCCTTTAATTGTGAATCATTATCAAAGACCTACTAGTGATCTACATTTTCTAGTACACTAGGCCTATTAATAATTTCTATCCTATAGTCATTGTTTTTGAAATTAGGATGTGGCAAAAGTAATTAGGCAAAGATAGCTAAGGAATTAGCTCTAGAGTTTTGCAAACGAGGAACGAACTCAATGGAGAAAAGATCAAAGAATTCTAAATCATCCCAGACCAAGTTCCTATAATGCTTCAGTCTATCATTTTTTTACAAAGAAGTGATTTCTTACCTGTTTTGCAATCAATTCAGCATCACCTTTTACCTTCAGCTACTTTATTTCTTTCACTCTAGCCTCTTGTAATCCCAACAATAGGGCTTCATACTCCATCATATTGTTTGTGTTTTTTAAATCCAATTTAAAATAAAATAGGGACGAGTCCCTAATGGGAGAAATCAAAACCACCCTAACACCTAACCTCAAATTAGAGCAACTGTCATCAAACTCCATCATCTACAAGGCTATTGTTTCAGCTTCATTCTCACCCATTTTAGGCTCGTCATTAGGCAAGATCACATAGTTTCTAAATTGACATTCTTCATACAATATCTAGGCTTTGGGGTAGTCCTAAGGTTGTTCTTTGGTTCTAGTTCCAATTTAATCTTCTCTTCACCCACTAGAATCAAAACCTTAGACCAGTTCATTTTAATCTCCCCTCCCATGTCCTTGCAAAATGTTTTGCTTAGTAGTATTCCATAATTGCAAGGATATCGACCACTAGGATGGTTAATTTTAATTGCTTATATGGACAAGTGGCAAGAACAACTTGCACATCCTTGACCTGACCCATGAGAGGTACTTGCTTTTCATCCATAGAATAGTAGTGCCCAAAAGTCTTGGTGAGAGGAAGGTCGATGGCATGATATTATTGAAATTCCCTGAATCTATAATACAATTACTGAGTTTTTACTTGTTTAACAATAGAGACAGGTAAAATTAGTTGGGTTTTCTTTCTTTAACTTCTCCTTCCATGGTGTGAGCACAAGGTGCTACATGAGGATCTTGTCCAGTGCCCTTTGATTCAAAGATGGATTTTTCATCAGTCATCTAGGTCTCTGTGACATTATCAGTGAACTAAGCATTTGAGAGAGGGTCCATTTTAACATATTGGACCAACTTATCTAATTCCTTGGGGTTCATCCTCAGGTATTCTGATGGAGAGATAGAAATAGAGGAAAAATTATAGAATTTGACTATATCAAAGGTAGAGGAGTTGGTCGTCAACTTTGTTCTAGATAAGATCTTAAAGTTTGCAATCTCTATTGAATTAATATGCACATGCTCCTTCCCTTTGGAACCTAGAACAAAAGTATTGGCTTCTACATAAACTTCTAATTTCTTTGATTCTAAGTCAAGACATTATAGGTAGGGTCTTGCAATGTGACAAAAGCATCTCCCCCTCTTTCCATGTCACACTCATATTCTAGAAAATAGGAACCAAAAATTTTGATTTTATCCCCTTCACATTCTATTGGTTGTTCTACAACAAGAGAATCCTTTGTCATCTAAACACACCTCAACCAATCAGTACAAGTTTTCCCATCATGGTTTGTGGTTAGGTAGAAAAAACACATTGTCTCCTTAGGCACTTCTTCAATTTGTAACCTTGGTTGAGGGGCTGTTAAGAAAGAAGTTTTTCTAGGGCCTGGGTGTTGCTACCTTTGGTTAATGTCCTGATATGAGGATTGTTAAGGAGCACCAGCTCTATTCTACTATCTTTTCAACATGGTCGTATCATTCATCAGTCTCAATATGAAGGGGTCAATAGGGGCAGAAGTAGAGGCAAGCCCAAAGGATTGCACTTCTCTTCTCCATTTACTAGTTGTGATTAGGCTATCTTCTAGCTAAATAGCTTATCTCTGAGCAGGGACGAAAAAAGCTACTATGTCTTTCAAAAAATGAAAACTTACATCAAGTGGGATAGCATTCACAAAGAAAATCTTCTAATTTTCACCATTTGATCTAGAGGCAACAGGGATTCTTTGTATTAATCTATTGAATTTAGCCATGAATCCTCTCATGGGCTCATGTATTTCTTTCTTTAGTTGGCTCAATTAAAGCAGCAAAGAGAATTCGTTATCAGGAGTTTTGAAGCTACTCTTGAAAGTTGTTTTCATGTCATCCCAACTGGCTATGGAATGCTAAGGTAAATGATTGAACCAATCAGTCACCGCATCAGTGAGCATTTGAACAAACAACCTTACAACTATTTGCTAGGTGAGGACACTTATGACTCCACATATTGTGTGGAAGGCACTTAGGTGATCATCTGTAGAGACCTTTCCATCACCACTAAACTTGGGCAAAATCTTGATTACACCTTTGGTCAACATAGTAGGGTTTACCCTAAGGTTCAAAAGTCCTATATTTTTTCCCCAGGGTTGGTTAACAACCATGTTTGGTAGCCTAAAATGCAATGGCTAAATATTAGTGTGAGAAGGGATTAAAGCTCTTCGTGAGAGAAGAGATTGCACCAAAGGTGAGATGGGAGAGTACTTGGGAGGGGAATTAGATCTACTACAAGATTTAGTCCTCTGTTTACCTAGGGTATTAAAATCAGGAAGAAAATTAAAAATTTTCAAAGTCTCAAAATTTTTTTCAAGGACACCTTTATCTCTCTCTCCCCTTGTGTACCTTTTGTCAGCTAGACCTACTTTCTTTCTTACAACTTAGGTTGTTGTAGGGACTTGAACAATTCTATCCACTACTGCTACTTCTTGAACCTCTATCACATCTCTTAGAAGTTTAGTGTGTTCCTCTTCTCTCTCTAGAACATTCAGGACCTACTAAAACTATTGATTGTTTTGACACAGTGTCCAAGCAACTAAAGTTAAGTTGGAAATGATGTCTTCCTATGTATCTTCAAAACCTAAATTAGGCTGCAAGACAAGGAAAACATCATTATGCAATAAGACCATTGTAATTCATTACCACTTAAAGAGATTAGTCCTCTTTTTCTAGGGACTCCTTAGTAGAGTCACAAAAAATCTATTAGTGAAAAGTTTGTCTTTCCTTACAAAATTCAATAATTCAATCTATGCCCAAGGTAAGAAATAAATGGTGCTCACCATAGTTGGGTAAATGTTATGTTAATTGTTTCCCTCTAAATTTTTATAGGTACATCTCCCTTTTTAATTAATTATCAATGAATCTAAATTAACTAAACAATAACATAAATGCACACTTTTGCCTAAAAGTGGTTAAGGATCTCTCACATACTCTTAGGTACAGAGGTATAGTTCACAAATTCAGAGATTTAAGAAAATGATTGAAAAGCACATAGTCTTTCCACAATAGAACAAGATTTAAGAACAATTTAAATCCTACAACTACATAAACTGATTTATATTAAGGAAGAGAGGTATAACAATCACAAGAAATAGTAATAGATATTATCCACAATTAATCATAACATTTCTCAAAGTAAATGCAAATGATTTAGTTCAAACTCCAAGTTTCGAACCATGGCAAAATACACACATATCTATATATTAAAGTTAATTTCTCAAGCACCAAGTCTTAAAGAAAATAATAGTTGCATATATCACCACCTTCTATCTATTACTATCTTAGAAAAATCCTAAAAAAAGATACTTTATGTTATGAATATTTTTCTATCTAACTCAAATCTCACCCTTTCCTAGTTTAATGCTCCAAAATTTATAATTTTTTACAAACCCAAAAAGGCCTCCATCAAAACCAAACCTTCTGGTTACAAATAGTTACATACACAAATAGTTTTAAATAGTTTTTCAAAATTCAAAAATTGAGAGAATTGTCCATAACTAAACTTCTTCATTGGACTTCTCCCCGTCCGCCATGGTTTGTTTGACCAACTTATTAACACTACTTCCCAATTACTTGGCTTATTTCTAACTTAAAATCTCAATAAATTACCCAAGCTTCTATTCACAAACTCTATCTATCCAACTATTTGTTGATGGAATGTAGAACTAAACTTCAACTCAATACCCATCTTCTTCCACAAAGTCTTCCAAAAATAACCAACAAATTTACTGTCTCTATCAGAAATAATACCTCTTGGTAATCCATGCAATCTCACAATCTCTTTAAATAAAAGTTAGGCACTTGTGAATTCCTTGACTACGTGAGAATTCCTCGTGAAGGCACTTGTGAATTCCTCAACTACGTGAGAATGGGGGTTCTTCAGACTGGGCAACTTTGATTTGCACACATCCTTCTACCACCTTAGTTCCCTAATCCTCTGACTCTACCTAAGAATGAGCTCTTTGTTTAGGTACAACATCAATTTGATGTTAGCTATTGTGTTGAAGTCTCAAGAGGTGGGGATATTACTATCTTTGATCCCAAACATAATGTTACTGAAGCTTTTGGTCAAGGTATCAAAATCCATGCTACCATCATCAAATTGCAAGACACTAGTGGGGTTTATGATCTACATATCTTTCAATATCTCCTTGTGAATCCTAGTGACTTCAAGTTCAATCACTCACATTTCTTCTATGGTTGCCCTGTAGATAGAGTCCTTCCAATTCATGTTTCTTTTTAGGATGAGTAGCATGTAGGAGTCCATACCCTTCATAGGGTTTTCATTTAGGAACTTGAATATGCCATATTTATCCACTTCATGTACTTAAAATACAATTGCTTGGCACTAACTTTGATGTGCCTCCCATACTAGAATGAGGGTCTAAACTTCCCCTGACACTTCTCCTTCTACATATGTAGTGGTGATGTCCAAGATAAATTTGCTTCCTTCTTTCACAATGGACTCCACCCATTCATTCATTATTTGAAAGAAACCTTCCTCTCTACCTTTTCCTGATCCATTTGTTAAGATCAAAATATTGTGGTGTCTAGATCAATGGAAGAGCACCAACATTCATCAAGGAGTCTATATACTCAACCATGGTGACTATCAACTTCTTTAGTTCTCTCTTTTCCTGACTGTCTTTTTCGGATTGAGTTAACATATGATCCACAAAAAACTTGAAAGAATGATTCTTGGTGTCTCTAGAAATGACTCCCAAGTCCATGGTAGTAACCTTGAAGTCCTCAACATCAATTTCCCCTGAGCCTTCTTTCTACTTACAAGTAGCCACTTCCATTGTAACCTTACCCGTTACAAGATCCTTTATGAACCGCACATCATTTTTCATCTTCTTATTCTTTGGGACACATGCAACATACTTTATGACTATATCTTTAATAGGCATAGTCATAGGCAAGAGACCACACTTTTTTCTTACTGAATTGGATAGCCAAGGTAGGATGGTAGAAGTGCTCGCTCCTCCTTGACTATTCTTAGGAGTCATGAAACTAGACTGAACTACATTCAGAGCTTCTATCAATTCCACATAACCCTCTTGGTTGTCTAATAGAGTGAGTTCTTCCTCATTTTTATGCCCTTGATCCATAGTAATCCTTCTTTGAACTATTTCCTAAGTGAGTGTCATAGACTTGGTTTTAGACATAGTTCTAGGAGTTGTGAGCTGCTTCAAAGATGTTGCTTCCTTCTGCTTTTTAGCTTTTGAAATGTTACCTACAACATGTGATGAAAATGGGATTTCAAAGGTTAAAGGTTTAGAGAAAGAAACTGCTTTGGGACATTTCACAATTTGTTTATCTCTAATTGATCTTATACTCTTCCTCCTCAACTACTTGTATGTACAGGCCAAAAGGGATCTAGTCCTAAGATTTATGTCATCTTCCTTGACACTATTCCAATTCTACTTCAAGTTGAATTTTCTCATTTGCTTCCTCCTAGCCTAGTCCAAAGATTTTAAAATCATCTTCATTCACTCCATCCAACTTGAACTTTAGATTTCATGAGGTAATCTTGGGGAGCATCAACCTTGAATGGTCTCTCTTAACTACTTCACACTCATCACCACAATTTTCCCACAAATCCTCTAGGTGAGGAGTTGACTAAGATTGACCCTTTATCTCA
The DNA here is from genome assembly GCA_028749045.1 of Cupressus sempervirens. Taxonomy (NCBI): domain Eukaryota; kingdom Viridiplantae; phylum Streptophyta; class Pinopsida; order Cupressales; family Cupressaceae; genus Cupressus; species Cupressus sempervirens. The sequence goes on along the minus strand of CM053793.1, from coordinate 429,595,099 downwards.
AGCACTAATGTTGCAAAACCTTTACTATCAAAATCTCTCCTCTCTTGATGAAACTTGAGGTTAAATATAGGCAGGTTACTTCCAATTCTGGAAGCATTAATCATGGTGCTATGGGCCATAGGGCCAAGTTTGACGGGGAAAATAGACTCCCATTTTTCCTCAAGAAGATTATCTTTGATTATAGAAAAATTTCCTGCATATCTCTGCGATGATGAAGCAGTCTAAGGCATATTGAGGCAATTTAATAGGCTCTTGTTCAAATCCCCCCACTCTCAAGTATGTGAATCTTGGAAATTAGATGTGAATCTCCCATAGGTTTGGATTAGTTTTTGAGCTTCTAGGGATATCCTTAGCATTGGGGTTTTTTTTAGACTTAGATGCACATTTCCTATTAAAACATCATGCACTTTTCTAAACTCCTCTAACACTTTGTCCTTTTGTAATAGGGGGCAGTATTGATAGAAAATTATATCCTCACTCAAAGGCTCATAAGGGATGGAAGTAATATTAATGACACATGCAATGCAATAAGTAAAGTAAGAGGACATATAGAATTCCTATCTTGAGATCTTCAAGTATTTGAGTTGATTTCTTAGTGAACTAGCTATCAACTATGCCCAATCTAGAAACTACTTCCCAGTTAGGATGATATCTATATAATGATATATCCAGTCTTCAAAAAGTAAGACATTAGCAAACCCCTTAGCTTGGTGCAATAGAACCACCAAATCATGGATATGAGGTTTCCTATGGTCTTTAGTAACTATTTTGGACAGTCCTGAACTTCCTTTATAGTTTATTTCTGTCCAAATTTTGGCATAAGGTTGCGGTACTTTACAGGGTTCTCTTAGTATTGATCTAGGGACTGAGTAGGACCATAAGCAACAAAGGTGCATTTTTTTAATTGCAAGACCGACAAAATGGTTTCCCTGGTGATGGACAAAACTAGCTCCCTATTCCTATTCAAAATACTTTTGGTTCTTACATCATAATGGTCAACACACAGCTGAAGTAATTTTGGGCTTAAAAGGGTAGGGGGGAAAGTTGTAGCTTCAAGTAAGCTACTCATTAGAACATCCAAACACCCTTTAACCTCATCAAACTATTAAATTAAATTCTCTTGTAACTTGTCAAACCTGACTCCCATCAAGTTGGTATCAGAAACTATGAGCCTTTTACATTCAAGACAGGAAACATTCCCAAAAAAATGAAGAACAAACTTCATTTAAACAAAAAGAAACCAAACACCCCCACACTGCTATGTCTTTCAAAACAACACATAAGGAGAGATAAGATATTTTTCACATTCTCACCTATGATGCACTAAAAGAAATCCAAAAACTTCCCTTCTTCTATTGTTGATCTATCTTCAATTCACCTCAGTACAGGATAAAACAAATAAGTTGTAAACTTGGCACTTTAAAGGTAGGCTAACATACTGGTGGAGGTATCACCCCATAATGAGGTATTTATGATAAGATCATCATGGCCTAGTACACACTCTTAAAATAATGATGGTACTTCCTTATTAAATGATCACCTTAAGGGAACACCCTTGCAATAATTACAAACCACCTAACAACTGATCTAGCTTCAAAGTGAAAGATCAGTTCTTTTATCACTCGTGCTACCAACTCATCATCCACATTAAGTGATGATGCATTGGAATGGACGTCTTAATTATTATTTTGATGTTGTATCTGACACTTTGGGAACCATCATCTTTTCAAGAATTAATAATACTCATGGGTGTAAATCCTTAGTAGCATAACTACTTTGAACTACTTTGAACCAAGGTTGAAAGAGGTTCGAAGTGGTTCAAAAGAATACTACCACCATGCTTGATGGGTCCCACTTGCAAGATCAAGAGTCAGTCTCAAAACTTTGGTTGAACTACTTTGAACTACTTTAAACCAGGGTTCAAAGAGGTTCGAAGGAAAATTCACAAAGAGGCATCACAAGGCTTGACTTTTAGAGGTAAGATAAGATGACACCCGAATAGAGGGAAATATGAAAAACTTGCTCACGTGGATTTTTGGAGTGAAGGATGAAAATGAAAAACCACATGGTAGCTCAAAACTAGGTCTAGAAATAATCAAAATAATCATCAATCTTAAAGATCCAATCCAAAACAACAATAGTATCAAGCTTTCCACTATAGGTAGAAAGTTCAAAAACAAGTCTTGAACTCCCTCTAGCCTAAGCCTTAAAATGTCTATCCTTATTTTGTTCTTCTTCAGGTTGAATATTGTCTTTGTCCCTACTCCATCACTAACATCATCAAGATGAACTCATCTTCTCTAGGTTATTTCAAGAGCTTCAATTCTAACTACAATTTGTCCCAATGTGTCTATAATAGCATTGTTTGGATTCCTTCTACCTTGAACTATTTTTCCAATAATTCTTGCAAGAATCATAACCCTCTACAAGTTATAGTTTAGAAATTAGATCTTCTACTCTATAAACAATCCAATCAAGATTCTCCATGATCCCAAAACTTTGCAAGGAAAGAAACCTTCACTCTGATACCACCTGACACAAGGAAGGTAGGGAAAGAATACCACTCCCAAGCTACCCTTTCTCAAGTTACCCATGGAATCCAACCAATATAGGAGAAACTGTAAGAAAATATATAGATTCCAATGCATGTATGATGAGATAAAATTCATTTAGCATGCCAAGCATAGGCCTACCTAGTTGCAAACATATATATTTGAGTTATAATCAACGAGATTAGGAGCTTGGGTTTATAGAGCCAAATTCTTATTATCTTCCTTATATCTAACTTCATAATGCTTTTCCTAATGCTAGGTCCCTAATTATATAGCACCAAGGCCACAAGTCATCCTGCTAAACAACTTGTTACAAAATATTGGTCCTACCCCAAAGGAGAAATTAATGACCTTACAATTACAAAAAATGACATTCATAGGGACAAGGATAGGTGTAAAAATGGTCCAAGTAGAAAACTCCAAGGCCACATAAAGCCTTGATGCCAAATAAAACTTCATTGAAGTCAAACTTGCATGTTACTCAAGCTTCTAGGAAATAAGAATGCTTCAAATAAATAGAAGGATAACTCATGCAAATGATGGAATTACTTTTTGCAAGCTTAGGAATAGGATCCACAATAGGTCCTTATTAAGGATCTAATTATGTGGAAAGATAAAATATGAACAAAAAATCCAGTTCCTCAAATAGAAGACAAGAACAATAAACAATAAATCTTTTTGGTTAATGTAAGATTTCCAAAGTACCCAACATGTTATGCATCACCAAAAGGCACACCATTCTAGCAATAAGTTTCCCAAACATATGTGAAATAATTCTTCTCTTGGTCTTTGAGAACAATCTTGATGTGATTATAACCATAAAATCGATACATTAAAGACAAAATTTCATGTCTTGCAATAAAATCTACAATACAATATATGTTTGGTAAAGAAAAATCATCTTTTAGACAAGCCTTGTTAAGATTCCTAAAATCTGTACACACTTGAATAGACTTGATTGGTTTCAACATTGACATAGTATTTAAAATCCACTCTATATAATTAATTTCTCTAGTAAAACTAGCATTCAATAATTTCTTTAGTAATGCTTTCACTAGTACTACAATATGGGTATGCATCTTTCTGAGTTTATATTTCAATGGCTTAACTGCGATGGTGCTATAAATAAATGCATTATTAAATTGGGAAACATCATAATGAAAGTAAAAGAAAAGAAGGGAAACATCGTAGAGTACTGAAAGCAACATCGTAGTAAACATAAATAACATCGCAATGAGTAGTACAAATAAGCTAAGTACGTAATTCCTCCCAACTGTCAATAGCATCATAAGACCATTGTGGGCCCTAGCCATCCCCCACCATGTAACATCCCAAGCCATGGATCAGATCATTAGTACTATTGTAATAGGGATGTCACTACTAAACATGCTACAACATAAGCATAAGGAAATCTAACATGCTAGAAGTAAAGTATATGATAATCCTACAAGTAGATAACATCACCTATCACTTGCTAATCATCATAGTAAGGAAATGTGTCAATAATAACATCATCTAAACATGATATACAAGCATCTTAATCAAAGCATAAATCACTAGAAAGCATACTCTGGAATCTGAAGTGCCAAGTAAACACATCCAGCAATGGTCGCACTAGGACAAAAGACTGTCACTGTACACTGGTCCCTAGTAGTGGTATAGGTAGCTACGCCTCTCAACCACATGGTACCCATAGGTCCACAACCACCATGCTAATGGAGCTAATGATCCAACCACAAACACACACAAAGAAAACATCCATGGCAAAGACAAAGACAAAGACAATGCATAAACTATAGGTCCTAGTCAAACATCTCAATGGGCTACTATGTAGGGGCTGACATCATGGAGAGTCATTTGGCATCGATAAGCCCAAGCTTGGATCATGTGGATACAACATCCCTCAACGAAAAGGCTCTCACACATACATTTTATTATGTTTAGTTTTATTACCACCTAGTGTTTTATTTAGTTATCACTAATATAAAACTCCCTCTGACAACCTCTAGTGCCATGAAAACCAAGCTATGAGATAGAAGCCCCCTCCATATGCTACCCTACCCTGCCCATGCTCATCCAACAATGAGTGCCCATAGGCATGAAAATTCCCAACCCAACTACAATGATCATAACTTCTAGAAATACCATGGAAGGTCAAGACTTGCAAGTCCTCTGACAATCATATGTACATGTACTCGTGCATGGCGCACCACCATCATGAAGATCATAACACAATGACTAGATGAGAACACAAAGCAAAAAGTCCCTCAACCAAAAATAGAAGCAAGAGGACGGATGCAACATGCATCCCAATGCAACAATAGTTTGACTAACATCCAAACAAATCGTCCAGGTCCACGAACCAAATTATGTTGAGAAAACCTAAAAAAATAGGATGGCACACAAAATGAGGTAAAAACCCCAAATTTTGGAAAATTTTCAAAATTAAAATCCATTTGGCCTTTGATTGCAAAAACCTTGAAAATTTAAAAATAAATGAATTTGGACACCATATGCAAAAATGGCCAGCATAATGGCTCAAAATCCCAAACCCCCATCCCAAAAATAGGGAAAACATTCATACCTAACCAATCGGGCAGAACCAACAAACATAAACGGAGGGGAACACTAGTTCTCAACCTTCTAACATACTGCTACAAGAAACAAAAGTTGAAACAGAGCAAAAATAATAAAATGAGAAGGCACCACCTGACAAGAAAAGGGGCCAAAACTGAAACCCGTAGAACAAAATAAATATCTTGCCAAAAGTGTTGAAAGTGGCAGCAAAGCAAGAACTCCTTGAGTCAGATCCAATGAGACCGACCTTGCGAAAAACCCACACTCATCTCCCAAAACAAACAGAATTCAAATGCTTCAGAAGTGGATTCTAAAAAAAAAGCTCTCAAATTTCTATTTCAAAAGTGAGAAGTGAATAATGAAAACACTTTTCAACACTTATTCACTTTTTGAGTGAATAGTCGATTAGGGAAACTAGCCAACTATAGTAGCTAGACTCTGAATTAACCCAAATGAAAATAAGTTATTCTCCATAATAGGAATTTTCCTAAGGCAAAGCTGCTAGGAATTAAATCTACAATGATTTAAAGCCTAAAAACCAAAAATCATAGAAATCACTAAACATCTTTTGCGACAAAGCGAGCCTCTAAATGCACAAACACACTCACTGGTCTAGTCACATAATGCAGATGAGTTCGGATTTACTAATCACCAAAAGGTTTAATTTAAACAATGAAATAAGGATTTGTTGACCATACAAGGATGACATTAGTAAAATATGAATGGCTGAATCGCTAACTCTATATGCCATTACCAGGGATATAAATCCTGCACACTAAAACACATGATCAAGTGCAATTGCATATAATATAACAATTGACGTAATTAATTCATTAAATAACTAATTAATCCATTTACACCACTCACATTCATAGAAAGTGTAAAGATACATGAATGAAGTAAATAACCATAGCATAAAATCTAGCTCATAACATAATCAACAAATATGTCCAATAAGCCATATAACCAGATATCATCATAGATCTACTATCATCTGAAAATAGCATCAACATGCAAATATGATAAACTGAACATCATAGCAATAAGGCATCTATGACACTGATTCAAAGTATAACATCTAACCCTTAGGTCATCGTCAAAATAAAAAATAAGAGTATCCAATATCTCTTGAATCAAAATAAAAAATAAGGTACAGACTGCAAACACGAGAGGCACTACAATTTGTCTTAGAGTTACCCTTTATCCTTTTATATAGCTTTCATTTCATGATTCATATACAAATGACTTGTAATTTCTTTGAGATTTTACATCACAATTTTACATAGATTTCTTTAAATGAAATACCTAAAATAAACTTCAATAATCAATCTTCAATAGCACCTCAACAAGGATCCATATAAAGTCATACATGAAAATATGAACAGTAACTCAGAAATATTTTGCCACTCGACCACATGGAGCCATAAATGGTCCACTCCCCTGAGCTAGGAGATAAGACCATGATCCACATAGGTTCTAAGGTAATCTAAGGCTTATACCCCAAAATTAAGTACAAGGTAATATAAAGCCACACAAAGCATAATTCTCAAAATGGCATCACAATGCAAATGGACATCCAGAGGAAAATGTAGAGTGAGGGGTTCAACCACAACTAGGTGAGTGTCACTGTACCTTCCTAAGGTGTTGGGATCAACCTCCCAATCTTAAGATCATCCTATCATACAAAACATATTTTTGTTGAGTACTCCAACGAAGATAGGCACGACCTAATAATGTTGGGATCAACCTCCCAGGATGGGGACCTATAAGATACATAGGATATCCCTTCTCTAAGTACTCCAAAAACACATCCTTATTATATTAATTAATGTGAATTCTCAAAGCGCCATAACCCATAATTTTATTAATGTTTCCACTTGATTACAAAATTTCACATGTAGAGCCAACCTACACAAGACCCTAGTCTCTAACACATAGGATTCCATAGCTATCACTTATGGGCCCTAACACTTATGGTGATCCACTCACCTAGAGCATCTACCCTAATCAAAAATCAAAAGCCAAGATCACATAAGATTTTAGGGAAAAACATACCTAGGGTCCCATACCCCTAGTCCCAAACCCTAACTCATACATCAAGCATAATCACATGAAAAGAATCATAGAATTACAAAGATATAAAAAACTTCCATGTTGTAAAAAACCATAAAGTCCAAAATCCTTTGGTGTCTCAAACAACAATAGGGAGCATGAAAATCATAGGAGGTCAAATTGGTTTAAAACCCCCAAATCAAGCATATATATTTTCAAAGCATATAATAGAAACATGTAACATGCTTAAGAACAATGGATAAGAACATGTGAAAGATATCCTCATACAATATTCCATCACAAGAGTTATGAACAACCCTCTAACATAAACAATATATCTCCAAAACTAGTGGCTAATGACAATAGGAAAATACTTAACAATTTTCACAAGTAGAAACTCAAAGCATCTAAATAACTCTAGGAATAAAATATACAATTAAGTCCAAAAGGTACCATGGCTTTTTTTTTAATCTCTTAACAATAAGTGATATTGGATACCAAGGTAATTAATGATTGCATCATTATAATGGAAAGCATCAATTTTTGGCCTAGCAAGTGAATCCCAATCTATGATATCAAGATGTACAAGAGGTAATGGATCATTTGGGTCATCTTAAAAGGTAGCAATTGATGCAAGAGCATCTTGGGTTGCCTTGTAAATTTGCACTTGTGTTCATTCTGCCAGTTGTTGCCAAGCTCCCGTTATTGTCAACCACTAGTTTTTTGTGGTTACTGAGTTCTTAGTTACTATTGAGTGATTCCTTTGGTTACCAAGTGATCCTTTGGTTGCTGAGTGTTCCATTGGTTGTTGAGTGGTCCTTTGGTTGTCGAGTTCTCCTTGGTTGTCGAGCATTGGAGGATGTTGAGTTTGTAGTTGTTGTTGAGTAATTCTTTGGATTTCAAGCTTGTGTGGATGCTGAGTGCCGATTTTGGAAAATCTTTCATTTGTTGAATAGTTTGTGTTTGGTTCCCATTTGGGTTAACCTTGCTTGTATTTAATTTATGTAGTTAATAACTATTGTGAGCTGAATTCTGGCTTTTCTATGTTCTAGAATCTTCTGTAAGCCATTTTAGCAAGTATTTAAGGAGGTCTAGGATTGAGTTTTAGACAGATTGGTAGAACTTAGAATTGAGAGAATAGAATAAGGCTATGAGTTTGGAAGTGTGAACTTGAAGTCAGATTGTGAACCTATAAGTTCTATATTGTAATTTTGACCATCACCCAGAAGGCCTTACAAATGGGCATGTATGCTCATTATCTTATGAATAAATAAACATCTTGTTCTCCCTCTCCTTGGTGTTTTCCATGTGTTGTGTTTTTGTCTATTAACTCTTGCAAGGTGGTTTGGATAGCTAGGTGTGCCACTGGCCCTAGTTATTCCTTGTAACTCTACATCAAGTGGTATCAGAGTTCAAGGTTCATCCTTGTGGTGATTGGATCATGCAGAACCCTAAGTAAATTTGGTTGTGGGGTAGCAAATCTATGGATTTGACCTATAACTTTCAGAGGGTTATGATCTTGCAAGAACTTGATTTGTAAAGATGGTTTGAGGTAGAGAAATGTTGATAATGCAATATTGGATACATTGAGATAGACTGTAGCCAGATTAGATGTTGTGAAGACAAACCAGAGGAGAGAAGCAAATCTTGATGATGTAAGTGATGATGAAGTAGTAGCATCAAACCCTAATCCAGAACCTGAAGAAGATTTGGATGAAGCAAGGTTATTGAGAGCATTATCTAGGGAAAATTTAAAGCTTGCTATAGAAGTTGCTCCTTATTTTGAAAATTAGACACTAATGTTTTGTTAGATTGTATCTCTAAAATGGAGAAGTTCTCTCGGTATGAAAACACTCCTGATAATAAGAAGGTGAAGATTGTAGTTACTAGGCTGAAAGGTCATGCTTTTTTGTGGTGGGAGCATTTGCAAACTAATAGACAAAGGAGAGGAAAGGAGAAGATCAGAACTTGGGTGAAAATGGTGAACAAGGTAAAGAATAAATTACTTTTTTCTGATTACCAGGTTAGCTTGTTGAGAAAGATGCAAAATTTGAGATAAAAAGACATGGCTGTGAAAGATTATACTGAGGAATTCTATAGATTGGACATCAAATCTAGACATGTGGATGATGATGTTGAGAAAATTACAAGGTATATAAATGGATTGAGATCTAGAATTCAAGATGAAATAATTTTTGTAAAAATGGAAAGTGTGGAAGAAGCATAACAATATGCCTTGAAAGTTGAGGAGATCTTGACAAAGAAGCATGAACAAAGACAAAGAGGTAGAGGTGGTAGATTCCAAAGAGGCAAAGGTAGATCTTATGGAGAAGGTGGCAAATCTGATAGTTTTGTACAAGATAAAGGAAAATATAAATGGAAGAATGATGATAAAGACAAGACTAAGTGAAAAAGTGGTAGTTCTTACTAAGGAGGTACTAATTCTTACTAAGGAAGAGGTAATTCTTATCCTAGAAGTGGTTTCCATGGTAATTGTTTTAGATGTGGTAAAGAGGGCATAGATCTTTTGAATGTAGATCTTCTGAAAGTAGTCAAGGTAACAGAAATAATGTGATTCAAGGAGATGATGAGGGTTCACCAAGTGGACCTGAGGCTGGAGAAAATTTGATGGTGAGAAGAACCTTATGTAATAAGGGAAGCGATGAGGAACCTGTCCTTAAAAGGAGTCTTTTCAAGACGAGATGTAAGATGGCTGGAAAATGTTGCAAGGTAATCATTGACAATGGAAGTTCTACAAATTTGGCATTAGAAGAGTTGGTTACAAAGTTGCAGTTGCAGAGGTTAAAACATCCCAAACCCTATCATGTTGCATGGATCAAAGATGAGCATAAGATATTGGTAAGTGAACAATGTGTTGTGAAGTTCAAGATTGGACATTATTTTGATGAAGTTTTGTGTGATATTATGCCTATGGATTGTTGTCATATTATGTTGGGTAGACCATGGCAATATGATATATATGCTATACATGATGGAAGATTAAATCAATATACTCTTTGGGTGAATGGGAAGAACCAAATATTACTGCCTTTGATTGAAAGTCTATATGAGGTCAGTTGGACTGCAATAAAAGTTGGCATGGTTAATGGAAAGCAATTTGAAAAGGAAGTAAAGAAGAATCAAGTTTGTTTTGCTATAGTTCCTAGAGGATCGAGTGTTGGTAGTAATGACTGAACAACAAAAGCTGGTAATGACCGAGTGATAGCAGATAGTGGTAGCCAAGTACTAGAGGAAATTACAAAATTGTTGAATGAGTGCAAGGATATTGTTGCTAATGATATTCTAATAGTTTACTGCCAATAAGGAGTATAAGTCATTATATGGATTTGATTCTTGGAGCTATTTTGCCAAACAAATCACCATATAGGTTGACACCTATAGAGAATGAAGAACTTGACAGACAAGTGCATGAATTATTGGAGAAAGGATTGACTAGAAAAAGTTTGAGTCTATGTGTTGTACCTATTATATTGGCACTTGAGAAGAATGGAGAATGAAGAATGTGTACTAATTCTAGAGCTATTAACAAGATCATAGTGAAAATATAGGTTTCCTATGCTGAGGATGGATGACGTAATGGATTGTTTGAGTGGAGCAAAGTATTTTACCAAGATTGATTTGAAGAGTGGCTATCATTGTATCAGAATCAAAGAAGGTGATGAATGGAAGACTACTTTCAAAAAAAAGATGGATTGTATGAATGGTTGTTTATGCCTTTTGGTTTGACTAATGCCTGTATTGGCTTTGCCTGATTTCAATAAGGTATTTCAAGTTGAATGTGATGCTAGTGGTAGTGTAATAGGAGTTGTGTTGAGTCAAGAAGGAAAGTATGTTGCTTTCTTTAGTGAGAAGTTGAATGATGCTAAAAGGAAGTATTATGTGTATGAACAAGAGTTTTATGCTATTGTTCAAGCCTTGAAAAAGTGGAGACATTATTTGATTCCTAAGGAGTCTGTGTTGCATACTGATCATAAAGCTTTATAGTAATTGGGAAGTCAACACAAATTGAATCAGAGACACATGAAGTGGGTTGAGTACTTGTAGAATTTCACATTTGTCATTAAGCATAAGAGTAGAGTTACTAATAGAGTTGTTGATGCATTGAACACAAGACATTCTCTATTGAATGAAATAAAGGTTGAAGTTCTTGGTTTTGATGAAATGAAAGAGCTGTATGATGTTGATCTTGATTTTTTTGAGGCATGGAGAGAGTGCAGGGCACCAAACCTAACAGATCACATAAATAAGTACATATTTCATTCAAGAAGGTATGTTGTTCAAATGAATTTAGTTGTGTATTCCTAGAAGTTCTATGAGGTTGAATTAGATTAAGGAAAAGCACAGTGGTGGATTGGTTGGACATTTTGGAATTGATAAGACATTGAGTTTGCTGAAAGAAAAGTATTATTAGCCACAAATGTATAAGGATGTTCAAAAATTTGTAAAGAGTTGTGGAGTTTTTCTAGTTTCAAAAGGAGTTAGTTAGAATACTAGATTGTATACACCTATTTTTATTCCTGAGAAGCCTTTTAATGACATCAGTATGGATTTTATTCTTGAATTGCCTAAAATAGTAAAGGGGTATGATTCTATATTTGTTGTGGTGGATAGATTTTCTAAAATGGCTCATTTCATACCATGTAAGAAGACATTAGATGTTGAGCACATTGTTGAACTTTTCTTTAAAGAGATTATGAGATTGCATAGATTGCCAAGAAGTGTTATTTCTAATAGAGACGATAAGTTTGTTCGTTATTTTTGGAAGACTTTGTGGAAGAAGATGGATACTGAGTTGAAGTTTAGTTCTACATTCCATCCACAGACAACTGGATAGACAAAGTTTGTGAATAGAAGCTTGGGTAATTCACTGAGATGTTAAGTTAGAAATAAGCCAAGTAATTGGGAAGTAGTGTTAGCACAAGCTAAGTTTTCATATAATAATTCTATGAATAGGAGTATAGTGAAGAAACCTTTTGATATTATAACTAGATATAGCCTAGAGGAGTATCAAATTTGAGGGATGTTGTTGGTGAGGAAAAGAGAAGTGTTGCAGGAGAAGAATTTTTCGATTTTATGGAGTCTTTGCATAAGGAAGTGAGGTTGAGGTTGGAACAAAGTAATCAAAAGTATAAGGAGAATGTTGATAAGTCTAGAGGACATTATGATTTTAAAGTTGGTGATGAGGTGATGGTTCATTTGAAGAAAAGAAGATTTCTTGTTGGAACATACAGTAAGCTACAGATGAAGAAATTTGGACCTTGTAAAATCTTGAAGAAGTTTGACAGTGGTAATGCTTATGAAGTTGAGTTACTTGATGGCATGGATATATCTCCTGTATTCAATGTTGTTGATTTATATAAGTATCATGAGTCAGATGATGAAGTTTTTTTATTAGATGATTATCCTAAAAATTAGATTGAAGAAGTTGAGCAGATATTGGATCAAAGGGTTAGTAAGAGCACAAGAGGAAAAGATTACTATGAATATTTGGTGAAGTGGAAGAACATACCAGTTGAAGACGCCACATGGATTTCTCAATCTAAGTTGGATTTAGCTCAATTTTTGATATCTCAATGATTCAGGAGAATCATTTCTCCCAACCCTAGTTGTCTGATGCAGGAGCATGTTGAGTTGCCTTGTAATCCTACACTTGTCTTCATTTTGCTAGTTGTTGTCGAGCTCCTATTATTGTCGAGCACCATTTTTTTGTGGTTGTCGAGTTCTTAGTTACTTCTGAGTGATTCATTTGGTTACTGAGTGATCCTTTGGTTGCTGAGTGTTCCTTTGGTTGTTGAGTAGTCCTTTGGTTACTGAGTTCTCCGTGGTTGTCGAGCATTGGAGGATGTTGATTTTGTAGTTGTTGTCAAGTAATTCTTTGGATGCCAAGCTTGTGTGGATGTTGAGTGCCAATTTTGGAAAAGCTTTCATTTGCCAAATAGTTTGTGTTTGGTTCCCATTTGGGTCGACCTTGCTTGTATTTAATTTATGTAGTTAATAACTATTGTGAGCTGAATTGTGGCTTTCCTATGTTCTAGAATCTTTTCTAAGTCATTTTGGCAAGTATTTAAAGAGGTCTAGGATTGAGTTTTAAATAGATTGGTAGAACTTAGAATTGAGAGAATAGAATAAGGCTATTAGTCTAGAAGTACAAACTTCAAGTCAGATCATGAATTTGTAAGTTCTATATTGTAAATTTGGACGTAACCCAAAAGGCCTTACAACTAGGCATGTATGTTGATTATATAATGAATATATAAACATCTTGTTCTCCCTCTCCTTGGTGTTTTCAGTGTGTTGTGTTTTCTGTTATATAACTCTTGTAGGGTGATTTGGATAGTTGGGTGTGCCACTAGCCCTAGTTATTCCTTGTAACTCTGTGTTAGCAATGGTATTGATAAAGAAGTGTTCAAGGTTTAGGATTATATAAAAAAGATATATTTCCATAAGCTCTTCCAAAATGTCTCATTCATGATGAATCACTCTTTCCTCATGATTGTCATAAATAACATAATTTGGGATTAACTCTAATGACATCATCTATAAACTCCCCCCCCTTATAGTAAGAGATATTATAGGTCTTTACAATATTCACTTTATTTTCTTCAAAAATAACTAATGTCTCTTCCCACTCATATTCATTATATTCATCATCATTATCATCTTGATTATCTCTATTTTTGTTCATAAATTTAGGTGTGGTATTTTGTTTACCTTTGTGTTCATTAATTGCATATACTCTATATCACAATCCTATTGTATCTCTTTGATAATTTTGATTCTTCAAAATGGATTGTAGGACACCTTCTCTTTGCAAACCTACATGTCATCTTCCTTTGTGTCTCATTTTTGCTAACAAAGTATACCCTTTTCCATAAGGTTAGGGAGATATTTCTCATATTTTACAACTTCTTATTTATTTTCTCTATAAAAAAGTTGATTTCCATTATTTTTTATTTGCTTCATCAATTAGTGTGCCCCTACTGATGAAAGTGCCAAAAATCATTGTGGAAGGAGGATCTTTTTTTTTTGTGATCAAATATCTTCCATATGATCTAGGAGATAATGGAAACTATGTTATGAAAAATATTTGTCCCAAGGTGTACTCTTCCATGCCTTGTTTTTTTGATGTCGAAGTTGAGGTTAGATGACATATAAGTTGATGCTTCATTTCTATAATTATTATTGGTTGATGTAGATACAACTCTATTATGTGGTATTAGAGATTTTGATAATGGTTTCATAGAATTGCATTACTAAAAATGGTTGGGTCCCCTTTTACTGCTATCTCTTTTCCATTATAGGGAAACTAGAAATATTGATAGTAAGTTGGTGGTACTACTTCCATAAAATGAATCCATGGATGTCCCCAAAGAATGTTGTATGTTAGTTCCATTTCAAGTACTTGACAAGGTACACATTTAACTTCATGACCTACTCTAATTGGTAACACCACTTAGACTTTGGATGAACTTTCTTCCTCATCATAGGCTTTAATTATGATCTTATTCTTAGGATTTATGACATTTTCAAGAAAATCCCCATGCAAGGACTAGTTTATATATATATATATATATATATATATATATATATATATATATATATATATATATATATATATATGTATTCAAGCCACCTCCTTCATCTATGAGAACTCTTTTGATTTTATGACTTTGGATAAGAACTTCAATATGAAGGGAAGTGTTATGGGGTTGGTGAATGACAAGGTCATCATGTCCAATAAAAGATATGAAATATGGAGCAAAAAATGTCCCATCATAGCTTGGAATTAACCTTGATCTAGATTTGTAGGGGCATTGGTTTCTAATAGAGCCTTTTCAAGAATTTCTCTAAGGGAGGATGACAACTATAGAAGATCTATAATGGATATTTGTGTGGGTGTTTTCTTAAATTGATTGAAAGGGTTGTACTAATTTGATACATTGTACATAAGCTTGGGGACATAAACATGCTTGTTTTGAGACGTGGAAAGTTTGGATGAGACACTTTGAATACTGAGTTTTGTTTGACCTCTAGTATTAATCATAACTAGTTTAGATTCTTGTTTCTCATTGATGGTAATTGCATCAGCATAGGTGAGGATTCAATTTTGATATATGCTTAATATACTCATAAGATGTCTCATTATAGTTAGCTCAATTTTTTATTCTTGGTATTAGAGAAACTACCTTTCTCATGGTCAAGAACTAGATTTTTTATTATAGTATGCGACTCATTTGAGGTATGTCCTTCAATCTTTATATCATCATTGTCTATCAAATATTGAATTACATGTTTCAAACATTGGAAATAATATTTTTTGGTGTCCTTTTCCTCTATGAAAGTCACAATAATCATTATCATTCCACTAAGATGGTTTCGCTCTTGGTTCATAGTTTATAACTTCAGAAAGTTGGATGAGTTTCTTTGTGATTAACTTCCTTAAAGCATATTCAAGAGACTCGCCTAGATGAGTGAATGTTCATTTGTTTGGTATAAAAGGCAGTCTTGAATATTATTTATTGTTTTAGATTACGGTAAAAGCAAGTTTTGAAGGGACCCAAAACCCTTTACAAAAAACTAAAGATAAACAATAAAGCTCCACTAGGTTTTACAAGGACCTGAAACCTAAAGTTTAAAACAACAAAACCGGGTTTTATAGGGACCTGGAACCAAAAGTTTAAACCATAAAAAATGACCAAGTTTTACAAGGACCTGGAACCTAGATTTTAAGCAAGTTGGAAAGCAAAAAAGAAAAGACCAAAAAAACCACCTAGACTAGCAACCAACACACCCACTCCACAACTAGCACCTACAATAGCTCTTTGATAATGTTTGCCACCTCTTTACCTACTTCTGTAGTACTCTAGATAATGTCAACCAGAGAAAGAATAGGAGCGTCAACAACCTTTTTCCTTGTGCTCTATCTAGTTCTCTTACTAGGCCCACTTGGATTCCCCATGTCTGCATTAACAGGAGACATTATCTCCTCATTACTCTTCTTACCTAGACTGAATGCCGCAACACATAGACTAGAAGTGACCTGTTGCATTTTTTGACCACTTTCCTTTATAAGGTGATGAAGCTCCTACTCATATTTTTTAGGTATGGTTCATGAATATTTTAAAAATAGTTGACATCATCTTTGCAAGAAAGTGAGGAATGATTCCCCATGCTTTTGTCATGTGTTGCAAAGATCAAGCATAGTAATGTCATGTCTAATGTTGTAGGAATTGTGTGTCACAAACTTGTTACTTTTTGAATATTATTTATTGTTACATTGGTTATTTTGGATATTTTGAGTGGTTTGATTTGTTTGAGGAGTGGTAGACTTGCTTGAAGCATTCATAATAGATTGTGTTAACTTAACATTTTGACTATCCACAACTTTTTCTTTCACAATGCTCTTGTTCTTATTCTAGTATTTAGATGTCTTATTATTATTACTATAATTATTGTTGATTTTCAAATTTGAGGAGCTAACATTATCTCTAGAATAGAGTTTGATTTCACCTTTGTAGACCCTAGCTTCCTCAATTCTAACACCATTTTCTATGAGCTATTTTAAATTTAGGGGACATTGAAGTTGTATTTTATATCTTATTTCAAGTGTGAGGTTATGTATAAAAATATCCATCTTTTTTTTAGGTATGGTTCATGAATATTTAAAAAATGTTATCTTTACAAGAAAGTGATAAATGATTCCCCATCCTTTTGTCATGTATTGCAAAGATCAAGCATAGTAATGTCATGTCTAATGTTGTAGGAATTGTGTGTCACAAACTTGTCAACTAGCTCAATTAAGGACTTGATATCAAGTGGTACCTTAGAAAACAATTTCAGATTTTGGCCTCCCAAACTTCTTGGAAATTGTCTCATGAGATAAGTCTCATTGTGAGCTACTTCAATACAAGCAACACAAAGTTCCCAAACATGATTTTGGAGGTTTGTATTTACTTTGTATTTGTCAATTTTGGTACCTCGGAGTGAGAAATAAATGGAACCATTGCTAGGTTTTCATTGAAATGGTATGGACATATATATCCTCTAAGGTGTACCTCTTTATTGAAGATCTAGTTTGAATATCATTGATTTAATATTGAAGCATTTGGATATGTTGTAAAAGAGGGTCTAAATATAAAGTAGGTCCATATGTATTAACACCTCGGGTATTTTTTCCTTGGATTCCTTGTGTGTTAAATCCTTGGGTATTGCATTCATACATGTTTGAGCATACACATTAAAACCTTGTTGATTATGACTTTGTTGGTTGGGACCTTGATGATAGAAAAATTGTTGTGTAGGACCTTGTTGTGTTGAACCTTATTGATTAGGACCTTGTTGGATTGAACCTTATTGAGTAGGGCCTTGTTGGGTGGAATCTTATTAAGTAGAACCTTCTTGAGTAGGACCTTGTTGGGTTTAACCTTCTTGAGTAGGACATTGTTCACTATATGTGTTTTTAAGTTGAGATGGATCAAAAATAGTTGGAAACTTAACACCTTGCTGAGAAAGTATGAGGAAGTACCTATCTTTATCCAAGTCTAAGATCCTTTCCATAGTTTTTCAAAATCTAGGATCTTTCATGGCATCCTTAATCTCTTTCTCAATTGGTTCATCAATTGTTGAATATCTACAAGTCCTAACATGTTGAGTTGGCCATAGATTCTCATTAGCACTTGTTCCTTGCATGTTGTCTCCTTCTATTATTGTGCTCTAGTTTGAACTAGCATAAAAAGGTGAAAATGAAAGTGTTGGTTGGATGAATTCTTGGATGATGAAAGAAAATTATTATTTTAAATGTTGAGTGAATATTGTTGATAATGTAATACAAGTCTATAGGAGACAATAAACTCACTATCATATTGAGAAAGATTATCAAAGTTTTGTCTATGTAAGTTTCTAAGTTAATTCAACACTAAAATTTGATTTTGACAAGGTGATGTTGGACATGGAAGATACACAAGATGGTGAAGATGAAGTTCAAACACGTGCTTACGTGTTCTGAAAGTATCTATTTTTTATGGAATAGAAAACAAGACCTTAATGGGTGTTTAAAAGTGATTTTAGTTTTGTCCTAAGATATCCCTAAATGCTCACTATTATAGATACACAAGTATAGATGCATATAAATTTTGTATAAATGTGCCATTTTACAATATGAATGCACAAAAATGATGTAAAATGTATGCACATCAATATGGAGTAAATGTGTAGACAAAATGAATTGATGTGCACTTCTAGTGAACTTGCAAACTTTCCTAAGAACTAAGGTTTTGGGGTTTTTGGTTTTCTAATTTTATTTTTTTATGATTTTTGGAAAGAAAAATATATTCAAACATGTAAAATATTATGAATGGTCTAAAAAAATTTCTAAAATGAAATGCACAAACATGATTACAATCCTAACGTTGGCAAGGATAGCATCTTCTAAATTCCAACTAGGACTAGGTTTATGCTAACTTGATGTAGATAGCCCAAAAGCTTGGAGACATAAGCTCCCCCTTTCATTGTACTCTCTTCTTAGGCATACCAAGCTTTGAATTCTAAGGGTGATGAAATCTCAAGGAACTGTTGCTATCTCTACAAAGAGCCACAAGTAGTGTGGGATGTCTTTAGGAACCTTAGTGCCAATAGACAGAAGGATTTTGACACCTAGAGAAAAGGCTTTTAGTGAATTTAGGGAATAATACATTATGATCATATAAAAACCCACTTGAGGTTCTAACCAAATCTACTTTGGGTTTAATAACTGCAAGGCACACCCCCTCTAAAAACTCACACTGCATGGTAAGTGTTAATACCAATTAGGACTTGTCTTTGGCCTTATCCGACTTTCTATAGCAAACCCAATTGAAAGCACTTCTTGAGGTTTTTCATGTGGGGTGACTACAACTTGATCCAAGGCAAGCCTCTCTAAAAATTTGGTAAAATATTTTCTTCACCCAAGATCTGTAAGGAAAGGGTTGAGGATATGTTTGTATTAGAATTGAGTAACAAATTTCTTCAAGAGCAAAAAACATAATAGATAATTAATCTATTCTAATGAAGACACACCAAAGGAAAGCATGTTGTAATTAAACATGGAGACCTTCAATATTATGACCTGTGAAATAACCAATTATTTAACAATAAAAAACAAATAGTTAAGTTGTTGAAAATTAAAAGAAAATGTAGATCAATAAAAAAACTCATTAAGAGAAGATATGCGTAGCTAGATAGATGTGACATAGCAAAATAGATAAATTGTGTAGACATTACATAGGCACAATAAATAGAATGTAAGTGCAAAATCAATGAATGCATATATATGTAGAATAAAAGCATAGAAACCCTATATGTATGTGCACAAATACATTATTTGAGAGTAGATGTACAAATTGCTCTAGGAAACTAGTAAAAATATGGATGTCCAACTATAATGAATAAATGCTCAACTATAATAAATGGATGTGCACAAATATCCTTTAGAAATCTGGACACTAGAAAAAATAAAGAAAATGATTAACTTTGGGTGGTTGGGCCCCATGGTGGGCACAAAAAATGTACGCAATGTTATTTGCAAATTATTATAATGAGATGAACTACTAAATATAATTTAAATACGCATACACAATGAAAATTGCACAAGAAAAATGAATAAATATACAACTTTTACCTTCACCTACTCATGTATCTTGTCTCCATTGTCCTCCTAGCTTTGGGTGCTTGATTTGGTGAGCTCTTAGATTCTCCAAATTTGCTCTTTTTTTAAAGATTACTTCAAAGTGTTAGAGATTATGAATCTAATGCAATGTTAAGATGAAGGTCCTAAAACATGTTATGAAATGAGGGATGAATTGTGATCCTAATGCGATTGTGAAAATGCTAAATTAATGATCTTAGGATGTTATGATAAAATTCAAATGCACTTGAATTGCTAAAATTACCTAACTGCCCTAAAGATTATTGATTGCTCCAAAATTCTAATTAACCGAAAATGGGAGAAATGAGGCTCCTTCTATAGATTTTTGAGAGACCTAACCTATGTGGCACAATCCAATAGTTGTGAGAGAAAGTTGGATAGGTAGAGGGTTGAGAATGACTTGTTGGAGTAAGTGAGGAGAAAATGGGGATTAGTTGGAATGTAAGAGGAAGAATAGGTGTTATATTCTTCTCATATTTCCACAAAAGAGTTAGATGTAGAATAGAAAGCCATGTGTCATCCATATCACAAAGAATTTTGAGAGAAAAGTGGTGAGACTAAATTTTAGTGGGGACTCTTAGTACAGGTGTCCCTTGAGTCACCCTTGACTGAGTGAGGTGACTTGACCATTCACTAAATTATAGGGGAGGTGGCAAGGACTTTTCCACAAAATAGAAGTGTCCACAAAACTGTGACACCTAAGGGAAAGTGTCCCTAAGACTAAGTCATGAGGATAAGTGTCTTTATGACTCATTCCTTTGAGAACACATACTCCTTTTTTGCCCCTTAGAAATAGAACTTGTGTGATGAAAAATAGTGTTGATTAATAATTAGTGAAAGTTTGATGTATCACGTGACTTCAGCAAGTGATGTCGATAAAGAGACTTAGTCACATCATGATTGTGCAATTAAGTAATTAATAAAATCACTCAATAGGACTAATTTAGAAGACATAGGATAAGGTGACATAACATAGGTGAATTTATCTAATAAATTAAATAATTTATTATAGCTAATAGAGGAAATAATATTAATTAAATATTAAAATATTTTATTAATTAACTTGACAAATTTGAAGTGTATATAGTGGGTTTCAACTTATCCTTTGTGTCAATTTACTATTATTTATTGGTTAATGAGGTTTTGATTGGCATGTCTAAACTCTTTCTCTATTTCTATTAAGGTTTGGTTCTCTTGAGGGACTTTTTGTTCTAAATTGAATTCTAAGAAAACAATTAAATTTTAACAACACAAACACAAAAACTCCTTCATAGGTTTATTTATCACACTTATTGAGCCCTATAATATATTATATTAGACTTTTAAAGTAGGAATTTAATTAAGAGATTAGTGCAAGCTTAAGAACTTATCACCTCAATGGCATCCTAATTTGTCTAAAATGCTATGATGGTCTTGTTTCCTCCACCAAAAACTCTTGCAATTTGTCCTCACCTTTACTTGTATGCATACAACCGTATTATCCTAATTAAAAACAACAACTAATTTATACTTATCAAAGTTCCTATGTGAATTTTTTTCACATGTGAACTCCATAGTTGTCAAGCGACTCATTTAATAACTTTGAACTCTCATCATTGATCTAAAATATTGACAACTATCAACAAGATTTAAAATTTTCCCACTAGTAGATATTAATGGATCAATGAGACACCAAAAAGCTCTCATTGATGCAATTATTTCCTATTAATTAAATTTTCTTGCCACTTTAGCTACTAGTTGGACCCCAATTGTGTTTCTCAATGATTGATGGACCAATAGATCAATGAAACACAAAAATTGTTCCATCAATGCCTCACAGTTTCTTCACTAAGCACTGCACACTAATGTCTCACTTATTGAACAATGTTGATAATTTGATGGATCACAAAAAGTATTCTACCAATGCTCTAAAGTCTTATTGATGAATGTGACCCCATTACTTTTTCCATGACTTCATTCATATCTACTTAGGTTGATTGATGTGTCAGTAAAACTAGATCCTATCAAATTTTTATAGTCTCCTTAGTGATATGTGTCAACCACATCAAAAGATTTATTGAGCTATTTGATAGATTAATCTAACCAAATAAGGATCCCACTGACATGAATAAGTCACATTGATAAGCATCATTCTCCTTACATGCGACTACACTACTTATTAGTAGGTTGATGGGACCAAAGAGGGTTTTGTACCACCTTAAAAAATTTACACTCTCTTTGTAAGATCTTTTATCCTTCCTTAGTATGTTTTGGCATATTTAGGGACCTCCCATTGCATTTAGTAATTGAAATCAAGGTCCTTTTTCTTCCTCTAGTCTTTCTCAAAATTCTAGGTTGGAAGCAATTTATATGCCCAACTTCCCATTTATTCCTCTAATCACAAAAAAAATCATGCCTTAATGCACTTTTGACTATTTTTCTTTTATATCTCATTATTTTTTCTCAATTCTTGCAATATTTCTCATATCTAGGATTTTTTCCTATAGGTCAACACCTTGGAGTTGAGATTGAGGTTAACCTCAAAATGGGAGATAAATTTTGATTGGCTCCTAGGCTTGATGAAAAATATTGTCAATTTATCACTTTATACAGTCGACCCTTTGATTTTGATCCCAAATTTGGTATAAAAGGAATTATTTTCACTTCAGTTGGTAATACACAAGTTTTATATAAAATTCATGCCTTAAAAACCAAGAAAGTGAATTCAAGGATTTTTCAAGCAAGAAAGAAGGACATTCATTTCCATCCTTCAAGCATTCAATATCTCCATTATCCATCATGTATTTCTTCTTCTAGATCTAGCTTCTTACTTCCTTGGAGATAGGAGTTTTCCCATCAAAGAGGAGATCCATCTTTATGCATTAAGTTGTTCACTCCATCATTGAGGAAAATTTGCAAGATCCACATACATAAGGCTTTGTGTTACATGATTTCCTTTTGGTTTTTGCATTGATTGAAGGCTATTACATTAACATATTTGATCATATATTAGACATAATTATATCAACATTCGTATGATATTCTTCAGTGTTACATATACTTACTTCTATTATATGCTAGTATTCATTATTGTATACCTATTTAATTTTAAGGTTAGTTCCTCAATCGAGGCTTGACCAAGGAAATCCCCTTACTATCAATAAATTTACTCCTTTCTTGTGTGTAGTTGCAGGTTTATAAGTTTTTGGATCATATTTGTGGATCTAGGGCCATATTTTTTATTTTTGTGGAAATCAAGTTGAGGTCAACGTTGATCTTGACCTTGAAAGTCAAACTTGAAATTCAAACTTGACCCTCTATCTTGATCTTGACACAAGACTTCCCAAATTTTTAGGGTTTGGAGTTTCCAGTTTCTTGATTTCAGAGCTTGCTTAGTTTTAATTTCAACTTTAGTTTGATAGTTTATTTAAAAATTTGTATCTTAGTGAGTATCTTTTATGATTTATAATTTTATGCCTCTTCCTTTCATAAATCAAATTACATAAACCATTTTATAGCAATTATATTATGATTCATTCTCTTAGGGAAAGGATGAATGAAGCCTAAAGTTTCCTTACACTTAGGGAAATCAAGTGAGCTCTGCTAGAAGCCAAATTTGATAAAGGTTTACATGCACATAATTAGTGTGACCCCATGTTTAGACAATTTTAACCAAATATTATCTAGACCTTATCTCTCCTTGTCATTACTAAAGAGTGACTTCCTCTAAAGGACTTACAAACATCAATAATTGATGTTACCATATATGGTTTCACAATCTCGTTAGGTCCACTTGGTTAAGAGATTTTATTTCCTATAATGGTAAGCAAGTAATAGTTAAATGATCTATTAGTTTTAACACTAGCTTTCTTGTTCAGATCTCTTCTTTGCTTGGTTTCTACCTTATGATCTCTTTCTAGCTGATTCACACTTTTTCCCTTCAACTTTGTACTTCCTCTTCTTGATCTTTCTTTTTTTGTTCTGTTCAATCCACCTTGTCTTTTTCTTCTTCTTCTTCATCAAAAATATCAACAAAAAAATTATCAATCAAGAATGATCTCATTCATCTCCTTTAATAGCTAACTTATGCCTTTCAGATTTTGTCACTTAATTATAACTGTAGATATCAGATTCATTACATCTAGTCATTCGGTCAATACTAGTTCACCTCAAAGTTTGTGCTAATTATAAAAATAACAAATCTTCTCCATATAATCATCTTTGAATTATTCCATTCGTTGATCTCATAAAAAACTTCATCCTTATCCTTTATGCTTCTCGAACATTCCCAATTTTCATCATTTGTTGACCTCAAATTAATATTTTCTTTTGTTCTTCACTCGATGAAGATTGTAATTTTACTTGGGTAATGCATCACTTGGTTAACAATAGAATTACCTGGTTAACATTGAACTTTAACTTTTCTTTTCTAGGTGCTCAATGACAACTATAATAATTCAGTTAATACTGTGGTCCTTCTTTCACCGACTCACCATTTATGACCTTAATCATAAAATAACATGATTTTAAAACAATCAAACCAACATTATAATGTTATAGTCCAATTCATCAAAGTACCCATTGAAAACCAATACTTATCAACTTTGTCATCATGATACTTTCTTCAAATGCTCTTCATCAATCAAATGATATGACACTCTAGTGAATTAGGATATTGTCTAACCAAGTAAGGCTTGACATAAATGACAACATAATAACTAACATGACTCTTTTACATATAATAATAATGTTCTCCATTACATTATTAGTTGAGGTTAATCGAAATAGCTTATTGACTAGGACTTGAAAGGGTATTATGGTTGTTAAATTAAAGCAAAATAGAAATCTAAGTGATAAAACCTGAGATAACTAGACACACATGGACATAACATGATGGAAAAATTAATTAGTAAATAACACCATAAAACATGAATTGTTGCCTTAGGGTTAAATATAAGGTTGATAATAAAATAAAGTCAAAGTGAGAAACAATAATATTTAGGATGGAGGGTTTTTCAAGTGGCCAATTTAGATAATATTTTTGTAAACAGTGAAGGTTATAACATTTCTTATTATGTTTTTTCCTAGACACTATGTTTTCCATGTAAAAATATGGTGTTCATGGGTTTATGTTGTTCATTGTTTCATGTTTCATTATGTTATGTTGGTCAAATATAAGTGATACGAGTTTGTGATAATAATAGTTTTAAGTGTTTGTTCAAGATTGATCACCCCCTTCCCAGTCTTGTGGTGTATTTAGTAGGTTCCATTGGTCATGCCAAAATTTAAGCCTATAATCCTAAATGCAATGATATTTCTAGAACTAACTTCAAAATCATCTAATAAAAGCAATAAATACATATTCAACTATCAATACATAACTAAAACAAATAATGTTGAGAAATGAAATGAACATTAAGAAAACAAACACTAAGCACTCCCCTTGTAGCATCTCTCTATTATTCATGAATCTCCTTATGAATGAAATTAATATTCTCTTGAACATTTGTTGGTTTGACAATAGATGGACTCATGAAGTGTGGGTATTATTAGTTCTTAGATAGAGGATCAAATGTGGTTAAAGAAAAAATTAAAGAAGAGACTCAAATTTATAAGTTTATAGGGAGAGAGATGGATAATGGAGTTTGAATTCAACCCATATAAGATGACTAGGACCGCATAAGAGAAAATTTTCCAAAGATAGCAGGATGATAAATAAGAGATTGGAATGAATATTAAGACAAGTGAGAGATGCTACAATAGAATGTGAATGCGAGTCAAAATATGAGGAACTAATAATGAAGACTATTTTAGGAACTTAAGACATGAGTTAATAAATATTTACTCTTTTTTTTACTCGGGTGGGGTAGAGGTGGAGGTGGGGGTTGGGTGGGGGAGGGTGGGTGATATGAAAATAATGTTAAATAATGAATAAATGAATAAATGAATAATGTATAATATAGAAAATACATGAATAAATGATTTCTTTGACTCTGAATTTATTAAACTATAGTAGAAAACTTACATAATTAAATAAGGAAATATATATAATTGTAAAGAGATACATGAATGATACCAATTTGCTTACTTAATAGAATATGGTTGATTAATTAAATAATACAATTATCTAATCAATACTAGAAAATGGAGGGGACATGATTAGGATCAATTAGGGCTCATTAGGAAGCAATTAGGAAGTGGTTACATACAATCATTAGGATATGATAAAAAAGATTAAGATTTCTTTTTTTGGACATTCATGCTTGGTAAATGTTTTAACATGATTAGTGGTGCTATGTGATACACCCTATGACTCCATGTGAAATGCTATTGACCTACAAGTAGGAACTAGTGAGGCCACAAAATGGGTATCTAATCCTCAAACTTCATTTTCTCAAACCTGCAAGTTCAATGAACCAAAGGCGCAATGCCTATGAGTATAATGACCTCATAGAGATTTTCAAACCTTGGTGGCCACTTCACCAACAAGGTTTTTTAATTGCGACACTCCACATTTGAAGGCAATAATAAGAATGATCAAGGACTGATAAATTTAATTAATAAAATTGATGACAAAGTAAGGTCAAATTTTGATGTGTGTAGTTAATAATCCTTCAAATAGTATAACCAACATGGTAAATATTTTGTTTGTAAAAATGTTTGTAAGAATGGTTGACCACATAATCATCAAGTGGCTAGAAGAAAAAGAGAAGAGATCAACACGGTAAGTAATTTTAGATCAAAACACTTAAATATAATATTATGGATTTACTTTGAGACATATCATTGAATTTTTGGGATGAAAATAATAATCTTATTATTGCCTTGCTGATTTTCAAGAAATATTTTTATAGGATTCACATGTATATTTTTTGGTGCATGATGAAGTATCTTCGTATCTTAGAATTGCATACAATAATTGTCCATAGGCTTCATGCAAAACTTCAAAAAAAAATTTGTGTAGAACTCTTAGAAAGTTTTACTTGAGTAATATTAGAGTTGAAAGATGGTGCCCTTTTCACCTACACTTTTTGGGACATATATGACCAACTTGGAGAACAATAAATTTGCAAGGTGGAGACGACATTCTTTTAGTTGTGTATCTTGTGAGAATTCTTTGGATTTGCTGATGATCTCATTTTGATTGCTAGGTTTGTTAAGGGTTGAACTCAAGCACTCACATACCCTTGGTACTTTTGCTAGAATGTGGGTTACTAAAAATGACAACAAATCACTCATTACTTGAATGAACAAAAATATAGGGAATCCATATTTTAAAACTAAAAACTTCATTTTCCTATTGGATTCTTCTAGATGAAGTCGATTCATTTCATAAGAAAGCTACTTCTATGGCCTATCTCATAAGATATCTAAAAAACTTGGAGTAGATGGAGGCAAATAAGTGATGTAAGGTTGTGATCAATGAGTCTTGAATGAAGTAATAAGACTTGAATGGATCATCTTAATAATAAAAAAAGAAATAAAGACTTTTGTTATATATAACTTTTACAAGCCTATGCAACAAATGATATTAGAGAGAGATGACATAGTTAACTTGATACATTTATCTACATTTATGATCATAAAATAATGTCTTTCTAGAAACATAGATATGTAGAAAAATAATATTCTCACAACTCAATAAAGATTTACATTATATCATCTTTGTTATAATAGTAGAAGATGCAAGAGAATAAAAGATTTTGAGAAGAGAAAAATTGTATGTTTTGATAATTGAAACTATTAAATTAGAATAATATTTAAAATATAAAATTTATAATAACATCTAAATGATTTACACTTAAATTTAATGATTACTTACAATACTCCCTAAGAAAACATAACTAAAAAGCATCATACAATTAAATTATAAAAGAATAACAACATAGAAAAACATCATAATAGTCTTCACAATCTCATAAACTGAAATGTTATTAACAGACTTTGCTATTCGATAAAATAACTTTTAGGTATATAAATATTATAAGTCTTCGGTTCTATATTAAATTATACCCACAAAATAGTCGCTCATTAGAATGGGAAAAACTATTCGATTTCTCTTATTTATTAATAATAAAAAAATTAAAAAGAAGTAGAACGAGCGACATTGTAAGCCGCCGCATCATGGAAGGCAGAAAGAAAGGAAAGGTCAAAATCGCAGAAAGAGAGACTTTGAACGACAGGGAAGTTAAACAACTTTGTGTAATTTTAAAAAAAGGATTTTGAGCCACTCAAACAGGCGAGTCAAGATGTGTACATATTGAATGTTGCGAGGCGGATGATCGCGTGAAGAAGCATGATTCTAAGATTACATATTGAGATGAATGTAGTAATGTAGGCAATCGAGATGGTGCTTATATTGAGGTTGATATTAGCGGTGCAGCTTATAATTGGTGGGATGAGCATGTGTTTGAATGAGCTGAGGGCATGCCAAATTCCGGACTTTGAGACATCAGGATGTGGTGTGTACATAGAGAGAGAGAGATGGGTGTTTTGTGAAGCGCTTGCATCGGCCTTCAGGAATGCCTGCTTCTGCCCATCTCCACACACAGAAGATTGGGGTATTCTGGGCCGCACTTTTTGCACCTTTGACTTCTCTTACCTATCCTGTTCAATTTCTGCTCCCGATACAGCTAGAGGTATATTTGTATTCCTTTTCTTTACGTTGCTACTAGGATTTGGGAGGATTAATTCGTGCAATTTGATGTGGGGGTCATAGATGTGAACTGAATACTGTAGAATTTGATTTTGCTGGTAAGTGGCCTTTAGCCTTAAGGGCGCTCCTCCAAGGTTTTTAAAATTTGAATACATACTTGTGCCGTCCTTTGGAATTTAAACAGAGATTGCAATATATCACAGAACTCCAAAAGCTGTCCAATTAGAAGTCTTTACCACGAAACCCAAATTCTAGAAAGTAAGATATGGTAACAAATTTGCAGGAGAAGAGGGGAATGCCGTCTAATGATGTTCTATGGTTTAGTAGCAGTTGCTAGAAAGGGAACTCATTCTTACAAGGAAGATATGTGGTGTAGGTCTGGCTGCCTGGATAAAATAACGTAGTGATCTGATTCCTCTCTAGATGGTTAAAGTCCAATCTTTTTATTCGAATTTATTCTAAATGGCTCTAGGCTGATGTAAATGACCTTTTCATCTGAATGAGTGAGTACTTATCCATGTGAATCGTTGGCTTTCGAAGTGTCTTCACAATTTTTGTAAAAGGCATCTATGCTTTTCTAATAGGACATGCCTAACGATCAGCCTTTTATTTATTTATTCTTTATAACATTGCTTTCTACTCGCATGCGTCGTTTTGAAAGGCTAAATTGGGTAAATTTGCATCGTTTGAATTCTCTTTTTTCCTCCAGTTGTACCTTGCTTTGTGGATGTGTCTTGCGTATCATTGCTTATACGATTTTTCTCATCTCATTTTATAAATACACATTGTATCAATTCAACGTAGCTACAAGGGAAAGAATCAATGTAGTCAGGCTAATTGAAGTATATACAGAGGATTCTGGTAAAGATCAGTTACATTTTATGAGTGTAAGGATATAAAGAAGATACATCGTAAGGTTCGTACGACACACTTATTTTATCACCTTCTCGGGTTCCATATTTCTTATCATATCTATGCTTAAGTTACCTTTGTTGGACTGGAGATAGGTGAGAACGAATGAGAGTAATTGCCGAGAAGTGCCTCTTAGATACTACAAATTTAATTTGAATGGAAAAATAGCAGTGATGGAGTTGGCTAGCTGAGCGACCGGGATATGCCCTTGCGGAACATAGAATTATGCACATAAGCTAATGGTTACTGTCCGTCAGACCATAACGAGGGAGATATTTTGACTTGACAACTATATGTTGCTTTCCTATACATTGATATTTACACCATCTGAAACGAAGCCATCAACATGATGGATGCTTTCCTGACGTTTTATAGCATGCTGAAATTACAATAATAAACACTTAATAAATTTGGACAGAAAGTGACTTGAAAGGCTAACAGTGTTGGTGGGAATGATTGAGTTGCTGGCTGGGATTAATGCCCAACATGGGTTGGAATCCGATCCTCTTTGGGCATTAATGCCCAACATTGCCCAAATTTTGGCCCTGCTAGTCAGCAGGATCTCTTGGTGCCACCAAACTTTGTTGACAAGAATTTGCAAATTTGGGCAAAGAAAGATGTTGAATAAGGACAGATTTAATGGTTCCAGACTTGGAAAAATTTGATGAAGTAGCTGAGAATACCCAACAATGGTCGGATTCCAACCTTCCTTGGGAATTTTATGCCCAAACTAGACTTATTTCCAACCCTACCTTTCAAGCAAATCTTTGGTGCCCTTAAAATCTGTTTGAAACTTGGCCAATTTGATGGACAAATGAATAGAAGCCTGGAAGTTTTGGTTAGAATGACTGAGGTTTTGACCGAGATTGCTCAAGTAGGATCAGGATCTGACCCTCTTTTGGCATTATTTCCCAAACTAGAGTGATTCCCGACCTTACTTTCAAGCACATCTTTCGGTGCTTAGCCAAATCAGTGTGGACTTAGCCAGTTTGAAGAACAAAAGACAAGGAGGGATGGAGATTTAGCAAAAGTGATCAATTTTTTTTTGAAGAAAATGCCCAAGATGGGTCGGAATCTGATGCAAGAGCATCCTTGGGCAGTTGGCAATTTTGTATCAACCAAAAATATTTCTTTTCTCTTCCTGTTTTTCTTTGCCAGTTTCAGCATTTTAGGCAGCGACTGTTCCAGTTGGCTCATTATCTTATGCCATACTTATGGCATGTTCTAGACACCATGGTGATCCTATGTCTAGCTTTGCAGCTCGATTCGTTCTTTCCTTATGAAGTTATCTTATGATTGGTCCAGTCCTATATTTTCTTCCTGTTCTAATGGCTGGGGTGAAAGATTTATCTTGTGATGGCGTTTCACGATCTGTGATGATCAGTGACACATTGCTAGAAGACAAGGTGATGTTGAGATCTAGGATTGCAAGTAGATGCTACAAGAAGGAAGACTAGCTCCAAGACTCCAAATGAGAAGAGGAGTTCAAGTCAAGGGCAATCCCAATTTAAGATCAAGGTGGATGTAATGTCCCTTGTCCAACTTTAAGGGATTTTGAAATCTCCCCTTGCAGGATATCTTTAAATATCAAGATAATTACTTTGATTCCTCAAGATTTACACTAAATTGTGTGCAACAATCCTTGCTATGTTTAATGTGGCAATATAATTGCGCAATTATGTTCAAATGGCATCCTATACCACATCTGAATTATTTCGACATGATCATTAGCTTCAGATTTATTTTGTTCAATCTTAATTGTCTTTGTTGTGATGCTTATCACTTTAAAACAACTCTTCTTGATATTCACTAATTATCATAATATTTGATTAAGGGTCATCACTTTTAACATGGCCTTATAATCATCACTTATTGTTGTCACATATTTGAAGTATTACTTTATCAATATTTATCAGTTGATTGTTTGATTCTTAATATCATCACTGCCAACATTCTCTTTTCAATCATTGTGTTCAGCCTTTTACAGTTCTTCATCTTACCATTGATATCATTCGGTGTCTAATGTTGTTCTTTCAATTCACAAATCCTCAGAAATGTTCATTAGATGTTGACCTGGCAGAGTTCTAGTTATAGTTTGATTTAACCATATCAGTCCCACCGGTTCCCAACCTTCAGAATACCATGCTGTTCTTAGAAAAGAATTGTTGCTGCTCTGAATGTTGATACTTTATGTCTTTGATATTTACTATTAATATCTCACATGCCTTGACATCTATTTCCATTGAAATACTTATATCACTCTATTCTCTATTTTCCCAATTGATGTCCGAGATTAGTCACTGTAAGATAATTCTTCTTTTTGCAATGTTGTGATACTTTGTGGAAAATAACAATTGTCTGGGAGGTATGTGCTGCTTGTATGCAGGATATGATTTATATATTCCTATCAACAAACTATGCTTCTATGTATGGCGAATGAATTGTAATCTGAGTTGGTATTAATCACCCTGGGTTATTGTTGTTCTCTATTTCCCTCGCTGCTGACTCAGATTTTGATGTGCTGCCATTATTGTTCAATATAAACGGTTCTTTATCTTTTATCCTCAACTGCGTGTGTGGACTTGGTTGACCTGGATGCTAAGTGTCAGGGGTCTTAGTAGAGCTGTATACATTCCATAGCATCTTCCATCCCTGTCAATCACTAACCATATATGGTATGTTATGTTGGAGACAACAACGTACCTTGACTTTCTCTTCCTTTAAAAGTGGTTGACTGAACTCTCCTTTGAATCGCTGTATATTCTCTTACTCGGCATGTTTGATATATACCGATCATATTTCTTCTCAATTAGTATCCAGATTAGTATGAAATAGGTGCAAACAACCAGCTCCTTCTCTATCGCTGAGTTGGATCTCCTCCCATCAGGTATCTATCTATTTTTATCCTCCATTTTGATATAACTCAGTATAAAATATTGTGTGCTCTATCCTTCGTTCTTCACTCCAATCCATTCCGTAGACTGGGAATGTATATTATAAGGTAGATACTTTTAGTTGCCTATCTCCTCCACACGACATGACTCAGATTTCCACTGTCTTTGACCTGCTGGAGTTGACACTGCTTACCCCTGTTCCTCGTGTATTAATCCCTACTATCTGCTTATTCCTCAAGTGTCTTCCCCTTCCTTGGTGTTTGATATTCGCTCCTTTATATATCTTAAACATTGAATGGTTGTGTCTTTTGATGTTGACTAATGTATATTATTATGATTATATGTATTCACATCTATAGCTTATATTATTTTAAATAATAAATCATGTTTAATTATTACTTATTTGTATATCTCTTCATCATATTATTATATTAATAATAGACAATTATAAAATATTAACTTGTGAATATTGTATTGTATATTATTAGTTTTCTTTATAGTATATTTAACAACAACTTATATTATTATTTATTTAATTCAATAAATATGATTATTATTATAAATTTATATTTTATTATCTTATTAGTATTAATTACTTGATAAGTTTAAATCTTTATTATCGAGCAAGGAAATGTTTGTAGTTTTAAAAGATACATTCTACAAGCCAAGACTCAAAGCACATGCTCTTAAACTTATCTAATTGTTGATATCAATTAATTGTTATTTATTATTAATTATTTATATAATTATTATTACTATTCTAATTATATTTTATTTGTTTGATCTTATATTAACTCTATTATTATTAAAATCGATCTCAGAAATGGGGATATTATAGTGGAAGAAATCAAAATTTAGAATTGAAAGAACTTCTATCAACTTTAATATTTGCTGATTCGAGTCAAGTCATGAGACAAAAAAAAATCAAGAGGATGGAGAAGATTTGGAAAGTGAGCCTTTAGGGAAAATGCCACCATGAGGCTAATACTTTTAGAAGAGTTAATCAAAGTTGGAAAGGTTGAGCATCAAGAGATGTTTTCTTCATCAAAGTTAACTTTTAACAATTGAGCAAGGAAATATTTGTAGTTTTAAAAGATACATTCTACAAGCCAAGATTCAAAGCACATGCTCTTAAACAAATTTACAAGATAAGTATGATGAGGTGACAATTAGGTGTGTCTTCTACAATCAAAAAATTCTAATTTCAAGCATAATCAACCCCAACATGCCAAGTGTCATATTTTCTCATTGGCTATTCAAATCATTGTAATTTTCTTATTGGCCCATGATTTGGTGCCCTCATGTAATTGGTTGTAAATTTGGCAACCTTAATTAAGGTTTGTAGGGATGAATCTCAACCCTTGATCTTGAATTGATCTTGGCTCTCCAATAATGGAACAACTATAAAAGGCTAGGGCTTCTTATTTATAAGGACTTAGAAATTTAGACATTTAGTGGAGCTCAAAGCTAGAAGAGCTAGTGGTAGAATTATAGTAGGTTAGCTAAGGGAGAGACTTCATCAAATTGTTGCTATAATGCTTGTCAAAGTGATTGATAATATATTGTTGGCATTAATGGTGAATGACTTAATGTTGCTTCGAAGTGTTGCATGGCTTCTTCATGTTTCGCTTGGAGTAGATTTCTTTCATGTTGTAGTTTACTTGAATTGAAGCAATTTTGGATGTTACTTTCTTGACTTGAATAAATCCAGGCTACTAACCTCTTGCTGATGGTAGGAGCACCTTGTGTGTTAAGCTGATGATTTAAATAACTTAAGTTACTATTCACTCTTTAGTTTGTATCCATTTGATGGGTTTGAAGAGGGGTTATTGATTTGAAAATCATTCGAGTATTCCTTAGAAGTTTGCACTTGGTGGGTGGAGTTGTTGATTAAGATGCATCTAGAAGATTCCAAGTCATCCACAATTCCTTGCCTTCATAGTTGGATGTAAAAGTAAAAGTAAGTTTAAGTGGAAGTTAGAAAGTCAAAGTTATATTTTCATTGCACATTTTGAAGCTAAATCATTAGTAGTGCAAGAGTTGATATCCATTGAATGAATAGTGTAAGTCCCCTAAGTGATTACAAACAAATGACATTATTTCATTCAGTAAGTGTGTACAATTGAAGTCATTTCATGATCTTACTTTGCAAGCTTAGCATGAGAGTTGACTATATGAAAAGAGGATTGAATATTTGGTGTTTCACTTCAAAACTTTAAGTATTTGATTCTACATGTTCTAGTGGAACAAAACTCACATCAACAACACAGACTTGACAAAGCCAACGTGACTTGGGACTCGACAAGACTTGATTCACTTTTTGTTAAATAAATCTAAAAAACACAATAACATCACCAAGAGAAGCTAATTTGAGCACATACACAAGTTTACATCAATTGCATAACTATAAACCATAAACACAGACTGTAGCTTTAGGAAATAGCACACCTAATATACAAATATTTTCAAATATATACAAAACTCATGCAATAGAAATCCATGGCATCAAATGTTGCAAACAAATATCAAAACATAAGTACAAGTCTACAACTTATTTGCTCGAGGAGCAAGAATCTTGCCTATGAAGGTATCTAACCTAGGTCTTGAAAGATATAGCAACCATAATATTCTTTAAACTATGACTATGCGTAGAT
The DNA here is from genome assembly GCA_028749045.1 of Cupressus sempervirens. Taxonomy (NCBI): domain Eukaryota; kingdom Viridiplantae; phylum Streptophyta; class Pinopsida; order Cupressales; family Cupressaceae; genus Cupressus; species Cupressus sempervirens. Next base: position 429,560,120 of record CM053793.1, on the reverse strand, counting down.
TTGCAACAAGGGATATGTAAAATGTTGAGTTTTATGATCATGATATATCATTGACCTTTTCCTTTCTTAGACTTGTAGTTTGATGTGGTTTTGGGGAACACCAAAACAAGGCTGAGGGTAGGAACCTTGTCATGTCCCCTTCTTGTACCTAGTCCTTGTGGGGTCACATTAGTCTTCTCACCATCTTGGTAGGCTAGTTTTGGACTTAACGGATTCCTAGTAGTCACAAAGGATTTTTAGCGATTTGGTGCAAAAATCAATTATTTATTCCTCCAAAGTAGAGGATACTCCAAGCTATTAAGTTTAACTTAATGTCAAGTTATATATGTATGTATATGTATATGTATATCTACATATATACATACATGATACATATATGTATATATATGTACATATAAATATACATACGGGCATATACATATATATAATGTATATACATTCATATATATATACATACATGTATATACATACATACATACATACATACATATATATATGTACATTCATATACGCACATACATACATATATTTGTATGTATATATGTGTATATATACATTTATATATATATGTGTGTGTGTGTGTGGATAGATTATATATGATGTTAACGTTGAAAGCTCCCTTTTGTTATGGAGCATGGTTTTAATTTTTAATAGACTCCTATAGTGTCACTTGTTTATCTCTTTGTTGGGCGCTCTCGATATTTGTAATATCCCCAACCGGATATTTTCCCAAATTTTCTCAAATATATTTTAGAAATATAAACAAAAAATCTCACGCAAAAGATTTCAGATTAACCAACAAACCCCATAAACTACCTAGATAAAATACACTTAGAAATGTTATTGCATATTATTATTCAATAATACAATAGCAATCCAGTCTTATATACATAAGTAACAGTCAGATTTGATAATCAGAAATGAGCCTGAAACACAAATGTGAACTCCATTGCGAATCCACTACTAAAGATGAATTGAGTTTCCGTCCAATCCTATATATATATATATATGTATATGTATATCTACATATATACATACATGACACATATATGTATATATATGTACATATAAATATACATACAGGCATATACATATATATAATGTATATGCATTCATATATATATATACGTACATGTATATGCATACGTACATACATACATACATACATATATATATATGTATATGTACATTCATATACACACATACATACATATATATATTTGTATGTATATATGTCTATATATACATACATATATATATATATATATATATATATATATATATATATATATATATGTGCGTGTGTGGATAGATTATATATGATGTTAACGTTGAAAGCTCCCTTTTGTTATGGAGCATGGTTTTAATTTTTAATAGACTCCTATGGCGCCACTTGTTTATCTCTTTGTTGGGCGCTCTTGATATTTGTAATATCCCCAACCGGATATTTTCCCAAATTTTCTCAAATATGTTTTAGAAATATAAACAAAAAATCTCATGCAAAAGATTTCAGATTAACCAACAAACCCCATAAACTACCCAGATAAAATACACTCAGAAATGTTCTTGCATTTTATTATTCAATAATACAATAGCAATCCAGTCTTATATACATAAGTAACAGTCAGATTTGATAATAAAAAATGAACCTGAAACACAAATCTGAACTCCATTGCAAATCCGCTACTGAAGATGAATTGAGTTTCCGTCCAATCCACCAAGGAGCTTGAAGCTTTTAGTCCTCAAGTTTCAGAAAATTAAAGCTAGAAGCTTCCCAAATTTCTTCGAGAGATAACATAAATCAAATAAAAAACCAAGCATGCTGAAATGAGCTCCTCTTTGTTCTTTTAAGAAGCAACTTTACGACCCTTCAACTTCCCATTCCTGTGTTTTTGTCTTCTTTTCCTTTTGTCACCTTTTTATCCTCTTTTAAAATTTTGAAATGACTTTTAGTACTTTGCATTAAGCTCCAAATAAGTCACTTTTAATATTTTATGAATTTGGATTTAAGTTTTTCAATGTCTCAAAAAGGGGACATGACAATCCTCTTCCTTGCAATCGCTTCTCCTCAAGCAATCATGAAACTGTAACCAATACCAAGATCCCATATCAGCCTACAAGCTGCTCTATAGCTCATTTTGAAATCTGGACATGCCATACCGAGAAGCCAAATGTTAGGATGCATCTTATTTGTAAATAAGATCCTTGGATCGCAAGTCAATATGGAAAACACTACTTCACCTATCTGTTGCATCGCTTTGGAAATAATAGCACTGAGCCTCAAGTTGAGAAGCAACTCATCATGATCCACAAGTAGCAAAGCGCAACTCATGTCAACACCTGGATCTTAAATAAATCTATCCATCTGATCCTGGGAGTAGAAATATGAAATGTCCCAAACCAGATTTTTAATCAATTTCCTTTTTAACAGTATATTTAGGACTTGAACACAGGCATAACTATTCCATAACACAATATAAACTAGTAGATCTACTAATAGATATTAACTCATTCTTTGATAATAATATTCAGGATTCAGGCATATGAAAATGCTTTACAACCAACAATATAAAACCAGTAAAAACTCTCATAAAATTCCTCAAAAACACGTTATTGCATTATACAACAGCAATACAATAACTAGCATTCAAAATCCAATCTTAAATACAGCTTTACAATCGGATTGGAAAACTTAAGAAAAGAACCTGTAAGCACATGCGAGACACTTGATGTGACGTCTCCAAGGACAATGGCTTTGCATCCACTGTCTGCCGACATGAGGGGTTACGTTCTCATACTAGCTGAACGCTGAAGATTTTCAAATATTCTCGCAAGAGAGAAACTGAAATTTGAAATAATAAATCAAGCATATCCAAGAATGAGCCTCTTTCCCTTTTTAATACACAAACTGAGACTCTTCGACTCCCCTCTGGCTTTCATCTTATTCCCCTGTGACTCTTCAACTTCCCTCTGCCTTTTTGTCTTATTCCTCCTCGACCTTTAGCCTCCCCTTATAATATTAAATTGCTCCATTTTACTCCAGCTCTCATATAATATTATAAGGGTATATCTGAAAATCCTCTAATGTCCCAAAAAGGAACATTACAAATCTTCCCTCCTCAAAATTACTTGTCCTCAAGAAATTAATACCACAATCCCATATAAATTTGTAGGTAGCTCTGTAGCCTGCTCTGAGAACAAGTCCTGCCATACTGTGAAGCAAGGTGTCGAATTGTAATTCATCCATCAAACAGATCCCTGGATCCAAGTAATGTCACTGCATTTGAGGGTTGTATAACTCTGAATGTCATCGTATCCAATCTCAAACTGAGTGGAACTACGACCCAACTCTCAACAAGCCATAGATACATATGTCTAACACCTGGATCCTAAACACTGATGGCATAACCAGTTGATATGATGAGATAAAAATGTATCTAGAAGCTATGTATACCCAGTAGGCGGTGACGACCCGTCCTAAATAGATGATACAGGACACGAGCTGCCCAAAAACTGAAATCAACATCAAGGGCGCATAAAAGATAATATTGCCATCATCACTCAGAAGAATCCCTAAATACATAGGGGTCATGAGAAAGAATGAAGCCAAAAAAGCATTCCCTATGATCAACACATAACTCCCTTCAATCCTCCACCAGGACTTGTTTAACCGCTGAAATAAGAAATCCATCCAACCTATATATAAGTTAGAATTCAGAACTATGTAAATGCTGTACGAAAGAGGGGCAGTAGTAGTCACTTCAGCACACCAATCCTGTGACCAAAGTTTGCTGTTAAGAACTGTAGCTTGATCTGAATCTTTGAAGTCAAGGTCATCCTCTTCCCGGAAGTCAAGAGGAACTCTCTCCTCTACCTCAAAAAGTGGGTTATCGGAAATCCAAACAATATCTACTTCAAACAAAGGGTTGTCTATAAGCTGAATGTGATCCAAAGTTTTGGAACTTGGTCGCTTGGGGCAACTATCCAAATCATACGTTTGCTGAATGTTATCAAGTTCATCAATTACCTTTAGGATAAATTCTTGCCTCTCTTTATCCTCATGTTCCCTAAAATGATTTGTGCTCCGAATTTGATTTTCCGCTTCCCGAAGAGAAAAATGAGTATCAACCGATGCTTCACGAACATACTTAAGTTCCTTATCGAGCTTCTTAATCTCATTCCTTTCTTTATTCAGCTGATCAACATGTATTTCAGCAACCTTAAGAATGTATCCCTGTCGGAAAATATAAATAATCTGATTTCATAGTTTCAAAAGTTGTATCGATCACTTGCAAATAAAAAACAAGCCAATCTGCTTCCACTCCCCTTTGAACCTTCCTGTAGAGATCTTTCACCATCTTGTGAGTGCTGTCATAACGTACCAATGATGCCACAACCATTTCATTACTAACCTTCAACTGATTTTTTATGGTATGCATTTCAGTATTGTCCTATTGAAGCGGTTCATCGTCTAGCATTGTCATCTTAGATTGTTTCTCTAAATTCATGTCATGGGTATCAGAAATATATGGTTCATCATACAAATATTCCAATCTGTTATTACCTTAGGTGCGACCGACCTCATCAACTTGTTTGTCAATGCTAATCTCCCACTCACCAACGTAGAAACTTGCACCCTGTGTAAACTCTTCTGCGTGATCACCAGAAGGCTGCAAATCTCTTCTTGTTCAAGACCCTTTATTAGATGATTTTTGTCTGTTGAAAATTCTTCATACACATTCTTGCGCTGATCTTTTGCAAGGAGATCCTGAACCAATTCCAAATACTTTCTTTTTGCCATATCAGTCTTATTTTGTTGCTCTAGGTGAAGATCCATATAATCACCGAATGATAATTCATTTTGAATTCGGGTAGAAAGTTCTTTATACTCTCTGTAAATGCCGACTATTTCTGCTCTTATACCTGATTCAAAATTTTGGGCTAAGTGCACTTGTAGCTTTATAGTACCTTCTTTGGTTTTATCTAAACTCAATATTTTCCCAAATTGCCAAAATGGATACTCTTTCAAAATGAAGAAAACCGATACACAAAAATTTCTATCAATGCTGCTCAAACTGTTGCAAACATAGCTCAATCTATTTATTGCGGGTGTGTGATTGAAATGTTCTTCCAGTCGGTACCCGACTTCCACCAATAATTTTAGGAACACCCCCTTATCTAGAGTACTGTACACTCGAAAGTGTCCCACTCTAAACCCTTCTATCCAAACGATTCCATGAGTTTGAAATGCTTGGATGCCGGCTTAGAGCTCCCTATCCACGGAGTGCAAGAGAGTATATTTCAAGAATAAGAAGGCTCTCAGATGAGCCTTAGAGATACTCTTCTTACTAGTAAACCATGCAATGGGAGGTTCCAAAAACAAGATGCAAGAATGCAAATGTCCCAAGGAGTTCCTCAAGAATGCAATGCAACTAAAGATTAAACTAGAATGAATATGAAAAATGCAGCTATTCTAAGCATGGATGAGAGTGTTACAATACCATTATTAAGCTATGTGAGATTAAGCTACATGTAAAAATGAAAGCTAAGCTAAGCTAGAATGCCATGATGCCATGGATGAGAGAATGTAGACAAGAAATAGAAGTTCTCCACAAAGCTCCAAAGAAACCTGTTAGAAAACCTGCAGCATAACAATATTCAAAATGAGGATTGATTGAGGGGGAAAGCTCTCTCCCTTTTAAAGATGTATGGACAGTAGAGATCAAGATGAAGATGGTGGATGATCAACGGTGGAATTCAAAAAGAGGAGTGATCCATGTGCACACACAAGTCAACCAATAGAATATAAGTTGACTTGTCATATAAGACAAAAGTCACAAAGCCTTTTCTTTTAATTGCAAAATAGAAAAAGGACTTTATGTGTGCACTTTAAGTGGGTTAGAAGAATGGAGTCTTTTATTTAATTAAAAGGGGACAAGTTCTTTTAATCAAATAATGAACTTAGGATAGCATAGTCAAACTATAGGTTATAATCAAATAAATTGATTATTAGCAATTTGGTCTAGGTAAATGATTAAATTAATTTAGCCAAAATGTTGAAAAGGGGGCTAATAGTCTAGATGACCATTTTTAGGTGATTACATTTGCCCCTTTTTGACTAATGCGTGATCGATCTGGGAACACATTATGTCAAAGAAAATAGAAAGCCAAGTAGGCAGTGATAGATATAGATATCTGATTTCAAAGAATGAAATGCAAAAATAGATAGCAAGTCCTGAATGCATAGTTTGATAGTGGTAGTACTAAACACTAGGAAAAGATGATGTCAGAATTCAAGAAGAATGCTAACACTTAGCAAAGTAGATAGATCGAGAACAAGTGAGAAGATCAAACAAATGCTCTTAAGAAATAGATAGTTGTAGCAATCAGTGATAGAGTATTTCTGCCCCCTCGGGGTCGAAATTGAAATGAGGTAAGGGGATGCAAACACTGGCTAGACATGAGAAAATTAGAATATAGCAATGTCCAAGATGACAGATAGATGATTAGAACCCAAGAATGACTATAAGAAACTGATAAAATGCCCCAGTTTGACTAGAGTAGACCTTGAAGGATATAGCATAAAAATTAGGTTGAAATGAGTAGAAAAGGGATTTTAGACATGAAACAGTGAATTGAAGTAGATATGAAGTATGGAAATGATGAAGACATGAAGAAATGAAGATGCCCTAGTGATGATTCGGAGATTAGACCTCAAAAGGTCAGCTAACTGCTCAGAAGAAAGTAGAATTTTAAAAGACAATTTTGACCATCAAGATGAACTCGAATTTGGATTTCGATCCCGAAAATGAATCTAGGACGTTGAAATTATTTAAGACGTCAAAACTTTATATAATGTGATGATAAGATAGAAATGCGATGAAGTGAAAGATTAAGAAGGTGAAAAGACATGAACAAGAAGAAAGTAAAGAAATATATGAAAGGAGTTAGTCGATATGTCCACAAAAAGATGAAGAGAGAGCTCTCCCCATATGCAAGAATATAAGATTAAGCTAGAAAATGAACCTAAAAAGCAAGCTAATGTGCAAAGTGGTTTACTAGCAAGAAGCGCATAACATTTAGACTCTTAATTTCATCATTGAGCATTTATTAGGGACATCATGAGATCATACAACCATCACTAGTATAACTATGAGGATATGAATATGATCGATATTAGATAGGTATGTGGAAATCCAATCTAAGCATCAGAGACATGTAAGTCAAGATAACTACATGATTAGATTCCCTAAGTTTAATTTAGCAAGATTACACCTGTATCAAGGCATAAGTGCCAGGATAAACCCTGAGTGTGGTCTTGCAAAACAGTCAAGGATGATACATTTGTAAGTCAAAATGTTGGATAGGACAAACATAAATGCTTACAACACTATAGAAAAACAAAGTATACCCACAAGCAGAAATCAAGAAAATATGTCCCATGCCCCCAGTCTTCTAGTCAATGACATCCTTGAAAGACTATTAGGGAGGGAACACCTGGCAAAGAAATCATCATAGACAACACACAAAGTAGATAAAGAACAGCATAGCTCAGTCGTTTAAGTGTTAAAGTGCGTGTGTGCAAGTCACTTGGCCATTTTTTCAAGACTTGATTCTGATAGTGAGAAATATTATGACATCGAAGACCGTAGGTAAACTATCTGAAAAGTGTTGAAAAACACTTGATGTCAAAGTGGGGGAAGTGTTGAGAAACACTGTTTTGTGAGTTGTCAAAGAAACCCTAATGCACAAGAATACCTCAATAGGCTAAGCAGTTGTGCCCTCGAGATGAGGACAAGAAACAATTCCAAGCCAGGAAATGTGTAGCGAAGTGGATGATTGGGACTGATAGACATAGGTGCAAGGATTTCAAGTAGCGCCTGTTTCCAGGTTTTCACCACTTGACAGATTTTTTCAGGACTTTTTTTCAATTTTTTGTATTTTTGAAGTTTTTTTATTTTTGAATTTTTTGGTGATACATCAAAGTGCCTATTGCTAGGTTTTCACTAAGATCTTTTTTTCAAGACATTTTCTAGTTTTTAGGATTTTTTCAGCATCATATATGATTTTTTGGATTTTTTAGAATAATTTAGAGATCACTAGTTCTCAAGCAAGATCACATCATTTTCTCCCAATGTCTAGCAAGGTATAGGACACGATGGAGAAACAAGCCGATAGATAAGCAAAGATGCATAAGCAAGGAATGTGAAGAAAGTGAAAGTGATCATCAAGGACTGACTCCTCAAGAGTACCCAAGCTAGGGAAAGAGGTGAAATAGTCATATGAAGCATGTTTTGGATAAGCAATGGAAGAAATGAGCAAGATAGCATGTAGGATAAGCAGTGAAGTCAACAAGTGAGATAGCATGAAGCATGTAGTCCAAAAGAGTAGACATGTCAAGAGACCTATGAGAACCATGTTTCATTTATTATGATCAAGATCAAGGGGTCAACTAGATAGTATAGCAATGGGATAGAGCAATAAGAATAAAGCTCAAGATAGAGGCTATGAGTGAATGAGAGAGCACAATAGAAAATCTCATGGATAAGATAGCCAATATGAAAAGATAGCTCAACATTGTCAAGATCAAAGAGAGAAGAGGGGATAGATGGATGATGGAAGAATTACGCATGATGCCTGGTTGCCAGGTTTTCATCATGGTACTTATCCAAGGTGCCACAAGAAGTAGTTTTCACCATAGGATAAATTTATTTCTCTTTACTTTTGCTACCAAGGTGCCACAAGATGTGGTTTTCACTAAGGCACATTTTCATTTTTTTCATTTTTTTCATTTTTTTTCTTTTTTGAATATTTAGAAAGAGCTCAAGCTATTTGAATGTAGATAATGCTCCTATAGAAAAGATAAGTCATGATAAGCCAAGACCATAGAAAGGTATGCTCAAAGATGTTGATAGGGTGATGAAAGAGAAATGGTAGTAGGAAGAGTATATGGAGGATAATAGTTCATGTATAGAAAGTTAGTGTAAGCTTTAGAGGATTTCATGAGGGTATTTGAAATATTGTACAAGATCAACATTGACACACACCTTGAAGGGTATTGGAATGATGGAGGAATCATGGATGAAGTAGCTTGAGGTTTAGATGTATGAGGTGGTAGAAGAGATTTGGAAAAAAGTGGAGTGGAAGGCTTTGGAATATTTTTATAAAGATTTTTGGAAGAAGATGGAATGGAAGCTTTTGGAAGGCTTTGGAATATTTTTATAAAGATTTTTGGAAGAAGATGGAATGGAAGCCTTTGGAAGCTTGAATGTCAACTTTGAAGTATTTTCAATATTCAAGTCTTTTAAAAGAGACTTGGGAATCCATATAGCTTTAGATTTTCCTTTGGATACTTCAAAACACATTTCTTCAATAATGGGTTTAGGAACCCATATTTTCTTTGATTTAGCTTTTTTAATAGTAGACCTTTGCAGTCTCTTTTGTGCTTTCTCCTTCTTAGCATTCACATGTCGATTAGATGGGACATAGTGATCTTTCTTTTTCAATGGATTCTTATGTTTATTCTCACTTCCAAAGGACTTGGGATTTGTGGATGAATAAGGATGATATGACTGGTTTAGATGTATAGATGGGTGAAAAGTCATCAAGGATGAGTGTCTTTGTTGATCTTGAGGTATGATGAGAGAGCTAGAAGTGGAAAGTGTAGGAGATGAAGGAATGTAAGGCCCCAATATGGATGGAAGGTTTGAAGGCTTTAGCTCTAATGGATGAGGACCAAGGATAGAATTAGGATATGCAAATGGATAGTGAGAAGGGATATCAACATCTTTAGAGTGAGCAACATGGTAAAGGCCATCAACAGACTCATGAGTAGCTTTGATAGGAACAACATTTTTAATAGAAGCACTTGAAGCTTGAGCACAATTTTGAAGTGGATGTGGAGAAGTAGAACATGATGGGATGCTTTGATCTTGACAAGTAGCTTTGGATAGCATATGAAGAGAACTTTTCTCATAATTTTCAGTAAGCTCAAAGGAGATAATGGAAGTTGTGTCTTCATCATACTTAGGAGGTGGATAAGATATAGAATATGGAGGGGAAAAATCTTGAAAGAGATGAAAGGGTGCTTGATCTTGATCTTTCTTGACATTTATAGATTTTTCTTTTTGAGAGTCCTTTTGATATGGAGCCACTTCTAAGGACAAGGGAGAATGAAGAGTGAATAGAGTAGTGCTTGGATTAGGCACAGTAGTGTATGAAGGTTGAGGATGTTTATGATTAGTAGCACGGAAAAGGTTTGCAGCCAAGTGAAGGTTAGCTTGAGTTTCTTTTAGAGGTAGCCCTTGAGGATACACGTAGTCAATGTGGAAAGCATTAGGTTCTTTATTTGATGGAGGCATGTTGGAAAGCTTTGATGTGTTGGGAGATGCATGAGTGTTGGAAGAAGTGGAAGATGTAATGGAGCCACTACTAGACATAGGTTCATCAATGTAATCTTGCTCAAGAGAAGTATCCTCAGCACATGAGTCACTAGAGGTTCCAAGATCAACAATCTCATCATTCCAAGATCAACAATCTCATCATCAATGAGATCTTGGATTTTATGTTTCAGCTCTATACAATCAAAAGTAGCATGATCATTAGATTGATGATAAGCACAATAGATATCCAGGAATGGGTTTCCATATGAGCTAGACTTAGGTAACATGATGATCTTATTGCCAAGAAGTTTTTGCAAAGTGTCATCATAAGAATCTTCCAAGGGAGCAAAAGTTCTATCAAAAATATGTCTAGGATCTTCTTGTTGTTTCTCAAGTGAATAGCATGTGTTCATGTCTTCATCATTATCTTCGTCAAAGATAGGTCCATCATGAAATTTTGGCATAGCCTCAAGTGCTTGTTCTCTACAAAGGTCTTTAGATCTAGAAGATGAAGACATTTGATGTCTTGAAGTAGAGCATGTAGACCTAAAAGAAGAGGATGACCTCAAAGAAGGTGACTCACATGCATGTAAAGACCTTAAGGAAGATTCATTTAATGATGCAATCTTCTCCTCTAACCTTTTCTCAAGTTTAGACTTCATTTCCATCATGCGCTTAGAGAGACGAAGGTAAGAAAGATCATTTGTATCTTCTAGTTCTTTGTATTGTGCATATAGATCTTGAAACTCTTTAGTGACATGGAGGATATCATGATCATCTAGATTTGGCCAAGGTTTGATAGCACAAGGTTTAGATCCCATAGTTTTAGATGCAAAGCCAAGCATAAAACAGCCTAGAAGATAACTTGATGTTGAAACTATAGGAGGTAGAGTGTTCACTTGCCAAGATAGTAGAGAGAGATTAAAGTGACTTGTCAAACAATATGTCCAAGAAACTTACGACATGAATGACTCAAGTCAATAGCTAGGCAAGATGCTCAAATAGCCAAATAGATAGAGCAAGCAAGGTGACAAGTGAACAACTTTCCCAACCCAAGAGTGTAGTCAAGAAATCAAGGTAACCATTTCAGCAAAAGGATAACTAGCAAGTATGCATAGACCATGAAGATAGAAAGACCAAGAGCACTAAGACCAAAGAGCCACTTTAAGCATGTTTAAGCACTAGAGACATAACAAATCATAGCCAAATGATGAAACCCCCCTTAGTAAGTAACACAAGAAAATATTTGCACTTGACATTTTGACTTGGTTGACAAAGTTTGACAAATAATTGATAGCATAGAAAATTTGATGTTCAAAAGAAATTTCTTTCCAAGCAAGATAGTGACACATGGAGTAGTCTTCAAACAATCAAGCAAGGGACAAAGCAACCTTGCATGATACAAGCATATGTGAGGTCTTAAAAGAAAGCCATATAACTATCATCATGTGTATGTTCAAAAGATTTTCACAGGTATACCACATTCGAGAACACATCAAGCAATATCTACCTAAAGGACATGGTTCATTACTCAACAACTTGGCCCACGCTTGATGCTCCTTTGCCTCACACCAAGTGGTTTCCCACAAGAGATATTGGCTTTGTCATGGAAATGCCATAAGCATAACCAAGGGAACACATATGGTGAGTGTAAAATCTTGGGGTGATCCGGGTAGTCCACTAGGATCAATCCTTGCACCAAGAAGTTGAGCGGCTAAAAAAGGTAGTTACTAACTTAGGGTGTTTAAATAGGGCTTTCGTTCATAGTGTTCCTCTTGCTCCCAATTACGGGACACCTCACCTTGCGATGAATAACCAATCTCGCGACCACAAGAGTACCTTAAGCATTCTTGCCTAGTGATCTCCCTATGGTCGAAATCCCATAAGCGATCACACTAGGTGAAGACAAACACTATGTCTACCAAGGTTTTGTGTCCTTGATAGCCTTGAGTTTATAGTGGGTTGGAAGAGCCAGGTAATTTGCTTGTCCCCACTTGGGTCGTTCCTCTCAAGTTGTCCGAGAGCAGGCCCTCTAAAGGATTCTAAACTACAAAAAGAGTGGATCAACTTTTGGAAGTCAAGATTTCTGATTCACCACAAGGGTGAAGAGCATACTCTCCTATTCCAATCGTTTTCTCCCAAACACACCAGGAAGATTCAGTTACCCCTTGCTTTTGAAACCAAATGGTAAGTCAAGATTTCTGATTCACCACAAGGGTGAAGAGCATACTCTCCTATCACCAAAAGATCCCAATTGTAAGTTTTATGTGCCTATGAAAAATAAACGATTAGTCAATGCCAGACATGAAAAATTAAAGAACAAGCAAAATTGGGTTTTTATGCATTGGGCAACCCTGCAAACAATCATTAGTAGCCCTTGTGCATTTGAAGCTTTGACATGCGTTCTTTTTATGCAATGTTTCAATTTTTTTTCACAAGGATGGCAACCTGCAATCACAACTTGTTAGCACCATAAGTTAGTGTGAAATAACATAAAATAATGCAATAAAAAGTGATTAGTTGCCTCAAATATCCAAGTTATCTTCCAATCAAGTGTATGCAAAGAAAGTGCAAACTAATCACAAATGCTCTCATTTTTACTCTTTGATTTTGACCTAGTCAACAAGATTAGAATTTTTTGCTATGATTTCGTATCCAAAAATAAAAATGAAAAGAAGAGACCCATATTTAAAATTAGAGAGCTTTCCAAAAATGCAAGAAATTTAAAAAAATCTCTTCATTTGCGCTCTAGAGATCAATTTTGTCAAAACAGGCCAAATTTATCAAATCGAGTTTTTGATCCTGAATACGACCTCAAAATTCAAAACACAAAGAAAGAACCCCTATTAGAATTGAAAACCCTTTCTGAAAATGTAAGTTTTTTTGAAAAATTCGTTGATTTGCGATCAAAAATGGCTTTTTATGAAAAACAAAGAAAGAATCATAACTCTCGAAAATCATGTCAAAATGCTCTGAAAATCGGACTGAGACATTTTGAGCACATACCCAACTTGCAAAAAAAATTTCAGAACCAAACTCTAAGCGGTTTAAAAGATATGATCAAATCTTTAAACCAACTAAGTTTTTGGCCTTCAAACCAATCTACTTATGGGTTGGCCTTAATACCCAAGTGATAATTCTACAAAAACACTTGATTAGATCCAATATGCTGCTGTAAAAAATCAGAGATGAAATATAAAAGCAAATGGAGCTAGAAACTTGATTCAAGCCCCACGGTGGGCGCCAAAAATGTACACTCGAAAAGGTGCACTTCTCTAAATCATTCTATCCGAGGTTCTCCATAGATTGGAAAGCTCGAATGCCGACTTAGAGCTCCCTAGTCATGGAGTGCAAGGGGCATACAAATGAACACATAAGAGCTCTCAGCTGAGCTTTAGAAACGCAACCCTTGCTAGTAAACCACAAAATGGGAGATTCTTTAGACAAGAACAAGAGTGCTAGTGTCAAAGAACTCTTGGATCATGCAATGCAAAAATGAAACTATATTAGGATGAGATGCACAATGCAAGCTATACTAAAATGAGATGAGAATGTTACAAATCTAACTATTAAGCTATGTGATCTAATTATTTGCAAAGAAAAAACTACACTAACATGCAATATGATCTTAAGACTAATATGATGGAATGAGAGAATGAGACAAGAAATGAGAAGTTCTCCACAAAGCTCCAAAGAAACCTGTTAGAAAACCTGCAGCATGACAATATTCAAAAGATGAATTTTTTGAGGGGGAAAGCTCTCTCCCTTTTAAAGTCATACGGACGGTAGAGATCAAGATGAAGATGGTGGATGATCAATGGTGGAATTCGAAAAGAGGAGTGATCCATGTGCATACACAAGTCAACCAATAGAATATAAGTTGACTTGTCACATAAGACAAAAGTCTCACAAGCCTTTTCTTTTAATTGTAAAATAGAAAAAGGACTTTATTTGTGCACTTTAAGTGGGTTAGAAGAATGGGGTGTTTTATTTAATTAAAAGGAGACATGTTCTTTTAATCAAATAATGAACTTAGGATAGCATAGTCAAACTATAGGTTATAATCAAATATATTGATTATTAGCAATTTGGCTTAGGTAAGTGATTAAATTAATTTAGCCAAAATGTTGAAAAGGGGGTTAATAGTCTAGATGACCATTTTTAGGTGATTACAAGTACAAATGAAGAATTTTTTCCGTACCTTCCAGAATAGCATTCAAGTATAATGCGGAAAAGTTTTGTGTCATCTATATTGCTTCCAAATATTGCTACTAATTCACAAGATTCTCAAATTTTATTATTGTAGAGAGATTGCCAAATTAGGTGGGGAAACTTTGTAACTTGCAAGCTGTTGCAACCTCAACTCCAACATTGCCAACAATATCCGTTCTCATGCATTATCTGTTCACCAAGGTGTTCGATAACAATCCTCTACTATTGAACATAGTTCTATAAAACTTGACTAGTTATTTTATTTCATATTTTCCCTTGGCAGTGATTGCAATTTCAGTTTGCTACCTATTTCATAAAGCATTTTGGCCCCTTTTTGATATGTCCTTCAATGCCATTTAAAACTAAGAATTCTTTGTTTTGGACTGCTCAACAGGTTGTATAAGCTATCCAGTTTTGCCACCAAGATGTTTCCACCAGCTATAGTTTTCAAATAGTCCAATATAATTGGAATCTTTACTTCAGCTGACTCTACATAAATCAGATCAAGAACTCATAATATGAATGCCGGAAGATAGAATTACTTAATTTGGACACAAGGTTGTTACTGATGGGAAACAATTCACCGAAGACCGAAATAGTGATGTCCAATTGGGTCTTCGCACAGAAATCGAGCCTTCACAAGTTCCGCTAATTGTTTCAATTCTCCAAAATTTGGTAAATGGATAAATCTGTTCTCCTAGGTGTTAGTCTTGGAAGATTAATCTTCCAAATTGAAATGTCCCCTCCTGTAGCATAAGGCAATTATGTATTCCAATAATATATAAACGACCCCACAAGATTAATATTATCTTCAGACATATTTCTCAGAACAACATTAATATAATTGCTCAAAGCTTCCTTGCAACTGCAAAATTCCTTACAAATCATGCCATGCCAGATGCATTTCACATTTTTTTTGTAATCAATCCCTTGACCATACTACAAGTGACGATAACCTTGGAGACTCAAATTTTTGTGAAGTTGCAAAGGATAATAAAATTATGATGCCAACTTATAAAACTTAACTTGCCAAACGGATTCCTAGAGCCAATATCAGTTACGACAATTGATAGACGGTTCTCTGAGATATTCCAATCTAGTTCTGAATGTTTGTCGGCTCCCAACAAGAAGTTTCCTTTATTTCAAAAAGTCTCTGCATACGTTCTTTTATGTTGTAGCTGTGTAAGAACTCGATTGCCCAAGAATATATGCTCGACCTGATAACCTCAACGATTACTTTTGAAAAGTACAGAATCTTTGTAGCTTCGTTGTAATGAAAGATGAAGATGCCTTCCTTCCAAAAAATGGACTTGATATGATTTGATTGCTTTAGGCAACCTCCATGCTTAGTAATACGATAGATGGCACAAAACTTGTCTACAACCTTCAATTAATTATTTGGTGATGCCAAACTTTGCTGGAGGAATAATTTCGATTAATGGATGTCGTATTAAATTACAAAAAATTTATAAAACAAAAATTTCTAGTATCTTTATGAAACTTCCATTCCTTAAATTTTTGTTTGTATGTCTAGCACATAATCAGAGCAACATAAGTATGAGAAATCCAATTTGGAAAGATAACGTGGAAACTTGTCTTTAGTAAAGTACTGCTCCATTTTGCAGTGTAAATCCAAAGATTTGTCTCCTTTCCTTTGTTCACCTGCTCTTCCATTTTGATTAATACTCGTGCGTATAATCTTTCAATGGTTCATTCTACACCAAATATTGTCGTTACAACTCCAGAGGCATTACTTCTTTCCTGCGTTTACCTGCTCTGCCATTTTGATTAATACTCATGTGTATAATCTTTCAATGGCTCATTCTACACCAAATATTGTCGTTACAACCCTAGAGGCGTTACTCCTTTGCAACTCCCGTCACACCCAATTTGGTTCTTGTTAATGACAATGTCTTACAATGATTCCCATGAACTCAAATCTCTGCCTCGATCATTCATTCACAACGTCTCTACTTCAACAAAAGGAAAACCTACTTGGGTACTCCTATGTGCATCAACTAGAGACAAATAGTTCAGACACCACTATATTGCCATTATTTGCACTTATTTTCATCAATCTTTGCACCATTCGAAATGCATGGTAAATATGCGTCACCCAAATATTCTTACCAAACTATGCGACAGTCTTCAGGCAAGATAAACCGCTTATATGAAAGTTTTTATACTTTCAACTTGCGAATGATTATACTGTTACAAAGAATAGTACTCTAATGCTACCTTCTTGCTGTCATAATTAATTGTCTTGGATTTTGCTTGCGGCACGGTAGAATCCACATGACATTTACCTTCGCTTTAGCGGCCAATATTAATATTTGCTATTAAGATATATATCCTTGCCTCTGGAAACAACTGATTCCTATTAATTGTAGATTTGTCCCCAATATTCTTCCATGACAATAGAGACTGATTTACCCAGATTTTAGAATGCACTACTCAGCTAGCATATTGATAACCTTTCAGAGATTTCTGATCGAAAGAAAATTTCACAATTGATATTCTTTGAAAAACCTCACAGGGTGGCAAAAAAATTGGCTCTGATACCACTAAAATGTCCCAAACTAGATTTTTAACCAATTTCCTTTTCAACAATATATTCAGGACTTAGAACATTGGCAAATGTATTACATAACACAATATAAACCAGTAGATCTGCTAATAGATATTAACTCATTCTTTGATAATAATATTCAAGATTTAGGCATATGAAAATGCTTTACAACCAACAGTATAAAACTAGTAAAAACTCTCATAAAATTCCTCAAAAACACGTTATTGCATTATACAATAGCAATACAATAACCAGCATTCAGAATCCAATCTTAAATACAACTTTACAATTAGATTAGAAAACTTAAGAAAAGATCCTGTAAGCACATTCGAGACCCTTGATGTGATGTCTCCAAGGACAATGGGTTTGCGTCCACAGTCTGCTGGCACGAGGGGCTACGCTCTCATACTAGTTGAAAGCTGAAGCTTTCCAAATATTCTCACAAGAGAGAAACTAAAATCTGAAATAATAAATCAAGCATATCCAGGAATGAGCTTCTTTTCCCTTTTTAATACACAAACTGAGACTCTTCGACTCCCCTCTGGCTTTTTTTATTCCCCTCTGACTCTTCAACTTCCCTCTGGCTTTTTGTCTTATTCCTCCTTGACCTTTAGCCCCCCTCCCCTTATAACAAATCCTGTAAGCACATTCGAGACCCTTGATGTGATGTCTCCAAGGACAATGGGTTTGCGTCCATAGTCTGCTGGCACGAGGGGCTACGTTCTCATACTAGTTGAAAGCTGAAGCTTTCCAAATATTCTCACAAGAGAGAAACTAAAATCTGAAATAATAAATCAAGCATATCCAGGAATGAGCTTCTTTTCCCTTTTTAATACACAAACTGAGACTCTTCGACTCCCCTCTGGCTTTTTTTATTCCCCTCTGACTCTTCAACTTCCCTCTAGCTTTTTGTCTTATTCCTCCTTGACCTTTAGGCCCCCCCCCTTTATAATATTAAATTACTCTATTTTATTCCAGCTCTCATAGATAAATTTTAATATTATAAGGGTATATCTGAAAATCCTCTAATGTCCCAAAAAGGGACATTACAAATAGATGTTTATCATTCTACCATCATCCTGTAACAACCATCAGAATGAGTAATCCACCCAACAAATACCAAACAGACCTCCAATATGCATGAGGATCAACCCATTAGGTCACAAAATGTCACTGCTATATCATATGCTAGCATAAAAAATGGTGCTAAAGATGCCACTATTCCCATGTATAGGAAAGAATCCCATCTCATGTGCGCTATCTAACATGTATTCATATCTTTGCAAATGCCCACGCGACTCAATAACAAATGTGGGCCAAGCCAAATATGAAAAAGTAATGGTAGATCAAGCAGCGCCGTCACTAATGACTAAATAGCTGCCATATCACAAAAACTCAAAGACAAATCTCTAGATGAACTATAGAAGTCCTCATTACACATAAATGACGACATTGAAATTTTTGATTCACCACAAGTGTCACCAATCAAGTCTTCGTCTCCATCTTGGAAATGCCCATCATCACATGAAATTTCAGAACTAGTATCATATGGTCTTTCCTCATCCTCATGCGGAAAAAGTGTTACCTCATGATATTGTGGAGGTATGTATTAATGTTGTAAAAAATCAGAGTTCTTGTGGCTTTCTTTTGTGATAACTCATAATTTCATCCTCTTAAGCACATCATCTTCTAACCTTGTAAGACCTGTGATCATCTTAGTCTCTTGGTGGATACTACCTTGAAATCTGCCCATGGAACCTCATATATCAACTCTTTGATTGCTGCATGTTGGAGCCTCATACATACGTTGTTCATCAAAATTTCTGTCGTTGACTTTTTGCTGGTCCTTTTGGCCTTCTTCACCATCATGTGTCTTATTTTAATAGGGAAAGGTGGAAATACTATGATATCCTTGGTTTTGGAATTAAGACCATCTTCCTTGTGAGTGGTTGCTATAGAAATCTGATTTTCAGCATGTTACAATGAGTAATGTATCATACTCAATTGAAGGTAGAGCTCATCTACCTCCTCTTTATCTTTTGCATATTTGATGGCCATATCACTATATTTGAAAAAACTTAAATAATAAGATTTCATCTTATTTAATGCCCCTTAAAGTGTGTGAAGTTATGCACTATAAAATCCACTCACTATCACCTTTTTCTTTTCCTCAATTTAAACTTCCCACAAGGTTTCTTCAATATTTTAAGGGGTCTTATGAAAATGTACTAAAGCTGGACTTTTAATTTATCTTCCAAATTACATGGTCCAAATTCCTCATCTAGACATAAAATTCCCAATTCGTCATTTAAATCAGCCCCTTTAATGTCATCATCATGGTCTAGCTCACGTATACAAGCTTGGACAACCCTTTGGTTGGGAGAGTTTTTGTTATCTGCTGCACTATTTTCCGATTCATTTAAAGAGTTTCCTTCCATCTCTAGATGCATGACCTCATATATTATTATGTCATCATCATGGGAGGATTCATTTTCTTCCCTTGGGTACATTAAAATAATTGTCAATAACAACTTCGAAGTCACCAAATAAGAGGCTTGTATATCATATACCATTAACCGTAGCTGGTTCCTCTTCTTTGCAAGCTTGAGAATCATTATGTTAGAGCCACACTGTTGGATTCTCATCTTCTTCAACTCTGATCTGAACTTCATGGGCTTACTCTTCTTCCTTGTTCCCACACATGTGATCAAGTGACTAAGTATGCTGGCATGTGAAACAAAGATGCTCTTTTCTCATTTGGTTCTTTGTCATTTTTGGAGATCGTGCAACCTGTACGCCTACTGAAATTATCTCATTTTCAGTCGTGCTCCTTGAACTTATCAATGTTACATTCAATCAAGCCCTATGTGAGTTCATAAACAATAGGTGAGATCTTATCTTCTCTCCAAATCGCCAACAAATCTGATTGTAACTGCTTACATATCATCCTCATCTAATATTAAGGACATGGTAGTTTTCATGCAAGCCCTGCATTCTTTGGTTGATACTTCCCAAATTCCCGTAAGAAACATTGAAACATTTGTAGAATTATTCATTCACAAGTGAGAT
Organism: Cupressus sempervirens; assembly: GCA_028749045.1. Lineage (NCBI taxonomy): Eukaryota > Viridiplantae > Streptophyta > Pinopsida > Cupressales > Cupressaceae > Cupressus > Cupressus sempervirens. Next base: position 429,539,888 of record CM053793.1, on the reverse strand, counting down.
CAAACATGATGATAACAAATCTGGCTTTTGCCATTACTTCCAAGGTCTTAGCTCTCTTACCAAAGGTGTGGCCCTTGACATCATGTAGTCCACAATCAATTGTAGAACCTTCTTCAAGATGCTATCATTATAAGGTGTAACAGGAGTAGTTATTTTGATAATTTCATTGATACTAGAAACAACTGTTCACACCAATGCTTCATTAACCTATGTTGGGCTAAGGCAACCATTGAAGGCTGCAATGCCCAATTCAAAAGCCTCCAATCAGATTGGTCTATTTTGGCTAAATATGAATCCAGATTTTCCAACTTAGAAAGAAGACCATCCAAAGATTTCACTGACTCCAAATGCAATACAATCGTATACAACTCATTCCCTATTGCTGTTTCTCTCTCTAAGTCTCCTAACTGTTCATCGTTAAAGGTGTCATTAAAATTCTTTTGAGAACACCTTGCTTTTCAGACTTTCCATTGTCTTTACTTTACTAATATGCTGCCCTTATTTGAACCAAAATTTCTGCTTTGCACGGTGAAGAATTTTGTCAAACAGTTTGCTGGTTGGGAGGAAATGTAATGCTTCATATGACCAACTATAAGAAGTTGTTCTACTTTGCAAAGGCCGAATGCAATAGAATTTATCTCTGAATTTGCAACAATAATTACCACTCTTATAGAAGAGCACAGGAAGTTATGGACATATTCATAATAAGTCTGCCCTACTAGTGTTCTATTGAATTTTCAACAATTGATAGTGAAATGTAAGGTTTCTACCAAGTCATACTTATTCCAATCAGCAAGGAGTTTTTGAAGTTAATTCTGTGTAGGTGTATTTTTCCAGTTTGCATGAATAGATGATTTTAGGCAAAGTGATAACAAATCTGACTTAAATTACATACCAAAATAAATGCTTGAGACTCATATACAAACACCTAGCAGCATAGAAGGTCTTCTTACAGGGACAACAAGACTCACTGATCATTACAAACTCTATATGGCCGTATCACTTTCTTTGGATGTTTCTTTAAGACCTAGTGTGATTCAGTTAATATTCCCACTCATCATAACATCTCTGCTTCAAACGACAGTTCCATGGCAAAAACTGAAAAGGATTCTTGTAATGTCCTCCTTTTCTAGCCCATTATTTCTTGATGTGTCATTAGCCTTTTCGCCATGGTTTTGCGAGCTAACCAGGACTTCACAAAGATCCATTTCACCTAGGCACTTTCATCTTCAAGCCAATCTGAGTGATTTAGCAAGGTTTCCAGGATACTTACTATTTATAGTAAGCCAACAGAGTTCTGTATTTTTGTCATTTCAGTATTGGACATGGAGGGTCTCATGAAGACTTCTATTACAAGCTATCACACATGTTGAACCGAGTTCAATTGGTTATCTATTATATTGCCAACAGATTCAATAGCTATTTGATAAAGTGACAATTAAAAATAAAAATTAAGGCACGTATTAAAAGTCACTTTGTTATTAAAGGGGGCCCTTTTATTCTCCTAAGTGTAAAAATGACATTTTAAATAAAGGAATAAAAGACGAAGAAACAACCAGGGGAAATTGTAGAGTCTCAACATATTAATAGAAGGAAGCTTGAGTCATTTCAGTAAGCTTGAATATTGGTTTGGATTTCAGATTTCTTCTCTTGAAGAATTGGAAACTCTGCTTTAGCCAACATTGAGGACAGAAACCCTCTAGTGGGAAGACAGTGGACAGAAACCCGTTGTCCATGGGAGACATGATGACATCATATGAGGTGTCTCACTTGTGTTTGAACTCTTATTCTCTAATCTAACTGTTATTTTCTGTATGTGTGATTGGAGCTGATTGTTATTCTACTGAAGAATTTTGATGGTTATAATTCATTTGGAAAAAATCATTTTGCTGCTGGTTATTTGTTTGTACTGCTGAAATTTGAGATGCAATAACATATTTGGGTACATTAAAATCTAGAAGTTTATGCTACTTTAGCTGGTTAAAACTGAAAGTCATTGCATGAGTTAGCTGTTTGTATTTTGTAAGAATTTGTGTGAAAGTGGAAAAATATCCATCTCGGATATTACAGTGGTATAAAAGCTGGTTTTTCCTGTCAACCTGTTAAGTTTTATCCAAGACAAATTTAAAAAAAAGTTTATTCGAGACAAATTCCAGATTGGTTGATTCACAAATAAATAAATATTTTAAGTCAATCTACGTTTTCCTAAGCCAAATTGGATCTCATTGAATTGTTTTTTAGCCATTGTTCGGACTTATGCAGGTAAAATGGAAGTTCGATGAAAGAAAATAATAGTTGCCAAGGGAGAACATTAACATTGCTGCCACTCTAGTATTATACGGTGTGAAATATTTCAAGCAGCTTGCATAAGTTGATGTATTAATTATTAATAAGGGTTGCTGTGAATAATTTTTTCGAGGAGTGCTTTTGCTGAGAGAAGTTACATTATCAGGAGGCTCAGATATATCTTTCAAATTTTTTTCTGTCGGTTTTCTCTTAAGTTTTCAGGAAGACTCAATAATGATTTCCGTAAGCCAAACCATCTAGCATGGAAAAATTTATATTTATCAGGTGTTGCCAAAATTTTAGTTTTGGCGAATATATGTACTTGGGTAACTATTTGTTAAAATCGTAAGGCTCAGTTATTAAAATTTGGGCACAAAGAGTAAAATATTTGTATATTGTGGCATTGAACTATAATTGCGTGTCTTATATTTGTTTGGTACAAATTTAAGTTTTCATTAGCGACAATAATAGTTGTGTTTTCTGATTGAATGGTTCTAATGTATGCATCTGGAGTATTTGGCGAAAGACGATGAAAATAAAATTTGTCACCCCATAGTTTTTCTGAGAGAAAATATGATGGGGTATTAATATTATTATTGGAGCAACCTTTGACATACATTTTTAGTGTTGATTAATATTTCTGGAGACTATAGTTGATGAATAGAGAAGCTTGATAATTGTTTGAAGCTAATGATTAGTCTTCATAGGCAGATTATTATTTTTCAAAAGAATATTGGAGACAAATTTTGATCCCTGTTAGCAAAGTATGAGCGGTGCATATGAAATTTATTTGAGACAAAGAATTATTCAACTTGAAATAATTTCTGAGCACAGATCTTCATTTTCTTGAGCAATTTTGATATATGCTTCTGTGAGTATCTTTCCAGCTACAATAGTCTAAATTCCGTGCAGCTCCTACATAGGCACAAGAGAAAAATTATATTAAGTTGTGTAATGTGGTGCAGGTCCCTACTCAGGCATGACAACTCCTGATGGGGACATAATTGTTCTGCATTTAGTTAGATATTGAAGGGGAGCCACCAATTGTGTGGCATGCATGTCCACATGAATTGTTAGTCTATAATGTTGGCAATCGTGAGGAAGGATTTAGTTAAGCACGTGGATAATGATGAGAGATAGAATTCAAGCTTCCAGAAGTGCAAGATTGTAAACACCGAATTTCATCCTTGTTTGGCATTGAAGAAAAATATAAAGCATGTTTGCAAGAAGTTAGAATCAAGTCTGAAAGTATTTCTATTCTATTGTAACATTCCTCTACTTGGACCATATAATGGCTGCTGAGTGTGTTGATGTGGCTTCTACATTTGAACAACATTTTGTTATTGTTAAATTCACAAGTCTCTTGTTAAACACTATTAGTCTGTATAGCTTTGGCTTTCAATAATAACCTTTGCCAAATAAGTAATACCTGTCAACATTTGCAGTGAAAGCCAATAGTCTCATTACTCCCTTTTTTTGGTTAATGAAGAAGATGTCCTTCAATATTATTAATTGTCATCAATTGTGCACTCAATTTTGAGGAAGAAATCTCTTAAAAACTCACATCAAACTTAAATCGATTTGCATAAAGAGACTTCTTGCTAAGTGTTTGACAAAATTTCTCTAAGGAATAAATGATGAATTTTGAATATCACATTCAACCAAGTGTTTGATTAAAATGCCATTTTATGAGTTTGTGATTTGGTGTTGAAGTTTGCATCAATTGTAGTAGGGGATCTTGCAGAAACTATTCGACAAATGTCTTTGTAGCTGACTTGGTAAGTGGGTGTTTTTTGGGCCTATGTAAAGGAAGTACAATTGCACATGATATGTTGGACCAAATTTTATAAGCTGCAAATAAGAGCACAAATTTCCGACAAACGTGTGTTTGGAATTTTGAATCCTAGCTATTGTACTATCTTAAAATGGGCGCACTTGTCTTTTAAGACCTTGTAGCACCCGTCTCATAGTGACTTCCTGAACCATGTATGGATTTGTGCTCTCTCTCTCTCTCTTGGTTTATTCCACCCTCCTCTTGAATCTTTCTACATTCCTTCTGAGTTTTATGTGGCCTGTCTGCTCCCCTCTCTGGGAACAGGTCAACCCAGTGCAAAAGAGGTCAACCTCTTCTCCAGTGATTGCGGGGCTCAGGGTTCGAATGGTCTTAGGATTTCAATTTGTTAAATCCTGCTCTCCAATCGACTTGTATTGTTTTCTTGCCCACAAACTAGTATATAAGGAGAATTGGAGGCTTCATTCCTAGACTTTGAAAGAGCGGTTTCAAGAATGACTTTAGTTGGGTTGAGCTCAATGTATCCTAGTCCCTTCATGGGGTTAGTTAACTCGCCGCAACAATTGGGGATTCAAATAAAGCACTTTTGGGTCTGTGCTCAGATAGAGACAACTGATTATCTTTAGTTTGCCTCCTCCAATAGAATAGTAGAGCACTAATTGTTTCTGGATTCATAGTTCTGTATGGCGTATCGGGATCAAGCTGAATTGCAATCGAATTTTATTGCCCATCTGGCCATAGAATTTCTAGGGCCCTCATCTGAATTTCTTGGTGAAATAATTCAAGTTGTTTATAGTTTGGGTTCCAACCCACTTGATGTCTCGATGTATGATGTAACAAACATTGAAAATTACCCTGGACCACTATGAGACCAAGATGACCCTAAAGTTGTACCGATTGTTCCTGTGTCACTGGGCAACCAATGACAAATAGCACTCGTGATGGCATGAACGATAACCATACACAAATCCAAATGACTGACACTACGAAAAGAAATAATCGACATTGATAGAATGGAGAGGTAGCCTTGGACATTCTCAGCCATGTCTAAAGTCAAGTCACTTAGTTGTCTTCACATTCAACCAAAGTTTTTCTTTGAGAGATACTACAAAATGCAAAACGAGCCGTATGCAATTTTAAGGGAAAAAAGAAGCTCGCAAGGGAAAAATTCCTCAGTAACAAATGAGAGACTACCAATTCAAGCCAATCATCTACTCCATGTACTTGTTAATATTCATTCTAAACTATACCAATAAAAATTGAAAATCATCATTACTGATTATTTAGTGTTACTCAATAGTTTAAGTACATGTCGAAAGTGTATCTTTCTATTGACGAAACCATTGCACCTCATTTTGGTGCAAATGCTAGTTTATTTTAATGCCAAAAGTTTCAATAGTTACTTAATATTTAATAAACCGACTATTAAAGTTAAGGAAGTCACTTTATTATTAAAGGGGGCCTTTTATTCTCCTAAGTGTAAAAATGACAGTTTGAATAAAAGATGAATAGGCAACTAGGGGAAACTGAAGAGTCACAACATTGGGCTTTAAATGAAGGAAGATTGAGTCATTTCAATCCTCTTGGATATTGGTTTGGATTTCAGATTTCTTCTCTTGAAGATTTGGAAGCTTAGCTTTTACCAACTTTTAGGACGAAAACCCTCTACTGGCATCAGGGGACAAAAACCTATTGTCTGAGAGAGACGTCATATCAGGTACCTCACTTGTGCTCGAACTCGTTTCTCTTATCCTCCAATCTGATTGTTATTTTCTGTATTTATGATTGGAGCTGATTGTTATTCTACTAAAGAATTTGACGGTGATAGTTCATTTGAAAAAAAAACATATTGCGGCCAGTTATTTATTTGTATTGCTGAAATTTGAGATGCGATAACATATTTGGGTTCATTTAAAGTTGGAATTTTATGGTACTTTTTCTGTTTAAAACTGTAAGTCATTGCATGAATTAGCTGTTTGAGGTTTCTGAGAATATTTGGTCTGAAAGTGGAAAAACTTTCATCTGGGATATTACAATTCTGCAATGTTCCTTGTGTTGTGGGAGTTGCTAACAGGTGCGTTACTGCCAAACGTTGATATTAATGAACATTGCTTTTGACTTATTTTAAAATTCAAACAAATCTGTTTCAGAGCTAATGATCCCAGCCCAAACGTCCACACCTGTGAATTCCTATGCACTGCAAAATTCTATTCTAAACTCACATGATTCCTCTATCACTTTGTTAACAATGAAATACTGAAGAAATGCAAGGATGTTAACTTTCTTCAATTAAATCTGTTTTTCTGTAATGATAGGTGCTCCTGCCTTGTTAGAGAGTCCTATTGAGCTCTGAGGTGTTATGCCAGAATTAATTAATATTCTATGTATTTGCGCTGTCAAATAGGTAATAATCTCATTCAATACATCTAAAATTGCATCACAAACACCCTTTCGGTTGTATTTGCTTCCAAAATGCATTTTATGCAATAAAAATTCCCATGTTTGTTATTCATGTGGCCGTCGTCAATCTGGAATGTCCCCATTTTCGCTAGCATCAAAGTTTGAGGGATTAGCCTATTATTCTTATCCTCATAGGCTAATTATTGTGGATAGAGGGTCTTCTAAGGTAGAGGCTTGATTATGGGAGGGTCTCGTCTTTTTCACAATTTAGTATGTTCAAGTTTGGTCTTTGTTTGGCTCAGATTGGACTTTGTTTGGGCTTAGTTTCATGTACTTACTATTTATGGAAAGTTTGGTGATGATTGAGAGAGATCTTTTTTATTTTTAGAAGGTGGATTTGGTCACATGGGGAAATAATAGGTGCGACTCTTGTTTCAAATGGTATGTTAAAAAGATATGTATTTTGGGAGTTATTATTTTAGTGGCCAAATTATTTTTAAATCACTAAATGGCTTATTATAAAGTTATATTTAACTCAATAATTTCACTCAAGTTGAGGGTTGACTCATCATTAGAAGGGGCCATTTATTTAATTAATTCATGGAAGCCTATTCCAAGGTATTAATTAAAATGTACATGGAGTAATTATATTTCAAAATTCAAATATGCAACCAAAAAACAAAGTTTGCATTTAAGTGAAAAGTGTATGGAAGAAGCTATTAGCCGTTGAAGAAGATTTTGGCCTTAATTGTTATAAAAGAAGCCCCCCAATTTGATTTAATCATCCTATTGCATTTTGATATTTTGTGCTGAGAAGTATCCAAGGGTTTGGGCAATTTTGCTGCTGAGAGAATAGTTAATTCTTTTGGTGGAGTTTGCACTTTGAAATGGTGATTGTCATGCCAATGAATTGTGCTTGGACCTGATTTCTTCACTACAAATCGATCAAGGGTTTGGAAGGGGAATTTGTGCAAGAGATAGATTTAATATCATTGCTATCTATTTGGTACATGGAGAACTCATAGGTTTGATCATACTATTGCATTTGATGGCCGACTCTGATGATTATATGGCTGCCACGGTCAATGGCATTTGTCTTTTTTGATGTAATGTCCCGAATTTTTGGGACATTAGAAATATTGAAGTCTTATTTTATATAAAGTTAAAATTGACTCTGAGACATAGACTCAAAATATTAAAAGGTCAATTTAATGTTATAAAGAGGGCAAAAAATCAAGGAGGAATAAGATGATTAATTAGAGGGAAGTTGAAGAGTCACAAGGGAATACGATGAAAGCCAGAGGGAAGTCAAAGAGTCTTAATTTGTGTATTAAAAAGGGAAAGAGGCTCATTGTTGGGGATACTCGATTTATGATTCAGTTCATTTTTCTTTTTTGTGAGAGTTTTCAGAAAGCTTCAACTTTCAGCTAGTTTGAGGACATAGCCCTTTGTGTTGGTAGACAATGGATGCAAACCTATTGCCCCAGGAGACATAAGTTCAGGTGTTTCATTCGTGCTCACAGGTTCTTATTCTAGTATTTCAATCTGATTGTTAATCTATATTTAAGATTGGGTTTTTGTGTTACTATTGTATAATGCAATAACGTGTTTATGAAGTTGTATGGAAGTTTTCTAGTTTTATCAATGTGGGTTTGTAATACATTTCTATATGCTTGAAATCTTGAATATTATTTCGAAAGGAACTGGTTATTAACTTGTGGAGAATCTTCTGGTATAATCATTGTATTGTATTCTATTTGCCCATATCTGAATTTGAATATTATAATTAAGAAGAAGCTGGTTAAACATCTGCGGGATTTTGTATTGGATTTGATTGTGCTTGAATACATCTACAAAGTTTTAGTGCTGAATATTTTGTTGAAAGAGAAATTTAGTAAATATCCAGTTGGGGGTATTTTAGTGGTATTAGAGCTGGTTTTCTTGCTAGCTTGTGAGATTGTATCCAAAACAAATATATAAAGTTCGTTATCAAAATTAGCAGTATGTTTGCATTCAAAGTATTGGTAACAAATAGAGGTTATTTTATTCAATATCAGGCCACTATTATTACAGGTATTGCGAATATTGGGCGTCAAGCTATAAGTCTTGAATAATATATCATACAAGTGAATTAAATCTAATACTATCATCGATTTTGGAAGTGTAGTGCTCGAGGAAGTATTGTTGTTTCTATCAACGAGATTTTTGATATAGTTCTATAGAGGACTTTAAAATACGTTGGGCTAATATAAGTTTTCAGCCTCAAAATATAAATCTCTCAAGCTCATTACAAGAGAGAGAAATCGATCGGTCTATTGGGTGATTATGGTGATGGAATAATTGTGTGTCTATAGACATCCTCTGTAATTGCGGAAGGTGAAAAGAAAGCTAGAGTTAGACGAGCAGAAAAGTGCAGAATATTAGTTGGTTAATGCAGGTTGGACGATAGTTAGAGAGAGCATTCATTATGTGGCAATAGAAGAATACGTTGTGTGAGTATCTGTTACATGATTACTGCCGTATCCTAGTAGCATTGATCTTAGTCACCATAATTGTAATAGAGGCGTTAAAAATGAGAGCATGGTGACGGTAGCTTAGATTCCCTCCATAGTCAATACTATATGCAGACGACGACTTAGACTTCATCCACAATGAATGCCAAATAAAGAGTTGTGTGAAGATTGATGACGTGAATCTTGTGACGAGAAAACTTTGGAAGAAGTCGAATCTATCCTGAGAGATCTTAGTACAGGCCTTAAGACCAGTTGTGAGATACTACAAAGGATTGTAGATAGATGTAATTCGATATAAAATAGGGAAATATTGAAGGGAGCATTTGTGTTGAGAAGGAGTAGTATATTCGCCTTGAAAGACAAGTAAAAATAGCAAAACCGTGGTCGAAGTGGTGAAGATGGGAAGAGTGGTATCGACAACATTTGAATCTAGAAAGGTATGTAACGCTTGGGAGCAATAATAATCTTGATTCATGAATTAAGAAGAGTACGTGCCAATAGGAGGAAAGTCGTTAGATTACGTTTAAGGAAGTAGAAAGAGAATTTTGTCTTTTTGTTTCTTCCTTGTGCGGCTGTGTCTAGGCATTACAATCTAATAGAAAGAAGGAACGACACCTAGCACCGAATAAGAATTTGGTCAGTTGGACAAAGAAGGGACGTAGTAGTTGGCAATTCATTTTATTAAGACTACAGCTTAGATGTCGGGAGGTCTTGATGTATGTTAAACAGTAAAGTTCGAGCACGATAATTAATATCCAAGCAACTTTAGATTTCCATGAGCGAGGGATATTTTAGGAAGTTATTGGGCCCTATCAAGCACACTAAGTTTTGTTTAATAAATGTCTGGCATAGATATTCGAAATAGGGAGCAGCTGAGTTGTGTTATAGGAACTTGGAAAAATGTGAGACGTGTACATTCAGATAATGGTGTCATTTTTGTGGATTGAAATTGATTTCGGGTCATGACAAACTACGCTTGGTGTTAAAAGCAGGTGCTGAAGGAAACTCTAGAAGTGGTTATGTTATGGTGTAGGCATTTGTGTGAACTCACAAATTGGGCCTTTGCGTCGAGAATATGCATAAATCAATTTAATTGCTTGAAGATTTCACCTTAGAGTGGTTACCGTGACTAAGTTGTAGTAGTTGAACACTGTATAATAGTTAAGACGTTGGTTTTCAGTTCTAGACTGTAACTAAAAGTGTTAGGTTGTTTTGCCAGATATCCGGATTATGCGATTTGGATCAGTGTTACGGGACTCGGACTCGCCTCTGACTTGGAAAGTCAAAATCGGACTCGGACTCGGACTCGGTGACCAGACTCGGCAAGGACTCGGAAAATTGAAAAACTCATGAAATTCAAAGATTTTTAAGGATTTTAAGATTGTTTTATGCATCTTTTAGTCAATTAACATCAAATACACAATAATTGAGATAAGTAGAAGCTACTTAATACACACACAGTCTTGGATAGATCACATAAGTATAAAAGCGAATTTTTGAAGGAAAAAAAACTAAATAACATAATATAAAGTTATAAACTATAAAGTAATAAACATAGTGTCACTCCAGTATTAAAGACTCAAATGTCTATAACATTCATGGATTACAAAATCCATGGTATCAAATTCAAATGTTCAAAACATATGTCAAAATAACAACTAGAGCCATCCTCTATGTCTTCCTACGAGTGTGCCTAAGATAAGTCATGGAAGACTCTAGAGCCATCCTCTCTGCCTGTGTTTGAGGCTGACTCTGAACCTCCTCCTCATCCTCATCATCATCATCCTCCTCACGCACATAATCCTCGTCATTAGCCTGGGATCCATCACTCTTAGCCTCAGCGTCCTCCACTCTGTCTCCTCGTGCTCTAGCCTCCTCAACTGCTATCGCTACTGCCTCAGCCTCTCGATCCACCTGATCTACCCACTCCACATCTTCATCATTGAAGACAGGATCATCCACCTCAGTGTTCCACTCTACATGAGGATCAACATTCTCTAGTACAATCGGTGCCAAGGATCTGTCTATGGCGAAGACGAAGGTTGTAGTGAACAAAGACAAGATCATTTAATTTTTGCACTGCCAACCTATTGTGCTTCTTTGAGTGTATGTGCTCAAAAAGTCTCCAATTACGTTTACATCTTGATGCACTAGATGGCTGACTCAAGATGCGAATCGCAATCCTCTGTAAATTTGGCATCTTTGTGCCAAACATCTCCCACCATGCATCTGAAACAAGAAATTTTTGAATCATATCAATTACTTTGAATTTATCAAATTAAGATGGTAATAGAATTACTATTAGAAATTAGGATATAGAATCAAAGATTTTTAGTGTTTACCAGGCATCAATGCTCTCCTATTTTTCTTGCACAACTCTCGTGCAAATAAGTCCCCTTGAGCTTTCTTAAATAGCTCAATTTCACGGACTATATTTGTGCTAACTGCTGAATCAGGTGACATTCTCTCTACAACATCGTAGAGGCCACTCCACACCTCATCATCAATCTTGAAATGTGGGCTGAATTGGTATGCTGGATTAAGGAAGTAGGCCACTGCATGTATAGGCTTGTGAAGTAGATTGTGCCATCGTCTATCAATGACATCCCATATAGGCCCATACCTATCTCGATTCCCTGCAAAAAAAGAGCGAATGGCCTCCTTCACCCTATCCATGCCCTCATAAATGTAGCCCATTGAGGGCTTCTCCCCATCAACAGTTCGTAGTAGAACAATAAGCGGCTTTACAAACTGCAATCATTATGAAAGTTGGAAAAAAAATAATCAGCTTTAAGTTTTTTCTTTAAAAAATGACCAATAATTTATAACATAATTTCATAAACAAAATAAAGTTGAAATGAGGACAAAAAGGAAAATTACCGTCACAATATAAGCAATCGGTGTCCAAAAAGAAGGCTCGTCAAAAATATGATTAGTTGCAGCAATCCCTGCAGTGGTCTTTGCATATGATGATGCAAGCCACTCCTCACTGACAAACATGCGTCTCAAACCTCCCTTTGAATCAAGCAAGGATTTCAATGTGAGGAAGTTGGTTGCAAATCTAGTGACCCCTGGACGAGACAACTCGCTTTGCTCATTGTGTTTCCTCATGAGGTTGAGGACCCATGTATGATTATATATGAATTTGCATACACTCCTTTCTCGCTCTATAACTGTTTTGATCCAAGGGAGTTTACCAAGATCCTCTAACATGAGGTCAATGAAGTGAGCAGCACAAGGGGTCCAAAATAGGTGAGGGTGTCTCTCCACAAGAAGCTTTCCTGAAGCAACATAATTTGTTGCATTATCAGTAACTATTTGCACCACATTCTCCTCAGTCACATCCTTTATCACTTCATCCATTATCCCACAAAGATATTCAACATTCTTTGTTTTTCCTGAGGCATCAATGGATTTCAAAAAAACCGTGGCACTTGAAGAAAAAGAAACAAATTAGTATAATGATTAATGATGAACCATAATTTATAAATTCAAAATTTATAAACTTAATCACTTAAGTACAAGTTCTACTTCTAAATTTTTAATGTCTAAGACTCTAAGTACAATTACAGTTTACCTGATGAAGAAATAAGAAAGTTGAGGAGTGTTCTACTCCTTCTATCAGTCCAACCATCAGTCATGATGGTGCAACCTTTTTTCTTCCACACCTCACGCTACTCCGTGATTTCAACTTGTACATCAGCCACCCTTTGGTTCAAAATAGGGCCTCCTAGCTCTTCAACACTAGGGGCTTTGAACCCTGGACCACAAACAACAACAGCATCGATTCCAATTTGTTAATAAGGGGACCTCAAACAAATAGAATAAAATTTAAAGTTAAACAAATTAGTATATTATAAATAAATTTGAAAACAAAATACAAATTAAAATAAACAAAATAAACATATTATTGAAAGCTGAAAGTTGAAAGCTAAAACTTGTAACTTTGAAAGCAAGAGAAGACTTAAATTTAAATTTACATAAATAATTACCTTGCTGCATTGAATGAAATGTTGTTGTAGATGAAGAAGTCTCCAAGTGCCAATTTTGCATAATCATGTTTATCCTTGTTCCAACCCATGCCCTCAAGCGATGGCTGTGAACTTGGAGCCGTGCGTGGAGCAAACGTAGAATCAAGTGTCGATTTTTGCTTACGAATGTGAGGCCCAATGCTAACACTCGTAGAAGCAGTGGTATCCGTAGGTGGAGTAGGGGATAATGGAGAGCGAAAACTAAAAGACCCCTATTGGGCTCCAACTAGTTGTGCCATTTCTTCATGTTGCTTCTTTTTCAATTCTTTTAGTTCATTCTTTCCTCTAGAAGAGTTTGCATGTCTCGCATAACATCTTGGGGTACATCTTTGCATTTTTTAGCATCACATCTAGGTATATGTGCTAGGTGATACTTCAATCTATTTATTCCTCCCCCATTATATACCATACCACAATGCCAACATGTAACAACTCTCTTTTTGTGCCCCGGGATGGCATGTTTCCAAGCCCTATCCCTTGCTATTGCACTTGGGTTTGCATTAGGGTTAAATGGAGGCCTATTTCCACTTCCCTCACCTTGTTGTTGAGACATATCAAATTTCAATAAGTTACTGTTCGCTGCCAGCCTGTTGCAATATGAATGTAAACAAAATGAGAAGTAAAAAAATAGTAGACTAATAGTAGAGAGTAGAGACCAAACAAATTTAAACAAAATGAAAAGTAAAAATACTAAAAAAATACGAATGTAAAAGTTTAAAACATAGTATAAAACAACACAAAAAAATGCAACAACAACTTGTAGCTTACCTCTTCGAATTTGCACAAGCAATGGAAATGCAAGTTTGTAGAAACCTCCTCCAAATACTCCCTTAAGCTCCTCTCAATGCTTTAATGCAAGCGAGAAAGATGCACAAACCATTAGCAATCAATACGGGAGAGCAAACCGGTTTGCTGATTTCTCTCTCAAAACCCCAATATTCTTTTCTAATTCTTTCCTCTCTCTTGTGAGCACAAGCAAATGGTGGAATGACCTTTTTAGGTCAATAACATGTTATACAAACCAAAAAAGTCCTATTAAACAAAACATTTTTATGTTTTTTTGGTCTTTTCCATCTCACCCGCCGGCGAGAGTCCTGGCATCGGGACTCGCCGAGTTCGACTGGACTTTGCCAGGACTCGGCAGGGTCCGAGTCTAGAGGCAGTCTGCCTCAGAAAGGTGGACTCTGCCTCAGACTCGCAGAGTTCGAGGCTGACTCGGCGAGTCCTGTTACTCTGATTTGGATCATTTGAGTTGGGTTTCTTATATAAGTTTTCTAGAGCCTAAGGGGAATATAGATTATGTTTGTGTCAAACAACGTTGTTTTCATGGGGTGCGATTCTCGAGGTGTTGGAATAATTAGTGAGGAAATCTATTGCTCGTATTGAGACTGCATCGAGCAAGAATTTTGGGAAGTCAGGAGTCGTTGCAGTCGGGAAGGTGCTCAGAATTGATACTAAGTGACTTACAGGCATTTTGCGAGTGGTGGCTTTTGTGGTATAGGAATTCAACATCAGAACGAGACGAATAAAGGTGAAAAGAACCAAACACACTTGCTTTGTAACAGTGGGGCCAAATTGATAACAGGAACCATATAGCATAGAATAGGAGGAGCTGATGGGATTAGATTGAAAGTGGTGTTACCCTCCTTTTGTATTTGTCCTTGATGACAAGACGATACTCTGATTATCATTGGTGACAGGAGCAGATTTACTTTCAGCTTGATATTCTTAGGTGCTTCATGTAAACTCATAGGTGCTGATTAGAACTTATAGCTCCCATATGCAAGAGGTCAGGTATTTGGTTCTTTTGACCATCGTCTACAATGAACAATGAATCTTGCAGGGTAGTGTAATTGAATCAAGAACCAAACACCAAATTTTGTGAGTTATTCTGTTGTTTCATTACAGATCTATGAGAAGGGTAACATTCTTTGATGTTGAAATTATAACCAACATCCATGCAAATTGTCCACTTAAATAACAAGCAGAGCCACTAGAGAATATTCCATTGCTATCAAACTCAAATCTCAAGAACTGTTTGCCCAAACTATAGCTGAAGACATCAATAGAGAATCTAAACATTTGTTAGACTAGTAGTAACTAGCCAAGGGGGGGGAAAATATGAGATTGGAAAATCAGGAAAGGTACTATGAAGCCACATGAGCAGTTAGCTCC
Organism: Cupressus sempervirens; assembly: GCA_028749045.1. Lineage (NCBI taxonomy): Eukaryota > Viridiplantae > Streptophyta > Pinopsida > Cupressales > Cupressaceae > Cupressus > Cupressus sempervirens. The sequence goes on along the minus strand of CM053793.1, from coordinate 429,524,691 downwards.
GAATCCGATATAAGGGCTGAAATACTTGGCACTTATGGAGAGTATAAAGAACTTCCTACCCGAATTTAGAATGATTTATCATTCTGCAATTTCTTGGATTTTCATCTAGAGCAGCAAAGTAAGACTGAGATGGCAAAGAGGAAGTATTTGGAATTGTTTTAGGATCTTCTTGCAAGGATCCAGGTTAAAAATGTATATGAGAAATTTTCAGAAAATCATGATCAGCGAATAGAGATTCTTGAAAAAGAAGAGCAGTCAACTACCATTGTTTTATAGCCTTCCAGTGACTATGTAGAGGATGTTATACAGGGTGCAAGTTTTTATGTTGGTGAATGGGAGGTTAGTGTTGACATACAGGTTGATGAGGGCGGTTGCACACGTTGTAATAGCAGATTGAAAATTTTGTGTGACGAACCATATATTGCCTACACCCATAACAGGAATTCATAGGAACAATCCAAGATGACACTACAAGACGTTGAGCTGTATCAACATGATAATGAGATGCATACCTTAAAGAATCAATTGAAGGTTAGTAATGACATGGTTGTGGCTTTGTTGGTACGTTATGACAGCACTCACAAGATGGTGAAAGATCTCTACAAAAGGGTTCCAGAGGGAGTAGAAGCAGTTTGGCTTGTTTCTGATATACAAATGATCAAAACAGCTCTTGAAACTATGAAATCAGATTATTTATATTTACTTTCTGATAGGGATAACATTCTTAAAGTTGTTGGAGTACATGTTGATCAGCTGAAAAAGGAAAAGAATAGAGTTATGGAGCTCAATAGGGAGCTTAAGTCTACCCAGGAGGCATTGGATGAAACTCGATTTTCTCTTCAAAAAGTAGAAAATCAGTTTAGGGTCACGAAACACTCTCGGGAACATGAGGGTAACGTGAGGCAAGAGTTTTTCAAAGAAGTCATTGTTGATAACATTCAGAAAACTTATGATTTGGACAATTGTCCTAAAAGACCAAGTATCGAAGCTTCATATCTCATTTAGCTTATTGACAACCCCGTGTTTGAAGTTGATGGTGATTGGATTTCCGATAAACCCCTGTTTGAGGTAAACAAGGACTCTCTTTTTTATTATCATGAAGAAGATGATTCTAATTTCTAGATATGGAATCCTGGTACAATTCCTAGCAATGAATATGGGTCACAGGTTGGAAGTGGTGATTTGACTATGGTTTTGCATCATTGGATCAGTTCACAAAGGGTTCCTGATTCCACACCATACAAGAGTTGGTTGGATTATTTACATCAGCCTTTGGATAGTTTTTGGTGTAGTTTTGAGGAGAGTTATGTGTTGATCATAGGAAATGCTCTTTCAACTTTATTCTTATTCATAGTATCTATGTACTCAGAGATTCTCCAAATTGAAGATGACAGTTTGGTATTTGTTGCGCCTAGGGTGTTACACTTAATTTTTGAGCGACTTGTTTATTACATCATCTATTCAGGTTGGCTTGTCATCATCTACTAGGTTATGCATAGTTCACTGATACATTTCTATCTTATCATATCGGTTGGTTATGAGGATAGGGTTTGGGATCCAAGTGTTGATCATATGTATTTATGGCTTGTTGAGGACCTTGTTGTAATCCTTCTCAGTTTGAGGTTGGACTCAGTGGTATCAGTGATGATCAAAATTGTTTTTAGTTTAGACTATAGAGCTCCCTGCAGACTCGTATGGGATCCTGGTACTGATTGCTTGAGGACAAGCAATTTTAAGGAGGGGAGATTTGTAATGTCCCCTTTTTGGGACATTAGAAATATTGAATTCTTATTTTATATAATGTTAAAATTGACTCTGAGACATAGACTCAAAATATTAAAAGGTTAGTTTAATGTAATAAAAAGGGCAAAAGGTCAAGGAGGAATAAGACGAATAATTAGAGGGAAGTTGGAGAGTCACAAGGGAATAGGACGAAAGCCAGAGGGAAGTCGAAGAGTCTTAATTTGTGTATTAAAAAGGGAAAGAGGCTCATTGCTAGGGATGGTCGATTTATGATTTAGTTTAGTTTTCTCTTTTGTGAGAGTTTTCAGAAAACTTCAGCTTTCAGCTAGTTTGAGGACGTAGCCCCTCATGCTGGCAGACAGTGGACGCAAACCTATTGTCCCAGGAGACATCAGTTCAACTGTTTCATTCGCGCTAACAGGTTCTTATTCTAGTATTCCAATTTGATTGTTAATCTATATTTAAGATTGAGTTTTTGTGTTGTTTATTGTGTTGTTGTTGTATAATGCAATAACATGTTTACGAAGTTGTATGGAAGTTTTCTGGTTTTATCATTGTGGGTTTGTAATGCATTTCTATATGCTTGAAATCCTAAATAATATTTTGAAAGGAACTGGTTATTAACTTGTGGAGAATCTTCTGGTTTAATCATTGTATTATATCTGAGTTTGAATATTATAATTAAGAAGCAGCTGGTTAGACATTTGCAGGATTTTGTACTGGATTCGATTGTGCTGGAATACATCTGCAAAGTTTTAGTGCTCAATTTATTGTTGAAAGAGAAATTTAGTAAATATCCGGTTAGGGATATTTCATGTGAGGCAGCATTGAGAATTCAAATAGCTGTGTTTTGTATTTTGTTGCGTCCAAATGTGAGCAAGGGTATTTGTCTTAGTTGGCGGCTTCATAATTCTTCTCCAATATCCACACCAACTTTGGGATGAGAACTAGTTGCAGCAAGGAGCTAACATTAACATTCAACCATTACCTAGTTCTTTGAAAATACTGAAAATTAAATGTGTGCATCATTTGTTACTCTGGCATTGTAAATATTTGCAAATCTCAAACATTGGATAAAGTTGGTGAGCTAGTTGTGATGACATTTTAGTTTCTTGCATTGTTATCTTTCAAATTTTTTGGAAAAAACCAAAAAAATTGCAAACTTTTCAAAAGCAAAAAGCAATCTACCTGCATAGAGCCAGCAGGACTCTTTACACAATCTCGTGATTTAGCTAACTGCTAGTTTGAAGTCATTAAAAAAACACTTAGCATTGACTTATTTATAAGCTCACCCGGTCTACAAAAGCATTCTCTAATAGACTTGTTTATGTGACCACCTTTACATACTTGGCTGGAGGTTCTGTTCTTAATCCAAGATTCTATATCGGTTTCACTTCCTATTTCATCGTTTTGGGCCATAGTTGCTTTGTCACCACTATTTGTGTCACATTGAACGCCTTCTTGCCACACAAACACTCACCCAACTCCCATCCCAGAAGTTTGTATTCTCGTAATTATGTATTACTCCCAAACATAGACACACACATGTAGGTGCCGGGTTTAATTAACATTTGTGAAATGCATTTTTTTTCCCTCTCAACATTTGTCCGCACAAATAACTTTCGTTGGCATGACAACTACAAGCCAAGACAAATACACAAAATTGCACATAATTCTCAAAACTACTGTGAATCTTCAGAAAGTATTCTTTCGAATGAATTTCCCTTTTCGAGTGGCTGAGTTGAGACTACCTCTTTAGACAGGTGCATTGTTTTAAAATGCTCCAACTTCCCTTCAAGCTGTAAGGCTATCCATGACACAAGCCCATATTGGACTATACCTCCTAAAATGATAGAGCAACACAAACGACCTGTAATTTCCAACTTCAAATTGTTCGCATCATCCCAGCTTTAATAACATTAATAATAGGTTACTCAAGAACAAGCGTAGTTGACATGCCTTGTAGTGAGGGTGGGTGACCCCCACTCCTCAGCGAGTAGCTTTGGGATGGTGGACCATTCCCAAACAATGTCACCCTAGACTCCCTAAAGTTTCCCAATGCTTACACAATGAGCTCGAAAAAATAAACTTGTTTATCTGAAACCGTTAATATTCCCTTCTGATTATGACCTAAAAGATCTCCAGTGTTCCCCGTTTCTCTCATGACAATCAAAATCAAATTGCAATTACTTCCTGTGCATCTTTTCAACACTATGCAGTCTTCTGCAACATCACCATTGGTTTGTGTATCAACACGATATTTTACGTCTCTGCAATACTCTCAAGCCACAAATTTTCGCCACCAAAAAAACATCCTCGAGTTATTTTGTAAACCCAAAGATAGTATTCGTTTGAGCTAATGAACGTCTCTCACAAGGGCAGATTCTTTATGCTTTGCAAAGAATAGTTTGCTACAAGTCTATGTCATTCCTTTATTTTTAGACAAATACAAAATATCTTCACTGTTAATGTTTGCTAGCTTTAGTTGGATAAACTATAGGGCAAATATGTATATAGTGTGAAATATTATACAGATTAATACATTAAATATGAGATATTTATTTGTCGTTATATAAATTAAATAATAATGAATAGACGAGACATGTCTATCCATACTTCATCCTATATTAGAGAGATGGCTGCCATTTGGAAAACACATACCAAAACATTATGCCACTGCTATTACATTTGCAGCAGATCTGGAAATTCAACATGGTATCAGAGCCAACTGCAAATGTAACAAAGAATGTAGCATCTATCTTGTGCTAATGGGAAACTGTATGAATATTGAATGTTTCACCAACATGGATTTATGAAGTTAGAAATAGTTTCTACTACGTTGTGTTGAAGACAATCAAAATATATCACCAAACTCGTGTTGGATCACCGAGAATAGTCACGAGACTCAATCAAAATTGTAATAATCGTGAATGAGCAATGCGAGGCTGCTTGGGCAGATCAGACTGTCGCAGTGCATGGGCGGGTTGGGTTTGCTCAAATGTCAAGATCTGTAGATTGAGGTGCGAGTAGATCGGTTGGACTTCAAGATTGGGAGTCACCGAGTTGGACTCAACTTGATCTTGCAGCTGCTTGTTTCCCACGATGGATCTGATAATGTGGGGTCCACGTGTGCAGGTTGGGTAGGAGTGTGCGGACTGTGACTTGTTTCAGAAGTGCTTGGAGGATTGGTGTCGGGCTTCTTGCTTGGATATCTCAGAACAATGATAATCCGATTTGTAGGTGACCAAGCAATGTCTTTAGATCGACAATGTTGACCCTGGGTTGGATTGCCAAGTTGCCATGATCATTGTCATGCTGCTTGGCATGTTTGGCCATCGAGATCATGCAGTGTGAAGGCTTGGATATGAGGTGAATCATCACAATTCCAAATGAGGTGTATCTTGACTAGTGGAAGACATTTTGTGCCAATAATTGAAATAAGAGTTTTGTCGTTCAAAAGATACAAAGGATAAGCATATTATTATAGTGACATCAACAACTAGTTGTATAGGATAACTTAGAAATGAGTATATTAAGGGGGCATTTATAATCAATATATGCGATTTACTTTTTGGAGGGAATAGAGGTAAAGTTTATGTGAAGTAAATTTATGAATTTATTTCATTTTACATGAATTTGTGTTATTTTATAGAGGCTTATTAATGTTATATTCAAGAAAATAAGAGATATAAAATGAAATAATATATATAAGAGATTGGAAAATTAGCATTAACGAGAATACATTAATGTATATATTTAAATTAGACATTGATCTATATTATTGAGTATTATATTTGTCTCTCTCTTATTTCAATATGTACTATAAGAGATATTTGCTTTGTTCTTTTCCTCCGAGCATGTTATTGTAGGAAAATGGAGATTCGGAGAGAGTTTGACATTTTGTTAAAGGTAAGTTTGGATAAGAAGCTCTAAAATTGATGTTCAAAGGGAGATTGAGATTCAGAGGGAACCTGACATTTCATTAAGAGGCAAACTTGAAAGAGAGGGAGTAGATAGAGGATATGGTTCCGTCAAACTTCAGCGATCTCGGATGTAATGACTCAGAGGAGTAGATCACGTTGAGAAGGATTCTCTAATGATCAATAAATTGTAAACAATTAAGAGGACTGTGATTTATGAATATTGTTCATAAATATATAGGCCTATCCCTTGTGTACTTCATGAGGAAGTGACGACTTCCAAATGATTATCACTTGTATTTCTAGAAGTTATTGTAAGGTGACGATCTTACAATAACTTCATTCAAATGTCAAATGAGTTGACATTCAAATCTCAAATGAGTTGATATTCAAGAAACTAGAATGTCAAATGAATTGACTTTCAAATGTCAAATGAGTTGGCATTAAATAAACTGGAAGTCAAATTAGTTGACATTCCAGAAACTGTTTTTACATTGAGGTAATATGTTATTCATATTGTGTATGAATCTTGTTTATCCGCCTTAGCTAAGAGGGAGTGTTAATGTTTGGTAGCTTTAGTTGGATAAACTATAGTGCATATATATATATATATATATAAATATAGGGAGTGTGTGTGTGTGTGTGTGAAATATTATATAAATATATGAGATTTATTTGTCATTATATTAATTAAATACTAATGAATAGACTGTCCCGTGAAGGGACATGTCTATCCATACTTCATCCTATATTAAAGAGATGGCTGCCATTTGGAAAATACATCCCAAAACATTATGGCAGTGCTATATTTGCAGCAGATCCGGAAATTCAACATTCACATCATTGTAAAGTTTTCTCTGAATGAAACTTTAGAAATGTTGCTTTGAAATCCACTGTGAAATTCTTCACACAGGTTGGCAAGAAAACTAACTCTGAAACTACTATAAAATCCCAACCAGATATTTTCCCCAAATTTCCTCAAATATATTTTAGAAATATAAACAAAAAATCTCATTTAAAAGGTATCAGATTAATTAACAAACACCAGAAAATATCCATATAAAATATACTCGGTAATGTTATTGCATTTTATTATTCAGCAATACAATAGCAATCCAATTTTAAATACAAGAGTAATTATTAGATTGGATAACCAGAAATGAACTTGAAACACAAATGCGAACTCTCTCCCAAATCCATCACTGAAGATGAACTAGGTTTCCGTCCAATCCACCAAGGAGCTTGAAGGTTTCCGTCTTCGGGTTTCAGAAAATGAAAGCTAAAATCTTCCCAAATTTCTCCAAGAGAAATCAGAAATCAAATCATAAACCAAGCATGCTGAACTGAGGTTCTCTTTGTGCTTTTAAGTAGCAGCCTTCTGACCTTTCAGCTTCTCATTCCTGTCCTTTTGTCTTCTCTCTTTTGTCACCTTTTTGCCCTCTTTCAAACTATAGAAATGACTTTTAATTCTTTGCATTAAGCTCCAAATAAGTCGCTTTTAATATTTTATACATCTTTGTAATGCTCAGGCTGCATGTGTATGAAGTTTTTATGGTGCAAATTGGCATGGAGGGTTTTTTCTTTCTTTTGGAGATTTTTCATATCTGAGAACTCTCTGATTGCTGTCACTGTGACTGCTTGTTCCTTGGAGATGCAAACCTTTGGGGAACCAGATTGGACGTAGCCCCAATCTATTAGAGTGAATTCATATCAGAATTCACCTTTTGTCTTAAGTTTAACGGTATTGAGAGAGAAGTCTACATTGGAGATGGTTGATCAATTTCAGGTGTTCTAGCACCATGGACAAGTTAACAGGCAAAAGAAGTGAAGTCTGTGAATAAGGGTGTATTGTATTGCTTCATTTTTGATGTTTTGGTTGGAAGACCCGTGACATGTGATTAGAATCCGACATTGCATTTTGGGGAGCATCTGTTAGCCAGCTGTGACTCTGTCAAAGCGTTGTTGCCGACAGACATATTATTGTGGAGGGTGGATACTCATGAGTTTGTTTACCTGAGATAACATGGATATCTTCTGCCTTGTTTTCAAGTGTTGAGTTGGGTGTTGTTTGTACTTGCATGCTGCTGGAAATGCACAGTAAGGATTATACCTGTAACAGCTGAGACTCCTGTCATTGCTAGCTGATTTCCAGTCATCGGTTTCATTTTGGTGGAGACATTTCCAGGTGCTATAATGTTAAATCTTATTTCTCAGTTTTGGTCATTCTACTTGTAAGTCTGTGACCATAAAGTTAGCGTATTGTATTCAATTCTGTAAGCCTTGTTGTTTGAATCACATTGCATATGTATTGGAGATAGGGTGGATTCTTGTTGAACATGTGATCTGAAATAATATTGGTTCTAAGCTCTTATTCCTCACTTGCTGGACATTTTAGCATTCATTATACTGCAAACCATATACATATGTTATAAAACACTAAGAAGTTGCAGGAAATCGTTGAATATTAAATCAAATCATCTCAGTTCAAACTCTCTGAATAGGCCCTTGACGGTATTGATATAGACTTTGAGAAAAAATTAAATTCAAAACTCAATCATGGATATTACAACCCCTTGTGGGGGTTTGAGGGTGAGAAAGGTAAAGAGATAGGTCTAGATCTTGGAGGAGAGAAGAGAGAGCGAGATAATAAGAGGTAGAGAGAGGAATAGAGGAACAATGATACTTAGAGAGATAGGTCTAGAGTTTAAGGCAGATAAAGAGAGTGAGGAGCCTGCTGATTACTGAAATTTGACCAAGTAAGATCTTTTAAAACCTAGAATAATCATTGTAACTCCCAGAGATCTGCCACCATTCTCAAACATTTTGACAATATATACCAGTGTTCCGGGACCTACAAGTTCGAGGCAGAGGTGGCCTTTTTGAGGTAAATGGCCTCTAGACTTGGACTCATCTGAGTCTTGGAAGAGTCCACGCGGACTCGTCGAGTTCAAGGACTCACCGAGTCCAAGGCCCAAGACTCTCGAATTTAAAAAAAAATTATAATTTTTTTAAATTTTTATTTAAAAAGATAGAGATTTCTGGAAGGTGTTTTTTTTTCTAGTGTATATTAATTCTGAAAATAATGTTGTGGTATGTCAGGAATTTATTAAGGATTGAATCTTAAATCTTAAATCTTCAAATTTATGTCTGAAAATCTTGAATATTATAGGAAATTTAATGTTTAAAATTTAAATCTTCAAATGTTGTTAACTAGGTTATCACAAATTACACATTTGAATAGCCTTGCGTCTCAAAATGAAGGATAGTTATCCAAATTGAAGGCTCACTGCCAATATTGGTTACTATTTGGGTTTCATTATGAAGAAGTCGCTTTCACATTGTAGAGTACTATAATGCTGTACAAATATTTTCAGATTTACATATATTTGTGTTAGGATTTTATAATGATGTATATGAGTTTTTTTTTTTTTAGACTTACATGTTCATGAATGTTAGAACTCTCTAGTGTTGTACATAAAGTTATAAACTTTCAGACTTACATGTATGTGTTGCTAGCTATGTCCTTGATCATTTTCTTGGCAAAAATTTGTAAGCCAACTATAATTGTTATTAAAAGACTTTTACCGTTAAAGGCTGTATTTCACCAAGCAAATTGATAGACATATTTGAGAGCCCTATTGTTCTCTACAATGCGCACATAAGCTATAACAAACATATTTCTCAATATCTGAGTCTTCCATGACTTATCTTAGGTGTATTTGTAGGAGGGCATAGGCTACTATGAACCTTAGTCTTCTACACTCTAGCTGATATTTTGATATATGTTTTAAACTTTTGATTCTATGGATTTCATAAATTGTAGACATTTGATAGTGACACCATGTTTAACTTTATATTATGTTATTCAGTTTTTTTCCTTCATAAATTCCCTGTTATACTTATGTGATCTATGCAAAATTGTGTATGAGTGTTAAGTAGCTTTTATTTATCTCAATTATTGTGTATTTGATGTTAATTGACTAAATGATGCATGAAAAAATCTTCAAATCTTTAATTTTTTTTGAATTTCATGGGTTTTTCGATTTTCCAAGTCCTTGTCGAGTCTGAGTTGGATTTTGACTTTCCAAGTCAGAGGCGAGTCCGAGTCCCGTAACTATGATATATACAGAAATATATATTCTACCTAACTAAAGAGAATGGGATTGGCTTGAAGGAAAATATGCGGAGTTGAATGTTATAGTTCACGTATACTCTGAAATCATAGGTGTATTTGTAGGAGGGCATAGGCTACTATGAACCTTAGTCTTCTACACTCTAGCTGATATTTTGATATATGTTTTAAACTTTTGATTCCATGGATTTTGTCAATTGTAGACATTTGATACTGACACCATGTTTAACTTTATATTATGTTATTCAGTTTTTTTCCTTCATAAATTCACTGTTATACTTATGTGATCTATGCAAAATTGTGTATGAGTGTTAAGTAGCTTCTATTTATCTCAATTATTGTGTATTTGATGTTAATTGACTAAATGATGCGTGAAAAAATCTTCAAATCCTTAAAAATCTTTGAATTTCATGGGTTTTTCGATTTTCCAAGTCCTTGTTGAGTCCGAGTTGGATTTTGACTTTCCGAGTCAGAGGCGAGTCCGAGTCCCATAACTATGATATATACAGAAATATATATTCTACCTAACTAAAGAGAATGGGATTGGCTTGAAGGCAAATATGCGGAGTTGAATGTTACAGGTCATGTATACTCTGAAATCATAAACCGAAAAACCTTAAAAATCTTGAGATTCAAACAGGAAACAGGAAAAAAAACAGTTTTTGCTGAGTTTGAGCATCCATACTCACTCAGTCTTGGCAAGTCTCTGAGGCTCAGTGAGTCTCATCCAAGACTCAACCGAGTACGAGTCTGAGCCCCTCAGACTTGCTGAGGGTTACCTGACTCTGTACTTGTTGAGTCTTTGTGAGTTTACAAACTATGTTCTCTGCATTATACAGTTAGACATTGGTTGAGCCTAGGTCATCCTAGATCTCTTGGATGGTATGCATTTGTTTGTATTTCTTTACTGTTGTGAATTAAATAAGTTAAAAGCTTCCTAAATATCTTGGATGGTATACATTTGTTTGTATTTCTTTACTGTTGTGAATTAAACCAGTTAAAAACTCTCGGTCTTTCATCATATCATTGGGTTACCCCATGGTTTCATCCTATGGTTCTTGAGGGATCAGTTATACATGGACTCATTTGTTTATGTCAGGTGTTCTCCTGATGCTCACTGCAGTGAACTGAACTGTTTTTAATTTGTTTAATATTATCATGTACAGGTCAGTTATTAAAAAGGACAGCAAGAAAAGTGATTTCGATAAATACTTCTGAAACAAGCAGTGTTCAAAAACAAAAGGCAGCTCCTGTTAAGGAAAATCATACCTCAACTCTTACTGTGACTGCAATGCAGACGGTTGGGGCAGCTGGGGGAATTTTCTTTATTTCTTGCATGATCATATGCCCATGTTTTCGTGTCAAAAAGAAAGAAGCAGAGCGCCCTGTTCTTGCCCATGCTCCACATTCAAGTGAGTTAACTTTATTTTCTTTCCTATTTAGGACTGTATAATATAATAACATTATTACACCAGTGATGTTTCTGTACATAGCTACCAATGTAGGACTATTGTGAATATCAAGTTTGACTAGTTTCTTTAATTTTCTGTTGCTTAATCTCAAAAACACTTTTCTTTTCTGCTATAATCTAGGCTTCTTTCTATTTCCACTTTTCTAGTTCCATGATCAGAGTCAAGTCTAAAACTCTGATAAGGCAAAGGAAATGAGTAGGGATGAATGGATGGTATGCTTGGATGAAGAAGCATGATACCAGAGCAAGGATAGAAGAAAACATAGGCTTAGGAGGAAAGTCACGCCAAGAAAGAAGGCTTCACAACGAAAATGCAGTCAACTTACTCAAAGTAGCCTTAAAAAATATAGGGGTCTTAGGCAGATGCATGGGGGATGGAGATTGGGGAAGATGTTGGAGATAGAAAGTGGCCACTTTGAATCGCAACATAGTTTATGTAGAAAGGGGACATGACAAGCCTCCCTAAAGGTGCATTTAGGTAGGTTTTGAAAGTGTATTGATGAATGGAGTTGAAACTAGCTACTCTTATACTTTCTGCAACCAGTTGGAAAACAAATATTGTACAGTAAATGTCAACTGTTTACATTTTCAATTTAAACACTTTTAATTTAACATGAATAAATATTATTAAATAGTTTTAATATTAATATTGTCAACTGTTGGAACTAGCTACCCTTATACTTTCTGCAACCAGTTGGAAAACAAATATTGTACAGTAAATGTCAACTGTTTAAATTTTCAATTTAAACACCTCTATTTTTTTTAATATTAATATTATTATATAGTTTTATATTTGCAGTTATAAATAAGTGGCATTTTGTCAAAATTACAAAAAATTAGCCCAGAGCATTACACACTTTTACCACCTTCAAGTTCGCTTCTTGCTCAAACCCTCATTACTGGGGTCTTCAGCTCAATTTCCTCTTTGATGAACAGCACTTTGCTGGCTTAGTGATTGCTTTTTTATGCTTCCCACTTTCATCTAGAAGTCCTCGGATTCTATTCCACTATGCAAATTGGTGGACAATAAGGACATACGGTGCCAATGTTTTGACAAATGGCGCCAAAGCTCAAGGATAATTGTTAGAAAAGAAGTCAGCATGGACTCTTGGCTGGCTTATGATGCTTTTACACACCTATTGTGCTTTATCATGCCCATTGCCTTATTATGTTAATGCAAGCCAATAAAGGACCTTGATTTTGCAAAAAAAGAAATATTCGATTTGGAATTAGAAACCTTGGAGTTGTAGCTAAGGCATCAGACATCTGCAAAGGAATCAAGATTTATACATAGAAAATCCTAGCACATACAGGCGAAGAAAATTAATAAGGTGCTATTGTAAAAAACATCCCTTATGTTTGTGAAAATTATTGCCAGTTATAGCTGCAAGAAGAACTTAGCAATGAGCATACAGAAAGATTTTCAAAGTTTCATATTCTGATTTAGTCTGCAATATGTTTTGTCCTGTTGTTCAAACTGACATGGTTTAGCATGTCTCCCTTTTTGCTGTTACAGAGTTGAAATGACTAAACAATCATAAAGGCCACACCTAACCATGAAAACATTCAACCCCTATTCAGCAATAAATACTTTGGATAGCAATAATATCATGTTATAAGTCTGTTGTAACAGGATGAAGGTAATGGTAGCCTTTAACAAAACTTCGAATTAGCATTTCGTCATTGACATCGTGCCTCCTGACATGCAGTGATAGGATTTTAACGTGCCCAGCTTAATCCCCAACACTAACCTAGGCTTGGAGCAGTAGCTATAATTCTGAAATCACTATCATTTCTGGTGCAGGCCTCCAGTAGAATGTCTGCAGATCAGAACAGCAAGAAATCTCACTATACATCACTTTCTCTTACCACTACACTCCCTCCAAACCCTAATTTCACCTTCACCTTGCGCAGTGATGAATAGAAACACTTGCTGCAGTCTGAAACAGAGGAAAATTACTCCCAGCTAGCTATTCAAGACCCAAACACACATCCATCAACCCCAATTTGCTAAACATCGAGACAGAAACTTCACCAACCATCTTTTTTGCTTAAAAACTGGAAGTGGGCAGACCTGATACACCTTTCTGAGCACTCCAACAGGGATGTAAGGATACTACAGCAAGTTCTGAGCATCTGTACGGCCTCCTAAGGGAAGATATTTCTAGAAGTTCCCTTCCAAAGCAAAGGCCATGCCAAAAATGCCTGGGAAACCTCATTTGGCCATGTATTTTATTCACACAAACACCTAGGCTGATAAGTCACACCCCCAGCTGTATGTTGGCTGGGACAGCCAGGTACAGCATATTTGATGTTCCTCGAAACTCATTTAGGCCACCAACCACCCTGGAAACATTTGGTTGGCTAGATATGGGAAACAGCTGGCTATGCCTTTTAATTTTAGATGTTTCAACCATAGTTCAAAATATCATTATTGGCAACTTCTTGCCAAGGGCAAAAAAAAAAGATATCAGAAAATATTGGAGATAAGTCAGAAACTTCTCAAGAAAATATCGGGAACTTAAAATCTGATTTTCTAGTAAAAAAATTTGTTTCCCAATCCTGATGGAACTTTCTTTCTCCTGTCTACCCTTTCTCTCCTCTCCAAATCTGTTTTTCCAATAAAAAAATGTTTTCTTCCCTTTTCTAGGTCATCCCTGCCTATAATAGGCCTGCGGGCAATAAGTTTGATATTTATCACAATAAAATAGAGAAATACCACTGATATTTTACCAAGTTCTCTGCGATATTTGAAACTTCTCTGCACTGACTTATCCATGATAATTTGACATTACTTCTCGGTAGCTAAAACATATGTTGATAAGTAGACTTATCGCATATATATCTCCAATATTTTGAATTATGGAACTTTCTATCATCTTTGACTCTCCTACAAGCAAAAATGTGACGAGACTCAGATATGAAATCCGTTTCTTTCACAACTGTATATATAGCCTCGAAATCAGGAAAGGAATCTTCACTAACATACCAGAATCAATTGCAATTAAAAATCCATGAAAACCTTTTTTTTTCTGAAATTCCTACCTGTATAAAAAATGTGAAAACCAATGTGATTACGTTGTGAAATCATTCTAACCAGCTAGGGATAAGCTCTCAGATCCAAAACGAGTGATTTGATGAGAGTTTTTGTCCTCAATCAATCTTGGAAGAATTTCTCCATTCATTCCAGCAGCATCTTGTTATCTGTGCAAACTTGAATAATCCAAATGAGAGCCAAAGTCCTTTTATAGAGTTGGAGGTAAAAAGGGGAATTAGAAATTCACAACAAATCACTTTTCCCTCAAAAGCCTGTTGCAATTTAAAATTAAATTATGTTTATGTCCTCTTTCCCAACGCATTCTGTAACATCCCGTTTTCCCGGGTCTAATTTATCATTCAACATACTCAAGGAATACAGTTACTACTTCGTTTCATAAGAAGACAGTTATAACATTCATGTTCATGTGAATAAGATTTACCGTTAAAAAATAGTTAAACAAAATTTCTTAACTAAAAACTTGAATTACCATCAAATGAAATTACTACAGAAATTGAAAACCACATACCTCGGAAAAACTGAGTTCGAATCAAACTAGGGATGCTTCTGCAACCACCCGGGTTAGTCCACAAATACACTATAACAATTTCATATGATGACTATCATCTACAAACCGCTATCTTAAAATCAAATGATAATTACAATTAAATACCACTATATTTTAAATTAGGGCATCATTTACCTTCGGTTCATTTAGGGCTTCTGGTACCGTTATCTCACCTAGGACTTCCGCTACCATGGATTCAACTAGGGTTTCTGATACCACTGTATCATTTAGGGTTCCAATCATCTCTCAATCAATTAGGGTTTCATTGGTTCCTTTTCCTCCGATCACCTTAACTGCGACAAAATCTCAAGATTAGAAATATGCTTATATTCGATATTCATATAACTGAAAAGCAATCCATGATTCTATCTCTTATATCTAGGTGTAAATTAACAGTAACAATGAAATAACTCAAATTAATCTTACCTCCTCATAAATAAAAGTGATATTACCTGTTTCCGATAAACAATTGAATGCATAGTTTATCTCTGTTTGACGCATGTCCGACATCTTGAGAGGTGAAACATTGTCAGGGGCTTAACCACCCAACCTCAGACCACAACATATCCGCACACGATCTCTAATGAGAAAGGCACTCCCTACTCGGAATAGACAGCGGACATCTTGCCATCCACTGGGCTTCTTGGTAATTTAACATGCAACTTGGCAACAAGAAATCTCAATTTATGTATGAGTTATTAATTAATTCATATTAAAAATAATAGTTGTTGTTCTGTCATAACTGGTAGTAATTCATGTTATTGATGATTCTAATCTCTCTCCTCGTCACCCATCTTCTTGGCTACACAGTCGGGTAGTCTCAGGTGTTCGGAATTCTTAGAGCTGACGGCTTTGTCAAATATACAAGAAAATTTCATGCTTCCAGTATTTCACAATCTATGATGTTCTTAAAGAATTCTAGAATTCGTTTCTAATTTCCGGCATAATAATTTATGAATCCATACCATGGTTACTTGGCTCCCACTTGCCAGGAACAGGGTTGAATTTAAAGATGATCAATCTGAAAATGTCGATCTATATATCATCTTGATAAATGTTGAGAAAGGAAGCTGAATCATGGATTAACAAACAACGATTTGGGTTCCACAATGGAAAATTGGAGGTGCGAAAACCAGAGATTGGTCTAATGGAGAAGAGGCCTTGCAACATCGACACACTATAACAAGACTTTACAACATCATCAGATCATACCTCTACGGTGAATACAACTGAAAACTGCAGATTGAAATATCTTTGTCGCTGCTATCTTTAAGAATATGTGTTCCGGAAATGATATAGATCACCACTTTACTTATTGAAAACTGATAGATTATAATTTATCAATTGGTGTTTGTAAGACGCCGTTCACTCTATTTTGAAAAGGGACCAATGAACACTTTGTATAACATGAATAGGGACATAATAAATACATAATCATTTCATTGGCACCATTTGCAGTTAGATAATATCATCCTTTGCAACAATAATAAAAATACATCTGTAATTCTTTGTGACGATTAAAAAAATAATCCTTGATATCTATAATTGAGAGCAAAGTAGTAGAGAAGATCCATGTGTTATGGACACAACTCTAACCCAAGTTACCGGTGCCAAAATCTGAGATAGTCTATAGATTGCGATGTACCTTCTAGATACAAATCCAATATTTGAAGTTTTTGAAAGGATACAAGGAAGACTGAGTCAGCCGTGTTGCTGTAAAGGAAGGGTGAGCCGACCATCTTGATTGTTTCACGACTTCAGCCCAGATAGTCCCCGTATGACAGGCTTAAGCAGAATATTATTTGGAGAGGAACTGCCCAAGAACAATGAAGAAGTTAAGTCGAACTCAAATTTTCCATAAATTAAATATAGATCGTTCATAAGGCGAAAAGGTAAATGGATGCTTAAAATAATGAATACCTTCCACTCCCATACTTGATTTCATATATATAAAAAGGTGGTCCTTTGGCTTCCGAAACTTAAAAGATTAATTGACAAGTAAGAATGCCAAGTGTCTAATCGGTTATAAACAAAGATTTATTAATATGAAAAGAATAAAAGAATGGTAAGAGAGTTGGAAGGTTATAATTTGAAAATTTTAATAATTCAAATATTATTATAATCTTATGTGAACAAGCAACATTACTTTATTAATTATTAAATTATAATGGTGCCAAATCATTTATATAATATGCACGTTTATAAATATTAATTAAAATAATACGATGAAAGATATATTAAAATCCTTTGAGATATGTTTTATATTTTAACTCAATTATTTTAATTAAATTAATTATTAACAACTCATGCGGTTCCAGAGATGTGTCCTGTTTCAAATCGCTAGGTCCTCTACCTGTATGCCCAATGATGGTGATGCCTTGCCTAGTTTTTTTTTGACAATGCTTCCACCCCTTCAACATGCTCCCTGCAAGGAATTTCTCTGTAATTAAATTATAAATTATAAAATCATAAATAATCATAACAGTTAACCTTTCATCTTAATTCCATGAATTTGCGATTAACAATCAACTAACATGTCATCTGCATTTGAAATCATAATGACCAACTATCTTACCATTTCGCCAGATTATATCAAATTAAACTACCAATTGACTTCGTGCGAACTTCAACGGCTATATTTCAAGCTAGGTCAAAAATTGGGATGTAACACATTCACTTGAGGGGACATAATATAATTAAAACATTAATGTAAATTACTAAAAATAATAAGGTTAACTTTATAGTTTATGCAATTATGCAACAGTCTAAATAAACCAAAGCACTTTGTGGAAAGCACTGCCAAGTTATCAAAAAATGACTCTAGCCATGCTGAGAAGGAATTGTTGCTGAAGAACGATGGCAGGTGCCAAAACGGACACTCACTAAAAGTAGCCATCTTCTCAAGAAATGTGGAGGAAAATCCAGATGGCTAAAAATGCTATGAAGAGTGTCATTGTAATCCTGAATGCCAATTGAACTCCAAACCATCACAATTGCCAAGAAAACTTGGAACTGAGCTCTCCAAGAAAATTGGAGTTCTCCCAGCTCACTTGGAAGCTTACTAAATTTTCTGAAAACTGGCCAATGCTCATAAATAATATGGCATAAAAATGGGGACCTTATGCCCTTGGAAAAATGATTGGATTTGGGTGTGTTCAAAATTTATCTTGATTGATTGATGACCCTTGGATGCAATGGTGCAATTCATTTTTCCTTAGGAGGCATTTTGCCAAAAATTACTCAAATAAACAGAAGTGAATCCTTGTTCCTTGTTAGCAATCTTCTAGTTATCAAATTGGATGAAATAATAGTAGATCATAGCTTATTTGACTGTTTTGAACAGAATGATGAACTCAAAATATCTCTGCCATTCATTAGATATGATAGAACCTTAATCCAAGTGCTCTCAAATAGCATAATTGGACTAATTAACGACATCATGGATTTGATATGATGCAAGATTTGTGATGAACACAATCAATCAAGGTACTAATGTCTATAGATTCCACAAAACCAGAAATGAGAATAATACTGTTTTTTTATCAGTTTGATGGAGCCATAATACAAAGAGTAAAAGTGCAAATATGGAAGCCTCTTGGATGCATGAATTAGGATGACACATCCAAGATGTCATGAGCTAATTCCTGAATCTGTTTGAATTAGGTGTGTTAACTTGGTTAATAACTTAATTAAGACAAAGGTGGCACATAACCGGCATCAATTGATTGACGAGGCAATGTTGCTTTTGATGATGTCAAATCAAGGGCTACATGCCATTATTAGCTACCTAGATGAGACAAAATTAATCATCCCATGATCTTAAGTAAACATGTACAATATTATAGTACTGTCCTAGGGGAAGCATAATATTAAACAGTTAGCAGACAGAGGTACTGCAAATATTATATTCATAGGCATGTTGAGAAGAGAACCTATGTCCAATTGGAATTAGATATTTACAAATTCAAATAAAAAGTTTCTATTTGTTGGGTCATTGTCTCCATCTTTCACATCTACGACATTCTCTGCTATATTATTGATAAATTCCTTAGTTGCATGTTGAGTTTGGTTGCTTTTCTTTTGAAAACTGTGTTGTACAGTTTGCATAATGATATTGTAAGGTGTTTAGGAGGTGTGTTGTATCTTTGTAATACCATTAAATGTTGTAAGCTGTGGTTCTCAATGAATGGGACAACACTTGGTTGTTAGGTCGATTTCTTTTGGTATAATGTTGTATGAGACATTGAAATTGCAGATTTAGTAGAGGGTCACAAGAGGACAAGAAAAGGGACAGAGCATCAAAAGGTGAAAGATGACATGGGACAATTGTGGGATGCCTTAGAAAATGGAGACTTTTGGGGATGTCAAATGTCACATTGGTATATGAGATCACTTGCATAAGATGAAGAGTTATGTATGGGGTGTGGGTGATCATGTATACCACATTAGGGTATAGTTTTGCTATTATCATGACGATTTCTATTGGTGATATCCAGCCTTTTCAGAGTTCAAATTCTTTTTTGGGCCCCCACAATTTATTACCAAGCTGTTGCTACCCATCCAGTTTGAAACTCACCACTGGCACTATCTTTGTGCCATTTTTAAGAGACACTTGAAGAAATAACTGCTGATGAAAATATGCATTTTGTTTTAACTGTATGGGAAAGAGTGTAAGGGATCGCCCTATTTGTTCTACTTTTCTTTGAATACAAATATCAAACCAAACCCAAAGTAGAACACGATATTGTACTACTAAATCAATAACATTAGTAACAACCAAATAAAGAATACCAAAAATAGCTTATTCAGATTTAGCTTATATTTTCAATACTGAGGTACATTGCCATTAAATCATTTCTATGAGTGCTCAGATAACCAGGCATGTACAACAAACTCTATCAGCGAAGAGACTGTCATTCATGAGGGATTACATCCTCACAAACCCGTGAAGAAGAATTCTCCAATATTTCATCAATTTTATATATTTTTAGCATGCTTGAAAGACAGCTCTTGAATTTCTTGTATAACTCTCAAGTAAGACCTCATTTTCCTATCTTGCCAATGTGGGATAAATAACTCAACTCCTTTATTGTAATTAATGTCTCTGATGTGTTATAAAATAAAGGTACCTTTCTATTTAAATGTCACCCACAACTATCATCTAGCACGAATAAAGCTAAATATTTAGTAACTTTATTAATACATAATAAATCATATTAATGATAATTTTTTTTTTGTCAATATAAAACATTTACCTTTGACATGGCATTGTCATTGAAGGTTCAAACCATGCCTCAATGATTGACTATAAATAAGAAGCATGCCCAAAACTGCCTCCAAACACATCAAAATGATCTGCAACTGAAACTGCCTATGCCAAAGGCCTCAAAGTCCTTTAACTGTCCTGGAAATCGTATGGGACCATAGGGAAGTAGGATAACAACAACACCATTTTTTGAGGACTAGAAAGGGGACGTTACAAAGAGTAAAATACTCAATAATTTTGTGAGTTAGAAAAAAACAATTTAAGGAAAAGCTGGATTCAATAGCTCTGTTTGGTCAACCCTAAGAAACAGTATGGAGTCCAGAAACTATTATTTTGTGATCTTATATATGAATGTAAAGTGCTTAATGAAAGGGAATGCATCTTTAGAAAGAAATATAGAAAATTTCAGCACTCTATCCAATAATAGAAGTTGTGGGATGTTGAAGGATAGACATCTTTGTTTGTAAATGTTTGTTGAAATAGTCTATTTAACGTGTTCTTTGAATTTAATTTTGTGGTAGCAGAAAGTCAAGCAAAGAGGCCGCTATTATTAAGAGAACTTATGAATACCCATAGACTGTATCAGTGGAGTAAGTATATAGATCAAGTTAGATATATAAAATTAAATTGCAGATTAATAAAACTAAGAGATGGATCCGTCTCTTCTAGGACCAATACAATGCGGTCTTCCTCAATGTCTAAGGCTTCTGGCCTTTTAACCCAGCATGAAAGTACAATTGATGCACCCAACCAACTGGGTTGTGCAAGGGTGGAGGAAATGTATATGTATGGCAGAAGTGGGGTGCAGGTTGGAGGAATAGGAAAGCTTAAAGCAAAGGTCGCAACACCAAATGAGAATGATGTTGATGGTGCCCTTTGGAAGAGGGGGTTTAGATCCAATGAGCTTTTTGGGTATGGCATGGTCAATCTTAAATAGGTGGTTGTGTTCTCAACGGGGGCTATCAGGCATACATTGTCTAAGGTTTTCACTATAAATTTGGTAGATGAGGTTCAGAAGGAAATGGATCATAATGTTGCTGTATTTTCTGAGCTTGGTCTGGTTGGACGTTGCCATGGATTGTGGCCAAGTTTATGTGAGCTGCATAATTTGATTTCAGTGATTCAGGAATTAATTTTGAAAGGTTATGCTCAAATTCATCCTAGAGCAAGGGGGTTTTCATTATAGTTTTTTGAAAATGCTCAAGGTAGGAAGAAGATTCTATGGGACCGTGTTTGAAGTTGGGAAAATAAAGTTTAATAAATATTCCCTCCTATTGAAGCCTTGTTACTGTAATGTCCCCATTTTTAGCAAGTTTCTGCACTTGGTTTGGTTAGTTCACCATTGCGACCCTCGTGAGCTGATAGTGGGATTTTAGTGTCTCAATTGTGGGGTTACAGGGTTTCCAACAGCCTATAGTCTGTTTTGGTTCCGTTTGAGGGACTTACTATTATAGTAAGTTAAACTATTGGTTCCGACGAGCTTAGTTGAGTTAGAGGAGTTGAGTGATGCTCTCAGTTTTTATTTTGGGCTTCAAGAATCTTGGAGGGAGCGTCTGTTTATAGTAAGTCACCCCGTCAGGTTCATTCACCATCTTTCTTCATCAGGATCACTCTGGTGTTGTCATATTTTGATTTTGATGCTTCTTCAGTTGTTTTTGCAAGACAAGTAAATTATTACTATTATTCATTTAAATTTTCTGAGGTTGCTATTTTTGTTGGTGTTGTATGTTGGTCACCTTAGTATCATAGCTCATTGGAACCTGGATGAAAAGTTTTAAATCGTGAGCACAAGAAATAGTGGCCTTGTATGTTAGAATATTATGTTATGGTCGAAAAGGTCATTTTTAGAGCCAAAAGCAATTACTAAGTTATATTATAATGATACTTTATTATATTTTAATGTTTTGTGGAGGAAGCTTCTTAAGTGAAGTTCATTTGGGAAACTTGTGCCATTTGGAGACTATAAATATGAGGCCATTTGATGGGAAAGACATCGATTGAATATTATTTTTCCTTTTGTTGTCTTTGTGACCCTACTGAAGTTCTGAAATTTTGTGCTCTTGCTGAAGTGTAAGGGTTGGTTCCTATGAAGTTCATAGAAATTCACAACTGAGGTATTGTGAATTTATTTTTTGAGAATTGTTCTTTATCTCCATTATTGTATACACTTTGGTTGGGAGATATTGAGGTGTTGGGAATTTTGATTTTGGCATCTTCTATACTGTTATTACTGTTGCTGAAAAGCGGCTGTGTGCTAGTTAATTTGGAGTTGGTTGAGCACTCATTTATATTTTCTGCTAGATGTTATTTTCTATCTGCACTTTGGGAGCAACATTTTCCATATCTACAATTGCATTTGTTTGTTGAAGTATTCATTTGCTGCTGCTAGTCTTCATTTCTAAGGATTTCAAAGCATGTCTTACCTGTAAGTCCATGGATTGTAACTTCTAATTCTTTTGGGTATTGTTGATTTAGATAATAAGGGATATTTTATCAATTGGGTTGTTGGTATTTTGTGAAAATACTTAGTATCTAAATGGATTTTAAAATCTAGAATTTTTAGTTGTATATTCGCTTTGTAATATTCAAATATTTGAGTTGAAATTATTTTTGCAATATCTTCTATTTTCTTGCTATATTGTTGTATCGAAAATTGCAAAACCTCAAAAACAGAAAAAGAAATCAATTCTTTAGCACAGATTGTTGCAAAACCTCAAAAATAGAAAAATAAATCAATTCTTTAGCACATATTATTTGAGAGCCAACAAGGCTCATTACATTGGTATCAGAGCGGTTTCCTCCCATCTTGCGGGGTAGGAAATTTTTATTATTATTTTAGATCTGTTATTGCTTTGGGAGTGGCCAACACTCTAGTTTTTTCTAGCCATGGACAGATACATGAGGCCTATTAGTCCCGGGAGCTAGTGGAGTAGTTTGGAAGATAGTAGGAAAATAAATGCCTTGAGATAGAGTATAGAAAGACTTAGTCTTTATCAGCAGAGGTTGGCAAAGAGACTATCAGATCCCGAGATGGTTGACAGGGCAATAAGATATATGGTTTCCACCTTTAAAAGGACGGCGGGAAGGAGGCTTGAGTTTCTCCCGACAGGTGTCTATGATGTAGAGGTACCTATATTTAGTACGACACCTGCTAGTCCTATCCGTAGTGTTAATGATGGACTTATTTGTAGGGACATTTGGTTGTGTCAGTGGCAACGGAGGATAGTGGCACTGAGCTTTAGCATGTTGAGGCTCCAAGGAGGTACTACAATTAGTGCAAAGACAGTTGATGCAGTTGTTACCATTGATACTTTAGGCTCTCTCTCGAGGAGGGGATTATTATTGAGGATTTGTATGTGAGTTGTCGTAGTGTTGTTCTAGTATAGGAAGTAGTTGCTTAGTTGGGACCAATGCACGTATGGAGTCACCCAGCTGTGATGTTAGTGGTTTGGGTGTTACAATGGAGTCAGTAGATGTGGGTTCATGCTCTAGCATTATTGATTCACATCTTGACATTGAGTCATGTGTGCAGAGTTAGGTGTTAGCAGTTGAGGCTTTATTAGGAGATGTGGATGTAGATAGTATGGACACATCTGATGATCCATTTGATTATGCTATGAGATGCACTAGGTATGATACCCCTTGCCAGTTAGTGGGTGATAACTCCGAGGAGGTTTTAGATGGGTCTCGGGATCAAGATTTACAGGGACTTCCCGTTGAGGGTGAAGCAGAGTCATACAAGGAGTTTGATACAACGAGGGCATCCACTTCACCAGAAGAGGTGTTGGTTGAGGTGCCAAGTAGTTATACCTTAATTGCAGATGTGTGCGAGATTGGTAGCACACATGTAGTGAGCAATCTTGTTGTGGGTAGTTCTAATTCAATTTCCTATCACAGTGCAGTTAGTGAGACATAGAGATTGCATAGGAGGTCGGGGTTACAAAGGCATGATGTGACTTGTCAGTTGAAGGTGAGTGAAAGTGACATTTCTTTAGCTCTTGAGCATTATGATGCTAGCTACATCTGGTTGGGGTGCTCCTATGTCATATGAACACAGGGATAGTTGTCTTTCCCTAGCAGAGGTTCATGCACTTTGAGAGATTGTCAGGATCTTGAAGCATTGCTACTATTAGTTAGTTGCTGATAGGGATTACCTTTTAGAGTGGGGTAGCATCTGTTATGAGACGTTGTTAGGGAAAGAGGAGGTGGTTTAGCTCACCCAAGAGCTTGAGGTGACTATGGACTCTCTTCAGTGTACTCAGTTGGCTCTTTAGGATTCATAGTCACAGTTAGATGAGGTTACTGTGGAGTTAGAGCGGGTACTGTACACCAAAAATAGTGCACTTCTCTAAACCCTTCTATCCAAGGCTTTCCATGAGTTGGAAAGCTTGAATGCCGGCTTAGAGCTCCCTAATCATGGAGTGCAAAAGCATACAATGAGCACAAAATGGCTCTCAGCTGAGCCTCAGAGATGCAGCCCTTGCTAGTAAACCATGAAACGAGAGATTCTTTGAGCAAGAGCAAGAATGCCAATGTCAAAGAACCTTGAATATATGCAATGCAAAATGCACCTATGCTAGAAATGGAATGCACAATGTAACTAAGCTACACAAATGACCGTATTACAGCCATCCTAGTTAAACTATGTGTTCTAAGCTACTTGCAAAAAGAAAAGAACTACACTATATGCAAGCGAAGCTAAGATGCTATGCAAAATAAAATGCTATGGATGCAAATGATGAATGCAAGAAAATGTTGCTCTCCACAAGCTCTCAAGTACTCTAATGGAAATCCTGTAGCATAACAATACTCAAGAGTGTGGATCCTTTGAGGGGAGAAGCTCTCTTGCTTTTAAAGCTGTACGGATGGTAGAGATCAAGGTTGAAAGAGTGGATGATCAACGGTTGAATTAAAAAATGGGAGGGATCCGTGTGCACATACACGTCAACCAATAGAAAATGAGTTGACTTGTCATAAAAGACAAAAGTCTCATAAGCTTTTCTTTTAATTTTAAAAATAGAAAAAGAACTTTGTGTGCACTTTAAATGGGTTAGAAGAATGGGGTCTTTTTATTTAATTAAAAGGGGACACATTCTTTTAATCAAATAATGAACTTAGGATAGCATAGTCAAACTATAGGGTATAACCAAATTAATCGATTATTAGCAATTTGGTCTAGGTAAATGATTAATCAAATTAGCCAAAATGCTGAGAAGGGGGCTAATAGTCTAGATGACCATTTTTGGGTGATTACAGGTACAGTCAACACCAACCCCAGACCCTATTTAGTTGCATATTGTGGTTGGTGGTGAGTTTGCTTCCACGGTTGGGAATGTGGGGTGTGATGATGTGGCAGTTACATCCGCCCAGGGTATGGGCGCAGTAGGTACGAAAAAGGTGAGAGCATCAATTCAGGACTGTAGTGTGATTTTTGTTGTGCCATGTTTTCAAAGGGATTAGCTGTGGATAACAAGGGAGCAGGTTGATGCTTCCACATATAGTTTCTATTGCGCAAAGTCTTTCATAGAGTATCTTTTGGGGAGTTCGGATGTGCGGGAGGATTCATACAAAGTTTCTGAGGGTAGTTTCATCCTAGGCTCTCGTGCTATTCAGAGGTTGGTGGGAAAGATTGTAGAGACTCTGTCTATCATACTTCCCAATAGGGATTTCATGGTTGGTTTTGCTGAGAGGATTGCCCATGATCTTGCCTGACTAGTAGTTTGGAGTCAGAGATCGAAGCCGTCTCATGATTCCTAGTTTGATATTGATGAGCCCTTGGCAAAGATTGGGAGTTTTTATCGGCATTACACTGTGAGGAGTGCTCATCACTTCTCTTTTGACCCACAAGTAGAGTATCTCATTTTATGCCAATGTGGATTGGCTCCAATTTCATACCATCCATTATGGGATGGGTTAGCACCAGCTTTTGCAGATGAGATTGACAGCAGCAAGTTAGACCACTTGCAATATCTACACACCTAGGACAGTTTGGCAGAGGGTAGAGTTGATGGTAGTGTTTATGATATCTATGGTTTTTACCATCTCCTTAGTGCAGTTGGGTGTGAGTGTCAATTTGATGGCTATTCATGGGGGGATAGAGTTGGTATTTTAGTTGGGTTGAGTTCCAATGAATTGTTCCCTCCATCAATGTGTAGAGTTAGTTTTTAGATGATTGTGATGTTGATGTCTATTATTTGGTTACTAGTGCTACAAGAGTTGCTCGTACACAGTAGGGATAGTACGCAGTTCTACCCTTGGGATCTAGGTGGATTGTGATGTTTATTTTGCTCTAGGATTGCTTGGGGACAAGCAATCTTAGGGAGGACTGTAATATCCCAATTTTGGCTTTGCCAGTTTACCATCGCGACCCATGTGAGCTAACAGTGAGATTTGAGGGTCTTAGTTGTGGGGTTATAGGCTTTCTAATAGCCTATAGTGTGTTATGACTCTGTTTGAGGGACTTACTATTTATAGTAAGTCAAATTGTTGGTTTCAATGAGCTTAGTTGAGTTAGAGGAGTTGAGTGACAGTCTTAGTTCTTATTTTCGGCTCCGACAGTCTTGGATGGAGCGTTTATTTATAATAAGTCATGTTCACTCATTGTCTTTCTTCATCAGGATCACTCTGGTGTTGTCAGATTTTGATTTTAATTCTCTTTTACTTGTTTTCGCAAGACGGGTAAATTATGATTATTGCTCATCTAAATATGTTGAGGTTGCTATTTTTATTGGTGTTGTATGTTGGGCACCTCGGTATCATAGCTCGTTGGAACTGGGATGAAAAGTTTAAAATTGTGGGCACAAGAAACAATAGCCTTGTGTGTCAGAATATTATGTTATGGTGGAAAAGGTCATTTTTGGAGCCAAAAGCAATTACTAAATTATATTATAATGATACTTTATTATATTTTAATGTTGTATGGAAGAAGCTTCTTAAGTGAAGTTCATTTGGGAAACTTGTGCCATTTGGAGATTATAAACATGAGGCCATTTGATGGAAAAGGAATATGATTGAATATTATTTTTTCTTTTGTTGTCTTTGTGACACTTTTGAAGTTCTAAAGTATTATGCCCTTGTTGAAGTATAGGGGTTTGTTCCTGAGAAGTTCATAGTAGCTGAGGTATTGTGAGTTTATTTTCTGAGAATTGTTCTTTATCTCCATTGCTGTATACACTGTGGTTGGGAGATACTACGGTGTTGGGAATTTAGATTTTGGGATCTTCTCATACTGTTATTACTGTTGCTGAGAAGTGGTTGTGCGCTAGTTAATTTGGAGTTGGTTGAGCACTCATTTATATTTTCTTTTAGGTGTTATTTTCTATCTGCACTTTGGGAGCTGTGTTTTCCATATTTGCAATTGCATTTGTTTGTTGAAGTATTCTTTTGCTGTTGCTAGTCTTCATTTAGAGGGTTTCAAGGCATACCTTACATGTAAGTTCATGGATCTTAACTTCTAATTTTAGTAAGTATTGTTGATTTAGATAATAGGAGATATTTTATCAACTGGGTTGTTGGAATTTTGTGAATATACTTAGTATTTAAATAGATATTAAAATCTGAAATTTTCAGTAGTGTATTCCCTATGTAATATTCAAATATTTGAGTTGAAATTGTTATTGCAATATCTTCTTGCTGCTATATTGTTGTATCAAAAATTGCAAAACCTCAAAAAATAAAAAAAAGAAATCAATTCTTCAACACAAATTGTTTGAGAGCCAGTAGGGCTCGTTTCAGTCACCCAACTTTTGTTGAGCAAAGAAAACTTTTGACAAGGTTCCACTTAGGGTAAGACTTGCAAATCTGCCATTATATTTGTTGTTTGATTCATATCTAGATGTTATAGGAAATTCTTTAGGTAAATTTTTAGTAGTTGATGAAGAATCTTCAAGTTTATTGCATTCAACCTATGCTCGGATTTTGGTAGGGATGAATTTGGTGGAAGGGCTTCTTGTGGAAATTACTTTGAAAACCTCAAAAGGATTTTGGGTGCAACCCTTAGTTTACGAAGGGTTACCCTCTTGGTGTAGGAGATGTTTGGCCGGTCAGCTTAATACCTTAGTAACAAAGGATTGGACATCCTTTCACAATGATTCTATGGTTAGACAACATCATGTGTTTGACCTAAAATAGTACACTGCCTTCATGTAATTTTTCAACTCGGGAGCGTAAACTTGAGATGGTGACTACAAAGTATATGCTCTAATTCTTCTTTAAGTCATTACAACTAAAACGAAGGCAATGCTGAAGGAAATATATGCTAGAAACTAATACACCAACTTAAAGCTTAAAGTAATGTTGCAAACTGTAAATCTATCTATGCACCTATGCTGTAGGAACAGTTCACTGGTTTTGTTATCAATGGCTGCAAGAGTAACATAATTCTACCTTACTTAGAAACAACAAGGAAATGAAATCTATTCTAATAGGATAGTTCACTCACCAAGTGAACAGAAAAGACAATCAAGATAAGAGAAATAAACTTGAACTGCTCATTCTATTCATTCACGATAAAAGAATTACACTTGATTAGAAATAGTATCACACTCTGCTGCTATGAAAATCAACTTATCTTATTCTTCCTCCAAAATTGCGGTCAAAGCTACAACAATCGTTGTTTAAAGGAAACTACAGCTACTTCCTAACTCTACGATCACTCCATTAATGAGGA
Organism: Cupressus sempervirens; assembly: GCA_028749045.1. NCBI lineage: Eukaryota > Viridiplantae > Streptophyta > Pinopsida > Cupressales > Cupressaceae > Cupressus > Cupressus sempervirens. Next base: position 429,495,886 of record CM053793.1, on the reverse strand, counting down.
TCAATTACAGACTCATAAAGTTCAAAATAGAAACATCTTTAACCACGAATAAATCCTCTAGGAACATAACAAGTTGTGGAAGCTACATTCGTGTGCTGCAACAACAAAAAGCATATAATGACTTGCTCCACTTGTGATGGTTTAGCAATCCGGTTGGCTTTGACTTTAGTGTTGAGGTGTTGATCTTTGAATATCCACGGCACAAAACATTCAATGCGCACACAACTTCCACATACATATATTTATTTCATCATCAATATTAGAGAAAGGGTGCAAAGGTCAAATTACCACTATTGTAAATCCTATGGCTACAAGAGGAAAACTCCCCAAGACATAGCATAAATGGGGAAACATTTATCAGCATGTAACATTACTTAATTATACCATTTTTGTCCATAGATTCAAGCAAATGTAGCATATTTGAACTACCCATACTTCTACTTCATGTCTTAACATATATATAACATATGCATAAAAACATAAGTTCATCTGTTTAAACCATAAAGTCGTGACTATTTTTGCAAGATAACTGCTTGAAAACAAGATAAAAGGATCTTAAAACAATGGCCTTTTGGAGGCCCATCATTCCCCCCAATTGAGCTATTGCTGGTCCCCAACAACCATGAAATTTCTAATTCTGGCCTGAACTCTCTAATCACTAGCTGTCCTTTCCCTTGATTCATTCGTAACATAGTCAAAGTATCTATATTTTGCCTTGAGCCTTCTCCATTGCCGAACTTCTGCTATCATATCATGATCCTCTGCGTTGTCTTTCACTGCTAGTAGTGGTTGCAGGAGAATGAGAGGTTGACACCTTAATGGAAGTCAACATTTGAACCGACTCCTTCCCAAATTGATATACCATGGAATTTTAATAGTAGCAAGAGTTAAATTTTGAGGAGAGTGGGGTTCTCTTATCTTTAGGTCATGTGGCATCTGCATCCACCTTTGCCTTGAAGCAATAATTGCTGTCTCGACATCTCGACATGAGTGCTGTTCCCAATCTGTAAAGGCTTGTTCTCTGACTGAGCATACTTTACTAGCCCCAACAGGGTTGCCTAGAATAGAAATCCAATCCAGAAATGTCCATCTAGAGTTTTGAACTTCTGGTCTCATGAGTAAAGGAACCGTCATTTCATTATCCCTGCAAGGTGCAACTTGATGGTCCCTACTTATCTCATTCTGCATCCAAGACATTACTACTCTCAACTACACATCCCCTATATAAAGGAGTGAGTTCCACTCTGTGTCATTGGGCACTGCCAAATTATGGAGATATAATTCACACAATAAATTCTTCAAAGGCATTGGAATAGATTGGAATGTGTCGTAAAACTCATGTGGAGTTGAAATGGAGGGATTAAGCCCTTCCACAATTCTAGTCAATTTGAAATTTACAAGTTGTTCTTTGAGAAACAATGGACACACCGGTGATGGTGATTTGCATTCCATCAGTTCAAGAATCAATCCTGTGATTTGTTCAATCCTCCTTTTTAAAACTTCATTCTGGTCTAAGCTCTGCTTCAACTGATAGCTTTGTTCATTAATAACATGTTTCAATTTTTCTCTTTCCAACTTCCACTGAGCTCTTTCCCATAACAATTGTTGGAACAAATTGATCCTTGCGGACAAAGGTGTAGACAGATTGGGTGGTGGTAATGTTTCTTGGTTAAAAATGTCTATCAAATTAGATGTTGGATGGAGAATTTTGTTGGCACTTTGTGGCGTGGAGCATTCTCCTTTCCTTATAACAAGTGTTGTCACCACATTCTCTTCCTTACTGGATTCAGCTGTTGCTATAGCCAGTGTATCTAGTCTATCTTGATTGAGCTTTTCCATTACTTCCTCAACAATTTCTTGTCTGAATTCTGGATAGTCCTTAGAAGGAAGGCCTTCTAAATTCTCACAAGTATCCTGCATAACAAGACTTTCTTCGAACTCCCCAGATGCTTCAGGCTTGTTAGACTCCTTATCACTATCAACAAGTACATAGTTAACACTAAGGTTAACTTCAGGTTGTGGACTTTAGTTATTGCACTCATTATCAGTGGCTATGTTTTGTTGCAATTTTCCCTCCGAAGAGGACTCAAACTCATAAGACTCTAGGTTAACCATTGGAATTGAGGTTTCAGTAACCCTATTTCCTTCAAAACAACTCGCACTTCGCCTCGTAGGAGTTGTAGACAGGCATGGAGGATTCTTTCGTTTCCTCTTGCTTGCAGACATTTCTATTGTAGGTGCTTCAGGAGATTTTTTTGAAGCTTCCTCTTCTTGCGAGTGCAAGGTTTTATTAATATTACTTTCATCATTAGGTTGTTGTTCTGATTTCTCTTCTTCTGGTTCCATAGCTTTACCATTGCCTTTCCTAATAGTAGACCTAGTCTTAACAAATGATGGGGTCTTGGGGGCACTAGCAACTTCTCTATTTTTGCTTTTTTTTGGCTCGAAATAGAGGCATCAGCTTTATAAATTTTCTTCTTAGTTAGTCTAGAATTGAAGCGAGAGTCTTCAGGAACATTTTGAGTCCTAGGAATAACCTTGCAAAAACCAGTAGATGTCCTTTCCCTTCGTCCAACACCCTAGCCTCTAGGGCCGACCAATCTAGGCTCTACCTCTTTTAATTGTAAAAACTCTTCCCATGTCCCAATTGATTGTTTGTTTAATTCCATTTCCACAGCTAATTTTATCAAGCAATGATGGGAGACAGACTGATCCTTTCCTAATTGTACTAAAGAAGCTTGCTTCTTAACAATGTTAAACAGGAAATTGGGAAGATTTACCTGTCTATAATCATGCTGCAGATGAGCCAAAATCTTGAAATGTAGGGCATGCAAGTATTTGTAATGATCTTCACAAGTGAAGTATTGAATGATAAATGTTGCTGGTTGGATAAACTCCAAGGGAAACGATAATCTGGAGGTGCCCTTTTTCTTTTCTATGTCCAGCAGAGGGTCAAGATGCACATTGTACTGTGCCCTAATTGTATGTAGGTCAAAATCCGTTACCCAATTTTCTCCTTCCTGGGGTAACCTAATGACTTTGGCCATCACATCTTTTGTAAATTCAATTCTGAGGCCCTTAACCATTGCAAAGCCATCCTTCAAGGTGCTCAGAAATTGATGGGCAATCTCCTCATCAAATCCCTTAAGACTGAGGCAGTAATCTAACCATCATCTTCTCCTGAACATCTCGCAATCGCCTGCGTCACCCAACAAAACCCTGTGATCAACCAGTTCATATCTCTGAAGACCTCCACCCATTTTTACGCACAACAGAATTTTGGCAAAATCGTGGTGTTTTCAGAGCTCAACAATGGCGAGTTAACAGAATTTGCAATGTTATGGCACCAGACAGAGAAAACGGCGTACTATTACTACATGCTTCTTAAAGATTTTTAGTGCACGAAATCTCATTGAAAGGCCAACATTGGCGCAAATAATAACAAAAGAATCAATAATTTTATGACGAAGTTCGGCTGGTCTATAAGTGTCAATCTGAGAGCGTAAGCTTGTGAAAGGCATCCAAGCAGTATGCCATCAAGGGATGCTAGCAATGAGATGAAGGATTATGAATGCAGCTAAAACACTCAAAACTAAATCTACAAGAAATCAAAATGATTGCAGCAACAGGAACTGTCACTTCTTGACAATACAAAGGTCAGAAACAAAACTATCTTCCTGAAATAAAAATAATAATGACAATAATCTATAGATTAAACAATAATAAAATCATATCTATATTATATTCTAATTATTGGATGACTAATCAAAAACTCACTAACTGATACAAACATTAAAGTATGCTGTGATGATAATCTAAGCAAGAAATATAAATTTATACAAGATAGAATAACAGACTAACGAATACATCACCGTGTTTCACCATGGAGCGGGCCCTTACTCCTGGCTTGCACTGTGGATGGAGAAAATGCTGTTTCTACGTTGTTTTAATCATGCAAAGTATAACTTTATTCCAACACAGCATATGCTGATACAATATGTTTGCTGAGGTTCCTTACAGTAATCAGCAGAAATGTACAGCCCATTACGTACGTTTACTGCTTCTTATATAGGCACAGCTTTAAAAATGCAATAACTACGGTGATAGGTAATCCATACCAAGAATAGCAGAAATCTGATATATGCAGATAATAAGTATTTTGCTGTTACCATACCAATGGACTATTATTGTCTTTATATTGATTATGTTGCAGTCTTGTTTTGGTCCATAACCAATAAGTAATAAGACATAATTTGGTTGTAACAGAATGTTTAGAACCATAGGTTTTTCAGCATATATCCACTTAAGTCTCCTTGCTATCATCTTCACATATTTACATAGGTTTTTCATTCCATATTTGCCCCATGATGTCTGCAGCAAATGTTGATGAAAACAAAGTGTCTCCATGCTAGCAAGAAACAATATGCAATACAAATTAAGGCTTGCAATCTTCCCCTATAATATTATAAGAAATATTTCCATCGAGGTAAGTATGTGTCATATATTTTAAAGTTGATGGAGATTTAGATTGGTGAAAGAGCTACAAGAAGATGCATAGCGGGCGACAGGAAGAATTATGACATATTATCAACTTGTTAGATAAATACAATTTGATCTTATTTATTCACATATTCTATCTAATAACTATATTCAAATACTATTCATAAATATTAGATCATATGCAGCATAAAGGAGAAAATGGAATATTAAAATAAATATTGAAATGAACATGAAGGCTTATATGAAGGGTAAAATATGGCATAATCTAGGACATAAATTGCTCTCATCACTCATGATATCCTTCCTTACATCAAGTCTCATAATTTTTCACTTGTGTACAAGTTTGCCACACCGAACACGTTGCTAATTATCATTAAAAGTTAAGCTCAACTTTTAATGTTCTTAATTTCCTTAATGACACAATCACGGAAGGATATGTCATCAACATGTGACGACAATCATCTCATAAGACAATAACTTTTAAAGTTTACATGCGATTTGAAATTTTGAAAAAAATGAATATCCCCTCCCCCTCCAACTAACCAAGGGCATGGGTCCCACTAGGCCAGGATATGCAAGAGTAATAAATTCAAAAACAACATGAATTTCTAATAAAGAATGAATAAAATAAAATATATGCAAGGTCATGTTGCACGTACCTGGCAAGTGCTGAAGGAAAAGTGTTATGGAAAAGATTATTGAAAGTGATGGGATGGGATGGTAAGATGGTGAAGAGAGAGGGTGAGTTGAAGTGTATGGCAGAGAAATTACTTTAAAAAAGAAAGTGTTTATTATGAAAATCTTGAATGGAATCAAGATTTAGCAGCAGTCAAGGTAGAAGACCTAAACTGCTCGGCTGCAAGAACTAGTATATCTTCGCTATGCTGAAACTCCTATAGGAACTCCTCGCGACTAACTGGTTTATTGTAGAGCTTGAGGCGATGCCCATTGACAAGTAACTTGAATCGAACAGGATCAATAATAGACAACTGGACTGCTCCATTGGGAAATACAACAACAATTTTATATGATCCTAACCAGCGAGTTTGAAACTTTCTTGGATTGTGTTGACACTTGGAATCATAAAGAAGGGTCCAATCTCCCACAACAAACATTTTATCTTTGATAAACTTATCATGCCACTGTTTCCGTTGATGTTGGATGAGTTCGTGTTGTTCAATGCAGATTTGCGCCATTCATCAAGGCCATTTAAACTCAAAATTTAGTCTTGCTATGCAATAGTGAGTTCCATACCAAGCTCCAACGTAGTCCTTAATGTTTTATATTCAAACTCCACAGGCATTACAATTGACCTACCATAGACAAGCTCAAAAGGTGTAAAACCTGTTGTAGATTTCCAGGTGGTTCTATAAGCCCAAAGAGCTTCAGGAAGGCGTGTGGCCCAATCCTTCCTGTGAAGTGCTACTGTTTTGGTGAGAATGGCTTCCAGCTCCCTGTTGGTAACTTCTACATTAGCTTGGGGATGGTAAGGTGATGATTTAGCATGCCGAATAGTATATTCATCCATGAGAGTAGCTATCAGATTAGATGTAAATTGAGCTCCTTGATCAGATGACAACTCCCTAGGGACTCTAAATGTGTAAAGATGGATTCATACAAGAACTTGGCAACATTGTTATCCCTTGGGTGTTTCATGGGTTTGTCCTTTGCCCACTTAGTTACATAATCAATGCAAACTTGAATATAGGATTTACCTTGTGAAGAGGGTTCAATAGGACCTACAAAGCCAATCCCCCATTTATTAAAGGGTGCAACAACTACTTGAAGCTGCAAGGGCAGTTAATCCGATTTAGTGGGTCTTCCCATATGTTGACACTTATCACATTTCTTTGTGTATCTAGCTGCATCCTTGTGTAAAGTTGACCAATAGTACTTGGTTGTCAATATTTTAAAGGTTGTCCCTTTGGCTGCAAAATGACCTCCATAGGGCTCATCATGACATGCCCTCAAGATATCATATGTTTCATCTTCCCTTACGCACCGACACATTACTTGATCAGGACCAGTATAAAACATACAACCAACAATCCAAGAATAGTTAAAGCTCTTCTCAGCTAGTAACTTTCTTTCTTTGGTAGAGAAGTGAATTGACATCTTTCCTGTGGTTAGGTAATTTGCAATATTTGCATACCATGGATTTTGTGTTGACAATAGGAAAAGGTGTTCATCTGGAAAATTGTCGTCAATGGCTGTAGGATCATTAGGGACATGCAACTGAGAGAAAAAGTCAGCTACCACATTAGCCTTGCTAGGTTTATCTATTATGGTGATATCAAATTCCTACATAAGTAACAACCAACGAGCCAATCTTCTTGATATTGTAGGCTTATTCATCAAATACTTTATAGCAGAGTGATTAGTATGAACAAATATTTCATATCCAATAATATAGTGCTTGAATTTATTTAGTGCATAAATAACTGCAAATAGCTCTTTTTCAGTGACTGTGTAGTTAAACTCTGCACCTTGCAAGTTTTTACTGATGAAATAAATAGCATGTTCAATTGAATTTACCTTTTGGCCTAGCACTGCACCTATAGCATAATTGGAGGCATTTGTATGGATGTGGAAAGGTAGTCCCCAATTGGGTCCTCTTAAAACTAGTGCTCTGGTGAGACCTTCTTTAAGCTGCAGGAAAGATGTAACACACTCAGAGTCCAAGGCAAATTCAGAATCCTTTTTTAACAAGTTATGAAGGGGCGCTGCAAGTTGATTGAAATTCTTGATGAAGCTTCTATAATATCTAGCATGTCTTAGGAAACTTCGTACATCCTTATGCTTCTTTGGCATAATCAAGGTATTAATGACTTCAATCTTTGTTGGATCTACTTGGATGCCTTTGATGAGATAAAATGACCTAGTACTACTCCTTCCATCATCATAAAACATTTTTCGCTGTTTAGGGAAAGGTTATAGTCTTGGCATCTCTTGAGTACCATCCCTAAGTTGGCTTTTGCCTCCTCTAAAGTAGTCCCATAAACAATAAAATCATCCATGTAGATCTCCATACAGTCAATCGATATATCCAAAAAGATACTTATGATAGCTCGTTGGAATGTGGCTGGGGCATTACACAAGCCAAAATGTAAAACTAAGTAGGAAAAAGTTCCCCATGGGCATGTGAAAATTGTTTTTTCTTGATCCTCTAGAGCTATTTGTGTCTGATTGCAACCACTAAAACCATCCAGAAAAGAGAAACATTTCTTGTCAGCTAGGTTGTCAAGAACTTGATCTATAATTGGTAAGGGAAAGTGGTCTTTCTTAGTGGCTCAATTGAGCTCCCTATAATCTACACAAACTCTCCATTTTTCTCCCTTCTCTGGTACTATAACTAGGGGTGAGACCCATTGGCTATCAGAGATGGAGTAGATAAAACCAACACGTAATAGTTTTTGTAGTTCATTCTTAACTATATCCCTTAAACATGGTTAACTCTGCTTTGAGGCTATCGGACAGGTTTGAAGTCAGGACTGATGTAAATCTTGTGACTGCGAAGCATAGGGTCTAGTCCTTTCATGTTCATGTAGTCCCAAGCAAATGCTTTTTGATTCTCCTATAGTAATTGCAATGTAATTTTCTGATGGGAAGGTGATAAAGCATTGTTTACATTCAACTCCGTTTTTGGACCAACTTCCATCTTAATAACCTTATCTATCATGAATAATTGGGCAACAGGAGAAGAATCCATCTCATGAGGTAATAATGAGTGAAGGAATTGGGAAGCTTCTGAATGTTGGGGTGTGTTCAAAGGTGGTAATATGATTTCTAGGACACATTCCACTTGAGGACACACTTGAGGCTCTACATATTCATTCATGATAATGGATGAAATGATCTCATCTTCTTCTCGAGAGGCTACAAATTACTCTTGACCTATCATTATTAGTTGATGGATGGAATTGACCTCTGGATCATCGTCGCCCAAGTCTAGCCAGATTACTTAGTCATCTAGCAACAGTGGCTGAGCAAGGGAGTATAAGGTCATGTTCTTAGTATGAATACCATTGGATATTGTCATCTTTCTAGACCGACAAGCTATATAGGCATCTGTAGTGGCTAACCATGGTCGCCCTAAAATTAAAGGATATCCACCCATGTTAGCCTTTGGGGAAAGGACAACAAAGACTATTGGATACTCCCAAGAGTTTAAAGTGACTATGACATCTTTCATCATCCCATTCGGTTTGATAATAGAACTATTAGCAAGCTGAAGTATGGTTGGTGTTTCTCTGAGACCAATGATATACAATTGAGACAATACCTCCTTTGTCATTACATTTATAGATGCTCCTAAGTCAACTAAAGCATTTTGAACTTGCATCCCATGAATAGTGACAGTAACCACAGGACTCCTAGGGTCAGAATATTTAGGTACAATTAATTTATCCAACATTAAATCAGACAATTGTCCTAAGACTTGAATAGTTTTTGGATCCTTCTTTTTTCTTGGCTGTTTGATACATGCTTCCTTGATAGCTTTAGTATAGGCAGGGACTTCCTTGATAGCATTAAGTGATGGTATTTGTACTGTCATTTGCTTTAGCTGATTGAGCAAATCAATTACTGCTTGGTTTTCTGCAGGCCGGCCTTGTTCCATCAACCTATGAGGAAATGGAGGTCCTTTGGCTACAGAAGAGGTCTGCTGATTTGACACATCTGTCTGTTTAGTCGGGGAATCTTCAACTTCAATTATTATGGGCCTTTGGGGTTGATGGAGCCCAAATTTGCAGAATTAAGGACTCCATTTATATCTCTTTTTTACCCATCTTTATATTATATTTCATCCTTTTATCATTAACATGCCGACTAAACTAAAACCTGGAAGATCATAATGCTAGTAAGAGATTCGATCTGGATGATGAGCTAAGTATACTTTTCAGCTTGTCCATTAATTAGGTTTCACAGAATTTAAGCAGAGCCCACAATATAAATATCCTTGCAGATTCATACATATGTGTGTATGTGTGAGTTTCCAGAATAAAATAGCAGCAGTGACTCTATTTTCATTTCAAAGTGTGTCAAGCTTAGACCTGCACATTCAATAAAAAGAGCTTACTACCAGTAAATGTATTTAAGGTTAAGCTGTCCATTATGACATTTACTTAAAATCAAGTCCCAGCTGTAGCGCGTCACTCCCAGCCAAAGTTCTGAAATTATTGTCACAAATGACATGCAAGAGTAAACAAATAATCCACAGAAGTGTCACTGCATTACTTGTTCCTTGGTATTTGTGAATGTAATAACAACCTGATGATAACTTTGTATACTAGGATATATGGAATGGTCGAAACTGGAGTCAGCAACCACATATAATGATGAGCTCTTGCACACTGAAAAGATACCGGAAGTTACTTGCAACTACTTAAAGAATAATGTTTGAAGATAAATCGTTGAAGTATTATAGTGGCCAGTCAAACAAAGATCTTTGGAATCCTTCATCGAAAATTTGAACGAGGGATGTGCTTTCTGACTTTAGCACAGATCTAATTCGATTCTGGAGGATGAAACTGCATTGTTATTGAAGATGTTAGGATTTCAACACAAGCATGTTTGATTATATGATAAGCAACTGATGACAGTAAACTCGTGAAAAATTGAGCAGCAATGATGGTTATCATAAATAGTCAACGGAAATATGAGCCTCTAATGAAATGGTAATGCATTTAGCACTATAAGCGGCATGGTCAATAGATGATGCAGGACCGAGTATCTATACAGAAATGGCCAGTCTGATTATAATGGTTAAAAACAATGATAAAAATTGATGAAGGAGACCAACAGAATGGAATTTCATTGAGATGACAATATGAAAGATGCCACTTCACAGAGAGTAAGGGACCGATGTAATTCTTCATGCAGAGAACCGTCGATTATCATTTGATATTTGCTCCAAATTCTCGAGGCCTACAGGTGTGGACAAGAGTTCTGTGTCATATATCACACAAATTTTCTAACATTACTCTGTTTTTGTTGCAGGTCCAATGAAGGCGCATGTTGAAATGAGGAGACCATGCGAATTTGGAGAATAAGGACACGAGTCACCTTCAAAAGGCATAAATTATCTTTGTGGAACAATATATGGCACTTCACAGGAGTCACCTAGAAGCCTAAGTGAAGACGATGGGAGAAGCGAATGTTTTGTAATTGCCGTGTAATACAAACAGAAGTTGGAGCCCTCTTATGACGGAAACTGGGATCATAATAATCAAATGAATATAAAGGTATGAAGACCTGATAAGTTTCTGGAGATATATTGTTTCATTTGAAATGTCATTGCAAGCATGAGCAAGCTACAGAGATATACACGCAAAGGATACGGCAATGAATCAAACGGCTGAATCTAGGTGAAAGGTTATATGGCACCACAAGGATTTTTTCAGATCTAATTGATAAATCAAGGAGAATTGGGAGATTTACGTGCTGTGGGAAGGAATAATGCTTGTTCTAACATAGATTTGGATTGTGTATAGAGGCAAAGTTCCTAAATAAATTGGTTAATAAATTAAATGTATACTGAGCGGCTTGTGAATTATATTCATAGCATATATATAATTAAGGTCATACACCCGGTTAGTTAATAGTTATGGAGAGGCACTTTGTTATTGTGAGAAGCTTTGCACCTCTTCATTGTCTATAAGTATTACATGTAAAGTGAATAATAGATACAATTCATATTTATTTTAATTTTTTTACATATTATGCACTTATGATGTATTGTATTCTCCGATTGGCGAAGAAACAAATTCTTGATCAAAGCCCATGGATTGAATTGGGTGAATTTTGTGCAATTCGGATAAATTCGCAATAGATGGATCCTCTATAAGGAATGTCTTTAGTGAGATTTTATTTTTGGCATAATTATTTATTCTAAATTTCAGAGTTGAAATATTATTAAGTTGTGTCCTTTATAATTAAAAAAAAAAAATTCTATAAATATTTAATGTTTGGACAAGTGGACTGGGTCATTATTGCATTTTAATCTTGATAAACGTAAATATTGTGAAATATTTTATTGTTTCCATATTTATGTCTAGTTTGTCTCCATATCGCAGGCGTTAAAGTGCATCCTAGACTAGTTTAAAATTGTGTTCATATAATTGATTCGTTGCGTCTGAATTGTTGAAATTGTTTATAGTTTAAGTAAATTGAGAACTTTATAAAGTTGTACATTTCAACTTATAATATTGACACTGATTGCCCATTTAATTCAGCACTAGTTTTTTATGGTACTCTTGATTCATAATCCATATGCTGGCAACTGTTTCATTTCTTTCTATTGAGGAATTAATATATTCATTTGTTGCGTTCATTCTTTATTTAAAACATTATCACATTTATTTATTTATTCATAATTTTCAAGTTTAAAGTTTTTCTATAATCCTTGTAGTTCGCATTCACATTCTAATCTTGCTATAAGCGTCTTGGATATAAATGTTCTATCCAGGATTAGGTACATTTGCCTTGGCCTTGCAGAGCCAAAAGCGCAGGGGATTTGGATCGCATCGATCAATCCTGTCAAGTTGGCTTTAACTGGTTGGATATCCTAGCATCGAGCAGGCAAGGCTCGTAGGATTCCAATTTGCGGTTTTGGGAACCAACAGGGGTGAAGGAAGAGTAGTGCCTGACCTTAAGTGGACATCATTCAAGGAAATAACATAGCTTTGTTGTGTTGGCTGTTTGGTATTGTTGGGATTAGGATTAGGCTGAGCTGGTAGTCGAGTTTGCTTAGGAGTATTAGTGGCTACAAGAGGAGGCATTAGAACCTGCTGCTGAAGTGGTGGCATTAAGGCTTGCTGACTAGGTTTGGTATTCCAATTTTGGTTTTGTGACCAACCTTGCTGAGGCTTTTGCCAATTATTATTTCCACTAAAACTAGTATTTTGCCATTGATTGTTACTATTATAACTTTGAAGAGGATCTTGTGGCATACCTTGTCTTTGAGCCCATGGCTTTCGTTGAGCAATGTAGAGCACCTCTCCATTTTCATCAATGGCTTTAAACTTAGTAGGCATTTATTTAGCTAACATGGCATCAGCTTTGTCCTTCCTTCTCGCTTGCATGGTATCCAGTTGAGTGGCTACATCATTAATGATGTCTTGTTTGAAATCTGACAGCAAATTGGATAGTTCCATCTTTGATACTCTTGAATTGCCATTAGACTTATGTGATAGGTCTCTAAGTCCCTTACCTTTCTTCACAGTGGCCCTGGAATAATTCAAACCTATAATCTGTATATCAGTCCAGTTTTTCTGAGTGATATCTCCTCCTGCCATAAGTTCTAGAGCTTCAATACTTCCATCATTTACACCTCTTAGAAAAAGATGTTTCTTTGATTCCTCATTCAGTTGATGCTGTATGTTATGCTGCAGGTTGAACATGAACTGTGAAACATAGTCTTCCAAGGTTTCATTGTCCTTTTGGGACATTTTGAAAATGTCACCCCCTTTCAAATTTCGACCCCTGCAGTATTCTTTATACTTTGCAGGTCAATCTGCTACAACATTGGCACCCAACCCCATGAACCATCTCAGAGCAGCTTCCTTTAAGGTGGATGAAAACAACTTCAGCTTGTGAGCATCAGTTTTATAGTCATAACTTTTGCAAAGGATATCAAGTTGAAAGAGGAAACAACTTCAGCTTGTGAGCATCACTTGTATAGCAATAACTTCTGTAAAGGATATCACGGTCTTAAGTAAAGGCCATAGAACTTGGGAAGTGCAACAGAAGATATATTCTTCAAGTTTTGATTACCTTGCTGAGGAGGAATAGGAAAAGGAAATGTAGGCTGAGGCCGAGCCATTCTTGGAGGAGGACCTGGCGGTGGTGGTTGATAGATAACAAGGGGAAGTGGATTATCTTGGTATTCAGGTTCAACAAAAAGATCATTCAAATGCAAGGATTCTTTAGAGCATGAGGGTATTTGTTCTTGAGCAGCAGCGAATAGATTTTCAAAAGGCTTTTCTTTTTCGTTCTCGCTGTGAGGTTCTTTAGGCTCAGGATTAAAAATGTCTTCTTGAATATTACAGGGAAGAAATCTCCCAAGGAGGTCTCTTCTTCTAGGCATACAAAATAATGCAGAATTTAAGCTAACATAATGACTTTACGATTGAACTAGATTGACACCTTCCCTAGCAACGGCGCCAAAAATGGCTGATCAACTTAATACCTTAGTAACAAAGGATTGGACATCCTTTCACGGCGATTCTATGGTTAGAGAGCATCATGTGTTTTACCTAAAATAGTTCACTGACTTCATTTAACTTGTCAACTTGAGAGCGTAAACTTGAGATGGTGACCTCAAATTATATGCTCTAATTCTTTTTTAAGTCATTACAACTAAAGCAAAGACAATGTTGAAAGAAATCTATGCTAGAAATTGAAACAACAATTGAACTTAAAATAATGCTGCAAACAGTTAACCTATCTATGCACCTGTGCTGCAGAAATAGTTCACTGATTTTGTTATTAATGGTTGTAGGAGCAACATAATTCTACCTTACTTAGAAACAAGAAGAAAATGAAATCTATTCTAATAGAATAGTTCACTCACCAAGTGGCCTCCCTTGGATGAGTGAACAGAAAAGACAATCAAGATAAGAGAAATAAACTTGAACTGCTCATTCTATTCATTCATGGTGAAAGAATTGCACTTGATTAAAAATAGTATCACACTAAATCAACTTATCTTATTTCTTCCTCCAAAACTGCTCTCAAAGCTACAACAATCATTATTTAAAGGAAACTACTGCTACTTCCTAACTCTAGAATCACTCCATTAATGAGGATCAATTACAGACTCAAAGTTTGAAACAAAAATGTCTTTAACCACGAATAAATCCTCCAGGAATATAGCAAGTTGTGGAAGTTACATTCGTGCGCTGCAACAACATAAAGCATATAATGACTTGCTCCACTTGCAACAGTTTAGCAATCCAGTGGGCTTTGACTTTAGCGCTAAGGTGTTGATCTTTGAATATCCGTGGCAGGTACCTGCAAAACATTCAATGCGCACACAAATTCCACATACATATATTTGTTTCATCATCGGTACTAGAGAAAGGATGCAAAGTTCAAATTACCATTCTTGCAAATCTTATGGCTATAGGAGGAAAACTACCCAAGACATAGCATAAATGGGGAAACATTTATCAGCATGTAACATTACTTCATTATACCATTTCTGTCCATAGATTCAAGCAAATATAGCATATTTGAACTACCCATACTTCTACTTCATGTCTTAACATATATATAACATATACATAAAAACATAAGTTCATGTGCTTTAAACCATAGAGTCATCACTAGTTTTGCAAGATAACTGCTTGAAAACAAGATAAAAAGATTTTAAAGTAATGGCCTTTTGGAGGCCCATCAATGTTTTCAGATTGGGCACATGGCTTGCCAATTTTCTAAGGAGAGATGGGGAAAGACAGCCTCTTGGAGGAAGGATGCATCCCAGCTCCATTACATGGTGGAAAAGAAGGGGGAACAACAAAGGAGATTTTCTCAGGGAGTTTGGTGTGATCTGCTTCAACAAGAATTTTTGAATTCTACTATATAACCAGTTTTGTATATAGCATTAAGGTTGTTAACTCAGCAAGTGATAAGATGTTAGTGCCTTCAAATAAAATTGCTATGCTGGATGGAATGGAGAAAAGAAGAAGTTTAGAGGCATGGGTGGAGGATGACCTTGCTGTTGAGAACCAAAATCAGCAAGATTTGGAGAAGTGAGATTCACCAAAATCAGCAAGAAGTAAGGTATGCGGCTGATGGGGGTTTGTGTGGAGGTAAATCTTTGGTTTTGCTTGAGGAGGCAGCCAAGATAGAGGAGGGTTGGGTAATTGTTAAGAGCAAAAAAGTCAAAAAATCAAAGACATCCTTTGATATGACTCTACATTCACATAGGAAAGGAGGAGTTAAGGACAAATCTTGAATGACATTGGTTGTTTCTGATCTAAACCTGTTAATGGATCTTATCGATATTTGTGTCTTTGGGGCAGATGGTTCCCTTATCGTAGTCATCACTAGACTGGATCGGGTTTCTTTTCAATGCAGATTTAGAAGCGGATATGGAATGTAGGAATTTTTTTCTTGATGCTGATGCAGGAGGAAACATATATATATATATATATATATATATATATATATATATATATATATGCAAAGAAATGCAAGAAATATACAAAAAGAAATCATTTGATAGTATAACTATGATACTTCACCCTTTATCAAAATTCACATCAATATGTGCTTGTTCAACATTAGAGTTATATATATGCAAAGAAATGCAAGAAATATACAAAAAGAAATCATTTGATAGTATAACTATGATACTTCACCCTTTATCAAAATTCACATCAATATGTGCTTGTTCAACATTAGAGTTATATATATATATATATATATATATATATATATATGCAAAGAAATGCAAGAAATATACAAAAAGAAATCATTTGATAGTATAACTATGATACTTCACCCTTTATCAAAATTCACATCAATATGTGCTTGTTCAACATTAGAGTTCTGACAATGTTATAACCAATTGCCAATTGGTCATGTTCAAGATTCCAAAAAAAAAAAATTTTAGTTCATGATTGAAGATTCAATCAACTAATAGTCTAATATGCATCAGAGTCTTAATCATAAGGATATGCAAGAAAATCCACATTCTCATCTTCATCTCTAAACGCTGAAAGATCATTTAAACCAAAAATGGTTCCACTTATGCTAGATACACCATGTGACACGCTATCATCATCACCATCTCCAGTTGTAGTAAGGTCATGAAGTGTTGCATCCAAATCCACACACTCTGGGGCTACATCCGAAAGCTTTGTTGTCCCTTCCTTGTAATGATCATTCTTATGTGAGAAAAGATGCAAGTTGGTGTAGACAAAGACCAAGTCCTAGCTTTCTTGGAGCCCAACTGTTGCTCTTCACTGAATGGATAAATGAGTGTGTACACCAATTCCTTTTAGTAGCAGAAGAACTAGCAACCTAGTAGATTGTGGTCACAAAACATACAAATGAAAAGAAAATTAATTTTAAAGAATGTGTGAAACACTAAATTCTAAATTGCAAGCGGTAAATATAAAACAAAAAAAATAAAAAACTTACCTTTGATAGGACCTTGATTGCAAGAGGTTGAAGATGCTTGAAAGGTTGACCATACTTGTACCACCATGTGATAGCTTGCATTCTATTTTGGTCCTTTTCATGCAAATGGAGAATGCTTTAATCCTGAAGCTAACAACCCAAATTCTAGCCTCAAATTTTCATGCATTTCTTCTAGTGGGAAGAGTCTTGTAAGAGCTTTGTGGCATCCCTCAACAACATCCTCATCCGCAAATGGTGCAACTCTACCCGGCATACCAAGTACCTCCTCACTATAGTACCTAGGAGATAAGGCATATGCAAGGAGGTGAAATGGGGTAGTCATCTTTTCCCAACGATGGTGGATGATTGTTTCCACTTGATTGCATAAGGCTTCGCTTTGTGTGGGGTCACTCTCATGTGCTTGTATAGAATGTTTTACCTTCTCAACCATGGTGTCCGTGCCATCATAAACATCTCCTAAGCAAGGTGTATCCGTATCAGAAAAGCATAGCCTAGTCATGATGGGCTTGGTGAAATCCAATATATATGGTGAAATCCAATATATATGGTGAAATCCAATATATATGCCACGTGAGCCCACCGACTCTCATCCAAGACCAAATCCATGAACCTTTGGGCTCTTTCTAAATTTGAGGCCTTTCGTATGCCTCATTGATTAGAGATGACAATTTGGCTTAATGCATCTTTTACCTTGAGGAGCTATCTCATAACAATTATATGAGATGCAAAACGGGTATCAACAACCTAAGCAAGTTAACAATATGTCAATTGATAGTAAAATTATAAATTTTAGCTAAATTACAAATCCATGAAACATTGAAACTTAGTAATTTCAAAAAATAAATCTACCTTCAGCAACTCTAATTTGGAGTGTGTTCTAAACATAGATTGTAACATGTGGTGGTTTGTCATAAACATTTGTATCTCCTCCCCCTTTTGGTAAATCTTCTTCACCCGATCTATTTGAGTGCCAATCTTTTGCATGACCAAGTTAAGGGAGTGTACAGTGCATGGGGTCCAAAAAAAAAGGGTCATACTAGTAGGCTCTCAACCAAGGCACCCGCACCCTTGCAATTTTTGGTGTTGTTTGTGACCACATGTACCACATTCTCACTACCCACCATCTCGATGGCCTTGATGAGAACTCTAGAAATGAATTTGGAGTCCTTCACTTCCCCCTCATAATCAACACCCTTGTCCGAGAGACTACAATCACATTAATCAGTGGTTGGTTTCTTGTATCCCTCCAACCATCTAACACAATAGTTAGACTCGAAGTTTTCCAAGATTTTTTGATTGGTTGGACTCTGGAGGTCTTTCTCTATATGTGTCTTCTCTTGTTGCAATAGAGTTGTATACACCTTTTCATACCTCGGGCTTGTGTAATCTAATGGTGATTCTTTGATTGATGCCACCACTTACTCCCAATATGGTGATCTCACCAAGTTGAAAGGAAGCCCATTCACATAGAGATAACGTGCAATAGCTTCATCAACAAGGTCTCTTGCCTCCATTTTAAATACGGTGTGCAATGGGCCTCTTTTGCAGGTTGAAATTCCCACTTTTGCCTTAGTCTCTTTTGGTACAGGTACTTGCAAGAATGGGTGTTGGGAGGATACAATTGGTTCCGTGGGTGCATGTGTCTTGCTCTTTGAGGATGGAGCTTGATAGTAGCTTTTTTTTGATTTGTTGACCAATGCATCAACTTCTCGTTCTTTTACAAATGAAAGTATTTCTGCACTAGTTATCCCAGTACCATTTTTGCCTTTGCACATTATAAATCCTTTGCTAGTAGGGCCCATAACATGAAGCTTAACTTGGGAATATGAGCTATTGAAAGGTTTTCCTTTGTTACTTTGACAATAATTGCACTTCCAATGGTATGAGCCACCTCCTAAAACTTGTGATATCCTTGTATGTCTCCACAAAGGAGATCCTATATCAGTTTTGAAATTACCAGTCCCTTGCCCTCCATGGGCCCCCACTGAACTTTGACTAGCACTACCACTGGTGTCCATTCTTCCCTAGTTTTTTGCAACCTATTATATAAGAAAATAAATAAATTTTAATTAGGTTCTAATTACTATGAATGTCATGCATACAAGTGCAAAAAAGTGAAAAAAAAATTCTAAATAGAAACCCAAACTTGCTTCTTTATATCTTTAATTTTTTTTTTTGGAAAAATACTTGAAAAATTTCTTCAAGAACTTGAAATTTTTTATCAAAAACTCAAAAAAAATCATCAGAGTACGCAAGAAAGGGATTGATCACTTACCTTAAATGCTTTAAACTCTTTCGAGGAAGCTATTTCTCACCCTCTGATTGATTCTATTCGAAAATGCTGGATTCGCCTTGACAATGCAAATTGGAGAGCAAATGAGAAGTAGGCTGTAGCTGCAAACAAAGTTCCAAAATGAGTTGGGAATGCTTCAACTTTCAGCTTGAGGGTCATTTTAGGGTTTCATTGCAAAAAAAGGACCTAAACATCAATTAAGCACATGCAAATTGGGCAACTTAAGTTGTTTTTTGTTTTTTAATGTATTTCTGGGCGCTGGACCCATTGATGCCTCCAGGTGCGTCTGGAAGCCTGTGGCTGGCTTCTTGGAAGCCTCTATGGGGCTTCTAGACGCATCCGACATCTGTCCGCATTGTGTTCGCATCCAGGTCTATCGTAGACGAATCGGTATCTGAAAATAAAACTAAAAACTTTATTTCTGAGAATAAAATAAATTGCAGATTAATAGTGAATGATCTTGTGTGAAGAGAAAATCAATATAGTTAGGTACAGAAGCTCAAGAGATCATGATTGCACAGAATATTGTTTAAATGCCTGTAACAAGTTATTCTAGTTTGTGCTACGGTGAAATGTATTAATGAAATTCTGAACCATTGGGGCAGAACAAGATGAAACAGAATGTCATTTACAATTTAAGAGTGAAGTGGATTGGGTTGTGTTCGTGTCTTTTCTATGCAGAACAGATTGAAAAACCAAGCATGAAATTATCTTGGAAAATATCATGTTCCATTTGCACAGTGGTTATTGCCTTAAATGCTTAGAGTTGATGTAGTAGTTGAGGAAATGAATGGTGACATTCAGGGACAAGATGTTTGACAGCTTTGTGAATATCTGTTCTTGCACATTTTCTTTGAATTTACCTTGGGAAGTAAAAATATTGATTGAAATATACTAATAATTGAGTTAATACTTTAGTTTAAGGTCACGAGTAAAAAGTTTGTAATAGAGTCTGCTGATTAAAGGCTAGGAGTCAGAATGAACAAAATTGTTGGCTCAAAGATCATTTGTCAAAGTTTGGAAGGGAGAATTTCAAACTGATTATGCTCAAAGACAGATTATGACATTCATTTGTATGAATGGGGCTGCATGTAAACATGCTAGGATGTCAAAGGAAGACTTCTTTCTGGAGTTCGTTTTGCAGAAAATTTAAATTATTTAGTGCTAATGCTTTTTTAATCAAAGGTATACTTGGATACCTTAGTTATGATTTATTTAGCACACTAAAGAGAATAAGGTAGAGTTTTAATTTGAGGTATTGAATCATATAGTAAAACAAGTTTGAAGTCATAGTTTTGTGTCAAGATGTTTATGGTACTTGTCAAAAATTTGAACGTTTAGGTTTTGGGTAAAGTCTAATGCTGTGCTATAAAGTGGTTGAATCAAGTCTAATGTCATGCTGGAATGTTAAGTAGTTGTTTTAGGGCTTTTAAATTTTGTTGAAGTATTGGAAGACCAAGTGAACAATTACAAAGTGGGAACAAGTTGTGGCTTGGGACAGTTGTAATTGGTTGGGGAAGTTGAGAGTTGTTTTGGTTTAAAGATGTTGCTGAGAGTATTTTGTAGGTTCCAGTTTGGTAGCACTCACTAGTGTGTCATCTATGGTTATTGTCTGAGCACAAGCAGGTGAGTTTCTTCAGGTAAAACATCTGTGGTTGAGGGATCAGTTATCCTTTCAACCCTGTGTTACTGGGTATGGGTCCTGGTCTTAGTATGGCATGGGAATAGCCCCAGATTGTGGGTCCAGCTGGAGTATGTACTGGTCGAACTTGGGTCAGATTCACCATTTGGGACTGTACCAACATCAAATAGGGAAAAGAAAGAATGAAAAAAAGGGAAAGAAAATCTAAAAAATTGTGGCTACGAAATTAGTTAAAACAAAATATCCCACCTCGAGTGTCTGCCATTGAGGACTGTGGCAATATCTTGTTTAGCATCCAGTAAAGTTTAGTAGCATTTTTGTAAGAGTAATATTGTTCGATGTGGATTTCTGTTCATATTGTGGGTCCATCAGATGAAATTTGTCTGAGTTGTATTTGATGATAAAGATTCAGGGATATTTAACTGGCCCCAGTTTCACTTTTAAATCCTTGCATTCTTATCTACCAAATTTGCTTGCCAACATAGAAGGAAGATGTAGTCTGAACCTGATTTAGGAATTTCATCTCAAATAGTTAATTTCTTAAACTCTCATACCATGTTTTCAATCAAGGGTAATGGAGATAAGTATTGATCCAATTAACAAATAACTCCTTTCTAAACCATTTTGGCATGTGCGTATATGGGGTGCTTGCTAGTAGTCGATGCATGGGGGGTTGCTCTTGCCAGTTCTTTGTTTTTAAAATCTCACGAGCTAATAATTAATTTTTCAGTGGAATCCATAAAAGATGTTAGTATTAGCCAACATTGTCATCAATTTTGTACTGTACAACTTTATTATTATTTTTTATTGAACAACACTGTATAACTTTTAGAAGTCTTGTGTACATTGTGTGAAATTCATGGCATTTTTAGTTTTTTTCTTCTTTTATGCCTATTTTGTGTCGGTTATAAACCTGGATTAAAAAATCAACATGTTCAGGAGGTCAAAAAATTTGGAGACAAATATTTAATAGGAATTGAAAAGTTTGGACCAAGTTGGACAAGTCTGGCATATTCGAAGTACTGGACTCTGTCAGCTTCGAACCAAATTTGTCTGGATTTGGTAACTATGACTGTGGATTTATAGGTTCTCTCTATAAGAGCTTTGCAGACTCAAATAGAAATATGTTATGTTGGGCCATTTAGTTTTCTGATTCAATGCATGTTTGCTTGTCTCCTCTTCTCATTTGTTTGGACTATCTTGTATTTTAGGGCTTATACATTTCCCATGGGAGAGTTTGGTTCTGCTGATTGAAAGCTTGAAACACACATGCACCATTAGATGCTGCAACATTCACAATTAGAAAAGAGCCTATATTATTGGATTTTACAATTCATGGAATCTTCTGATTTTGTTTCTCTATTTGAAGTTCTGTATATAGAAATCTGTGTTTCTTGGAAATAACTTGTGTTTGAAAGCCTATTTAATAAATGTTAGATATTCTTACAGTCCTTTTTGTTCCACCTCTGCACATGCAATGTTTTTGTGGTGTGAAACCTTGTACACAGCATATCTCGTTCCATTTGGTTAATGGCTCTGTAAAAATTGAATCTAATAGGTATGAAAATGTAAGAAGTGCATATTTGGGTCTTCTATCAGACTTAACCATCTATAATTCACAGTTTTGTTCTTCCATTAATCCTCCTTGTGGCTGTTTTCAAGTTTTTTTTACTTTTATTGTATGCTGTTGAAAATGAATTTTAGCATCAAAGGTGGCTTCGATTAATTAACAGGGCTTTGAATCTTTGTATTTGCTTTGTTGCTTTAACTATTGTCTATTTATAATATTGGCACCAATATGCAATTGTTCTGCCTAAAAGAGAGTTTTGTGAAATGCCTTCCTACTATCTTTTTGTGCTTCAACCAATCAACTTTTAGCAGGGATAAATAATATAGAATTTATGATTAATTAGGGAAGCTAGAGTTCTAGTTTCAGAAAAGTATATAAATTGTGGAAAGAAAATGTCTAATTTTTTGCAGTCCTGCTCCTTCTGATTTCAGTGTTTTAAAGAGTTATTTACCAGAATCTGTTTGTTGTGTATCTATCTAAGGCTGTCTATTTCTATTGTTGGTTGTCACTGTTGTTGGTAAAGTGGACTCGATTTCATCTTTTGAGGCAAGCTCCACAAGTGAACTGGCGACAGCTAGCCCTCGTCGATACATGCTTTCTCCACGCCAAAGTAGTAGTGTTGGAGCTATTGTCTTTACCATGACCCAGATCAACAAAGCAACTCGTAACTTTTCACCAACACTAAGGATTGGTCAAGGAGGCTTTGGAATGGTTTATAAAGGTCAGCTTGATGATGGTCGAATTGTTGCTGTCAAACGAGCTAAGAAGGTATGATTAGCTTATGCAATAATTTACATATGTAAACTGTAACTGCTTATAAATATTTTTTATCAAAGTAAATTGAATAGAGATAAAGAGAAGATCCCACAACATATCTTTGGTGGTTGTTCATTCCCACGCGTTTGTTCTACTTATTATGTGGAATAGAGATACCAAAGGGCTGGCATCAAGACCTATTAACCAGGTCAGGCAAAGTGAAGACTTCATTTCATATCTTAGAATTCAGATGTAACAGTTAATGTCCTTATGCTTTCAAAAAGTTAATGGTATTAGAAAGATGATGTAACAGTTACTGCCTTTATCCTTTCGAATAGTCCATGGGAAGATTGTAGTTTTTTTCCATAGGAATGTCTTGCACCTTGCAAAGTTGCCTTTTTTGGTGTTTGTTAACCCACTACTTAAAACTAGACTTATCTCGCAAATATAATTTCACTCATGGGCCTTTCTTATGTATTTTGTAAACATCTGGGTATAGATCAATCTGACCTAAATTTGGGAACCACATGTTTAAGATGCTTAATAGACCATTATTTTTCTCAAGATTATTAAAAATTTGTGTACATCCATTTATTTCAGCTACGTTGCTGGTTCATATTCAGGTTGGACGATCGCTGATTCTTTTCCTTGGTTCTGCATGGTTGTTGGGTTCACCCATACTATATATATTAAACATATATAGAAATGATCATCAATAAAATATAAATATAGTTCTTGTTTAAAGAGGAAATGTTTCTTAGTTACAAAAAACATAAAAATATAGTAGACATTTGACATAAAGAGAAAGGAAAGTGGACCGAATAAATTATATTTGATGGTATTAGGTAGACCCTCAGCTCGTAAATATAAAAAAGGGTTAACAACAATCTGAAACTAACAACCATAACCAGAGTTGGCAGAGTTGTGCCATTAAGTCATTGAGTCCCAGCCTAAACAAGAAGAACAGAATACCAAATAATTTTTTTAGAAGCGTCTTGATAAGAAAAAATGTGCCAAACACCTTAGTTCTCCCTCGAGTTATAAAAATTGTGAAAATTTTGCACAACATGAAGTTTTGTGTCTTCTAAAAAGCCTTTATAGTGAAAAGGTTGTGAAAATGGTGCCACTTGACCTCGATGGAGCATTGGCCCTCAACCCCATTGGGCTCTCTACTCCCAGTTCCCCATTAGTTACTGGGATTTGTTTTTACATATAAGAAATTTGATTACAATTAGTTTGAAAGTGGAGACTTTCCCAGTGGAGAAATTTTCATTACTTTTCCACTCCATCTTATCCCTCCAAACTTTTTCTTCTTGATGTTCTATCATTTTAAAATCTTCTCCTAAGATCCATGGGATTTCTTGTAGGTTATAGGGCCATTTCTATAGCTCTCTATTCTATCTTGTATAATTGTTAGGTGCATAAACAAAACACAATCCAAATATAACATGATCTTATTCTATCATCACCTATACAACTCTGTTGCAAGAAGAAGAGCCATACTACATGACACACTGTGCCCATTTATTAGCAACTAAGGTAGCAGAGACACTTTCCCTTTCTTGATTAGTGGAAATTTGAAGTGAATCCTTCCAATTTAATTTGAGATTAATGTTGAGACAATTTGGTAGTTGGTACTTCTTGCAGGCAAACAACATCTTTGTGCTGGGTCATGTTTAAGAGCCTTTTGACAACATATAATCTATGAGGGGTCACTAAACCTTTGACACTCCAAGATTTGCATTGAAATCCCTTCAATGTAATGTTCCATATTGCGACTTTACTCAATCTGCCCTAAAAATTTCTTTTAGGGTTTGAATAATGCTCAGAAATGGGAATTGTTACTTTAGTATCTTGATGTAGGTGATATGGGATTCCTTTGAAGTTCTATCCAACAAGCTCATTATCATTATGGAGTACTACTCAGGAGATCATACAAGGTGCCTCAAGTTGTTCCACCTAGCCTAGGAGCGCAAAATGACAATCTTCATCTGGCCTCTCAACACACTTGGGGTATCCAGTGTGGCTTCTAGTGACTTGCATCTTTTGTATGTGCTATATCACCCTCCCAAAATGAGATGACACAATGGATGGGAATCTTTAAAAGAATCGGCTTTTGTTGGATGTCTCATGCAACTCTTTCAGATGCTGCCAGATGTCTATTGCCAAATAACAGTTTGGTAGCAGTGCCACCTCTTCCTCCTCAGGTTATGCCTTTTCAACCAAATCCTTTCACAAGGATAAAGGAAAATCTCAACACTCTCAACCCTCTCAATAGAAGGGCTCAAATAAGTTACAGGATGTGCTTGTATGCAAATTTTATTAGATTTCACAAACATTATCATGACTGACAATGCTCTGCTTTGCTAATATAAATCAGCCTTGTTTGGGGGATGTCTATGATGTCATGGATACAATGTTAGAGAAGGTAAAACTTTTTATACAAGCACTTGAGAGTGATCCCACAGAGTGTAAAGCCTTAATCAAGTAGAAACAATCATTCATCATCATTGGGAAAAGATGTCTACCTCATTGTTCCTCCTTGCATATCCCTTATCTCCAAGGTACTATATCAAGGACGTACTTCATATGTCAAATAGAGTAGCACCATATGCAAATGAAGAAGTTGTTAGTGGGTGCTACAAAGCTTTGGCAAGACTCGTCCTAGATGATGACATTCACGAAAAGGTTAGAACAAAATTTGGCTTATTTGCTTCAGGAGCAAAACTTAGTCCTAAAGGACCAATGTGACATGGGAGCTATCACATGCTGGTACCTCTATGGTCAACTATTCAAGCATTTACAACCTTTCGCAATCAAAATGCTCTCACAAGTAAGTTTCAATTGTTTTATGTTTAGCACTTGTATTCTACAATTGTTTAATGCTTTCCATTTTTTATATTTTACTTTAATTTTGTAATTGTGAACATTTTCCAGGTTGCAAGTTCGTCTATTGTTAAACGAAATTAGAGTACATACTCCTCTATCCACTCAGTGAAGAATTACCAGTTGGGCTCTAAAAAAGTTGAAGACTTGGCTTACATTCATACCAACTCGCGTCTTTTGTCACATAAGAAGGAACGCTACAAGGAAGGGGCAGTCAAGCTTTGGGACGTAGAACCTAAGTGTGCAAACTTGGATGGAATGATTCAAAGATCTTACTACAGTCACGAATGATGATGCTGATAACATCATGACACATGGTGCATCTAGCACAAGTGGAACCGATTTTGGTTTAAATGGTCTTGAACTTGTTGCAGTTGGAGGAGTTAGTGATGATGAGGATTTTTTTGTGAATCCATATGATTCTGATTCTGATTCAGATTGATGAACATTGAATCATGAATTTTATTTTGATTTTGCAATTGTGATGATTTTATGATTTGTGTTGGAATCATGAACGTTAACGTATATGATATGGTTTATAATCTTGTAGACCTAGTGAATTTTTGAATTTCAATTTGAATATCTATTAGTGAAGTAGCATACTATCAAATGTTTTAATTTTGTATGTTTCTTTGCATACACACACACACACACACACATACATACATATAAATATGTATATATATGTACATAGATGCACATATATGTATGTATATATGTATATACACATATTTATATATATACTTATATATATATGTACACACACATATATCCAAACACATCCACATCCCCCCAAAACAAAATTCACACATCCACACAGCTCATTCTTGCATCTACATTCGGAACTGCACCTGAATCAGTAACTAAGTCCAATCATAACTCTCAATACTAAAAACATTGAAATGGTAAAATCTAATTGATTTTTCATCACTATGTTTTTTATGCTAGCCATTGCTCAAAGAGAGTTGAAGATTGATTGTTGCATGCTCCAAGTTGGTTCTTGTGCTATTCTTATGCGGTTGCAAGTGTTGATTTGTTCTCAAAGACTTTGACGAGCACCCATATAATATTTGTGCCATTCCCAATTTTTCACAAGCTACCTATTGGTGTGAGTTTTGTTCCGTTCTATTCCCACATAGTCGTGAGGGTTGATAATGATACTTTTGATGACCCATATGTTTTTTGATTAGTGATGGCTGATTGTTGACAACTAGCATTATTACTTTTGAACTAAAACATTAATATGATGGTGTATTTTGGCATTTTGCTAAGCTATTTGAACTACAAATTTTTGATATATTATGGCGGTCGAGCTTTGACTATTAATATGGTATATATTGGTATGTTATTTGACTATTAGCATAGTGGTGCATCTTGAACTTAATTACTGCTGCATGCATGCACATATTATATGTTTTTGCATGGACTATCCCAAAATGAACCCATCCCCCCAAACAATTTGATCAAGCCCACAAACCTGAACCTTGAACTTGATGCTGAACCGGAACTTGCAACTTAGCCTATATGGTCATAATATAGATACTGATGATGATACTTTTGAAGACCTAGACAATGATGCTTTGTAAGTATTGGCCAATTGTTGACACTTGACATTATTGGTTTTTAATTTTAAGATGTAATATGTTGGAAATATTATGATAGGCTAAGTTACTGAGAGGGGAGGGGTGAATCAGTAACCAATAAAACTTAATCCTTAATTAGCAATTAATCTTTCATGTGTATTCTGATCTAATTACATGTATGAGAAACTGAAAACATTACAGCATACATAACACTTTTTGACACACAATTTGGTGACCCTGAAACCTTCCAAATAGAAAGTAAAACTGCGGTGGGGATGATACCCACGGGCTTTAGTACTGTAGTATAAAGTTGGCCTGTTAAGGCTTACAATAAGGACTACTATCAAGAGTGATCTCTTGATGATTTTCCCTGTTAGGAGCAATAAGGACTACTAGATCAACTTTGCAAAAGGATTTACAAACATACAATGAAGTATGCACTTAGTAAAGAGATTTACATAAGACTGTCAGGTCTACCTTGTTAAAGGATTTGATTGATCCACCTGTTAGGATGAAATAGTAGCTGATTTTTTGCTCTGCAACTTGGTTTGCTGAATGAGATTCCTCCGAGTGTAGAAATCACCTTGCTGTGATAGATAAATCTTTGTTGCTCCTTATACTGTTGTAGCCTTTGTAATTCACTCTTCTCTCTTCTCTACTTGTTTTATTACATCATACCATCATATTGGATGTGTTACATATATACCAATCCAATTACAAATTACAAAGTCGGCCAGAATACAAGTTTGCACAAAATACACAAAGTCGGCCCAAATAAAGAAATTCGGGTTTTGAAAACTAGTTTGGTGAGTTTTTGATACTTAGCATCCACTGTCAATGCTCGGCATCATCATGTACTCGGTAGATGTAGAAGCTCGGTCCATACTGATCACTTCCAAGTAGTCTTGAACTCAGTCTGCACTGGTGACTCGGTGAATATTGTGAAACTCGGCATATAAACTGAATCACTTGATTCACACTACATAGCTTAGTCAATGCTATCACTACGAGCTTTGTATAAACTGAGTCACTTGGTTAACATTGAGTAGCTCAGTTAACACTAGACTCACATCACATCAACTGCGAACTCGGTAAGCATTGCACAACTCGGTTAGCACTACTGATCAACAAATTTGTAGTAACTGCTCAGCGCAAGCTGAATACTATCCAATGGATTCGGTAGCAACTAAAATGCTTGGTTAACACTATTAACTGTGCAATATGCTCAGTAGATACTTACAATCTGTATAAGTGTATATCACTAATAACAAACATGACTGAAATGTCAACAGTAATATATATCATAACATTTGGATTTGATTAATTGACATTGTAATTTTTTCCTAATGATGATTTATTATACAATATATGATGCTTTCTAAGGTGTATACATATGAATGATGGAATAGGCATTTCCATGTGAACCAAGGGTATGTTCAATAGGACATGTTCTATTAAGTGGAGAAGTTACTTTCTTGGTATTAATGATTATTAATTAATCATTGACTAATTAGTTTTATTACACAAAGTATGTGGATGTTGATTGTGGCTTATGCTTTGAATTATATTTTTCATTTAATGATGGTTTTGTTTAGCATACAATATATGATGCTTTGTGTGGTTTATATGAATGAAAAATGAAATAAGTATTTATATGCGTTGGACATGTTTGTCCTTGCACCAAAAGATCAATATTTTACCACCCAATACAAACATCAAAGATAAACGGATCCAAAGGAGGTGGTTAGTCCATGTTTTGAATCCGAAGGGTGACATTGGCGATTAGTCCAACAATCCCCCCTTAGCATCAGTTGAGGGGATTCAAGCTTGTGAGCTGGCTTTGATACCAATTGTTGGATCACCAAAAGGTCGACCTTTTGATGGCTGATGGATCGTGAGAGATTAACAGATCCAAAGGATGCAGTTAGTCCATGTCCTAATTCTGAAGGGATATATCGGTGATTAGCTTAGAAATATTTGAGTCAAAGGGTATGCTTAATTGGACATGTCCTATTGAGTTGAGAAATCATTCTCTAGCATTAATGATGATCAATTAATTATCGATTAAGTATACTTATCATGCAGATTGTGTGGATGTAGATTGATACTTTTGTGACTCATGCTCTAAATTTGTTGTAGTATATCGATTTTACTTTGATGTTTTGTTGGCCCTCAAGAGTCTCTGTGCAGCCTTTGTTTATTATAGGATTGGTGCTTTCACTTTTGGAAAATTCCTGTACTTATATTGTTGAGCTACATATTACTATTGTTTTCTTGGGCCAGGACAGTGGAAGATATCTGTCTTGTGGGCCCTGAAGAAAATGACTCTTAGTCTGTGTTTGTACCTTCCATGCTTTCAAACATAGATAGCTAAGGAAGATATTTTCTATCTAAGTTTTTTGAAGCTTTGCTAAGGGTTGATATTTCCCCTAATAGTTGCCTATCAGTTGGATGTAATTTGATTTGGAGTCTGGACTGACTAGCTGTGGCAGCTATCTTCCTAGATTTTAATTGCTTCTCTTGGTTTAATGAGGTTGATGTGCCCCATTCCATGCACTTTGTGTTTACTCTGGTTGGTTTTTTGCCAACTATTTTATTTTTTCTTCTTGCTCTAAGAAGCTTTTGAGCTATTGTTTAGTTGAATATATTCTAACTTGTCTGTGACTCAGAGACTTGCTGTTCTGGGGATGATATTTTTTAATGAAAGTTGAGATGGCATTACTGGTTGTTTATTTTAGATTACTATGTGTAAATGTCAATCTTCAGCACGGTTAAGAGTTTGCAAAAGGTGCCTTTTCATCAGAGCTGCCTATTGTTTCTGAAATGTATGTTCTGTTTGGTCAGCTCTAGCTTTCCTTTCATAGCTTGAGTTTTAGCTTGGTTTGGTGTCTCTGTTGACTCCTGTGAGTTCTTTCCCATTGGATTTGTGCTGAACACTTCTGCTTCCATTAGTTTTTGATGAATGGAAGAGGATAGCTTTGCTAGATGTTCACATTGATAAAAGATTTTGTAGTGGAAAGCTATATGTTTATGATCCAAAGCCTTTTCCCTCATTGTTTCCATAATCTTCTGCATGGTCATGATTAGGAGGTTATTTTATAAATTGATCTAAAGGTAGTTGTAACAGTAAAGGACAACTTCTTGTAATGTATGTGCTGTGATATATTTTCCAATGGTATTTTTGATCCTTTGAATTTCATATCTTTCAGGATAAATTTGATGCACGCTTGACAGCAGAGTTCAGAAATGAAGTTGGAATGCTGGCTAGAATAGAACATTTGAATCTTGTTAAATTGATTGGATACTGTGAGCAGGAGAATGAACATATTCTTGTAACTGAATATGTCCCTAACAGCACATTAAGGGAACATCTAGATGGTATGGTTTGTAAGATGCTCGTCATTTTGGCTTGATTCAAGATAGCAACATTTTTCTATAGTTCAAAACAGAAACATTTATCTATGTTTAGCACATGGAACTTTTTGATCAGTGCTTATGAGTTTCGTACCACAGGGCCTATCCTTGATATAGTTTGAAGGCCAGTCCTATATATAGATATGGGTCATATTTCACAATTATACCTAATTTCTTGTAATTAATTTTTGAGATGAAACACTTCCATATGTTTCAGGTCAACGAGGAACATTCTTGGACTTGGCAACACGCTTGGATATAGCTATTGATGTTTCTCATGCTCTCACATACCTCCACCTATATGCAGGTAAAATGCCATTTGTTGTTATGATGCTGATGGAATAATTCTGTAAAAGTTTTATGTCCTTTACATTCTATTCTATGGCATTGAATCAGAACAAACTTGTATGAAGGCATATATATAGTCCTCTCTCCTTGAGACACTCTTTGGTAAGTCTTGAGCTTCATGTTGTTGCATTCAAAGTACCAACAGTATTAGTACACCATTTCAAGTAAAAAAATAGGAGATGCATAATAAATATGAAAAACTATGTAAATATTTTAATTTAGGAAAAAGCACACAATGGTTGTACCATAGTTCAAAATCTCGTTCTCTGTCACTTATCGGCGAGGCAAAAAAAACTTTTCTCGGCAAATATTGGAGATAAAGTGGTAACTTCTCGAGA
This sequence comes from Cupressus sempervirens, assembly GCA_028749045.1. NCBI lineage: Eukaryota > Viridiplantae > Streptophyta > Pinopsida > Cupressales > Cupressaceae > Cupressus > Cupressus sempervirens. Next base: position 429,464,409 of record CM053793.1, on the reverse strand, counting down.
AAATATCGGGAATTTAAAAAATGACTTAAATTTATGCATTTTTTCTGCAAAATTCAATAAGGAGATGCATCTAATGAGTCAGTAAATGAGCAAACAAACCAAACAAGTTGATCTAGGTATCATATAAATGCAAAATGAAACAAAATCTCATCCTCATGTGGAATGTCAATGGCTGACAGCCATAGTTAGACTTTGAAGTTTGAAGCAAACTAAAAATAACAAATTGTCATTGTAAAAAGATAAACAAATACAAATGTCAAGTACAATATAAAATTAGTGTACATCTTCCTCTTCCCCTTCCCAGTGGCTCCAGTAAAAACTATGGGAGTGGGAAGGGGTCTAGCCCTAGCAGTCCATTGTGGTTGTGGTTGTAGTTGTGTTTCAATATCCATCCTAGATGTAGTTGGTGTTGGTGCTAGCAGTGACTCCTTATCTTCTATATCCTCACTCTCAGTGTCCTAAGTGTCCTCACTCTCACTACCCTCCTCCTGAATGCCATCCAATCTCAATGCAAAGCCACCCTCTATTGAATCGGTTTTTTTCAAAAATTGCTTTGAATCTGCTTCAAATCCACTTGCAATAAATCTACAAGGCTTCCAATGACTATTTTTCTCCACCAAATCCTTCTTCTCTCCAAAGGCTGTAAATTTTTAAAATGGGCCACTAAATGGTATCTTGTTGGGCTGCTCTTGAGATTTTTTCAACTTCTCGGCGATATATCGCCAACTTCTCAGTGAGAAGTTTCAAGCTTCGTGGCTGAGATTTTGGCGCAAAAAACTAGTATTTTCTCGCCACTCCAAACTTCGCAAAACTGATATATTGGCCACTTATCGGTGCTATTTTGAACTATGGGTTGTACAACTTCAAACAATCTAAATTGTTTAAAAATTTAGAAACTAGCCATTTGCAAGCTGAAATAAATGTCAATCAAAGCAATGATTGCTTATATTCTAGGATGTCTAGTTTGTCCAAATGCCCCCCCAGACCAACCACGACTTGAACTGGTTCGCGGTACTGGTCTGGTTCGCTTGGGGGTTTGGACAAGGTCTGGTCCACACAAGTCTGGCTTGAAACACACCACAGGCTGGTTGGACCTGGGTAGACCAGATGCAAAATACATGAACCCCAATTGAACCAGACACAAGTGTCGGCCTATGGACAGTCAAAGTCAGGAGCCAACACGTGTTTTTTTGCAAATTTAACAAAGATTTCTCCTTAACTTTTAAAGATTTTTTTCATGGTAACATGTTTTCATTGTCATTTTTTTAGCTCAAAGGCAGGATAATTTATACAAATATAACATTAAGTTATATTCGTACAAATAGCATCAAGATGTTTGAGATAGGTTTAAGCTTCATAGGAGTTAAAATGCAGATTCTAGATTTTGGGGTTTTCCACAAAATTCCAGACTTGGCCAAATTTCTGGATTCAACATGCTTCAACAGTGTTATCTCCCAAATTGAAGCTGAAACAAGTATTTTCTAATGATTGTAACTCTTTTCCTCACAAATCATTTGGTTCCAATTCTATATTCCCGATGGACTTAGCTCAGCACTTGCTTACACCCTAGATAAACATTGCTTTTCAGCAGGCCAAAATTGCTCAAACTCACTCTCTGACTCAGAGATGTGAAAATTGCTACCACCTAAGACCACCTAGGACTACCTCACATGTTTTCAAGAGAAAAATCTATAAAAGGGAAGTGAAGAAGATGAAGAATATCAATAATTTTTTTATCCATTAGTTGAACTTCAAACAATGATACTTGAACGTGATGTTATGATTTGATTTTAATGTTTTGAATCTTTGATGTTGAACTTGAAGCATATGATGCGATGATGGTATGGTTATGATTCATGATGCTATGATTCAAGTTTATGGTGTTTTTGCTGTTTAAATGTTTTTATGATACTATGTAACATTCTAATCTTAACTCATTCTTCTAGGCTTCATAAATATGTCTATATATATAATTTTTACATGTTTTTATACTAATGAAACCAAACCCGTTTCCAGAAATTTATTGTACCATGAAACTGGTTTGTTGTACCCAAACTTGGAACCGGACCTGAACTGGCATCCTAGCTTATATTGATGTTTGATAATTACCATCATGACACAAACATTAAACATTAATCATCTAGAGGCAGCAATTGGATTGGGGACAGAAATGTCCTGGGTCCTATTCTTTAAACAAGGTGTTGGGGTGTTTGGAGATGACTATATTTTCAATTTGTTGATAAAATTTCGGTCCACCTAGAAATCTTAATCCTTTTTTTCAAATCTTAATCCCTTTTTTCATTTCCCTTCTTACTAGCACATCATTGGCCTCTGGCAAAATAAAACTTTGCTAGAAAAAGCCCATGTATATTTTCATGCAAAAAATATGTCCTAATGTATTCCTGCAGTTTTATTAGCTCTTGTAAGCCAAACATCAACAGTTAAAGAAAGTAAGCAACACAATATATATGATATATACATGAAACTTCTATACAAAATTTGTCATATTTCGAAGGAAATTTCATTTAGAGGTATATAGATGCAAAGAAATATTAATACAAGTTCTAGTTTATTCCTTCAGTTTTATTAGCTCTTGTCAAACAAACTTCAACAGTTTCAGAATGTAACCAACACAATTTATATGATATATACAAGAAACTTCTCTTCAAGGTTTGCCATGATCCAAAGGAAATTTCCGTTAGATGTATATAGATGCAAAGAAATATTATCCTTAAGTTTTGTGATTCGACATCTGGATATTTCGTCATATGTGTATCCCAATTGTGTCTCAAGCGGGAGATGAGTACCAGAGGTTTAGGTACCAATCTTCCAATAAGATTTTGTCCTAGTGTGTCCATTAAGAAGACATCTTCCTTCTCCCTATTTAGTTGATGTATTTATTAGAAATCTTTTACTACTGTAAATAATTTGCAGTTTTGACATGACAAAATCTCTAGATTGGTATGTTTTCTTTTCTTTAATAATGTTGGGTTGGACATGAGTCAGTAAGAGGAAGTCCTCTGGGTTTAACTGTTAATTTTGGTGATTGTGCTTGACAGACCAGCCAATAATTCATCGAGATGTAAAATCATCAAACATTCTCTTGACTGAAAATTTTAGGGCAAAGGTGGCTGACTTTGGCTTTTCCAGAACTGGACCATCAGAAGCAAATGAAACTCATGTTTCAACGCAAGTTAAAGGAACAGCAGGTTACCTTGATCCTGAGTATTTGAAGACTTACCAGCTAACGCAGAAAAGTGATGTCTACTCATTTGGAATTTTACTAATAGAAATTCTTACTGGGAGACGTCCTATAGAGTTGAAAAAGGATATTGAGGAGCGTATCACTGTCAGATGGGTAAGATATTGAACATATATGGAGAATTATCCTCATTTGGTTTGGGAATGCCATTGTGAGATGCACCTTTTGTTTTTCCTGTTCATCATTCTGAAGTCACATATTCATTTTGGCAGTACAGATGCATCCTTTCATACATGTAACTTGATTATTGCATTCTTATTAATATTTTCTCTACAAGAATACTTGATACATGGAATTTTTCTTCAGGCATATAAGAAGACAAATGAAGGAAAAGCGGTTGAAATATTGGATTCCAGGTTAGTTCGATTCCCTGGAATAGATGCGGTAGCAGAAGAATTGTTTGAATTAGCATTTCAATGTTCTGCCCCAACTAGATCAGACAGACCAACTATGAATCAAGCAGGAGAACAACTTTGGGCTATAAGGAAAAATTATCAGACATTGAAGTCAGAGGCTAAACCTCATTGTAATTAGTTTCTTTTATTTTTGGTCACGCTGGTAAAAAGTCCAATGCCCTTAGCCCTGTTCAAAGGTTGGGCAGAAATTATTTCAAAAAGACTATTTGGTTGTACTTTGTTTGGAGTTAGATTGGATTGCTTCAGCAATGATCCCTAGATAGGTAAATGCTGAGTACAGACAATTTGTGCGATATGAATGACATCTCAAAGAGTTCAAATGCATTAGAATAAAATCATTGTAGATGTAGTTGTTGCCAAAACTGCTATTGCACATTAACCATTTCTATATTGAGGATAAGGAAATGGTATGGTGGATGGTATATGGTGCGGGAAAACCAAAAGCCTGGCTCAGGTTTGTGTAAAAAATAAACTGCAGTTGAATAATTGTTCCATAACCTCGTTAAAATCAAGTTTGAAGTACTTAGTTTGTTCAAAGTGTTACTTATAATTTCTGATGTAACTCTGGAGATCAATTTTGCTAGAGAAAGAAAAGATCTTCTTGCTTTTTCAATACCCCATTGAAAGATCTGTTGCATGTGACAAAATAGAGAAAAATGGATTAGAATTTCAATTTGAACATTATGCTACTTTCCTAGGATAAGTACATAACAGTTTGACCGAAAATTTGATCAATCTGTCAGTAATTATGGTTTGCGTTTAAGCTCCCTGGGGCTCTTTGTAGTGCTTAGGATGTACATTATGGAGCTGCAGCATTATACCACAGAGAGTAATTTACTAATTTCCGATCTGTTATGGCCATCAATTGAGGAATCCAACAACAGAAGACCATTCTGCAGTGCATGCACAGATTGTACCCATCTGCAAAGCATTAGTTCCGAACTTCCTAGTTTAGTTTCTTCCATTTTTGTATGATGAAGTCATCCGGGTGACCACTGCTGAAGGGAAATAAGCTTGTGCAAAGTGGGTGATACTTGTGGATCTTAATTTGATTTTCGGTATTGATACAATCAATGGACCGGAATCAAATTACAAAACAGTTCTACTAAGATGAAGTGACTTATGTACAGCCACTGTCTGTAAATAAATACATGAGTCTTTCTGTCTATTGGAAATCTGTGTAAAGTATACTGTATTTTTCTATGGACATGCAGAGCTGATCGTCAATGCTCTACAATACTTGTAATCTTTAAAAGACTCACTTGGAACCCTGATGCATTCTAACAACCTTGCCTTACAATGAATGTTTCTTACCAAAAATCATTTGTTGAGCTGTATTTAGTCTGCTTTGGAATTATTTGATGATTTTTCAAATTATTTTTAAATTTCTTTTTGTTTACAAGTTACTATGGTATTTAACTTTATTTTTGAGAACTTATCGTTTCTTAGACTAACACTCTATGGTACACAGTGATGTGTCCCCACATCTTTTCCAGCTGTTGCCATACCGAACAGATTTCAGGGATGCAGGGATGTGTTTGATGGAAACAGCCGTGTGTCGTTATCCCGACCAGAAACATTCCAGAACTTGGGGGGCAAGGGGTTGATGGAAGGATACATTCCCTGCCATCCCAGGCACAGCCATGCTCTCTACGAAAGTTTTAGGAAAATAAGAAATGTAAAGGGCTTCAAAAAACTTAAGAAGTGGTTAATAAACATTTTTTGGAATTTTTTACTGCATTTTTGTAGCTGAACTTTGGGACTGATATAGTAGGTTTATGATTAAGATACAGAACATTTCAAAACATATTAGAATACAGCTGAAACTTTTTTTCAAGAACCAGAAAACAAACACTTTATTTATATTAAATATTGTTTCACAGTTGCAATGAAAATCACTACAAGATGTTTGAGGCACAATAATAATCCAAATTTACCTGTATAAATTTGAATCCTTAAATGTTGGAGGTCTCTGGTTCAGCTGTGAAAACTGAAGCCTACTATTTGTTGTTTGTCAAAAGAAAATCTATTTGATGTTGCTCTTACAGGAAGGAAGAAAAGTGCAGACTTTTTTTGAAGGAGGCAGAACCTTACAGTTGCTTTCTAAGGATCTCTGTAATTTACAAGTTGTTCACGACTCTGGATATTATGATGAAAGTTCATTCACCTTCATTGTTTATTCCTCATTCAGCTTAGTGAGTCGTGAAGGGAAATGATGATACACCCATTTCTAGGGTGGGGGTTGAAGAAGTTGCTTTTGAAGGGCCTTTTATTCTGCTTGTTAAATGCACATGGACAATGGAAATGATGAACTTGGTAGCCTATGAGTTGTAATTTATTTGATGATGGAGAAGGTATGTGGTGTTGATTTTGTGCAACTAGCTGGTTATGATGCTGGATAGATTGATTCATTATCTGAACCTGTTGGGGATGGGCTTTACGAAAAACTTGGATATTATATGTGTAACCATGCTTACAAAGTTTTCCTTTTTATCAGAAGATAGTGGAGAGTTTGGAATGAGGATCTGGGTGTAGGTTTAGAATTGCAAGTAGTATAACGAGGGATGGCATATTGATGAATGGGTTGGTATGGTGACGGAAATTTCAGTGGACAGGACATCAAGCAGAACATGGAAGAACAAGATTTTGGTTCATGAGTGCTTTTGTATTCAATTTTTTTTAGCATTTGTCTCTTTGTGAAGAGCTTTGGCAAATGGTTTTAATGTGGATTCAAGTGGTGGTATATACAAATGTGAGTTCGCGATCCGAGCTCTATAAATTACAAGCAGGAGATTGACAGGTGGCAGGAAAAGGTAGGATTGGGAGTTCGTAGGCGGGGGCCAGTTGGATAATGGGCAGTCTGTTTCTGCTTTGAGACTGACATAGTGTGATGAGAGGATTGATTGAATGAAGGTATTTTAATAACATCCACGAGGCTGGGCAGCATATGGGATCACTTTCATGTGCTTTTCTATGTCAGCCTCCCTGTTCTGAATTTGCATCAAAAAACTAGTTGTTTTGTGTAGTCTTATTTCCGAGAAGAGCTGATGCAAGTGACCCTCCTTCAAATTGTCCTCAAATTGTTCTTGGATATCTTGGTATGCAGCACACTAAAAAATAAAGTGCCATTCCGTTTCAATGCACCCTTTACTCTAGAAGATGCACTTTCTTCCCATACCTCCTTGGATACTATCCATCCACCATCTCACATTGTAGATGATGGGAATCTCGTTTTTAACTTCGCTACTAGCAGCATATTTACCTTTCATGACCACTCGTAGGTAATCTTTAACCTCGTGACACCATGTGGTGTTGAACTCTTTCACATAGTGGGTCGTTTTCTTCCCAATTTGTTTTATCCACATGACAGCCTTGAATTCTTCTAGCACAAGCCCTTTTATCTCTTCATTGGTGTATGGGCATTTCAGTATGTAAATGTTCCTCTTATTTAACCATTTTCATTCTGCTTCATCCTTGTTTTCTTTCTTCGATCTAATCCCTCTTCAACCGCAAACTTGGTCTAGTGTTGTGTGTCCATATTTTTAACCTTGTTTAAATAAGTTTATAGACAAGTAACTGCATAAGCTTCCATTAGGAACATCCCTACTTCAGCTAAAAGAGTTGTATGGTGTTGTTGATTTGACTCTAAGGTTAGTAGTGATAATGTGCTTTTGTATTCTTTCTATTTGGTTCCATTTGTCGTTAGATAGGCTGCTCCTCCAAACCTCACAACCATACAACACGATCGGAGTGACCAACAACCCATAAAGATTTTTTTTGGTTTTCCAATCCCAAAGTTCCACCTGTCTACACACGCTTTGCACCAAAAAGGAAGCCCTCCATCCCCCTTGTATCCACATAGAGCTACAAGTTTCCCAGTTGAGTTCTTTGTTAAACTATATGCCTAGGTATATATATTCTTCCACAATCTCAAGAATATTTCCTTCAAATTGAAAGTCAACTTGTTGATTATTTTGTAGAAAGAAAATCTCAATTTAGTCTTTGCTAGTGTTCACATGCATCCCAACATTTTGACAAAAACTCTATAAAGTTCTCAAGTACTCTTTTAAGTTTTTGGTTGTTTGTGCTATTAGTATAAGATCATTCGCATAGAGAAGCAACTTCACCACCTACTCAGCAAGTTGGACTCCCCACTCACCCCCAAACGTGTGTTTAACCATTCTTCTAACTTGTCAGTATATAAGCCAAATAAAGTGGGTGAGAGGGCAATCTTGGTTTTCCCCAATAACCAAAACATTATGACATGCCATCTTTTGTTTTGATTCTAGCTCTTACCTACTCATAGAGCCAATGAACTTTGAGACTTTGAAACTTTGAGTTCATTTGTTTCCAAAGTTTGTCTTTAGAACTGTGTAATGTTCTTGTTATAAAATGAATCATTTTTTATAAAACTATTGTAACAGGCTGTTTGATTTAATGTATCTCAAACCCATTTCTATTTTTGTTGTTGTTTCTGTAGTTGTGTTGCCATCGGCTATCTTTGTACACCCATGGAAAGTTGTCCCCAACGGGTATTTAAGCATGACAAGTAAGTTGTCTTTAGGTATGCAATTTGGATTATTTTCTTTGTACTATGAATTCCTGTTGGGATTCTTTGTTGTTTGCCATTTCGGAAGTGAAAGATTTTTCCTATTTGGCCATCTCGATTCGATGGGAATCGATTATCCTTATTTCGTTGCCTGTAATACTTCGCTCAGATTTGGCAAATCAGAGCATCATCTTTCGGCACATATATTTTCTTGAAGGAATTATCTGGATTCGAGTCTCTATTATCGCAACTGGCTTCCATAAAAAATTGTGTTTGTGTTCGAATAAGAGTGTTGTCATCATGGGCTCAAATATCTATCCATACCACCTCCTTTCTCTCTCGAACTTCTTCGACCTTGGCCGTACGACCTTCCCCCTCCATCCACATTGCCGTACATTCTTCCTGTCATCCATCAACACCAAGTACGACTTGCCATACAAACATCTAGCACTCACCGTAGATCCTCCTCTTTCCCTCCAGCGTACTCCTTCCCAACCACCGTACAACTCTCATTAAGCCATCATATGACCTTTTTCTTGCCCCGTACAACCTCTTGATTATACAACGTATGACCACCCAGTCTCTTCTACCGTATTTCCAATCACTACTTCACTGTATTGTACCTCTCCATCTGATGTCATACGGTGCTCAATTTGCACTGTACGGATTCATCCATACATTACTTACACCCTCTTGCACCGTACGACATACTTCCTGGTAGCTTCCCATCCCATACAGACTTCATTCCAGAGCTCATACATAACCATTATCACCATACAATTTACTAATCATGTTTTATACACTGCATCGGTAGCACGAGACATTACAGTGGTATCAGAGTGCTTCGATTTTGCCAGCCTGTGGACAATGAATGAAAGTTTATAGTCGGAAGAGGACATAGTCTGTTGAATGAATGGCTGCTGAATTGGAACCAACAACTGCAAAACTCGTGGCACTACTGAGGGAACTTGCTAGGAATTAGGCACATATCACCGATACTTAGCGACTCATGGAAGAGACTCAAGAAGTTGGCGGACAATAAAATATCTGGAGAACAAAATGGTCACATGGACTCGGTGTCGGGTAAATCAAACCCTCATCTAGCATGCTCTTGGCCTTCCATGCCGTCTTTTCCCCCATGGACATAGGCACAACACGGAGTGAAACAACCAACCTTTGAAGAGATGCAAAAACTAAGAGAAGACTAGAAGAATTTAAATATGGAGGAAGATATATCCTACAAAGATTACGCGGATCTGAGAAAGAGATATTCAAGAGGCAAAAACAAAGGATATTTTAACGATGATCTCAGAAGAAAGTTGAGTAAAGTAAATTTGTCTCCATTTGATAGATCTGGTTCCATATCTGCACAAGCGTGGGTAATGAAGGCTGATACTTACTTCCAACTGATTTTTTTTTGGATGAAGCAATCAAATTTGCAGCACTGCACTTGGAAGGAGTTGCGGATGAATGGTGGCATCACAACACCATTACATTAGGGCATGATCAAATAAATACTTATGCAAAATTCACAGAGATTGATAGAGCGATTTGATGGTAAAGATCCGAAACTCAATTTCAAAGATTTGCACAACTAAGACAAATGAGATCGGTCGATTAGTTCATTGAGGAATTTTAGAAACTCTCTGTTTTGGTCATAGACATTTTCAAAAAAAGACAGGTAGTGCTCTTCATAGACGAATTGACAAAACCTCTAAATGGTTGGGTAAAAGGGTTCAATCCTGCTACCCTGTTAGAGGCAATCAATAAAGCACAGAGTATGACATCGTCATTGGTGTCATCCTCTCGAAGTTACTCACATTGCAAGCCACCGACGTTTCTGAGGGACAAACCTCCACCTAGGAAGCCGACGTTGGACGAAGCTACCAGAAAAGAATTTCGGAGGAAGAAATTGTGTTTCAATTGCAAGGGACCTTGGGAGCTTGGCCACAAATGCCTTAGAAAAGGGAAGATCCATTACATTGAGGCCGTGTCCGATGATGAGGATGAATAGGAAGAAATGTTGGCCGAAGACAACCAACCTCACAATGACACCAACATGGTCAGTATAAACCATACGAAGAGAATTACAGCATTGGTACGACATGAAGGAACTATTGCCTTAGCCGGTAGCTTGAGGTGCACAATTTTTCATGTACGGGGAACCCTTCAAGGATAAAGGGTTATGGTGATGCTGGACAGTAGAGCCACTCTAAACTTCATTAACTCATCTTTGGTGAAGCGAAGAGGTCTGCCTATGGAGACACGTAGGCTTCCAGGTCAAGGTTGTCGGAGGGACTCTTCTGCCTTGCACGCACCTTGTTCCTCAGCTAAGTATCGAATCACACAGTGATTGAGGATTTCTTCATAGTGGACCTTGATGACATGGAGGTTATTCTAGGCATACAATGGATGGAGACACTTGATGAAAACACTCAGAGTTCCAAACGGATGGACTTCACATTTGTTGTCAATGGAAAGAAGGTTGTCCTTCGCATAATGACAAATGAAGGTTCAAAGGAAGTTTCTATGCATCAGATGGAGACAATTTTTCGGCATGATGACGTTGCATGGGCGACACACTGTTTTATCCCCACATTGTTTTATCTTGGGGGAACCTATAAAAGGACAATAGACACCTCCACAAGATGATGAACTCTAGGATATTTTGTGTAAACATGACAAAGTTTTCATGGACATTCCTCTTGGCATATCGCTATTGAGTTGGAAGTAGGAGCCAAGCCGATCATAACCACACTGTACTGCCATCCCAAGAAATTCAAAGATGAGATCGAAAAGACAATTCAAGAATTGCTAGAGAAAGGATGGATCCATCCCAATTCTAGCCCTTTCACGTTGTTTGTGGTATTGGTCAAAAAGGATGAGATGATGCACATGTGTGTGGACTATTGTGCGTTGAACAAAAAAATAATAAAGAATAGATATCCTATTCCAAGGATAGATGAGTTGCTGGATGAATTGCATGGTGTAGTCTATTTTTCCAAAATAGATCATCGTTTTGGATACCATCAGATTCCCATGAGGGAGGAAGATGTAGAAAAGACGGCCTTATGTTGTCACTACAGACATTATGAGTTTCTGGTCATGCCGTTCAGATTGACAAATGCACCTGCTACATTCCAATCATGCATGAATCACATCTTCAACATGCAATTGCGTAAATACTTATTGGTGTTTTATGATGATCTTCTTATTTATAGCTGGACATGGGAGGAGCACTTGAAGCATTTGAATGAAGTTCTAAGGATCATGAAGGAGCAGTCTTTGTTCGCTAAGCAATCCAAGTGTGAATTTGGTATGATAGAAATATTGTCCTTGGGGCTTCTTGTTAGTAAATGCAGAGTTCAAGTTCATCAGGAGAAGATTCAGGCTATCCTTGATTGGCCTCCGCCAAAATCACTCATGGATTTGCAAGGGTTTTTCGAACTGTGTAGTTATTACTGAAGGTTTGTCAAAGGATTCTCTTAGCTTAGCACACCCTTAACGGATCTGAGAAGAAAGGGGTCTTTCCAGTGGAACGAAAAGGCACAAATCACTTTTGATAAACTGAAAGAGGCAATGAGCACTTGTCCTATACTGGCATTACCCGATTTCACTTGACCATTCATTTTGGAGTGCGACACGTCCAGAGAAGGCATTGGCACGGTACTGATGTAGGATAGACACCCCATAGCTTATGAGAGTAGGAAGCTTACACAAATGGAATGCCTATATTCCATATAGGACAAAGAAATGTTGGCCATCATGCATGCACTAACCAAGTTTCGGTAGTATTTGGTGGGTGCCAAGTTTTTCATCCGTATGGATCACAACAGTTGGAGATATTTTGTGGAGCAACAAGACTTGAATGAAAGGAAACCAAAATGGGTAAGCAAGGTTCAGGCTTTTGTTTTTGAAATTGAATATGTGAAAGGGAAGAACAATGTGGTTGCAGATGCCTTGTCCAGGAAACCCACCATCTGCTCACTAAACCAAATTTCAACTAACTAGAAGGCACACCTGTTGGTAGAATACTCCAAAAACACATTTGCTTGTGAGGTAATGAATGACAACACCTAGGATGATCGGTACAGAGTGGTGTATGACATCATCTACTATAAGAATTGGATATTTTTGGTGCCAGAATCCAAATTGAAGCATACAATTTTGAAGGAAGTATATGACTCACCCTTGGCAGGACACTCGAGTTTTCTCAAAACTTACAGAAGTCTTTGGGAGAGGTTTTGATGGAAAGGACTCAAAGGGGATGTGTTGTAGTATGTAAGGGAGTGTGTGGTCTGCCAGCAGAACAAATCCAAACATACTCTACTTGCTGGATTACTACAACCTCTACTGATTCCAGAACATAAGTGGGAAAGTATCTCAATGGATTTCATAACAAGGCTTCCCAAGGTGGAAAGGATTGTATTTTCATGGTGGTTGACAGATTGATAAAGTATGCCCACTTCTTGGCCATCCCCTGAGATTTTCAGGTTGCACAAGTTGTTAATCTGTTTTTTGACAAGATTTTTGTTTGCATGGGTTATCCCAAAACATTGTCAATGATTGGGATGGGTGATTCATCAATATCTTCTAGACATAACTGTTTTGATTGGTAGGGGCAAAATTGTCACCAAGTACTTGTTACCACCCTCGACAGACGAACAAATGAAGATTGTGAACAAATGGCTCAAAGGTTACCTTCAGAACTACGTTTTGGTACAACAAAGGGCATGGGTCAAATGGATACATCTAGGAGAGTATTGCTACAATACCACATACCACATGTCCATTAGAATGGAACCATTCAAAGCTCTGTACAGGTACAAACCCCTTTCCTTCATCAACACAGTTTTGGGTGATAGTCGTGCACCAAGGGCAAGAGACTGCCTTCAGGAGGGACAAGACATATTGAGATGCTTGAAAGAAAACTTACAACGGGTGCAAAATCAACAGAAGATGTATGCTGATAGATATAGACTAGAGATGAGTTTCGAAGTAGGGGACTTGGTCTATCTCAGGCTCTAGCCATATCGACAATCCTCATTGAAGGAAAAAGGAAAGTAAAAATTGAAGCCATGATTTTATGGCCCCTATCATGTAGTTCATTACGTTGGTGAAGTTGCATATGAGTTGGAACTTCTAGAGGGAAGCTATATTCATAACATCTTTCATGTTTCATGCCTTAAGAAGGCCATTGGGCAAAACGTCATGGTTGCCACAGACCTTCCACCACTCAATGAAGAAGGCAAGCTCATCCTGGAACTAGTTGAGATCATTGAAGTACGTGAGAAGATTTTGCGGAATCAGATGGTGAAGGAATATGTGGTGCGTTGGAAACATTGGCCATTAGACGACGTGACAAAGGAGGGCGAACACATTATCCAACACCTGATATTGCATTTTCTTGAGGACAATCAAAATTTGGGATGAGAGGACTGTAATATTCCCGTTATAAAATGAATCATATTTATAAAACCATTGTAACAGGCCATTTGATTTAATGTATCTCGGACCCATTTCTATTTTTTTTGTTGTCGGCTATCTTTGTACATCATCGAAAAATTGTCCCCAACGAGTATTTAAGCATGGTGTGTAGGTAGTCTTTAGGTATGCAATTTGAATTATTTTCTCTATACTGTGAATTCCTGTTGGGATTCTCTATTGTTCGCCATTTCGGAAGTGAAAGATCTTCCCTATTTAGCCATCTTGGTTTCAGTGGGAATCAACCCTCACCCTATTTTGTCACTTGTAATACTTCACTTGGATCTAGCAAATCGGAGCATCATCTTTCGGGACATTTTCTTGAAGGAATTCTCTGTATTCGAGTCTCTATTATTGCATTTGGCTTCCATAAAAATCTATGTTTGTGTTCGAATAAGAGTGTTGTCACCATGGGCTCAAATATCTATCCGTACCACCTCATTTCTCTCCCAAACTGCTTCTTCCTTGGCCGTACGACCTTCCCCCTCCATCCACATCACTGTACATTCTTCCTGTCATCCATCAACACCAAGTACGGCCTGTCGTACAAACATCTAACACTCACCATACATCCTCCTCTTTCCCTCCACCGTACTCCTTCCCAACCATCGTACGACTCTCATTAAGCCACAGTACAACCCTTTTCTTGCTCCTTATGACCACTTGATTATACAACGTACGACCAACTTTTCTCTTCTACCGTACTTCCATTCACTACTTCATCGTACTGTACCTCTCCATCTGCTATCATATGGTCCTCAATCTACACTGTACGAATTCATTTGTACATTACCTGCACCCTCCTGCACCGTATGACATATTTCTTGGTAGCCTCCCACCTTGTATGGACTTCATTCTAGAGCTCATAAACAACCATTATCACCATATAATTTGCTAATCATGTTTTATACACTGCGTCGATAGCACGAGACATTACAAACTGTGTCAAATGCTCTTTTGAAATTGACAAAATAACAAAAATCCTCTTTACCTTGTACATCCCAAACCTCCTCAATAAGGTGTCTATGAGTGATGCAATGGTCAATTGTGGAGTATTTTGGTCTAAACCCATCTTGCCCTTTTGCTCTCTTTTCTTGTTTTTCTGCCCAGTTATTGATTCTATGCTCTATCATGCCCCTAAATTATTTACTAGGGTGTGGATTCACCATAATAGTGTGGTAGTTAGAGAGATTATTGAGATCCTCATGCTTGTGGAGAGGTATAACCCTGCTAGTGATCCAACTTGTCGGGAAGCCACTTTGATTTTCTTTGTTGAAAATATTTTTGATGTGGGGAGCAAGAACTTCAATGCCCCATTTCAGAATTTCAGCTTGCAGCCCATCAATATCTTTTCTATATTACTTGCTAGATTCTTTATCCCTTGGTTAATATCATCCACTGAGAAAAGTTCAATAGAAGTGCTAATTCTACGAGAAGTGTTCATGTCTTCAGTCTGCTCATAAAGGAGTTTTGAATACTCTAGCCATTAACAATTTGTAATATTGGTTTTTATTTGTTTCCTCTTTTGTTGGAGTTCTCTTCAAAATTCTCTAGGTTTGTGTTTCCCCAAAGAGATTAGATCTTCTCTTCTTAAGATAATATATCTCTCTTTTTAAGATTTTGTCAACTCGACATATATTATTTTGCTTCCATTGTATGATTCATTTTCTTTGATTGTTTCCTTTGCTTCCTTGCACTCTTCGTCATACCAGGTGTTGGGTGGGAAAGTGTCACTACCCTTTTTCTTAAACCAAGGGCTTTTACATACACCTCTAGAGCTTTATGATTTAAAGGAACAGGTAGGCTATAGTAGATATATTCATTATTTTCTTTTTTTCCCTTATGCAAAGGATCATCTTTTGCAATTTGAAGATGATGTTCTAAGGCAACCATAAATAACCCTCGGTTTTCTTGATTCATGATGATTTTCCCTTGAGAATGACTCTTCTTCTACAAGAGGCCATAATACATTTCCTATGATTTATAATTGTGAATATCCAATTTCACGAAAAGTGACATGTGATCAAATTTTAACTCAATAGGACATGTCCCAATATTGAAATCCAGTAGTCTAAATGGAGAAGCTTGGGAACTAAGGTTATAGTCTACCTCAGTGTGACCATTGTATGTCTTACACGTGATGTCTCTTGAACTCGACCATTTTTCCATACTATTACATATGATCAAATCATGTAGGTTGCAAACACCTAGCAATTAAGCCCCAAAGTGAGACACATATCCTTGCCCATCCTGTGAGATCCTTTCCCACACATGACCTCTATCTTCCTCTAACCAAATAGGATTATCCTTTCCGGCTTGCTCTTTGTCCAAGTGAATGGCTTGATTATTTGTTGCCCTTGCATTGAAATTGCCCATCATAACCATCTCCCCCAAAGAACCAAAGTTCAAGATGTCTTTTCTTAAGTAGCATAAGGGTCTTCACTTCAAGATCATTCTTCTTATAGAACTTGAGTTTTATGGAGGAAAATAACATGCAACCAACCAAATTGTAACACCCTTTTCTACTAGTTGCAGCCATATAAATTGCTTGTTTGGATATTTTTTCTCTACTTTTATGGTGCCTTCCCATTCTATTCTAATTAAAACTGCAACCCCCCCATTTGCGTTATTCATTGCACCATTCAAGAATGTTCGAGGATCAATCATTGTTCCCTTAGAAGTGTTGATACCCAAAATCACATTCCCCTAAAAATGTGCAAAACAATTCAATCAATCGTAGTCTATAGAATGTCTCAAATAATTCTTTTAGTTCCATGTGAGCTTTTACATTGTTATTGACAAACAACCTCGTCTTCTCTATTAATCATAGTTGTACTTCTTGGCAAATCACACCTTATGGGCTGGCCTTTAACTTGAGTATTTTTAGATTTCTGTTGATGTCATCATACACATTTTATGGGCTCTTAGAATCAACCATAATATTTTTTTCTTAGGCTCCAGTACTACAAATATTGGATGAGAGTGTTCCCGTGCACAAGAGAAATGCCCTACTAGCTTACTTTTAATATCATTTGTCTTATCTTCCATTAGAAACAATTCACAAAACACAATTTGTCATTCACCTTCCATTCACTATGAATATCACATGGTCTCTTTAAGTCAAGGATGCCACGATGAGCACCAACTAATTATATGCTTAGTACTAACAATAGATTTTGTAGTGTACAATCTTCTCAAACTTTAATTTTCAATTGTCTCCAAATATCACAAGCTCTTGGGAAAGAAATCTAGTTTTCATATCATGTCAAGATTTGATTAGATTTTGGTTTAGGAAATATTAATTTTAATTTTTGTCTCCTAGATGCATAATGTTATGCTTTTCATTTAAGATGATATGATATATGCCCGTCGTAACTTGTAACAATATTTATTTAATTTCTATGCATTTCAAGTTACCTTTTAAATAAATAAATAAATAAACACACACACACACACACACACACACACACACACACACAAAGAGGCATGTCTTTCATAGAGACATGTCTATTGTTAATATCTTAATTTACATTAGTTAATATATAGCACAAATAATGTTTACTCAATTTATTATCATGATTATGGCTATGATTATATATATACACATACATACATACATACATACTCTTGTCGGGTCATGAATGCCTTCCTCTCTTCCCCACTATTTTGAAGGGCCTTTGCCTGGTTCCTTCCCTTGTTCTCTTGTCTGGTGATGTCCCATCTAATCCAATAGTTGATTCAATACCCCACCCTCGCTTTAGGAAGAATAGGCGGTTCTTGGGGCTGGGGATTTCGTCGCTTGATCTTCCCTACCATTCTATAGGCCTCCTCAAAACTGTTCCTTTTTCTTAAATAGAATGAGGAGTGCCACTGACTATATATATAGTCGCATGTGTACACACACACATTATTAGATAACTGGGGGGAGTGAATCAGTTATTCTCAGGCCTTTCAAACAATTCACCACACTTATAGCAACTTAAAGTTCATAATTATTCACTTGATGAACAAATTAACTTATCCAATCTTAAACTTGTAAACATATTAGAACTTCCTATCGAGTATCGATAATAAATTGTAGTGTGCATAAGATAAACATGAAATAACTTGCAAACATTTATTAACACATTGCTACAAATTTTTTAATGTGGAAACTTGATTAGGGTAAAAACCACTTGGGAACAGTCATCCAAAATAATTCACTCTTATGAAGTGAGGTTTGTTAAGAGTTAACCTTGGTAAAGGTTACATAAGCATTTTCTAGATGTGACCTTATTAGGGTATTTATACTAAAGATAATCTAGACCTTATCGCCCTTCGATGAGTGGCCTATCTAAAGGAATTACAAACATTCCAATGAATGTTACCTTACGAAAGGGTTTACAAATAGAACTGTTAAGTCCACTCGGTGAAAAGATTTTTTGTTATAATGGTTAGAGAGTAACAATGAAATAGTTTGATATATTTGTAACTACCTTCTCTCCATTTCATACATATCATTTCTTCATTGACTGATCACAATAACTCTTTCAATTCTCTTCACTTCATAGTACAACTCTGCTAACTGCTAACTCCCTTAGTAACATTTTCACCAACTTAACTAGCAAATGGACCGACAATGTTTGCCTTCTTGTCTCTTCCTTATATAGATGGATTTTTGCCACTTCATTACATTCATTAGGGTTTTATGCTTAATCAAAATCATACGATCACCTTCCAACTTAGATATATTGAATGTAGACACTTGAAAAACATTTTAACCTTGAACTTAGAATTTTTCCTTGGATTACAAAAGATGTCTGAAATCTTCACCATCAGATTTTACCTAGTCAATATCTTGTATTGATCTTGCTAACTAATTTTGTCCTTATCTTAGAATATTCTAGAATAGTCTAGATCTTCACTTGATGTCATCCTTTACTCAATCTTCCACAAACTATTCATCTTTATAGAACTTTGTTCTTGCTTCGCTAAACACCTCATCACTTGGTTAATACTACTCCTGCTACCACTATTCTCACTTGGTAACTAACACCTTCTACTTGGTTAATATTGTTCTCCAACTTAATTAACCTTCTTCTTCTTTTATAGACCACCATTTCGCACTTGGTGTAAATCACTTATTTTATACCTGTTCACTTTGGAACTTCATTCCTTTCTGTAACAACTAAATTAAATTTCTTGTTCATCATCGTAATTCTTCATCAAATCATGTAAAACAGCCAAATCAATATTATCTTTTCGTATACCAATTCATCAATTGCTTGATTAGGTTCACATACTTAACATCACTTCTTTATTTCATTTTCTAACTTTACCATCCATATCTCTATTCAATACCATATTTGTCAGATGTGTGTAGCTTACATGAATTAGTATTCTCAACCATCTTGACATTAATGACAATATAACAACTGATCTAACTCTTCTACATACAACTCATAGCTCAATTACCTGACCTTGTTCCTCATCAACATCACTTATGTCTAACAATCTCCCTCTTCTTTTATCAACATCCCCATTTGGCATTGATGACAACACATATTTGAATTATGCCACCCAATACTAAAATTCATTTATGGAAACATTTCTACACTTAGGAATCTTATTTTTTCTCCTTCCACCCCAGTCTTCCATTTTAGCATCACATCCGATTCTCCCCCTTACGATAATTTATTTACTTGATTCATCTACATCATAAAATACTTTTGCCTTTCTCCGATCATCTCATTTATCTATGTCCCCATCTCCTTATCATCGTGCAACTCACTATACTTTTCATCTCCTCCTTTGTATTTCAATCTTTACTCCCCCATTCTCCTTTCCTCAAATAGTTCATCTTGCCATACAATACTTTTTCTTCATTCATATAGTTCATCTCTCCCTTTGGCATTTCAATAAACCTCATTGTAAACTCATTTTCCATGTAGTTGTACCTTGTTCCTTGCATGTATTGATTGTCTTTGTTTCCTTGCATCACTTTCACCTTCTTCACAACTTTAGGCAACTTCTAAAGAGTGAACTGCTACATCAACTCACAAATATATGTTATGATAAAGCAAGAATTGATGCAATCTTGCATCTTCCTTTGGTGAACATTAGATAGGAGAATGACCCCTAGTTTACCTCTTAGATATTCAAAGGTATCCTTTAGTAATGGTTTAGTAAATATATCAACAATTTGTACTTCACATACTTCAGCCTTATTTGTTTCTGCTGAACTTGGTCTCTCAAATAATGATACTTGATTGCTATATGCTTTTTTTTTTTGGCATGTAGCACCAGATTCATTGAATTATTTTATATACCTTGTGTTTTCATAATAAATTATTTCAAGTTTAGTCACCTCCTCTTGCATTCTTTCCAATAATTATTTGATCCATAGAATATTTGAACAATTGATTGCAATTGCTATAAACTCTACCTCAGTAGTGGATTGTGAAATACAACATTATTTCTTTCTTATCCATATCACCAATCTTTCTCCTAATAAGAAAGCTCCACCACTTGTGCTCTTTCTATCATCCACATTACCGGCCCAATCAACATTAGTATAGACTCTTAGCTCAATTTCTTCATCGTTCTTGTATCACAAATCATAATGACCGGCTCCTTTCATATATCTAAAGATTCTCTTCACAATAATTATATGTGTTTCATTAGGATTTGAATAATTTTTTCTATAATATTCACAAGAAATATCAAGTCTTCAATGAACAAATTATTGTAGCTTGCCAATCATTGATCTATAAAGTGTTTCATTTACCTAAGTAGCGTCATCTTCCTTTGATAATATGTAGCCTATGATCATTGGTGTATCAACTGGTTCTATGCCAAAAGTTTTCAAAATCTCCTTGATATATTTGGTCTACGTTATGTAAATCCCATCCTTAACTTGTTGATGCAGGAGCATCTTGGGTGTAAGGGAAATCTTGCATCACCCAAAAGTATTTCTATTTCCAATTTTCTAGTTTTTGTTATTTTTACTAAGGGTTATTTCTGTACAAAGTTTCTATTTGAGGGAGCTTGCGAATGTTAGTAAGTTGGTGTTATGTGCTCAAATTGTTGTAATCTCATATGTGGAGGTTCATCTTAGACATATTAGCCTACCAGTTGAGTTTTATTGTCATATCATATGTATTGGTGTAGTCATTGCACATTTTTGATATGAATTTTGGCTATACAAACTTTAGGCCTAGTGATTAATGACTTCAAAACAATGGGAAACCTTGATTGATGGATGCTTGTGTGATTAATTATTGTAGATTGTTGGCTGAGGATTCTGGAATGGGGTTATAATAGCCCATTAGGTCAATGCTTTGTTAGTTATGGTCTCCATAAGTGGACCCATTCGAAAATGTAATATGTAATTTTCCAACTCAATCTTAGGTAATAAAATTCAATGAAATAATATAATTTGAGGTTGGTTGGCCTCGAAATGTTAGGGCTTAGTGTCTAGAATCTTCGTAGGTGGTTAAAAGTGCCTATATAAGGAAGGCCTGTAGGTTGTCTAGGGCAATTTTGGGTGATAGTCACAGCTCTGTCCTTCCGATTGTTGTAAGGAAGGCGCCCTTGTGGGTTTGCATATTGTAATTTTGCATTTGCAGCAATAATAAGAAGCCCATACTTTGTCCTCTCAATTTGTGTTTTTCTTTGTTTCTATTATTTTTCATGATATTGAGATGATAACCCTTTATCAAGTGGTATTAGAGCATGAGTTCTTGAGTGTGTAAATAGATCGCCATTTGGGAGGTAGTTTGCACTAGGACCGTGGTTTGGGCCGAGCGTATGGATAGATCACTAATTGTGAGGCAATTTGGACCTGGGTTTCAATGGAAGTACGAAAATGCCTCCACGAAGAGAGTGTGGTGGAAGAGCCATAGGTGTTACGCCTGAGGGTTTTAGAGCCCTGCAGAGATAGATGCAAGCATTGGAAGAACAAATGTGCAGAGGAATAAATTTTGTTGTTAGAGATAAAAGTGGGGATGTCAAAGAAGAAGAAGAAAACGTTGAACAAGAGGTCATTTTAAACCTAGAAGAAGAAAGGCTTTTAAGAGCTATTTTCAAGATTGGGAAAATGCCTACGTTTGAGGTTCTCACATTTTTATGAAATCCTAACCTAGAGGAATTGATCGACTAGATTAATGAATTGGAGGAATACTTTGAGTATGACAATATTGAGGATCTCGATAGAGTTGAATTTGCAAAAGCCAAGCTTAGGGTTCATGCAAAGATCTGGTGGCAAGAGATTTAGTTAGAGATAAATATAAGAGGGAATGATAAAATCACAAGATGGGACTAGATGATACCAAAGAGATCTATGATTTCTCATCAGAGCAAACCATGCATAAGATGACAAGGGGAAGGTTTCCCATTACCTTAATGGATAGAGGCCAAGCATTCAAAAGGAATTGAGTCTAGTTCATATGAATAGTATTGAAGAGGCATACCAATTTTCCCTAAGAGTTGAGTAAAATTTGAATAAGAAGTTTGATAACAAAAATAGTGGAAGTGGTCATAGTAGAAGATTTGAGGCATGGTCTTATGGAGGCCAAAATGATGATCAAGAGAACAAGGATGAGGCAAACAGTAGCAGCCATAACTAGAGGGGAATCAATTCCAATCATTTCCATAATAATAATAGAGGTCAGAGAGGAAGAGGCAAAGGATTTGGAAGAGGAGGTTTCCATGGAAAATATTTTCACTATGGAGAAGAAGGGCATAGAGAATTTGAGTGTTCCTAGTTCCAAGGAAGGATTGATAGAGGGATTGAAGGTCAGGCCAAAGTAGCGCATGTTGATGAAGACGCTAAATCATCACATTATGAAGATGTTGAAAGAGGAGAACTCCTAGTTAACAGAAGAGTCTTGTTGAGTAGTGAGGATGAACCTTATCAAAGGAGGAGCTTGTTTCACACAAGGTGCAAATGTGAAGATAGGTGTTGTCATGCGATCATTGATGGTGGAAGTATGGAAAATATGTTGTCAGAAAATATGGTCACAGAGTTAAATCTCAAGACGTAGAAACACCTGCATCCATACCAAATTTCCTGGGCGCAGGATGATCACAAGGTCATGGTCAATGAGAAATAGTTAGTGAAGTTCAAGATTAGGAGCTACTAGGATGAGGTGTTGTGTGATATCATACTTATGGACATATGTCATATATTACTAGATAGGTCATGTCAGTTTGACAAGCATGTTGTACATGATGAGCATACAAATTACCTACACTTTGACAAAGGATGGAGTGAAACATAAGTTGATTCATTGAAGGAGAAAGAAGACAAGGTATGTAGTTCTATAAGAATATAGTTTATTGATGGAAAGGAGTTTCTCTAGGGTGGAGGCGTAAGCATATGTGTTTTGTTGTAATTCCAAAAGATGGTAAAGAAGAAGTAGAGGAGGTGCCTGCAAAATTTGCAAATATGTTAGAAGAGTTTCTAGATATTGTGTCAAATAATGTAACTGATGGATTATCCATAGTGTGGAAGATGAATTGCCAGATGGGCTTACATTCTAGGAGCCATTGCAAAATAAGGCAATGCATAGATAGACACCAGAAAAAGTAAAGAGTTGAATAAACACGTGCATGACTTGTTGCAAAAGGGGTTGATTCAAGAGAGTTTGAGTCTATGTTTTGTACCATCAGTATTAGCACCAAAGAAGAATGGAGTATCGAGGATGTGTACAAATTCTCGAGCTATCAACAAAATCACAATAAAGTACCGATTTCCATTGCCACGAATGGATGATATTATGGACTATTTGAGTGATTTCACAAAGATATATCTAAAGAGTGAGTACCATTAGATTTGCATTAGAGAAGTGGATGAGTGGAAGACTATCTTCTAGACAAGGGAAGGATTGAATGAGTGGTTAGTCATGCCTTTTGGGATAGCCAATGCACCAAGTAGTTTCATGAGGCTCATGCATGAGGTACTGAAGGAGTTTATGGGTAAGTTTATTATTGTATAACTAGATGATATTTTGATCTTTAGTAAGATGTTGGAGGAGCATTTGATGCACATTTGTAAGGTTTTTGAGAAGTTGAGGGAGGAAAAGTTGCTGATCAATTTGAAGAAGTGTAGTTTAGTGAAGGAGTTGGTGTTCTTGGGATTTGTAGTCTCAATAGAAGGTCTAAAAATGGACCCTGAGAAAGTGAAGGCTATCCTCGAATAGTGTACTCCTAGTAGTACAATAGAGGTAAGATATTTTCATGGACTAACTACTTTATATAGAAAATCATCAGAGGTTTTGGCAGTATTTGTGGACTTTTGACTGAAATAATGGGAGGAGATAGGAAATAATTTAAGTGGATTGTAGGTGTAGATAAGAGTTTTAATTTATTGAAACAAACAGTTACAGAGCAACCTATTTTAGCAATTCAAGGTTTTAATAAGGTGTTTCAAGTAGATTGTGATGGTAGTGGTACTACAATATGAGCTATTTTGAGCCAAGAAGGTAGTTCTGTTGCTTATTTTAGAGAGAAATTGAATGATCCAAAAAGAAAAAATTATATCTATGATCATGAATTTTATGCTATAGTTTAGGCATTGAAAAGTGGAGACACTATATTCTTCCTATGAAGTTTGTTTTCTATACTAATCATCAATCTTTGCAATATTTGAATAGCTAGAGAAAATTGAACCAAAGATATTTATATATGAGTGGGAAGTCTAATAAAATTGCAGATGCTATGAGTAGAAGACAAGTTTTGGTGACATAAATGCAGATTGATGTGGTTGGGTTCAAGGAACTCAAGAATTTGTACCTGTAGGATCTTGATTTTGGTGAGGCTTAGATAGCTTGTACATAACCTGTTACAATTATGATGACAAAGTGGTTGGATCTCCTAATCCAAGGTAGTATTTTGTTCAAGGGAAGTCAATTGTGCATTCCCAAAAGTTCCATAATAGAGAATCTCATCAAGGAAAAGCATAGTGGAGGATTTGCTAGATACTTTGGTAGAGATAAAACCATTTCTTTGGTTGCTAAGAATTATTATTGGCCATAGTTGCAACAAGATGTAAAGAAGTTTGTGTAGTGTTGCAGAGTATGTGAAATGGAAAAAGGAGTGAAGTGAAATGTGGGGTTAAATCAACCATTACATGTACTTGAGAGACCATGGGAAAAGGTCAACATAGATTTCATTCTTGGTTTACCAAGGACACACCAAGGAAATGATTCCATATTTGTGGTAGTTGACAAATTTTTGAAAATGACAAATTTCATTCCCTGCAAGAAGACTAGTAATGATGTTCATGTGGCAGAGTTATTTCTTAAAGAAGTGGTGAGAGTACATGGTCTTCCAAAGACAATAGTTTCTAATTGAGATACCAAGTTTGTTGGGTATTTTTGGCATACACTATGGAAGAAATTGAAGATAGATGTGAAGTTCAATTCATCACATCATCTGCATACTAAAATAAAGTTTGTTGGGTATTTTTGGCAATGCTTGGTTGGAGATAAACTAAAATAATTTTGTCAACAAGAGTATTGGTAAATCACTATTCAAGATTGTACATGGGAGTAGTCCTAGAAAAGATTCTAAATTGAGGCATTTGGATAAAGGAGAAATAAGTAGTGCTGAAGTAGAGGTTTTTGTTGTACGTTTGAAGAACATCCATGAGGAAGCACATTATAAAGATGAATATAAAGTGTAAGGCTAAATATGTAAAAAGGGATCTTTAACAATGCATAGGATATTCACCACTATTTATTTATTTGTTTTAGAGTTGATATGAAATAAGTAATAAAAATGCTTGAAATTTGATAGGATATGATACATACCTCGAAATGAAACCAATATGAAAATACCCGTTTCCTGAAGCCTGTGCACAACTTTAAAAAATTCTGCAAATTGTTTTGGACTAGAAATATTGAAATAGAAAAATACCCATAAATACTTTGTCATTTTGAAGGGAGGTTGACCTTGACCTTGTTGGTGGGGTGCATTTGTGCCCCAAAAAGTTGACCTTGACCTTTTTTGCTTCGACGAAAATTTCATTCACAAATCTCAAAACTTTTCTAAAAAGGGTATCCAAATCTGCACTCTGATCTTTGAAGAAACACCTGCATATATATGAAAATAGGGTTTTGGGATGGCTATATAGGGTTTTGCCTTAATCAAACCCCTATTTTGGTGATTTACACCTCCACAAATAGCAGGAAATAATAGAATGTGTGTGTGTATTGAATATGTAATGCCAAGATCTAATCTACTAGATTGAAACCCTAGCATGAGTATATATGTATGAGAAAGCAACACATAGACTTGAATAAGATAATAAAGCATACCAAGCCCCCAAGGCTAAAGTACTCCTACCAAATTCATAATCCCTAATTTCCACCCTATGATTATATCTTTGAATGCTTGAATATCGATAATGGTGGATCAAGGAAGATTGGATCTCTCTTGCTCCAAATAGATGTTCACAATGGTATAAAAATACTTGATATTCACAGTAGCTTGATGGCCTATATCATTCTCTTGCAATCTTGCATCTTCATAGCATCATCTCTTGATTCTATTTGTCCTTCTAGTTATCGCATTCGTTTTTCAGTTGTAGAAAGATGCAAATGAGAGTCTTTATATAAAGGCTTCAAGGTGAGGATCCTAGAGTAATGTGAGGACCCATATTTCAAATTTCTCCTCGAATTATGGTCCAATCACAATAACCAAGGAGGAAAAAAATTAAATGAATCTCTAATTATCCCCTTCCATATATGAATTCGAAAGCTTGACATTGATTTTGGAGCCCTCCAAGACCAAAAAAAAAAGAAAAAGGATCAAGCTCCTAAAGAGGTCAAGGATGACCTCAACCCTAACCTAAATTATGGTCTACCTTGATCTTGCCCTAGGTCTAGGTTAACCTAGGAATCATCATCAAATAGAGAAATAAAAGGGGGGATTTCGAGGATGCACAAAAACCTAGAAATGATGTCAGAACATGATTAAATGCTTGGAATAGACACCAATTTTTATAATGAATATGATAAAGGCTAGGAGAACCTATTCCTAAGTCCTACCTAGAAAATAGAGCTATTGAGGATGGAAATTAATGAGAAACTTTGAGATCCTAACCTTAATTTCACCTAGAATGAAGGAATCAAATGAAAAATATGCCCTTAATGCTAATATATCATGGTAAATGTACTAAGAGAGGGTGCTATACCTACCACAATGGAAGTTATTCCATTTTAAGACAATACATTTAGCCCCTACTTTAGCTCAAATATAACACTATGTGAATATGTAGGCTAAAGTAAGAAAATATCAGAGTAAATAAAAAGGACATAGCCAAGTCCTTGATGTAGAGATCTTATAAATTTTTTATAGAACCTGCACTACACAAGGTTAATAAAAATCCATAAACCAACTAAATCTTATTAAATGATAGTTGCGAAGTGCATAAAGCCCCTTATGCCCCCCTGTTTCGACTTTCTACTTCGAAAGACTGAAACAGGGTGATAAGGATAACTCTAAGCACTAAATATGTAGTTTGTTAAAAAGATCTTCCTTAAACCAATTAGAAAAAATCATAACCTTCCTAAATTGATTAAAGGAATTAGGTATCTAAATCACATTTCCAACACCATTGACGACATCAAAAATGAAGTTATTGAGCTCAAGTTATGATGAAAAGAGTGAATGTCTATCTAAATGCATGAGACAAAAAGAATTAAATCATCATAAATAATGAAACCTATAAATAATGAAAATTAAATCATACTTACTCATTCTTATCTTTTGTACATCCAAAAAGAGGAAGCAAGATGCTAAGGAGAGAAGAATTTCGAGCGACATGCATGGAGCTATTGAGACAATGCCTAGCTATTGGACAACCACTTCCTGAGGTGAGTTTGTTGTTGTTTTGATTATGTACCTTCCAAATATGTGATTTCTATAGGCAAGGTCAACGTTGACCCTTAAAGGTTAACCCTTTCCCAGAAATGTCAACATAGACTATTAGAATTCTTCTCATTCTGGGATAAGGTTTTCCTTGAGCCAACAAGGTCAACTCTAACCCAGAAAGGTTGAACTGGACCTAACAAGGTTGATCTTGACCTAGTAAGGTTGACTTGACCTAGTCAAGTTCAATTTATAGATTTGATGATATAGAAGACTGATATGTTGTTTATCTATACTTATAGGATGTGATTCATCTTTGAGAGCATCCCTTTGGAGAGTTTCTTGTTACCATCAAAGAAAGATTGTTTGAGCTAGATGAGGAGGATATATAACTGCTAATAGATGTAGGGCTATACTGGGTAGTAGTCCTACCATAGATCATATTACATTGAGCCATGTTATCGGCTCTTATAGAGAGGTGGGATGAGGATACATGCTCCTTTTATCTTCCCTCAAGAGAGATCATAGTTACATTAGAGGATGTCTATAGGATACTCTGGCTTCCAGTTCAAGGTGAGACCATCAGACCTAGATCACAATGAGTCTATGAGGAGATCCTTGTGGACAAGGAGTATTTCTTGGGACACGTTCCATACATGCGGACCCAATCAGATCATGTCCTTCTATCATCTATATTATCAAGCCATACTCCTCTAGTATGAAGGGTGATGCTTGGTATGGTATCCTTAGTTGTGTTACCCAACTTAAAGGGTACTATATTTTTGACACCACTTACTTGCATTATATTGAGGATGGAGAGCGAGAGGACTGTATTCTCATGGGGTTGCAACATGCTAGCTCAACTATATGACGAGCTCTATCAGTTAGTGGATATCAAAGATAGAGTCTGTCTATATGCAATCTTCTATAGATTTGGTTGTTCGAGAACTTTACCTGTATATGTCCATAGGGTATCTCAATGATGGTAGATGTGAGCACAACTAAGGTTTTTTCTTATCTACTGAAGAATGCTTGGCAATTTGGAGATATCTTGTTTTAGAGAGTATCTCTAGACCACATTCCTAGTATAGATGTGATATGGAGGCCCTACTACCTGATGATAGAGTGGCCTGATACATGATTCCAAATGAGATACTCAAAATGGAGAAAGATTCTAGAGAGTTATCTAAATCATATAGTGGTGCCTTACTACTATGATCGGGTGATGAGACAATTTGGTCTAGTACAGGGTGTCCCTAGAGCAATACCTCACTATGTACATCCGATGATATATTATAAGAGATTTGACACTATACACCAACCATTGACAATAGATATAGAGGATAGTGATGTTGATGATATAGAGGATATAGAGGTACCATCAGATGTGACCTATTCAGACATGAGCCAAGACTACATCAGGTACTAGAGTCTATAGGGGTCCTATCCTATCTTCCCTAAGGATTATACTATAGGTGATCTAGGTGCTTCAGAGAGGACACATTGAGATGATGGTGTAATAGATGAGGATGAGAACATTAAATATGAGGAGGAGTACATCTCTAAGGTAGAGCCCATGGAGGAGGAGAGAGAGGAGAGAGTAGAGGATAGAGCAGAGGAGAGAGTAGAGGAGATGCCCCCATCTGGTGATATTTGTGTAGATATACACATTTATTACATATCACCATTGAGATCCCAATGACCCCCATGCACCCACATGGAGACACCATTAGCAAGGCCTAGACACGGTTAACATGGAGAGTAGTCACTCCATGCCCCCACCATCTAGACTTTTCAGTGATATCTAGGAGGGAGGCCTAGGTATGAAATATGATAAAATATGTAATTTGATTCAAAAAAATATGAAATTGATAAATGTAACTTTTATTCTACAGCTAGTGTAGCGAAGTGGAGGAGTTTTGTATTTGAGGTTATGAAGGATACATGTATATCCTACCAACTACTAGTGAGCTAGTGAGATTCATCACTTGGCTACAAAGATCTTGTCAGGCATGTCGATATCTTTGCAATTGTCCAATGAGAGTTAAGGATGTGTAGGGAAAGGGGGGAGAAATTGATAGCTAAGCTATAGAGTGCCCCAAAGTGCTCACATGGTATGAGCATACCTAGGAGTCATATGCAGACATAGATCTGCCACTTCCTATTATTGGCCAAAGAGATTTGGCAGCCCTTGACCATTAGTTAGCAGTGATAGGTGTAGTGATAGATAGGGTCATTGGCCATATATGTATCAGAACTTAAATCACTTTGTGATGAATGAAAAACTTTGTTTACTGTTTAGTTCTATGTTTGATATAAAAATTAATAGAAAGAAAGAAGATGCTTAAATATATTCAACATGTACTTTTTCTAAAACTACATAACCTATAAAAAATTTCCATAAGGAATATATAAATTCATAAAGAAAAAGAAAGAATAAAATTAAGGAAAATAAAATTTAAGATGCACAATATTAATAGGTTCCTTAAAAGAAACACAATCCATATCAACAAGTTATAAGCACTTGAACCAAAATCTTCAATAACAACAAAAGGTCCAAGCCAATTAGGGCTAAACTTTCCTTTTTCACCAGGTAAAGCATTCACATTTCGTTGATCCTCATATAAAACTAAATCACCAACCAAAAATGTTCATTCAATTACCTTATGATTATGTTGCTTCTGTAAAGATTTATGATAAGCTTTTATATGTTCTAATGCATGTATTTGTTGTTCATCCAACTATTCTAACTCTTGTAAATGTTGTTCTCAAAAAGTATCATTGCCAATTATCCCATGAAATGAAACACACAAAGAAGTTATTTCTAATTCTAAAGGCATAATAACATCAGTACCATAAATGATATTGTAAGAAGTACTCATGGCAGTATGAACACTTGTCCCATAAGCCCATAAAGCAAATGTCAATTGAGTATGCCACTCTTTTGCATGCTTGTTATTTTTCTTAAAATCTGCTCAATGATTTTATTTGATGCTTCAACTTGACCATTAGATTGAGGATAGTAAGGAGTTGAAAATATATGTTGAATTCAATATTTCTAAAAGAATTTCACAACTTCTTTGTTTTTGTAAGAAGTACCGTTATCTGAAACTATCGCTGAAGGTATACCACATCTTGTTATGATATTATTATGGATGAAGTCACAAATAACATCCATAGTTGTTGAACAAAGAGGAAGAACTTCAAACTACTTTGTAAAATAATCTGTAGCAATTAGAATGTAAGTATGTCCTTGAGAAGAAGGTGGTGAGATTTTTCCAATAAGATCAAAACCCCAAATACTAAAAGGCCATGAAGAAACTTGATTATGAAGCTCATGAGTAGGAGAATGAATCAAATTACTATGTTGTTGATATTAAGGAAATTTCTTAAGAAACATAAAAGAATCTTGCTCCATCGTTTTCCAATAATATCCCATTCTATGTAATTTATTAACTAGAGATTTTCTACCAAAATGTCCCCCACAAGAACTAGAATGAGCTTCTCCCAAAGCTATTGAAATTTCAGTTTTGTTGAGACATCTTGATAAAAATCCTTCATAAGAGAGTTTGTAAAGTATATCTCCTAAAATGATGTAACATGATGCAAGCTTCCTAATATGATTATGCATGTTTCTTGTTGAAAATTTAAGAAAAGTACCATCTTTCAAAAAATGAAAAATGTGAAAATACCATTCATCCAAATGCAAGTTAAAACGATCAGAGGTAATATTTTTAGAAATTATAGGGTTTTTAAGAGTTTGTATAGTAAATTGAAATTTCTCCACATTATTTTCAAGACACACCAAAGAAGTTGTGCTTACCATGGCGTCCGCATGTCAATTATCTTTTCTAGGTAAGATTTGTATTGTATAGGAGAATTGTGAAAGCACATCAAGAGCCAAATCTGTATATTGTGTCATTTTATCATTCGTAGTTTGATAACCTCCTTTAACTTGTTCAATAATCAATTGTGAATCTCCATAAATTTGCAAATGTTTGATGTTAAGGGATGAAGTTGCTCGTAAACCAACTATAAGAGCTTCATACTTCGCAATGTTATTAGTACAAGGAAAGGTTAGTTTGTATGATAAGGTATTGGCTTTTTTGTAGGAGCAATTAAGATAATACTAATACTAGATCTTGTCTTACATTTAGATCCATCAAAATACAATTCCCAAATATCATCTTGTTGAATGCGAGAATATTATCATTAGGAAATTCCATTGAAGTAGAACATGTTTCTGAATGAGGAAAAGGAACTTCAACCAAATAATCTGTTAAAGCTTGTCCCTTAATAGATTTTTGAGAAATGAAATTAAGATCGAATTCTATAAGTAACATCACCCACTTTTCCAAATAGCCAGAAACATTAGTTTGTGAGAAAATATGTTTCAAAGGATCAAACTTGACAATCACATTAACTTCAACACTCATAAGATAATGCCTAGGTTTATGACAAGAATAAACTACAATGAGACATATTGTCTTTCCAAATCTGTGTATCTTGTTTCATAATCAAGTAAATTCTGACTGATGTAACACACAGGTCTTTCCTTACCATCATCATCATTTTGGGCTAACAAGGTACTCACAACCTTCAAAGTCGCTAAAGACTATTAGTGAAATGGATTATCAAATTTAGTTGGTTGCAAGATAAGAGGATTTGCAAGATACTCCTTAAATTGTTCAAAATTTTGTTTACATTCATCATTCCAAGAGAATGATGCATCCTTTCTAAGAAGGAAGTAAAAAGAATTATTTGATCAACTGACTTAGAAACAAAGTGACAAATAACTTGTATCTTTCCTTGTAAAATGCATAGCTGAGAAATATTCTTAGGAGGAGGCATATTAACAATAGCACCAATCTTTTCACTATCAACCTCTATGCCTCTCTTAGAGATTATAAATCATAATAATTTGCTAGAGTCGACTCAAAAAACACATTTCTTAGGATTCAATCTCATGTTGTAACTTCTAATCCGTTCAAATATTTGTCATAAAATAATAACACAATCTTCTCTTTGTATAGGCTTTTCTAAACTATCATCCACATAGTCTTCAGGAATCTTATGGATGTAATCATGAAAAATCAAAGTCATAACGTGTTAATGAGTTGCTATTGCATTCTTTAATCCAAAAGGCATCATGACCCCAAAAAAGTTCCCCAAGGTGTTATAAATGTAGTTCTAAATTAATCTTTAGGAGGAATAAAGATTCAATTATATCTAGAAAAACCATCCATAAAAGATAACAAAGCATGACGACCCACTATTGAATCCACAATCGTATCAATATTAGGTAACGAGAAATCATCCTTTAAAGAAGGAAAGTTTAAATATCTAAATTCAATACACATCCTTATTTTATTTTCTCCTTTTGAAATAGGTACAATGTTTTAAATCAAATTGGAGTAATCAATAGAACGAATAAATCCATAATTCAATAACTTTTCAATTTCAATTTTGACTAGTAAAGCAATCCATGGATTCATCTTTCAAAAATTCAACTTCATAGGCTTCATATTTGGTTTTAAAAAAATATTATGAGTAACAATCTTAGAATTAATACCCAACATATTTGAATATGTCCAAGCAAAAAAGTCCTTAAATTCTAGTAAAAGGGAACTCAATTGATCATGTTCATCCTAATTTGAAAACATTTCCCGATCTTTATTATCTTGTCAGGATTATTCTCATCCATTTGAATATCAATAGTCTCACTTATAAAAAAATCACTTTGTATCAGAGGATCCATTGGTAAAGGAAGAATATCTTGATTATCATGTTCTCCAAAATAAGCATCGCTACTTAAACAACAAGGCTTTCTTCATTTATGATGGAACTTAGGTAAATCATCATAAATCCAAAAAAATTCCATTAAACTTTCATTTTCAGGAAAAAATCCAAAGTAGTTTTATGTCAATAAGAAGTGGGTTAACCAATGTCATCTGACCACCACATATATGATTAATATTAAGAGGAAAAGTAGATAGTTCTTTATATAGATTAAACCCTAATCCATACATATGATCATAAATTTCATTAGCCAAAGGTACTTGGATACCTTGCTCATAATCACCATATCCTTTTCCATTAAATCCTATTTTCTTAAGAAAATGATAACCAAAGTCGTACCAATCAGACATTTTAGACAGAGTCCAAGGAGCAACATATGTCACAATATAATAATAATCAGGTTTTATCATTTTAATTGTTTCATTAATCAAAGCATCAACAAAATTACTTTTTAGTTCCTCAAAAAGTGGAGAAGGAATACAAACTTGTTTCTCAAATTCAATTTGTTACTTCATGAATTCCAAATCAAAGACCTTATATTCTCCAATGCAAGTAGGATTAAAATCCAATGTCCCCCAATCATCCCTAATTAAAGGAGAAGATGAAGTTTCTGACTGTTGAATCACAGGTTGTATCTCAGGTTGTTTCTTAATCTTTTTACCTGGTTGAAGAGGCTTAGAGATTTTAACATATTCTAAATTTAAGAAAGGATTCAGTGCATCATCTACATGTAATGTATAAATTAAGTTGTTATAAATTAACTGAACTTTAAGGTGAAGAGTAGAAGGAACCACATGCATAGTATGTAACCAAGGTCTACCTAAAAGAAGATTATAATTGAGAGGTCCAGGCATAACATGAATAGGTGTATTAGGAATAATTGGACCAAATTTAGTAGGTAAAGTAATAATGCCCAAAGTTCTCTTTGCAATATTATCAAATCTGCATATAGGAACATTATTAGGTTGAATAGTAGTAAGATCAACCTTAATTGCTTTAACAATTTCCATGCTACAAGCATTAAGTCCATATCCATTATCAATTAATGTTCTTCAAATGATGCTTTGATTAATAGAAACAACAACCATAAGAGCATCATATTGATTTTGCACCTCAAGTTAAGGTAAATCATTATCATAAAACGCAATAGGAGGTACAAAAGGCACAATATGCATGCAATCCAAAATAGAATGAATGTTGTCTTGATTAGGAGGCGAAGTAGGGAGATTAGATAAAGATTTTTGCAATGCCTCATAATATGTTGAAGAAGTTTTTAGTAACTCCCTTAAAGATATCTTAGCAAGAGTAGCACGTAATTGATCAACTAAGTTATACTCCTTAAAGGTAGAAGAAAACTTAGGATCTTGAGGAAGAATAGGTTGAGAAAGCGGTAAAGATACCAAAACAATAGGCTGAGGGTTATTCTACATGCAATAAGCATGTAAAATGGAATCAGTATTATCAAAGAAATTGAAAGGATTTCTAGGTTTACCCTTAATTTTAATTTGAAGACATCCTTTAACCGTCATGAAAGGGGTAGGATATATCATTTTAGGTTTATCAATATTGAATATAGTGGAACATGAAGGTAACTATGCACAAACCCTATGGTAAAGATCAATTACAGAGGTTGTGGAGGAGAGTGAAATAGGAATAGGATCAATGGAGATCTTATCCACACTATTTTCAATCTCACTTCCATGTACCTCATTAGGGAATCTATCCTCTTTTACACTAAAAAATCCATCGAAGTATTCCAAACAAGAATCATACATATTGAAATACAAAAAATGTGAAAATGTTAAGTTTTTGTATTTTTAAAGAAATTTTGCAATTTTTTTTGTATTTTTAAAACATATAAATAGAGGAAATCTAATTAACATGCAAGATCTAACACAAGATGCAAATCTAACACCAAAAAGAAAGAGATGCCTATCACAGGTTCACTAAAATGAAGTGTAAAAATGGATCTTTAACAATGCGTAGGACATTCGCCACTATTCATTTATTTGTTTTAGAGTTGATATGAAATAAGTAATAGAAATGCTTGAAATTTGAAAGGATAAGATACATACCTCAAAATGAAACCAATATGAAAATAATTATTTTTGATGCCTGTTCACAATTTCCAAAAATCTACAACTTGTTCCAAACTAGAAATGTCAAAATGGAAAAAAACCAAAAAATATTTTTGTCTTCTTGAAGGGATGTCAACCTTGACCCTGCTGGTAGGGTACAATTGTGCCCCAAAGTACAATTGTGTCCCAAAAAGTTGACCTTGACCTTTTCTTCTTTGATGAATTTTTTTTTTATGGATCTCAAATCTTTGCAAAAAAGAATATCCAATTCTACGCTTTGATATTTGAAACAACACCTACATATATCTAAAAATAGGGCTTTGGCGTGGTTATATAGGGTTTTGCCTTAGTCAAACCCCCATTTTGGTGATTTCCACCTCCATGAATAGCCAAATATAATACAATGTGTGTATTGAATGTGTAATGCCAAGATCTAATCTACTAGATTGAAAATCTAGCATGAATATATATGTATGAGAAAGAAACACATAGACTTGAATAAAATAAGAAAGAATACCAAGCCCCCAAGGCTAAAGTACTCCTACCAAACCCATAATCCATGATTGCTACCCCATGATTGTATCTTTGAATACTTGAATATCGATAATGATGGATAAAGGAAGATTGGATCTCTCTTGCTCGAAATAGATGTTCATAATGGTATAAATTTTTCTTGATATCCATAATAGCTTGATCTTCTATATCATTCTCTTGCAATGTTTCATCTTCATAGCATCATCTCTTGATTCTAGTTGTCCTTCTGGTTATTGCGTTCATGTTCCAGTTGTAGAAAGATGCAAGTGAGAGTCTTTATATAGAGGCTTCAAGGTGATGATTCTAGAGTAATGTGAGGACCCATAATTCAAATTTTGCCTCAAATTATGGTCCAATCACAATAACCAACTAAGGAAGGAAAATAATTGAGTGTGAATTAACTCCTTTCTTATTCAAATTTGAAAGCTTGACATTGATTTTAGAGCCCTCGAGGACAAAAAATGTAAAAGGAGGTCAAACTCCTAAAGATGTAAAGGATGACCTCGACCTCGACCTAGGTCATGGTCAACCTCAACCTTTCTCTAGGTCAAGGTCGACTTGGTTGACCTTTCCCTAGGTCAGTGTCGACCTAGGAATCATCATCAGGTAGAGCAGAAAAAGGGAGGATTCTGAGGATGCTTGGAAACCTAGAAGTGATGTCAAAACATGATTAAATGCCTAGAATAGATACCAAGTCCTATAATGGATATGATAAAGGATAGGAGGACCTATTCCTAAGTCCTACCCATAAAATAGAGCTATTAAGGAGGTAAATTAAGGAGAATCTTTGAGATCCTAACCTTATTTTCACCTAGAATGAAAGAATCAAATGCATAATGCATCCTTGATGCTAATCTATCATAGTAAATATACTAAGAGAGGGTGCTAAACCTACCACAATGGAATTGCTTCCATTTTAAGATGATACAAATGCTAAGGTTGATGTGAAAAGGTGGTATAAGACAATTTAGATTGCTGATGAAGCCATGGTTCATTTGAGGAAGGAGATATTTTCAGTGTGTACATATAACAAGTTGAAAATGAAGAAGTTTGGACTATGCAAGATAAAGAAAAAACATGAATTTGGAAATGCTTATGAAGTAGAATTTCCTATTGAACTAAATATTTCACTAGTATTCCAAATTTTAGATTTTACAAAATATTATGAGGGAGGTGATGGAAATGAAGTTGTAGAGGCTCTATGGAGTATTCTAGTATCTACTTGAGGTATACATGAGATTGAGGAGATATTGGACAATTGTGTGGGAAGAAGCACAGGGAATAAGACATATGAAGAGTATCTGGTCAAATGGAAAGAGAGGCTAGTGGAGGATTCATCATGTCTAGCATGAGAGGAAGTTGACTATATTGATTTTCTTCTAACTACTTGAGATATGACAGGGTCTCTTCTCAAATTACCATGGGTGTCTAATGCAAGAGCATCCTTGGTGTGTAAGGGTAATCTTGCATCACCCAAAAATATTTCTATTTCTAGTTTTCCAGTTTTTGCATTTTTAATAAGGGCTATTGCTGCACAAAGTTTCTATTTGAGGGAGATTTCTAATTTTAGTAAGTTGGTATTATGTGCTTATATTGCTCTAATATCATATGTGGAGGTTCATCTTAGACATATCAACAAACTCATAAATTCTCAAATTTTTACTTTCCACCTTTTTGTAAGTAACCATGTTCAAACATTTATAATATTTTCTTCTTATGAAATAACCTAGGAATATACCTTCATCACTTTTATAATCAAATTTTCCATTCCTATCATCCTTAAAAATATAGAATCTACTTCCAAAGATTTTAAAGTAGCTAACATTCAATGTACGTCCATACCATAGTTCACAAGGTGTTTTATTTATACCTTCCTTCGATTGTACTTGGCTTAGTGTATATAAGACATTGTTGATTGCCCCTCTCTAGTATATTTGTGCAATCTCCTTCTCAAATAATAATTGATTTATTTCTTCTTTCAATGATTCCATTCTATTGTGGAGTCCTTATTGCTATTGGAAATATAAGAGTAACTTAGAGGGGATGGGTGAATCAATTACTACTAAAATAAACCCCAAATCCCTTAGATGTTAGTACAAAATAAATTTTGAAAATTGAATGTGGCTGATGCTCAGTAAACACACATAAAATGTTGTAACTTGATAAGTACCGATTATGCAAATCCAACTTTTCTTCATTAACTGAGTGAGCTTAGTTAACACTCATTTCTTGTAGACTTTCCTTCAACAATACTGCATTCTAAACTAGGAAAACTTGGTAGAGACAGAAAAATGTTTTCATTGCGTGAGTGAGCTTGGCATACACTGACTGATAATGATATGCCATTTGTGTAACATCAAAGACAATGCACAATTAATCAATTGTATCCAATGATCTCCGTCTTTGGCATTGATGGCAACACATGTCATAACACATTGAAATTTTGGAACAAGAATAAAGTAAGGAACATATTCTTAGTTTTATTCATGGGAACTCCCTCTATTAGTGTGAGCTCTTTCAACCTTCTGTTCCTCCTTCTATCTACAACAACTTCTGCCAAGTTCATTCTCCCTCATAGATATTTCTTCTTAAAAGTTTCTATGATAGAAAACTTCTTCCTCTTACAAAAAACTTCTCCTTCTTTGTAATAAAATTTCTATGAGATATGATAGTAAACTTCTCCCTCTTTGAAAACACATGCCAAAGATAATAACTGTGTTAATATCAATGTACCTTAAGTATTGATTCATTTGCAACATGCCCTTGTCAATTCTGTACCAACTGATTGATCTTCAAATTGCTCTAGTTTATGCATCACTAAAATTTATTTAGTGAGCTTCAGATAGGGGGATGAACCATAGCTTACTCTTAGATACATAAATACATCCTTAGGTAATGTCTTGGTGAATATATCTACAATATGTTCTTTTGTACTTACATATTCCAATCTGACTTCTTTATCCTACAACAACTCTCTTAGGAAGTGATATTTTATAGCAATGTACTTTGTTTTGGTATGCATCATTGGATTCTTTGATATATTGATTGCACTAGTGTTATCATAGTATATAACTATTGGATCTTTGATCTCTATCTTCATTCCTTCCAATAGTTGTTTGAACCAAACAATGTTAGAACAACTAACTACCATTGCCACATATTTTGCTTTTGCTATGGATTGAGAGATGCAATTTTGTTTCTTGCTTGTCCAAGACACTAGTATTTTACCAACAAAGAATGCTCCACCATTAGTTCTTTTTTTGTCATCAAGGATTCTTGCTCAATCAACATCAGTAAACACCTTCAAGTCCAAATTACCTCCAAGTTTGTACCACAAGCCATAGTCTTCAATACCTTTTAGATATCTCATGATTCTCTTGATTTCCATCATGTGATTTTCTCTAGAATTTGCTGAGAATCTTGTCACCATACAAACTGCTCATGCAATATTAGGCCTTATATGCACTACATATTGCAATTTTCTAATCACTGATCTGTTTGTCATCTGATCTACTTCTTTGGAATCATCATTCTTGGAAAGCTTATGTCCAATAGACATAGTAGTTCCAACTGGTCTTGAATGTTCCATTCCAAACTTCTTTAGTCTATCTTTGATATTCTTAGATTGAGTGATGCAGATACCATTTTTGTTTTGATGTATTTGCAACCCAACAAAGAATTTTATCCTACCAAACATGGACATCTCAAATTCTTTAATCATTTCTTCTGAAAATGCTTTGCACAAGTCATCATTTCCTGTGAATAAAGTATCATCAACAAATATTTCTACCAACATAATCTTCTTGTTTGGTCCTTCTTTGATATGCAGACTACTGTTATCATTTGTTCTTTGAAAGCCAATCTATATCAAGTAATTATGAAATCATTCATACAAAGCTCTGGGAGCTTGCTTGAGACCATATAATGCTTTGTATAATTTGCAAACCATGTCTCTTTTGCTAGGATCTACAAAACCTTCTAGCTATTCAATGTAGACTTCCTCATCAAGTATTCCATTCAAGAATGTAGATTTAACATCCATTTGATATACTTTAAATGCTCTATGTCCTTCATATTCTTGCAAAGTTCTAACACCTTCTAATCTTGCAACAGGAGCAAAAGCCTCACCATAATCAATACCTTCTTCTTGAGAATAACCTTTACATATCAGTCTTGCCTTATTTCTAGAAACTTCTCCATCTTCATTTAGCTTATTTATGAACACCCACTTTGTGCTAATTACATTTTTATCCTTGGTTCTAGGAATAAGAGTCCAAGTTTTTTTCTTTTCTATCTATTCTATCTCTTCATTCATTGCTTCAACCCAACTTTCATTATGTAATGCATCTTAATATTTCTTGGTTTAAATTCAGCAAGTAAACATGTACCTTTTAATTTGCTTCTTATCATTGTTCTATTAGATTTGTCTCCAATGATTTGATCAAGTGCATGATGCCTTCTGACATATCTTGCTAACATAGGTTCTTTGGGTTTTGAACAAGTTCCACTATTTTCATCATGAACTTCAGTATCAAGTTTAGGTCCCACTATCTATGACTCGGGTCCATTGGACTCAATTTGAACTAGCTCAGTAGCCTCTGACTCTGACTCGGGTCCTTTAGACTGTGACTTAGGTTGCACTATCTACAACTTGGTAACTATTGGAGATTTTAGGGACTCAAGAGATGAAACCTCCTTTCCTTCAGATAGGTTTGGTAGGGTATCAGGTTCATAGTAAACAAATCTTCTATAATCCTCTGGCTCTTTGTTGCTTTCTTCTTCACTCTTTTCTGCAAACTCATCAATTCTAATATGTGTACTTTCTATTATTTTATGAGTAGAAAAATTCAAACATTTGTATGCTTTACTTTTGTAGGAGTATCCTAGAAATATGCCTTCATCACCTTTTACATCAAATTTTTCTTTCCTAGATTCCTTTAGGATATAACATTTGCTGCCAAATACTTTCAAGTAACTTACATTAGGTTTGTAGCTATACCATAGTTGATAAGGAGTTTTGTTTGAATCTTTCTTCAACTTTACTCTATTAAGGGTATGAAATACAGTGCTAATAGCTTCCTTACAGTATTTGATAAAAACATTCTTTTCAATCATCAATGTTCTTGGACAATCCATGATGGATATATTTCTTCTTTCAGCTATACCATTCTGCTCTGGTGTACTAGGGGCTGATACTTATCTTTTAATTTCATATTTAAATGTAGAAATTATTGAATTCATTAGAGATGAATTCACCACTTCTATCTAATCTTCAACATTTCAATCTCTTTCCAATTTTTTTTCTACTTTTGCTAGATAACATTTGAATTTTTTCAAAGGCTTCTGATTTTTCTTTTAGATACATTACAATCATCATTCTAGAATGAAAATTTTTTCTCCACTGTAACTCTCTATTCTGATAGGTCCACATAAGTCTATATGAACAATTTCTAGGACTTCTTTTGACTGATAGTTTTTGCTTTTGAAACTAGTCTTTCCCATCTTACCGATTTGGCAATTCTTACATAAACCCATATCAGGCTTCTTCAAACTAGGAATATCTCTTACTCTTCTATGTTTTCTTATCTTAACTAGATTATCAAAGTTTACATGATATGATCTTTTGTGCCATAACTGGCTTTCTTCTACTTGAGCAATAAAATATGAACATTCACTGAGATCAAGATAAAATAGATTACCTTTTGTTTGTTTACCTGATCCAACTAGATTTCCTTTTCCATCTAGTAGTTTGGCCTATCCATTCATGAATTCTACCCTTGAATCCAATGTTATTCAATTGTGCCATACTCATTAGATTATTCTTTAGTCCTTCAACCCAATAGGCATTGTCACATACAAGTTCTTTAGTCAATGAAATACATCTTTTTTCTTTTATACAAGGTTCATTGTTTCCAAATCTCACACTACCTCCATGTGCTCAAATTTTGTTTTATCTCTAGTCATATGGTGTGAATAGCCACTATCAATAATCCATATATCATTTTTTTTTCTAACATGAGAGATAAGTGCCATCTTATCTCCTTCATCATCAAATTCATCTTTTACAACAATATATACCATTTCATCTTCATTGTTATCAGAATCTTTAGCTATAAAACAAGATTTC
Organism: Cupressus sempervirens; assembly: GCA_028749045.1. Taxonomy (NCBI): domain Eukaryota; kingdom Viridiplantae; phylum Streptophyta; class Pinopsida; order Cupressales; family Cupressaceae; genus Cupressus; species Cupressus sempervirens. Next base: position 429,422,306 of record CM053793.1, on the reverse strand, counting down.
TTACCTTTGTCTTTGTAGTTCTTGTATTTCTTGGAATCCTTCTTGCCTTTGTGCTTATTGCTTTTCTTTTCATATTTGATTTATTTGTTTGGACACATTGTAGCAATGTGACCAACTTCTTCACAAGAAAAATAGATTTGAGGAACTTTACCTTTTTACTTTCCTTTGCCTTTGGAATATTTTCTTGCAAGTAGGGCTTCAAGAACTTCAAGGTCACTATTTGAACTTTCTTCTATTTCTTCTTCTTCACTTCCTGATTGACTAGACTTTGATTTTTTACCCTTTTCTTTGAGTGAGAGTTTAACTTTAAAAGCAGACTCAATAACCTTTGAACTAGGAACATAGTTATCAAAGTTATCTAACTCAAAAGTTGTCAATCTTCCAACTAGAGAATCCAAAGATATTTTATTAGTTGGATCACATTTCATCTCTTGACTAGCAGACACTCTAATTGCATAAATAGGAAGAAGAGTTCTAAGTACCTTGCTTACAACTGTTTTCTCTTCAATGTCTCCTCTAGATGCTTTGATTCTTTCCACATATTTTGCAATGTTCTCATCTTCTCTCATTTTCATCTAATCAAAATGACTTCTAAGACTTTCAGCCTTAGCTCTTCTTACATTGTCATCTCCTCCATATATGTCTTTTAGTTTGTCCACATCTCATGAGTTGTTTTGTAGTCTTTGACTTCATAAATTTCAACATAACTAAGAGCAGATGCAATATCAATCATCATGATGTTATGATTCTTCTTTTTAGAAATATCTTCAACTAATAATGTTTCAAAAGGATTCTTGTATTTAGTATCAAGATATTTGCACTCTTAATCACTAATAGTAGCCAAATGTAACCTCATAAGTCCTTGCCATGCTTCAAAATTGTCCTTGTTCAACTTATGAATCTCTCTTCCGTAAGACATCCTGATCTTTAGCTTAGCTACTTGAAAATGTTCTCTGCAAGCACCAAAAGCTTTGATACCAATTGTTTGAAATATAATAGTAACTGAGAGGGGAATGGTAAATCAGTTACTACTAAAAAATAATTCAGATCCCTTAGATGTCAATACAAAATAAATTATGAAAACTGAATACTATTGATGCTCGATAAACACACATAAAATGCTGTAACTTGGTAAGTACTAATTATGCAAATATTTCTTTAACTTAGTTACAAACACATTAAAGAAAATAGCATGAACATATTTGACACCAACATTTAATGTGGAAACCCAATTTGAGAAAAACCACCAATTGTAGCTAGTTACTATTTTCACTCTTTTGAAGTGAGCCCTATTAGGAGCCAACCTTATTAAAGATTACAAAATAGATTGTTAGGTGTGACCTTGTTAAAGGATTTAATCACCCTATTAGGAGTGGCCTCTTTAGAGGTCTTCAGACAATTCAATAGATCTACCACCTCATTAGGGGATTTACAGATAGCTGTTAAGCCAACTTTGTTAAGAGATTTAGATCACTACTACAATGGTTAGAGAGTAACAATGAGATGACCTAATTTGGATGTAGCTAAATTGTTGATTACAAATTTCTATTTTGGCTTGTATTTGATCCTTCCTAATCGAATATGACCTTTTTCTCCACAAGGATATTCTACTTATCCTTCAAATTCACTTCCTCTCTTCAATAATTAAATCTTCAATACATTCATAACTTCTAACTTTCTTGAATCCATAACTTGACCTTATACTTATATCTTTCATATTGTCAAGTCAGCTCAAATACAACTTAGAATAACTAGTATTCATCACCTCAATCAGCTATGACCAATAGATAAATCAATTAAGCTTAATATGCCAAAACAAGAAAATCCTTTATTAGCTGACCCAGCTTGGTAAACACTAACTCAGAAACAATTTCCTATGTTAACCAACAAAAGCTTGGTTAATAATGTAAACTCACAAAGATCCTTTGGCAATTGAGTGAGCTCAATTAACACTAGTTCCATCCAACTTTTCTTTATTAACTGAGTGAGCTTGGTTAACACTCATTTTCTATAGATTTTCCTTCGACGCCCGAGTGAACTTGGTAGATACTGCTTTCTAAACTAGGAATGCTCAGTAGACACAAAAAAGTATCTTCACTTCTCGGGTGAGCTTGACATACACTGGCTGATAATGATATGAAATTTGTGTAACATCAAAAATAATACACAATTAATCAATTGTATCCAACATTTGTAGAGAGTTCTCTCTTAATTCCATTCTCATTGCTAAAGAGTGAAATCTGTTGGTCAAATAAATAGTATTAACAAATGAGTGTCAACACACTTAACCATTTTCACTATGTATGCTGAGTACACAATGTATGCCAAGCCAAAATTTCAATAGGTGCCGAGTCATAGTTAGTGCTGAGCAATCCAGAATTGTTCATGTACCGAGTAATAGAATCATTTAGATGCCAAGCAATTCAAAACAACATATGCTGAGAAATACAGGATATAATAGGTGCTGAGCAAACTAGATAACATAGTTGATGTTGAGCAATCCAAAAACAGTATGTACTGAGCATCAATAATACTTCATGTGTCAAGCAACACATGATCAACATAAGAGTTTGTATTTTCACAAATTAAGATGTAAACCATTTTTGGAGCCAACCTAAAGAAATTTGGAAGGTAAAAAAGGATAAAGAGGAATTGTTTACATTCCCTATGCAATTTGCATGCAACCAATGAGAAAAATGGTGAAGGCATGCAACCAATAAGAAAAATGCAAAGTATGAGCAAGAATTTGAGATTCAATATAGATCGTAGATCCATACCTAACCCTAAGTCTTCACATTCTTTATAAGGAGAATGAATGCACCATTGTATTAGTGGAAAAAAACAACATAAGGGGAGATTATAGCAAAATTTTAGTGTGAAGAGAAAAGACTTAGTGGAAAGAACAATATTTATACATCCAGTTGATCAAAATAGAATAGGGGACATATTTAGAGATCAGATCTGGTAGAGATCAAAAGAGGAAGAGCAGATCAAGTACCTAAACTCAGTAGTTTGAGATTGCATTCAATCAGGTCAAATGTTCTAATACTTTGTCACAATTGTATTAGAGGTTGAAATCCTATGGTGATAGGTTAGCTTAACAACTAGGTAGAAGAGCCTTTGGAGAAGGTTAATAAAATCTTATGTATTAGGTGGGTTTAACAGCCTTTATGTAAATCCTTTAATAGGGTGACACTTCATGTAAAGTGTTTGTAAATCCTTTCAATAGGTCACATTTAATAGTGTGTTGTAGCCTTTAACAATGTAGGCTTTTAACAAGGAAAACCATCAGAAGTGGTTGAACTCATTGCTAAAGTAATTTTTGTGGGTGTCATCTCCACCCCAATTTTACCTTTTTATTTTTGGAGGTTTTTTGGGTTACCAAAACATCTTGTGTTATGCGTTGATGCATGCTTTCATTTCATTTTTGTTTATATGTTTCATGCATGGAAATTGTTTTACAATTATATGTTATTAAGGGTTTGAAAAGGTTAAAAAATAGTGTACTTCTGATTCACCCCCCACCCGTAGAAGTACCCTTCCTATTTGAACATTCCAACAATTGGTATCAAAGCTCTAGTTCTCACAAGAAGAAGCATAATAGCTCGGAGAAAAAGGTAAGAAGATGGAATTTTTCAAACTTGGGAAGATCATTGACAATCAGGTGATTGATGTGCAACTAGCTCTACACAAAGTAGAGGAAGCTAGGGAGGAATTGAGAAAATCTTTGAAAAGAAGAAAGGAGATACCCATAGCTGAAAATGACATACACTACAAGGAGATTGACACCACACATGTATTTTCCAATGGAGATTCCAAGGAATTTGATGCAACAATATCATAATCAATGGAGAAAAATAGAGCACAAGCTAAAGAAATCAGATTACTCAAGCTTGAACAAGAATCACAAGCCATAATACTTTGTGAAGTGACTGAACAAAAGAAAAGAGCTATTGAAGACAAGGCCATGGTAGAAGATGACAAGAGAAATCTCATCAATAGGCTGGAAGAGAAGACAATTGAATTTGAAAAGATTTCAAATATGCAGTTAGACACCTTAAGCCAAATGATGAATTCTCATCATGAGCTAAACATGAAGGATATTGAGATCTCCACCTTGAAGACACATAATGAAAATTTTTAGAATGAATTGAAGAGAGAAAAATAAATAGCAGAGAGTTATAACAAACCCAATGAGGCCATCAAGTATTTTGAGCAATTGTTGAAATCACCAAGGGCTAGTAATGATACTACAAGACTTGACTACATCAGCACTGAACAAGGAGAATTATCCAAGGCTATAGAAGAAAGAAGCAACAAAGGTAAGAAAACTAAACTTACTTGTCATTTTTGTGGTAAAAAGGGACATACCTCTAATATATGTAGAAGCACGAATAGTCATCAACATGATAAGCCTACAAATGCAAATTTCTGTTAGAAGTGCAAAAAACAAGGACATTTAACACAAGATTGCAGAACCAAGACCATGAGGACACCAAGATTTGAGGGTCACTACTACAACTACAAAAAAATGGACATAGAGCATTTGAATGTAGATCAAAGCCTATGTGGACACCAAATCATCTTGCAAGAGGAATTAATCATGCACATCACTACAATTGGGACTACAATACAAGGAAAAGTTGTCACTACTGTCAAGAATATGGTCATGTACCTCAGAATTGTATAAGAACACACTTCAAGGGGAACTACAACAGATGGTTGAATCAAACCACTTGTTTCAGTTGCTTGAAGACTAGAACTATCAGTAGGAACTGTCCAACAAAGGTCAAGGCACCCAAGACTAAAGTTAACAAGGGCAAAGAAAAAGTTGATGTGGAATACATCAGGAAAGATATGAAGAAGACATGGCAAAAGAAAGGTGAATGCAACACATCAAATGGAGAGGCCACTTCACCCAAGAGGTCAAGTGATCACACCTCATCAAATTGATCACTAGAAAGGCACATGGGGTGGATACATATAAAGATGTATCATATGTCAGCCCAAAAGAACATAGGAACATTGCAAAGAATTTTTTTTTGCATAAGTTAAGATGTCAAGATAAAAGTTGGAAGATGATGCCAAGTTACCTTTGGTTGTTGAGTAAGACTTGATAGTGGCTTCTGAGAAATTAAACAAGATCAGTAGATGTCGAGTGAAATGAGATAGTAGCTACTGAGTGAATGAAATAGAGTTGATGCTGAGTTGGAAAATCCTTTGGAAGTCAAGTGATAGTTGTAAGCACGAATGCAATAAATGCTAGGTTTCAAGCCTAATAAAAGAGAAAATTGTTCATTTATAAATCATTCAAACAAAGAGAAAAGATGAGTAGAGTGATTGAGCAATTTCCTAGCAATCAAAAGGTGATTTGCAACAATTCAACAACAACCCAACTCCATTTCATTGATTTGCTAGGTATTTCATCCAAGTGCTGAGTTACGTAGTTTGAAAAGTTTGTTTAAATAGTAAACCATAGTTCGGTTAGAAATGGCATCTAGTTCTAGGTCTAAAAAGGGAAAGGAAGGTTTGGAAATTCAATTAGTTAGAAATGAAGTTAGATAGCCAAAGTTTAGACCCATCCCTAAAGTCACTTACAAAAATGATCCCACTGGTGCCCTATTTGCGATCCCTGATAAAGTAGTAATTGTTCAGGATGTACATGAATGCTAAAACTATAAGATAGGAGCAATAGGTGATTTTGATATTTTTAATGCATTTGATAAGCTCTATGAAAATGGGAAACTTAAAGATGAATTCTCCATAGTTGAGAAGAAGGGTCTGACCAAAACCCTAGTTTTTCCTATTGTCTTTAAAACAAAATGGATACGTATTGTGTTGAACAGAGTCCATGATGGAGCTTTTTGGATAGAAACAGGGCCAATAAAGTTTAGTAAGAAAATGGTACATAGGGTTATTGGTATTCCAACCCTAGATCGGCCCAAAACCCTAAGGAGTGATAAGAGGGAGGCAATTGAGAAAAACACTGGTGCCAAGTGGAACAACATGGGTGTGACAATTGGCATCATCAAAGACCCCCTACTAGATTTTGCTGTGAGGATTATATCTCAAATTTTTTACCAATCTAGCAAGTTAAACGATGTACCCATGCATAGCAGTAGATGTTGCCTACAAGCTAGTGAAAAAGGATCATACTTATGATCTTGTAGAGTTGATGATGCAGCAAATTAATGAAAACTTGGGAGCCATAAGGAAATCAAAAGGGGCTCAATGCAAATTTGGTTCAGTTTTGGTTTATATGTTTTTATACATAATGAAATAATTCCCTTTACTAGGCAAGGTGAGATGGGATCCAAACAAGACCATTATTGACCAAATAAATGGATTCATTGATCAAATGGGTGAAAATTTTGATGCCCAAATGATTGGTTATTTTGAGGATTTCACGTAATCCATGAATCAAAGAATGAGAATCCCAGTCTCATTGGTGGAGCATCATGAAAAAGACATTTGTTTTCTAGTGGATATTGACTATACTTACATACAAGTAGTCATCCCTAGAGTCAAATGGCTTAGACCACTAGGTTACGAACTTGATGTGGATCAGGCTTCAACAGCTATTATAGCTCTACTTGCAGAGGAAATTGATCAAACTACAATTTTTTTTGGAACTTATGATGTTATCAAATCAAGGGTGGTTACAGACCCCAAAACAGCCTTAGCAATGAAGAAGAAGGATAAATTGGTCAAGAAGATCAAAAAGAAATTTGGTGTTGAAGAGGTAGGCACCGTAGAGGAAGAGGAAGTAGATGAAGAAGAGGAAGACAATGAAAATGAAGGAGATGAGACTGAACAAGAATCTCTACAATTGACACAAGGCTTAGGTGAGGATGAAGAGGAAGGTGCAGAGGAAGAAGAAGCTGAGGAAGCATCTATAAGAATGAAAGTCACCAAAAGAAAGGCAAAAGTACCACCTGCTCCTTAGCCCAAGCCAAAGAAAGTAGTAAAGACTGCACCCAAGAAGCCTACTACTAGAGCTACTACAAGGGCTACTACACAAAAGGCAAAAGAGGAGGCAACAAAGAGGAAGAAATCCACTGAGAAGACTGAAGATGAGCCAAAGAAAAGAAGAAAGTTTGTGGCTCAACCTGATTCAGATGAAGAAAGGATAGAATTAGAAGACACTAGTTAGTTTAAAGTGGTAAGTCATCCACCAAAGTCTTCAATTGACAAATTATGTGTTAAAATTAGGAATGGTGACTTGAATGATTTGAAGAATGTAAATTTTAATAAGCTCACAAAGGATGAGCAGAATAAAATAGAGAAATCTCTCTATAGTATGATGGCAGAATATAAACATAGACCTCTTGAATTGGATAGCTCATTGCCAAAGGAATTATATAAGATTGTAGAGGATAAATGGCATTTTTGTTTGCAAACTAAGAAGGAAATAAGGGAGTATACCTTAGCAAGAATGTTGCCTGATTTGACTAAAAGTCAAATAACTAATGCAGTCAAGAAGCACAATAATAGATTTACTCCCAAATACAGGGCATTTAGTATTCTATAAAACAAAATTGAAGAGGTTGTGAGCAAAACCATAAAAGTGTGGAAGATTATTTACAAGAAAATTGATGATGTATTTGATGAAGAATACAAGGTAGAAGAAAGTGCCAAAAAAAAGGAAATAAAAGAAGCAAGAAGGAAGAAAGTAGAGGAGAAGAAGCTAGAAGAGAAGATAGTGGAAGAAGAAAAGAAGGATGAAGAAGAAAAGGAGGAGGAAATGAGTAAAGAAGAGGAAAAGGGGACATATGTGCAACAAGAACAGAGTGTGCAGGACACTCAATTGCCACCTCCTAACGCTCCTCATTCTACCATCACACTTGCAAAGATAATCAAGATAAAGGATGTTATTGATACTTCTGGTCAAAACATTAACCCATTAACTACAAAGGATCTAGCAAAGATCCTTGACCAATCAACACAAGCAGCTAGACTATGTTCAAGCCCAATATTGGTCAGTGTTGATGAACTCCAAAAGGCAGTAGAGAAATCAAAGGAAGTCAAGGTGCAAACACAAGAACCACCTATGACCACACAATCTACTAGACTCCTATTCCTTCCACCACCATCTCCACCAAAAGAAGTTACAAATGCACTTTAGGAGCTAAGTGCAGTAGCAGGGGATGATAAAGGAAAATTAGTACAATCAATAGGTACACCTTGAGCCAGAATGATAGAAGAAGAGAAACAAGCTAAAGAGAAAGAAGAGACAAGAGATAAGGAGGAATCTGCATTACAAACTTTGGTTGAACTACCAAAAATAGGTACTCCTACAAAAACTCTTTAGCAACCAAGCACTAAAATGTTAGCATTGCAAATTAGAACACCAGGCTCGAGCTCAACAAAAGTAGCTAGGAAACTTCATTATGGAATTCCTGAGCTTGATGAGGAGATTACAATACCTTACTATGAATCTAGTACTCTTGCTAAGGAGAAGATGAATGAAATTTAGAATGCACTGGATAGAAGAAGAAGACAAGAGGTATTGAGGAAAGAATACAAATATAGGAAAGCATTGAATGAAATCAAGGACATATTCATGGATGCCTTTAGCCTTCAGTCTCCAGATGAGTCAAGACCAATTATAGAGCAACTATTAGATATAGTTGATCAGGTGACAAATTAGGACCATGACACCAATGACAAACTAATGGAATGGTTAGAGAAGAAGTTCCAAGGAAAGATCAATAAGAAGATATCAAATGATATCATTTTGGGACAAGTTGACCTTGCTAAGAAAATAGATAAAGTCAAAATTGTACTTGGGAATATATTCTCCCTTTACAATAAATTGTGTGATTTTTCCAACGTCACACATGAGACTAGCCAAAAAATAATGAGCTTGGAAAGAAATCTAAAGATTTCTAGCATGCAACTTCCTACCAATCCATCTCAAAGTGAGAAGCATTTTTCTCAGACGCTTCACACTCAAAGGGAACTAGCTGTATTAACAACAAAGGAGGCTAATATAAAAGCCAAGCTAATGGAAATTCAATCCTCCATCACCCCTCACTAGGAGGTACTCCACAAGGAGCAAATGTATGCAAAGACAGACCTGAAGAAAGATCCCAATCTTTCTACACATGAAGGACTTGTAGACTTAGTAGCAGAGCTTGCAATCCAACACAAGTCATTGGATATTACATTAAACAATTGGGATGCAGCTCTAAAGATACTCCTAGAGGTTAACAACTCATTTTTGGCCAAACATGGTATTACTCCATAGAACCCTTTGACATCAGTGTCAAAAAGGGGGAGATATATTATAGGGGGAGTGATGAGAAAAGGAGGAGATATGTAGATATTATGGGTAATTACCAAATTTTGATCATTTTGATTACATTCTTTCACTCCATTTTTTCATTCATTTTGAGAATAAAGGGGAATGATTGTAAATGGTCAAAAAAGGGGGAGACAAGGAATAAATGAGTGAAGAAGAGATGTAAAATTTTGTTAATCACATGGAATACAAGGATATCACACAGATCAAATACAACATATAGGCTCAAAATGCAAAAATAGGTCAAAGGACAGAAACGATCAAGCACATTGGCACAAAACTTCAATTTCAAAGGCATAATCAAATTAGGGGGAGTCATAAGATATATTGCTACTCATAATTTTTTAAATTTTGCATGAAAGCCAAGCAAGTAAAAAATGTACTCAATAAGGTTAGGATCACCAATGCTTAGTTAAGTGTTTTTGACACTCATGTCAAAGGGGGAGATTGTTGGTCAAATAAATAGTATTGACAAATGAGTGTCAACACAGTTAACCATTTTCACTATGTATGCCGAGCCAAAATTTCAATAGGTGCCGAGTCACAATTAGTGCCAAGCAATCCAAAATTGTTCATGTGTCAAGTAACAGAATCATTCAGATGTCGAGCAATTCAGAACAACATATGCCAAGCAATACAGGATATAACAAGTACCGAGAAAACCAGACAACATAGTTGATGCCGAGCAATCTAGAAAAAGTATGTGTCGAGCATTAGTAATACTTCATGTGCCGAGCAACACAGGATCAACATAAGAGTTTGTATTTGCACAAACTAAGATGTAAACTATTTTTCAAGCTGACTTAAAGAAATTTCAAAGGTGAAAAAGGATAAAGAGGAATCATTTACATTCCCTATGCAATCTACATGCAACCAATCACAAAAATCGTGAAGGCATGCAACCAATAAGAAAAATGCAAAGTATGAGCAAGAATTTGAGATTCAATATGGATCATAGATCTATACCTAATCCTAAGTCTTCACATTCTTTATAAGGAGAATGAATGCACCATTGTATTAGTGGAAGAAAACAACATAAGGGGAGATTATAGAGAGATTTTAGTGTGAAGAGAAAAGAGTTAGTGGAAAGAAAAACATTTATACATCTAGTTGATTAGAATAGAATAGGGGACATATTCAGAGATTAGATCTAGTAGAGATCAAAAGAGGAAGAGTAGATCAAGTACCTAAACTTAGCAGTTTGAGATTGCATTCAATCAGGTCAAATGTTCTAATACTCTGTCACAATTGTATTAGAGGTTGAAATCCTATGGTGATAGGTTAGCTTAATAGCTAGGTAGAAGAGCCTTTGGAGAAGGTCAAGAAAATCTTATGTATTAGGTGGGTTTAACAACCTTTATGTAGATCCTTTAATAGGGTGACATTTCATGTAAAGTGTTTGTAAATCCTTTCAATATGTCACATTTAACAATGTGTTGTAGCCTTTAATAGGGAAAACCATCAGAAGTGGTTGAACTCATTGCTGTAGTAATTTTTGTGGGTGTCATCCCCACCCTAGTTTTACCTTCTTATTCCTGGAGAGTTTCTGGGTCACCAAAAACTCTTTTGTTATGTGTTGATGCATGCTTTCATTTCATGTTTGTTTATATGTTTCATGCATGCAAATTGTTTTACAGTTATATGTTATTAATGGTTTGAAAAGGATAAAAAATAGTGTACTTTTGATTCACCCCCCTGCCCCTCTTAGAAGTACTCTTCCCATTTGAACATTCCAACAGAAACTCATCAGAAATGAACTAACATCCTATATTAGATCTTAAACACTTCAATTTCTTACCTATTTCTTTCTCAAATCTTTTGTTATACCATTTGAACATTTGAAACACATCATATTTTTCTTTCAAAAACATCACAAACATTATTCTTTAGTAATCATCAAGAAATAAAATGAAATATCTATCACCATAATAATTTTGTACTCTCATAGGACCATAAATATCAGTATGAACTAACTCAAGTACATCATTAAATGAGTAAGACTTTCTTTCAAAACTGGACTTAGTTATTTTCCCAATTTGACATTTGTTACATATCACTTTATTAGGTTTTCTTAAGCTTGATAAACTTCTCATTCTTTTCTTCCTACTAACCTTGCTTATGTTATCAAAATATTTTATGCGACAACCAAATATCTTCAACCCTTGCAATAAAACATGTATCATCAATAAAGTTTAGAAATAATAAGCTACCTCTTGTTTGTCCTCCAACATCATTCATATTTCTAGCATCATCATAGATCTTCACCTTTTTATTCTAAAACTTCATTTGTTGACCTATGTTATTCAATTGAGCCATATTCAATAAATTGTATGTTATTCCTTGAACCAAGTAATCATTTTCACACCTAGTCTTCTCATTCAACATAATGGAACATTTTTTTTTCATCGGACATGGAGCATCATTTGCAAGTTTAAAAAATCCATCATTATAATGCTTAATATTATCAAACTTGTCAAAATGACCAGTCATATATTGTGAACAACCACTACCAATAATCCATGTATCATTCCTACTAACTTGAGAAATAATGGCTCTTTCATCTTATACCTTTCATCATAGTTGAGTCATCATTTATAGCAACATAAACAACTTCCCCACCATCATCTTTATTAGAAGTCTCATACTTTGTGTCCTATTCCTCTACTAGGTAATAATACTTATTTTCTTTTTCCTTGTAGTCTTAGTTTTCTTAGTATCTATTCTCCCTTTTGTCAGTCTTATCATTTATGTTCCTATCATTCTTAGTATCTATTCTCCCTTTTAATCACCTTTTGAAGTTGCATAGAGTAACTAGGAGGTAGCCAAAAGCCACAACAAGTATTCTCAAGGAAAATCAAAAGGGCCAACTATTAAGACTATTTTAGTTTTCTTCCCTTTGAATTTTGCAGGATTTAGGAAGTGTACCTTGGAATTCACAAGTCTTCCACATATTTGTCAACTCTTGGTATGAATTCTAGAATAATAGATGAATGCATATGATTCTTCTAATTTAAGAACTGATGAAGGGATGCAAGATGGATACTTCCTCAAACCTTAAGACTCCTCAAATCAAATTCAAGCTATACTTTCAAAATTACAACAAGAAAATTTAAATATTTGATTGATTAATTTTGCACTATATAGTCCATCTAGATTTTGCCAATCCTAAACATGATTAGTGCCTTATTCATTGGGCTATTACTCATAAAATTTGATACTTAAGATCAAATCTATCCTATCACTTTGTGCAAAGGAAAACAATACTAGATATAAAATCTCATTCTTATCATAATATTCTTTTGAATGCACATCAAGCATTTACACAATCCATTAGATTATCAACAAAATATGAACTTAGATATAATCCATAGTGAATCATGACTGAGATTTAATAGACATTGTCATCAAATTTTAAAAACTTAAAAGCAACTCAAGAAGAGACAAGATCTAAATTAAGTAACCATCCAGTAAATGCTTTTGTATTATCTTCTTTAAAACTATACAATTCTATATCAACTTTGTAAGAAAACTCAAAAAGATTCAACAATTTAACTTTGCACTTTCATTAATGGCATTCCTAGGATAAAAAGACTATACTACTATGTACCAACTCCAAAACATGAGCTATGTTTCATTCAAAATGAAAACTTAGATGCTTCTCTAGCCTTGGGAACTCACTCATATAGGGTGAGTTGCAACAAGCTCTAGATTTAGAGGAAAAAAGGATATTGGTCCTTTAGCAAAACACGGTTACACTTAAAGGAAAAATGTCATTTTCAAAAACCCATGGGACAATTGATCTAAGAACATGTAGCCTAATTTGCATGTTTTGAAAGTAGTTTCATGATTTGTTACATAGGTATACCTATAGTGGATGAACCACAAAGGTAAGGTATCTTATTGCAATAATTACTTTCTTTCCTTTTGATAATCATTTATTGCAATACATCCTAGCTATCCGTGCTTTCTGGTCGGGCAAGGGCCTCTTCAAGCTTTTCCTTTTCAGGCTCACTAACAACCTCTTATCTTTTTTCCTCCTTTCTTTCTTTTGTAGGTTGTGGGCCATCTTTTCTTCTTCTATATTTTATTTCTATTTTTACTCTTCTACTTCTTTAATTGTTGATTAAATATCTTTCCCCTCGCATTGAACACATGTTTCAATTGATTGGTACTCCTTCTTAGTTGTGTCTAGGTCTTGTGTTTTATCCTCCATTTCTACCTGTGAAGATTCTATTATTAAAGAATATTTTGTTACCCATTCACCATAAAATAAATCATATAACTAATCAAAATTGAGGATATCTTTATCCTTAATCATGATATTCTTCCCTATTTTCTTTACCTCTTCAAACTTAGGCTCAAAAGATTCAAAAAATATTTGGACATTCACAATTTCTTCAACTATCATTGCAAACCAAATATTATCTTGTTTTTTTATAATGTCATTCATTCTTAAGCTCACAATTTCTTTCAATTCATTTTCCCATGCTTCCTTTGATTTAATATTAGTTGGGTTACTTAGGACATGTGGGAAAATACCAAAACCCTTATTAACATATCAGGAGAAACATGTTTTCATCTTTCTTTGTAGTATCTCTATTCTTGTATCAAAATCTAGCAGATCAATAGTTTGATCATATGTTCTTTCAATCTATGTGCTAGTATCAGTTTTATCAATTATTTTGACATACCAATTAGTTACCTCTTGTTCTCTCCTGATCCATTTGTCCAAAGTTTGTCTCAAATAAAATTCACTCTTGTTTAATTGAGCCCACATGGTTACCAACTTAGAAATTTCATAATAAAACAAAGGCTAATTAACACGATCAACCAAAAATAGAATTGTATCCCTGATTTTGTCTTCATCTTTTAGTGATGCTTCTACTTGTGCAACTCTCTGTTTGGCCTTTTCTTCTTCCATTTCCTTGGTATAGTATTCTTGATGTGTAGGTGTGTCTAGGATTTCAACAATATTCCTAGTAAGAGGATGTTAAGTAGGGGATGTTGCAATCATTGCTTGAGCTAATCCTTCTACCTTTTCTTTTCCCTTGTTGCCTCTCAAATCTGGAAATGATCTTTTCCATTTCATTGATTTTTATATATCTCTCATCATAAGATTCCAAAAAAAAATTTGAACTTGTTATTTAAATCAATGAATTTCTATTTATCCTTCTTGGCCACGTCTACATTAAAATCAGCTAGTTCTTTATTCATTAGGGATGATTGTTGACTCTCAGTTTCTGACACACTATAGACCATCAAACTTTATGTATGTTTTGCATCTCAAAACTCTTGTAACCTAGATTCATTCCTCTTCTGTAGTTATAATCACATAAAAATGGTCATCTAGACTAGTAGCCCCCTTCTCAACATTTTGGCTAAATTATTTAATCATTTACCTAGGCCAAATTGATAAAAATCAATTAATTAATTTAACCTATATATTGATTATATTATCCTAAGTCCCTATTTGATTAAAAGAATATGCCCCCTTTTAATTAAATAAAAGACCCCATTCTTCTAAACTCACTCAATGTGCACACATAAAGTCCTTTTTTCATTTACAAATTAAAAGAAAAGGCTTTTGTCTCACATGAAAACTCAACTCTTTTTCATTGGTTGAATTTCTCTTATGCATGGATCATTCCAAAAGTCAACCCCCACCCTTGATTATCCAATTCTTGATCTTGATCTCAACCATCCATCTACCTTTAAAAGGGAGAGCTCTCTCCTAATCTAAGGATCCCATTTTTGAGTATTGTTAAACTGCAAGTTTCTCAACAAATTTCTTAGAGCTTTGTGGAGAACTTCTACTTCTTTTCTAAATTCCCTCATCACCATTCTCATACTAGCTTAGAGTCATTTGAAAAGTAGTTTAGTTCATTTTGAAATAGCTTAAATCACTTTAGTTTAATTATCATGGATTGGTAACATTATCATATTGTTAACATAGTTGCATTCTTACATCTCATTCTAACATAGACCATAGTTGAATTTCATACTTGGGGACTCATTGTGGACACTTACATTCTTGTTCTTGTGTAACATACCTACCATTGCATGGTTTAATAGAAAGGGCTGCATCTCTAAGGCTCATTTGAGGGCTCATTTCATACTTGTCTTATGCCCCTTGCACTCCATGGATACAGAGATCTAAGATGCCATTCAAGCATTCCAATTCATGGGATACCTTGGATAGAAGGGTTTAAAGAAGTGGAATTTCTTTGGGTAAACTAGTGACCACATTACTAATTCTTGGTGGTCTCCACTATATTTTACCCCCTTATAAGTCTCCTTAGCTTCTTTCTTTGTTATGAATTTTGTGTCTTTTTCCATCCCAATAGAATCAAAATCTATGGCATTTGCAATGCCCATTTAGGAAGTATCAAAACACCAACATCTTTTAGTAGTTACCTTCTTACTTCAAAGGTTATTCAATCAAAAATTTGCATCAATTCCTCTTTTACTTCCTCTTCTACTATAGAGTCATCTTTACCAGGTTTCTATGTTTTCAATTTATTGCATTTAGCCTCAAAATTTGAAATATTAGCTCACCAAAAGAATTGAATGAATGCTCTTTATTTTACAAAATCATCACCAGAAATAAACTTCTTGGAAGCCTATTCAATAACATGATCAATTTCCCTTCCCTTAAAATCCTCAACCATGAGGTCTAAAACTAGTGTTAGGGACTCTTGTAACGTTCCTTCTAATTATGATGTTGTTATCAAACCATCATCATGGTCTCCTATTTGCTTCAATTATTTCCTCATTGTATATTAATTATCAAAATGCATGGGAGTTTGGGAGGGTGAATATTCCTAAGCTCTTGATGAAGTCCCAACTTCCAATTTTTCTCTCTATGTAAATGGCTCTAAGGGAGGACTTTTAGAATATTGTCTCTAATATATTGGAACATGATGTGCATCCAT
The DNA here is from genome assembly GCA_028749045.1 of Cupressus sempervirens. Taxonomy (NCBI): domain Eukaryota; kingdom Viridiplantae; phylum Streptophyta; class Pinopsida; order Cupressales; family Cupressaceae; genus Cupressus; species Cupressus sempervirens. Next base: position 429,406,070 of record CM053793.1, on the reverse strand, counting down.
GTTCCGAACCACAGTATATCTAGTTCTTCTTTGGAGGGTGTATTGTCGTGGATTAATGACCTCCTAGAAAAATTATTCATTACCTCCTTTTCCTTCTCTGGATATGTATTTGTTAAGGCTTCCTTCTTCTCATTCAAAACTTGCACGATCTCAACAAAATGTGACATTAATTTATTGATCTTGTCACCCCAAAACTTTACATCCCTTAATGAATCATAATCTCTATCTAGAGAATTTATAAAATCCATTACCTTTGTGAAGGCTCACCATTTTTGTTTCCTCACCTCTTGCTCTTACAAAGAGAATTCATTCCTTATAACATCTTTAGGATAATAGAAATTATGACAATAACTCCTAGCCTTAGTGCTTTCTTTGAACATTTCATAGAGACCCCCAGGATCTTCAAGCCTATGGTGGGATTGTGCCATTTGATATTTATCCAAAACATTTCCTAGGTGTTTCTATCCACCCTTTGTTATCACAAATTGGTGGGCTACAATAAAAATTGGAAAAATTGTCCCTCCTGACCTCACAACTAATTCTTTTTCCTCTAGTCCTCCAACTTGCAATAAAAATTCAACAACACCTATTTTGAGAGGAACTTGGTAGGGTAACACATGAGGTTTACCTTGAAAACCATAGACTCTAGAAATAATAGATATAGGGTAAGGGATGATGTCTCCCTAATTAGGGCTTACCTTCAAACCTATGGCATCCTCCTTTGGTCTAATTAATTTCAACATGGGCTTTGGGATTCAAGGGTTGTTTTCTACTAACAATTCCCTCATCTTCAATGAAAAGTATCTATCCAACCTATCAAAAATGGCATCTATCACCTACTAAGACATATCATTATCCCACAACTGACTAATATTTTCTCACCTTCACATTATTTTTCCAATTTCATTTCTTTCTAAAAATCAAAAGCACCTTTATATAGGCATATATACATGAGCATGAAATACTAGCCAAAGGGCTTATCAACTTTACCTTTTCCTATTCCTATTAGTCCATTACAAATATTCTCTGCCAAATAAGAAGCTAAATAATAAATCAAGCTCATTCCATATTGCAAGACTTGGGCTATCATGTGCATGAGGGGAACTGAAATATGCTCTTGTTCTTCTATACCAAATATTTTTCATAAGGAAAAATACAATTCTTGCACCGAAGGATTAAAATACTTCATCAAAGATTTTGGGGTGGATGATGTAACCAATGTCAAATTTCCCACTTTGCTAAAGTGCTCCTAAAGTGGCCCACTCCCAAGGTAGACTCTCTAAGAATTATAATTTGCTTGCAATTTCCCAAAATCAATCTCCTAATGCAGGGTAGTGTTAGGGTTAAACATGAAAATTCTCTAATTACATTTGTTGTAACTTTAAATACCATCACCTAAGTAGTTTCTCACCAATCGTATGTAACATAGGGTCGTACCTCTTGGAAGTCATGTTTAGAAAAATTACATCCATGAAGACTCCTAGTATGATAAGTTTACCAACATCAAACTCCCATACATTATTGTGGGGTGTGTCTTGTTTTCTCGGGGAAAACCATTTCTTAAACTATTTTAAACCACTCATGGATGTCCACACATCCCTCAACAAGTTCCCCTTATCATATAAACCCTCATCAATCTTTAATCTAGGGGCTTTGATGACCAATTCCTTACCCTTGGTTGAATCATTTGCTAAAGAACTCAATTTTTCAAGGAAGTCATCATGAATATTCCTTTGTTGGTAATATACCTATCCAAAAAGTCTCATTTGGGAGGTATCTTCACAAAAATTAAAAAATTTCACCCAAAAAGAATTCTTTACTACTGGCCAACTTTGCCTTACCACCAAAATCACCATATTTGAATTTAAAAGATAAATGACAACTTTTGGAAATATAATATTGTGAGGTCGGGAGATGGAAGTCAAGGGCCTATGATGCTACAAAATTTCATAAGATCATGTGAGGAAAGTATGGAGTGTTGTGACGTTATGATGGTCGTAAGATTGGGGAGCCTAAATTATAAAGGTACGATGCTATGACAAGGGGTCCATCATAAGATCATAATATCAAAATGATGTCAAAGGTCATCATAGAGTTAGGAAAGTGAAACATGACGTTTACAATGTTATGCCAGAGTTGTAAGATTGAGGAATTATAGGATTGGGAGAGGAGAGAGAAAGGCTTAAGATTCTACACCGGTTGAGTGGTCAAAGGCCTTAAAGGGATCATTTGTGATGTTACAAAAAAAGCCTTAACTGTAGCACTAGGAGGGAAAAATATTAGTGATACGATGCTACAAAAATGAGAGGATATCATAAGATTAGGGAATCATAGGATTGTAAGGCCAAAAATGAAGACATAAGATATTATGAAGCTGTTGGATTTTGTGAGATTGTAAAGGAAATTTTCTTGATTTTGATCTTACACTTGAGAGACATGTGTCTAAGGAGATAAATTGCAGTTGGCATTGGTAATTGGGTTGACATTTTTGTTAACCGTTGTGGTTAAGTCTAAAGGAGGTGCGGTTAGTTAAAGTGATATGGTCAATCATGTGGAGACTTTGTGAGGTGGCAAAATGAAATTAGATTATTGGCCCATGCAGCCCATCTTGGTTGTAGGATTTAGTTGACCTATTGATTATGCTAGTTCATTGAGCCAACTATGAAGAAGAGATGCTTTTTGTATAACCTAATCTTCACGATCAATTTCAACCACTCTCTAATGAATGCCATACCTTGTGAACAATGGGAAAAATTCCACCATCTCTAGTTTTATCCATCTACTTGGTTAGAATGACTTAAGGGCACCATTCTATCTTCTCAAGGCTCTATTTTGGCAAAATATTGGGTTTCATTGTATTTGAATCTATACCAGGACAAGATTTTCCCTAGAACTATATGATTATTCTCTGAAGCATTTAAGATAGTGGTTGTAGAGTTACTCTAGTTAGAAATATCTTAGTTATGCCTAAGCTATAAAGGTAGATTTGTAATCTTTGTAAGGGTTGATCATTTTTTGATTCTCTAGTATTGCTTTCATGCATACTACTATAATTTCTCATGCCTCTGAACCATTGTAATCCTCTGTTGAGTCTCTTTTAGCCATTAACACATTGTGCAATGTTCTTTGCCTCTGGTTAATGTTTTTGTCTATGCTCTACAATTTTCATGATTGTATCTACTTTTGACATTTGAATGATATTAAGTGGAGTTTCTTCCTTTAGAATTCTCTTATTGTTTGATCTACATGTAATTGTTGAATTAGCAAGGTTTGAATCTATATTCTTTGAGATTATAACTAGTTGATTATGCATTCATGGGAAGAGATAAGTTCAAACACTCTATTTTGGTGCATCACCCCTTTAGGTTAGAGTAGGTAGATTTGATTTCATGCATCCCTTCTCCCTTTTCCTCTCCAAGAGTAGTTAGGTGCATCCCAGTAGCAAAGGAAGCTAACCTTCTCTAGAGACTCAACCTCATAGTTCAAGTCCCACAATTTGGAGGTTGTTTCCATGTTCCATAAGGTTGTCCTTAGGTAAAAACTTTGGATAAGGGTGCACAATTTTGTGACAACATTTACCAAGATGGGGACAAGAACTTACTGAACTACTCTCATTATTTCCTCATTGCAATAATTCACAATCTTCTAGAACTAAATTCCTAGCTCTTTTTTCTCTTCTCTGGTATTCAATCACTCTTTTGTAGAATAAGATGTGATGCATGCATTATAATTTTAGATGATACTCAGATGAGGATACTTCATTCATCATTAATGTGTTGCAGAGAATAAGTATGTATATTTTGCAGACAATTTTGAAAGTAGACCATTGATTAATAATATATTTGACAATTGCAATCGAATTCCATCACCGAATCATCCTAATGCATGTTGATGTGGTAGTCAAACCAATCATATTTTGCCAACTAGAATACACTTTATCTTTATGAGTCCTCAATGTACTTGCTGGAAGCCAAGAGATGCATGGCACAATATCGCTTCATCGCTATGGTTTAAAACCTTGCATGTTTCAATAGCAATAATGTGATATCCATAGATTTTTTTTGTGTTAGATGGTGCTGATTAAACCTCTTTCTTTTGATTCTTTTCTTCATAACCAATCCACCAATGATAGGTGGCATCACTTGCATAATCATATTTTTTAATAGTTGAGCATCTTTACTTATCGACGCAATGACATCCATTGATATCCTTTTGATCCAATGGTTGGAATATCTGTTATTATTTCATATAGCTAGGACCACATGGGAGACATGTCATACTATTGCATTGTTGCAGTGGTTAAAGACCTTGCATGTTTTAATATCAACAATGCAATGACCCTTAATGTTCTCTTGATTTGATGACTAGAAATACTCACAACTTCCTTTCCTTAGATGGCTCACCAAGGACACATGGCATCCAATTGAGTTATTGCAATATTTGTAAAGTTTGTATGTTCATATAGTGAAAATATGATAGCCATCAATCCTGTCATGATTGAATTGTTAATAATTGCTCATTATTTGTACACTTTTAAGTAGACACTTTACTCGAGATCTTGCCATGTGGAAACATCAAAACATGATTAAGAATCACTAAGCCCAGTACACATTTTAGGTTTCACCAACAACACTTGGCATGTTATCACATTCCTGTAATGAGTACACATCATGTTTTTTTATCTTGGTGAGAATGTGACTATCGTTGATGTTGATGAGGAGCAACAGTGTGAAACTTAGTAGATCTATTACATAGTCTGGCCTATCATGGACATGTGGTGATGTCACATTATTGCATCTCTTAAAATTTTCCATATTTCTGTAGAAAAAATGTGACATCCATCAATCTTCTTTTGATCCAAAAAACAATAACAAAGCACCATTTATATTCTTTCAAGTATACATTTCACCCATGATTTCACCATGTGGATGCATCTAAATAAAACCAAAAAAATTGTAAGTCTTTCACTCACTTGTAGGGACCCACTGAGGAAACATGAAACATTATCACATTATCACAATGGATAAACATTGTGCTTTTTTGTATGTCAACAATACAATAGCTATTAATCATAACAAAGATCAATGGTCCTAAACAAGCTCTTCAAAGATCTGACCTCCTACCATTAGAGTTCCTAATCTTGACATGTGTCTATCATCCATGTATCCATTCCCAACTTCCTTCAATACCAAGGTCCCATTGCATACACGTGTTGTAATGTCACTATGTCATTATGAGTATAGCTCAATAATCTTGCTACAACAACAACACAACAAGCCTTGATCTGATCAAGATCCAATGGTCCACAAAAAACTTAAATTGCTCCACTTGATGGCCCCATTGGGCACAAGTTGGAAGGTAGCTTTCTCACAATGATTAAAACTCTTGCACATCCTAATAGAAAAAGTGATGGTCATTGATCTAACCAAAATTTGATAGTCATGAAGCAACCAATAACATGGGTCCACCAAAGGAAAAATAATTATGGATAATATGAAAATTGAAAGGATTTGACATAATTAATTTCTCATGGCAAAGGGATAAGTAAAATAAAATCACGAATTTTTTTTGGATATAATAATTTAATAAACCCTTCCATTTATCAAAATAGAACCCTAGAGTAGAAGGTTCAAAATTAAAACAATAATAGAGCTTATCTTTTTTATTTAGGGTTTTAAAGATAAATTCCCTCTCTAAGATTTTCAAAATGATACTACTATAAATTTTGAAATCCAAACCTGAAGAAAGACAAAATCCTAAAAGGGCTAACAATGACTCTATATGGAGATGATGGATATTTTATATTCATGCAAGGACTCAAAATTTCTTGTTAAGTCAACCACACACTTGACAAGACTAGAGAGCACTAAAAAAAAATGACAATAGGCTAGAAAACCAAAAAAAGGGAAGACACACTTATATACAAAATATAAAAGATTTACAAACTTGACTACTATTCATAGAAAGCAGGATACCTCTATACTGAAGTACCTCATCAAGAACTATTCATGAATTGGCAGTTCAAGAAGGCCACCTGAAGGTTCTTTTAGATAATATGAATCTTCACCCTACTTGTCATGAACCAGATAAGGGCCTAACTAGATTGGATCAAACTTTCCATGTTTTCCCTTGTCCTCAAGTCTTGCATTCCACAATAGCATGATATCATCTATTTCAATTTTTCTCTCTACTGTCTTTTTTTCAAACAAATGTTTCATTTGTAACTATAATTTAGAATTTCTTTTAGATTATTCTCTTCTATTTTCATTTAACCCAACAAGTTCATCTATGCTTTCTTGTATGTCATCCACTAGATCTTTATCATACTCCTAGATAAATTTGTATAAGCTCATCAGATTGTTTTGAGGCTATCTGGCTTAAACCCCATAAACTAGGTCAAAAGGTGCTAGCCCAATGGCTTTCTTGATTGTCACCCTATCTGATCAAACTACTAGAGGTAATTTAGAGTCCCATTTCTTCTTATTCTCATCCAAAATCTTTTTGATAATCTTTAGCAAACAATTATTTGTGGATTATGCTTGCCCATTTCCCTAAGGATGATAAGGGGAAGAAGTAGACCTAGTAATAGCATACTTGTCACATAATTATATAAACTCATCAGATCTAAAACATATTGCATTGTTTGTCACAATTCTCTCTAGGCACCCAAACCTTATAATTATGTTATTTAGCAAAAAGCCATTCACAACTTTACTAATTTCTTGTCTAGTTTGGATAGCCTCTACCCATTTTGTGAAATAATTAGTAGCTACAAGGATCCATGAATAACACTACTTGATTGATTTTCTATCTCCCCTATAAAATCAATTCCCCATTGCTAAAAAGGTACTTGAACCTACACTAACCTTAATGAGGTGTTCCCAATAAATTATAATTTTCTAGCAAACCTTTGACTAAGGTCATACTTCCTAACCAAATGACAAGCATCTTTAAATAAACTTGGCCACTGGAAACCAACTCTCATCACTTTGTGGGCTATTGTCTTAGCTATGTAATGTCCCCCATAGAATCCACTATGCATTTCATTTAAGACCTTGGTTGATTCCTCTTGATCCACACATTTGAATAACACTCCTTCAAGATTTCTCCACCATAGTTTACCATCTAAAATAATGTACCTTAGTACTTGCAGTTTCAATGATCTCTTTTCATTATTAGTCATGCTAGGTGGATTATCCATGTGTTTTAGTAATGAATGACATCCTTGAACCACTCAAATTGGTCCATATCATAGGTATAAGAGCAGTGATATTCATCTACAAGATTAATTTGGTTAGCATCTAGGTTAGATTGTGGCATTAAATTTGCTAAATCTTGGCCTCTTGCCAATTTTGTGATTTGAACATCTATGCTAAACTCTTGGATAATGTTTATCCACCTACATATTTTTCCTAACACCTCTTGTTACAAGCATATGTCCTTTACAATAACACTTGGGACAAAATCTATGATTGTGGCACTAACCAAGTAACACCTAAAATCATTAACTACTTTCACTAAGGCATAAGCATATTTCTCATTTATATCATACTCAAGCTCTGCAGCTTGAAGTGATTTACTAAAGAATATAATAGGATATTCAAAACCCTCTTCATTTTTCTAAAGAAATACTGCTACAATTGTAGGGAAAGAAGAAAACCAAAAAATATGCATAGGCTTAGTGTAATCTGGAGTCCTAAGTACATGTGCATTTTTTATCGCATATTTTATCTCCTAGAAAGAAACTGAAGGTTATCCATCCTATCTAACCACTCCGCCATTTTAAGTATCTTGGAGATTAGCCTACTAATCTCTATAAAACTTGTTATAAATATCCTCAAGAAATTAACTTGGCCAAAAAATGACTAGATTCCTTTGACATTCTTAGGTTTAGGGACCTTATCAATGGTTGCAACTCTCTCTAGATCAATTTTCACCCTATTCTTGGATATTATATGACCAAGAAGTTTTCCCTCTATAATTCCAAATGTACATTTCCTTGAATTTAGGGAAACTCCATACTCTAGGGATTTTACAAGAATTCTCTCCAAATATTTACAATGATCTTTTGCCTTGTTGGAATAAGTAGTTAGCTTATCATAGTACACCACCATGAACTTGTCTATATAATCAATAAAAGAAACATCCATGGCTCTTTGGAATGTTTCCCTTGCATTAATTAAGCCAAAAGGAAATATAACATATATACAATTTCCTCATGGTGTTGTAAGAGTATTTTTATACTATTCTGCCTCATCAACCAATACTTGATTGTAGTATGAAAACACATCCATCGTTGTTATTAATTCAGAACCAGTCACCCACTACAACATAAATTCCATGTTTGGAAAACCATAATTGTCTTTTAGGGAAGCAATGTTTAAGTTTCTAAAATCTACACATAGCTTGATTAACCCATTCTTCTTCCTAAATGGTACCAAATTTGAAACCCAAGTGGAATGCCTTATGGGCTTGATAATACCTCCATCTCTAAGTTTCATTAACTCTTCTTACATCTTTGGAGCCAATGTAGAATTAATAGGCCTTTGTTTTTGCCTAAATGGTTTGACATTTTCCTTCAAGGGGATAACATGCTAAAATAAATCCTCCCTATAAGCATTTAAATCATCATAAGACCAAGTTGAAGTTGATGAAAGATCAACCCCATAGCTCCCATGAATCACTTGCATGCAAACACCTATTGCAGAAAGAGAGAAACAAAAGCTATGGAGGCTAAAATTCCCAAATCCACAAATGAGACATTCTTGATGAGAAAAAAGACAAATTACTATTATCAAAAGTGAATTAATGAATTTCAAAGAGATCAATCCTTATAAAAGGAGATCAAAGCACTAATAGGTAAAACCTAGGTTGCATGATAATAATTAACTATTATATGCCTAAAGTTTAGCTTAAATAAATTAGAGATAATAAGTGACTTAATAATTAAATAAATATAATTTAATTAATAAAGAAATATATTATTACTCTAACACCCCCCCTTAAGATAAGCTTAGTGAGTGGCTAAAAACCTAAAAACTACTGCTAAAAGGAAATTGGGTCCTGACAAAAAGGCTTCATGAGGTACCCAAGCATAACCAATTCTCTAAAAAGAGAAAAAATAGAGAAAACCACATGGGAAAAACCCTACTCCAAAAAGAGATGGAAAGAATGTTTTAAAAGATAGGAACAAAAGGATGATCATGAAGAACATTACTAGAGCATGAAGCTACAAACTCTACCAAACTATTGATCTTTAGAACCTCCACTATATAGAACATAACTGAGTAGAGAAGAATAAGTCTAAAGAGCTGATCAATCAAAGATGGAAGGTATCTTCATGACCTCCAAAAATTGGAATGAAAGAATATCTATATGGTAAATGATCCATCTCACCAAAATGCATAGTTATCTAGCCATTGAAATCACTTAGTGCATAGGATCAAATATTGAATACATAGCTCACTCCATCAAACCAAGAAATAAATAGAACCAACATAACCCTTTTATAATTCTAAGAGGTAAGATATGAACACTAAAACTGAATGCAATATCTCCTGCAAAAAGAAGAACCGAAAATATTGAGAGTGCAAAAGAAGTACAAACACCTATACTGGCATGTGGCATCCACACATCATGATGCTAATGTCATGGAAGGAACACACACTTGAGAAAGGAAGATGGAAATATGGACAACATGAAATCCCCCAAGGCACTTTATAATGTAGTGTGAGTACAACAAAAGATAAAGATGTGCAAGATCTAAAAATGCAATAGAGTTACACTTTATCTTAGCACATTTGCAAAAATACTACACAAGGATGTCATCATAGTTCAAAAGAGACACAAGGCCAATAAAATAAATAGTATAATCTATGAAAAATGATCTAAAACAAAAAAATTGATCCTTGGACCTAAAACAACCAAGATATCCATCAGAATGCAAAAAAATAAAAAACTAAATGGGATGTACCTGGAGCAAAATCTGGAAAATAGAATGTCTCAAAATATGTCTCCCAAAGAAAAAAATAGAACTCCTAGCTTTAATAGACAAAAAATCCATCAAAAGATCACCAAAACTAAAAATAACCAACACCAATGGAATAGGCTCAAAAGAAGCTTTTTGACAATATCTTGTTTGCAAAAAATGGAGTCTAGATGAGCAAGTTATGGCCAATAAACCACTTGTAGGTCAAAAAAGTGTTGGAAAGGTAAATTATAATAATTATACCACCTTGGGATCCATGAAAGAATGCCTTAGAAAGTGCACTCAATAGTACCAAAATTACCTTAGGTAACGTGCTAGTTTCATACCATAACTATCTTGATTTGCATGCCAATTTTTTTGGTATGTGTGCCAAAAATCTCAAATTGCGTATGAAAAATCTTGATTTGTGCACCAAAAATCTTGATTTCTATGTCAAAAAATCTTGATTTGCATGCTAAAAATTAAAAAAATGCCACTTCGGGAACATGCCTAATCTATAAGCAATATTATTTTGCCTCATATTTCAACTATGTCCAATTTGAACAAAGTTTATATGAAAATAGGGGTTTTTTGGGCACTCTAAGCTCAAGGGTGATGTCTGTTTGGGCTCAAATTGACCTTAAAATTAGTGACCCTCCTAGATTTAGTATAAAATAACTCTAAAAAATGAAATCCTTTGAAAGAAAAAAAAGATTTGAAAGCCAAGCCAGACTTCTCATAAATAGAACATGGGCATGAAGATCTAGAGCTCTCCTACCACATTGAAGTTGATGAAAGGTCAACCCCATAGCTCCCAAGAATCACCTACATGCAAATGCCTATCATAGAAAAAGAGAAGCAAAAGCTACAATTTGAAATTTCTGGATCCACAGATGTGATATTCTTGATGAGAAAAAAATTGCTACTATCAAAAGTGAATTAATGAATTACAAAGATATCAATCATTATAAAGGGAGATGAAAACCCTAAAAGGTAAAACCTAGCTTGCATGATAATAATTAATTATTATATGCTTAAATTTTAGCTTAAGTAAACCAGAGATAATAAGTGACTTAATAATTAGAATCAAAATGATTTAATTAATAAGGCTATTAATATCTCATTACTTTAACATAAAACACATATTTGAATATTATTAATAAATTAATCAATGATCTTCTTATGGTAGAAGAAAAATTATTTCCAATGTACACCCTCTTTGGGGCTCAACAGTTCCAAGATTGACTTCTTCTAATTCTCATGGCTTCTTGTCTTTTACTTCTCATTGAACTCTATCCTAATTATCAAAGAAACTCTCCAAAACTACTAATCCCTTGGGACCCTTGTTTGTTTTCAATTAAAATTTTTTTGACCAAAAATGGTATCCTTCCCATTTATAGTTTTAACAAAAGCACTGTAGTCTAATTCCTGACCATGGTATATATCTTCATTTAAAAGAAATTTTGGTATTTATTTATCATATTCAAACACTTGCCAATTCTTTACATTATCAAGGATAGATGGCCTATTCTATACTTTAGCCTTTGAAACTCTAGTAGAGGAAACATCATCAGTTTTAATAACCACATTAGCAAGCAAATTGGCCATTTTTTTATTTGTTCTATCCATCCAGGTTATGCCAAATGCATCAAATGATTCTATTTCATACCAAACAACATTTCAATACTATCTCAACCTTTTGTTTTTGGATTCATAAGTCTTGTTAACTTGAGACACTATCAATTCAAAATTTGCAATTACATTCAACTTCTTTATACAATGTTTGGTAGCTACTTTCAACCCTAGTAAGAGTGCTTCATACTCTACTATATTTCTAGTACATGCAAAATTTAGGGTGAAAGAATATTTAAATGTCTTCATATCTAGTGAAATAAAAACTACTCCAACCCTTGATCCTTCTTTAGAATTGACACCATCAAAATACATGACCCACCATCCTTGTGAATCAACACACCTAGTTACCTCCTGTGCAATTAATGGGACTGGATTCTTAGTTTCTAAAATAGTTATTTCAGCTCTAAAAGCATTCACATTAGTGTCAAGGAAGCATGTGGCATCATTATCTATATTATCCTCAATCATATGAGTAACCCTAGGCTCCCTATTTACTTTGACAACTTTGTCACCTATGTGGAAAGTAGAAAAGGATAGGCCACATTGTAGGCTTCCTCCAATTGTAGTACTCCACTTCCTTGATAGTAACATACCATATTGGGGAGGAATATCAACTACTAGAACATTCATAGTTAAATGATTGTTAGGGTATGCAACTAATCTATGTGGTAGTGCATTAATAGTACCTATGATAGGGACTTCTCTTCAATCTATAGAATAATATCTACCCTTTCTATTGTCTACTTTAAAAGCAAGGGACTCCATGATTTTGAAAGGCATGATAATGTTTGAGACTCTTGAGTCAAGCATGTAATTCTTGATAGTCTTTCCATTTATAAATAGACTGAGAAAGAAAGGGTGAATATTTTCTATGTATGTTGTTGTTGAAGTATCTATGTGCATTAGAGGTATTTGAGATATCACTCCTTTATATTTCTTTTCCTTTAGTGTGACTTATACCTTTTTTCACAATGATAAACCACTCTGAATGAAATCACCATTCCCAATTCCTCCCAACCAATCGAGGGCTTTTCTTTTATGCTCTTCTATTCTAAACATTCAGATAGTGGAACCTTTACAATAATTTATGACAACATAGATATCATATCAATAGGGTCATAAATTAGAGGTTTATCTAAAATACCTTTATTTTCTTGTACTTGGGTAGTAGAATCCTCAACCCTCTTGACAACATCAGGCTTTACCTTCTTTTCTCCTACATTTGTCTTGATTGAGCTAGCATTTTGGGTTTGCATGTTTTTCTTAGGTTCCCACTTCTTAGCCTTGACATCCTTGACCTTGACAGCTATTTGATCTTTTCCTTTGTTTTCATCATTCATTTATGAGTCACATCCTTGATAAAAATGCCTATGACATTTCTAGAAACATTTTTCACTATCCTATTTCTCAAGTTGTAATTATAATGAACTTGAGAAACAATTTATGTAGCTATCTTGTAAATTTCTTCCTTAGATGGTTTTCTCAAATTCATGTGTCCCACCTTTGAGATCATGTTGTATGCTTTGTCATCAATTTCACTTATCTAAGAAAATTTGTTGATGATAGACTTGATATACATCTCACTAATTACTTACATCCATTTTAAATTCTTCTATATCAGATTCTTCACATTCACAAAAAGAACTAGTCATATTGCAAGCTACACCATCATGATTCTTCTCTTCTTTTCCGTCTTCAAATTGTGATTGCTAGGATGTAGAGAATGACTGAGCCACTGAAAACTATTTAGAAGAATGGGTAGATTGGAAAACCACACACCAAGGCATCTCCTTAGCCATATTTACAAAAAAATTATGTAATGGATCTAGTGTACTCTTCTCATGTTCATTTTGCATAGGGTTATAAATAGGTTTACCAACTTTCTACTATGTGTTGTAGGGAAAATTTTGCAATTTGGTTTGGCTATTATTTTTAAACTATGTCTTTTTAGTTGTATTAGGCTTATTTATATTATTGACTGGAGGCTTCAAGTTCTTCAATAAATTCAACACTTAATCCATCTTATCTTCCTTTGGTTTCTTATTTGTACTAGGCTTGTCTACTTCCTTCTTGTTACCTTGAGGATTAAATACCTTTGAATAATACCTTCTTCCTAACTTCCTAGATGCTCTCCTATTGTTTTCAATAATTACAACTATCTTAAATGCACCCCTTAATGTCTTAGGATCCTTGTCCCTTAGTATATAGGGCATTTTAATATCAAAAGAATTAAAGTAAGTAGTCAAGAACACATTTCACCTAATCTCATGAATTGGAATAACTTGTACATCCCTTTTTGGAATCTAATATTGAAATCAAATGTGGATTTATTCCAATTCTTCTTGATAATGTTCAATTCATTCAATACAAAGCTAACATTAGTGTTATCTCCATATTGTTCCTTGAAACACTTTTCCAAATCATCCCATGAACCAATACTGACATTAGGGAGTCTCCTAAACCAATCCCTAGTATCTTATGTGAGTGAATGGACAAATTATTTCATAACAACATCTTCATGTTCCACCTCATAATAATTCAACATGTCAATCAATTTTCTAATGTGTTCCTTACCACTAATGGCATTATTTATAGAAAGATTTGTGACTTTATCCCTTAATTCATTTGGGATGGGATGGGAGAACTAGGGATACCTACAAAAGACACTTTCTTATATCTTTCCATGTATATGGGCCTTTTATGAGATCCTAAGTTATTGGAAGAACTAGGTCTAGTAGATTGAGTTTGCAAAGAGGTTTTCTCTTTTTTGTGCTATAGTTAGTTGACAAGTTGTGGTGGAAGAGGAAGCTTATAGTGACTGGGAAATTCCTTGATTACATATCATAGGACCACATATTGAGATAGTAGATACACCTTGTGAGATCTAGTTTTTCCCTACTATTAGACCAAAGGTGGATTTCAAGAATTGGATTTTTCTCTACATTTCTGTTGCTTGAGCATCATTTCAGCCTTCTCCAATTCCTTTGCTATATCTTCTCTTTCCTTCTTATCCCTTCCCAATTCTAAATCAATTTTGAAGATACCAAAAATCTTAGATGTAACAATAGGTTCATTGATCTAAATACCAACAACTTTTTTCTTTCATTTGTCAACATTTCTATTAGTGAGATTATTACATTCTCTTCAAGGGGTTTATAGGGTTGGACCTAGGAAATAATGGGTCCTTCCCTCTCATACATGGCACATTCTTGATCTTGAACCTTATACCTCATTTCTCCAAAATATCCAAATATATTTGAATGTAGAGTTGAAGATTTCTCCTCCAACTTCTTATTTTTCTCTTTAAGCATTTCCATTCTTCTAAGAAAGTTTTTCCTCTCTATGAGGGCATTCATGGTAATCATTTCTTTTTCCTTTTTCAAATGTATATGTTTGGCATCCTTCTCTACAAACTTCTTCCTAAGTATTTCAACTTATGACAACAAGTAATCAAGATCTACAAAGGTGGTCTTTGAATCTATAGGATCACTCAAATCTATAATCTTTCTCTCAACAAAAGGAATGTGCCCACAATTGCCTATTATCTAGGGTATTCTTATATTTCTAGTGTTGATCCACTTCTTTAGACACATTTGGTCCAAAAGAAGTATCCCTAGGAGAGGGGTAAGAATTTGGTATAGATTTGACACCATGCAATATTTTTCCTCAAGCTTTCATACCATTTAATTATTTTCCTAAGGTAAGAATGAAATGGCAAGATCTAGAAGCTCAACAGATAGCACAATAGAGATAAGATATGATCAAATGAGAATGGATTAATCACATAGTTGGATCATTGGATGAATACATCATAGAGGTGCAATGAGTAATTGAGAGGGGAGGGGTGAATTAGTTACCACAAAAACAATTCCAAGTCTCTTACATGTCAATACAAACTTTTCACTCAATAAAGAAAATCCTCGCTCTACTCGGTTAGAACTAGATATTCGCTATAACTCAGTTAACAAAGTAGTCTTAAGAGATTAATGTGAATTAATATTTAGTAATTTAGTTGTAGAAACATAAAGCATTAAGTAAATAACATGAACACATGAGACACCAAGATCTAACATAGAAACCTAATTTAGGAAAACCACAAATGCAACTAGTTACAACTTCTCACTCTTCTAAAGAGAGCTCTATTAGGAGCCAACCTTGTTAAAAGTTACAAAACACACGGTTAAGTGTGACCCTATTAGAGGATTTGAATCACCCTCTTAGGAGTGGTCTTGTTAGAGGTCTTCAAACACTTTAATATAGAAATTCCAACTTGTTATAAGATTTACAAAATGACTGTTAAGTCAAATATGTTAAGATATTTCTTCACTGCTAAAATTGTCAATGATAGACCTGATTGATGAAGAAATTGACTTTCTAGATTTAGACTACTATCCTAGTTTATCCTCTTGATCCTCCCTAATTAGAATATACTTTTCAGCTCCTTGGATGTTTGTCTTTAATCATATATCCTTCTTATTTCATATCTTTTTCATTATTTCAAATTACTATTGGAATTCTTTAGAATAACTGAGAAGGGGGTGATTCAATTATCCAAGGTCCAAATGTACAAATAAAACTTTTCAGTACTAATCAAATCCATATCCATAAAACCTTAACATGCATGCATCCATTAGATCATACAATACTTTAACTTTTTAGGTCATTGTCCTAGGTCAAAATAATTTTGTAGAAATGTAAACATGAAATACCATAAGCATATTCACACAATTTGACATAAGGATTTTATGTGGAAATCCAATTTGGGAAAACCACTAGTAACATGCTACCAATTCTCACTCTTATGAAGTGATTCCCTATGAAAGGCCAACCCTATTAAAGGTTTAATACATATTATTAAATGTGACGTGGTTGAAGGATTTCAATCGTTGTGTTAGGAGTGAGCCTTGTTAGAGTACTTTAGACAATTCCATTAGAATGTCATCCAGATAAAGTATTTACAAATGACTATTAGGTGAACCTTAGTCCAAAGGAAAAAATCCACATTGGTAGAGTTGTGAGACAACAACAATAGGACTTGATCTGATAAAATCTTATAACTCACTTGCAAATTATAGATCTCTAGTTTAGTCCTCCATTCTACTTGACATGCATACTCTTTAGCTTTGATAGCTTGTTCACCCTTCAAGCATTCATCTCCTTAAGCCTTCTTGCTTTGTATGCCAGCTATAGTCTCTTATATTCAGCCACTAGATGAAGTAATACTCTAGACTTCTTATCTTCCTTAGGTTCTCACACATGACAAAATTTTCTTCTGACTAGCTAGTCTTTTAAATAGAGAATTTATATCTTTTGCTACTTAACCGCAATCATCCATTTTAGGGTTAGGTAGGATTCCATGAATCTACCCACTTTTCCATTTGGTTGCTCTAGAAACTTCCTTTATAATCTTCCTTGAATTCACCTCAGAATATTTTACCTTAAATTTTGTGCCATCAGATCATCATAATTATCTTCCACATTCTTCACATAATTCACAAAATCAAATTAGTTGGCTTAGATTTGTCAAATCTTTGATTATTACTATTTGCTATTGCTTGACATCTATACTATTCTATCACTCAACCAACACTAGTTCACTCTAAAAACACTAAAGTTTACTGGTGCTCAACACCAACTAAACTTTACTTGGCATATACTAACATTCATTAGGCTTGCATAATTTTTCTTCTTTTCTCGGCACCTATTGATTTTCACTCAGCTTCTATTGATTTCTACTCAGCTTGCACTGACTTCTTGACAAGGCTTGACAAACACTTTTCCTACTTGATCTTCTTCCAGTCTTTGCTTCTATAATCTTTCATTTCATACTTTAAGTAGATAAAAAATATACTATAATATCAATGTCTTACTTGGTTGTAATGCTTCTTTTATACACCAAATAACTCAAACTTTCTCTAGGTCATCTTGTTATCTCCTCTTTTCAAATCCTCTTAATCAATTAACTAAATGATAGCTTTTAGACCAAAAAGTAATTGTCTCACTAGCAGGTAGTAAGTTTGACATCATTGACAAAATAATGATTGTTTCATTATAGGTTCTTCACTTCAAAACTATCTCTTTTCAACAATCTCCATCTTTGGCATTGATGGCAAACCAATACCAATAGCAATACCAAAAAGAAAATAACATCTTTGAAAATTTTCCCTCTATCAGTATATATCTTTACTCTATATAGGGTAATGTGAGCTTTTTCAATCTCCTTCATTGTATTTTCTATCTCTGACTTATATTTTTCTTTCTATGTCTCCCTCTTTGACAACAATGCCAAAGACTTGTCATCTTTTTATGTAGATATAATCAATTCATTTTCTCCCTCTATCACCTTGCATGTGTAAATCTTCTAATTCAAATCCTTCATTACTTTAGGAAACTGCTAAAGTATGATCCACTACATTAGGTTGTAAGATACAATATTTAACTCAGTTGATGTAGGACACTACTCATGCTTCTTAAGTACCTTGGGATAGGGGTATCACCACTAGTTTACCCCTAAGATATTCATGTTCATCCTTGGGTAAATTTTTTGTGAATATATCAGCTATCTATTCTTTTGTATTCACATATTCCATCATTACTTCTTTTCCTTGAACCAACTCTCTCAAGTAATGGTACTTTATTGTAATTTTCTTGGTCTTTGTGTGTATCACATGTTTCTTTGATATATTTATAGAACTTCTATTATCAAAATAAAGTACCATGGGTTCAATGATTTTCTCCTTCATATCTTTGAGTAGTTGTTTGTTCCATATCACATTTGTACAATTCATTGAGGCAACCACATATTCAGCCTCAGTAGTAGATTAAGATATAAAAATTTGTTTCTTTTTGGTCTAGGTGACTAATCTATTGTTAATCTCATATTGGTTTTGACATATGAGTAACAATAAACTTAAGTTATTTAAAAGATAGAACTTAGTTCATGCAAAACAAGTAATGTATGCCAAACAAGATATACAAAATGTTTTGAGTAACTAGTAAATGCTGAGTCACTCAAGAGCCGAGAAGACAATTGATGCTGAGTGATCCATGGATGCCAAGTCATTCAGAGGCCAAGTTATGACATTGAAGATTTAGAGGATGCCGAGCATCAGAGACTTCAAGAGTTGAGTAAAATAGTTCTGGACATAGTTTTTTGTAATAACACAAACATCTAAGTATACAATTTTTGAGCTGACTTAAGTATTGTTTTACAATTATAAATGATAAGAATTAATCTATATTAAGGATCCCTATGCACTATATGCAACCAATTAGTTAAAGGGATGGATTAAGAAGAGAAATGGGTGAATCACAATCTTTGATTCATACCTAACCCTAAGTCACCTAGATCTTCTTAAGGAAGGAAAATCCTAAACATTGTATGTGTGGAGAGATAAGTTTGTATATGTAGATAGAGCATTCATGGTGGCTAAGGAGTTGTGAATTGAAATAAATTGCAAAATCAATTAAAGGAGAATAGAGAAAATAAGTTAGAGGATAGAAGTGACACATCTGATCAAAGAGGCTCAAGGATATATCTGTTATCTAGTAGCAAAGTGCTAACTATAAGATTATTGTTGAGACATTCTAACATGTGAATCAGTTAAATCTCTTAACAAAGTAGTCCTAACAAGCTATTGTAAATCATTTAACAAGGTGCTTAGTTAATTATAAGTTTAAGTCCTTTAATCAGGCATACTTCTAATAGGGTGTTGAAATTCTTTAACAGTGTATGATATAACAATTTTGTAAGATAGAGTAGACCTTTCATAGAGTAGATCATAGTTTATGATCAAAATTCGTAACCTTCATTAGATACAATTTACAAGTGCAGTAGTGTAGATTTGTGGGTGTCATCTCCACCCTAGTTTTACCTTCTCATTGGAGGGTTTTTGGATAACCAAATATCTTGTGTCATATATGCGTTGAATGCCATTGCTTTTATGCTATGGATGAATATTTGCTATAGAAAAGAAGAAGAGAAAAGTAAAGAAGCTAGCAAAAAGAAAGCCCAAGAAAGTTGTTAAAGCTTCACAACAAAAGCCAACAATTCCTGTCACCAGGGCTAGCATAAGAGATACTACTCTCAGGAAGTTGAGAAGCCTAAAGGGAAGAGAGATAGTATAGCTACTAAGGAAGATGAACCTAAGAAAAGACAAAGGAGGAAATATATAGCTCCAATTGAATCAGATGAAGAGAGGACTGAGTCAGATGAAAAAAACCAATTCAAAGTGGTAAGTCATAGTCCCTCTTCTGATTTTGACAACTTGTGTGATAATATCAAGAACAATGTTGATTTATCAAGGTTCATACATATTGAATTTAATAAAATTGGAAAGAAAAAACTGAGTAAAGTAGAAGAATTTGTGTATGCTATGATTGAAACTTTTAAGAAAACTCCAATTGAGATTGCCATCTCTTTACCTAGAAGTCTATCTAATAAGGTTGAGAAAAGGTGGCAATACAGTCTCTTAACTGAAAGGAATATTAGAGAGACTACTTTGGCAAGAGTGATGCCAAACATGAACAAGTCTGCCATGACAAAGACCATTAATAAGTATTAGGGGAGATTTGCTCCAAAATATAGATTCTTTAACATTTTAAAGAATAATATTAAAGATGTTGTCCAAAAGACCACCCAACTATGGAAAGTGATATATGGGGTAACAATAGATGAGTTAAACAAATAGACACCTGTGGAAGTAGGTGAAGATAGAGTTGAACAAGAGAAAGTTGAGGTAACAAAAGATGATCTATAAGGGAAGGATATGAGAGTAAAAGCACACACCTGTGTCACCTTTTATAAAGAAACAAGATATCAAAATGTGACAGTTCAACATTAATGACAAAAAAATTGGTATTTGTTTTTAAAATTTGAAGATGATGTAAACTGGTGAAATGTGTAGAATTGGATGAATTTTATGCCTATAGTTTTTATAAATTTTTTGAGTAAGAATTCATTTTCTTTTATTTTGAAGTCCCATTTTTAACTATAAGAAATATAGGGTGTAGTTTCTATCAAACAAAAATATGCAAATCATCCTCTTTTTTTTTTGTTCTAATTTGAAAATATATTATAGAAGACATGTATAGGTAGGCAACAAAAAAAGAAATAATTATTTTTGATGTATATTTTCTTTGTTATAAGTACTCAATCTTGACCTTATTAGAATCCAATAGTTTTTTTTTCCTCCTATCAAAACTTCCTTATCAAATCTACACCTTCTTGAAAAAAAATTGCATATTCATGAAGAGGACTCTCTCCTCTAGAGATACATATTTTTAAAAATTTTTTTTTGATATGATTTACTATTTTTTTTCCTTTTTTGAAGGATCATCTTCTAAAATGTTGAAATATCAACTTATAATATTTTAAAATTATAACATATTAAAACTAATGAAAACACTTAAAAATTTATATAATGATGATATTGAATCTGAGATCTATAAAAGGGTATTTTTATTTTTTGAGAAAAATTGAGTTTTGATAGAGAAATGAGATTTGACAAAAATAGGTTGTGGTATCCTAAATGGTGACACAGATATGTGCTTTTACCCATGAGGAAGGCACTGTAAAAGAAGAATATACAGAGGGTACAATTGAGGAAGAGAAAAAAAAAGATCAAAATATACCAGAGGTACATATGCCAAGTGCTAGTCCACCTCATGTAGACAAAGAGGATCAAAAAATAGAAATAGTAAAGATCAAGGATGTCTCTAACAACACCACTCAAAACATTAATCCCTTAATAGAGGAAGATATGAAGAAGATATTGATTGATACCACCACCAAGGAAAAACTTTGCAACCATCCTATATTGGTGAGTGTGGATGAGATTGAGAAGGTAGAATTGGCATCTGCAAGGGAGAAAACTCAGGAATTATCTAGTGCCCCCTCAATCTATAGAAGTGCAATCTACCATGCCTATGGTAGTATATCAAAGGAAGGACACAATGTTAGCACATATCAATACATTGGTGCAAATTTTTTTAGTACATATCGTTCCAATAGCTGAGAAAGATGGGACACTAGCTCACATAGGCCAAGAAGCCAGTCTTGCACCTAAAACACAAGCACAAGGTGATAAAAAGTTCAAAAAAAGGAGAAGGATAGGATTGAAGATTCAGTCTTGACTATGAAACCAGAGGAAGTGATAGCGATTCAGACACTGGTTATTTTACTAGATACTACTACTCCTATTCCTAGTCAAACACTTCATAGACCAAGTATAGAAGCTACACCATTTTAATCATCAAGGCCTAGTCCTAGCACATCTAAGGTTGATGAAGTTACATCTTATGGTGATATCAACTTAGATGAAGTGATTAAACTACCAAATTTTGATCTTAAATCAATCACCATAGATAAAATAGAAATATTGTAGGATGATCTAGCCAGAAAGGAACACCAAGAGCTACTCGAGAGAGAGCATAGGTAGAAACAAGTACTACATGACATCAAGGACATATTTCTTATTGCATTCAGCCTACTTGCACTTGATGAAGCCAAGCCAATCATTGAAATTTTTTGGCAAATATTGTGGAGAAGATAAATGATGAAGACCTTGGCACAAATGTTAAATTTTTATAATGGTCTAAGAAGAAATTTCATACCAAGATAACTGAAAGATATCAAGTGTCATTGCACTTAGTTAGGTTGAGTTAGCAACCAAAATTAATGGTGTGAAGAAAGTGATGGAGAAAGTTTTCTCTCTTTACACCAAGTTGTGTGATGTACCTTTGTTCACATAAGAAGTGAAGAGACACATTGAGCACCTCGAGGGATATTTGAAGTCAATAGGTAAAATTATACAACAATATCCTAGTTAAAGTTAGTAACATTTGAAAAATTTGTTGTCAGCACAAGGTCAATCAGCTGCATTGCAAGCTCAAGATGCCAACATTCAGAGTACATTGATAAGCATCCAGTCTATGTTGACCCCTCACATGGAGGTGTTACACAAGGAAATAATCTTTGCAAAAACATTGATGAAGGAAGATCCCCATCTTTCTACTCATGAAGGCCTCATTAACCTTGTTGCTAAGTTAGGTAATCTAATCAAATCTTTAGAGGTAGTGTATGACAACTAGGATGCAACACTAAAGCTTATAATGGAGGTCCATAAATCATTCTTGGAATAAAACACTATCCATATACCACCCATGATATAAGTGTCAAAAAGGGGGAGAATGGGAAAAAGGGGGAGAATGCATAAGTTTTGGGGGAGGCCAAACAAAGGGGGGGTCAGTATAGAGAAACATAGCCATCACAATAGTACATAGATCTACTTAGCAGGAGTACTTAGATTTAGAAAAGAACAATATTAACTTAGGGGAAGTTATAGAATTTTGAGGTATGATTGATAAGTCACAAGTTTTGCAAAATTTTAAAGTTTTGAAATTTTGTATGTAAGCTGAATACTGAATAAAGATTATCTAAGTTATGCTCATAAGTTAAGGATGTTCATGCATGACCAAGTGTTTTTGCCACTCATGTCAAAGGGGGAGATTGTTAATCTCAGATTGGTTTTGACATATGAGTAACAATACACAAGTCATTTACAAGATAGAACTTAGTTCATTTCGAACAAGTAATGTATGTCGAGCAAGATATATAGTATGTGTCAAGTAACTAGTAAGTGCCAAGTCACTCAAGTGTCAATCAGACAATTGATATTAAGTGATTAATACGTCGAGTGATCAATGGATACTAAGTCATTTAGAGGTTGAGTTACAACATTGAAGATACAGTGGATGGCAAGCATCATATACTTCAAGTGCTGAGCAAAATAGTTTTGAAAATAGTTGTTTGTAATGACATAAACTTCTATGTAAACCATTTTTGAGTCAACTTAAAGATTTCTTTGCAATTATAAATGATAAGAATGAATCATATTGAGGATCCCTATGAAGTACACCAACCAATCAATTAAAGGGATAGATTAAGTGGTGAAATGGGTGAATCACAATCATTGATTTATACCTAACCCTAAGTCACCTAGGCCTTCTTAAGGAAAATCCTAAACATTGTATGTATGGAGAGAGAAGTTTGCATGCATAGAAAGAGAATTAATGGTGGCTAAGGAGTTGTGAATCGAGATACATTGTAGAATTAGTTGAAGGAGAATAGAGGACAGAAGTTAGATGACATAAGTGACACATCTGATTAGATAGGATCAAGAATACATGCAAAGAGGTGATCTATTATCTAGCAATAGAGTGCTAATTATAGGATCATTACTAAGACATTCTAATAGGTGAATTAGTTAAATCTTTTAACAAAGTAGTCCTAATAGGCTATTGTAAATCCTTTATTAGGGTGCTTACTTCATTGTAAGTTTAAGTCCTTTAATCAGGCACACT
This sequence comes from Cupressus sempervirens, assembly GCA_028749045.1. Taxonomy (NCBI): domain Eukaryota; kingdom Viridiplantae; phylum Streptophyta; class Pinopsida; order Cupressales; family Cupressaceae; genus Cupressus; species Cupressus sempervirens. The sequence goes on along the minus strand of CM053793.1, from coordinate 429,382,105 downwards.
TCTAATAGGGTGTTGAAATCCTTTTAACATGATAAGATGTAACAATCCTATAATCCTTTAACAAGGCAACTCTTTTACAAGTTATATCATAGTCTATGATCAAACATTGTAACCTTCATTGGATACACTTTACAGCTGCAATAGTGAAGATTTTTGGGGGTCATCCCCACCCCACTTTTACTTTCTCATCAGAGAGTTTCTAGGTAACCAAATATCTTGTGTTATATATGTGTTGAATGTCATTTTCTTTCATGCCATGAATGAATATGTTTAGCTAGCTATTTTAGTTTACATGCGAATTGTGAGATGGATGTGTGGTGACTGATTTTATTGTTAAAGTTTTAAAGGACTTATTCACCTCCCAACCTTTTTAGAGTTTACTTTCCCTATTGTATTTCAAACATCTCTTTGCAAAGAAAATTGCTCCACTACTTGTGCTCTTTTTGTCATAAATGTTTCCAGCTCAATCAATATATGTATAGGCTCTTAACTCAAATTTTTCATTTTTCTTTTATTATAGGCGACAATATTTTGTTCCTTTTAGATATCTCATAATTCTCTTAACAACCATCAAATGATAACCTTAGGATTTGCATAAAATCTTGCAACAATCGCAACGACTAATAGAATGTCAGGTCTTCTATGCACTACATATTACAACTTACCAATCATAGAACTATACAATGTTTGATCACTTTAATAGAATCATCATTCTTTGAAAGTTTACCTCCTATTATCATAGGAGTGATAACTAGTTTTGAATCCTCCAATGCAAAAGTTTTCAATATTTCCTTCACATAATTAGACCTGGTGATGTATGTAACTATATTTCATTTGATATACTTGCAAACCAATAAAGAACCTAATCTCTCCAAACATGGACATCTCAAATTATTTCTTCATTTTATTTTCAAATGTCTTACATAATGCATTTTGACCTCCAAATATGATGTCATCAACAAAACATTCAGCTAGTAAAATACCTTTACCTCCTTCTGTCTTCAAGTATTGATTGTAATTATCATCAGTATTCTCAAAACCAATCTTTAGAAGATAATTGTGAAGCATTTCATACCATGCTCTTGAGGTTAATTTAAACTACATAAAACTTTGTGTAGTCTATACACCATGTTCTTGTTGTTAGGATCAACAAATCCTTTAGATTTTTCTATATAAACCTCCTCTTCTAGTATACCATTTAGAAATGCTAACTTTGCATCTATTTGATAAAATTTGAAACTTTTGTATGCAGAATAAGTAAGGAAAGTTCTTACTCCTTCCAATCTTACAACTGGGGAAAATGTTTTTCTATAGTCAGTTCCTTCTTCTTGTACACACTCCTTGCAAACTAATCTTGCCTTATTCTTTGTGACTTCACCATTCTCATCTAAATTGTTTTTGTACACCTAGTTGGTTCCAATCACATTCTTATTCTCTAGTCTAGGTACTAGAGTCCATGTCTTGTTCTTTTCAATCCTATCAATCTCTTCTTTCATGGCTTTAATCTAGTCTTCATTCTTTAAGGCATATTTCACTGTCTTAGGCTCATACATGCTCAAAAAACATGTATCACTTTTAAAAATATTTCTTGTCATTTGTCTAGCTTCTTTATCTCCAATAATTTGTTCAATAGGGTGATGTCTTTTGGCATACTTTGACAATCTTGTTTCTGCTCTTCTTTCTTCAATAGGTCTGTCAACTTCAAAATCACTATGTACTTCTCTATCAAGTAGATTGACATTCTTTTCATCTACACTTATCTCAAAATCAAAATGCACCCCATCTTCTATCTGCAACTTAGATCCTAAATGCAACCCAGTTCTTGAATGCAACTCGACATTCATTCTATGTGACTCAACAATCACTGAAACTTTCTATTGTTGATTTAAAACTTGGTTCACAACAACTTCATCAACAAACATACCTTCATTTAAGTATATAAAATATTTTTACTCTTTAGATTTCTTTATAGTTTCATCTTTATGTACCTCTATATATTCATCAAGCTTCACATTTACACTTTTCAAAACTTTGTTAGTGTTAGTATTTAAACACTTATAAGCTTTACTTCTTGTGGAATAGACTAGGAATATACCTTCTTCACTTTTAGCATCAAATTAAAAATTCCTATTGTCTTTAAGAATATAGAAATTTCCTCCAAATAACTTAAAATATTTTACATAGGGCGAGTATCCATACCATAGTTCAAAAGGTGTTGAATGAGTACCTTTCTTGACTTGTACTCAATTTAGGGTATATAAAACTATACTTACAGCTTCTCTCCAATATTTCAAAGCAACATTCTTCTACATCATCAGTGTTCTAGCATAGTCCATTACAAATCTATTCGTCCTTTCAACAATCCCATTTTGTGGAGGGGTCCTAGGTGTAGAAGTCTATCTCTTGATTCCTCTATCATTAAAAATTATTTCAAACTCATTTGATGTAAATTCTCCACCTCTATTAGATACCATACATGTCAAGTTTTTGCCTTTCTCTTGTTCAACTCTAGCCAAGTACCACTTAAACATTTGGAAAGCATCAAATTTTTGTTTTAGAAACATAACTATCATCATCTTAGAATAATCATCAACAAATAGGATAATGCACTTGTCACCTTTATAGCTTCGTACATCAATTGGTCCACACAAATTAGTATGAACTAATTTTAGAATTTCTTTAGAGGAGTGAGTCTTACTTTTAAAATTAGATTTTATCATTTTGCCTCAATAGCATTGTTTTCAAATCATATTGTTAGGTTTCCTCAGTTTAGGCAAACCTCTGACTCTTTTCATGTTATTGATATTGGGTAAGTTATCAAAGTTAACATGGCATAACCTCTTGTGCCATAGCCACACATCATCAAATTTTACAAGAAAAGTAGCATCATTCATGTCAAGATAAAGTAGATTACCTCTAGTTTGATCACCTTTTCCAACTAGTTTTCCATCAGTGTGATAGATCTTTGCTTTCTTATTCTCAAACTTAGCTTTACAACCTCAATGATTGAGTTATGACACACTCGACAAGTTATAGTTAAGTCCTTCTACATAAAAAGCATTGTCACACATGATTTTTTTTGTTAGTTTGATTGATCCTTTACCTTTTATCAAACATGGGGCATCATTACCAAATCTTACACTATTTCCATTATAATAATCAAGGGTAATAAACTATTTGATACAATTGATTAATTATGTATTGTTTTTGATGTTACACAAATGTCATATCATTATTAGTCAGTATATATCAAGCTCACTTGGGTAGTGAAGATAGTTTTCTGTGTCTACTAAGCATTCTTGAGTTTGCCAAGCTAAGAAGATAGTGCCTACAGAGTTCACTTGGGCATTGAAGGAAAATGTACAAAAGATGAGTTTTAATCGAGCTCACTCAGTTAATAAAGAAAAGTTGGATGGAACCAGTGCTAACTGAGCTCACTCAGTTGCCAAAGGATCTTCACAATATTAACCAAGCTTTTTTTGGTTAACATAGGAAATTACTTCTGAGCTAGTTTCTATCGAGTTGGGTCAGCTAACGAAGGATTTTATTATTTTGGCATATTAAACTCAATTGATTTATCTATTGATTCTAGCTAATTGAGGTGATGAATATTAATTATTCTAAGCTATATTTGAGTTGACTTGATAATATGAAAGAATAAGGACAAGTTGAGAATTTGAAAGTGTGCAAGTGTGACGATGTAATGAATGTATTAAAGATGAAGAAAGGAAGCAAATTTGAAGGATAAACAAAATTTCCTTGTCGAGAAAAAAAGCTATATTCGATCAGGAAGGATCAAGTACAAGCTAGAATAGAGATCTATAATAAGAAATTTAGTTACATTAAAATAAGGTCATCTCATTGTTACTCTCTAACCATTGTAGCAGTGATCTAAATCTCCTAACAGAGTTGGCTTAACAACTATTTGTAAATCCTCTAACAAGGTGGCAGTTCTATTGAATTATCTTAAGACATCTAAAAAGGCCACTCCTAATAGGGTGATTAAATCCTTTAATAGGGTCACACCTAATAGTGTATTTTGTAACTTTTAATAGGGTTGGCTCCTAATAGGGCTCACTTCAGAAGAGTGAAAATAATAACTAGTTGCAATTAGTGGTTTTTTCCAAATTGTGGTTCCACGTTAAATCCTAGTGTCAAATTTGTTCATGCTATTTTCTTTTATGTGTTTGCAACTAAGTTATAATGGTAATCACAAATAACATCTAAAGTTTTCATGTTAAGAATTTACTAAGCATATTCAATACTTATCGAGTTATAGCATTTTATGTGTGTTTACTGAGCATATACAGTATTGTTTTTAGATTGTATTTTTGTAATAACATCTAAGGGATCTAAGATTTATTTTAGTAGTAATTGATTCACCCCTCCCCTCTTAGTTAATCCTCTTATATTTCAAACAATTGGTATTAGAGCTTTTGGTGCTTGTAGAGAAGGTTTCAAGGACATAAGCTAAAGATTAGGATGTCTTACAAAAGAGAGATCCCCAAGCTGAATAGAGATAATTTTATAGCATGGCAAGGACTTATGAGGTTACACTTGGCTACCATTAGTGATTCAGGGTGCAAATATCTTGATACTGAATACAAGACTCCCACAAGAATATTATTAGCTGAAGATATTGTTCATAAGAAGAATCATAACATCATGATGATTGATATTGCATTTGTTCTTGGTTATGTTGAATTTGATGAAGTCAAAGATTGTAAGATAGCTCATGAGATGTGGATCAAACTAAAAGACATATATGGAGGAGATGATAATGTAAGAAGAGCTAAGGTTGAAAGTCTTAGAGGTCATTTTGATTAGATGTAAATGAGAGAAGATGAGAATATTGCAAAATATGTGGAAAGAATCAAAGCAAGTGTAAGTGCAATCAAAGCATCTAGAGGAGACATTGAAGATAAAACAATTGTAAGCAAGGTACTTAGAACTCTTCTTCCTATTTATATAATTAGAGTGTCTACTATTCAAGAGATGAGATGTGATCTAAATAATAAAATATCTTTGGATGCTCTAGTTGTAAGATTGATAGCTTTTGAGTTAAATAACTTTGATAACTATGTTCCTAGTTCAAAAGTTATTAAGTTTTCTTTTAAAGCTAAAATCTCACTAAAAAAAAAAGCTAAGAAATCCAAGTCCAGTCAATTAGGAAGTGAAGAAGAAGAACCAAAGGAAAGTTCAGATAGTGATCTTGAAGTTGTTGAAGCCCTACTTGCAAGAAAGTATTCCAAAGGCAGAGGAAAGTATAAAGGTAAAGTTCCTCTTATCTACTTTTCTTGTGAAGAAATTGGTCACATTTCTCCAAGGTGTCCAAATAAAGAGATCAAAGATGAATAGAAAAGACATAAGAACAAAGGCAAGAAGGATTCCAAGAACTAGAAGGATAAAGGTAAGAAATCTTATTTTATAGCTAAAGATTTCAATAACAGTGAAGATGAAATGGTATATATTGCTGTAAAAGATGAATCTAATGATGAAGGAGATAAGATGGAACTTATCTCTCATGTCAGAAAAATTGATATATGGATTATTGATAGTGGATGTTTACATCATATTATTGGAGATAAAACAAAATTTGAGCACATGAAATATTATGATGGAGGTAGTGTGAGATTTGGAAACAATGAACCTTGTAACATAAAAGGAAAAGGATGTGTTTCATTGACTAAAGAACTTGTATGTGATAATTCTTATTGGGCTGAAGGACTAAAGCATAATGTACTAAGTGTGGCATACCTAAATAACATTAGATTCAAGGTAAAATTCATGAATGGACATGCCAAACTACTGGATGGAAAAGAAAACCTAGTTGAATCTAGCAAGAAAACAAAAGGTAATCTATTTTATCTTGATCTTAGTGATTGTTCATGTTTTATTGATCAAGTAGAGGAAAGTTGGCTATGGCACAAAAGACTATGTCATGTAAACTTTGATAATTTGGTTAAGATAAGAAGACATAGAAGGGTAAGAGGCATTCGTAGTTTGAAGAAGTCTGATATGGGTTTATGCAAGAATTGCCAAATTGGTAAGATGGGAAAGACAAGTTTCAAAAGAAAAAATTATTAGTTAGAAGAAGTCTTAGAAATTGTTCATACAAACTTATGTGGACCTATTTGAATAGAGAGTTACAGCAGGGAAATTTCTTTCATTCTTTTTGTTGTTGACTATTCTAGAATGACGATTATAATGTATCTAAAAAAAAATTAGAATCCTTTCAAAAGTTCAAGTGGTATCTAGCAAGAGTAGAAAAAGAATTTGGAAACAGGTTGAAATGTTTAAGATTAGACAGAGGTGGTGAATTCATCTCAAATGAATTCAATAATTTCTACATTGAAAGAGGAATTAAAAGACAAGTATCAACCCTTGGTACACCAAATAGAATGGTATAGCTGGAAGAAGAAATAGATCTATCATGGATTGTGCAAGAACATTAATGATTAAAAATAATGTTTCTCTAAAATACTGGAATGAAGCTATCAAAACTATAGTTCATACCTTGAACAGAGTATAGTTGAAGAAAAATTCAAACAAAACTCCTTATAAACTATGGTATGACTACAAACCTAATGTAAGTTACTTGAAAGTATTTGACAACAAATGTTATATCTTGAAAGAGTCTAGAAAAGGAAAATTTGATGTAAAAGGTGATGAAGGCATATTTCTAGGATACTCTTGTAGAGGTAAAGCATACAAATGTTTGAATTTGTCTACTCATAAAATAATAGAAAGTGCACATGTTAGAATTGATGAATTTATAAAAAAGAGTGAAGAAGAAAGCAACAAGGAGCCAGAGGATTATAGAAGATTTGTTTACTATGAACTTGATACTCTGCCAAACCTATCTGAAAGAGAGAAGGCTTCATCACCTAAGTCCCCAAAGTCTCCAATAGTTACTAATTTGTAGATAGTGCAACCTGAGTCATAGTCTAAAGGACCCTGCTGGGTGGTCATTATGTACAAGGTCAACAACAGGAATCCATTGCACAATTCCTCTCTTGAAAAGCTAATCTTTTGAGAATCAACTCCAAGGTTCAGTATTTGTCTTGTGACATATCAAAATCTACTTAGTTGAAGATAAATGTGATTGTTCACGAGTAGGCCTTTGTTGGTTCTATTATGATCTTAGAATGAAGTAAATCTATTTGTTATCTCACAATCACACACAAAAGAACAATATATTTGTATGTTGTGGTTTTTTAATGAATGTAATTCTAACAGTGCAACTAAAATGAGTTCCTATTCTAACAAGGGGTTAGCAAAGAAAATAACAAAACTAAAAGAAAATAACATGAAATTGAAATAACTTGAAATTGAAATCCTAAATAGACATAAGCTACAAAAAATAACATGCTGTGAGTTGAAATTTTGAAGAAATCGGTAGGAAACCAATAAAAATAGGAGCAATGATTCGTAGAATCCATTGATGCAATCGTCTGTGAGAAAGTTTAACAATCGTATGATATTTCAAATTTCATCAAATCACAAGGTGACAGAAAGTGCGCTCATGTGAGACAAAAGGCTATGCAAACACAATTTGATGATCTCTTCTCAAGCTCATTATGTCAACAAAATTTATAAATCTATAGCAAACACCAAAACTAAAAGGTCACACAACGAGAAATAATGCAATAAACCTTTGGCTCAATCACAATCTCATGAACAAAATTCACAATAAAATGACACATTCAGGCAATAATGACTACACTCCAAATGCGAGCACCAAAAGCATAATTTTATTACATAATAACAATGGCCCTTGTTACATTTTACAATGGGGTATTTATAAGAAATTGTCTCCTCAATTTGTGTTGAGCATGAGAGATATCTTCATGCAACAAAATGCTTTTAAAATATTAAAACAAACTAACTATATACAAACTAACAATTAATCTAGTACTTAGAGGGAATCCATCCATATTTTATTCATTTATTAGATGCATGAGCCCTTTTTATGTCAAAAATAGAGAAAACATAGGAGAGAAAGTAGGAGAAAACCTTTAGTCAAAGTAGGAGTGTCAGGTGCCAAAAATAGAAGCTGGTCCTTCACTAGGTGTGTGTCGAAGTTAAACTATTGTCAGAATGCATTCCCATTGCATGGAAAATGCTATTTTTGGAACAAGCAGTTAACTCTCAGTGCACCTCTAAATTGTGGAGCTGCAAACTTGTGTACCTGTAGAGTTGTGATAGGGTCAAAATCTCAAAATTTTATTGAGTGTCAAAGTTGAAATTCTGGCATTTGGGTTTTGTTCTTCTTCATCCCAAAGCTATGTTTGGATGTTTGCCCTTGAATTTCTCTATCATCTCAGTTATCTTAGTCACATATAGAAGATCTAAAGCCTCATACTTATCTTTGACCTTCTATCTATAGTTATCTACCTCAATCTAGGTGTCAGCAAAATCCCTAAGTTTGGTATCCAATTCTAATAGTGCTTCTTTAGTCCTAAAGGCTTGTCAGATGTCTTCATCATTAGCAACCTCCACAAAAATCTTCTTGAAATTATCCACTACTATCTCTATAGGTAACAACTTTTCACATTCCTCATCTTTAAAAATACCCAAGCATGCATCACTGTAGTGTCCCTCTGCTTCCAAAATTTGCTCTTGGGCTTAGTCCTTGAGTTGATGGATCTCCTTGTGTAATGTCTCCATTACTTTATTGCTATCTGCTATTTTCTCTATCCAATCATCAATCAAATCCAATTCTTCTCCGGTATATATATCAATAAAAACCTGATATCTTTTGTCCTTTATGGTTTGTAGAGTTTGCAAATCGTTACTCTAGACACATACCTCATCCATGATACTGAAGTCCTGCTTCAAAATTGCTACGATCTTATTCATGTTCTCCTGCATAGTATTGAGTAAATTCAAATTGCCTATGATAATTGTAACACCTTTCTGCTCAAAAATTTCTCACCACTCTTAACAAGCTTTCAAAAATGGGTCCAGTTGTACACCTCCCCCTTCTCTAAGTACAGTGTTCAAAGTATGCTCTAGGTGTTTAGGATCAAGAGGACCAATGACTTTGGCTAGATATCCTTTTAGGATCTCAACTTGACTTCAAAGTGCATGGAGTTCAAACTCCTCTTGTTCCATGTACTTGAGGACTTCTTTGACTCCCATAGTCATCATTTGTCATGCTGAATCCTGTATAGGTCTTCCCAACATAACATCCTTTAACTCATAATCTTCAAGACTAAAGCCTTCCACATCTATGCATTCAGGAGGGAGAGCCACTTGTGCAAATAAATCTTGGTTCTATATGGTGGTGAAAAAAACCAATGGTGCTACCTCATGTGATGGAGACTCAAGTTTTTTCAAGATCTTTGCAATGTCACAAATGTCTTCTTTTGAAGCATGGAATTGAGGCTTAGTACTCCTCATTATCTCCTTTTAGATCCATCTAGGGATGCCTCTTGCTGAGGACCTGACTCTTGATGATGAAGGGGTGTGTTTTACAACTTCCTTCCCTTTGTCACTCTTATTGGGAGTTGTATTCTATCGAGAGGTCTCTCCTTGTGTAGCCTCAATCTCAGTAGACCCTATAGCCTAAACCTCGGTGTCATGGGAATGTGGTTGAGAATATTCCACCATTTTTCCTTCTCACACTTCACCGATTACCATTTGTTCTAGTCTCTCCTCTGATAATGACTCCTTTTGAACATGCTCTTCCTTTGAACTCTGAGGTGGGGGAGTCACCAAGACTTGTTCTACCATTGTAACTTGTGGTGGAGATGGAGGAGTAAGATCAAGACCCTATGTATTTGGTGGCATCTGCGTCTAGTCTTCCTATTAAGGTTCACCTATAGGGGTGTCCCTAATTTTAGCCCCGATCAACTCTGTACATATGGGCATGAAATCAAAATTAGACATTGAGAAAACATCATCACTTTCTTCACTCTACTCATCCACCCACTACTGTACTTCATCTTCCAAAGAAGAGAGCTCTAAAGGTTCTGCTTGAGTGGATGGTGGGGTACCCATGTCACTCTTTCTCCTTTGCAACTCCATGGCTCTAGCTAGCCAAGTTCTTCCCTATAGGAGCACTTGTTCCTCTTTCTCTTCTGATTCTTCTTCTACCTCCTCTTCATCTCCCTCTGGAATACTTTTGGGAATAGATGGATTAGGCACTAATCTTCTACTAATCCTTTTCCTTTTCTTCATCTAAATCTTAATCCTCTTCTTTTTTTTCTTGGAGGTAGAAGGAGAAGCTGGCTCATCTTGCATAGGAGGAATGAAGATTTGTGAAATCTCTCCCTCTTTTGGTTGAGTAGACACAATGGGAGGCAACTTTGGTTCATCCTAGACTTGGGTAGGTCTAGTATCTTGAGACCCTTTTGGACTCTATTTCTACTATTGGGGAGGAACCTATTCTATCCGAATCCTCTGAGGAGAGGTCCTCTTTCTTTTATTCTTTCCTCTCCTTTCAAGAGGGTGATAATATCCAATTGGGCAATCAAGCTGGTACACTATTTTTGGCCTAATAGGAGACTAAGTTGTGAAGGTAGCAATTGTTACTTTCCTTCCTCTACCTCTTTCTAGATGAGCATGTGCATGGAAGATCACTGTGTTAGGAATTGGATCAAGTGGAAAAGGTTTCTTGATCCAATCCTTTGTCATTCTAATGACATGCCTCGCTTGATGATTAATATCATTGGCTTCCTCCCTATCAACTTCAATATTTAGAATAGGTCTTTCATCAATTTTATCTACATTGAAGAAGGGGTCTAGTAACTCCTTAGAATCTTGTTGCCTTATCTCATCAAGGATGTTCAACTAGAGAGCCTTTTCTGCTAGATACAAAGTCATCCTGTAGTAGTCCCTAATGCAAACATCATAGTCATTTGTGGCATTCATCTAGTGATCTTCAACAATATCCTCATGATGGAAGTCTCTTCCTACCAGACTCTCCACTTTCTCGACATTGTCAAAATATGGCTGAGGAGAGTTGTATTCTTCAAGAGGATAGTTTTCCCACTCCCATTCGAAGGATGAAATGTCTTGCTTCCGCTTCACCTAATATGGTCCAATGACCAATGGCTATGCCCAATAAGGTCTCCATTGTCTCTTAATCTTCTCATAGGCTGACTCAATTTTCTAGGAGATCTCCAACTGTACTAGTTTATCACTTGGGTATCTCAGGAGCTTCTTAGGATTGATAGAGGCACTGACTACTCGAAGATATGTGAATGTCTTGAACTATATGAAGTAGGCTCCAAGAGCTATGACTTTTGCTTTGGCTTCATTAGATAACCTCTTCCCATAGTCTCCCTCAATGAATTGAATGATTGTAAATATGAATGCATCATTCATGATTTTGTATTCTTTTCTCTACCCTAAGAACTTCTTCTTCACCAGCTGGGGGTAGACTATATGTTAGGATAAACCACAGACAGAAATAAAAACTACATTCAAATATAACCAATAACAAAAAATAATAGAACACACAGAAATGAACACAAGGCACCAAGATTTAATGTGGTTCACCCAATCCCTGGGCTACGTCCACCAAATAGCAAGTCCGATCTTATTACAATCCAGTGATTACAACCTGATTACAATCCGTAATCCCTTACAGCTCAATACTGCTGCAAGAACCAATTTCGTATCACCACACATAAAAAATACCCAACCCTAAGACCTTTTTATACAAGTATTAAACCGCTTTAGGGTTATAACATGTCGGCCATAATATGTCGGCTACCATGTCGGCTACCATGTCGGCTACTTCCAAATTTTTTTTTTTCGGGGCGATGCCCCTAACCCCACTATTTATGAAGTATGTACAATACTTTCCTGATTAGTCACCACAATCTAACAATCTCCCACTTGGGGACTGATCAGGCTCCACACTAAACAACAATCTCCCACTTGGAGACTGATCCTGTAGCAATACAACTACTGCATGGGGCTCCCACTGGATCAAACCACCCTAGACTCTATTGTTCTTTTATTCACATTTAGTCTAAAAGACAAACTGAAGCTGAAGAGGAGTTCAACTTCTCCCTTCTGACAACCTTTGTCAACATATCTGCTGGATTTTCATTGGTATGTATCTTCTCTAGCTTTAACTGTCCATCCTCCAAAACTGACCAAATGAAATGGTACCGCAACTGTATGTGTTTGGTCTTAGAATGCAAAGCTGAATTCTTAGCAAGATGAATGGCACTCTGACTATCTGTGAACAAATAATTATCCTTTTGAGGATGTCCCAATTCTTCCAAGAAGAACTGAAGCCATATCATCTCTTTGGCTGCCTCTGTAGCAGCAACATACTCTGCCTCTGTAGTGGAGAGAGCATTAATCTTCTGTAGTCTAGAAACCCAGCTCACGGCTGCCCCACCAATAGTAAAGACATAACCTATAGTACTCCACCTGGTATCAATATCCTCAGCCAAATCTGAGTCAACATAGTCCTGTAAATCAGTAGTAGAGCCCCCAAAGTGTAAACACTTATTGGATGTTCCTCTCAAATATCTAAGAATCCACTTGACAGCATTCCAATGCTCAAAACCTGGATGACTCATATACCTGCTAACGACTCCCACTGCATGTGCAATATCTGGCCTAGTGCATACCATAGCATACATCAAACTTCCTACAGCTGAAGCATAGGGTACCTTGGACATCTTATCCTCCTCTTCCTGTGTCTTGGGACACATCTCCTTAGTCAATTTCAAATGACCAGGTAAAGGTGTGCTGACAGCTTTAGCATTCTCCATAGAGAAATGTTGCAACACCTTCTCAACATAATCAGCTTGAGATAGCGTCAATGTTCTGTTCTTCCTATCTCTGCAAATCTTCATACCAAGGATTTGTTTTGCTACCCCCAAATCCTTCATAGAAAATGCATGTGCTAACTAGCATTTTAGCCCCTTAATATGATGCATGTTAGACCCAACTATAAGCATATCATCAACATATAGACATAAAATAATGTAGCTATCATCATCCAACCTCTTAAAATAAACACAGTAATCTGAATGACACCTGTTATATCCATGCTCATGCATAAAACTGTCAAATTTCAGATACCATTGCCGAGGTGCTTGCTTCAGGCCATATGATTCCTCTGGAATACCACAACCCAAAGGAGTAGAGGGACCTCTATTAATCAAATATACTATAGTATTGACGGCCTCCGCCCACATGTGTAAGGGCAACCCAGCATGCAACCTCATGCTCCTTGCGCGCTCCATTATAGTCCTGTTCATGCGTTCAACCACTCCATTTTCCTGTGGAGTCCTTGGAACAGTTTTTTGTCTACGAATACCATTAGTGGAGCAATAATCTTCAAATTCATGACTGCAATACTCACCACCATTATCAGATCCGAGACATTTTAATTTCTTACCAGTCTCATTTTCAACCAAGCATTTCCATTTCTTAAAAGTTTGAAATACATCAGATTTCTGTCTAAGGAAATAAACCCATACTTTTCTAGTTGTGTCATCAATAAATGTAACATAATAATGAGAGCCACCAAGGGAAGATACCTGAGCTGGTCCCCATACATCTGTATGCACAAGCTCTAATTTCTCCTTTTTGTTTTCCTTCCCTGTCTTTACAAAACTCACTCTCTTTTGTTTTCCATACACACAACTTTCACAGAAATCCATATTCACACATTTTAGACCTGGTAAAGCTTTCCTTGAATGAAGTACTTTCATACCTTTCTCACTCATGTGCCCAAGTCTATTGTGCCACAACGCTGTATCAGAATCTACAGCAGCTATTTGTTCTCCCTGCTCAACTGCAGTAATTGTTCCTGAATATTCATTTTTCTCTGAAACAATCAAAGTAGAAGGAACAATATGACCTGTACAAAGATATAAGGTGCCTACTTTCACACCTCTTGCTACTACAAGGGAACCTTTTGAAACTTTCCAATTTTTATCATTAAAAGTAACTACACAACCCTCATCACTGAGTTGCCCTGCTGAAATTAAATTTCTACTTAGTTTTGGAACATGTCTTACCTCATGTAGTAGCCAATGATTCCCATTCTGCAACTTAATCTTAATTTTTCCCTTTCCAACAATCTGACAGGGTTCATTATCCCCCAAATAAACAAGCCCAAAATCCCCTTGGACATAATCAATGAAATAACCTCTATGAGGTGTAGCATGAAAAGAAGCACCAGAATCTAAAACCCATGAATCATCAACACTCTCTAAAGACAGAAGCAAAGCATCCTCTTCGGATTTATTACTTATCACATTTGCCTCTTTGTCTCCATCTGATTTATCTCCTTCATTTTTCTTTCGAGTCCAGAAATCTTTCTTTTTGTGCCCTGGTTTCCCACAGTACTAGCAATCATTTGGTCCTCTCGATTGAGACCTCCTCCCCTTTGACTTTCCTCTTGATTTCCCATGATTTCCAGAGTTACTTCATCTTTCAGTTATTCTGCCCCTGCTTTGTGCATTTAAAGCACTTCCTAATGTAGATCCACCTGAGGATTTTCTACGAGTTTCCTCACTTAAAATAACACCGATCACATCATCATATTTTAGGGTACTTGATCCAGGAACAGAATTACTCACCGCCATTACCAAGCCATTCCAACTTTCAGGCAAAGAACACAAAATCAAGAGAGCCCTAATTTCTTCATCAAAATTGATACCCACAGAAGATAATTGACTAGTAATAGTATTAAACTCATTTAAATGATCTGCAACAGATCCACCTTCTGCCATTTTCATATTAAATAAACGCTTCATGAGAAATACCTTATTTGAAGCGAAGGGCTTTTCATACAGCGTCGCTAGGGTTTTCATCAAATCTTCTATCGTCTTTGCTTTTGTAATATTAAATGCCACCGATGGTGCCAAGCATAACCGAATGCTTTCGAGTGCCTTTCTGTCCAAAAGATCCCATTCAGCCTCTGACATAGTTCCCTGATTCTTGGCTTTTCCTTCCAACGGCTTCCATAAATCTTTTTGATATAAATAGTCTTCCATTTGCATCTTCCATAACTGGAAGTTCTGCCCATTAAACTTATCAACCCTCAGCTTACCATCATCTTCCATTGCTCCCACTCAACTGTGAGACTCCCACTTAACTGTGAGACTTTCCTGCAGAGGATAACTGAGAAACAACTAGGCTCTGATACCACTTGTTAGGATAAACCACAGACAGAAATAAAAACTACATGCAAATATAACCAATAACAAAAAATAATAGAACACACAAAAATGAACAGAAGGCACCAAGATTTAATGTGGTTCACCCAATCCCTGGGCTACGTCCACCAAACAACAAGTCTGATCTTATTACAATCCAGTGATTACAACCTGATTACAATCCGTAATCCCTTACAGCTCAATACCGCCGCAAGAACCAATTTCGTATCACCACACATAAAAAATACCCAACCCTAAGCCCTTTTTATACAAGTATTAAATCGCTTTAGGGTTATAACATGTCGGCCATATGTCAGCCATAATATGTCGGCTACCATGTCGGCTACTTCCAAAATTTTTTTTTCATATGTATAGTACTTTCCTGATCAGTCACCACAATCTAACGCTATATATGGCCAGGCATTGGGGTCTTGCATACTACCTCTCCTATACAAACTGGGATAGTTTGTTGCCCTTGCTTCCAGTAGGTACGCCATGCAAGAATTCATGTAAAAAAATTTCTTATCCTTCACTTTCCTTAGTTGCTCACACAAGTTTTCGCTTAGTGTGGTGGCCCAATCTAATGGTATCTTTGCCTGTCTGATGGTCTCAATGAAGTTGACCATGAAAGTGTTGAGGTGGCCTGCTGTAAGTAAGCCCATGACTTTCCTCAAAAGAATGATGGAGTATTCAATGTCCTCCTTCATGTATCCTTGAGTCATGTCTACTTTTCCTATTATCTTTCCTCGAGGAGGCTTCTCAATGAGATATGAAGACTGTATGATGTTAATCACTTCCTACTAGTGCTCCCTGTACCATCTCTCAGCTACTTCATATCAGAGTCTAATGAACTGGTCTACTCTTGGAAGATGGAAGACCTTCTCAATGTTATCGGGTTAGAGATCAACACCACCTCTCTGGTGACACTCTTGACTATTCTTTTATCAGGAACAAAATGTTGAGATAGGGCCATGATTAGTTAAGCTAATTATACTGACATGGGGTGTGGTGTGACATTCACCAACCTGGAATGGATCAATGTAGATACCAAGGCTGATCTCTCTATTGGCTTGTTGCAAATTCTTAGAAATTCTCCTAAGTCAGTGTGACCCAAGTTAGTAACTCGAATCTCTATGTGGTCATCATGGAATCTCAACTTTGAGGGTACACCTTGGAACTTGAACACAATAGATTTTTGTGCTACTCTAGATGTGGATGCCATTTGATTACTTGCACATTATGAGAAAAAAAATATTATTAGTCCAAGGATAAAACATAAAAACTATCAATTAAAATAAACATAAAAAAAAATGCCCCATTTGGGCATTTTATTTATTTTTTCCTTTTTATTATATATATATATTTTTAATTTTTTTAATCTTTTTATTTTAATTTTTTTTTTCTTTTTTCTTTTTACAAAATAAGATGTATACATAAAAAAAATGTATAGCAAGAAGGAGCCGCGGAGCTACGCAAGCACAGTGGGAGGACACTAAGAGCACACCGTGCAAGCACACCTAAGGGTAGCGCATAGGCTCTACCATGTGGGCATGCCTAAGGGCAGTGCATGGGTGTTGTCTAAAGGCTCTGCATGGATGTTGTAGTGGAAATGCATCAAAAGGGCACCATAGGCACTATCGCATCAAAAGGGTGCCGTGGGTGCTGCCATGCGAGTGCAAAAGGGTACCATGGGCACTGCCATGCGACTGCATCACAAGAGTGCCGTAGGCCCTACTGCACAAGCTACCCTAAGGGTTTTGTGCAAGTGTCGCAATGCGGGCATGTTACAAGAGTGTCACGTGAGTGTGGTGGAAGGTCATCTTGAGGTAGTGAGTGGATGGGAAATGCAAGTATGAAGGATGTGCCAAGCATGAAGGATGCACTTGGGGGTTTTATAACCCTATGCTAGGCTGGGTGCATGGTGTGCCTCGATACACATGCCAATGCATAGCGTGCACTCTACCCACACATGCACATATGCATGTGATTGAAATTTTTATTTTATATATATATATATATATATATATATATTTTTTTTAAAATTTTAAATTTTTATATTTTCCCCATTTTTAATTTTTTTTTTTTGTGTTTTTAATTTTTTTTGATGACTGTAAGACTTTAACTCTAACAATTTACTCTCGACTCTCGAATTGTGAGTCCGGGAGTTTGAAAAAAAAAGTAGGGTGTCCCCATTCCTAGTGAGGAATGGGGTGTGTGTCATGGATACCACAACAGACCCAAGTTGCAATCAAAGGCTACTAAGCTAGTTCAAACTGAGTCTGATGGACCCGAGTCATAGACAGAAGGACCCGAGCTTGAAATTAAAGTTCATAATAAAGACAATGAAACTCATTCAAAGCCCAAAGAGCCTATGTTAGCAAGATATGTCAGAAGGCATCATGCACCTAATTAGATCATTAGAGATAAATTAGATGGAACAATGACAAGAAGTAAATTAAAAGGTACATGTTTACTTGCTGAATTTGAACCTACAAATGCAAAAGATGCTCTAGAAAATGAAAGTTGGATTGAAGCAATGAATGAAGAGATAGATCAAATAGAAAAGAACAAAACTTGGACTCTTGTTCCTTGACTGAAACATAAAAATGTAATTGGCACAAAATGGGTATTCAAAAATAAGGTGAATGAAGAGGGAAAAGTTTTAAGAAATAAGGCAAGACTAGTATGTAAAGGTTATTCTCAAGAAGAAGGTATTGATTACGATAAGACTTTTACTTCTATAGCAAGATTAGAAGGTGTTATAACTCTACTAGCATATGGAGCACATAGAGGATTAAAAGTATACCAAATGGATGCTAAATCTGCATTCTTGATGAGAAAATCTACATTGAACAACCATAAGGTTTTGTAAATCATAGCAAAAGAGACATGGTTTGCAAGTTACACAAAGCATTATATGGCCTCAAGAAAGCTCCCAAAGCTTGGTATGAAAGACTTCATAATTACTAGGTACAAATTGGCTTTCAAAGAACAAATGATAACAATAGTCTATATATCAAAGAAGGACCAAACAAGAAGATTGTGTTGGTAGAAATATTTTTTGATGATACTCTATTTATAGAAAATGATGACTTGTGCAAAGAATTTTGAAAAGAAATGAGTAAAGAACTTGAGATGTCCATGTTTGGTGAGATAAAATTCTTTGTTGGGTTGTAGATACATCAGAACAAAAATGGTATCTACATCGCTCAATCCAAGTATATCAAGGAGACACTGAAGAAATTTGGAATGGAAGATTTAAGACTAGTTGGAACCCCTATGTCTATTGGACATAACCTTTCCAAAAATGATAAAAAATAAAATAGATTAGACCACATACAGATCAATGATTGGAAAATTGCACTATGTAGTACATACAAGGCCTGATATTGCTCTAACAGTTGGAATGGTCGTAAGATTCTCAACAAATCCTAGACAAAATCACATGATGGCAATCAAGAGAATCATGAGATATCTGAAAGGTACTGAAGACTATGACTTATGGTATAATCTTGGTGGAAATTTGGACTTGAAAGTATTTACTAATGCTAATTGGGCAGGAAGTCTTGATGATAAAAAAAGAACTAGTGGTGGAGCTTTTTTTCTTGGTAAAAACTAGTGTCTTGAACAAGCAAGAAACAAAATTGGATCTCTCTATCCATAGCAGAGGTAGAATATGTAGCAGCAATAGTTAATTGTTCTTACATTATTTGGTTCAAATAATTATTAGAAGGAATGAATATTGAGATCAAGGATCCAATAGTCATTTACTATAACAACACCAGTGCAATCAACATATCAAATAATCCATTAATGCATACCAAAACAAAGCACATTGCTATAAAATATCACTTCTTAAGAGAGTTGGTGTAGGATAAAGAAGCCAATTTGGAATATGTGAATATAAAAGAATAGATTGTAGACATATTCACCAAGCTATTACCTAAGGATGCATTTTTGTATCTAAGAAGTAAGCTAGGGGTCATTCCCTTATCTAAAGCTCACTAAATAAAGCTTAGTGATGCATCAAAAAAAGCTAAGTTAAAGATCAATCAGTTGGTGTAGAATTGATAAGGGCTTACTGCAAATGAATCAGTACTTAAGGTACATTGGTATTAATAGAGTTGTTGTCTTTGCCATGTGTTGTCAAAGAGGGAGAAATTTATTTATTATCATATCTCTAAGAAATTTTTGTCATTCCAAAGAAGGAGAAGTTTTCTGTAAGAGGGAAAAATTTTCTATCACAAGAAACTTTATGGAGAAAGTTCTGTGAATGAATTTTTAGAAGTTGTTGTAGATAGAGGAAGAATCCAATGAAAGGAAGAGCTCATATTGATAGAGGGAGTTCTCAAGGATTAATCCAAAATTTTATTGTGTTATGACATGTTGTGTTTCCATCAATGCCAAAGAGAGAGATTTTTGGATACAATTGATTAATTGTGTTTTATCTTTGATGTTACACTAATGTCATATCATTATCAGTCAATATATGTTGAGCTCACTTAAACAGTGAAGATAGTTTTCTATGTCTACCAAGCATTCCTAAGTTTGTCAAGCTAAGAAGGTAGTGTCTATCAAGTTCACTTAAGCATTGAAGGAAAGTGTGTAGAAGATAAGTGTTAACCACGCTCACTCAGTTAATAAAGAAAAGTTGGATGGAACCAGTGCTAACCAAACTCACTTGGTTGCTAAAGGATCTTCATAGTGTTAACCGAGATTCTATTGGTTAACACAAGAAATTGCTTCTGAGTTAGTTTCTATTGAGTTGGGTTGACTAATGAAGGTTTTCTTATTTTGGCATATTAAGCTCAATTGATTTATCTATTCGTTTTAGCTGATTGAGGTGATGAATATTAATTATTCTAACTTGTATTTGAGATGACTTGACAATATGAAAGATATAAGTATAAGGTCAACTTGAGAATTTGAAAGTGTGCAAGTGTGAAGATGTGATGAATGTATTGAAGATGAAGAAAGGAAGCAAATTTGAAGGATAAGTAGAATATCCTTGTAGAATAGCAAAGCCATATTCAATTAGGAATAATCAAGTACAAGCCATAATAGAGTTCTATAATCAGCAATTCAATTGCATTCAAATTAGGTCATCTCATTGTTACTCTCTAACCATTTTTGTAGTGATCTAAATCTCCTAACAGAGTTGGCTTAAGAGCTATTTGTAAATCCTCTAACAAGGTGACAGTTCTATTGAATTGTCTTAAGACCTCTAATAAGGCCACTCCTAATAGGGTGATTAAATCCTTTAATAAGGTCACACCTAACAGTGTGTTTTGTAACCTTTAACAAGGTTGGATCCTAATAGGGCTCAATTTAGAAGAGTGAAAATAGTAACTAGTTGCAATTGATGGTTTTTCTCAAATTGGATTTCTACATTAAATCTTGGTGTCAAATGTGTTCATGCTATTTTATTTTATGTGTTTGAAACTAAGATAAATTAATAGTAATCATAGATAACATCTAACATTTTCATGTTAAGAATTTACCAAGCATATTCAGTACTTACTGAGTTACAACATTTTATGTGTTTTTACTAAGCATCTTTAGTAATCAATTTTTAGATTGTATTTTTGTATTGATATCTAAGGAATTTGGGATTTATTTTATTAGTAACTGATTCACTCCTCCCCTCTTAGTTACTTCTCTTATATTTCCAACATAAACTTACTTTTATCTCCAGTCATGTGATGTGAACACCCACTATCGTGAGCAATGAGATTGTTGCTATTGAGAGTTTGGCATGTGTTGATAGAGGTCTACATATTACTATTGATATGGAGTTTGTTGCTAGTGTGGATTCACTAGTTGTTGATGTGGATGAGAGTTTGTTGATAAGCATTATGTTTAGTTTGTTCTTGGGAGTGAGCATGCTAATTGGATGGTTAAGATTTTGGTGTTTGACAGAGTGATATAGATGTGGATGATTTGCATGTTGGTTTTCATGTTGCTGA
This sequence comes from Cupressus sempervirens, assembly GCA_028749045.1. Classification (NCBI taxonomy): domain Eukaryota; kingdom Viridiplantae; phylum Streptophyta; class Pinopsida; order Cupressales; family Cupressaceae; genus Cupressus; species Cupressus sempervirens. Next base: position 429,360,996 of record CM053793.1, on the reverse strand, counting down.
TGGAGTGGAAACCTTTGGTGAATATGAAAATAGTTGTAGATCTTTCTTTTGACGTCAAAGTGTGGGGCACACTTTTCTATCTACAAGGGGAATTTGATGTAGGAGCATCTTACATCAGAAAATAAAGTGGGAAATAATTTTATTTTTATTTATTTTTTAGAAAAAATAAATAAATAAATTATTACAAAAATAATAAATAAATAAATATTATGGAGGAGAGAGAAAGTGATGAAAGTTAGAAGAAAAATAATAAATAAATAAATGAAAATCGAGAAAAGAGGGGGAAAGGCATTTAATAGGTGGCATTATTAAATGTAACTTGTGGCTAGAGGGTTTATTTAATGTAATTTGCTAAGCTAACTTGTGTCTTGAGGGTTTATTTAATATAATTTTCTAGTGTCCAACTTGTGGCTTGGTTTGGTATAAGTAGAAAGCTTTGTCTTGTCATTATTCATTCATTTGGAGGAGCGAGTGTGGAGAGTAGTTGAAGAATGAGTTTTTCTCGAGTCTATGGACAGTGTGCCAAATGTGAGGTAGTTTATAGTAGGATTGTGATTATCATCTAGTTTGGAGAAGAGCATGAAAGATGGGGTAGCTAAGTGAGAGAAGTTTTTTTAGAGTGTGTGGACAGAGCGCTGAATGTGAGGCAATTTACACTTGGATCTTGGATAAAGTTTGAGAAGAGCTAGTAGATGTGGCTTGGAAAATAAGGATATTGCTTGGTGGGCTTGCAAGCACAAGTTGGGATCTTCCTTGGAGGTTTCTACCAAAGTGTGGATCTCGACTAGCTAGAGTTAGGATTGGATCTTGAGGGATCTTGCAGAATTACTATTGTAATTTCTTATGTATTTGGTTGTAACTTGGAAGGCCTTACAATCAGGCATGTTGGATGCAATTTTTATGATTATATTATGAGAATTGATATTATTTTGGATCTAAATATCCATGTTATTATTTATTCTTCCATTGTGTGGTTATTTGTTAGGGGCTAGGACATCTCCTTTGGGGATTCTCTTGGCTTGCACTGCATCATCATTAAAAATAGAGACATATAATTATGAACTAATAGTATTTAAGTTTTCTATTGGGAAAGCAATCTATACTAGAATCTAGGTGGAATTTAGTCAACACCAAAACCATGCTTGGAAGCCCTTTATTAGTGCTTATGGTAGGAGGCCATTTTTTAATGGTACTACCCAACTTTCTTATAAAAATAGATTTTGGCATCAAGAGAGGATTCATAGAGAAATTAGAGTCCAGATTGATTTTATCTCATATTTTAAAGTTTCAGATCTTGGGTGAGTGCCCATTTAATATTCATATCAAAGCTCTTTTTTGCAAATCTCAATGTTTCTCAAAGTGGAAGAAGTAATTTGAACAAGAGTTATGAAGTTATAGTAAAATAAAACTGAGATACACTCCATTTGATTGCATTCAATATGGAATGACAAATAACTTCATAGTAGGAAAAACCAAAAATAAATCTTTCTATAGAATCTAGAGACTTCCATCAGACATAAACTTGACTTGATTTACAATTCTAATGATCTTTTTAAGCTAATAACAATCAACTAAATAATTAGAATGAACACAATCCATATACACCATATGGAAGTGAAATTTTGGTATGTGTAGATATTGTTCCTTAGTCTGAATTGTTATAGAGATCCAAACATGCACATCACTACACATGTGTTACAATGAAGTGGTTGTCAGTTAGGAAGTAGAAGGGAAACTCAATGCCACACATATTATGTGAAGGGATACATGACATTGTAAAGCACACAATAAGGAAAATTGGGCCAATGGTGCATTGTACTACATCAACCTAGCTTCCATTCAAACATTAGCATCCAAGATGACTCTACTTGTTGATGTCATCATGTCATCCCACCTTTTTGCAAGCTTTGATTATTTGTATCTTAAGAAAACATAAATTGCTTTTGCAATTTGAATGATATTGGAATCATCTCTACAAGCCTTTTAAATGAGCTTACTTTTGTGTAAAAGAATCACAAACTCAAAAAAAAATTCTTGGCACAAGAATGTGTTGAGTGACAGTTTGGTTGACATGCAATGGATGTCGAGTGATAGGCAGTAGGTGCTGAGTGAACTTATCACATGAAGTAGTTGAGTGGCTCACCACTAAGGGAAATTTGGCACAAGAGAGTGCCAAGTGAGCTCGATCACCTAAAGAGAAGGTGAAGCTTGGCTTAGTGGTTTTCAAGTGAACTTGGTCAACAAGGATACTAAGTGAACTTGATAGGAACTATAGAATAGAGAACTCAGTTAAAGAGTAAGTGAGTGAGTTGTTCAACAAACTTATAGTCTAGAAATTTCTATCATTAAACCATAGAGAGGATAACTTCAAAACTTGCAAGTATGAATATCTTAAATGTAAACCATGTAATGTCAAATAGAAGGGAGACAACAATGAGCCAAGTATGCTTTCTTGCCTACTTGCTTGCTATTCAACTAAGTTAAAACTATTACAAAATTTGGGAGCATTTAGTTACAACCATAAAACTTTTAAAACTTCAAACTAATAAAACTCTAAACTTCACAGGTCGAATCAATATGAACTTATAGAATAACAAAAGGATTCAACACATGTTGAAGCATCCTTTATGTCTTCTATACTTTTTGTACTTTCTTCCTCTACTTTGGTCTACTAATCTACTTCTTTTGCTCTATGCTTCACTTTGTACATCTGTTCTTCTTCTATGCTCTACTCTCTTCAACTAATTGAATGAAATAGATTCATTCCTTTTGTCTTCCAACAAAAATTTCCCCTCTCATTTTTAGATTTGAACTCACCTACCAAGTTGAACGCTCTTAGGTGGGTAGGTGGGGGTGTTTGGCTCCTAGGGAAATTGACCAACTACATTAAATTTTAGACACTGCCCCTTTGTCTCAAGCCAAACAAAACAAGGATCACTCTTAATCCAAATCAACTACACCAAGACTCTCTCTTAGGTGCACAAAAGTTACAATGCCTAAAGGCTTAGTAATTGTTCAAACTTACAAAATTTCATCTTGATATCTCCATTCTTCACCAACTCTTTGATGAAGTCATATCTCATCTCTATATGCTTGCTTCTCCCATGGAAGACTAGATTCTTAGACAATGTAATTGAGGAGATGTTGTCACAAAAGATTGTGGTTTCATCCTCTTGCCTTTTATTCAAATCTATCAAGATCCTTCTTAACCAAATCACTTAACATACTTGCTGCTATGTATTCAACCTCTACTATAGATTGAACAATAATAGGATGCTTCTTGGATGCCCATGAAATTACACCTGATTCCATATGGAATATGTATCTGAAATTTCTCTCCTATCATCTAAGCTTCCAACCCAATCACTATCTGTGTAACCAACCAACTTCAAATCATTATCTATAGTATACAAAATCTCAAATCCCTTGGTACCATTCACATACCTTAGAATCCTCTTTCCCACTTGCCAATGGAAGTCCTTTGGTGTTTCCATAAATCTATAAATCAAACTTACTACATGCATAATGTCTGGAAAAGTGACAGTCAAATACATCAAATTTCCAACCATACTCTTGTATCATGTTGGATTCACACTTTTTCTGCAATCTACCTTGCTCAATTTCAAACCTACTATTGTTGGTGTTGGGGTTGCCTTGCTATTCTACATTTTGAATCTTTCCAAGATTTTTCTTTCATATTTTCCTTGAGAGATGAAGATGCCATCATGTATTTGTTTTGCTTATATGCCTAGAAAATACTTCAAGAGACCTAGATCTATAATTTCAAAATCATTCTTCATGGCCTCTTTGAACTCACCAATTAGGAAATTATCACTTCCAATGAAGATAAGTCATCAACATAGAAGACAATAATCAATATATTACCATTTTTTTCCTTGATGTAAAGTGTAGGCTTACCATTTCTTTTGCTAAAGTCATTGCTCATCAAATATGAGTCAATATTACTATACCAGGCCCTTGGAGCTTGCTTGAGCCCATAAAGAGCTCTCTTCAATCTATACACTTTGTCTTCTTTACCTGAAACTTCATAACTAGGTGGCTACTCCACATATAATTCTTCCTTCAATACACCATTCAAGAAGGCAGACTTCACATCCATTTGATATACCTTCCATTTGTGTTGGGCTGCAATTGCTATGACAGCACACACAATTTCCATTCTTGCAACTAGGGCATATGTCTCATCATAATCTCTATCATATTGTTGCTTGTACCCCTTGACCATTAAACATGCCTTGTGCCTATCTATTTTTCCTTTAGAATTGCACTTGGTTTTTTAAACCCATTTCACTCCAATTACTTATTTCTTGGGAGGCAAAGTAGTTAACTCCCATATCTCATTTATTTAAATAGCATCTATCTCCTCATCCATGACATCACAACATTTCTTTTCATTCACAACTTCCTAAAAAAAAAATGGATCACTATGACAAAATATTATAAAATTTACACTCTCATCATACTCTTCATCATACCTTTCATCTTGCTATATCTCCCTTAAACTCTTAGTCTTTCTTGGCAATAGGGAGGTGAGAGTGGGATCTAAATTTTCAATATTTTTGATGCTACTATTTGGCATACTAGCTCAAGGCTATCTTGATGTGCTTGGAGCTATTGTTCAACATGTTAAGGGCTCCTTGGCTTTTTTCCTCTGTTAGCAATCTATGTTTGCTGCTCCATCATCTTGTTGATCACCAATGTCATCTTCTTCTTGTTCAATAATAGGCACTTTACTTGAAGTTATTAAGCATTCATCTACCAAGCCATCTCATGACTAATTTACAAGAAAATCCACATCACTTGAGATGATGATCTTCTTGTCAATTGGATCATATAGCCTATAAGTCTTTGATTCTTAGTTATACCCAATGAAGATGCACTTCACACCTTTCTCATCTAGCTTTTGCCTTTGTTCCTTAGGCACATGTGCATATGCCACACATTTGAACACTCTCAAGTGTTCAACTATCCATCTATTCTTTGGCCATGCCTCAAGAGGTATCTTGCCATGAACTAATTTTGTAGGACACCTATTAATTAGATATACTATTGTTGTTATAGCTTCTTCCCAATATTCAGTTGGGAGTCCTTTTTCTTTCATCATGTTTCTTGTCATTTCAACAATGCTCCTATTCTTTCTCTCAGTGACTCAATTTTGTTTCAGAATATATATAGTTGTAAGCTCTTTCATTGTGCCATTATTCTTGCAAAAATTTACAAACATATTGGAGGTATACTCCTCTCCTCTATCCAATCTAAAGACTTTTACATACTATCCACATTATTTTTTAGTGAGGGCTTTAAATTCAGCAAATTTATCAAATGCTTCAGATTTATTCTTCAAAAAATACACTTATGTCTTATGATTGAAATCATCTATGAATGTCATAAAATAAGTACTCCCCCTAATAGAAGTTGTTTTCACAGGGCCTATTATATCAAAATGCAACAATTCTAATGGTGCTCTAGCCCTTCTAGAATTTTCAAAATTAAAGGGAAGCCTATGTTGCTTACCCAAAATGCAAGCCTCACACTTGTCATAAAAATCTACTATGCTTGGCAAATTATCTACCATTATTTTCTTAGATAACAAATTTAAACTAGAAAAGTTAAGATGTCCATACCTAAGATGCCAAAGCTTGGAGGGTTCTTCAATTATGCTCCTAAGAGATAATTGTTGATGCACTATTGTATATGCATGCTTGGGAGGTGCATCACTAACTTGAGAAGAGAAACATGTCTCTATCCTTAATGGGACATCTAGTTCTTTATCATTTGGATTGTTGCAATTAATCTATTACTCCCAACCTTCTCATGAATGACACACTTGTCATTTTCCATTAGAACCTTGTATCCATTTTGAATGAGTTGTTGAACACTCATCAAGTTGTTGTTCATACCGAGGGTAAAATATACATTCTATATCTCCTTCTTCTCACCTTGCTTGGTGAAGACCATTGTAGATGCTTTTCCCACTATGGGAATGGTTCCATTATTTCCCATCTTAGTTTCAAACTTCAAAATCTTATCAATGAAAGAGAATAAACTTTCATTACCACTCATGTGGTTGCTACAACCATTGTCTAGGTACAATACCTCACAGGGCTGTCTTCTTCACAATTGTTGCACATGATGAAGGATGTGGGATAGTTTGGGTTTCCCATGTTTACATCAACCACATTAGCATTTTGTTTTGACTAATTACTCTACTTCTTCTAGTATTCACTTGCATAATGCCCATACTTATGAAAGTAGTAGCATTCAACATTGCTCTTGTTAGAGTTGTAAGGTGGTTGTTTCCATATCTTTCCTACATCTCTTTCCATGTCAAATATCTTAGAAAACAAATTTCCTAAATCACTATGGATGTGGGGTCTCAAAGCTCTGATACCATGTGAAAAATAAATCACAAACTATTAAAATTTCACTCAACACAAAGCAGTGTCAAGTGATAAACTTGCTTGGTACAAGAGGGTGTCAAATGACAAGAGGAAGGTGCCAAGTAAGATCAACACATGAAAGAGCTGAGTGACTCACCACTATGGGCAACTTGGCACTGTGTATGCTAAGTGTGCTTGGCAATAAGGGATTTTGAGTGAGCTTGGAAATAAAGGATGTTGAGTAACCTCACCAATAATAGTAGAGATAGAACTAGTCAAAGACTAGACTGAGTGAGCAGTATAACAAACTACCATTAAAAAATTAGAGAAGATAACTTTGAAAACTTACAAATATCAAATCTAAAGTGTAAAATATATAACATTAAATAGACAGAACACAACAAATAGTAAAGTATTCCTACTTGCTTGCTTGCTTATATTCAATAAAACTATTTCAAATCTAGGAGTATTTGACCTCAACTAGACAAACCCTAAAAACTTTAGACTAGTAAAACTTTAAACTTTAGACTTATAGCTCTAATGGTTGCATACAACAATACCTAGAGCAATAAATAATTCATAGGTCAAATCAAAATGAACTTACAGAATAACAAGAAGAAACATGTGCAACTATGGAAATGAAACTAACTTCCTTCTATCTTCTAAACTTTGACTTAATTTGTTGATTGACTTCCTTCTCTACTCTATGCTCTTGCACTTCTCTGCTCTTGTACAATTCTTCTGCTCTTCTACAACTAATAAAAATGAATAAAAAATACATTACTTTTCTTGTCTCTTAGCAGAGACATTTTCCCTCTCATTTCAAAATTTGAACTCACCTACCCACATTCAATATTTTTGGCTGTTATGTAGGCTGTTAGTGTGGTAGGTGAGTTTTTGGCTCTAGGGCCAAATGACTAATTGCATTAAATTTTTGACAATGTATGCATGTCTTTGGTCTCAATGGTTTGACCCAATAACCTTTTTAGGGAAGACTATTATGAAAGTGCATAGAATGAAAGTAGTCTACTTTGTTCAACTAAATAAATCCAAAAGAGAGATAGAAAAGTTGTTATGGTTGAGAACATTCTGCCACTTGTCAAACACCTTTGAGAAAACTTCTAATACAACATAATCTATTTCCAAGATAAAAATAAATAGATCAACCACTCCATAAGTAAATCAACATACTAATTTATTAATTTAAATGATTTATATCAATTCTACTTATCACCTTTAAAAATTACAATATTTTCATGAACAACTCATGAATTCACTAATTTCTCCTTCTATTCAAGGATTAATATATGGCCATGAGAGAAACCTAAAATCATAAAAGGCTTGTCTGACATCTTCATCTTTTTCATATTAATTGTCATAGCCAAACACGACCAATAACAACCATGCAAAATGAGAGAATGTATTTTTTAAAAAGTAGCTCCAGATAACTAGTAAGCAAGAAGCAAACATGTGATCAACTTCATAAAGTACATGATCCTTGATGACCTTCTAGGGGCTGACATGGATCCTATGACAATATTCATATGAGGTGTCATCTCTTGCAATGTTACAAAGGTATAAAATACAATGTTAGAATGCAAAACAACCCCTACAATCCAAAAGAAACCAACAATTTACATTTCATTATAGCCAATTAGCACAAGGGTTTTTCTTTCTAAGACATTAAAATGTTCGAATGCCATAAATTCTTCACACATAAGCACATTCAAGTTCATGCAAGTAATTTATTTCACATATATGCACATAAATATCTTGGAAACTGTTTAAGGTTTGATAACAAATTTTGTAAAAGTGGGTGAAATTTCTCCGATCTCAAAGTCAATAAAGGTATTTATCAAGATTACTTTTGAAGGACTAACACAAGTCCTAGATGCCTTTTGGAGTGCAATTTTTCTACAAAAATGGGTTCAACACATAAATTATGTGTTGTGATATGATCCTCTAGTGGTTGCAACTTTATGTTGTTCCTTTAATTGTTAAATTTTGAATCCATGCAAAGAAAGGTCATATTTTTTCTTACAAAAAAAAAATCCACTCCATCACTAATGAGATATAAAATCATAATTTCTCACTTTTTCAAAAATGTTATTCCCTTTCCCTTCAACTAGCTTAGCTCTTGAAGGTGAATTAACAATTTTCATATATATATATAACCCTCTATATAGTTTGTGTCAAGCATTTCACTAGAAGAGTTTAAGGGGTGGAATGAAAGCCATTGTTATGTTGTTTCCTTAGTTGCATGTGTGGAAAAGGTTATATAACATAACTTTTCCTCAATGCTCCCAAAATATATAACAATATATATTGAATTGGGCTTTTAGAACCTAGATACTATTACCTTTTGTACCATTTGACATAAGAACAATATAGTTTTTGCTTCCACTTTGTTCAAAGATGACCCCAAGTTAGGAAGACCTTAACAACTATGATAAATCATACCAGAAATAAAACTCCAACATTCCTATCTTTCACTTACATGCCCACAAACTCACATAAAGTTTCTCACGTGTCATCATAATTAGGAAAAAGTATTTTAACTATAAAAGGGTACTTTGTGACCTGAACGCTATTCACCGCACATTATAATTTGAACACAAAATGGATATTCTTTCTCAAAGGAAGTAAATACCTTGGCCACTAGTTAATGTTTCAATTCAACTTTGAATGAAATGATAATAGAAAATACTAAAAGTATGTTTACTTCAACATATCATCTAGTTTTGTATTCAATGATGCAATAGACTTTGATGCCAATATAAAAGAATAGGGGCTTTGGTTCTCATTGTATGTAGATATTGATTCCTCCATGTTTGATAGCATCAACATTGAGAATTCCAATTTCCATATTGAATTTTGGGTATTACTCCATGTAAAGAACTATTGATCCATGTCTTCACATCCTTCAACTGGAAGAGTTAAAATGCAAATTAGAGACCATTTTATGTAGAGAACCTAATGCAATCATGCCAACGATTAATCTTTCAAATGTCTTTTATACTATGATTTTATTTTTTCTTTGTGATTCCCTTCAGTATTTTCAACAACACTTTTTCTTCAGTTTTGTGCAGTTCCAAACTTGCGAATGCTCAAGCATTAAGTACTAAATAAGCATGGAGTAATATATTCCATTCAATTTTTCTTCTAATTTTAGATTTGTGTATCTCTTTCTAAATTTGTAGATGTGTGATTTGTTGTTAAACTTAATTTTACCTATATTTCTTTAGATGCTATGTTTGGTCAGATAGACTTCAAGGGTATACTATGCCCTCACCTCTCTCTCATGCTCATTCCCTCCTTGTGTTATCCTTTGCCTCTTAGTCTTGTCTATAGGGAAATTCACTATGTGTTTTGGATCTACTATGTGCTAATCAATCCATTTATCTTTAGACTTCTCAAATATTTATATCTATTGAATGTTGCCCAACAAGACATATTTACTTATAAATGGTGTTATCCAATATTATCTCTATGATGATCACATCCTCTTGTTATCTTCTAGAACTCTTAGAGACATCAGAAGAATCTACATAATTATAATCATTGAGACCTACATCCTTAATAAAATATAAGAATTTCTAATTGTCATCACCCTATTATCCTTTATCCTTCTAGCAACTTCAAAAAATGTGATTTGATTGCAAATTATGCAACCATTGGTAAATCAGTTAAAAAAATGCAAGAGTATAATAGCCTAAGTGAAATTTAAGCTTCAAACAAGGTACTAAATAGAATGGTTTATATGTTTGTTTATGTGATATTAGGACATTTACAATCAATCATCTAAAAGTGAGACTAGATTCTTGAGGATTTAATAATCAACAAGTGTTTGCAAAATCCAATAACAGAATATAAGGAAACTTATTCCTTGTCCAAAAATGAATGTACTCAATAAACAAGAGATTTATTAATAAGATGCCAATACCAAAAGATGAAATCAAAGACATACATTCATTTGCAAAAAGTAGGGGTAGTATCCACACTAGTATTGCTAATTGGAGGAGCTATACAAACTTTGAATTTGCATATTAAAAACACTTAAATTAAGGTGTGTTAATTAAAGTGTGTTACTTACACCGATCAATGCCCAGGCTATAATGGATCTTCACTAGCAACAAGAGAGTGCAATTCCACCATGGGTCACACCATTAGCAAGAAACAAGTAGATATTAATGAGTTTGAGCAATAGTAAGACTCTTTGAATGTCATTGGTTGTAGGCTTCACACTCATATGAATAAAATTTAATGACTTCTCCCAACATGATGACTCTTTGTTGTAATGAACTTGGTCCTAGTTTTGGATATAATTGTAGACCACTTCTTTCATGCAAATCCCTACTTGTGGCATATCCCTATGAATGCACACACTTGGGAAAGTGGAAAGAGCAATAAACTAGCAAAGGGGATTTTGTCCCTTACAAAGCACTAGAATTACCTTGCAAAGAAAAAGAAGTTTCAACATAGAAATATCTCCCTCTAACCACGCCCTCATAAAAGAAGCTCTCTGACTATGCCCATAATAGAAAGAAGTGTTATGTGTGTCCAAACATGTAGAGTTAGATGTTATAACAACAACACTTATGCAAAATGAATGGTGGTTACCAAGAGGGTTGTAGATGTCAGTCCAAGTTGCCACCTAGGAAAGTGACCCACCACCACCAAATGTGATGAAGAAAAAAGAATATTGAGAGAGGAGATAAGTGAAAATTTTTGATGTAGGAGCATCCTTGATGTAAGAGCAATATTACATCACCCAAAAATCTCATTGCTCCAAGTTAAGTATCAGAGAAGTTATTGTGGATTTTTGGTGGAAATTTTAGGAGAAAAATTTTTAGGCTCACTGTTGGGCCTTAGAGTTCCTAGATGAGGTCCAAAAACTTGATGGAAGGGTGCTTGTACCATTTTGAGCATGTAGATTAGGAGATAGAATTTCCAAAAAGTGATTATAATAGCCAATCAGAGCAACAATTCAAGAGTTATGGCCTTCCAAAGTTGGACTACCTAAAATTCCTAAAGTAAAAGTCATAGATGTATTTGGCCAACTCTAGATGTATTGTTAGGGTCTATATTCCCTAGGTATTAAGTTTGAATGTCTAGAACCTTCCCAGGTGGAATAACATTGCCTATTTAAGAAAGACCCAAACATTGTCTAGAACAACTCTGGGTGGTAGTTCATAGCTTAGTCTTGCAGATTACTGTAATGCATGTGTCCATGTGAGTTAGCATATTATACTTGTGAATTTTGTAATTTTGCATTTGCGGTGAAAATAAGAAGTCCATATTTTGATCTCACATTTGTTGTTGTTTCTTTTTTTTTGTTATGTGTTTATGGTATTAAGGGGAACACCCTTCAAGTGGTATTAGAGCTAGTGTTCTTGAGTGTGTGGATAGATTACCAACTATGAGGCAATTTGCATCATGTCCATAGTTTGGGCCGAGTGTGTAGACAAATCACCAATTATGAGGTAGTTTACACCAGGACTTCAACGAAAGTGCAAAAATGCATCCATCAAGAGAGCATAGAAGAAGAGTTGTAGGTGTTTTGTAGGTGTTACACTTAAGGGTTTTAAAGCCCTACAAGCATTGGAAGAACAAATGCATAGACAAATAAATCTTTCTGTAAGAGATGAAAGTGAGGATGAGGAAAAAGTAGAATAAAATGTCGAAGCAGAGGTAGTTCTAAACCCAAAGGAAGAGAGGCTTTTTAAGGCCATCTCCAAGATTGGAAAAAGACCTAAGTTTGAGGTTCCCACATTTTTAGGAAATCTTAACCAAGAGGAGCTGATCGATTAGATCAATGAATTGGAGGAGTACTTTGAGTATGAAGATATTGAGGATCTTGATAGGGTCAAGTTTGTGAAGGAAAAATTAAAGGGACATGCAAAGATCTAGTGGTAGGAGGTTCAGTTGGAGCTTATAACTTCTCAAATTACCCTGGGTGTCTGATGCAAGAACATCCTAGGTGTAAAAGAAATCTTACATCACCCAAAAACAATATTTTGTTTTTTAGTTTTCTATTTTAATAAGGACTAGTAGACAAGGGGTTGTTATTTTTGGAAACTTGCTAATTTTTATAAGTTTTTCATACGAGCTTAGAATGTTCTCATTTTCTACATGAAGGTTCATTTTAGAGTTATAAGCCTACAATAAAAATATCATTGCTCCAACTTAAGTATCAAAGAAGTTATTGAATATTTTTAGTGGAAAATTTAGGAGAAAAATCTACAAGCTCACTGTTGGAGGCCTTAGAGTGCTTGGATGATGATGAAGGGCCAACACCACCCTTACAAACTCACAACCAAAATCACAACAAGATGGAGATAGAGAGATGACAAAAATGCTTCATAAAGCATCATCCATTAATACTTGAAATTCATTAGAAGAGATTACATTTGAAGAGCTTACAATTCAAGAACTTCTATTTCTTGAACTTCCATTAGAAGGGCTTCCATTTTTTGAACTTGATTACAAATGATAATAAGCCTTGCTTAAATAGTCACTTCTAACCCAAGACATTACAAACACAACCAATGTGGGATAAAAGCTAAATACAACTACCTTTAAATAAATATTAAATTCCCACCCCAAATACAACTAAGCACCCAACAAATATTAAATACATGATTCAAGGAACTTTCCACAAACTTCTAAATTGCCACCTATACACCTCGATTAATGGAATGACAACTATTTTTATTATTTTTCTTTTTATGCCACCTATGCACCTTGAAAATAGAAATTACTCTTTTCTCATTTTTTGCTATTTTATTTTTTTATTATTTTTTCTTCTATTTTTGTCACTTTCTCTCGCCTCCGCAAATTTTTTTTTTCTCTTTTTTTTTTCTCCTCTTTTTTTTTAATTTTAAAAATTTAATTTTCCCATGCAAGATGCTCCTGCATCAGACTCCCTTGGTAGATAGAAAAGTGTGTCCCACACTTTGATGCCAAAAGAAAGATATAGAACCATCTTCATCTTCACCACAAGCTTCCACCTCAATAGGGACAAGAAAACCAACATGCAAATCTTCCACATTTTAAAATTCTTTTTTGCTGATCCATGATGCTCTTGCATCCGACTCCCATGATAGGAAAAATTTTGTGAATATGGATTCACAAAATGAAGTAGCCACTGTTGACATTTTTTTTTTTTTTTCTCTTCCTCCAACACATAGCTAGAACAAGTATCTGATGCCGATATATTTCCTTCTTTCTTCTTTTCCAACACCTAGTTAGAACAACTGTTTGCTACTGAAAATACTCCTTCGCAATGAACTCTATCCAAGTATAACTCTCATCCTCATCCAATATTGTTGAATTAATCACACCTGTAATAAACCCAACAACACCATACCAATCATCCTTTGCATACCATACATGACTAACAAGATCCTCATGCAAACCATTATCAATATCTTTCAAACTCAACTGAAATTCAACATCATATAATTCATAGAAATTTACCTCTTTGACATAGTCATCTTTTCTTGCCTCTTTTATGTTGTCAACAATGCATGTAACTACTTCACTTGCTTGATCTCCAACGAAGGCACTATACTTTTTCTCCATTGCTGCAATCTTCAAATCATCTTGATCTATTTTAGGTTCATAAATCTTGTCATCTTCATGCTCTTCCTCTTCTCGTTCATCTTCTTCAACTTTAGGTTCACAAATAATTTCCTCTTCATCCTCTTGTTCTTCTTTTGTACCACATGTCTGATACTCTACTAGATCTTCTTTCTTTTCAGCATCCAAGGAATGATCAACATCTCTTTTCTGGTGACGTACTCTTTGTTTCCACAACTTAGCTTCTAATTCATTCACTTGCTTCTACAAATCAACTAGCAATGATTGTTGATTTCTTGCTCTAAATTTATCAAGTCGAGGAATCCTCAGAATCCATCCAATCACAAAAGTCATCTTCTTCTTTCTCTTCTCCATAATCAAGTCTTTAGAAGACAAATCTCATGCAACACAAGAACCTTGTGCAAACTGCCTCACAGTCGGCGATCTGTATACACAATCAAGAACTTCTTCACAAACTTCTCCCAACTCAAGGTCCTGGTGCAAACTGCCTCACGTTCGGCGATCTGTTCGCACGTTCAAGAACTCTCGCTCTGATACCACTGATGAAGGGCCACAACCCAAGAACAGAATGGACACAACAAAAAAGAGAAATTGTATTAACTAAAAAATAAGCTAGTACATTTAGTACAGAGAAAATAAACTTCAAAACATGCCCTAAGGGCTTACAATAGCATAAATGTGGAGATAATTTCTCCTTTCAGTACCTCCTCTCAAACTCCACTCCGAACTGCCTTTTACAATGCCAAAAATCTCCTTAAATAGACCCCAGAGGGTTAAGGACTAGGAGTACATTCTAGAAAGTGCTAGTAGGCATCCACCGACCAAATAGAAGGTTCCAAAAGCTTTGTTAGAAGTCGATGCAAATCTAGAAGAATCCAAAAACGGTAACTGAACTTTCGGGAGGCATAACTTTTGAACCGTAGCTCTGATTGACAAACCATTTACAGTTTCGAAAAGCTCTCAAAGCGCTCTATAGCCTTATGGACAAGCATCGCTCATTCCCAATTTTTTGGCCCTTTTTGAGTCATTTAATGCCCCTAACCTAACTTTGAAGCATTCTTAGGAGGTCTCCACAACCCAAAAAATTGCAATAACTTTCAAACCGTGGGGCCTTTTGACTTGATTCTTTTTCTGGAATGCTCCAAGTTACAATTACATTCATCTAGCCAATTTATACCTCCTAGTTCACCAAAATGATGGCTCAATTACATACTCCTATTTTTTTAGAATTTACACGAACACTGATAGTGGAACTGTGAGAGTTGGAACCTTTATTTGACCCAAATGGGTATCCAAAAATGAAAACACATGAAACAGAAACTAAGTCTAAGTATATTTTTTTGGGTGACACAAGATTACCCTTCTAAAAACTCATTGGAAGGGCACTTGCATAGTTTTAAGCCTATTGATCAGGAGCTAAATTTTTTGAAAAGTGGTTATAATAGTCAATTAGAGCAAGGTTCAAGAGTTATGGCCTTCCAAAGTTGGGCTACCTAAAATTGCTAAAATAAAATTCAAAGATGTATTTGGTCAACTCTATATGTATTTTTAGGGTCTGTCGGCTATAGGTTGATATTAAGTTTGAATGTCTAGAACATTCCTGGGTGACATAAAATTTCCTAGTTAAGGAAGGCCCAAACATTGTCTAGAATAGCTCTAAGTGGTAGTTCATAGCTTAGTCATCCAAATTACTTTAATGAAGGCACCCACATGGGATAGCATATTGTACTTGTGAATTCTGTAATTTTGCATTTGTGGCAAAAATAAGAAGTCCATATTTTGATCTCACATTTGGTGTTGTTTCTGTGTTTCTGTTATGTGTTTATGGTATTAAGGGGAGCAGCCTTCATCACATTTTTTATTAACTCACTTTCCCTATCCTCATGACACCCCTAGATACATAAAATCATGGTGTATAAGATAGGCTAAGTGAAAAAAAAAAAAAAAAAAAACTTAATTAGAGGGAGGGGAACATGATAGTCCTCCCTTCCTAGGATTTCTTATCCCCAAGCAATCAAATTGCCAGGTACTAGAGACCTATTGACTCTCCCATGTTGCATCTTCAATCAGTAAATTATTCCATCTAACTAGATACATTCTAATAGTTTTGTTCCTTAACTTCCTCTCTATCATGTTCAATATTCCTGCAAGTGCAAGCTCCAATCTTGCTTCTTCTACCACTAGGGTATCCTTGATGAAACTATGAGATGTTACCCAAGTTCCTTTTTGAGGGACAAAACATTAAAGACATTGTGGATCCAACTATTTTCTTGTAGTTCCATTTTGTAAGATGCTTCTTCAATTTTTGTTGCCACCTTGTAGGGTCCATAGAATCTAGGCTAGGTTTTCTCAAACCCACTCTTCTTTAGCAAAATCTACCTGTAGGTTTGGAGACATGGAAATACCATCTCCCCTACAATAAAATGCCTCTCAGTTCTATGTTGATCAACATAAAGATTTTGCTGATTTTGGACCTGTTGTATGATCTTGTTTAGTACATATGATATACTTCTACTTTTGCAACTAGTCATTGTCCAATGGTGTTAGACTATTTATTAACACTAAATACAAAAAATATAAAGGCTTATGCCCATAAAGTGCCTAGAAAGGGGACATGCAAATGGTCATATGATAAGTAGCATTACTCACCTAGTTACAAGCACTTAACCCATGCTCATTGTTGCTCAGAGACATAGTTATAGAGGTACCCCTCTATCCATTTATTGACTCTCTCTACTTGTCCAATAGTTTGGTGATGGAAATTAGTATTGGGTTTCAACTGAGTTCCTACAAGCTTGAAAATCATGCTCAGTAACTTACTATCCTTATCACTAACAATTGTCTTGGGTAGAGAATGTAGAATAATGTAGAGCTCTTTGTGATGCTGACCAATTAGTTACCATTTATTCATTATCTCTATTTAGCCATCAGTTTGGGAATGGCACTAGTGTTGGGTGTTAAATGAGTTCCTATAAGATTGAAAATAATTCTAACTTACTATCCCTATCATTGACAATTGTCTTGGGTAGACCATGTAACCAAAAAACCTTCCTGAAGAATAATGCAATAACTTGTGAAGCTAACCAATTAGCTACTATTGCAAAGAAATGTGCATATTTGGTTAACCTGTCTACCACCACAAAGATACCATGCTTACCCTACACCTTTAGAAGAATTACGATTAAGTCAATGGATTGTTCTGGAATTGGTAAGGGCTGCAATCAAGTAGTAGGGTGTGAATGTTTGAATTTGATTTGTTTACAAGGTAAGAACTTCCTTACATGATGAAGAACATTGTTCATTAGTCCCTTTCATATAAATCTCTCACATATCCACTTATAGGTCTTAAAGTACACCATATGACATGTTGTAGGACATCATCCTAAATATGCCCTTACATAACCTAGCAAATGAAGATATTTTTGGAGTACTCAACTAAAAGTTGAGATTTCCAATCAGTTGAAATCTCTAACATAGAACAACAAGTGGCATTCATTGGTCTTCTAGATAAGGCATTTACAACTTTGTTGTTCTTCTCTTTGATGTACTCAATGTCAAATTTAGAAGCTTGGATCTTGCTGATCCACTTTTGTTGCCTCTCATTTAGCTCCCTTTGGGCCAAGAAAAAACATAAACTATTATGATATGTTCACACAAAAAAACTTCCACCCACCAAGAAGTGTCCAAATTTGGCTAGGGCATCCATGATAGCCAACATCTCCTTGTCATAGGTGGAGTGCAATTTATCATGGTCTTTCAGTTTCCTTCTCTCAAGCAATAGGATATCTATCTTGTATGAGTATCACCCCAATTCCATAACTTGATGCATCACACTCCAAGATGAAAGGTCTATTGAAATTGGGTAGTGCTAACACTGGGCATGCTCTCAATTGCCCTCTTGATTTTATCAAACTTCACTTCAAAATCCATAGACCACTTAGAAGCTCCCTCCTTTGTTAGATCAGTAAGAGGTATTGCAAGCTATGAGAATCCCTTTATTAACCTCCCATAGTAAGAACATAACCCAAGGAATCCTCTCAAATTTGACATACTCTTCAATGGTGGCCAATCTAGAATAGCCCAGTTCTTTTCTTGGTGGACCTTAACCCCATTAGCATCGATAATGTGCCCTAAATACAAGTTCTCTATCAATCCAAACTCACATTTGGATTCCTTAGAAAATAATGAATGCTACTCCATAATCCTTAGAACCTCATCCAAATGTTGCAAATGCTCCTCCCAGGTCTTTGTAAAAATGAAAATATCATCAAAGAAACCAGAAAAAACCTACACATCTACTCATTAAATATGTGATTCATGCATTACTGGAATGTAGTAGGAGCATTTGTGAGCACAAAAGGCATCACCAAAAAATTCATAGTGGCCATAGTGACATCTGAATGTCATCTTATTCACATACTCCTCACAAACCTTAATTTGATGGAACCCAAAATGATGATCAATCTTCAAAAAAATAGATAGGTCTATGTAGCTCATCAATTGGGGCTGCTCATGAAGATTATCCTACTCATCGTGATCACATTTTTTACCATCATTTTCATCATTTGAAACCACTTTAATATAATGAATGTTTCCTTTCCCTCTATATCTATGATCTAGTGATTAAGGTTTGTTGCATGTTAAACAAAAATTTATCCTTCTTAGTTCATCTCTTGACTCAAAATGATTTTTTTGTGGGTCACCCTTATTTTTATTTGAGGATTTCATATTGGTTTTGGGTCCCTTAAAGGGCCTTTTTGAAGGTTGAACTATTGAAGGTGAGCTATCCAAGTCAAGTGCCATCTTGATCACATCTTATAAGGTGTTTGGTTTCAGCTCTTTGATAAATCCCTTCAACCTCTCACTCAATCCTTTGACAATCTAGTAGTTTCACAGTTTCATTCTTGTCTAGCTTTGATAAACCCCTATACCTCTGAATACACAACTTGACTCTGATACCAAAAGTGATGGAGACTGCAACCAAATAAATGGTGGAAACCACAAACCAAATCTATTATGTATTCAATAAAATCTAATCCAATATAGAGGCAATCTCTTTATCAAAGGTACTTATTACTTTCTCTACACAAATTCACACAAGCTATTGTAATTTATAGGCTGAATGTTATTAATGAATCTTGAAACTATGCATAATTTACCATGTAAAATTTTAGTCATTTAGGATAGAGATGAACATTCTCATGCGCATAATCAAAGATATTAATGACTGGAAGTATCCAAATGTTTAATATTCATCAACCTCTATTATTTACACATTATTGGGCCTAAGACAAAATCTTAGAATACTTTTCCATGACCTTACTTTCACACACATTACCTTCTTCTTCTATTTATGACCCTTAGGGAAAAATGGAATTTGTTCTTGTTCTTTATTATTTGCTAAAATAGCTCCAATTATCTTAATATTTATAAGACCCTTCAATCTATCAAGTCCTTCCCAACAAGAGAGATTCATTTATAATTTGAAGAATGCACTCATAGCTCTTAGACTTGGACTTGGAGAGTACTCTGCAAGTCCACAATTTTCAACTCAGTAAAAACTCAACAAAAGCTTGGGAAAACTCAGTAACTTAGAAAGAAAAGAAAAGAAAAAAAAAAAAAAAAAAAAAAAAAAATATATATATATATATATATATATAATCTCTTAAAGAAACATATTTCTTTTGTAAAATTCAATAACAAAATGTATTAAATTAAAAGTTGACATCTTGAAAGAGAAAATGCATGGTTTTATAAGAAAAATATTACAAGGAAAATATATTTCAACCATTGTTTTACCTACTTTGACATTTCTACTCATGATTTTTTTGTCTAAAAAAATGTGAGAGTTAAAACTTTAGATTACTTACCCAACAAAAAAAATAGAGAGTACTCAGCAACTTGGGGGGTACTTAGAGAGTTTGTGAACTATGCATGCACTATTATCTCTATGAGGATCACTTCCTATTATCTAAGCTTATGGAAGCCTCTTGTCCCCCCTGAGACTCTTGCCATAAAAGTTTATGATATTTTAGTCATAACAATTTCAACTTGTTGAAGTACTCTCAGGTAGCACATCTATGCTATTGGTGAACTTTTTTTGACTTTATTGTGTTCCTACTAATTCCATACTAGATTTTCTTGTTGTGTACAATTCAACAATACATTCATCTACATATTTCCACCCTATATATCAAGTTGAATTCTTCAAACTAAGGAAACCATCAAAACAAGTGTATAACAATAAAAAAAATAGTTTCAGGCTTATGGTTTTCTTCTCTTGTAAAACATCTAACTAAAATCTTTATTTTGCTAGAATCTATTGGTATTATGTAGTTCAAGAAAACACTCACCTCTTCCAATTTTAGCTAAGCATGTTTAATATGTGCCAGCGTGTTTGTGGATCACTCTTTCTAGAAATTGGATTCCTCTTGCTAACTATTAGAACTAACTTGATTCAAATTTGTAAACTTCATACATTCTTGACTATGAACTCTTCTAAGAACCTCATGTCTTCTTCAATATCATTAAACATTGATTCAGAATTTTGTACATGAATTACATAGACTTCAATTTCAAATGTTCTTGTTGGGGTTTTGTTTCATCACAATGATATACTCTAGGCATTATTTCTCTAATTATAGTTTCATGTTCTTCATCTCTTCCTGAACCTGTAGACTCATAATTACTTTGAAAACCAATATTTACCTTTGTTTCTTTAGATGATATGAGCACCTCTTCTTTTCTAAGTGACTAAATATTTCTAATTTCTACCTATAATTTATTCTCCCAAATTTGATCTTCTCAAGATATTTTTGAGCAATTTCAAGTTTTCTAGACATTTCCTAAGCATTACATTTGAATTCTTTTCTTGATGACTATCCTTTCTTTCATTATCTTTATGAGCCAACTTTGTGCTTCAAATAGTAGTAACAAACTCCTCCAATTGTTTCCTAGTAATCATATCATGTATCGATTTCCAATTAGTTAACTTTATGAGACCATTTCATCTCTTTTTCCTCCTCCATAATAAAAAAATGGTTTATTCTTTGTTCAATACATTTTCTAGGTAGTCCATATTCCTTTATCTTTTAACATTCTCATATAAATTTCTATCATCTACAAATCATGTCATTATACATAAATTATCCTTGTTAAGAATGTAAGGCTTTCTAGTCTCTTTTGGTACCTCTATTATTAGATATTTATGTTTATCTGCACTTTTTAAATAGTTAATGGGAATTTTATGAAGTGTCTCATCAACATTCTTTTCTCTAAGGAATGATCCCTACTATGGTGTACAATACTGAACTTCCTCCTCAAATTTAGTTACTCCAAGTTCTACTTTAACCAAGCTCTTGACATGTGTCTCAACTTCTTCTAAAATTTTCTAATAATTAACTCTTGAATAGGTCTTATAACTCACTTCTTCACTCTATCTCTTGTCTTTCTCACTTTCATGTAGAAACATCATCATTTGATAGAGTTACTCCTTAATCTGTGTAATTTCCCTATCATATTCCCCTCTTGAACCATGTTTCTAATATTTATAGACAATATCACATAAAAATAATATAATTTCTACTGTTACATTATTCACAAATGGCTCTAGGTCCTGAATCGTTTCACAATAATAGAAAAACATGCTAGTCCATGAATTCACATCCAGTTTTACTGATTTCCATAGGATTAGGATCAATATAGTTTATGTAATGCCCCGCCAAGAGATCCAAAGAATTAACCTAAAGTTTCACTAAGTTCGGTAGCATTTTTTTTTTTAGAACATGAAAGTAAAACCATTCATAACATTCACGAAAGCAATAGTAACAATACTAGTGAAAGTAAACATAGCATACATAATAGGTTACATTCTTAAGGATCCCTTAACGTTGAATCACATCTAATTTATGTATTCATCTAACATCACATCCTCATGAAATAATAATGATACACCCAACATATTTAAACAATATACAAATGTCCTTTTTGTAATTACATTTTAGATTCCTCAATCATCCACTATACATGCCACAGGGTATGAAAGGCTAAAAAGAACACACATCCATGTAAATTAACTACATCATCATACTAACTCTAATCCATGATGCAATAACATAAATGAAACCACAAACCATACATGATACATCATCATAACCATAAATCATCAAACATAATTAACTAAGTTCATGGTTCCTCCCAACCATAAATAGCATCATTAGACCATCATGGATCCTAGCCATCCCTTAGTGCGTAACATTTCAAATCACGAAGAGATCATCGATACTATCATAGTAGGAATGTCACTCCTAAATCATACTACATCATATGAAGAAAGAAATCTAACATGCCAAGTAAAGCATAAGATAACATCATCTAACATATGCAAATTACCAATGTAAGGATACATGTCCACCATCATAATCCATGAAGATAGATGCCAACAAGCATCAGCCACGGTGTCTCAGACGGATCTCAAATGGTAAGAGTGATATAGCACTACCACCCGACCACGTGGAACCTAAATGGTCCACTCCAACCACGCTGAGGAGATAATCTCAAGTTCCAAACAGGTTATCAAAATCACATAGCATAAATACTCTCTAAGTCTAGGAATCCTAAAAGTATACTAACTTAAAGGTTCCCATCACAAAATGACGTCTAATCCTAGAGGCACACAAAGACATGTAGGAAACCTATTATGCAAGTGAGAAAGTGTCATTGCACAGATCATGCTAGAGTTACCCTGACAGTCTCTCAATAGACCTTGGCCCCCTAGTGATCCCTGTGCGGCCACTAGTATCCTCTCATATAGATAAGGCATACTACAGAATGCAAGGTCGCAACCATGCATTCTCTCTACTCCCATCCTAGTTTGTACTAGCACTCAAGGCATGGGTGATAACATACAATTATCTTATTAGGTTCATTTAATCCCCATTTAGTGTAAATCTTTTCACTTATTTAAACAACTTACAATGAGTTACCCTGGCAGCCACTTAGGGTCCCGACCCCCATTGCAAGCCACTTCCTGACACTACAAGTAGATAACCTACCCTAAGCTCATAGAATCATAAATCTCAAAATCACAAAAGATAATCCACAATATACACATCAAATCTCCATGAGTCAACTAAAAAGCATCATAGATAATCATGACCACAACAGTTCTCTATTGGAAACTGAAGGTATCCCTGATAATCACAATAATCATTGGTTCTTAATAAGTAACCAAAAGTATCTCAAAATAATACTGATCAAAGACTCCAAAATGGTTGAGTCAAAACATGTCACAACATGACATCATCAAGAAATAAATCAACATTTCAGTCCCATCATGGCGACTAGAAAGTAATGCAAGGATAACTGATCGATGACTCAAAATGGTTAAGTTGAGTGTTTCAGATACATATAACTCAGCTTCTTAACTGAATAACTCTTCTTTAATATAAATTCAACTTCTCCAAACATAACCAAAATTGACTAGTCTTTAACACTTACTTTAAATGCCATGCTTAATCAATTAATCTTAATTAAATCATATAATTAAATTAATTAATAATGTACATAAGTAAAAAATCCATGACTCTATATCATTCTAATAGTTCTTAATTAAAACTCAATTAAATATCACTAAAACTTAAGTCTCATCACTAACAACTATTAAAATATCTAAAGTCATTATTCAAGTCAGTGGAATACGACTTTATCAACTTCGATGTAACTACTTCACAACTTTGTTAAAAGAATCATATCCATTAAAAATCTATTACATAACTTAATTATTAATTTAATTAACTCTAATTAGTTAATTTAATTAATAATTACATAACCATACAAACAACCCAATGGATATCAGTTGATTAATAACTAACTATAATTTGTAAGTTAAAAGTCAACCATAATCCAATTCTCTAATATTAATAGTTCAATAACTCGTTATTATTCAATAACAAGTTATATTGGAAATCTTATTAATAAATCTATAATGACCACATTCGTCATTCTTTTCAATGAATACAAATTTGTATTATCGATAATTGTTTCAATTAAGACACTATCGCATGACTTAATTAATATTGTAACTATATTAACAACTGAATAAATATTAGTTGATTAAAAATCAACTATACTCCAAATTCATTAATATTTAAATTAATAATTTAATAATAACTTGTTAATAACTATTAACAAGTTATATAAATCTATGATAATTATCACTATTTAGTTTAATAATAGTTGTCAAAATTATTAACAATTCAATTCTAACATAATAATTATTAGCATTTATACATAACAAATGAAATAACAAATATTAATATTAATTAATGAATAATATTAATATAATATATACATTACCATATATGGGCGTCAACCAAATGTGATTTATATTTAAAATATTATAGAATGATTATATAATAAAAGAAATATTCCATTAATCATATTTTATTTATAAATAAACATTAATTAATATTATATAACATTTAATATTATATACTTAATTAATATCACATAATAATCATTAATTAAAAATTATTAATATATCATTAAATGAAATTCATTTTAAACCGATTCATAAAAATAAAATTGAAATCGCATTACACATATATTAAATATGTTATAAAAATAAAAAAACACATTACATATGTGCGAAAATTGCTATCGTGGTACGCAGGTACCCTACCATCACAGGGCCTGCGGTGACAACGGTACAGAGTATCGCCTGTCGTCATAGTACTTGCAACGAAGGTACTCTGCATTTGCTTCGCCGGCGGGGTACAAGCTTTTCCCTCTCAACCCGCAATAACTTTGTTAAAAATTTTCTTTGTTAAAACTATTTTTTTATAAACGCCACTCGAAAGAGATTTTGCATTTCTCAAAAGCGAATTCTCATTTTCAAATAATCCAATTCGAATTTTATATATATAGTTTCCACTGCGATTTAATAATAAGTGTTTCAATAAATAAATAAATAAATATATGTATATGTATATGTATATGTATATATATGTATATATATGTAGAGATTTATTAAGCACTACAACATTTTTAATAATAAACATGTGTGTGTGTGTGTGTGTGTGTGTGTGTGTGTGTGTGTGTGCGTGCAGATTCATATATTTAAAAAGAGGACATATAGCCTTTAAACAAAAAGGGCTTCTCAATTCTATAAGTTAAGAATCTTTAAAAAAAATAAAAATTTGTTCTCTAAATATGTCCATTAATCCATCTAATAGATTTGACTATAAATTTTAATCTAGAATTTCCATTTCAACCTTCTTTCCATTTTTAAATTCAAATCCTTGTCAATCTAAATTCACAATCTTAATTCGAACCTGAACCCGATTTAGAACTAATTTCTTTCCATGAATGGAAGCTAGAGTTTTCTAATTGAGATCCCTACTGATTTTTCCGTAGGCAGACAAAATTAGCATGCATATTTCAATTCCAATTACAAGATTGAAGATTTAGTCATAAAGAATATTCAGACACACATAATAGACACGATGAAGACAGGAAGAGAAAGCGTACAAATGGAATATGTAAAAATCACGAGTGCACTTGGACACTGATGCTAATTTTCCATGCCTCAGAAGTCCATAGAAAAATTCCTTCCTTCTCCAACATTCGCCATTCCTCCAAGAATCAAACCAACTGAACCCTCAAGTGACTAGAAGTGCTTGTAGAAGCATATGAGGATGTGGAAGCATCTGAGAATGTCGAGGCATACGAGCTTGTAGAAGCCTCTCTGGGGTGTTTCCATACACACTAGGAGAGCCTCTATATAAAGGCCTCTAAGATGCATCTAGAATGTGTCTAGAAGAACTAGAAGATAAACATGACAACCAAGCACATAACTTCCACGATAAAAAGACAAACAAGATGAGCTGTCTAGAATGTTGTAGACACCATGTGCTCAAATAATATGCTAACTCCTAAGTGTAGACAACATATGCATAATTAGAGTGCAAACTCTTGTGTTGTCGACATGACAACTCTCAAGAATTTGCAAAATCCTATGTGAAAAAATATTAAAATAATGCACATTAATTAATTTAATATTCACTTTACTCTTTTCAATTTAATTTATTAATTTTTATATCTTATGCACTCACTTTAATAACTCCACTTGTTTTATCTTAATATATTTATATTTTAATCAAAAACACGCATCATGCAACTTATAATCTTTTAATAATTTTAATATCTTTTCCACTTTAAATTCATTTTCAAAACTTAATTGCTAAAATATTTATTAACTTAAATAAATATTATCACTTTCCAACTTTAAAATTATAACTTTTATCTTCAAATTTAATTATTTTATTTAATTAATTTTTCAATTTATAAAATAAAATAAATATTAAAACACCATATTGATTTTTCATTAAATTAAACCATTAATTAAATCTTTTAATTAGGCTTAATTAATAGAAAATACACCAAAGACTCATAAAATAAAATACAAAAAACCCACTATAGTAGAACACATACAAAATCAAACCAAAAGAGTTAATATCACAAATTATGTCATCTAACGCATTCAGAGGGTACTCAACTCAGATACTTGTCCTAATTTCCAATTAAGAAAAATGGCTTAAAGGGTTGGGATTTGGATTTGAGAATTTATCTTCCCTCTCTTACAATTGAGATAATGCGATAGGGTATGCTCATATTGGCAATTCAGGGAAGTCGATACCCGGTACCTACAACTTACATAAAAAACATTGCATGTACATACAATATATATATATATATATATGCTAAGCTAAACAGGCAATGGTAGGAAGTGGTGCATCATGTAGATCCCGAATAACAGGTGACTATGACTCCCTTCCTTAACCACATCAGAAATGTCATACAGAAAGAAAAAAATATGCACACCATACACATGCAAGTATGGGGTAAGTATACATGAGAAAACACATATGATGATAAATCATCTAACTATTCATCATCAATATCTGAAATCACTTGAATAATCATCATGCATGCATGAACTATAAAGTACCAAGTAATCTCATCATATAATAAATTGAATTTGAAACAATATATGATAATCTCAAAATAATGTTACTAATAATCATCAACATAAAAGTAGCCCTAAAAGAGTTCGACAATGATAACAAAAATGTGACCTAGGGGCAAGCACTACAGTTTACCCATAAATGAAGGCTTTGTAAACTGAGCGAGATTCCCCACACATTGTAATTTAACTATGAAGTTGATCTCATTTCTCAAATGAATCGAGTGCCATGACAATGCTTCACCTGTTGATGCCAAAATTTGAGTCTTCATGAGATGATTGTCAAAAATTTGAAAAAGTTAATGGTCGGTTGCCCCTGGAGCCCAATGCCCACCTATCCACCTAATACTCATTAACTTAGTTAGGTGAATTTGAAATCTTGAAAAGGGAGGGAAAGTTTTTGAAGCCAGAAAAAAGGGATGGAGCTCATTCTTTTGAGAGATAAGATAGAGGAGAAGAGCAGAGTAGAGAGTAGAGACAAGAAGAAGATCAACAGATCAGAGTAGAGTAGGAATATTTAGAATAGAGTTCAGAGGATAGAAGGAAGGTTTAATTTTAGTGTATGCAATTGCACATGTTTGAGACTCTCTATCATTTTGTAATTTCATTCTTGTTTGTCTTGTGAAGCAGTGATTTCTCCAGGTGTTATTGTATGCAACCTTTAGTGTTGTAAGTTTAAGAATAGTTTTATCAGTTGAAGTATTTAGTGTTTTCTAGTTGAAGCCAAATGTTCCCAAATTTTGTAATAGTTTTAACCTAGTTGAATAGAAAGCAAAAAAGTAGTCATACTAATCATTCCAGTTGTGTTGTCTCATTGTTGTCTCCTTTCTATTCATCATTGCATGGTGTATAGTATTTGAGAAGTTTATATTTGCAAGTTTCATTATTACCTTCTTTGTGTTTTAATGATGGAGAAGCTCAAATTGTAATTCTATAGTTAGATGACTTAGTTCACTCCTTAACCAAACTCCTCCTCTATCAACTCAGTTTGTGTAACACTTGTTGTTTCTACTAAGTTTAGCAATTATCTATCTGTCATTTTTGTCAAGTTCACTCGATGCCTTCATTAACTAAGTTCACTTGTTCTTAATGTTGGTTGAGTGTTGAGCCTACCAAGCTCCACCTTTCTTTGGTGATCAAGCTCACTCAACATCTATTGTGTGAAGCCCCAATACTATCAAGATCACTCATCTCATTAGTGTGTAGAGCTCACTCAACATCTTGCCTATCCCTCAACACCCCTTGTTGCTAAGAAAAACTGTCACTTGACACCTTTTGTTGCCAAATAAATTTTAAGTTGTGAAGTTAAATTCTTTACATGGTATTAGAGTTTCGAGGCCTCATATCCATAGTAAGTTAGGGCATTTGTTTTTTAGGTATTTGACATGGAAGGAGATACAAGAAATATATGGTAGCAACCATCATCCTTTAATAGACAACATTATGATACATGGGCAAAGAAAATAAAAACCATAATGGTAGCTAATGATTTGTGGGAGTTTATGATTAATGGGTTCAATGATGTTACCATCCCAACATTGTATGTTGTCCTCACAAACCTATAGAAGACTTAGTTGAAGGAGTTAGGATGGAAGGATGCGAAAGTATTAAGTTTGAATTAGGTAGCAATGACATAGACTATCTTTTTAAAGATTACAACAATAAAATATTCAAAGGAAGCATGGGATATCCTTGAGATGAACTTCAAGTGAACTAATAAAGTTAGAGTAGTGAAGATATAGATTATTAGAAGGGATTATGAGAACCTTCAAATGAAGGACAATGAACCTACTACAGAGTTTAGCTCATGAATCTCCACTTTGATAAACTATCTCAAATCAAATGGAGAAGAATATGAAGAGCAAAGGATTGTGTAGAAATTATTGAGGAGTTTACCTTATAAATATGACAATATCATGATGACCATTAAGGAAGAAAAGTAACTTGCCACATTGACCATGGATGATTTGATGAGAACTCTTTAAACCCATGAGCATTGGATCAATAAATCAGCAACAACTTCCCAAGAGAATTCAAGAGGTAGGGAGAGGAAGAAATGGCTTTGGTAGAGGCTCAAGAAGTAGAGGCTATGGAAGGAATGGTCAAAGAAATTCTGGTGTAGAAAGATCAAGATGAGTATGCAACCAAGAGGGAGCAAGCACCTCTCAAAATAAATCTAGAGGAGGTAAGAAGAATTACAACTCCAATAAGAGCAATGTTGAATGCTACTATTGTCATAAGTTTGGGCATTATGTAATCAAATGCTAGAAGAAGCAAGGTGATTAGTCAAGATGGAATACAAATGTGGTTGATGTGAATATGGAAAATGAAAAAAATCCCACAACATTCATCATGTGTAATATTGGTGAAGAAGGCAACCCTGAGGTATGGTACTTGGACAACGATTTTAGCAACCACATGAGTGGTAATGAAAGTTTATTTTCTTTCATTAATAATACTTTCAAGTGTGAAATTAAGATGAGAAATAATAGAACCATTCCTATAGTGGGAAAGGATCTATCATGGTCTACACCAAGCTATGTGTACAAAATGTGTCACATTTTTATAAACCATTATTCTTTAGAGAACCCATGGAAGAGGGAGTCTCAAGAGCTATATTATAGCTCTCTATGTATGACATGAAAATGCTATGAGATCATGGATCTCAAATGAACCAAACTATGCAACCCTTGCAAGGTGCACCATAAAATGAGAGATTGAAAAAGTAGAGGCAAGAGTGCCACTATCAAAAAATCTAGAATAAAATGCAATGCAAATACAAGCTCCTAAAGATAACTATGATAAAGCACAAAGGAAAATAAGCTAAAAAGTATGTCATAGTGTAAATAGAATGAGAGCTAAGTTAAAATCAAAAAATTCAAGAATGCCCCAAGTATCCAAAATCATCAAGAAAACTTGCAGCATAATAATAACATGAGAGACTAAGATCTTAGAATGAAGAGAGAGCCCTCCCTTTAAAAAAAATGGATGGTAGAGATTAAGAGGCAAAAGAGGCATAATCAAGGGAGGAAAATGCATCTTGAGTGTTCCATGTGCACAAGCATATCCACCAATCACAATCAATAGTTGACTTTTGAGAGGATTTGAAATATGTGGAGGATAATTAAAGTTATTTTAAAAATAAAATATTCCTCTCACATAGAAAATTGTGCATTCATGTGTAGACAAAAATGTTTTTTAATTTTTTTTTTAAAATAGGAATAATGCTTTATGTGTGCACACTTAGGATAAGTAGGAAGTGGGGATTTTTATTTATTTAAAATAGAGTATTTTCTTTTAATTAAATAAGAGACTTGGGATAAAGTGGTCACGCCATAGGTTATAATCGAATAAATAGTTTTTTGGAGATTTGATCAAGGATACGAATTAGATAAATTATGCAAAAAATGCTAGAAAGGTGGCGCATAGTCTAGATCACCATTTTTGGGTGATTATGTTTACCCCCTTTTACTAATGTGTGATCAATATGGGAACATATGACATCAAAGAAACTAAAAGCTAAGTAGGTAGCAATAGATAGAGAGATCTAATTCTGAAGAACAAAATGCAAAAAGAGATAGCAAGTCTTGAATGTATAGTTTGATAGAGATAGTTCTAAACACTAGAATAGAGACAATATCAAAACTCAAGAAGAGTACTAACACCAAGAAAAAATAGATAGATCAAGAGAAAATTGATAGTTGTAAAAGAAAGAAATTTGCAACAATGATAGAATATTCCTTCCCCTTTGGGATTGAAATTAAAATGAGATAGAGGAGATGTAGAAATAAGCTAAATTTGATCAAATCAGAACAATGAAATGTTCATGATGATAGTTAAGAGATTAAGACCAAAGAGTGACCACCAAGAAATAAATATATGCCCCAATTTGACTAAGTTTGACCAATAAAAATAAAGCATAAGAATCAGGTCAAAGAAATAAGTAATATGAAATGAGATGAAATAGAAATAAAAGTGAAGTGTGGAAGAGAGTAGAAATGATAAAGAAATAAAGAAATGATGATTTCCCCAACAAGATTCAAAGGTTAAGCCTCAATAGGTCAGGCAACTACATAGAAGAAGGAAGAAATTTTGACTAGCAAGATGAACCCAAATTTGGATTTTGATCCCAAAAATGGATATAGGGTGTTGAGATTAGAAAAGATAGGTCAAAACAATAGATGAGATAGTAAGATAGAAAATAAGTGAGAAATAGGAAAGATGAGATAAGATAAGATTGAGAAGAGGCAAAAGAAGGATGAACATAGTTAGTAGACAAGTCCATGAAAGATAAAGAAGAGAGCTCTTTGAACATGTAAAATGAAAAGCTAAGCTAGAATGAACCCTAGAATGCAAGCTAGTGTAAAAAGGTCCAATTGCAAGGGTTGCATAAGTAGGTACTAGTTTTTATCATCAAGCCTTATTAGGGACATTAGAAGATCATACAATCATCACTAGGATGAACTATGAGGATATGAAGATGATCTATTTTAGATAGAAATGTGGAAATCCAATCTAAGCATCAAAGACATGTAAGTATATAGAGAAAGGCTATGTATATACTATGCCATATGTATGGGGGAGATATGTAAGTTATGTATATATAGTAGCTTTACAAAGATCAATTTTAAAAAATAAAAAATTTAGTATGTTAGTGTACATAAGTCTTGGCTCATAAGTGTTTTTGTCACTAATGCCAAAGGGGGATATTGTTGGTATTATGTTGTATTTGTCATTAGTGACAACACTTATTCAATTTTGAATGGTTATCTAGCTCATCTCTAGTCTATAGTTTATACCA
Source organism: Cupressus sempervirens (assembly GCA_028749045.1). Classification (NCBI taxonomy): domain Eukaryota; kingdom Viridiplantae; phylum Streptophyta; class Pinopsida; order Cupressales; family Cupressaceae; genus Cupressus; species Cupressus sempervirens. The sequence goes on along the minus strand of CM053793.1, from coordinate 429,329,168 downwards.
AACATTCAGTGGTTGCTAAGTAAGTTCATCACTTAAGCAATTCACACCGAGCATTCTTGAAGCTACTAAGTGAGTATGTAGTCTAGTAGTATTTACCAAGCATATAGTGTTCACCAAGTAGATAGTAATCACCAAGCTTCACAGTGTCTACTAAGTTATTAGTTTGTGTGATGTAAAGAAAGTGTCTACGGAGTGATGGATGTGTAGTGTTTACTGAGTGATAGCAAGGTAAAAAAAGGATTCAATATCTACTAAGTGATACTATATATCTATTGAGTCTCCAACGGTTATCGAGTTTGAAGCTATGTTGTGTGATTAATATGGACCATGATTCTACTTCTACTGAGTGCATGATGATGCTGAGTAATGCAGTGAACACTGACTATCAAAAGTTCACCAAGTCAGCTTTCAGAACATGAGTTTCTACTATTTGGCTGACTCAATAATAATTTGTATACTTGTGTTTTAGGCAACCTTGTAATTATAAATATTGGAATGGTATATATGTAATGTATTGTACTATTTTCAATGCATGGATGTATGAAAAAGTATGGATGAGAATATCAAGGAATGAATATGTAATGCAAATCAATAGTAGAGTAGAATATATAGCAAGATCATCAAGGAGCAACAAAGTTATATTAGTCACAAAAGGTGATCTATACTTCAAGGATTTATTCAACAATCGAGTTTTAAGTCAAATCTATTATTTCATCCTAATAGGTGAATCAGTCTTCTAAATCTTTTAATAGGGTAGACTTAATATTCTCTATATAAATCCCTTAACAGAGTGCATACTTCATTGTATGCTTGTAAAACCTCTAACAAGATGGATTTAGTAGTCCAAATTGCTCTTAATAGGGTAAATCATTAGAAGTGGTCAATGTAAGCCCTAATAGGCCAACTTTATATTGTAGTAGTGAAGTTTTGTGGGTATTGTTCCCACTCCAATTTTACTTTCTATTTGAAAGATTTCTAGGTCACCAAGATACTATGTTCATGTGTTATGAATGTTTATCTTTTCTCATGCATGCAGTAGATTAGATGAATAAATGGTGAATGATTTATATTATTAAGTGCTGAATTAATTTAAAGTTTTTGAAGTTATTGATTCACCCCTCCCCTCTTAGTAACCTAGCTAGTCTTGATTATTTCTAACAATTGGTATCAGAGCATTGTGGTTCTTAGGATAAGGTTTGACATCTTGAGAAAAGATCAAGGACAATGGAGATATTCAAACTTGATAAAGCTATTGATAATGAAAAGCTAGATCTGGAAATGGCCATAGCTCAATTCAAGGAAGCAAAAGAGCATCTTTCCCAATCCCTAAAAACAAGGAAGGAACTTGCAAAACAAATGAATGATCATTAGTATGTTGAAGAAAAGATTGAAGACTTTTTCCCATCAAGAAATTCAAATGAAGGTAATGAGGCAATCAAAGAACTCCTAGAAAAGAATTGCTCTCAGTAAGAAGAGGTAAGAAAATTGAAAAGAGAATAGGAAATTTCATCAATAAGAATGTGTGAAATCTTGGAACAAAGAAATAAGGCAAGTGAAGACTTTGAGGCAAGGAACAATGCAAATCAAAATCAATCCCTTTAGCAAGAAAGTCTTATCAATCAGTTCTCCAATGTAAATGAGGAAATCATGAATTTGAGATCTAAAAATGAAAGTGTAAAGAATGATTTAATCACTGAAAGATAAATCAGTGAAAGATTGAAAGCTGATCTAATTTTTGAAAAGTAAGTCAATGAAAGGATGATGAAATCTCAAGCAGACATGGATCAATTGAATTAGCAAGGTGAGTAGAATCTCTATAGGAAAAAAAGTAAAGTAGGACTTGGATACAAAGAAAAAGGTGAATCTTCCAAGCAAGGTGCCCAAAGGAGTCAAAGACCTACTTGTAATCACTGTGGTAAGTTAGGTCATACATCAAATAAATGTTGGAGCAATGTAAAGGAAAAATTCAATATAAAATGCTACAATTGTAGTAAACATGGTCATAAAGCTAATAAATACAAGGAGAAACCAAAATTTGAAGGCAAATGTCACAAATGAAAGAAATAATGTCACAAGGTATCTGAATGTAGATCCAAAACATTCAATCTAGTTGAAAAAATTGTCAAAGCAATATTTGGTTGGGACTATAATACTTGGTGTAGATGTCACTATTGTGGAGAATATGGACACATTGGCATAGACTGTACAAGGCATCACTTGAGAAAGAGGGATACAATAGTAAGATGTTAGACATGCACTGAACTTGGTCATATAGCTAAAAATTGCATGAACATAAGAAGAGTTGAAGATGAAAAGAAAGCTAAAGCTGATAATATTAGGAAGTAAATGAGATAGTAGTGGATTCTCAAATCTACTGAGCAAAATAGTTCAATTGATGGCCATCTCACTCAAGAAGTGGGTGACTCCACCATTTCCATTTAGATATATGAAGGATGAATTGGAACTGTATCTTCAAGTTATATCTCATGCAATTCCAAATGAAAGAAAGTAGAAGATCCAAATTAGTATTTTAGATATAGAGGGATCACATGAAATTTGGTCATACTAAGCAAGGTTAGTCATAGACTCAACTGAGCAAGGTCGAGAGTAATGAAAGTTTGTTTGATCACTGAGTCACAAGCTTCTACCAAGCTAGTGAGTGGATGATAGTTTGTCACGCACTACGTCATTATGGTACCTAGCATTAATGGAGAATTTTCATCAAAAAAGGTAGAATTTGACTTCATTTTTCACCGTGACTTTAGAATTCATAGAGCAGAGTGATTTCTAGGAGCATCTAAGCAATTTCGAGAAAAATTGCAGCAAAGAATTTGTTTGAAAATTTCTCTCATTTACCGAGTAGCCATGGCATCTAGGAGTAGCAGCAGTAGCAAGGAAAAAAGAGGATCTAAAATGTTGATTAAGAGTGTGGAATGGAAAGTACCAAACTTCAAGATAGTGCTAGTAGTTACGAAATCATTGGACCCTAATGGAGCTCAATCTCAAATACCTCCAAAGGTACTCCTAATTAACAATATACGCACTCATTTTAAGTGTTATGTTCAAGAGATTGGAACCCTAGAGGTGGATAGTGCCTTAGGAGAAATGTGTGTTGATGGTTCACTAAAACTTGAGCATAAGCACTTAGAAACCAAAGGGTTAAGCCATATCACACATATGCCAAGGATTTTTCAGATTAAGTGGATTAGATACATTCTCATTTGTGTGCACAATGGACAACTATGGTTATAGTAGCCAGTGTTAATCACCAATAAAATGATACATAAGATTATAGGTCTTCCCATGCTGAGCAAAGCTAAATCTACCAAAACCCTAGGTTAGGATGAACTCCAAAAGATAACCCTAGCTGAGTGGGATGATAGAGGTTTGAAAATTAGCACTATTTCTAATGTTGAATTAAGGTTTGGTATTCATGTCATTGCACATAAGATTTACAACTCCAATCATTTGAATAGTGTGTCATGTGAGGTAGTGGATTTGGCATATAAAGTTGTCAAGAAAAATATGGAATTTGACCTGTCAGAGTTATTAGTGAAGTAGTTGAACAAAAATATGGATAGCATCCGAACATCAAAGAACAACCCTTGCAAATTTGGTTCTTTGTTGACATGCCTTTTCTTCTATGTTCAAATTTTTTTTCCCTTCAAAGGGCTCAGTTGTATGGAGAAAAAATGTTCCTATTTTGTATTAGATTAATGAATTTATTGCAGAAATGGGTATAAATTTTGATAGCATTATGGACAACTACTTTGAATATTTCAAAGAAAAGATGAACATCAGGTTCAAGATTCCTCCTAAGCTTGTTGAGGATTACAAAGATGATGTATGCTTTATGGTTGATTGTGATAGAGTGTATATTCAAGAAATTAAGCCTAGAATTGCATGGGTGAAACCTCTTCCATATTAGGTCAATATTGATGAAACTAGAGATATCATTGAAGTACTAGTGAATGAGTCAGTACACCCTAAGCAGCCTATTTTTGGAACCTATGAAGAGGCCAAAGCTAGAATTGAGCTAGAAATCAAGCTACCCAAGGCAATAAGCAAAGGAAAGAGGAAGATAGCCAAGATGAAAATTGCCACTAGCCCTCTTATGGAAAAGGAGAGGATGAAGAAGAAGAAGTAGAAGAAGAATAGGAATCCGAAAAGGAGGTAGAGCCAACAAAGAAGAAAGGAAGGGTAATCATTACCAAGCCACCAAAGGCCTCCCCAGTTGTATTTACAAGAAGATCAAAAGGGAAGGGAAAAGGCGATAGTGAAGTCATGCTCAACAAGCCCCTACTTACCTTCCAAAAAAGGTTAAAATAGATGGAAGAAGGAGTAGGCATCACAAACTTCAAGACCCTAAAATTTGAAACAAGCTGGATTGATGCTAAAATGATGCAAATTGAGAAGTTAGTGCTCAACAAAATGGGAAAATGGAAATATTCTTTGAATTAGATTGCTCCACAGATTTCAAAAGAACTATTGGTAAGATTGCAGCCAAGGTGGGAATCAATTGTATAGATAGCAAAAGACATCTATGAGTAATCACTAAGGTAATTGCTCTCAAATCTTTCAAATGCAGAGGTCAAGGCAGTAATGAAAAAGAATGAAGGTAAAATGATGGTTAGATTCCATACATGTTTGATTTTGATTAAGGACATTGTGCATGTGGTTAGAGATGTAACAAACATATAGAAGAACATCTATCATCTGCATAAACCTAGTGATGACCTAGTGGAAATCAAGGATGATGATGATGATGAAGAGAAAGAGGAAGAAGCTAAAGAGGAAACAAGGAAGAAGATGAAAAAGGTGATCCAATGAGAATAGAAATAGAAGTCATTGCTTCCCTTCCTCACTCTCCACCTAAAATTGCTACATCATCACGGTTGGAGTGAGTTTCAGCAAGTATGATTGCAACCACCTTAGATATATCATCTACACAATCATTATTTGCTACCTCATAGCTTCAAATATCTACAATGGAAGTGTCTATCACTTCATCTACCAAGTTGTAGCCCTCTTCATTAGCTCCCAAGTCTACAACTTTAGCAGTGTGTGAAGCACCTAGTTCTATAATTATACCAACTTCATCAGCAGAATGTATAGTAAGTTTGTCATCATGTTCTATAGTTTTGTCCACTATAGCTTTAATTGCACCAACTTTTGTTCCATTCAGTTCTTTAGTTGTAAGTACTCCAGTTTGTGCACCACCTATTGTTACTTCATTTTTGGGAACCACATCAATTTTGGATACAATTAGCATTTCTTTTAGTTTTCCTTCAGTTGGACCCATTCAATTTTTTACTGCAAGTCCAACTATTTCTACTATTGTTTCCATTTCTAAGTCCAAGGAAGTAAGCTCAGAAGTAAAACCAAAGACTCTTTTAAAACTTTTGCTTATTGGTAAAGAAATTGATGAAGACATTGATTTGAACAAAGAAATTATCATTCCTAAGTTGGATCTAGACATTGCCACAGTCGATGAAATGAGATGGTTAGTCAACTTTTGGAGCAGAAGGTCCAAGAACATAATAAAAAAAGCTATAGGTGTTGATGTGGACTCATCACAAAAAATTTTGTTACAATTAGAAGAAGTTGTAAATAAGTTCAATGAGGATACATCTAGCCAAGAAAAGCTTATTGAGAAGGCAAAGAAAAAGTTTGATAATAAGGTGCTTAAGCACATTGCTCAACACACTGTCATTAACTAGGTAGAACTATCTTCAATTTTGGGCAATCTTGAACATTCTTTTTCCAATGTAACATCACTTTTTGCTAAGTTATGTGATGTTACTAAGTTTACTAAGGAAATAAAGGAAAAATTGAATAAGATTGATGTGGATATGAAGGCTAGTGCTCAAAGGCTATAGCTTGACCCTAGTTCAAGCTCAGTACATCACATCAAAGTGATATTTTTGTCAGATTTGGAAGTAGAATTGTTAAGAGAGGAAGCTAGGATCAAGTCCACACTGATTAATTTACAAAATATGAAACTTCTAGTTATGGACTCAATGTAGAAACACATTGCATATTTAAAAACATTGGTCCAGGATAACAAATTTTCCATAGCAGATCATATAGATTCAAGTGGCACTCTCCACCTACAAAATTTTGCAAGACAACTGGGATAAGAAATTGGCTCTTATTCTTAAGGCACACTCTGAATTTCTCTCACATTTTGGTGTCTCTATTTGAATATTTTGCATATCTCTTTGGCATTATTGTCAAAAAAGGGGAGTAAGAGATAGTAAGAGACATGGGAGTAAGAGATGATAAGAGACTTGTGGAGAAAATAGATTGATATATGTACAGAGAAAGGCTATGTATATACTATGCCATATGTATGGGAGAGATATGTAAGTTATGTATATACAGTAGCTTTATAAAGATCAATTTTGAAAAATCAAAAATTTAGTATGTCAGTGTACATAAGTCTTGGCTCATAAGTGTTTTTGTCAGTAATGCCAAAGGGGGAGATTGTTGGCATTATGTTGTATTTGTCACTAGTGACAACACTTATTCAATTCTAAGTGGTTACCAAGCTTGTCACTCAATCTACAATTCATACTAAGCATTCAATGGTTGCCAAGTAAGTTCATCACTTAAGTAATTCACACTAAGCATTCTTGAAGCTACCAAGTGAGTATGCAATCCAGTAGTGTTTACTAAGCATATAGTGTCCAACAAGTAGATAGTAGTCACCAAGCTTTATAGTGTCTACCAAGTGATGGATGTGTAGTGTTTACCAAGTTACAACAAGGTAAACAAAGGATTCAGTATCTATCGAGTGACACTATATCTACTGAGTCTCCAATGGTTACCAAGTTCAAAGCTAAATTGTGTGATTAGTATGTACCATGCTTCTACTTCTACTGAGTGCATGATGATGCTGAGTAATGTAGTGCATGCTGAGTATTAAAAGTTCACCAAGTCAGCTTTTAGAACCTGAGTTTTTACTATTTGGCCGACTCAGTAATGTTTTGTTTACTTGTGTTTTAGCCAACCTTGTAATTGTAAATATTAGAATGGTATATATGTAATGTATTGTACCAATTGCAATGTATGGATGTATGAACAAGTATGCATGAGAATATCAAGGAATGAATATGTAATGTGAATTAGTTGTAGAGCAGAATATACAACAAGGTCATCAAGGAGTAGGAAAGTTATATCAGTACAAAAGGTGATCTGTACTTCAAGGATTTATTTAGCAATTGAGCTGTAAGTCAAATCCACTATTTCATCCTAACAGGTGAATCAGTCTTCTAAATCCTTTAATAGGGTAGACTTAACAGTCTTTGTATAAATCTCTTAATAGAGTGCATTCTTCATTGTATGTTTGTAAAACCTCTAACAAGGTGAATCTAGCAATCCAAATTGCTTTTAATAGGGCAGATCATCAGAAGTGATCAATGTAAGCCCTAATAGGCCAATATTATATTGTAGTAGTGAAGTTTTGTGGGTATCATACTCACCCCAGTTTTACTTTCTATTTAGAAGGTTTCTAGGTCACCAAAATACTATGTTCATGTGTTATGAATGTTTATATTTTCTCATGCATGTAGTAGATTAGATGAATGAATGGTGAATGATTTATATTGTTAAGTGCTGAATAGATTTAAAGTTTTTGAGGTTACTAATTCACCCCTCCCCTCTCAGTAACCTAGCTAGTCTTGATTATTTCCAACAAAAACCACTCAACGAAGATAAAGTTCATCATAGCTAAGTTGTTAAAATGTTTAAGTATGTGTGTGTAAGTCACTTGGCCATTTCTTCAAGACTTGAATCTAATAATGAGAAATATCACAACATCTTAGAATGTTAGTACAATATCTAAAAAGTGTTGATAAACACTTGATGTCAAGGGAGTGTTGAGAAACACTATTTTAGATGAGTTGCCAAAGAAACTCTAGCACACAAGAGGACCCTGATAAACTAATAAATCATGCCTCTGAGATGAGGACAAGAGATAATTCCAAGCTAGGAAATGTTTTTCTAGACAAATGATATTGATAGACATAGGTGAAAGGGTCTCAAGTAGTGCTCGTTTCTAGGTTTTCACCACTTGACATTTTTTTCAAGAAATTTTATTAAACAATTTAAATTTTTTGAGATTTTTTATTTTTTTGGTGATACATCAAAGAACCTATTGCTAGGTTCTCACTAACATGATCATTTTTTCAAATCATTTTATACTTTTAAGGATTTTTTTTAGAATGATGTAGAGATTACTAGTTCTCAAGCAAGATCACATCATTTTCTCCCACTATCTAGCAAGGTGTAGGATATGATGGAGCAACAAGTTGGTGGATAAGATGGAGATGGATAGGAAAGGAATATGAAGCCAATGAAAGTGATCCTCAAGGACTAGCTCCTCAAGAATACCAAGCTAGTATAAGATAGCCAACAACAGAGATAACATATGACATAAGTAGTGGAAGACAATAAGAGAGATAAGCATGAAAGAGTGTAATGCAAGAGAGTAGACATGTCAAGAGGCCTAAGAAGCATATTTTTATTTATTGTGATCAAGACCAAGGGGTCAACTAGATAGGATAGTGATGGGATAGAACAATAAGAATGAATCTAGATATGAAGGCTATTAATGAATGAGAAAGCACGATAGAGAATCTCATGGATAAGATAGCCAATATGCAAGGGTAGCTCAACATTGTCAAGATCAAAGAGGAAGAGGGAATAAATGGATGATAAAAGAAATACACATGGCACTTATTTACTAGGTTTTCATCATGGTACTTATCCAAAGCACCACAAGAAGTAGTTTTCACCATAGGATGCATTTATTTCTTTTTCATTTTCTATTTTTTTGAATTTTTGATTTTTAGAAAGAGCTCAAGATTTTTATATTTGGATAGTGCTCCTATATCAGAGATAAGTCTTGATAAGCCAATAACATATATACATATCCTTAAAGATGCTAATAAGGTGAAGGAAGAGAGATGGTAGTAGGATAAGTATATGGAGGATAAGAATTCATGTCTTGAAAGGATTGTAGGAGTATGGATAGAATCTAAGTGTAGGCTTGAAAGGATTGCAAAAGGGTAGGTGAGAAAGTAGGCAAGATCAACAATGACACACAACTTGAAGGGTTGTGAAATGATGGAGTAATCATGAAGGAAATAGATTGAGGTTTAGATGTATGAGGTAGTAGAAATTTTTTGGAAAGATATGGAGTGGAAGCCTTTGGAAGCTTTAATGTCAACTTGGATTTCTTTTCTATGTTCAAGTCTTTGAAGAGAGACTTGGGAATCCATATAGCTTTAGATTTTTCTTTTTCTTTGGATGCTTGAGAGCACAATTCTTCAATGATGGATTTAGGAACCCATATTTTATTTTATTTAGCTCTTTGGGTAGTAGAACTTTGTGGTCTTTGAATTTTTTATCATTATTAGCATTCACATGTCAATTAGATAGGACATAGTGATCTTCATTTTTCAATGGATTCTTGTATTTTCTATGTTGATCATCCAAAATGCTTCTAAAAGACTTGGGACTTGTGGATGAACAAGGTTGGTATGACTAGTTTATATGGATATATATGAATGAGGATTCATCAAGGATGAGTGTCTTTGTTGATATTGAGGTATGATAGGAGAGTTAGGAACCAAAAATGTAGGAGATGAAGTAACATACTACCCCAATATGGAAGGAATGTTTGAAGGTTCTATCTTAGATGGATAAGGACCAAGGATAGATTTAGGAGATGTAAAGGGATAATGAATAGGGATATCAACATCTTTAGAGTGAGAAACATGGCCAAGGCCATCAATAGACTCATGAGTAGCTTTGATAGGAGAAATATTTTTAGTAAGAGCACTTGAAGCCTATGCATAATTTTGAAGTGGAATTAGAGAAGTAGAACATGAGGGGACACTTTGATCTTGACAAGTAGCTTTGGATAGCATAAGAAGAAGACTCTTCTCATAATTTTTAGTAAGGTCAATGGAAATAGTGGAAGTGATGTCTTCATCATAATTAGGAGGTGGATAAGACATAAGATATGGAAGAATGACCTCTTGAAGGAGATGAAAGGGTTCTTGATCTTGATCTTTCTTGACATTTATAGATTTTTTTTTTTGAAAGTCCTCTTGACATGGAACCACTTCTAAGGAAAAGGGGGTATGAAGAGAGAATGAGGCAGTTGTCAAAGTAGGAATCATAGTGCATGAAGGCTAGGGGTCTTTAGGCTTAGTAGCATGGAAAATATTTGCAGCCAAGTGAAGGTCAACTTGAGCTTCTTGTAGAGGTAGCCCTTGATGATAGACATAGTATGCAAAAAACATTAGGTTCCTTAATTGATGGAGGTAGGTTGGAAAGATTTGAATTTTTTAGAGGTCCATGAGTATTGGATGAAGTAGGGGTGTTATGGAGACTATTACTAGACATAGGTTCATCAACATGATCTTGATCAATAGAAGTATCATCATCACATGAGTCATTAGAGATATCAATAATCTCATCATCAATAAGATATTTGAATTTATGTTTCAGCTTAATGTAGTATGAAGTACTATGTTCATTATTTTGATGATAAGCATAATAGATATTCAAGAATGGGTTTCCATATGAGTTAGACTTAGGCTATGCAATGAGCTTAGTGCCAAGAAGTGTTTGAAAAATGTTGTCATAAGAATATTCCAAGGGAGTAGAAGTTCTCTCAAAAGTATGCCTAGGCTCTATTTTTTTCTTTTCAAGTGTATAGAATGCATCCATGTATTCATCATTGCCTTGGTCAAAGATAGGTCCATCATAAAATGTTGGTATAGGCTCAAAGGAGGTATAAATTCCTTGTTCTCTAAAGATGTCTTTAGATCTAGAAGATGAAGACATTTTATGCCTTGGAGTAGAATATGTATACCTTGAAGAAGATGACTTGTGCATATGTAAAGTTCTTAAGGGAGATTCATTCAAGAATTCAATCTTCTCCTCTAACCTTTTCTCAAATTTAGAATTCATTTCTATAATGCACTTAGAGAGATGAAGGTAAGGAAGATCATTTGTATCTTCTAGTTCTTTGTATTGAGAATATAGATCTTGAAACTCTTTAGTGGCATGGAGCATATCATGATCATCTAGATTTGGTTGGCTTTTAGTAGCAGAATATTTGAAGCCCATATTGGTAGATAAATAATCAAGCATTAAGGAGACTAGAGGAAGCTAAGAAGGTGAGCCAAGATAACTTGATGTCCAAAATAGAGAGGTAGAGTATTCACTTGCCAATATAGTAGAGAGAGATTAAGTTGACTTGTCAAGCAATGTGTCCAAGAAATGTATGACATTGGTGACTCAAGTCAAGAGCCAGGAAAGAAGCCAAATAGCCAAATAGATGGAGCAAGCATCGTGACAAATGAACAAGTTTCCCAACCCAAGAGTGTAGTCAAGAAATCAAGGTAACCATTTCAAAAAAAAGATAAATAGCCAGTGGACATAGGCCATGAAGATAGAAAGACCAAGAGAACTAAGACCAAAGAGTCACTTTAAACATGTTCAAGCACTAGAGACATAGAAAATCAAAGTCAAATGATGAAATTCCCCTAGTAAGAAACACAATAAAATTGTTTTGACTTGATGTTTTGGCTTGGTTGACAAAGTTGATAGCATAGAAAGTTCAATTTTCAAAAGAAAGATGTGACACATGGAGCAGTCTTAAAAAAATAAAGCAAGGGACAAAGAAACTTTGCATGATGCAAGCATATGTGAGGTCTCAAAATAACTCCCTATAACTATCATCATGTGTATTTTTAAAAATATTTTCACAGGTCTAGCACATTCAAAGACACTTGCTAAGAAATCTACCTAAAATTCATGGTTCATTACTCAACAACTTGGCCCATGCTTGATTCCCCTTCACCTCACACCAAGTGGTTACCCATGAGAGATATTGGATTTTTCATGGAGATGTAAATGGCATAACCAAAGGGACACAAATGGTGAGTGTAAAATCTTGGAGTCATCCAGGTAATTCATTAGGATCAATCCTTGAACCAAGATGTTGAGCAAAAAAAGAGAGTAGTTTCTATCCTAGGTTCTTAGTAAGGGCTTCCATTCATAGCACTCATCTTGCTCCCAATATAGGACACCTTACCTTTTGGCACATAACAAACTTCATGGCCACAAGAGTACCTTAAGCATTCTTATCTAGTGATTTCCTCATGGTTCCAATCTCACAAGTAATCTCACTAGATGAAGATGAGTACTATGTATACCAAGATTTTGTGTCCTTTATAGCCTTGAGTTTATAGTGGGTTGGTCGAGCTAGGTTCACTTGTCCCCATTTGGGTTGTTCCTCTTGATCTCTCAAGAGTAACCCGCTAAATGATTCTAGACTAAGAAGATTGGATCCACTCTTGAGAGTCAAGATTTTTTGATTTACCACAAGGGTGAAGAGCATACTCTCCTATTTCAATTATTTCCCCCAAACACATCAAAAAAGTTTAGTTAACCCACTTACTTTTAATATCTAAAGGTGGATCCAAGATTTCTAATTCACCACAAGGGTGAAGAGCATACTTTCCTACCACCAAGAGATCCCAATTGAAATTTTTATGTGCCTATGAAATATGAAAAACTAGTAGAATGTTGCACAAAAAAATTAAAATGGACACAAATCAAATCAAAACAATCTAAAAATTGGAGTAAGAGTTTTTAAATACATCTTCAACCTATAAAACAAATTTTAGATTCCACCTCTAAGCGGTTTAGGAGATATGATCAAATTTTTGAAAAACTAGGGTTGTAGCTTTCTAACGAATCTACACAAGGGTTAGCCTTAAAACCAAACTAGAAAACCTATAAAAACCACTTGATTAGATGCAATAAGTTTTTGTAAAACCTAGGTATGAGAATGAAACTTAAATAGCAACAAAAAATGGAGCTAAATACTTGGTTCTAGTCTCACGGTGGGTGCCAAAAATGTACACTAAAAAGGTGTTACACTTTTATAAACCATTATTCTTCAGAGAAGCCATGGAAGAGGAAGTCTCAAGAGATGGCTTATAGCTTTCTATCCAAGTGATTCCATGAGATTATAATACTTGGATGCCATCTTAGAGACCCCTATCCATGAAGTGCATGAAGTGTGTTTTGAGCAATATAATAGGCTCTTAGTTGAGCCTTAGGAACACATTTCTTGCTAGTAAACCATGCAATGGTCTCATTCTTTGAGACAAGAGAAAGAATGAAAGTGTCCACAAGAGAAATCTTAAAATGCAATGCAAATGTGAAGTAAGCTAATATGAAATGCAAAATGCAACTATAGTAACCAAGATGAGAGTATTACAAATCCAACTATTAAAGCTATGTGAGCTAGATTATTGCAAAAGAGTAAAGCTACATGAAACTACACTAAAATGCCATGATATGAGAGAATATAGACATGACAATGGAAGTTTTCCACAAAAGCTCTCAAATATTCAAATGGTAAACCTACAACATAACAATAGAATGAGAGACTAATATCTTAGAATGAGGAGAGAGCCCTCCCTTTTAAAGGAAAATTGGATGGTAGACATTAAGAGGAAAAATAGGCATAACCAAGGGAGGAGAATGCATCTTGAGTGATCCAAGTGCACAAGCATATCCACCAATCACAATCAATAATTAACTTTTGAGAGGGTTTGAAATTTGTGGAGGAGAATTAAAGTTATTTTAAAAATAGAAGATTTCTCTCACATAGAAAATTGCACATTCATGTATAGACAAAAATGCTTTTTCTTTTATTTCTAAAATAGGAATAATGCTTTATATATGCACACTTAGGATAAGTAGGAAGTGGGGATTTTTATTTGATTAAAATGGAGCATGTTCTTTTAATTATATAAGAGACTTGGGATAAAGTGGTCACACCATAGTTTATAATAAAAAAAATAGATATTTGGAGATTTGATCAAGGATAAGATTTAGATAAATCATGCAAAAAATGCTAGAAAGGGGCTCATAGTCTAGATCATCATTTATGGGTGATTATGCAAGCAAGGTTCTTGAGAAGAAGGAGATACAAATGTATATTTTTCCCTGGTATGAAGCACAATTTGATGAGTGTTGGAAAAACTCATTCAAAATGGTTACAAGGTGCTGATAGAAAATGACAAGTGTGTCATTCATGAAAAGGATATGAGTAATAGATTACTTGTAGTAGTCCAAATGAAAAAGAACCAGATGTTCCCTTTGAGGATAGAAACATGTTTATCTTCTCAAGTAGTGTTGTACCTCCTAAGTAAGAATGTACACTAGTACATCAACAATCAGATCTTTGGAGTGTGGTTGAAGACCCCTCCAAGCTTTGGCATCTTAGGTATGGACGTCTTAGCTTTGCTAGTTTAAATTTTTTGTCCAAGAAAATAATGGTAGATGGTTTGCCAAGCATAGCAGATTCATGTGACAAGTGTGAGGCTTGTATTTTGGGTAAGCAACATAGGCTTCCCTTTAATTTTGAAAATTCTAGAAGGGCTAAAGAACCTTTAGAATTGGTGTATTTTGATTTAGTTGGCCCTATGGAAACTACTTCTATTGGGGGCAGTACTTATTTTATGATATTTATAGATGATTTTAGTTGTAGGAAATTGGTGTAATTTTTGAAGAACAAATCTAAAACTCTTGAAAAATTTATTGAATTTAAAGCTCTGGCTAAAAAGGAATGTGGAAACTATGTAAAGGTCCTTAGGTCAGATAGAGGAGGGGAGAATACCTCAAATATGTTTGTAAATTTTTGCAGGAAGAATGTCATTAAGAAAGAGCTTACAACCAATTATATTCCACAATAAAACAGAGTAGGTTGGAGCAAGATTATGACCATTGTTGAAATAGAAAGAAGCATGATGAAAGATAAGGGACTCCCAATTGAATATTGGGGAGAGGTTATAGTAACAATAGTATATTTGATTAATAGGTGTCCTGCAAAGTTATTTTGTGACAATATTCCAATTGAGGCATGGTCAAGGAATAGATGGATAGTTGAACACTTGAGAGTATTTGGATATGTAGCATATGCACATGTGCCTAAGGAATGAAGGCAAAAGCTAGATGAAAAAGGTGTAAAGTATATCTTTATGGGTTATAGCTTGGAATCAAAGGCTTATAGATTGTATGCTCCAATCACTAAGAAGATCATCATTTCAAGAGATGTGGATTTTTTTGAAAATCAGTCATGGGATGGCTCAGTTGATGAATCTTCAAGCACTTCAAGAAAAGTGTCAAGTATTGATGAGGAAGAAGATGATGTTAGTGATTAGTAAGATGATGGAGCAATAGATATGGATCATAGACAAAGGCATAAAGGCAAGCAACTTTTAAAATTCTGAGTGATAGCTCCAAGAAATTCAAGACAACCTCAAGCTAGCATGCAAACTAGTAGCAACAACAATACTAAGAATTTAGACCCCACTCTTGCCTCCCTATTGCCAAGAAAGACACAGAGTCTAAGGGAGATATACCAAGATGAAAGGTATGAGGAAGATTATAATGAGAGTGTTATTTTTACATTATTTTGATCCAATTTATTTTGAAGAAGTTATGAAGGAAGAGAAAAGGTGTAATATCAAGGATGAAGAAATAGATTCTATTGAAAGAAATGAGACATGAGAGTTAACTGCTTTGCCTCCCAAGAAGCAAGTAATTGGAGTGAAATGGGTCTAGAAGAACAAGTGCAATGTTGAAGGAAAAATAGATAGGCATAAGGCATGTTTAGTGGTTCAAGGGTACAAGTAGCAATATGGTACAGATTATGATGAGACACATGCCTTAGTTGCAAGAATGGAAATTGTACATGCTATCATAGCAATTGTAGCCCAAAAAAAATGGAAGGTATATCAAATGGACATGAAGTCTACCTTCTTGAATGGTGTATTAAGAGAAGTATATGTGGAGCAACTACCTGGTTATGAAGTCCTGAGTGAAAAAATCAAAGTGTATACATTGAAGAGAGCTCTATATGGGCTAAAACAAGCTCCAGGGGCATGGTATAATAGAATTAAATCATAATTGATGAGCAATGGCTTTAACTAAAGAAATGGTGAGCCCACTCTTTACATCAAGGCAACAAATGGTAAGGTTCTAATTGTTGTCTTGTATGTAGATGACTTAATCTTCACTAGAAATGATAATTTCCTAATTGGTGAGTTCAAAGAGCCCATGAAGCATGAATTTGAGATGATAGACCTAGGTCTCTTGAAGTGTTTTTTAGACATAGAAGTAAAATAAATGTATTATGGCATCTTCATCTCTCAAGAAAAGTATGCAAATCAGATCTTGGAGAGATTCAAAATACAGAATAGTAAGGTAGCCCCAACACCAATAGCAATAGGTATAAAGTTAAGCAAGGAAGATTGCAGCAAGAATATGAATCCAACATTATATAGAAGTATGGTTGGAAGATTGATGTATTTACAACAACTTCTCTTGACATGATGCATGCAGTCAATCTAATTTCTAGATTTCCATTGGCAAGTGGGAAAGAGGATCTAAGGTATGTTAATGGTACCAAAGGATTTGAGATTTTGTATATTGGAGATAATGATTTTGAGTTGGTTATACTGATAGTGATTGGACTAGAAGTCTAGATGACAAGAAGAGCACTTTTGGATACATGTTCCTTATGGGATTGTGTGCCAATTCATGGGCATCCAAGAAGCAACCTATTGTTGCTCAATCTACAGTAGAGGATGAATACATAGTAATGAATGTAGTAGCATTCCAAGCTACTTGATTAAGAAGAATCATAACAAATTTGAATGAAAGGCAAGAGGATTGAACCATAATATTTTGTGAAAACATCTCCTCAATTGTATTATTTAAGAATCCAATCTTCCATGGGAGAAGCAAGCACATAGAAATAAGATATCACTTCATCAAAGAGTTGGTGGAGAATAGAGATATCAAAATGGAGTTTTGTAAGTCTGAGCAATAGCCAACAGACATATTTACTAAGCCTTTGGGCATATCAATTTCTTTTTCACCTAAGAAGGAGTCTTGGTATAGTTAACGTGGATCAGGAGTGATCCTTGTTTGTTTGGCTTGGGACAAAGGAGGAGTGTTAAAAATTTGACAAAAAAAATGGTTGATTGCCCCTGGAGCCAAACACCCACCTACCTACCTGCTACTCATTAACTTAGTTAGGTGAATTTGAAATCTAGAAAAGAGGGGGAAAGTTTTTGAAGCTAGAAAAAAAGAGAAAGTCCATTCATTCAAGAGAGAAGATGGAGGAGAAGGGAATAGTAGAGAGCAAAGACAAGAAGAAGATCAGCTCATCAAAGCAGAGGAGGAATATTCAGAATAGAGTTTAGAGGAAAAAAGGAAGGTTTAGTTTCAGTGTATGCAACTACACATGTTTGAATCTTTCTATCATTTTATATGTTTTTTCTTGTTTGTCCTATGAAGCAATGATTTCTCCAAGTATTATTGTATTCAACCTTTAGCGTTGTAAGTTTAAGACTAGTTTTATCAGTTGAGGTATTTAGTATTTATGGTTGAAGCAGAATGCTTCCAACTTTTGTAATAGTTTTAACCTAGTTGAATAGAAAGTAAGAAAGTAGGCATATTAATGATTCCATTTGTGTTGACTAATTGTTGTTTCCTTTATATTCATCATTTCATGGTGTCTAGTATTTAAAAAGTTTATATTTGCAAGTTTCATTATTACCTTCTTTGTGTTTTACTGGTGGAAAAGCTCAAACTATAAGTCTTTAGTTAGCTCACTTAGTTGATTCCTTAACCAAGCTCCTCCTTTGTCAACTAATTTTGTGTAAGACTTGTTTTTTCTACTTAGTTCACTAGGCACGTATCTATCATTTTGGCTAAGTTGACTAGGTGCCTTCATTGAACGAGTTCACCCGATCTTAGTGCTAGTTGAGTGTTGAGCCTGTTGAGCTCCACCTTTCTTTGTGTTGGAAATGATTGAAAATATCTTTGAATGAAGAATGATGGAATTGGTAAAGAATTATTTCAATCATTGTTTTTTCATTGATGCCAAACTTGCTAACTACAGAAATGACAATTTCTTAAGTGATCCAAATACTATCACTTAGTTGATTGACAAGGAGGAGTTAATCAATAAGATGTAACTAGAACACCTAGAGAAAGGTTGAAGTTATGATGTTGTAATGAAGTATAAGGATTAGCTAAGATAGTGATGAAATCATATATTAATGACACAGGGAATGGACACTAAAAAATGCAAGGTTTGACTAAACCATTTGCAAATGACTAACTAAGTTCATCTATGAGTGCCAAGCAATCCTTTAGGTGCCAAGCATCAAAAAAAGGTAGTGAATGCTAAGAAAATTTCTTCAGGTACTGAGCAATCCTTTAGGTTCCAAGCATCAAAAAAAGGTAGTGGATGTCGAGCAAATCAAGAATCATTTAGGTACCAAGTGATCCAAAAAATTGTGTATGTTGAGTAATAGAGATGTTCATATGCCAAGCTATACAGAATTCAACATGTGTCGAGTAACTTAGGATCCAATAGGAGCTGAGCACTATAGAGTAAATAGAAGTTGAGTGATTCAAGAAAATAGTAGAAGCCAAGCAATAAAGGAAAGCCTTAGGTGTCAAGAAAAGTAGAAACTACAAAGGATGCTGAGTAATCTAGTTAATGCCGAGCATCAGTAAACCAATGATGTTGAGTTGCTGCATTATTTGTTAAAGTCAAAAGAATTACCAGACCAGTAATGATAATTTTGTTACATTGAATTTTGTGAATTATTTGGATGATAAGGATGATGAGTAGATGTCACAAAATTTTATGTAAACCATGCAAACAAATTCAAGGCGAATACTGATGGATTTTCTAGGAGAAACAATTTGGAGGGAAAACAATTTTGAAGATCAATTCAAATTGATAAGTGGGAAGACTTGAATAGGAAATGAAGAACATAACTTCTTTATAAGGATTTATAGGTCAGAGATCAAGTGAGAGTTAGTTGGTCATAAGTGTGGTCATGCGAAGAAGCCAAGAGAAGGCTAGTGTGAAGTGTCAAAAGGAGGACACAATGAGGAGTAAGTATAGAGGATTAAGACTCTAAGTTGATCAAGTGACCATAGAGTGCATTGGCATAATGAGTGGAAGAAATCAAGGAGATAGATCTTGAAGGGTGGACAAGCTGTCAGCATTGCAAGGAAGCAAAGCCAAGCAAAGAAAAGAACTAAAGAGTGATCTGAAATATGTAAGGTTAGAGTTGCAATCTTTATTGGGTCAAAGCCTTTCTAATACTTTCTTATTATTGTATTAGACATTGAAATCTTACATTGCTAGGTTAGCTTAATAGCTAGGTGGATAAGCCTCAAGAAAAGGATAGAAGATCTCCAGGAGAAGGATAAGAGAACCTCAGGAGAAGGATAGGAGATACTTAGAGAGGGATAAAAGATTCTTTTGAGAAGGTCACTATAAATCCCATGGACTTGGGTGGGCCTAATAGCTCTATGTAAATCCTTTAATAGGGTGGCATTCTAAGTTGAATGTTATTAAGTCCTCTAATAGGGTACACTTCTAAAAGGGTGTAGAAATCCTTTAAAAGGGTCACATTTGACAGTGTGTAAAGCTTTTAACAGGGAAAACCATCAGAAGTGGTTGAAATCAATTGCGTAGTAATTTTGTGAGTGTCATCCCCACCCCAATTTTATCTTCTTATTCCTGGAGGGTTTCTGGGTCACCAAAATATCAAGTGTTATGTGGTGATGCATGTTTACTTTTCATGACTATTTAATGTTTAATTGCATACATGATAATTTCAATTATATGCCATTAAGGATTTGACAAGAAAGTAAAAAGGCTAGTACTTTTGATTCACCCCTGTTTTATTAAAAAAATTGTATTGGACATTATTGGACCTTGAATAACTAATTCACCCCCCCTCTCAATTATTCTAAAAGAATTCTAACAATTGGTATTAGAACCCACTACTGATTTATTTCAAGGTACTAGCAGCAGGAAGATCAAGATGTCCAAGAGAGAAGTTCCCAAGCTAAACAAAGATAACTTTGTTGTATGGAAAAGTCTAATGAAGTTGCACCTTGGATCAATAGGTGACTATTCATAGACCTCAATCATAGTTGATCATGTAGACCCTCTAGGACCCCTCACTATAGAAGACATGAACAAGAAGAAGTAGCACAATCAAGCGATGTTAGAGATTGCTTCAGCACTAAGCTATGCTGAGTATGATGACATCAAAGAATGTGATACTATACATTAGATGTGGAAAAAATTATCAAACATCTATGGAGGAGATGATAATATCAAGAGAGCCAAAATAGAGAGCCTAAGAGGAAAGTTTGATGACATGAAAATGGAAGAAGGAGATAATGTTGCTCAATACGGTGCAAGGATGAAAGAAGTGGTAAGTGCCATAAGAAGCCTAGGAGGATAGTTATCAGAAGAAATAGTATGTAGCAAATACTTGAGAACTTTGCTTCCTATGCTATAAGAATATTAGCCATCCAAGAGCTAAGGTGTGTACTAGGAAACACATTGTCATTTGAAGGAATAATTGGAAGACTCACTACCTTTTAGCTATCCAACTTTTACAACTACAAGCCAGAAAACTTTAAATTTGCATTCAAAGCCAAGACGATAATAAAAGACAATGAGGAGGTGCAAACAAAGAAAAAGAGTGGAAAAGGAAAGTATTCATCCAATGATAGTAGCACTAATGAAGATGATGTAGACCAATTGGAGGCATTACTAGCAAGAAGATTTCATAGAGGAAGAGGCAAATTCAAAGGTAAGCTGCCAATCATTTGTTTTAATTGTAATGAAGTTGGTCACATTGCAGCTAGATGCACACACAAGAAAAATTACAAGGACGAAGACAACCTCAAGAACAAGAAAGAGGACAAAAAGGACTATAGAGGTAAAGGAAAAAGATGCTACATTGTTGAAAGAGACTCTGACGAGAATGATGATGAAGTAGTCTATGTGGCCATGAAAGATGAATTAGATGAAGATGAAGCAACTGCCTTGGTAACCTACATGAACAAGAATAAAAGATGGATCATAGATAGCGGATGCTCTCATCACATGACTAAAGATAAAAGTAAGTTTATTACCTTTATCCAATATGAAGGAAATAGTGTTAGATTTGGTAACAATGCACCATGTCAGATCAAAGGAAAAGGTACTATCAAGCTTACTAAAAAGATATCATGTGATAATGCATACTATGTTGAAGGCCTAAATTATAACTTGTTAAGTGTCTCATAGTTATGCAACATAGGATGCAAGGTTGAATTTGAAAATGGAGTTTCCAAAATCTATGATTCTCAAGGAAGTCTAGTAGGAAGAGGTGACTAGACTAGGAGTAATTTGTTCTACCTAGACATGGAAGATGCTTCTTGTCTCATTGTTCAAACTGATGATGTATGGTTATGGCACAAGAGGCTATGTCATGTAAATTTTGATAATCAAATAAGCATCAGCAAAATGAAGAAATTTAGAGGTCTACCAAAGTTGAAGAAGCCTGATAACACCATGTGCAAACAATGCTATCTAGGGAAGATGACCAAGTCAACTTTCAAAAGCAAGGCTTATACTTCTAATGAAGTATTAGAGCTAGTTCATACTAACTTGTGTGGTCTTATTGAAGTGCAAAGCTACAAAGGTGATAGATACATAATGTTATTTGTAGATGACTATTCAAGGATGATGACAGTCATGTTTCTGAAACAAAAATCAAATGCATTCCAAATGTTCAAATGGTACTTGGCCAAAGTTGAGAAAGAGACTAGGAAGAGTCTAAAATGTCTCAGATCTGATAGAGGAGGTGAATTCACATCAAGAGAATTTGAAGAATTCTACAATGAAAGAGGGATCAAAAGGTAGACATCAG
This sequence comes from Cupressus sempervirens, assembly GCA_028749045.1. NCBI lineage: Eukaryota > Viridiplantae > Streptophyta > Pinopsida > Cupressales > Cupressaceae > Cupressus > Cupressus sempervirens. Next base: position 429,307,320 of record CM053793.1, on the reverse strand, counting down.
CACCCAGGATGCCACCTCAGAATGGTATAGCAAAAAGAAGGAATAGATTAGTTATTGACTGCACCAGAACCTTAATGATGGAGACAAATGTTGCACTCAAGTATTGGAGAGAAGCTGTAAGTACTGTAGTCTACACACTCAATAGAATTCAAGCCAAGAAAGGTACAAATGCAACACCTTTTGAATTATGATATGGGCATTCTCCTAATGTAAAACATTTCAAAATATTTGGATGCAAATGCTATATATATAAAGAGTCTAGAAATGGAAAGTTTGATGCAAGTAGCGAGGAAGGCACATTTCTTGGTTATTCTACTAGAAGCAAAGCTTATAAGTGCTTGAATGTTAACACTAACAAAGTAGTAGAAAGCAGAAATGTGGAATTTGATGAGCTTGCAGAAGTTCAAAGTGTTGAGAACACCAAGAAAGCAGAAGAATACAAGACCTTTGTATACTTTTATGAAGGTATACCTAATAATGGTGAAGTTGCAACTCAAAATGACAATCAACAACAAAATCCAGTATCTGCCAAGTCATAGACAGTGAATGCCAAGTAGCAGAAACATTCAAAAGTCAAGCTGCAGAATACAGAGAATGTTCATTTAGATTTTGAGAATTGTCAACATGAAGGAAATGAAGAATATTTGATGAAAATACACATGAAGATTCAGATTCTGAAAGAGACAACATGCAAACAAGAAAAGAACCAGTATTGGAAAAGAATGTGAGAAGACATCATCCTACAGATCAAATTATTGGAAACAAAGAGGCAAGACCAATGACAAGGAATATACTTAGAAGTGAGACATGTTTGCTCAGCAAAATGGAACCAAAAATAGTAAGTGAAGCCATAAAGATGGTGACTGGTACAATGCTATGAAAGAAGAAATAGAACAAATTGAAAAGAACAAGACATGGACCTTAGTCTCAAGACTAGCTGACAAGAATGTAATTGGAATCAAGTGGGTGTTTAGAAACAAGTTAGATGAGAATAGTGAAATCACAAGGAATAAGGCAAGACTAGTCTGTAAAGGGTATGCACAAGAAGAAGGACTAGACTATGGAGAAAATTTTGCTCTAGTTGCCAAAATGGAAGGAGTAAGGACCTTACACCTAGCATATGTAGCCTTCAAAAGATGTAAAGTCTATCAAATGGATATTAAGTCCACATTTCTAAATGGTATACTTGAAGAGAAAGTCTACATAGATCAACCAAAAGGATTTGTTGATGAAAATAACAAAAACAAGGTATGCAAATTGCATAAGGCTCTATATGGATTAAAGCAAGCCCCTAGAGCTTGGTATGAGAGACTTCACAAGTATCTAGTGCAAATAGGATTTGAAAGAACTGATGATAATAGCAACATGTACATCAAATCAAAAGAAGGTAAGGATATCCTTGTATCTAAATCTTTGTGGATGACATAATTTTTGGAGGAAAGGAAGCACTTTGCAAAAGTTTTGCTGACAAAATGAAACATGAGTTTGAGATGTCTATGTTTGGAGAAATCAAGTTCTTTGTTGGATTGTAAGCACACCAACTAAAACATGGTATATTTGTGACACAATCAAAGTACATCAAAGAGATACTCAAGATGTTTGGATTGGAAGACTCCAAACCTATTAGCACACCAATGGCAATAGGACATAAGCTATCCAAAAATGATGAATCAGCTAAAGTCAATCAAATAATGTACAAATCCATGATTGGAAAACTACAATATGTTGTACATAGCAAACCAGACATAGCATTAGCAGTTGGAATAGTGGCTAGATTCTCTGTTAATCCTAGAGAAAATCATCTCATGGTAGTAAAAAGGATAATGAGGTATCTCAAAGGAACTAATGACTTTGGCCTATACTACAAAAAAAATGAGAAGTTTGAGCTCAATACATACACAGACATAGATTGGGGAGGCAACATTGATGACAGGAAAAGCACAAGTGGAGGAGCATTATTCTTAGGTAAAAGGCTAGTTACTTGGACTAGTAAGAAACAAACATGCACATCTCAGTCCACTATAGAAGTAGAATATGTGGTAGCAGCAATCAATTGCATAAATATTGTGTGACTCAAACATCTATTGAAAGAAATGAAAGAAGAGGTAACCAAACCTATGATATTGTATTGTGATAATACAAGTGCTATAAACATATCCAAGAATCCAGTAATGCATGCAAAAACCAAGCATATTACAATCAAGTGTCACTATGTCAAAGAATTGGTGGAAGACAAACAAGTGAAGATGGAGTACATTCACACAAAGGAATAAATTGTAGATATCTTCACCAAACCATTGCCCAAGGATACTTATGAATATCTTAGAGGCAAGCTGGAGGTAAAGCCCCTAACTCAAGTAGTCTAAAGAAACAAAGAAGTTTCCCTACATCAACACAAGTAGATCATTGAAATATCAGAAAAATGATGTAGAGGATGACAATAGGAACATAAATTCTAGATCAATCACAAGTATGGTGACAAAGGAAAAAGACATAAGATACAAAGCTTACACCAATCATGTTGAAGATGCTACACCTTTGGCATTTATGTCAAAGAGGGAGATTTATGAGAATGTATGAGATGATGAAAGAGGGAGATTCAGAAGAGATAAGAAACTAATCAGCAAGTAGCTATGAAGGATTAGGAATACAGAGTAAGGATGTAGTAGTCAAGAGGGAGAAGTAGAATAAAGGATTCAATTTGTATCAAAAAAAGAGGGAGACATGATACAAAAAAGAAGATATGTAATGACAACAAGTTTTCTATTTGGTATATAATTTTGGTGGTAACTAAGTTGATCAACTCAATCAATTGATCAGTTTGGTTTGCCATTAATGCTAAAGAGGGAGATTGTTGGAAATGATTGAAAAGATCTTTAAATGAAGAATGATGGAATTGGTAAAGAATTCTTTCAATCATTGTTTTGTCATTGATGTCAAACTTGCTAACTATAGGAATGAAAATTTCTTAAGTGATTCAAATACTATCACTTAGTTGATTGACAAGGAGGAGTTAATCAACAAGATGCAACTAGAACACCTAGAGAAAGGTTGAAGTTATGATTTTGTAATGAAGTATAAGGATCAGCTAAGACAGTGATGAAATCATGTATTAATGACATAGGAAATGAACACTACAAAATGAAAGGTTTGACTAAACCATTTGCAAAGATTGACTAAGTTCATTTGTGAGTGTTGAGCAATCCTTTAGGTGCTGAGCATCAGAAAAAGGTAGTGAATGCTGAGAAAATTTCTTTAGGTATCGAGCAATCCTTTAGGTGCCGAGCATCAAAAAAAGGTAGTGGATGTTGAGAAAATCAAGAATCATTCAAGTACTGAGTGATCCAAAAAATTGTATATACCGAGTAATAGAGATATTCATGTGTCGAGCTATACAAAATTCAACATGTGCCAAGTAACTCAAGATCCAATAGGAGCTGAGCACTACAGAGTAAGTAGAAGTCGAGTGATTCAAGAAAATAGTAGAAGCCAAGAAATACAAGAAACCTTCAGGTGCCGAGTAAAGCAAAAACTACAGAGGATGCCAAGTAATCTAGTTAATGCGAGGCATCAGTAAACCAATGATGCTGAGTTGCTACATTATTTGTTAAAGTCAAAAGAATTGCTAGATCAGTAATGATAAGTTTGTTACATTGAATTTTGTGAATCAGTTGGATGATAAGGATGATGAGTAGATGTCACATAATTTTATGTAAACCATGCAAACAAATTCAAGGTGAATACTGATGGATTTTCTAGAAGAAATAGTTTGGAGGGAAAACAATTTCAAAAATCACTTCAAATTCATAAGCAAGAAAAATTGAGCAGGAAATGAAGAACAAAACTTCTTTATAAGGAGTTATAGGTTAGAGATCAAGTGAGAGTAAGTTGGTCATAAGTGTGGTCATGCGAAGAAGCCAAGAGAAGGCTAGTGTGATGTCTCAAAAGGAGGACACAGTGAGGAGTAAGTACAGAGGATTAAGACTCTAAATTGATCAAGTGACCATAGAGTGCATTGGCATAATGAGTGGAAGAACTCAAGGAGATAGATCTTGAAGGGTGGATAAGTTGTCAGCACTGCAAGGAAGCAAAGCCAAGCAAAGAAAAGAACTGAAGAGTGATCTGAAATCTGCAAGGTTAGAGCTGCAATCTTTATCAGGTCAAAACCTTTCTAATACTTTCTTACCATTTGTATTAGACATTGAAATTCTACATTTCTAGGTTAGCTTAATATCTAGGTGGATAAGCCTCAAGAAAAGGATAGAAGATCCCTAGGAAAAGGATAAGAGATCCTTAGGAGAAGGATAGGAGATCCTTAGAGAGGGATAAAAGATTCTTTTGAGAAGGTGACTATAAATCCCATGGACTTGGGTGGGCCTAACAACTCTATGTAAATCCTTTAATAGGGTGGCATTCTAACTTGAATGTTCTTAAGTCCTCTAAATCAAGCACACTCCTAACAAGGTGTAGAAATCCTTTAATAGGGTCACATTTGACAATGTGTAAAGCCTTTAACAAGGCAAGCCTTTAACAGGGAAAACCATCAAAAGTGGTTGAAATCAATTGTGTAGTAATTTTGTGGGTGTCATCCCCACCTCAGTTTTACCTTCTTATTCCTAGAGGGTTTCTGGGTCACCAAAATCTCAAGTCTTATGTGGTGATGCATGTTTACTTTTCATGATTGTTTAATGTTTAATTGCATGCATGATAATTTCAATTATATTCCATTAAGAATTTGACAAGAAAGTAAAAATGCTAGTACTTCTGATTCACCCACATTTTATTAAAAAATTGTATTGGACATTATTGGACCTTGAATAACTAATTCACCCCCTCTCTTAGTTATTCTAAAAGAATTCTAACACTTTGGTGATCGAGATCACTCAGCATCTATTGTGTGAAGCCCCACCATTGTCAAGCTCACTCAGATCCTTAGAATGCCAAGCTCACTCAACACTTTTCCTATCACTTGACACTGCTTATTGTTGAGAAAAATTGTCACTTGACACCTACTATTGAGTAAATTTTAAGTTGTGAAGTTGAATTCTTTACAATGAGATTAACCAATACTCAAACTTTGTTTTTGTACTTTAAACACATTCTTTCTTTCTCTAATCAATGATGCATCTCTTCTTTTGGTAATATCAATGAATTGATGTTTTGGTTCACTTTTTATGTAGATAGTGATTTCACAAGGTTTGTCTACATTGATAATACTAATTTCAATTTCTATATTGAATTTCTAGTTTTACTTAACACTTACCATCAAAAAGCTCAATATTTTTCAATTGGAAGAGTTTAGATGCAACATAGAGATAGTTCAATGGAGAGTTTACATAATGTAATCATGCCAAGGCTTGATCTTTCAATGATCTTGAATAGTGTGATTCCATTTATCCATTATGATTATGTTCAACATTGTCAACAATATTGCTTTATAGGTTGGTGCCACTCCAAACTGGTCAATGCTCATGCAATAACTATTGTTAAACAAATTAAAAATTTTGCTCACACTATCTTTTAGACCCATCACTAGAAATAATTAATGGGTCTTTGTAGTAGCTATAAAGCTACACTTATAAATCTTATATTGTTGGTGGTAATATTTGTCTTTTACATGATTTTTTCGAGGTGGAAAACAAGCAAATCACTTATTTTCTCTAAATAAATACAACAATAATCTCTTCTTGAAACCTTCCTTTTCCTTACTCACATCTACAAATTCACATGTCCTTGGACCGAAAGCCTTGAACTCATCAACCAGTCTCAACAACCTGAACCTTCTAGTAGTTTCACAAATTTAGTATTGACTAGCTATGATAAACCCTTGCTCTAATTAAATAACTTTGTTGTGCTACCAAAAGTGATGGAAACCATAGACCAAATTAATTATTTATTCAACACAATTTAATGCAATATGAAGGGGACCTCTCTCTATCAAATGTAGGCCCAACCTTCTCTAGAGGAATTCAAAAAACCTGAAATAATTTCTTTGATTTATACTATTAATAATTATTGAAACCGTTACATAAATTACATAGAAAAATGTCAGGTATTTACACTGCATTATTTTCTTTAACAAACAATAGAGTATACTTGATTCTTAGCTCTCCAATGCTTGTTCCCATCTTCTTGTGTGTATTCTTTGCCTCTTATTATGTCCTATAGGGATTTTGTTTTTTTGGATAATATTAATATTGCTTGCTAGAATCACCCCAACTCTTTTAAGATCTCTATGATCTTTTTACTTATCAAATTCTTGCTAACAAGGCATAATTTTTTATAATCTTAACTATCCAATATTTCTTTGTGAGGATTACATCATCTTATCTAACCTTATCTTCTAGAATTTATAAAAAAAAAATACAAGAAATTAGATTAATTATAATTATTGAGACATATAACCTTGGTAAAGTTGAAGGCTTTTACATCACTGGTGAAAGTCATGGTATCACATTTCAAAAAATGACATGCTCTCTTCATTAGCTCGATTCTTAATCTAACTATCAAGAAGCATCTTGAATCATGAAAAAGATTTCAACTCATCTTGGAATATCAAGTGTGATAGAATATTCTCATTTTGCACAACTTGTTCCATAAGCTTTCTATGTAATTATTAATATCCTCCTATTCATTGTATATGAAATTTTGAGCTCATATCATTATAGAACCTTCAAATGTATTTTTCATATACCTTAGTCAAATTAGCACATTTACTTGTTGTTTCTTGACCATAATCTGTCTTTTGAAAATCAAATATGCTAAAATAAAATCCTTGTAATCCAATTTTTTCAAAAGTGAAATCTTCATAAGTCAAATATTTCAAGACTAAAAATATCTTGCACTAAAAAATATGCATGTGTATATGCCAAGCATATAGAGTAGTAGAACTATCATGATCATAAAACATGAGAAAGATACATTGCAAGGCACATAACCCTTCCATGAACTAGGAATCTTGCTCTTCAAAAACCTTGCAATATTGTGTTTATTGCAAGTGTAGACAAAAACCCTCACATTTTCTAATTGCAATCTCATCCAATCAGTGCCAAGATGCATTATTTCAAGTGTGAAAAACTTTTCTTTTAATTGTAGGCTTGAATTACAATTTGGTAATTTATTTTTTGTATACTATAGACACTAAAAAATGGTCATGTCAATGGTTTCATCACTATTTTGTACTAACTTGTCCCATTTCCTCATTTCACTAATTTTGATCTTTTGGCCAACTTGATTTTATCTCAAAAATATTCTTTATCACTCATATCCTCTTGTGCATCATTTCAAAATCATATCTGATCAACATAAAAACCATATCAACATTATCAAAATAATATCAAATCAACCTAGAATCACCCCAAATCTACCTAGAATCACACAAAATCAACCGTAACCAACTAGAAACATGGAAGATATCCCAAATCTATCATCATCTATCCAATCCTAGGCATTATTGTGGCTTTCAAACCCTTGAAAACCTATCAATCTAACCTTAGTACTATCATGACTCTTAATGCTAGGTCAAACTATCATTCTTGTCATCCAATCATTAAAATTATCAAGTCCCTTAGTGTCAAATCATGGCATCATAAAACCATTTTAATAATATTGACATCATCCATCGATGTTATTATGATCAAACATATCAATCAATCTCAATCTTGTAGCATTTACAATATCGGTTAAATGTTACATGTTCTTAATTCATGTCATGTGTCCTTGGCATGTTATCAATTTTAATCAATCAATCAATTTGACCATGGCTTTGGTCTACTTTTCATCATCCTAGTCAATCCACGTTTTTATCAAAAGATATTTTTCGTATTTATCAAATCAAATTGGCCAATCATCTACTAATTTTCTCTATAAGATTAAATAACCCATAATTTAATCCTATGTCACTTGAATCATTTTTGTCTTGTATTTATTAATCATTCTTCCTAACTAACATTTTCAATTAATTGATATGCATTAATTAATTGATTCATCATTCACAAACTATGGAAATTCACAATTTCCTAAGTCATATTTTCCACCATTAATTTCCAAATTCCTAATTTCTATTTGTGTGGATATATGGATTTTTAATTTAGATATTCCACATAATATTGACAGAATCTTGACATCATCATGACACATGGGCATGACACATCATGGATTCTCCATTTACACTTGGCTAAGATATGTCATAATCTATATATTCTTATTCCCTTATGTATATCTATATTTAGCTTCCATTGTCATAGATTCTTGGCTTTAAGTGGGTTTGAGGTGTCACATGACACATTATAGATCCTCTTCCATTTTTAGCCATATTTTACTTCCAAGCATCATACAATCCTACATTTGGCATCTTGTGTCATATCTGTCATGGATTCTCAAAGGAATCTCTTTCCAAGTCACATATCTAAGGTGACAAGTCCAATGCTCTCATCTTTCATGTTGATTATAAATTGAGCATTATTCCTCTCACATCCAATCCCTCAAGTCCTTCAAGTCCCTTGAGTCCTAAGTCTTGAGATCCTAACTTCTTAGCCTCTTTATGCTTCAAATCACTTCTTCTAGTACTCTCATATCATCATCATTATCATAGACTTTTTCTTGCTAATTGTGTGTATTATAAGCAATTGGAGCATCAAATGGAGAAGAAAGAAGGACATAGGAGCTACAAATGAAAGAGGGGTTTTTAACTTTGTGTTTCTTTCTTTGTTTATTTGGATTTCATGGTAGACTAGAGGGTGTCAATGTATGTTTATTGAGTTTGTGATTTTCTCATATTATGTTAAATATTAGCCTATTTTCTAGTCCTAAAAGACAACTTAGATGTACTCACTAGAGGCCCTATATCTGTCTATCATCCGTAAGTACATACTTGTTTGCCATAGTGATGCTCCTTGGGTAACCAATCCATTCTGCTTGCTCCGGAGCTCTTTTCTACCAAATGTAAGGCTAAAAATGACTTTCAAACCCTCTCCAAGCCCTTTTATATTATATTTCTCCCTAAATAGATGTGAAAGAGGAACTTTCTATGTTGGTCACAATGCCTTTTTGCACTCTAGAGCCCATAACTTTCACATTTGAGCTTCGATTTGTAATCCATTAGTTCGTATGGATTTTTTTTCTTGTTATCAATGAAATTGACCTATCATATGTCCATGTTGGTCAATTTCTTGAGGGGACACCAATATATAACACTATTGCTAGGGCATATTTTTCTGTCTTTTTTCATTAGGATTCTTTGACACAAGCTCTAAATCACATTGTATCAAAGATGGGAAAAATGTAGATGCTCAAAAATGGTTTGAATCTATTGTTTCATCACTATTTCATACTAACACATCCCATTTCCTCATTTTAAAAATTTTGATCTTTTGGACAACTTGATTATATCTCAACAATATTCTTTATCATCTGTATCCTCTTGTGCATCATTTGCATATAATTTTAGAATCATATCTAATCAACCCAAAAACCATTTCATCAACTCAAAAATCATATCAAATCAACATAGAATCACACCAAATCTACCAAAAATCAACCATAATCACCACAAAACATGTCAGATACCTTAAAAAAATCATCATCTATCCAATCCTAGGCTATGATATCCCCATTTTGACATATATAATTTAATAATAGATAATTATAATATAAGTATTATATAATATTAAAATGATTAATAATGAACATATATTAAAATATAAATTATTATATATATCATAAATATTATCGTATAACTATATGTATATATAATATATAAATACATACATATATATATAAGATATTAAGATACTATTTTATTAATTAATATATATACACATATATCAACTATTGACAATTACATTTAATTACTTATTAAAATAGTATTATTAATTATAAGGAATATGATTTATATAATTAAATATAATATATAATCATATTTAATATAATAATATAATATAATTATCTTATTAATATAATTGATATTAATGAAAGGGCATGACTCTTGGAGATACACATATAAATATAGGATACCAATAATGAAAAGGGGATCAGGGAAAAATATTATGAAATGGATACAAAAAAAATATGAATAATCAAATGTCCTAAAATAGGACATTACAAGTGGTATCAAAGCATCGATCTTGCCATTATTTCAAAAATAAGTTTCTAAAAGATTTATCAGAGATATTAGAAATTTGGAAGAAGCAAAAGAGATTGAATAGATAATGTGGGTCATAATTGTATATGGAATATTATCAAATTGATACAAACAAAAACACAAATAAGTAGATGTTCCAAAAGGCCTGTAAATTATAAAGACGCCTATGTTATTTGTACACTTATTAAAGTTAATTCTGAAAATTCAACACCAAAGGAAAGATTAGAAGAATAAAATGTTGCATAATTGAAGGTATTTCTCCAATGGACCTGATTGTAAACACCAAACATTGCAAAGTTTCTATTCGTCATTTTTTAAATTAATATAAATGAGTGGAGAAAGGATATATAAATGTTTCACAATGGAGAATAAAGGATGTGATGAGAGGGATTGAACATGAAAATCACAACTATTGTATCTTACACGAAGAGGCAATTAGTTTAGATCATTCACTAGAATTAAGTAAGGATGACTCAAGCAATACAACTTGCATTCATTCAAGCTCCTCCAATAATGGCATGATGAAAGAATTGTTATCTAATGGATGATTGCAATGACATCACCTAGATATGTTCTACCAGATAATGAGGACATGAGCAACAATAAGAAATAGCTAATCCATACTCAACGCCTCAATATTTTACTCAACGAAAGACCAGTAAAGTGGAATAGTAAAAAGGCATTGGAGAAGGAAATTGGAAAGAGAATTGAAATATATATATATATATATATATATATATATATATATATATATATATATATATATATACAAACAACATCCAATGAAGTATAAGGTATGCAACAAGAAAAACACAAAATTCACTTAGTAGACAACTCGTAAGTGATATCAAAACCACTCAACATAGTAATTGATAATATAAGGGATGCCAGAAGGACATAGAAGGAAAGCATTGAACATAGATTGTAAAAAGAATGAATTAGTAGATTTTCTTATTGCCAAGATCTAATGACTATTCAACTATTGTAAAATATCTAAATATTACAATTACACTACCATCTAGGTTATTGAATGCAAAGTTGATTCATAGAGCAGTGAGAATGAACTTGCTTACATTAAACTATCACCAAACAAATTTTGCTAAATAACTATCTCAATACTATGTAAGTCAATGATAATGAAATATGCAACTCAAAATGCCAAGTATCATAGTGGATATGCACAAGTGGTAGAAATCAAAATATTAATAATTAATATGTTGGTTGGTAAAAAAATATGTCTAACAGTATAAAGGATAATAATCCAACAAAGGCAAAAATGGAGATGTAAGGCAATGATCTTTATCTGAAGATGATGGTGATCAACCTCATACTTATATAAATTAGTGACTAAGTGAAATTTATGTTGATAGAATATATTTTTCATTATTGAAGATGGTGATTAAATCAAAAAACCAACACAAAGCTTGGTTACAATCAATTTAAATAGTGATAAAAATAAATGTTTGAAGTCTATAACAATAACTATTAAGAAGATTAAAAGAGAAGTGATTGTAAAGGATGGTAAAACCTAAATGAGTATGGAAGAAGAAAGAAAATATTAGAGAAGTGTTGAATATTATAATGATTTACAATTGGTCATTTCTAGTAGAGAAATATACTAGCAACGAATCAATAGCCTATTCATCATTGGATGTTATAACAAATATTATCATCAATACAGTAGAGGCATACAATATCAAGTGTCTCACAATCATATAATCAGAGTGAAGACATAATCCAATGAATATCATACTATCTATAGATACGAAGTATTGTGGGGATATCAGAATGATTTAGTAGAAGGAGAGAAGACATTGAATATAGAAATATAGAGGAAGAAAAGTAATTTTCCAATATTTAGTATGACACAATCAGTGTAACAAGCAATATAAATGTCAGAAAACCAAACAGTGCATTTAATAATCAATTATTGAACACTTCAGTCAATTGAGATAAGAACTTAGCAATGGGTTCATTAGGGACATTGTATCATTACATACTATAGATTGAACCAAGGAAATATCTATAATAGAGATAGACTATCCTTTGTAGCAACCAAATTCATTCATTAGCAATTAGACGTGGTTTCAAATCAAGGAAATTCAAATTAGTAAAGTAGTTACATACCTCATATTTGGAGAAGGAATTATATAAAATCATTTCTAGACATAAAGAATGAAGAGTTTGATTATAAAAATTAATTGTACCCCTCTTGTGAAGGATACATTAATCAGATTATAGGAGTCTTCCTATATTTCATATCAAAATAACTATTATGAAAAAATTATGAAGAATATACATGATAAGTATATGTTTCATGATTTTATACATTGATAAATATCTATTTCTATATAATCCCCATCACATTTTGATAAGGCTTGATAAATAATCACTTGCAAGTGAAGTTATGAACAAACAATTTCAGAATTTGAGGTTAATTTGACAGGGGACATTTTAGTGCTAGTGCCATGGTGTCATGTAAAGGCATAGCTATGTCAATCAGGCAAAGAACTAAATTATCGATCAAATTTGTAGCAACACAGAGAAAAAAAGGTCAAAATGCAATTGCCACATTGCCAACATGATGGTATCATACGTTGCAAATTGATTATAATGTTCCTTTTTCATCACAAAAGGAAGGAAATATGCATCCAACTAATATAAAAGAGAGTCTCACCTAATAATCAACATCTCACATGGACCCACTATTAGATAATTTACGACAAACTTCAAAAATTACAAAAGTAAGAATATTTCAAATCAACAAAGGAAAAAATGACAAATTATATAGCATGTGGATAAACATAAGAAGTGGATGAAGCCTATGGTTATAAGTATGGTTATAAGTTATTAGAGGGATATTACACTAAGTTATTAGAGGCATCTCACACTAACCATACAAAGGATTAAACTAGAGGAAGACCTTAACTGGATATGAAAATTTCTTTATCGCCACTTCAACACATAAAGATAATGAGGTAAGTTATATATTTTATGCATTATGAAATAATTGTTAGTGTCTTTCTTATTACTGACACATTTTTTTATTGTGAAGAATATTGAATAGTTTATCAATTATTCTAGTTACAATGAAATGAAATTGATTTTTTAGTTGATATGCAATAACCAAAGATTATAGTTAAGTAAAATCAATAAGATTACCTAAGGTCATCACCTTCCAAGATAAGATAAGGCTGGCGGTGGAATGGGCTCGATGATACCAGTTGGAGGTACAAGGCTTAAGGCTTGCAGTGAGATGGGCATTGAGTTGCATCATCCAAGGGTACTAGGTAAGGCCTACAGTGGAGTGAATACCTTGAGGTACATCATACAAAGGAACTATCTTGGAGATGATGATTGGAGAGAGATAATAATAATGAGGGAGAATGGTGAGGCCCATGATTGGGTAATAGGGCACCCTATTATAGTTTCTCCTCCCATACATAGGAATTGATGAGTTAATATTATAATGAACTATACTTTTGATTGAAAAATTGAGACTATAAACATCTTGATAGGAGATTGACTTATATATAATGTCTACTAATGATTTTTTGGTTGCAAGTTCACAATCAAGGAAATGGATAACGCATTATGTGTTTGCATTGTGTATGCTTCATGTTTTCATGTGTCTACATTGTGTATGCTTCATGTCTTCATATGTCTGCATCATGTATACTTTGTGTCTTCATCTATCTACATCATGCATACTTTGTCTCTTCATTTGTTTGCATCGTATATGCTTCGTGCTTTTATGCATTCATGTGTCTACTTTGTGTTTTTATTCATTAAGATGTATACCTCATAAATCTTTTAGGCCTTTGTATGCAAATATGTTTTGCGCTAATGAAGGAGCTTGTGTATGATTGATTTTGCTTGAGGACAAGCAAATTCAAGATGGGAGGACTATGATATCCCCATTTTGACATATATAATTTAATAATAGATAAGTATAATATAAGCATTATATAATATTAAAATGATTAATAATGTATATAAATTAAAATATAAATTATTATATATATCATAAATATTATCATACAACTATACGTGTACACAATATATAAATACTTATATATATTAGATATTTAAATAGTATTATTAATTATAAGGAATATGATTTATATAATTAATATTAATGAAAGGGCATGACTCTTGGAGATACACATATAAATATAGGATACCAAATAATGAAAAGGGGATCAAAGAAAAATATTATGAAATGGATACAAATAAAAGATGAATAATCAAATGTCCAAAAACAAGACATTAAAAGGCATTGTTGTGGCTTTCAGTGCCTCAGAAACCTATCAATCTATCAAACCTATCAATCTGACCTTAGTACTGGCATGGCTCTTAGTGCTAGGTCAAACTATCATTCTTGTCATTCGATCATTAACATTGTCAATCCCCTCAGTGGAAGATCATGACATCATCAAACCATTTTAATAGTGTTGACAATATCCATCAATGCTATTATGATTGATCATACTAATCAATCTCAATCATGTAGCATTTATGATGTCGGTTAAATGTTACTCGTCCTTAATTCATGTCATGTGTCCTTGACATGCTATCAGTTTTACTCAATCAATAAATTTGACCATGGCTGGGTCTACCCGTCATCATCTGAGTTAATCCACATTTTCATCAAAGAATATTGTCACACTTATTTAATCAAATTGGCCAATCATCTACTAATTTTCTCCATAGGATTAAATAACCCATAATTTAATCCTATGTCATTTCACTATTTATTCTTCCTAACTAACATCCTCAATTAATTAATTTTTTAAATTAATTGATTCATCATTCACAAACCATGGAAATTCAAAATTTCCTAACTCATATTTCCCACTCATAATTTCCAAATTCCTAATTTCTATGTGCGGATATATGGATTTTTAATTTAGATATTGCACATAATATTGACATGAGCTTGACATCATCATGTCACATGGGCATGACACATCATGGATTTTTCATTTACACTTGGCTAAGATATGTCATAATCCATATATTCTTATTCTATGTCTATATTTGGCTTCCATTGTCATGGATTTTGGGCTTTAAGTGGGTTTGAACTGTCACATGATGCGTCATAGATCCTCTTCCATTTTTAGTCCTTCAAGTCCCTTGAGTCCTAAGTCTTGAGATCCTAACTTCTTAGTCTCTTTATGCTTCAAATCACTTCTTCTAGTACTCTCATATCATTATTATAGACTTTTGCTTCCTAATTAGGTGCATTATAGGCAATTGGAGCTACATCAAATGGAGAAGAAAGAAGGACATGGGAGCTATAAATGAAAGAGGGGGTTTTAACTTTTTGTTTCTTTCTTTGTTTATTTGGATTTCATGGTAGACTAGAGGGTATCAATGTATGTTTATTGAGTTATGATTTACTCATAGTATGTCAGATATTAGCCCATTTTCTGGTCCTACACATACCTCTTCCTATTGATGTAAGAAGAGGGAGTGGAGTAATAGACAAATATTTGTGTTAATTTCATCAAAATAAAACATTTCAACTAAGATTCCTTTTAGAAAGGTTTATGTCAAAAAACCAAAAGAGGTGGATAAGTAGCATGTTAATCCCAAGAATCTCAGCAAATGAAGGATCAAATCACATGGTCAATATAGAAGTCACTCAGCAAAAACAAAAATCAAGACTAAGTTGAGTAAATGTTAACACCCAGTAAAGTATTGTGTTAAC
Source organism: Cupressus sempervirens (assembly GCA_028749045.1). Taxonomy (NCBI): domain Eukaryota; kingdom Viridiplantae; phylum Streptophyta; class Pinopsida; order Cupressales; family Cupressaceae; genus Cupressus; species Cupressus sempervirens. The sequence continues at coordinate 429,291,466 of CM053793.1, read as the reverse complement.
CCACACAAGAAACACAAACAATATACCAGAAATAACATACGAGCAAGACTAAAGATGTTGCTCTATTCTACCAATGACCAAACACATAATAGAATAAAAAAGAAATGAGACAATAAAAATGCAATAGTTTTGAAATATGCAAGATTGATTGCTTGCTTGCTATTAATTGATAATTAACTATTATAGATTTGGAATGTAAAAACTACAACTAACTACAACTAAAAACAAACTTGCAACAAGTATGGCTGCATACAAATATGCTTGGAGCAATTATTGCTTCAATAGGTCCAATCATTCACTTACAAAAAACTAAACAAACTTCCAATTTTTACTACTACACATTTGAAAATACTCTGCTATTTTTTCTTTGAAAGACTCTAAATCATGCAGAATGTTTGCTATCCTTGTTTCTTTTTGGAATGAAAGAACATTCCCTCCTTTTTCATTTTTCTACTCATAGATTTGCCCCCTCATTTTCAAAATTTAAACTCACCTACCTATTTTGAATGCGTATGTATTAGAGTTGGGAAATAGGGGATGCCAGGTTGGCAGGTGGGCATAGGACAACCAAAAATCATTAAATATTCCAACACTCCCCCTTTTTCTGGAGCCAACAAAAATAAGGATCAATGCTAAACCAAATCAACTATGCCAAGACTTCTTCTAGGCACACAAAACTTGCTATACCTAATGGCTTTGTGAATATATCCACTAGCTATTGCTCGAACTTACAATACTCCATTTTAATTTCACCATTTTCAACTAGCTCTCCAATGAAGTCATATCTTATTTCTATATGCTTACTTCTTCCATAAAAGAGTTGATTTTTTGTCAATGCTATTGAGGAAATATTGTCACAATAAATTGTGGTTCCATCCTCTTGTTTTTCCTTCAAATCCACCTAGATTATTCTCAGGTAATTAGATTGACATGTTGCTACATTTTCTACTATGTATTCAGTCTCTGCTGTAGATTGAGAAAAAATTGGGTACTTCTCAGATGCCCATGAGATTGCATTCAAACTGATATGAAATACTAACCAAAAGTTCTATTTCTATCATCCAAACTTCCAACCCAATCACTTTCAATATAACCAACCAGCCCAAAATCATTTTCAGCACTACTACATTTAACCTCATTTTTCTACCAAAATTTTCAACCATCAACTAAATAAGTTTAGGTTGGTCGGAATGTTAAGCCAAAAATTTCTTTTTTTTACATGTAAGCCCTGTGTTGGTCAAAATTTCAATGAACACAAGGCTTATGTAAAAAGAAAAAGTTTCATTCATTCACGCAATGGATAAAAAGAAAAACTTTCATTAATTCGTGAGCAATCCTAAAGGTATGAGCATAGGTAGGAGAAAAATTAGGACTTCATTTTTTCGTGAGGACAAATTTGCCTGAGCACGAGAAAAATTGGGACTTCATTCTTGTGAGGACAAATTCACCTTGATTTTCTCATTTCATTACATGCCTCTTCCATTGCATGCATTTAACTTGCTATTAGCATGCTGATCAAGGGCTAGTGGGTCATGGTCGTGCAAGATTTAGAGACGCCATCGACTAGAATGTCAAGGATACACTCTTTTTTTTGGTAGAGCAATGGTCTACCCTGGGCTATCAGATCCTCAATCATGTTCCTTATAATTCGTATGTAAGAAAGAGTGTCGAGTATTTGTTTTCCATTCAACACGGGGCCAAGAAAATATATGATGCAAATGAGCATATGTCTATAATCAATAGGAATTTGAGTACCCATTTCGACGTAGAGTTGATAGGTGAAGAGGCTCGGAGGGAGTCCATGCTATAGTATGTGAATAAGCATAGCCAAAATAATAGAATTATTGTAAACCCTTATATTCATTTTGGTCAGAGATCTATTTGGCCTCAGGGGTTGCCTTTAGGGGATGTGGGTGATGTTAATCCTGAGGATTACTGTGGAGAGGTTTACAGTGGAAAATAATTTATTTAGCAGGGAATAGCCAATGGGCTTCTTGATGTGGATTCGGTGTTCTACTATACTAGAAAGTTTGGAATTGAGGCATATGATATTAGGTTTGATTCACATGCTCCACTAGTTTCCCTACCACAGGGTATCATGGCCCTTGTCAATTCATTTAATACTTTAATTCATAGCCCTACATTTTGGGGACTCGTGCTTCCTATTTCTGTTAGCACTATGGCCTCTAATATACTCAAGGGCTACTAGGCATAGAGGATTTTATGGGAGATTGGTGGTTATGTTGCCTTTTATCCTCCTACTACTCATAGAGTTGATCAAACTCAGTCATATCCTTTTTCAGATGAGGAGGACTTCCATGTTAATGTAGGTCATTTGATCAAGTTTCTTATATCCTGAAGGTCTACCAAACTGACCTTGTTTGAGAAGATTTTTCATTTGAGCCATTCCATGGTTGTGGAGGGCTTCTGGACTTTACAAGATGTGACTTTCACTGCTACTTGTCTTTAGGATTTGCTAGCTGTGGTTTACTTTCAGCTGAGATTATTTTCATTAGAGTTGGGTAGGCAAAGTGTTGTAGTGTTCCATGGAGATTAGAAAGATTTTGTGCCTTTGAAGCTTCCATCAGTGCATCTTGGTGTAGAGGAATTAGGTGTAATGAATTTTGAGATTGGAAATCTGATTAGGTGGAGGAAGTTTTATGGGAATATAGTACTTATCATGTACTACAGTGGACCTATGAATCATACTATTCTAGAGCAGAGAATGTTGTATGGTAGCATATTCAAGAGTTTGGTGGTTGTATTAGAGAAGAGTAATATAGATCTTGGAGTTGAGTATGTAGAGTGGTGGAAAGTTTACAAGTAAGTTTCATGGTTTGCACTAGTTTCTGTATTTTGTCAATTTATTTTATTTTATACAGAATCTCATTATGCTTTAGGATCTTGTGGAAAAATATATGATAGATCAAAATTATGGATCTTTGTTTGATCATTTGTAAACTGATGCCTACTACAAGATTTGATTATGCGATGCAACCATCACAATGTGTGCAAATGAAAATTTTGTATCTTTTGTGCTTTTGTGATTTCTATGCCTAGAGAATTTAATAATTTTAGTGGTTTACTCCTGCATTTGTTACATATTATATTTTTATTTTGAATTGTATTTATAAATCAATTCTTTACAATGTTTTGAAAATGGGCCTAATGTTTAAAACCTTATTGTCTTTATCGATTTGTTTTTCTCATAATAAGATCTTGTGAGTCCATGCCACATTTATGTATTACTTGTATCTTGTTTTTGAATTGTTATAACTACATATTTAAAAGATAGCACAAGTAACAAAGTTGTGTGGCTCTTTTGCAAAATGCTAGAACAATCCCTTGCAATTTTGTGACTGAACTTCATATATTAATAATGTCTTTTACATTGATGTATTAGCTTCTAAAAATGATAGAATAGTTTTAGCTAGTTCTTTAGCATGATACAGTCCTATTCAAGCAGTATCCTAGGAACATATGCTACTTGCATTTGATTTTGCAAAATGTTATTTCTGACCACCTAAATAGGGAAACCATTTGATCATCATGGGACATCCCATAGAACAAAACCTTATGCTAGTTGTAATTGGTTTTCTTGATTCTACTCTTAAGTAAAGTAACTCACTTTGTAGAATGTAGATAATAAGAAAAGCTGTCACAAGGTTCACTCTCCTACTTAGTTTTTTGTATCCTTATTTACTAGAAAACACATTGAATATTGCTTCTGGATTGAACAATGTCTGAATTTTTTTTTTATACAATCCTTTTTTTTCTCTTCCTCTTGATGATGGATCACAGAGTGTAATCTAAAAAATTACTACGGTGTGTTGCATAGTTTAATTCAGAAGCATTATTCAATATAATCATGAACTTTAGAAATCTAATGAAATTAAGAAAATGCATTGGTATACTCTTTTTCCTTGACTCCTCTATCAACTTAGTATATAATAAGGTAATGTGCAAAATAATTTAAATAATCCTTGGGTGATGTTGTGTTAGGGTGCATCAATAACAATAGTGTGATCTAGCTTGGAGTCATAGACTGTAGCCAAGGATAACTCATGTAGCTAATGTTGTGCCCCTTGCCCAATTGATATTGCCCCTAAACTCATCACTTTACTTGATATTAAATTGAATATTTAATATAAAATAATTGTATAAATTGAAGCATAATGGATTTAACCCTTGGTCACTAGGAAATGGGGATGGAGATGAGATGGGTATAATTTTAACTTAAGTTAGAGTATGCAATTCATTTATAAAGATAACTTCTATAAAATATTATTAATTTTGATGCATATATGAGATAATTCTCGTTTAGATATTACATTAATATGAATTAATAATCATTAAATAGTAAGAATATATGATAACAACTACTCTAACAAGTATTATAATTAAATATCAACAAGTTTTCATGGTAACATATAAATTCATATGAGCATCATGCATCTCTATACCAAAGTGTCTCAATAGCATTAATAAATTTTCCAAGGGAAATTTCTATTGTAATCATATCAAGAATTTGTTGGAAATGTTTTCTAAACATAAATCTCAAGGATGGTTGTCTTTGTATTGTGAGAACATGGGTGAATTCTTTGTTCATCCATCTCTATGTGGCATACTTGATAAGACCCTCTGGCTTGGGAACACTCATACACTTCTTGGTCTGTGTATATGGTATGATCTTCGGTCCATTCCATGCCTTAGCCCACCTTGGAGGTTGATTGTCCTCCTTAATCAATCCTTGGAACACTTATTTGCCTCACAGCCCATGTGCACGACAGGATTTTTGTTCAATCCATGTTGGGTTAGTGTATATGAGATCTCATAAACTTGGAAGGCTAGTAGTCCTTATTTACAATCCATTTCTAGTAAATTCAAAACTAATTTCATATAGAAATTTTTTGTATGCTATTAAATACCCTTCAAAGGAAATGCAATTAAATTCCTTACAATGAGCAATCACTTAATTCCCTCAAGGTATATATGCATCTATTTGATGGTGATCTAATATTATTCCTAAAATTTCTCACAAAATTAATATTCCTAAAGTCTATATTTATTTCCACTTTTTATGACTCAATTTCCTTTTAACTTTCCAATTTTCCACTTGAAGTTTAGATTTCCTATTCTTGAGGGGTCACACCTTTTCTGTATCTCTTTGGAAAGAGTCATACTTACTCATAATGGAGTGTTTCCTTGGCTCTTTATTTATTATTAATTATTGCTGAATTATATTCCATCTCAGTCAACCCTTTACAATAAATTATTTTAAGTAATTGTTGATAATTTTTATTACCCTTGTTAGCCTGTATCTTGAATTGCTATTGTATTCTCATGCCTAATAAACTATTTAATGTTATATTAATGGTCATTTATGCATATTTAGTTTATTAGTTACTTTTTAGATAACATAGAAAGTTTCTTGTAAAGGTGTGTTTCTTTTCTTCTAAATCTGTGGAGCCTACATAGGTTTGTTGGAGGTAGTCTTTAACACATGACCTTATCTTATATGATCCTTACAAGTATAATTCTTGCTAATTGGAATTACTTTCCAGAGTCAATATTTCTATATCTTGTTTTGGAGGTCCACTTCTTCCACCCTCTCCCAAATTTGTTCTACATCTTTGCGGTTGTTTTCCAATTTCTTATGGAAAATCATGTAAAAGTAGGTGATAGTGTTATTTGTACTAGTGTCAATCTTGAATCACTATTCCACTTTACAAAAGTGTACAATTGTAGAGAAGATTCTCCCAAACCCCCTCCCTAATATCTCAACATCTCTTTGTAATCATTTGGAAAACATTCACTTTGAAATTCCACCTATTTTTAGTCTATTTGCATTCAAACTCTTAATTGAAAAATACATGTATGTAAAGACTATATTGTATACCTTGACTTAGGTTCAAGTAGACTATAGAGAGAAAATGCAAATAGTTCTCTTGTTCTGCTATTTGTTGGCATGCAAGAACAACTGCATTTGGGTAGAAGCTTCCAAAGAGTTTAGTGGATATGCTCTTCACTCTTGTCTAATGAATCCCCTACCTCTACATACGCTACTTGAAACTTTTTCCTACCATGGCTTTCCTCCATCCTCCTTTCTAGTTCCTTCCTCACTACTTGTAAAACATGCTTGTTGCAATCTAAAGAAAGATTGCACATTGTCATCAACACACTCACTTCCACTTCTTCTTTCTCTATAAAATAAGACCAAGACCAGTCTACCAATTGTCCATTATCACCCTCCACACTCACAAATCTGCTTCCACCATGAAATAGTGTATGCTCAACAAATATAACCACAAAGTATGTCTTCCAAGCTAAGCTCTTCAACAATCAAGCTTTCACTAAACAAAAAAGTGAAATATTTTCCCAACATCAGCTCTAGTTAGGTTTAAATGACACACTTTAAGCCTTGACTTTTTTAGAGGGTTCATGTAAAGAAAGTTTCTAGATTAGCTATTGTGAATGATTTTTACATCAACTTTCAAATCACACTATGTGATCCATCATCAGAATGTAGGAACACAAAGGTGGATCCATCATTATGATGCATCATCAAGTGGTCTTGCATCCTGATAATATGGATCCTCCTTTGTGTTCTTACATCTTGCATCCTGATGATGAATCCTCCTATGTGTTCTTGCATTCTAACAATGAACACAAAGGAAGATGCATCATCAGGATGTCTTGCATCCTGACAATGGATCCTCCTTTGTGTTCTTGCATCCTAATGATGGATCACGTAGTGTGATTCAAAACATTGATGTAAATATTATTCACACAGTCTAATCCAAAAACTTGCTTCACTTATTAATTGATTTGTGGAAATTTGATAGATTAGATAGTTCATCTGATCCTAATCAACCAAAAATTAGATTGTGATGTTCAAGCCAAACCATTAGAACCTTATCTTTATACTCACCCCAGTGCCAGAGACAATCAAAGGGTAGCTCTTTCCTATTTCTTCCCACCTCTAAATTAGTGATTGTGATCCATCCATTTCTAGAAATGGTAAATTTTTTATCTCAACTAAGATGTTCATTGCCTCTTCATCCAATGATTTACAATCTAATGCTCTCAATGCCATAAGTGAAGTTAAGGATTTGAACCCACCATTGAGTGCCTTCAAGTTTTTGCAACCTTTGATGGTGAGAAATTTCAATGATTTGAGCTATCCAAAATTATCAGGAAGACTATTCGAGTGCTCGCATGCATCCATAAACAATGATTTCAAACAACTCAGCTGCCCAAATGATTGTGGAAGGCTCTGTAAGTTTGAATAGTCACTCAAATTGAGAAGCTATAAAGCACATAGATTGCTAAAGCTCTTAGGTAATATAACCAATTCTTACAAAAATTACAAAGAGGATAGATTTCCAAAGTTGTGTGGCAAAAAAGCAAATGCCCTGCATTCAGCCATGTTTAAAAATAGCAGCAATTTAAGTTCTCCAAAGGTGGGCGAAAGGTTGGCCACTTTAAGGCAATGTGATAAGTTCAAAAATTGCAGAGTAGATAGGTTTTCAATGTTGTGAGGAAGTGTAGTGAGATTACTACATTTACTTAGATTCAATTCAGTTAGAGACTATAACTACCCAAAGCTTGTTGGAACCTTCACTAGTGTATCACAGCCTTCTAAGTCCAAATATTCCAGAAATGTAGATACTGAGAATTTTATAAGAGAGATGGCACTTACCTCATCAACATTCTCACTATCTATCCCCTTTAAAATAGCTAGTCCTTTGAGTTGTTTGGATGTATAGTCAAGTTCCCCTGAATCTCTAAGTACTTTAGACTCTCAAATCTACAATGGCATATTCCATTCACCTTAATAGATTTTGGAAGTCTCAAAACCCTAAAAAAAGAATGCATAAAGTTCAGGCTTTCTACTTTAATTTCAAATTTTCCACCAGCCATAATTCTCAAAGTTGTTTGTATTCATCAAAAAATTAATTACAACCTATGCATATAGGATGGTTGCAAAATCAAAAAGTTAAAACATAGGCTTACTTTGAAAGCTAATTTTACCAAGAAATCTAAATGCAATATATGACAACATTCTAATATGTTAGATTATAAGGTGAAAATAATTTTCAAATACATAGATAGAAACAATTAGGAGAATTTAGAAGATTTTGAAAACTATTAATATATCTAGCTCGATTTTAAATTGCAAAATATAAATGGATTATATATGAATCAAATTAATATTGTGTGGTGAAAAACATATTGTCAAGATCTACACACAGAGTAAACTAAATGACATTTTAGTTAGAGATAACAAATTTTATATTCAAAGTCATTAACTTACTAGGAATTTAAATTGTTTCTTTGCTTTCAAAAGGAGTTCAACATCATCAGGATAAGTCAATTGCACAAACTCCTTTTTTGCTACACTCTGCCAGGGCATTCAAAAAAGTGTTGATTAAATCCAAAATGAGAGAGAACAGAACTTTTAGCGAGATTAGGATGAATTTTGAATTAGCATTACTGAAGTTCAGTGTTGTTTTCTAATTTTACTTAAATACATTAATAATATAGGAAAAACTAAAAAGCCGATATTTAGTTTGTATAAGAAACTTCCACGTGGTAAATAAAAACCTATCATGAAGGCCACTTGGTTATCTGCATACTTAAATTTAAGCGAGCAATTATCCCTTTCTCAATCCAAGTATTAAAGAATTCTATATCTTCTTTGCAATTATCCAAAATGTATCTCAACTACCATAATTGCATTGATTGGTTAAAAAATCATTAAGAATGAGCAGAAATAAGATGCCTAATCAGCCAAACTATTTTAAATGAAGCAAGGGAATATCTAATTTGGAGTTAAGACCATAATTTGCAAAAGATGTAGATAAATTATCATTCAAGTTATAGCATGAATAGTGACCTACAATATACTGGAGATATGTAGTTATGCAAGCCATATCATCATTCAGATTATCAAAAGCAAGCTCTAGTTCAATCATCTACTTTGGCTCACAATGTGACAAAATAGAGATAGGAGGTCAATTTCTAAGAAGGGTCATTAGGAGGTCAGTTTCTAAGAGGGGTCATACTCTAATTATCTATAATAAGGAAAGAAAAAAAAATCACACATAAGAGCTACATTTCTAACATTGAACAAACCCAATCTCTGCAATTGAAATGGAATATAAATTACCCAAAACTCTACTAAATAGTGTGAAGTGTTTGAATTTTCAGCCCGAAATGTAGGGCCGAATGTGTACACCTGAAAAGAAATAAAGGAAATCAGTATATTGTTTGATTGAAATAATTTCAACATCTAGATTTTAGGGTAAGTACTCAAAAAGAAGAAACACTGGTGAAAAATTGATTGTACAGAATTCCTATAGAAGAGGTTACATACATCACACAGAGTAGATACATAGGTTTCTACATTTAGCTGCCCAGAAACTGTCAAAAATGTTGGTTTTCCAAAAAAAATCCTGAAAAACATAGAATAATATTGCTTTGCAAAGCAGAAAAAGATGAGGCCTGCAATGTAGGATTGTCTACTAGAAAAAGAGAAACATGAATCATGCCCATTTGAAATACAATAAAAATGAAACAAGAGAAAAAGATGAGGATAATATTCTCCCCTTAGATGAGACTAAAAGTCAGAGTCATAAAAGGCAGATGAGATAGAAACACTAAACAGCCAGGCAAAGGAAAATTGTTATCTACTAATACATAGGCCATAAAAAACCATAGAGTTTTTTCCTTTTATATCATTAGCAAAATTGAATCTACTCACATACAAGGCTAGTATTGCAACTTATATATATATTTTAAAAAGTGCTATGGCCGTGTTTGTAGTCCAACTTTGGCCAATTGAACTCTTTTGCTAGGTGATCTTGTATCCGCTGGCCCCTTTTTTGTGAATTGTAAACTGAGTATATTTTATTAATAGAAAAGGTAACTATTCATCAAAAAAAAAGTACCCAAAATATATAAGACCAATATTTGAAAAATTACCTCTTTCCAATCAATTGAGCCATCCTTTATGCTAGGGATCTTGCTGACTGAAGAACCAATGCCCTCTTAAGAAAATGGAAGCTGTTATATAACAGAAAAAACTCATGCTCAGTAATGCAATAAAAAAAAGTGGAAAATCAACAAGTATTTTATAAAGATGTCAAAGGACCTAAGAAAGCAATCTCATTTCAACTAAATGACCACATAGAGAAAACATCCGTAGAGATAATAAATGAAAAGTAGACACAAAAAATAATCCTATACAAGAACAATTAGTTTAACTAACACTCAAAGAAACACCAAAGAACACTTGTACAATATTAAACCATTTCCAGACTCTATGCACTCCACTTGGCCATATGCCTTGTTATATATTTAGGTGACACTGTGGACCATTTTAAGTACTTGGTCCAACATTTGATGTGAAGCTTAAGCAACACTAAGATCATAGATAGATAAATAGAAGGGCTATATTATTTTTTGGATTGGCAAAGCACATACATATGTTGATGTGTCTAAGCCATGTGTAGTAGGTAGTATTTAGGATAGCAATAGCAAAGTTTTTTAGGTAACTTATGATAGACATGTATCCTAAAAAACATTGAACCATGAACTACTATAATATAAGTAATTACCAAACAGATTAAACATTGCCACCAAACAGATATACAAAATGTAACAATTATCATCCAAGATCGTTGTAGATCAAAGCATGTAAGGAAATCATTCTTTATCCACATTCACAATGGATAGATAGAACTAAGCCCTCATAGGCTAAAACTAGCAAGACATCAATCAATCATTTGATTCTAGAGAATCCACTCTTTATTTGTCATATGACCAGTAGCATCAAATGTCTCTCTCTTGATAAAAACCTAGATTCAACATTCTGTAGTTTCAATTTGTTTAGGGGATTTATCTAAAATTGCACTCATTTTTCTCAACATATTTTACCTGTTAGTATGATCTCAAATGAATTATCCAAGCAAATCAAAGCTTACAATATATCCTCACAATCAAAATTGTTGAATCTAATATTAAAATACACTTGTCTCTTCTAGCCTTCTAGGTGCCAATAAGGCTAATTTTTTAGAAATAGGAAGTAGGAGTACCATATGGTTGACTTATAAACATGTAACTAAGAAAATTGAATTTTCTCTAAAGCCCACATGGATATATGTAAATAATAAGTACCTAGTTCAACATTTTTGCCAGCGTCTTTCTTTAGATGGAAACTATTGTTGAACAAAGAGATGACGTTCTGTGTAGGAGTGTTGACTGCTTATTTTTTAATCTAATAAAAATCATGTTTCAAAATTTGATTAATTATAGGATTAGATCGTATTGAATTAAGTTAGCTTTCCTCCAAACCTTAACATAGGATGAATTTAACATTGATATTTCTCCAAGTCTTAACAATATTTGCATTATAGCTATTTGAGTAGCAAATATCTTTCTTGTGAATAACTTGGCAAGACAAATGTTTTTCTTTTTTCAAATAATGGGAAAACATTGGGTTAGTGTTAAGTTTGGGGAAGAAAATTGGTCAGGATTAGGTTAAGAAAAAATTAAAAAAAAATTGGTGCAAAAATTATTGAAGTCCAAAAATCGTAATTTTTTAATGAAAAAATTGTTAAAGATTGCCAAAAAATCATAGTTTTCTTGATTTACTCATAATTTTCCACTCTAAAAACATTAGTAAAAATCCAAATCTTGTAAGATATTGCAACCTGAGCAACTACTAGCTATCATCAGTTTGATAGGCCAGGTGCAAACCCTTCTTTCATTCCTATTGCATTTAAAATTTGTTATGATCTACATCTTGTCCCAGTCGTGCTAATTGAACATTGTTGTTGATAAACTTCAGGCATCAGCAAGAAAACTATTATAGTGCTTGCTATTTCACATGTGGAAGGTATTTGGATGATATCATGTAGAATTTTGTTGTATCGCAACCACATTAATAGCAGGTTGTAGGAATATTATGTGTACGTTTTTATGAGGAAACTCAAGGGATATAAGACAATGCAATTTTTTTTTATTGTGGTTTCAAATTAATTAATTCTACAATTTTTAATATAATTATCTTAAGTATGGTTTTAAATTAATTCTACAATTTGTAGGCCTTGGGCGTTCTCAAACAGCTCCTAGCAAATTTCATCATTGTGACGGTCAACTAGATGAGAACAACAATCTCAATCTAGGTAGGTCTAAGACAAAGAAAAAGGAGAGTCAGAAGCATAATACAAAACCATCTGACATGCAATTGGACAAGATATTTGAGCATGAAAAGGTATAGTGCTTGACTGAATTTATTTTTATCAAAGCTACATATTTAATATTGATGTTCAGTAGGAAAGAAAAGTTCCCTAGAAGGATCATTATTTATTAGTTTAGTACTTTTCATTGAACATTACTGCATTGGTCCTAGGGCTGGCCTTTAAGCTCATAATTTTATCCACATTCTTTGTTTCACATTTTATTGATTTAACAATCTATACATGACTCAAGAGCACCTTCACAGAAAGCAAAAAAATGATGCATGGTAGTTAACATGCATTGTTTAATGAAATTGTAATCACGTGACAATACTATTATCATTTTAGTGTACTAAAATGAATTTTTATTAGTATGCTTAAATTTTAAGTAATCACACAGGAGAAACGGGTCCACTAATTTTCATAATTTATGTTCACTTCTATTAATTTAAGTATATTTTGTAGTGAAATAAGAGTCCACTTAAAGATGCTAGGCACAGACATAGGTTTTGGGTGTAAAGATTAGAATTGGCCATGTAAACCAATTATGGATAATGTTTTGCTCCATATTTTTCACTTCTATGCTCATTATGATAGTAATTGTATCATAGCTAAGCTAGCTTATTTTAGGTCCACAATTCGACAAATAAGAGGATTGGTAGGTCAAGTAGCAATTTTAAAAAAATCTTTAAGTTTAATCTGGCAAAGTTTCATAATACAAACATTTTATTAAGTATTACACACTATATTGTGTAGAAACTAATCAACTTCCAATGGGTATATTACTATTTTTTGTTAGTGAACTGGTAAATGTTTCACTAATTATAGGTTCTCATCAAATAGTGTGGCCAATATGTGGGTTGGCTTGTGGTTGTATGAGTGTGCCTCTTTTACAAGTACATGTATTTCTATTCTCTTTTGAACAAATCAATATTTGCAAAATAGTGTGTTATTTTCTTTCTTTTAGTAACATGTCTTTGTTGCTAGTCCTTCATGGATGGAAGACACCGAATTCATATGTCATACTCTGATAGATAGTTTGGGATAGCTGAGCTTATTGTGTATGCATTACTCTCTATGTATATGTGAATGTTTATTAATGCAAACCATACATAGAGAGTCTTTTTAGGTTGTCTATGTGTGCAGCTATGCAACTTTACACATCTAGAATTCATGACATGAATGACAATCTTCAAAATTTATTTTACTTTCAAAACATAAATCTCTTACATGCTCTAATTATTCACAATTTGTTATGGTGCAACTTACACACATTCTGCCAATCCTGGCAATAAAAAATGTATAGATATCTATAATAAAATTCTTTGGTTTATGGCTCATACCACAAATGTTGTTTTGGTCTATCCAATTAATTTGAAAGGTGGTTGTAGAGAGTAGTTAAAGGATCTTGACTGACTCCAAGATTAGCAAAAATGTCTTCTATCACATTTAAATGGAGTGTGCAATTTTAAAACCTAACTTTGACAAACTTAAGAGCCTAGCAAAAGAGCTTCTTTTACACAATGCCTCAACCTCCAATCAGGAAAGGAACATTGTAAATGACTTTAATTTATTTAACAAGAAGGACTCACAATTCTAGTATATGAAATCATAGACACTTACTAAAAGAAATTGAAAGAAAAATAAGGAGTAGGGGCCCACATATTGTTCTGTGATACTTATGAAATGCTAAACACACCTTAAATATAACCTACACACATATTTGTTATATTTAACAGTTGTAACTACTAAGCTCATGTTTTTGAAGTTTAAACTTTAAAATTAATTTAGACATTTTATCTCGCGACTTCCAATTTTATCATGTTCTGATCTTCTTTGGGTAATAATTTGCAATTTTGGACAATTTTATATTATCTTTTAATAGATTTATATTTATTTTTGGACAAATGTATAGACACCACAATGTATATGGGAGGTCCTTTGCTTATGAAAATGCATGCATCCACTATATGTAGATGCTTTTTTAATGTAAAATTGTAAGTGGATTTTCATGATAGTGGTTATTGGTTAAATATTTTTAGGTAGAAGGAAATATAGTGCATATAATGAAGGCATTGGCTAGTTGCCTCGGAGTAGCACAAAGTCTGATTGAAGATGATTCACTTCAACTTTTATTTCAAATGGTTACAAAAGGGGAAAATATTGGTACACTTCCTTTGTACATAGTTCAACTTCACCGACATGCTATGCAGGTTAGATTTAGCAATAATTTATGCCAATTCTAGGAATAATATGAGGGTTTCCTTTGAAATTTTGAGCTCTCTTAATTATAAGATTTTAATTACCATTTTAGTTGTAACGTAGATACTTCGTCTCCTTTTGGTCAATGATAATGGAAGCACAACCAAGTACATTCATACTCGGCATTTGGTGTGTTTTCTGATGACTAATTAGGCTTATTAATTCAATGTATTGAGCAGTCAAATAATCATTCAATGGATGAATGGCCTTGAACTTATTATGGATTTATAACTTGTTAAATATTTGATTTCTATGGATTTTAATTTTCTAAGAAAAAGTGCATGTTGTTCTTTTTTATTATTAGAGTTATTTGTTTATCTAGGGGCAAAGATAAAATGATTTTTTTTTATTTCAAGTTTCAAAATTATTTTTATCAGTCATTTGTTTCCTAGCTAGATTTTTCTTTGTGGGTTCTTGGTCATTGCTATCTTGGAACCATTCCATTAATTCTCAAAATACATCTAATCAAATGGCTAATGTAGATAGTGAACGAAGAGGAAGGTCTCTATATTGTTGCAAATATTACGAATTTGAGGTATACTTTGATTGTTATTCAGGCATTTGATGCTAAAGTTGGCTCATTCATAATATTTCTCCATCAGAACTATTCCACTTTTTGCTATGTCATATTTTAGATTCATAAATATGGATACAATTTCTAGCTCAAGTGATTTATCTTTAATACACATGTTATTCTTATTCATTACTAGTAGAGTGACATGGATCAAGCATCTAATAGGATGGGGCTAGGCCAAGTTAAAAATATTGGTATTGTTGAAAATAAAAGATATAGTCAAAATAAGCTTGCCAAAGATCAAGTCCACCTACAGTAGGGGATATAGATGACCTGGAGAGTTGACCTAGGGGGTAGACTTGGTGAACAAACTTAAAGAGTCAACTTGGTGAGCATACTTGAATTATCAGCTTGGCAAGTTCACTTGGGGAGCTAACCTAGTGATCTGACATGGTGAGTGGGCTTAAAGTGGCGACTTGGTGGAAAAAGTTAGCAAGCCAACTTAGCGATGCCACTTGGAGAGGTGACTTGGTGAGTTGACTTGGTGAGAAGACTCAAAGACTAACCTTGATGAGGCACTTTGGTGGGGTGACTTGATGAGTGAACTCAAAGTCAACTTGGTGAGCATACTTGAATAGTCAACTTGGTGGGGTGACTTGGCAAGCCCACCTAGCAAGCATACTTGAACAGTCGACTTGGTGAGCCAACCAAGTGAGCTGACATGGTGAGTGGGCTTAGAGAAGCAACTCAGTGGGGCAACTTGGCAAACACACATAATAAGCCAACTTGCCGAGGCAAGGTGGTAAAACCACTAGGTGAGCCAACTTGGTGAGCTGACTTAAAGAGTCAACTCGTTGAGGTGACTGGATGGGGGTGACTTGGTGAGTTGACCTAGGGGGCAGACTTGGTGAGCAAACATAAAGAGTTGACTTGGTGAGCATACTTGAATTTTTAACTTGGCAAGCTGACTAGGGGAGTTAGCCTAACGAGCTAACATGGCGAGTTGACTTAAAGTGGCAAGTTGGTGGGGCAAGTGGGAGTGACTTGGTGAGCTGACCTAGAGAGTTGGCCTAGGGGGTGGACTTGGTGAACAAACTTAGAAAGTCAAATTGGTGAGTGTACTTCAATTGTCAACTTGGTGAGCTGACTAGGGGAGCTGGCCTGACAATCTAACATGTTGAGTGGGCTTAAAGTGGCAACTTGGTAGGGCAAGTTGGTGAGTTGACTTAGCAAGGCCACTTAGAGATGCAACATGGTGAGCTAACTTGGTGAGAAATCTCGATGAACAGACCTAAAGATTGACCTTGATGAGGCACTTTGGTGGGGTGACTTGATGACCGAACTCAAAGAGTCAACTTGGCAAGCATACTTGAATAGTCGACTTGGTGGGGCAAGTTGGTGAGCTGACTTGGTGAGTCCACTTAGTAAGGTGAGATGGTGAGTCGACTTGGTGTGGCGACTTGGTGAGTTCACTTGGTGAGCAAACTTAAAGTCTAACCTTGATGAGGTGCTTTGGTGGAGTGACTTGATGAGAAAACTTAAAGAGTCAACTTCGTGAGCGTACTCCAATAGTCAACTTGGTGACATGACTTGGTGGGTTGGCTTGGCAATCTGACCTAGCATGCATACTTAAATAGTAGACTTGGTGAGTTGACTAAAAGAGTCAACTCATTGAGGTGACTGGGTGGGAGTGACTTGATGAGCTGACCTGGAGAGTTGACCTAGGGGATGGGCTTGGTGAGAAAACTTAAAGAGTCAACTTGGTGAGCGCACTTGAATTGTCAACTTGGTAAGAAAACTTGGGGAATTGGTGGGACATGTGGGCGAGCCAGCTTGGTGAGGCAACTTGGAAAGCTAACTTGGTAAGCGGATTTAAGGACTGGCCTTGATGAGGTGCTTTGGTGGGGCGACTTGATGAATGAACTCTGAGTCAACTTGGTGAGTGCACTTGAATAGTCGACTTGGCAAGTCTACTTCAATTGTTAGCTTGGCGAGCTGACTTGGGGAGTTAGCCTGGTGATCTAACATGGTGAGTGGGCTTAAAGTGGAAACTTGGTGGGGCAAGTTGGTGAGCTGACTTAACGAGGCCACTTAGAGACATGACATGGTGAGCTAACTTGGTGAGCAAGCTTGATGAGCGAACCTAAAGACTAACCTTGATGAGGCACTTTGGTGGGGTGACTTGATGATCGAACTCAAAGAGTCAACTTGGAAAGCATACTTTCACTAGTATATTTGGGTTCATTTTTTGACCTTTATTGGTTGAATTTTTGACCCAAATTTTGACCAAATTTGTTGAAATTTTTCTACTTGAAATTTTGACCAACTCACTAGTACATGATTTTTCTCAATCATATAAGTTCTTCATATTAGTTACTATCAATTTTTTTTAGGAATTCTATAAAATAGTTCACATGCCTTGCGTATGATATGACATTTTGCATGCATCTTGCACTCTCTCATCTGGCTAATGATGGATTATGCAGAGTGATCTGAAACCATGATGCTAAAAAACACACAATCAAATCCAAAATGAACTTGTGCTACAAATGGATTGTTGAAATATGATATTGGTAAAATTGCATGCATGTCTACCAGGACAATCATAACTGAAACATATGTTTGTCTTGGTAGACATGAATGCAAAATTAACAATATTAGATTTCCACAATCCATTTGTAGTGCAAGTTCATTTTGGATTTAATTGTGTGTGTTTTTTAGAATCATGGTTTTAGATCACTCTGTGTAATCCATCATCAACCGAATGAGAGAGTGTAGGATGCATGTAAAATGTCATATCATAGGCAAGACATGTGAGCTGTTTTATATAGAATGCCTAAAAAAAATTTACACCTACCTATTGATGGAAATTTCCACCTTCATTGGTCAAAATTTCCACCAACGCCTAGGTTTTTTCTACCTTTGTTGGTGAAAATTTCCACCAATGCCTAAATTTTTTTCTACCTTTGTTGGTCAAAATTTCCACCTTCATTGGTCAAAATTTCCACCAATGCCTAAATATTTTTCTACCTTTGTTGGTTGAAATTTCCACCAATGCCTAAATATTTTTCTACCTTTGTTGTCAAAATTTCCACCAACACCTAAATTTTTTTCTACCTTTGTTGTTCAAAATTTTTACCAATGCATAATTTTTTTCTACCTTTGTTGGTCAAAATTTTGACCAATCCCTGTATGAACTTAGACAATGGATTTGGTGGGTTTTCAACCAATAGATTGCCAGTGAGTTGGTTGAAATTTCAACCAAAAAAATATCGACCAATGGGTTGGTCAAATTTGGTCAAAAATTTGACCAATAAAGGTCAAAAAATGAACCCAAATGTACTAGTGTAGCAGTATACAAAAAGCCAAATCCTTCGGTGCCATTCACATACCTTAGGACCCTCTTTTCCACTTGCCAATGGGAATCCCTTGGAGTTTTCATAAATATGAAAATTAGACTTATTGCATGCATTATATCAGGTCAAGTTGTTGTCAAATACATTAAGCTTCCAACCATACTTTTATACAATGTTGGATTCACATTGCTGCTGCAATCTTCCTTAGACCTATAGCTATTGGTGTTGGGGTTTCCTTGTTGATTTGCATTTTAAATATCTCCAAGATCTAATCTACATATTTTTCTTGAGAGATAAAGATTCTATCATGCATTTTTTTCACTTCTATGCCTAAAAAATACTTCAAGATACCAAAGTCTGTCATTTCAAACTCACTTTTTATGGCCTCTTTGAAATCAACAATGAGGAAATTATCATTTCTAGTAAAAATCAAGTCATCTATATAAAAGAAAATAATTAAAACTTTACTGTCAGCTACCTTTATGTAAAGAGTGGGCTTAGCATCACTTTTTCTAAAGCTATTGCTCATCAAATACAAGTCAATCCTATTATACCATGCCCATGGAGCTTGTTTCAGCCCATAAAGAGCTTTGTTCATCCTACTCACTTTTTTTTCCTCACCCAAAACTTCATAACTGAGTGGCTGCTCCACATACACCTCTTCTTTCAACAATCCATTCAAGAAGGAAGACTTCACATCCATTTGAAATACCTTCTATTTGTGTTGGGCTACAATTGCTATGATAGTGCACACAGTTTCCATTCTTGAAACTAGGGCACATGTCTTATCATATTCTCTTCCATATTATTGTTTGTACTCCTGGACCACTAATCGTGCCTTATGCCTATCTATTTTTCCTTTAACCTTGCACTTAATCTTATAGACCCATTTGACTCTAATAACTTGCTTCTTGAGAGGAAAAACAGCTAGCTCTGATGTCTCATTTCTCTCTATTACATCTATATCCTTATCCATGGCCTTATACCATTTCTTTTCCTTCATAACTTGCTCAAAATAAATTGGATCACTATGAGAAAATAATGCAAAATTTACACTCTCATCAAATTCCTCGTAATACCTTTTATCTTGGTATATCTCCCTTAGACTCTTGGTCTTTCTTGGAAATAAGGATGTGAGAGTGGGATCTAAATTTTCACTACTATCATTGCTATTATGTACATGTTGTACATCAATTTGGAGCTATCTATAGCTACTCATAGCTAAATATTTGATTATCATTTGTTGCTTGCCTTTCTACCTATTTTTGTCAGCAACACTCCAGAGCTATCCAAAGCTCTCTATATTTGTTGTTCCTTCATCTTGATAATCACCAACTTCATCTTATTCATCAATAATTGACACTTTACTTGAAGTGTTTGGATATTTATCCATTGAACCATCCCATGACTAATTCTCAATGAACTCTACACCTCTTGAGATGATGATCTTCTCAGTGACATGGTCATACAATTTGTATGCCTTTGATTCTGAACTATAACTAGTGAAGATGCACTTCACACTCTTGTCATCCAACTTTTTCCTTTTATCCTTTGGTACGTGTGCATATGCTACACACCCAAACACCTTTTAAGTGCTCAACAGTCCATCTATGTCTTGCCCATGCCTCAAGAGGAATCTTGTCATAGACTACCTTTGTTGGACACTTATTTGTCAAATATACAACTATTGCTACAACCTCTGCCTAGTATTTAGTTGGGAGTCCTTTTGATTTCATCATGCTCTTTGCTATCTCAAAAATGGTCCTATTCTTCCTCTTAGCCACTCCATTTTTCTACAGAGTATAGCTAGTTGTAAGCTTCTTCTTGATGTTATTTTTTTTTTGCAAAAATTCACAAAATAATTGGAGGTATACACCCCCCTCTATCTAACCTTAAGACCTTGACATAATGTCCACATTCTTTTTCATCCTAGGATTTAAACTCTAGAAACTTATCAAATGCATCAGATTTATTTTTCAAAAAATATACCCATGCCCTACAGCTGAAATCATCTATGAATGTTATAAAATAAGTACTCCCCCCCAATAGAAGTGGTTTTTATATGACCAAAAAAATTATAATGCACCAGCTCTAATGGTGCCTTTTCCCTTCTAGAATTAAAGGGAAGCCTATGTTTCTTACTCAAAACACAAGTCTCACACTTCTCACATGACTCTACAATATTTTGCAAACCATCTACCATTCTTTTCTTAGACAATAAATTTAAATTAGCATAACCAAGATGCCCATACCTAAGATGCCATAGCTTGGAGGGGTCTTCAATCGTGTTCTTTAGAGCTGATTACCGATGTACTAATGTACATGCATTCTTCGGAAGTGCAACAACAATTCAAGAAGAGAAACATGTCTCTATCCTCAAGGCAAACATTTGGTTCCTTGTTATTTGGACTACTGCAAGAATCTTCTTACTCCCATCTTTCTAATGAATGACACACTTTTCATTTTCCATCAACACTTTGTATCCATTTTGAATGAGTTTTCCAACACTCATCAAATTGTGCTTCATATACCTAGGGAAAAATAAACATTTTGAATTTCTTTCTTCTCACCTTGCTTGGTGTGGACCATGATATATCATTTTCCCATAATAGGGATGGTTCTATTATTCCCCATTCTAATTTTAGATTTGAAATTCTTATCAATAAATGAAAATAGACTTTCATTACCACTCATGTGGTTGTTGCATCACTATCCAAATACCATACCTTAGGGCTACCTTCTTCACCAGTGTTTCACATAATGAAGGTTGTGGGATTGTTTACTTCACTCACATTGACATCAACCACATTTGCATTCTGCCTTGACTAATCACCTTTCTTTTTCCAGCATTCACTCCACATTTCTCTTATTGGAGTTGTAATTTTTCTTACCTCATCTAGAGTTTCTTTAAGATATGCTCGCTCCCTCTTGGTTGCCTGCTCATCCTGAGCTTTCTCCTCCAGCATTTCTTTGTCCATAGCTGCCACAACCTCTACCTCTAGAGCCTCTACTAGAGATATTTCTTCCTCTCCCCCTACCTCTTGTACTGGCTTGAGCTTTAAAAGCTTTCTCTTGGGAAGATGTTGTTGATCTATTGATCCAATACTCATGGGTTTGGAGAATACCCATCAACTCATCCATTGTCAAAGTGGTGAGGTCCTTTTCCTCTTCAATGGTTATCACAAGATTATCATATTTTGGGGATAGACTTCTCAATATCTTTTCCACTATTCTCTACTCCTCATAATCTTCTCCATTTGATAACAAGTGGTTTATCAAACTAGAGATCCTTGAGCTAAAGTTTGCAATAGACTAATTATCCTTCATTTGAAGGTTCTAAAGTTTGCTATCTTGGAAAAAATTTCCTCTATCATGGCTACTTTAATCAAGCTTAAAGGTTTTGCATCCTTCCTTCTTGACTCCTTTAGTTTGATTCTTTTGATTGTTGGTGAGGGCAGCACACTATGTTGGGTCTGTCACATCATTGAACCCATTTACTACAAACCCCCACAAGTAATTTGAAACCATAATGGTTCTCATCTTCTTTACCCAAGTGTCCTAATTTTGTCCATTAAAGGATAGTGGTTTTTGCCAAGTCTTTCCTTCATCTCTAGCCATGTCTCTTACACAATAAACTTAAATACCCAAAAAAGATAAATGCCCAAACTCACAAGGATGTGGGGTCTAAAAGCTTTGATACTATGTCAGATAACCAAAATAGGTGTATAGCTAGCATGTTAACCCCAAGAAACTCAAAAAATGAAGGAACAAATCACTTGGTCAATTTAGGAGTTACTCAGTAAAATCACAAATCAAGAGTAAGATGAGTAAATGTTGACACCTAGTAAAACGTAGCGTGTTAACCCACACAAAAAATACAAATAGTATACTAGAAATAATGCACGAGCAAGAACATAGATGATGTTCTATTCTACCAATGACCAAATGTACAATGGAATAAACAAGAAAGGAGACAATACAAGTGCAATAGGCTAGAAATATGCAAGATCGATTGATTGCTTGCTATTAACCAGAAATGAACTATTACAGATCTGAAATGTAAAAACTACAACTGAAATAAACTTGTAGCAAGTCCCTTCATAGAAAGATGCCTAGAGTAATAAACTACTTCAATAGGTCCAATCACTCAGAAAAAACTAAACAAACTTCTAACTTGTGTTGTTGCATACTTTAAAAATACTCTTTGTTGTTGTTGCTCTATAAGACTCCAAATCACATAGAATATCCACTCTTCTTATTTTTTTTGGAATGAAAGAACATTCCCTCCTTTTGTCATTTTGCTGCTCATAGATTTTCCCCCTCAATTTCAAAATTTAAACTCACCTACCTACATTGAATGCATATGGTTATTGGAATTGCAAAACAAGGGATGCTAGGTTGGTAGGTGGGCACAAGACAACAAAAAATCATTAAATATTCCAATAGTTAATTCTTCATAAATATGCCATTACAATATGTAGTTTCATACATTCCTGAGCTACTTTTCATATAACTTTGCATAGCTACTAGTCATACAAGTTCACAATCTACATGAAGCACTGTGTTGTATAGATATGGACTTTTTGAGAGTAAGTGAGCATTAGATACACATTGCAATATTGAATAATAGAAAATATTGGACTAATACTTATGGGTTTGTTGAACATAGGCATCACATAGAATACTATAGATTATAGTTTTTCTAATAAGATCATATTTGATATATTGATAGAAAAAATAAGATAAATAAGTTTTGTAGTTGTGCCATGTTAGATGATGTGAAACCATCTTCATTAGTTGATGGATTACAGTCTCCAATAGTCTTTTTTAATCACAACTACAATTACTATACTAATTTCTTTTTTTTCTTTTTTCAGTAATGCCTTTGCATGCAGAATTATCAAATCTTAATATAAGTAAATCTTTTGTTTCGACAATCATTTTCAAGGGGAAATAAAATTGCAAGGGCTCAGTACATAAGTCTCTTTTATCTTTATTCCTAATAGCTTCCTTTAACTACTATAGTATTCATTCAAACATTCATAGCCTTTTCTTTGTGTGTGTGCAGATCTTCAATCTTCTTGTCAAACAACAAAAGGTACAACTGCATAAAACTTTCCTTTTCATAGTGGAAATGTCATTGTTGACTATAAACTATTCCATTCATTTCTTAATGGTCTATCTCTAGACCATGATCTATCTTTAGGTAGTTCCATGTGCCTCTTATTTTTGGATGACCTCCTATTATGTTGTGAATTTTTAAATCTTAGAAATTGAGAGTGTTTCGAACTAAGATATTTTGGCATAGAAAACTAAGAAATCCTTGATGACATATTTGTTCAAATGGTACAACAGTGTTGAATACTTTTACAAGCTATTATTTGAAACTTCTTATCAAATTATTTTTCTTGAATCTATGGAAATGTATATAATTGACAAGATTAAGATATCTTAAAAAATATCATGACACACAATCCCTAAGTTAAAGTCACCTTTAGTTTGATTTGGTGGATACATGTGCACATGTCTTTTCTCTCAATGGTTGAACACATTTGAGAATGCTTCTCACACACCATTCTAAGATTCAAATAAATAGGTTAACTACTCTAGAACCAAATCAACATATCAATGTATTTATTTAAATGATTTGTATCAATGCAACTTCTCACTTTTAAACTTGCAACATTTGCTTCAACAACTCATGAATTAACTAATTTTTCCTTCCATTCAAGTATTTAATATACAACAATGAGAGAAACCTCAAATCATAAAAGGCATGTTTGAAATCTCCATATTTTTCAAATGCATTGTTGTAATCAAATATAGAACAAGATAAAACTATACCAACTTAGATAAAAAGTGAAGGAGTTCTTTGAAAGTCTACCTATTTATCACGACATGCAAGGTGGATGGGATAAGCTATAGACTAAATTTCTCCAAAACAATTGCAATGAGGGTATATTGTTTCCTTGCTTCTTGCAATGTAGTGAATAGCAAGAGTAGCACTAGCCAGACTTATGTCAATAATGAAGCTCTTTCTATGCAAGCAAAATCATAGAACTCATGTTATACAGATTGAAAAGGGAACATAAACTTAACATTTCCCTATGCTTATTTTTAACACAATGTGTCTTTGACAACTTTTTGCAACAAGAATACTTGGATTTGATCTAATCTACTATCTAAATACAATGATATTTTGGTATAAGCTATAATAATCTAGGCAACACGTTTAATGTGGAATGGGAAAACAATATGGAACTAAAGAAGGGACTTTAGTTTAAGTTGTTAGTATAGGTAAATAAAAACATATTAAATTTCTTTGTTTATGCCTTGTGTTGGTAAATAGGTTTTTCTTTCCTTTTACTCTTTTGGATGCCCAATGTTTGTGAACAACAACTAATTACAATAGTTGGAAAGTTGTTACTAAGTGACTAACTTCCCTCTGAATTCTTAGGTACAGCTCCCTCTTGTGTTTGTAATTTGAAATGAATTATGTTTTATTTATAAATCTAAAATGGGGTATGTTCTTAACCCGAGAACAGGAAGGGTGAATCAAACTAGGCCAAAACACGAACTTACTTAGAGAAGAATTTGGATTTTAGGATTAGTCAAGTTTATGGATTCACACATCTTATGAACCTACAAAGCTTAATGATTTGGTGATGTATACTATCTACAAATAAACTAATGTTAGCAAGATCTTAGTTCTAAGAATGGAAAAGGCATAACTTGAAAGAAAGAATGGAAAGGGATTTCTCTTGAACTTCAAATAACAATACTATTATCTTAAGCTCAAAATTTCAAAACAAGGGAACAAAGCTCTATTCATTCCTTGATTCAATTCTGACAAAAAGAGAAAACATAAAACTAATATAGAAATGAATGGAATAGAAAATGATTGACACAAAATACCCTCAAATTGTCTTTGCAACATCAAGTATTTCACACCAAAAATTAGCTAACCTTTTATTAATCTTTCAAATCAATACATAATGGATTTTGAGATGACCATTACAAATGCGACTCAAATTGGTTCATCTCCTCAAAATTGACAAATGGCAAGGAATTAATTTGTTAGTTACAATCATTATGTCAAAATGTGAAAGGGTGGGATATGAATCACTTTGCCTTCTTTCCTTTTTCTAATTTTTCCTTGTAAGCCTTGGCAACAACAATGATTGGAATCAACTCCTTGTGCCTATGAACATGGAAGTTAGTGTATCTTAAAAGTCACTTGGAATGCTCTCTAGTTAAATCTTTGATGACATTCAACTACTCATGTATTTCTTGCATAGCCACATGTATACACCTGCCAAGTTTTTGGAGCTTGAACACTTTTCTCTGATGATTGGAAGATATCTCTATCAAGCCATCTAGATAACTAGAGAATTTCTTTTGAATGATGACTCGAATGATCCCTTTTCCTTTTCCACTATCTTGGGAATTTGTATGTAGACCTCTTAATAGTTCATAGTCTCTATCTTGATCCTTTTGTACTTTAGCTTTCATTTCCTCCAGTTCTTCCTCTTCCACCAAGATCATTTTAGATTTGAATTGCATTCTTAGCTATTCAAATAAAGGCTCATCTCCTCTAGGTAGAATCTTTACTTCCATAGCTTACTTAACCTTCATATGGATAATCATCTTCAGTAAAGAAATGCAATCTTCACTCTTGGCTTTCTCTGCTACTAGGGTGGCTCGATTGGTTGAGATATTATCCTTCTCTACTTCGAGCCTCAGTATTGCATTGCCTATATGCTCTATAATTTCAAATTCTTCTGACTTTAGTTTTCTAATCCACTCTCTACCAATCTATTTGAAGTGATTTTCTTCTTGTATCTAGGAGATGAGAGCTTAAATTTTAGTAGTTGTAGGATCGCTGGTGATTGACATTCCTAAGATGTTTGCTAATAGGGTGAGTAACTTCTTGATGAAGTCATTAAGCTCATGAATCTCTACCTTCATTCTAACTTTTTCTATCTTAAGGCTTTTGAGTTGTCCCTCTATCACATCATTTTTTGACTTCCATAGGCCTTCTTTAGTATCATGTCTTACTTCTCCAAGATCCACAAAATGCAATGTGAAATCATCTACAAACATGTCTTTGATTCTCCCTTCTGTAGTGGGCTTGGCAATCTCCATAGTTAGATGCCTTATGTCAAGATCTTGTCTAAGAATTGATAGGGTCTTCTACTTCTTTAATTTACTCAATGCTAATCTAGAGTGTATAGCCAGAGATAAGGTCTCCTTATTGGGAACTCCCTCTTCTTTCCTCTTCCTTTTTATGTCCAAGGTGTCCTCTAGCCATGACTCTATGCCAATCACCTTGGATGTAGTCCTAATTGTGTCTATATTGAACATCTTTCTTTTGATTGGGATAAATGTCTCCATATATAAATAGGAAGGATTCTTTGGGGCCTATGAAATGAGCTTTGAAGATTTAGGGCCTTTCTTTGCTTATGTAGTCTTATCTATTACTTCATCAAGCTCAATAGATTCACTTTCACTGCTTCCACCATCTCCATGATCCACCACTTGTACTTGGAGACTACTTGGTAGGAGTAGTCACTCATAGATGGGATCAAACTACTATGGGGTGAGAGAGCAACTATGACTAAACCATCTTTTACTTCCTCCTCCTTCTTCTCAACTTTTGTTGCAATCCTAATTATTGGTAGAGAGTCATCCCGACAAGTTTTGGCAAGAGGAATGCTATTGTTAGGAGGTTGATCACCTCCACCTAATGGTTGTGATGGCCCTTGAGTAATAGACAAGGTTGCACCTAATGTACCACCTTGGGAAGAGGAAGCTACTGCAACTTTTGGGGAAGCTTGAATAGATGTGCCTTTGCTCCAACTCATCTCAGTTATGGTCCATTTGACCCATTTTTTAGTCCTCTTGTAGATTCAAGCCATCATTATATCTAGCTCTTCCCCGGTGTCTCCATAAGGCTTTAAGATTATTAGAGTGCCTCTAAGCTTGGTCAAGTAAGTGTTGCTATGCATGTTTTGGCCCTTGTTCTCCACCCCTTCTACATCAATGTTGACATTGTACATCTTCACTTGATCAACTTATCTGTCAAAGGCTCGATCATGGCTCTCATACTCATCCTTATAGTCAACCCAGTAATCCTCAATGGTGGTGATATTCTTAATTACACTTTCTATTTGTAGAACATCTATAGCATACCCATTTGGGTTGAACATGGGCCTCAAGACTTTGTACATGTCTAGCTTGTACTTCATCTCAAATACTTTCAACATGTTCTTGGCATTAGAGTAGGTATTGCAATTGAAAGCCCCCACCTTCATGGGGAATTCATATCCTTTCTTCTTCAAGCTCCCACTCAATATGTTCATTTCAATGTCTTGCCGCACAATCTCAATCAACACAAGCATGTCACTAGGATACCTTGGTAGCTTCAAGGGGAATCCATCAAAAGTTGTAAGACATAAATAAGAAAAATATGAGAATTGAATGAAATAACTCCCAAATTAGCTGATGGTGGCCATGGCTTCAGTACTAAATCTCCTTTTTGGACATCCCTATAGCTCCTTGCAAATCCTCATGGTGAATACATCGTTTATTTCACATACTCTACATAACTATTATGTAACTTTAAGCATGGATAAAACTCATAAGATTTCACATCGTCAAGAAAATTTTCTACTCTTGGGAGGCCTGGCCATAATTGCAATGAGGCCAACATATAGATGAGGAAAGTAGATATATAGAATGTATTATAAAATTTGGCTCCAGCGAGAGCATTGGATAGAATTTTTCTTACCTCATGAGCTTAATAAATGTATTGAGTGTCAAAGTAAATGACTTGTACTAAAAGAAAATATTGCTCAACAAAATTCAATGCTTCTACCTCACTTTTCAACCTATGTAGGAGAACTAGAATATTAATAATCTCTAGTTTGAGGTTAGTCCCAAACAAGGTTTTAGGGACTTTACTCTTAGTACTCTATGGTTTTTGGAACCATGTCTACATGATTTCTTCCCCCAGATCATCTTCTTTGTGGAGAACTCAAAGATGGCTCCCCCAAAGGTCAAGTCTAAGAATTCTTACCATTCTAGCACACAAAAGCAATTGAACACCGCTTTCCTATCAATTGATATCAACATTGTGTCATCAACCAACACAATTTTCCTTGTCTCTAGGTTGTAATGATGTATGCACTTGTAGATTAGCTCCAGGGCTTCAACTACAACCAAAAAAACTAGTGGCTTTGAATTCACTATGATTTTACTCTCTTTTGAAAATTCTCCATATCATACAAGCAAAGAGAAGTGTTTGTGAAATACTACAATTAGGATTTGATTTTGGTTAATCCATCAAAATCGGTGAACATAGTTGCCATGACTTTGAGAACAAGATTTGAATTAAGAAAGTGGGAGGAATGGCTAATGCAATAATCATTGGCTTTTCAAAAATCTATGTGCATTAATAGAATAACAGTTCAAAGAAAGAGTAGTAGTTCGTTCAACTATTTATGTTTCTATATATGAGAGTTTTAATTCATCCATTGATCTTTAGAATTTGTGCCACACAAATAAATTTTAGAGGATACCCATTGATTATTAAATGTGAGGGTTTAACAAGAATCTAGAGGTCTTTTCACTATTTTTTTGGGCTCAACAATAACTTTCTATACCTCCATGACTTACTTTCCCATTTTCCTTTAAGTTTCGAGAAGTTACCATGAGGGTACTCTATGGGAGAATGTCTGCCAAGTTAGATCCTGACTATTATTTCTTTTTTGTAATATTTAAGTTCACTTTATTATCATTATAAGACATTCTAAACATGACTTGTGAATCCAATTTGACACATTAACTTGATTCTCATTGGAATTCGAGAAACTATCCTCATGAGTTGAAAACCTACTGAGGAGAAGACAGTTTCCACTTCTTTGTTAATGTTTTCTTTCTTAGTCAAACTTTTGGACAATTGCCACTCTTGAAGTTAGAAATGTCTAAATGAGATGTGAAGACCTTTTTGAGGACCACTTAATGTTCCTTTTCATTCCAAACTAAATTTTTGGAAAACCAACTTCATGGGTTGAAAACCCGCCAAGGAGAAGCCACTTTTAAGTTTTTCGCCGAGGATGACTACGAAGGTCACAATGAATTTGAACCACATTTGGGAGTCATAATTTTTAATGAAAACATGATTCAATGCAATATTCCTTGTTACTTGCATATTTTTGATCTATGTGTGTCATTTAGTGATGCAGGAGCATCCTATGTTGCCTTGTTATCCTGCTCTTTTTTTTTTTGTTCATTCTACAATTCCTTCATGTGCCTAGTAGTCCTTCACGTGCCTAGTAGTTCCTTCATGTGCCTACTAGTCCTTCATGTGCCCAACAGTTCCTTCATGTGCCTAGTAATCCTTCATGTGCCTAGCAATTCCTTCGTGTGCCTAGTACTCCTTCATGTGCCTAGTAGTTCCTTCATGTGCCTAGTACTCCTTCATGTGCCTAGGAGTTCCTTCATGTGCCTAGTAATCCTTCATGTGCCTAGTAGTTCCTTCATGTGCCTAACAATCTAGTTTCCTTCATGTGCCTAGCAATCCAATTTCCTTCATGTGCCTAGTAGTGTAGTTTCCTTCATGTTCCTAGCAATCTAGTTTTCTTCATGTGCCTATGTTGAGTTACTATAGCAATTCCTTCATGTGTTGAATTACCATAGCAATTTCTTCATCTATCAAGTTACCTAGTGTATGCTAAGTGACTCTTCATGTGCCGAGTTACCTAGTGTATGTCAAGTGTTTCTTCATGTGCCGAGTTACCTAGTGTATGCCAAGTGCCAGTAATTGGACATGATTTTTGTGGGCCGACTTGCAAGATTTATTTTGTTCATGACATTTATATTAAGATCTTTTCTTGGGATGAGTCTAGACCATTGTTGGGTTGGCCTTCCTCTTATGTAATGTTCTAGAATAATTTGTAATCCATTTTGGCAAGTATATATAGAGTACTTAGGCTTAGAGTTAGGCAAGTTTTTAAGAAGAAGATTTGAGAGTAGAACTGAAGGTGCAAATTTTCTATTTGATCTTTGTAAGTGAATGTATTATAATTGGCCATAACCTAGAAGGCCTTATAATTGGGCATGTATGAATATGTTTTTATCAACCAATAAAAGTATTTCACTCTTCTTCCTCCTTTGGTTGCTATTCCTCGTGTTTGCTTCCATTGTGTTAACTCTTGCAGGGTGGTTTGGATAGCTGGGTGAGACTTTGGCCCTAGTTATTTTCTCCCTTGCCTACATCATTTGGTATTAGAGCTTGAGGTTCATCCTTGTGGATATTGGATTGTGTAGAACCCTAATTTAGATTTGGTTTTAGGGTGGTAGATCAATGGATTTTACCTATAACTTGTAGAGGGTTACAATCTTATAGGAACTTGATTTGTAAAGATGGTTCATGGTAGAAGAAATGTTGATGATGCTATATTGGATTAGTTGAGACAAATTGTAGCTAGATTAGATTCTATGGAGATAACCTAGAGGAGAGGAGCACATCTTGATGATGTAAAGGATGATGAAGTAGAAACACCAAACCATAATCCAGAACCTGAAGAAGATCAAGATGAGGAAAGCTTGTTGCGAGTATTGTTTAGGGAAAATTCAAATCATACTGTGGAAGTTTTTCGTTATGATGGAAAATTGGATACCAATGTTGTGCTAGATTGGATCTCTAATATGGAGTTCTTTGAGTATGAAAACACTCTTGATAATAGAAAGGTAAAGATTGCAGTCACTAGGCTGAAAGGTCATGCATCACTATGGTAGGAGCACTTGCAAATTGATAAACAAAGGAGAGGAAAGGAGAAGATCATAACTTGGCCAAAAATGGTGAATAAGGTAAAGAAAAAATTCCTCCTTACTAATTATCAAGTTAGCCTATTGAGAAACATGCAAAATTTAAAACAAAAGGACATGACTGTGACATAATATATCGAGGAATTCTATAGATTGAACATCAAATCTAGACATGTGGATGATGATGTTGAGAAAATTGCAAGGTACATTAATGGATTGAGATCTAGAATACAAGATGAAATAAGTTTTGTGAAGCTAGAAAGTGTAGAAGAAGCAAATAGATATGCCTTAGAGGTTAAGGAGATCTTGACAAAGAAGTATGAACAAAGACAAAGAAGTAGAGGTGGCAGATTCCAAAGGGGCATAGGTAGATCTTATGGTGAAGGTGACAGATCTAAAAGTTCTATGCAAGATAAAGGCAAATTTGAATGGAAGAATGATGACAAAGGCAAGATCGAATGGAAAAGTGGTAATTCTTATCGAGGAGGCACTAATTCTTACTGAGGAAGAGGTAATTCTTATTCTAGAGGTGGATTTCATGTTAATTTTTTTAGATGTGGCAAAGAATGGCATAGATCTTTTGAATGTAGATCCTCTAAAAGTCAGTAGAATAATAGGAATTTTGTGATTCAAGAAGACATTGAGAGTTCACCAAGTGGACCTAAGGCTAGAGAAAATTTGATGGTGAGAAGAACCTTATGTAATAAAGGAAATGATGAGGAACTTATTTTAATAAGTCTTTTCAAGACAAGATGTAAGATGGCTGAAAAATGCTGCAAAGTGATCATTGACAGTGGATGTTCTACAAATCTAGCATCAGAAGAGCTAGTTACCAAGTTGCAATTGGAGAGGTTGAAACATCCCAAACCTTATCATGTTTCATGGATCAAAGATGAGCATAAGATATTGGTAAGTGAGCAATGCCTTGTGAAGTTTAAAATCGGACATTACTTTGATGAAGTTTTGTGTGATATTATGCCCATGGATTGTTGTCATATTTTGTTGGGTAGACCTTGGCAATGTGATAGATATGTTGTACATGATGGAAGATTGAATCAATATACTCTTTGAGTAAATGGGAAGAAGCAAACATTGTTGCCTTTGATTGAAAGTCCAAATGAGGTTAATTATACTACTGTAAAAATTTGCATGGTTAATGGGAAACAATTTGAAAAGGAAATGAAAAAGAATCAAGTCTATTTTGCTATAATTTCAAGAAAATTGAGTTTTGTCAATGGAGACTGAGTGCAAAAAAATAGTGTTAACCGAGTGCCAGTCAATGGTGACCGAGTGACAAATGGTAGTATTGACCAAGTGCCAAAAGAAATTGCAAAGTTTCTAAATGAGTATAAAGACATTATTGGTGTTGATATCCCAAATGGTTACCTCTAGTAAGAAGCATAAGTCATTGTATGGATCTGATTCCTGGAGCTAGTTTTCCAAACAAAGCACCATATAGATTGACACCTGTAGAGAATGAAGAATTTAATAGACAAGTGTATGAGTTGTTGCAGAAAGGTTTGATTAGAGAAAGTTTGAGTCCATGTGTTGTACCTATTGTATTAGCACCCAAAAAGAATGGAGAATAGAGAATGTGTACTGATTCTAGAGCTATTAACAAGATAATAGTGAAATATAGGTTTCCTATGCCGAGGATGGATGACATAATAGATTGTTTGAGTGGAGAAAAGTATTTTACCAAGATTGATTTGAAGAGTGGCTACAATCAAATCAGAATCAGAGAAGGTGATGAATGGAAGACTACTTTCAAGACAAAAGATGGTTTGTATGAATGGTTGGTTATGCCTTTTGATTTGACTAATGCACCTAGTACTTTCATTAGGTTGATGAATGAAGTTCTGAAAAGATTTTTGGGTAAGTTTGTGATTGTTTATTTGGATGATATTTTGATATTTAGTAAGAATAAGGAAGAACATCTTGAGCATATTAGACAAGTATTGCAAAGGTTGAAAGAGGAAAGGTTGCTGATTAATCTAAAAAAGTGTTCTTTTATGCAAGAGGAGATTTTGTATTTGGGATTTGTGATTTCAGCTGATGGATTAAAGATGGAACCTAAGAAGGTTAAAGTGATTTTAGAATGGCCTACACCTAGGAATGTGAGTGAGGTACGATCATTTCATGGTTTGACTAGTTTTTACATAAAGTTTATAAAGGATTTTAGTGCTATTTGTAATGCAATCACTAAAACAATGAGGGGAGATAAAAAGGAATTCAAGTGGACACATTGGGCTGATAAGAGTTTTGAGACTTTGAAAGAAAAGGTTGCTGAATTACCTATATTGGATTTGCCTAATTTCAACAAAGTATTTCAAGTTGAATGTGATGCAAGTGGTAATACAATAGGAGCTATATTAAGTCAAGAAGGTAAACCCATTGCTTTCTTTAGTAAAAAGTTGAATGATGCTAAAAGGAAATATTCTGTGTATGATCAAGAGTTTTATGCTATTTTTCAAACCTTGAAGAAGTGAAGGCATTATTTGATTCCTAAAGAGTTTGTGCTATATACTAATCATAAAGCTTTACAATACTTGGGAAGTCAACATAAATTGAATCAAAGACATATGCAGTGGGTTGAGTGCTTGTAGAGTTTTACATTTGTGATCAAGCATAAGAGTAGAGTTACTAACAAAGTTGCTAATGCATTGAGTAGAAGACATTCTTTGTTGACTGAAATGAAGGTTGAAGTTCTTGGTTTTGATAAAATGAAAGAATTGTATGATGTTGATCTTGATTTTTTGGAGGTGTGGAGAGAGTGTAGAGCACCAAATTTGACAGATCACATAAGTATGATGAGTACTTCATTGAAGAAGGTATGTTGTTCAAAGGTATTCAATTGTGTATTCCTAAAAGTTCTATGAGGTTGAATCTAATTAAGGAAAAGCATAGTGGTGGATTAGGTTGACATTTTGGAATTGATAAGACATTGAGTTTGCTGAAAGAGAAGTATTATTGGCCACAAATGTATAAGGATGTTTAAATTTTTTTAAAGAGTTGTGGAGTTTGTCAAGTTGCAAAGGGAGTGAGTCAAAATACTAGTTTGTTACACCTATTACTATTCTTGGGAAACCTTGGACTGACATTAGTATGGATTTTGTTCTTGGATTACCTAAGATAGTGAAGGGGTATGATTCCATATTTGTTGTAGTGCACAAATTTTTTAAGATGGTTCATTTCATACCATGTAAGAAGACATTAGATGTTAAGCATGTTGCTGAACTTTTCTTTAAAGAGATTATGAGATTGCATGGATTACTAAGAAGTATTATTTATGATAGAGATAGTAAGTTTGTTGGCTACTTTTGGAAGACTTTGTGGAAGAAGATGGGTACTGAATTGAAGTTTAGTTCTACATTCTATCCACAAATAGATGGTTAAACAGAGGTTGTGAATAGAATCTTGGGTAATTTTTTGAGATGTTTAGTTGGGAATAAGCAAAGTAATTGGGAGTTGATATTGGCACGAGCTGAATTTGCATATAATAATTCTATGAATAGGAGTATAGGGAAGACACCTTTTGAGATTGTTACTGGAATGCACCCTAGAGGTATATCAGATTTGAGAGATGTTGCTGGTGAAGAAAAGAGAAGTTCTTCAAGAGAAGAATTTGCTAATTTTATGGAGACTTTGCATAAGGAAGTGAAGTTGAGATTGGAACAAAGTAATCAGAAGTATAAGGAGAATGTTGATCAGTCTAGAAGACACCATGATTCTCAAGTTGGTGATGAGGTGATAGTTCATCTGAAGAAAGGAAGATTCCCAATTGGAACATATAGTAAGCTGAAGATGAAGAAATTTGGACCTTGTAAGATCTTGAAGAAGTTTGATAGTGGTAATGCTTATGAAGTTGAGTTACCTGATGACATGGATATATCTCGTATATTCAATATTGCTAATTTGTATAAGTATCATGAGTCAGAGGATGAAGTTGTTATATCAAATGATTATCCTAAGAAGTAGATTGAGGAAGTTGAATAGATATTGGATCAGAGAGTTAGCAAGAGTACAAGAGAAAAAGATTACTATGAATATTTGGTGAAGTGAAAGAATAGACCTATTAAAGATGCTTCATGGATTTCTCAATTTGAGTTATATTCAGCTCAAGTTGGGACATCTCAATGATTTAGGAGAATCATTTCTTTCAACCCTAGTTGTCTGATGTAGGAGCATCTTGGGTTGCCTTGTTATCCTGCTCATTTTTTTTGTTCATTTTGCAATTCCTTCATGTGCCTAGTACTCCTTCATGTGCCTAGTAGTTCCTTAATGTGCCTAGTATTCCTTCATGTGCCTAGTACTTCATGTGCCTAGCAGTTCCTTCATGTGCCTAGCAATTCCTTCATGTGCTTAGCAGTCCTAGCAGTTCCTTCATGTGCCTAGCAGTTTCTTCATGTGCCTAGCAGTCCTTCATGTGCTTAGTAGTCCTTCATGTGCCTAGCAATCTAGTTTCCTTCATTTTCCTAGTAGTGTAGTTTCCTTCATGTGCCTAGCAATCCAGTTTCCTTCATGTGCCTAGTAATCTAGTTTTCTTCATGTGCTGAGTTATTGTAGGAATTCCTTCATGTTTCGAGTTACTATAGCAATTCCTTCATGTGCTGAGTTACCTATTGTATGTCGAGTGACTCTTCACGTGCCAAGTTACCCAGTGTATGCTGAGTGTTTCTTCATGTGCCAAGTTACCCAGTGTATGCCAAGTGCCAGTAATTGGACATGATTTCTAGAGGCCGACTTATGAGATTTATTTTGTTCCTGACATTTATGTTAAGATTTTTCTTGGGATGAGTCTAGACCATTATTGGGTTTGCCTTCCTCTTATATAATGTTTTAGAATAATCTGTAGGCTATTTTGGCAACTATATATAGAGTGTTTAGGCTTAGAGTTAGGCAAGTTTTTAAGAAGAAGATTTGAGAGTAGAACTGAAGGTGTGAATTTGTTGTTGGATCTTTGTAGTGAATGTATTATAATTGGCTTTAACCTAGAAGGCCTTACAATTGGGCATGTATGAAGATGTTTTGATGAATCAATAAAAGTATTTCACTCTTCTTCCTCCTTTGGTTGTTGTTCCTTGTGTTTGCTTCCATTGTGTCAACTCTTGTAGGGTGGTTTGGATAGCTGGGTGAGCCTTTGGCCCTAGTTATTTTCTCCCTTGCTTGTGTCATTTAGTGCCTTTCATAGGAAATCATCCTCATGGGTAGGAAACTTGCCAAGGAGAAGATAATTTCCAAATTTTTGCTAGAATCAATTTTTCAAATTGATAAGCCGTAAATGCATATAATTTGTAGTTGATCTTTGAATGAGTAACATGAATCTCCATCACACTAGGCACTAACCTACCCATAAGATCACTCAACAAAATGAAAAACCACCTGTCCAAGAATGTGGAGAGGGATAAAAGGGAAAGTCCAATAGAGACTCACCTAACCTAAAAGGACTTAGACCTAGACTTAAACAAAACCAATACATTCAAATTTTTATTCAAACACAAGTACTCACTTTTGCTAATCAGTTAGAGAACAAAAAGTGGGGCAACACCTTGCTTGATTCTAGTAGTTCTATAAACAATTATAGTAATTTCTTGTAAGATCATCAAACATTTTAGAACATGTTTCAAATTATCTTGTTTCATTTTCTTTGAATAAGATTATGTTTCAAAAGTAATTATCACTCCCACTTGTGACATGTTCCAAAATTTAACATTGTTAGAGATGAAACGAACCAATTCTCAAACTTTTTTTACATTGAACACATCCTGTTGTTCTCTAATCATTGATATGTAAGTTTCTATTTTTGTTTGACATTGCATGTCAATAACAATTCCTCAATGTTTGACTGCATTTATCATATAGATGCCAAGTGAGCTTGGCAGGCTCAACACACAACCAACACAATGACTGAGTGGGCTTGGTTAGAGATTGAGCTGAGTTTTCTAACAATAGACTTTCTATCTAAAGTTTTCCACCATTAAAATGTTGAGAAAGTAACAATGAATCTTTGAATATGAACTTCTCAAATACTGACCAACTACATTAAATTTATGACAATTATGCCATGGCTTGATCTTTATATTGACCTACACTTTTCAAAAATTCATGGGAATTATATGAATTTTTTCATCACATTATCCTCTCCTAGGAATGATCATTTTGTTGCTTCACAATACTAATTCCTTATGAAATTTAGCTTCTCCAAGTTTTACTTTAACCAAGCACTCAACATGTGTTACAACTTCTTCCTCAATTTTCTTACAAACAACTATTGAATAGGTCTTCTAACATGCTTCTTCTATAATACCCTACCCAGAGATCCTTTGAACACAAGGGTAAAAACATAAACTAAATAATTTTTTTCTTAAGATAAGTAAGATAACAACAACATAAAGTAACCAAGTGCAAGAATGGAACACCTAAACAAGATAAAAGAATAGGGAACATGGCTAAACTCACATGCTCACTTACACTAGCAGAAGCCTTACAAAAACTTCCAAAGATCCCCAAGCACCAAATGAAACTCAAAATCAAAGATCACACAAATCATGAGAATACCCAAAAGAGATGTTCTTTTTAAGCCCAAGATAAAAGTTCCTAGCATGATTAAACATACAAGTCCATTTCCAATTAACCATAATTATATGTAGATAGCCTCAAACCATAGTAATGAGAATCATGATGATTCAATTTAAGCCATGCAATTTTTTATGAATGGGTGAATCGAATCACTGATTTATTGGCATGAATCACCATGAATCACCATGAATTGGTT
Source organism: Cupressus sempervirens (assembly GCA_028749045.1). Lineage (NCBI taxonomy): Eukaryota > Viridiplantae > Streptophyta > Pinopsida > Cupressales > Cupressaceae > Cupressus > Cupressus sempervirens. Next base: position 429,253,483 of record CM053793.1, on the reverse strand, counting down.
GGAAAAATTAGGCAGCCTAATCGAGCAACTTAAAATATATATATATATAACTTTTTAATGATTTTCTTTCACATTCCTCTTTCTTATAACTCTAATAGGTATTCTATTTGTTGAGTATGACAAAAAGAGAGGAAAACTGAGAGATAGACTTGAGCTTGAGCTTGAGCTAGAGCAGATAGTTTTGTCTTTCTATTTTGTTTATAGATAGACATATGTTTCATGGATCTTCATCTTACATACATTTATGGTTTTTTTTCATTGATTTTATGGATCTTCATCTTACATACATTTATGATTTGACAACATTTATAATTCTATATATCTATGTCATATGATCCTACGTTTTATGGTTACTTTAGCTATAAATTACAATTTACATTTTACTTGTATGATGGATTTATCATTTATGTTCTTTGTTTATGTATATTAGATTCTATTTGATGAAGTTATAGTGTTTTTAAGTTATATTCAATAAAGGGTGCATGAAATAACTTTTAAATAGTTAAACTCTCTAAATTTCAAGGGTTTTGTACATTTGTCAATTCATGGCTGATTTGATTCTAATTCATGGCCGATTCACAATTGGAGTTGGCCTTGTCAATTTTGATCTGATTCTGATTCGTGTTACTTTTCCTCAAAATAGTCAAGCACAAGATGAGGGCTCAAGGATACAACCACTCATCTATTGGGCCTCATGCTAAAAGATAAATGTTGAATCATGGAATTGGCTAAGTTTAAAATCCTGAAGCCTTGAGATTTTTAGAATCTTTATCTTGACTCCTATAGGCCTGAAACCTATCTCAAATGAATCATTGCATATGTATATAATATATCTTATATATAAGAAAGAATAAGGAAGACGAAGAAGGAAGAAGAGAATGAAAACTTATATGAAGCAAGAACCCCAAAAAGAGTGTCCAAATTACCTTAAGAAGCTATGTAATCTTTTAGACAATTGTCATGCAATACTTTTCATTACTATGGTACAATACTTCACTAGTATATCATATTATACATCCTCTAGATGGGGACAATACTTTACCAATATCATACAATAATTCCTCCAACTAAGGGAAATACTTTTCTAGTAATGTATGAGATGTTGTCCTAGTGTCACCCAGGGATAGCAACCAGGATTAAAGGCTAACTAGGATGAGAGTAAGGTTAGAACCTCCATGCTGATGAGTAGTGAAACCACCAAAATCAAGAAAAAAACACTTTAGAGAATCATATGCATAGAGAAGATCTAGATAATTGACATAAACAACTTGCTACTCTAACCATGATAAATAATGTTGCAATGAAGTAAAACCAAATCCACACAAATACATGGACATAAGCAACATCTCAAGAAGGAAAGTACAAGCATACAATGAAACCAAATCCAACTTACCATGATCATTTCCTCCCTACCATAATTGTATCATGAGACCTCAAGGGCCCTAACCATACCCCCAAACATGAATCTCAAATTTCTAACAAGATAGTTGGAGTTGTCTCATGAGATTGTTCTTACCAATGACCATCAACTAACATCATAAAAACAAGTACATCAAACATGCTAATCTACCAATAACATCACTAATCCAAAGTAGTGGTAAGAAACATCATCTAGCCATATGATACAACATCATAATAAAGGAATGCATCAAGTAACATACTAAGCATCATCTAAACATCATTGTTGCTCATTTTTCACCTACTGGCTAAAAATTCATCATGTTAATATTGCTAGACATACTACTAAGTGAAATATGTATGATCATGTATTTGGTTGTGTTAAAGCGCTTATCATTTAAAGCTTGTTTAATATATTTTATGATGAAAAGTAAACAATCACATGAAAACAAATAAATTATATTATCTTTTCTAAAATTTTATTTTTATTCATAAAGTGTTCTAACCAATGAAAATAAAGTAAGATTTGATATATGGAATAAATGTAAATGCAGAAAGTAAATAACAAAAAAGTAAGATGGGTCATGGGTGCCAACCATTTCCTAGAATGACTGGCTATATTGTTGGTTTCTTGCATCGTTAGTCCCACTTTCCCACCTACCATGCTCCTGCTCCAATTCCTAAAAATGTAAATAATGGAGTTAGATCTAAAGATCTAAGAAATGACTATCAATCTCACCATCCTACCTGTCCTGAATATGCATATACATTCATAATCCTAAGATCCTACTTTATTTTCTAATAGTTTGTGGTATGTGGAGTAAGAAATCAATGTCATGTGGATGTAATATGTGGCTCCCACAAGGGTTTGAGCCCATTGTATCATTGATCAGCAATGATTGGATAGAGGGAAAACATAATATTAAAGGGACATGTATTCACCATGCACAAAACCTTTTATTATCACATTACAAATTTTAGAGGAGGATTAAATTGTATAGTTGTTTAAGGGCAAAATAATCACTAATTTGAAACCTTATAGTTGAGAAATCAAAGGTGCAATAGTAAAAGAGTGTCATAACATGTGTAATAGTGGTTGAGTCTCAGTATTGGAATGTTGAACTTAAATCAACAATGTAAGGTGGGCATCGATGCATTTGCATTTTAATTTCAAATGAGTTCAACACCAAGCAGTACAAGATACAACATAAGACAAAGCTATTTATCAAGAAATCAACATCTTCAATAGAATGGGATAAGATAACAATAACATAGTGATATTTCCTACACACATCTTAAGAAGTCATAATGTTGTTGTTTATTATAAAATGCAGTTGTTGTGGTTGTGAAGAAAATTTTAGTAGTCTAAAAATACAGAGCTGGCTAGTAAGAGAATGTATCTATGGGTATTACTTCTAGAGTAGAATTATTCACAGTCATATCATTTTTCCATGAGAAGTATGTATCCAATCTTTTCAAGCTCTTTACATAGGGATTCTCTTTGTGGTGACATCATCTAGTGTACTATCTGAATCAAGTATTTTTCATAGTTTAAATACAAAACAACATAATGTCTACAAATTTATTCAATGGATTGGATAGGAAAATGAAGTGAAACTATCAAATGTCAGATTTGTAATATTGAACAAGGAAAATAATGCATACTCAAGCTCATAGAGTAGCCAAATAGTCTGAGAAATTCATGCTAATTTCTATTGAACATATTGAGAATGATAAAAGGCACTTGAAAACATATAATTTGCTTGAATCACAATTAGGCAGAACCAAGTAGAGAGATGGCCATGGCTTGAAAGTCTTTGGATCTAAAAAGAAACACAAAGAATATAAACAACTAGGCTACTTAGATTCTTATTTTAGTAAGCTTCATGGAAAACAAGATAAGATCCAAAGTTTCTATTTTACTAGATATATCTATAGCTATAGATATTTATACTCTAAAATTGTAGACAAAGTTAAATTTAAAAGGAGCCATGAGAGCTACCTTGAGAGTTGGTTACTAGAAATCTTCTATGAAAATTATTTTGAAAAGGAAGATGCTAAAAATGAGATTTTGCAAAACCCTTAATGGCGGCTTCAGTCATTTTTATCACATTAAGATGCAAAGAAATGAAGCATATGAAATGCATATAACCCAGTTCGGGTTTTGTTAAGAGCTAAAAGTTCATGTTAGATACCATAAATAACAGATGAAAACCTTTGCAAAATGACAAGAGTAAATTGATTGTTTTATTCAAGCAATTGCTATTATATAGAGAAGAATGAAATCTAAAAATCTAACAATGCTTTAGTGGTTACTTACCTATGAGGAAAATGTAGATAGGGTTGAATGTAAAAAACATGTGTCATTCCAATAAGAAAACAATAATAGAGTGGTCATGGCATCACATTTGGTTCCAAATTTTCCAGTGAAACATGCACAGAAAGAAGTTTTAATTTCACATCATGCTTCAGACATCAAGATAACATTAGATATGAAAAAGAATGGGTAAGAGAAGCAGTCATTCAGTGGTCATGACATCATACTTTGGTTCCAAAAACCCAAAATGATAGTGGGAATGAATGAAGAACACAGAAATATCTTTGTCAACATCAACAAAAATAAGCAAAATGAATAGAGACCTCTTCAAAACATGGTTGCTCAAGGACCAAATGCACTTAGAATCACAAGAAACATTGCAAAAATCCCTCAAAACCCTAGTAGTGGTGAAATTCCATGCCTTTGAGACCAACACAATAATATGAATGAGTTTTAGGTTTGGATAGTGATTTAAAAGCATTGTTCAAATTCTTTATATAAAGTTTAGATCATAATGGGCTTTTTTGGGATTACTTTCACATCTTTCTTAAATAAACAAACTCTTTATACATGTCATGGGGTGGGGATATTTAGAAGATATTTGGAGATAGAGTCAAGTGTCATTTGAACATTTTATTTGCATTCAATCTATATTGTAAAACAACAATATTAAATGATACTTATAAATCATTTTAACATTTTTCTATTTCCTAATGCAAGTAAGAGTGAAATCTTAATTTACTCTTATGACCAATGGGTTGAAAGTGACATGTGTTGAAATACTTAGTCTTAGGAGTCATTAGGATGTTATATTTTAAGACATAGTATTATCAGTTAAAGTCATGAAGAATATTTTTAGGAGGTAGTTCAAGGTCATAGTTGACTTTACCTAGTCCATTTAGAGGTCTTTTTGGCCAGTTGGAGTGTTTAATGGGTAGTTAGTAGTGAGTCATAGATTCCTTTATGACTTAGTGTAGTTTATTAGTTAGTGAGTCATTGTTTTGATCAATATTGAATCCTTTTTTGGAGGCTTTTTCATGGATTCGACCCCAAGGGGTTTGCACTTAGTCTATTGAGACATCTTTGAGTTTTTCAATTCTGATTATGCACAAAACAGATTGTGACATATTCTTGTGCCCTTGTTATTTTTTGCATCATTTGTAACTCAATTTTTGGATACCAAATATCATGGATGGATCATTTTAGAAATATTTTACAAATCCTTTTTTCTTTTATACAATTTTGTGTAAATATGTGATAGATAAAAGCAATTAGTGAATTTTAGGATTCCTTTTGTTTTGTCTCACCTCTTACCACATTGTTGAAGTGTAAGTATGTTTGCAAGTTACATTATGTGTCTATTAAACTTGTTAAGATTGTTAAGTGAATATCATATTTTTCTTAGCATTCTATCATTTCAAGACTTCAATGTGAAATATTTTCAAAAGCCTTTACAAACTTTAAGTGTCTAAACTTCAAAATATGGTCTTTAGATAAGTGAAATCAGTCATATATTTTTGTGGCAATATTTTTGGTGAATTGCCTGTTAGTTAGGTTTTTAGGTTTTTGCTAATTTTTTGCAACATCTTTTTCCCTTTTTCTCAATAATTCCTAAAGAGAAAGTTTGATAATTATCCAATAGGAACTAACCTAGAATTTAGAGGTCTCATTTTCATCAGGGAATATCCTACATGTAGAATTTGACTCCCATGTTATGCCAGATTACTAAAACTTAAAAGTAATAGTAGGGTGCAAATTTGGTACATAAAAATGATATCAATACATCCAAATTAAAACATAAATCATAAGAGAACATACCTTGGATACACATAAGTACCAAGTGAATATTTAGCATTGGTCTCAAACTAGAAGTAGACCATATCTATACACCAATCTCCAATAGTGGTAAGGTAGCTATGCCTCCCAACCATGTGGTACTTATAGGGTGCACACCCATTGTGCTCATGGAAATAATGACCCAACCACAAGCACATAAGACAATCACCCAAGGCTAATACACATAAAAATCAAGAACATGATATCAACATCTATATGATCATGAAGATAATGCAAAACATTAGGTCACTAGCCAGAACCTCTATAGGATAACTATGTAGGGACTCTAGTGGAGTGTAAGTCTTGGAATATAAAAACCCAAGCTAAAAGTCTATGTGATAATATCAACTCCAATCAGGAGACCACATACCATGCCCTAGACTTAACCATTCGAGCACACACCCTCGGCTTAATCATTTAGGTGTGCACCCTCAACTTAATTGTTCAAGCGTTCTCTTATCTTTCATTAAGTTTTATTTCCTATTTATTTATTTGGTTATCACTTGATTAAAATCTCTTCACATTACCTTATCAAACCACTTTAGGACCCAGGGTATAGGAGAGAAGCCACTCCACACATTTACCCTACGTACCCATGATCATCACATGATGAGTTCTTGTAGGAAATGCAAGTTCCCAACCCAGCCCCCAAATGAACAATATCTCAACTAGCCTATATCCAAGAGTATGAATTCTATAGAAATCTCAATAAGGAAACAAATTACCAAGCATCATGAACTTACTTAATCAACCTAAATTTGGGAGTGTAGATTCTACATGAATCCTAGTGTTGATGAAGTAGAAGCACATGAAGACAAGAAATATGGAATACAATCCATTTCCACAATCCAAGGAGTCAATGCCAAAATCACAACAAAATATGGGTGGCATGCAAAATGAGGAAAGACTAAAACCCAAATTTTAAACTTCTTGGATATCCAAAAATCTAAAACCTTAGCTCAAGAATATGGTCATAAGACTAAGGGTCCAATAAAATTCCCTTAATAGGCTTAACTTCACAAACCATAAAATCTGGCAAAATGCATAAGCCTACAAAATCCAATATGGAAACATGAGTTTAGATTGGGACATAAAATACCTTGGAATGTCTTATAACCATTTTGATTCAACGATCCTAGTCATTAAGGTAAGAGATACAAGATCCAAACTCTAAATAAGACAAATATAGAATCAAGTAGAAACTAGATGACATGCAAAATGAGACAATGCCAAAAACACCCAAAATTAAAATATTAATTAAGACCACAAAATTAAAAACCATTGGTATAAATCTACCCAATATCACATTTTTCAAAAAAAAAATCATGGATGCAAAAAATTCACTAAAATCTAGTAGCATAATAGAAGGAAAACCCCCTATTACTAAATTTTTAATCATGTCCAAATTTAGTCCTAGTAAATTGAAAAGGTTTCACATAATTGCATAATTATTTCACATCTTCATTCAATTCATGCATATTGAAATCATGGTCATTATGTTCCAAAAGAATAGACAATGTCTTTGTATTATTCATAATAACAATACAATTAATATTTACAATCATTGAACAATGAAATGATTTAAAAGTTGAAAGTAAAATGTCTCTCACACGATTGAACAATGAGAGTATCCCCTAGACTATTGCTACATATTCCCACTCTTTAGAATGAATAACTAGGGATAACTTTAGAAAACCCCGCTTTTGAAATAAGTATAAAATTTTGGCGAATCAAACATTAGTTCAAGGGAAAAAATGAATTTTTATTAGCAAATTTTCTTTTTAAGTAGGAAAAATAATAATTTTACTATTGATATTTTTACATTATTTGAAAATTCCATAAAATCCTGGTGAATATTTCATTATTCAAGAAAATTGTAGATAGAAGTACACATACCTAGAAATAATGATTTATTATTATTATTATATTGGAACTTAATTAGTTATCAAACTTTAGGGCTACATTTAGCCCACTATTATCATTATAGTTTCACTCCAAATTATTGAATGGTGGTTTTGGGAAAAATCCTTATTATTTATAATTGCTAGATGATCCTAAACCAATGGCCTAAATCCTATTTTAGGCCAAAATTTTAAAAGGATACAAAGTTTTAAAGAAAGTCCTTTAATAAAGATAGGTTTCACCCAATCAAATTAGTTTCAAGCCAAAGTGAGAAAACATTATAAAAAAAAAATAATGATAAGTCTTTGGAATAGAGAAATATGTCAAATTTATGTACTTACCCTATAATGTAACTTAATTTTTTATCAAATATTGGTGAATATGACCATTGATTAGGACAAGTCTTGGAAATTATAGGCAAAAATGTTTAACGTACAACATGGAAAAGTTAGATTCAATTGGAAAAGTCATCACTAAAATAAAAATATTTATGTATTATTATTGGTGATTTACCTAAGCGTGAGACTCAATTTTTGTAAAGTGTAGGCGACATGGCCACCCCTAAAGTGTAACAAAATTAGCCAAATTTTGGGTCCCCTATGAGTGAGATTAGCCAATTGGGGAATATTAGCAACTAAATTTATCCTTGTGAATAACATAATAGAATTAAGAGAGTAAGGAAAGGGTCATGGGCACTAATCATTGCCTGTAATGACTGGTTGAGTTATCTTTTCTCATTTCCACTTGATTGTTGTTATGCATCACGTTCCCTCCAAGCCTCCAAATCCTACATGATAAGAGGAAAAATGGTTAGATCCAATGGATCTAATCAATGCTAGTATCTCACCTCTCCATAACTTTCATATTCCTAAGATGCTATACATTTTCAAAAAATAAGAACACAAACCAATAGTAAAAGAGGCAAGCAATCATACCAAAACTTTTTATTATCAACATGTTTTCTTACTATGAAGAATCCTATATCTAATATGTATGTGGATATAAACATAGGCTCCCATGAGGGTTATCTATCCCAACATGCATATTAAAATTATGATTATAGAATCTAATCGAAAAGAAGCAGTAGCAATGATGAAATGTTGGTATGTAGAGCATAAATATTACAGACAAAAAAGGTGCAGCAAAATTCAAAAACTTCAGGATGAAAGTATGAAAATTGTCAACACAAAGCTACAACATAAATGAGAAGATGTATAATCAATTATATGAAGAAAGAATGAGTGTCATGCTACATTTATAGATCATCAAGAAGCTATAGGGCAAACAATATGCTACATAAAGGATGTTGCAAGATAGAGGTCAAATATTGTGTTATGTCTTTAAAACATGAATTAAAGATCATTTTCAGCTTGTACATACATGTTGGAAAAATTAGTTCAAAGTTGTAAACAAAGATGGCCAATTAATTATACAAAAAGAAATACAAATACCTATAACAATGTAATGTTATCTTGAAGGAAAGGGAAATAAATCACTGAAGAAATGAATGGTACAACTATAAATACTTAATAAAATATTGTTTTAATGCAATTTAAGATTCATTTCAACTCTATAAGAAATAATAAGCTTCATGAATGAAAAATAAATAAAAAATTTTGTTATGGAAACTATTGTAGTAGCATTACAACCAATAAGACTATATGTTGAATGGGTTTTCACAAAGTCATTTTTACTATCAGTGCCAAATAGTGGAATTTTTGCATGAAAACTCAACAAAATCATATTACAATAAGGAGAAAGAAGATTCCAATTAAGATCTACAAAAAGAGAAGGTCCAAAAAATAATGAAACCCTTGCAAGTGTGAATACCCCAACTAATTTTTCCCTTCATTTAGATAAAATACTATGGAAAAATTCATAAATCTACAAGAACAATTCATTGATAGCAAGAGAAAATTCTCTAGATTTGTTGTTTAAAATGTCAAAGATCTATGCAACAATCTTCCAAAATAAAATAAACCAAATCATTAATATTAGTGAGGAAAGTCTTATCAGCCACAAAATGAGGAAAGCTTTATTAGCAACATAGAAATAAAGGCCATTGACCAAATATCATGACAATAGAAAAAGAAAATAGAAACACCATGAAATGAAGAAGTGTAAGGATTTCTTTTCTAGAACTCTTCTCCAAGCACATAACATCCCCATGATGTATGAATATAATAATAAAAGCAAGTAGCACAATGAGAAACACTACACTAGTACATTTGAGTTCATTTTTTGACCTTTATTGGTTGAATTTTTGACCCAATTTTTTATCAAATTTTGACCAAATTTGACCAACCCATTGGTTGGTATTTTTTTGGTCAAAATTTTGACCAATTCACTGGTTGGTCAAAATTTTGACCAATCTATTGGTTGAAAATCCACCAAAGCCATTGTCTAAGTTCATATAGGGATTGGTCAAAATTTTGACCAACAAAGGTAGAAAAAAATTTACATGTTGGTGGAAATTTTGACCAACAAAGGTAGAAAAAAAATTTAGGCGTTGGTGGAAATTTTGACCAACAAAGGTAGAAAAAACCTAGGCATTGGTGGAAATTTTGACCAATGAAGGTGGAAATTTCCACCAATAGGTAGGTGTAAATTTTTTTCAGGTATTCTATAAAATAGTTCACATGTCTTGCCTATGATATGACATTTTACATGCATCCTACACTCTCTCATCTAGCTGATGATGGATTATGCAGAGTGATCTGAAACCATGATTCTAAAAAACACACACAATCAAATCCAAAATGAACTTGCACTACAAATGGATTGTGGAAATCTGATATTGTTAATTTTGCATGCATGTCTACCAGGAAAAATATATGTTTAAGTTGTGATTGTCCTGGTAGACATGCATGCAATTTTACCAATATCATATTTCCACAATCCATTTGTAGTGCAAGTTCATTTTTGATTTGATTGTGTGTTTTTTAGCATCATGGTTTCAGATCACTCTGTGTAATCCATCATTAGCCGGATGAGAGAGAGTGTAGGATGCATGCAAAATGTCATATCATACACAAGGCATGTGAACTGTTTTATAGAATGCCTGAAAAACATTGATAGTAACTAATATGAAGAATATATAATTAGTTATATTCATGTACTAGTGAGTTGGTTGAAATTTCAAGCAGAAAAATTTCAACCAATGGGTTGGTCAAATTTGGTCAAAAATTCGACCAATAAAGGTCAAAAAATGAACCCAAATGTAGTAGTGAAAGTATGCTTGCCAAGTTGACTCTTTGAGTTCAGTCATCAAGTCACTCCACCAAAGTGCCTCATCAAGGTTAGTCTTTGATCCCCTCATCAAGATTGCTCACCAAGTCAGCTCACCATGTTGCATCTCTAAGTGGCCTCGCTAAGTCAGCTTGCCAACTTGCCCCACCAAGTTGCCACTTTAAGCCCACTCGCCATGTTAGATCACTAGGTTGACTCCCCAAATCAGCTTGCCAAGCTAACAATTGAAGTACACTCACCAAGTCAACTGTTCAAGTGCACTCACCAAGTTGACTCAGAGTTCATTCATCAAGTCACCCCACCAAAGTGGCTCATCAAGGTTAGTCCTTAAATCTACTCACCAAGTCAGCTCGATAAGTTGCCTCACCAAGTTGGCTCACCCACATGTCCCACCAAGTCCCCAAGTCTACTTGCCAAGCTGACAATTCAAGTGTTCTCACCAAGTTGACTCTTTAAGTTTTCTCACCAAGCCCATCCCCTAGGTCAGCTTGCCAAGTCACTCCCAACCAATCACCTCAATGACTTGACTCTATTAGTCAGCTCACCAAGTCTACTATTCAAGTAGGCACGCTAGGTCAGATCGCCAAGCCAGCCCACCAAGTCATGTCACCAAGTCAATTGTTTGAGTACGCTCACAAAGTTGACTCTTTAAGTTTTTTCATCAAGTCACCCCACCAAAGTGCCTCATCAAGGTCGGTCTTTAAGTCTACTCACCAAGTTAGCTCACCAAGTCATTGCACCAAGTCGACTCACCATCTCGCATCACTAAGTGGACTCACTAAGTTGGCTCACCACGTTGCCCCACCAAGTCGACTATTCAAGTATGCTCACCAAGTTGACTCTTTGAGTTCTATCATCAAGTCACCCCACCAAAGTGCTTCATCAAGGTCAGTCTTTAGGTTGACTCATCAAGCTTTCTCACCAAGTCAGCTCACCATGTCATGTCTCTAAGTGGCCTCGCTAAGTTGACTTGCCAACTTGCCCCACCAAGTTGCCACTTTAAGCCCACTCACCATGTTAGATCGTCAGCTAGCTCCCCTAGTCAAATTGCCAAGCTGACAATTGAAGTACACTCACCAAGTCAACTCTCTAAGTTTGCTCACCAAGTCCACCCCCTAGGACAACTCTCTAGGTTAGCTCACCAAGTCACCCCCACTTGCCCCACTAACTCGCCACTTTAAGTTGTTCACCATGTCAGCTTGCTAGGTTGACTCCCCTAGTCAGCTCGCCTAGTTGACAATTCAAGTACACTCACCAAGTCAAGTCTTTATGTTTGCTCACCAAGTCTACCCCCTAGGTAAGCTCACCAAGTCACCCTCACCCAATCATCTCAACAAGTTGACTCTTTAAGTCAGCTCACCAAGTTGACTCACCTAGTGGTTTTACCACCTTGCCTCGACAAGTTGGCTCATTATGTGTGCTTGGAAAGTTGCCCTACTAAGTTACTTCTCTAAGCCCACTCACCATATCAGCTCACTTGGTTAACTCACCATGTCGACTATTCAAGTACACTCGCTAGGTGGGCTCACCAAGTCACCCCACCAAGTCATGTCACCAAGTTGATTGTTCAAGTACACTTGCCAAGTTGACTTTGAGTTCGCTCATCAAGTTACCCAACCAAAGCACCTCATCAAGATCAATCTTTGAGTTAGCTCACCAAGTTAGCTTGCCAAGTCACCTCTTTAAGTGGCCTCGCTAAGTCAACTCACTAACTTGCCCCACCAAGTTGCCACTTTAAGCCCATTCACCATGTCAGATCGCTAGGCCAGCTCCCCAAGTGAACTCACCAAGCTGAAAATTCAAGTACACTCACCAAGTCAACTCTTTAAGTTTGTTCACCAAGTCTGCCTCCTAGGTCAACTCTCCAGGTCATCTGTATCCCCTGTTGTAGGTGGACTTGATCTCTGGAAAGCTTATTTTGACTATATCTTTTATTTTCAACAATACCAATATTTTTAACTTGGCCTAGCCCCATCCTATTAGATGCTTGATCCATGTCACTCTACTAGTAACGAATAAGAATAGCATGTGTATTAAAGATAAATCACTTGAGCTAGAAATTGTATCCATCTTTATGAATCTAAAATATGACATAGCAAAAAGTGGAATAGTTCTGATGGAGAAATATTATGAATGAGCCAACTTCAACATCAAATGCCTAAATAACAATCAAAGTATACCTCAAATTCATAATATTTGCAACAATATAGAGACCTTCCTCTTCATTAACTATCTACATTAGCCATTTTATTAGATGTATTTTGAGAATTAATGGAATGGTTCTGAGATAGCAATGACCAAGAACCAACAAAGAAAAATCTAGCTAGGAAACAAGCGACTGATAAAAATAATTTTGAAACTTGAAATAAAAAACAATCATTTTATCTTTGCCCCTAGATAAAGAAATAACTCTAATAGTAACAAAGATCAACATGCAATTTAGCTTAGAAAATTAAAATCCATAGAAATCAAATATTTAACAAGTTATAAAACCATAATAAGTTCAAGGCCATTCATCCACTGAATGATTATTTGATTGCTCAATACATTAAATTAATAAGCCTAATTAGTGATCAGAAAACACACCAAATGCTAAGTGTCAATGTACTTGGCTGTGCTTCCATTATCATTGACCAAAAGGAGACCAAGTATCTACATTACAACTGAAATGGAAGTTAAAATCTTATAATTAAGAGATCAGCTCAAAATTTCAAAGGAAACCCTCATATTATTCCTAGAATTGGCATAAATTATGGCCAAATCTAACCTGGATAGCATGTCGGTGAAGTTGAACTATGTGCAAAGGAAGTGTACCAATATTTTCCCCTTTTGCAACCATTTGAAATAAAAGTTGAAGTGAATCATCTTCAATCAGACTTTGTTTTGCTCCGGGGTGACTAGCCAATGCCTTCATTATATGCATTATATTTCCTTCTACCTAAAAATATTTAACCAATAACCACTATCATGCAAATCCACTTACAATTTTACATTAAAAAAGCATCTACATATAGTAGATGCATGCATTTTCATAATGAAAGGACCTCCCATATACATTGTGGTGTCTATACATTTGTCCAAATATAAATATAAATCTATTAAAAGATAATATAAAATTGTCCAAAATAGAAAATTATTACCCAAAGAAGATCAAAACATGATAAAATTGGAAGTCACGAGATAAATTGTCTAAATTTATTTTAAAGTTTAAACTTCAAATACATGAGCTTAGTAGTTGAAGACATATAGCATAATCATTGAGTAGAAAATAAACCTTCACAACTATAATTCCTCATCCAAAAAACACCTAAACTGAAGTTCTAATATTATGTTCTGCATTACTCTCTCCAAGAACATCAGAGCTAGATCAAATTTTCTCAGCAGTATGATTGTCAATCCCACGTGATGGACTCAACTATCCAAGATGAGTCTCTTGCTTCTTAGCTAATGATGACTGTCTAAATGTACCCTAGGAAACATCCAACTCAAGATGCTCTACATAATTAACGCTTCCATAGGCTCTACAAACACTTAACAGTTACAACATGCTTTACATGATTCCTCATAGTAGTAATCTATATGAAGGATTATAAAAATATGAATCCTTGAATCATCTCACTTGAATCAAATCTATAAGTGTTGCCTCATACTCCTCAACTATCAGATTATCTTCTGTACCTGATAGTCACCCTATTTCAGCTTCCACTGTAATGTTATTTGCATGGGCCATGGTTGTTATGTATTTAGTATATGAAATATTCTCACTGAAAGATAGATGTGAACTGTCCACCATTACAGAGTCAACACCCTAATAAACAATCACATACACAACATGTCTATGAATGTTTTTGCACATACAAAGATAATCATTCAATGTACTACAAGGATCTATTTCTGATACCTCTAAAAGCCTTCATAAGTTATGATGGAAATAATTACATTGTAAGAAAAAAATGCAGCAACTATAATGATCTCACCATGGAACAAGTGACAGCACAAGCATGCTACTGTATGATTTGTTTCTTTCTATAAGGTTCCACTGAATCATTTATTTAGATACTAAGAGATGTTTTAAATCTAAGAAAATTTTGTGATACCATTGCATATAACATACCATCTCCAAAGTCTCAATCAAGTCATGCTTTTAAGTTCCATGATCAATATGCACTATGATAGGGACCTGCCAAAGTAACTTTTATGTTAAGCATTGTTCAGAAATGAGCCAAATTTAACTATCAAAGAATAAAATTGGGATAATTCATTATGTAATTCTACTGAAAAGACTTCGCTTCACATTCAAATAGGACAAAGAATGATCAATTTCAGGTTATGGATGCCATCCTACATGAGATCATTCATTTTGCTTGAACTTCAAGCTTAAGGGCTAAATAAATTGTAAAGCATCTTCATAGCAACTTATGCAAATCATGTGCTCCTAAGAACCAACACTTGCTAGCTCAAAAAGTAGTAGTAGATCATTGAGGAGCAATAGAAAAGAGAGTAGTGGTAGTATTTTAAGTCATTACTATACTTGATACTAAAATATTGTACAAGAAGCCCCTTGTGGATATGCATTAGGGGATTGTTTTCCATTTACCTTTACATAATATTTAGAATACTTTGGGGTCCTCTAACCCTATGACAGAGTAAATTCAAACTTGAAAATGGACACGGTTTAATGTGTCATGATTTGATAGTAGTGATATGGTCAAAGAAATAACTAGAATAGATTACTTCCTACCACACAAATTTCTACTGTTGCACTTCAAAATATTTTGATAATATTTGTTTCTCACTGTAAGTCCTATAAATACATTACACTACCATTTTATTTTATGTGACTTTGCAAGGACACTGCCTTTTGTTCAATGCATGATTTTCCTTTCTAAGATCACTTGTAATATTCATAAGAACCTATTTGCTCCATAAAAAAAGTAATTCCAACATGCAAAAATAGCTTAATTGTTTTTACAATGATATTTTGATGTACACAACATGATAAGCTCTCTAGATACATATAACATCATGCTCTACAACAGAGACCAAAAGAAACACGTCATTCCAAAAAGGCTACCTAGTACAATTATGTTATTAAGAAAGTAAAATTGTCATTAGTTTTGATTATTATACTAACAAATAGACATCAGTGTCCTTTTATTATGGCTTGAATGATATAAAAGCTCAAGAAGAAAACAAGTCATGTAGTGAGGAGTTCGATGAAAGTGTAGTCACAAAAGAGATGGAATTCTAAGCATTGTTATAGATTTACTTGGTACTATATTGATGTGTATATGAAGAAGGTGCTTGTTTATCTAATTACATTATCCTCTAAGTTGGGAAATATGATGTAATACATCAAACATAAGAGCTCTTTAGGTTTTGAAATAAATGCTCCATGGCTTGTTATGTTTTTGATGGGTGTAAGACATGAAATCAACTTCATTTGAACAAAAAAGATCCATCAATTCTCTTAGAGGTTGGAATCACATCCTTCTATGGGAGGGAGATTTCTCTCTTCTAGACAAGACATTTTGAGCACATTATTCTTAGTTTTGATTACCTTGTGAAAAATATTTAGAGGAGTTGGGTAAATGACCATTCTGTAAAAGGGTATGCCTCAACAAGTCCAACTAAACTTGTCCTCAACAAGTCCAACTGAAATTGTTGGGGAAAATGATTGAAGACCTCAAAATATGAAAATAGGAAGACCTATGACCACTAAAGTCAATTTTATTTGAAAATTAATGACTTGAAAAATTTAAACAAAATATAAGATAGATGAAAATGATAAATCTATATAATAAACATGATTTCAACTCAAGTTTTTGAACTATTTAAATTTTAATCTATATAATAAAAAAATTTAAAATACCTTTCACAACAAAGAGATATTAAAGAGTTTCGTACAGAAGAGATATAAAATCAATTTCATTATATTCGAGAATAGATTTGTTTCATACAATTTAGTTTTTATATTCAGAGAAGATATGAACATTTATTTACATCTTTAAGTAACTATTCAAGAAAACAACCACTTGTGGACACTCAATTTTGAGTTATAGGAGGTTCAACAATTCGAACAACACTAAAACAAAGTAACTAGATTATGAATTGCATTTTTAGAATGTGTGTCTATAGCACTTACCAATTACCTTCTTACTGTAAGAAAAATAACTGCTGGAAGAAAAATTATAGCAGGGCAAAAAGAAAAGTTACATTGCGTGAACAAATTGGAGCAGCTAGAGCGAACTATTGAGGGAAAGACAAGCAGCCACAAATGTGTCATCCAATTACCATCACAAATCCAATGTAATCCTTGTAATGTTGGAAACAATAATAGCTTTGGGAGAGATTCATGGAAGAAACACTGTCAATAGCTGGATTTGATCAGTTGTAAACAAGAAGCTGAACCAACATTAATTTTAAGCACAACTGCAAAAGATTTAAGACAAAAATGTAGCTCCAAAACATTGGCTTTCCACATTAACTCCAACACTGTGCCCATGCCTATCTTGGGAAAAAGTGAATCATTCAATTACATGAGAAGATTCTATAAATAAAAATTGTTGAGTAAACAATCATAACCAAGACATCTTACCAAAACAAAAAAATCATTAAAAATTCAATCTAAAACATTCAAATTTGCCATGTTAGAAAGTAAGTCTAAGTCTAATGACTTGAAGCTAACAATATTTTAACAATTCAAAACAATGTCCTAAGAAGAACACCCATCCCTTTGTAGCAAAGAAATTATTAGATCCTTTCAAAAGAAAATTGATACAATTTTCACCATTTCTTAAGTCTCCATGAAATTTGTAGTCACAATTGATCTTCTCAATGTACTCATGTTTCCTTTCTAAATCTTAATCTACATCTTACCTTTCCATTTCAAATGTTGCACCATTAATTCTTCACACATCTTAATTATTTTATACCCATCAACGACTATTAATTGCATTTGAGCTTTAGATCACTATCATCTAGTAAACATTTATCTGACATCATAGAAGTGTAAAGATAATTTAAAGTTGTTACTTCTTGATCCTTGACTCTTTTCATTCATTCAATGCTATTAGTTGTTGAATTGTACTTACATTATGTTTTATCCAATCTGCAGCAGAAAATAGACATCAATCTATTTTCTCCCTTTAG
Organism: Cupressus sempervirens; assembly: GCA_028749045.1. Classification (NCBI taxonomy): domain Eukaryota; kingdom Viridiplantae; phylum Streptophyta; class Pinopsida; order Cupressales; family Cupressaceae; genus Cupressus; species Cupressus sempervirens. Next base: position 429,235,629 of record CM053793.1, on the reverse strand, counting down.
TGAATCCTCCATCTCGATGCTTGAGATAGCATACTGAACTTTCATTTTTAAACCAAGTCCAAAATAAGCATGTTTTACCCCAGGGAAGAAAGGACAAAAGCTACACTGAAACCCTTAATTCATTGAAAAAAGTAGAGGAACATGAAACTTACAATATCATGAATCCAAAAACTTGTAATATCCCATTTCAAAATAGGCAAATATTTTGATGTTGACAGTAGCAAAAATTTGATTAAAGCTATGATATCCATGGAATTCACTTCAAACTGCCTGCATGCTCTTTCCAATTGTATGAAAAGGTAATGGCCTACATTATTCAATCAACTGAATGGAATTTTTTACTTCGAAGGTTCGGAGGGTGCATTTGGATATCACTCTCTATTCAGATTCCCCAACAATTGGCCTTCATATTGAATCACTTCTATTTTGCACCTGCATAAGAATAAGGTTGACAATTAATCATATATTTTCTGAGAAAAGATCGCAAACTTGTGTTTTTAAAGTACTATAGTTTTAGACTTTCAAATGAATGAATGAATGAATTTGTGAGACTAAAGCAGCTTATGGGACTCACAAGTTAGCACACACTATAGAAGGGAGGAAGAGAACTTAAGCTAGTTGTGACCTCTGTGTAAGGAAACTTGGCAAGAAAGAAAGAATATAACCGTTTCCACATAACCCATAATAGATTTGACATAAGCACGGAATTAAAATCCACATGCAAGAGAATAGACAACATACCCACAAAATTGTGACACAAGATATACCTTGGGAAACCCTCATTGAGGGAAAAACCCAGCCTCCAAAAGCATCCATCACCATGTATTATTCAGCAAAATAACCATTGCCATACAACCATGGAAGCCTTCATGGCCATAGCCACAATCGAGCAAACTATGTGAACAAGCATGAATCCACACATCCCATGCCATGCTTTCAACCTTCACAAATGCTCCCTTGGCTAACCTGTCAAGCCTTGTCCCACTCGACTCTTGCCTTTTGTCTTCTCCTTGTCACTCTCTCTCTCTATAACAACTACCCTTGTGGCTGCTTATATAGTAGCAAGCCCCACAAAACCACCAAGTGGTATTACATAAACCATGTGCTAAAACCATGTGCTACCTATCCCACTGACCCCACATTTAATATTGGGCATTTAATTCTTTTCTCCAATATTAAATAATTACATGAAATATTTTCACAATGTTACAATACAACTCATCAAGAATATTCCATGGGAATCTTTACATGTTGCATGTCCATCTAGGCACAACATTACATAACAAAATAAAATAATAAAATAACAATATTATATAATGTGTGCAACACCCATTATCTCAACACTCTGTAACCTCTTGATTAATGTGCCTCTTCGCTAGTGGATTTTAATAATCAAAAATTACAAATCACAAACTATCTATAAATTTGGATGCCTTTCCAGATAAAATATCATGTCAAGTAATGTTTGCATATTAAGTGGCCTCATCACCCAAATAAAAAGTAGAATCTGAAACCTCATTCAAACTATAATAGATGACTAAAACAATATGATTGAAAAATGTCTTACAGAATCTTTGAAGAACTTACATCAAAGCAATGGAGAGATGAACTTGCAGTTGCACTATTGCTTACATGGTGGTCATCATTAGACTTCTGTTCATTGTGGTCATCATTAGACTTCTGTATCGTCAAGCCACAAAGAGTTGCAAATGGTTACAGAATCGTTGATGCTTGCATTGTCATCATCATTAGAACTCTATTATAGTAAAAATTCACAAAGGGTTAGCAAATGATGAGATTAAGTTATTTTTAAGAAAATTATAATCTTTGAAGAACTTACATCAAGACTTCTAGTAGTATTGTTGCTTACACCACCATTACCATGAGACTTTTATTAAGTCAAGTCCACAAAGGGTTAGCAAATGCCAGATTAAGTTACTCTTAAGAAAATTAGAATATTTGAAAAACTTACATGAAGACCTCTATTAACATCATGGTTGACATGGTCACCATCATTAAGCTCATGTTTTAATCAAATCCACAAAGGATTAGAAAATGGTTAGATTAAGTTATTCCTAAGAAAATTAGAATCTTTGAAGAACTTACATGAAGACAATGGAAAACTGAACTTCTAGTAGTATCATTTCTTATATGGTCATCATCATGAGGTTCCTATTAAAAGTCCTCAAAGGTTAGAAAATAATCAAAAAGGAGAAAAACTTACATATTAGTTGTAACAATAGCATAACCTTTAAATATTACTTTCTATTTGAACAAGACATTATAGACCTTTCAAGATTCTTACTTTTCTCATAAATAATATTAGCACAATCCATTATCAACCCAACATATCCCTGATAAACTCATTCAAAAATGGAAATTAGCAAATGTCTAGATTAAGTTACTCTTAATAAAATTAGAATCTTTGAACTTACAACAAGACAATAGAGAGTTGAACTTCTTGTAGCATTTTTGCTTACATGGGCATCATCATCGTTATAGTCAAGTGTACAAAGGGTTAGTAAATTCTCAGAATTAAATATTCCTATGAAAATTAGAATCTTCACAGAACTTAAATCAAGACAATGGAGAGCTAAACCTTTACTAGCATAGTTGCTTAAATGGTCTTCATCATCAGACTCCTATTATAGTCAAGTACATAAAAGAATATAAAATGGTTAGATTAAGTTATTCCTAAGAAACTAAAATGTTTGAAGAACTTACGTCAAGAAAATAGAGGGTTGAACCTCTAGTGGCATTATTGCTTACCTAGTCCTCATCATCAGATTCCTATTTAAAGTCCACAAAGGTTAACAAAGAGACAAACAAAGTTAGCCTAAATTGTAAAAAAACATGTTAGTTGTAATATTAGCATAAATTGTTTCAGAATTATTTCAAAATTCTTGCTTATCTAATAAAAAATATTAACATAATTCAATATCAATCTGACATACCTCTGATAAACACATTCGAAAACCTTTCTTTTCTGGAACCCAACATAAATCTGATAAATCCAATTGAAATCCTTCCATCCCTTTTGGGACTATTGGAATACTTTCAGTATCATTAGTGACATCAGATGATGCTCCACCATGCCCAAAGTAGATGTTGCAATGACTGATGGCCAAGGCAGGTGTTGCAAGATTTGATGGAGAAAGGTCATTTGAACCTGATATTGGCATTGTGTATTCTATGCAATAAATGAGAAGCAATTATTAGAAAACAAATAAAATACAAATTTCTTGCTTGTTAAAATACAACATGGAGGTTCTTTTTAGATTTTGTTGACAATTGTATCAATCACATTAAGTATTACTGCCAACATGTTATCAGTGTATTTGTTATGATTACTATGATTTTTCTATCTTGTTTGCTTCATAAATCAACAACATTCTTCTCTTTCATGTCATTTTGTTAGTATTTGATGTTGAAGCAATACAATTATCTACAAGGTCTTGAAAGATTGGAGAATAATAGAGTCCACCTTAACAATGTGTGAAGGTATATTTGGACTATTATATTAATGTACTTGATTTTGAACTTTATTGGAATTGATATTTTGTTTGTAGATTATAGGCTTTTGATTGGACTATTAAATAGTTTATAATGGAGTTTTGGATTACAAAACTCTTCTATTCTACCTAGTTCTATTTATCATCTTTCTTCTTTTGCAAATAGATAAGGTTATCTTCATCTAATTATTGTCATAGGATATGTTTCTCATAGATTTCCAAAAAAAGAATGGAACACAGAACAAAGAATATTAGGCAATATTGCACATTCATAAATGCTCAACCAAAATAATTACCTTATGTGAATTAATGTTGGGCTAAAACAATTGATCTTTTACCTTGGGCAAGAAGATAGTGTGGTCGAATCTGAATTCGTCTGACAATCTCAACCAATGCAGAGCTCACCTTACTATTTATGTCTAGACTTTCACAAGCACTTGTTACAATTAGTTTCAACATGTCTACAAATAAATAATCATGCTACTTGCAACAATTCCTAAGTACAATTTAATGAGGGAGTCAATTCTATGAAAAAAAATGTGATAATACATGTTTTCATGTGTATAAATATACAAAGGAATAACTCAATGGAAAAAAAATCTACCAAGTTTAGTATGAAAGCTTGAACTCAGTTAAAACTTGCAGCACAAAAATTTGACAGGGACTTTATGATGCCTATTAGATCCATTCAAACTTGATAGTATTTATTAACTGTCATCACCTGCTATAGTACAAGAGAATGCCATGATCTCTCGCAATGCCCAGTCATGTGGTTATAAAATTAGCAACCTCTCAGATGCCATAATGGACAATCTAGATAAGATGAATAAAGAGATGCAACAAATTAGAATGAGGCACAAAAATACATTCATCATTGGCCATAACTTCCAAAAAAATTATTTTATAGACAAAAATTAAGTGTAATTTTGCCTCTTCTAGACTATGGATTCTCACAATAATTATGTACTACTCCCAGACAAAAAAATTATCATCACATAAACCACTCATTGAATTACAAACTGCTGATATCTTGAAGCACCAAAGGTCCAAATGTTCTATGCTATGATAGCTAACATAAATCTTCTGATTTGAAGTCTAAGAAATAGCCTAGTATACCATCAGTAATAAAAAATATCTTCGTTGGAAGAAAAGAACTAAAAATGGAGATACCATCCATGATAGACTCCACTAGAAAAAGAAGGAAAGAGGAAAAACAAACAGAATCATTTAACAAATAGATGGAAGGAAGAATTACAAAGGTGGTATTACAAAGAGAAGACAAACTAACAAGGCCATAAAATTATAATAAACACAAAACTATCATCCTTGTTGACACAAAAAAAAATAGCACATCCCAATGACAATAAATCTTTTAAGAGATTCAACGTCCAATATAGATTCTACAGACTGAAAGATGCAAAATTCATAGCACATAAATATAATAGAGAAAACTAGTGAATTGAATTCCCTTTGAGAGCCAAAAAGAGATTTGGGAACAAAAATTTCTATTCAAAATGTGAAACAAATGATACAAAATAGTCACAAACCTAATTGATCAGAGGTGAGCTTCAAACAAAATTCATAGCACCATTATTGATAGGCAGAAAGTATCCTAATTAGCTTCTCTAAAGGAGATAAAATTCAAGTTCCCAATTATGTTTGTAAGGACCACCTTCATACCCTATTATAAATGTAAGGAATGAATATGATTAGGAGTTAATTAGGTCATGATCGACACTCTTGTTATTAACAATGATTTATGAGGTCCTATTAGAACTGATGTAGATTTGATTATTAAAAGGTATATATACCCTATCCAATAACATTAGGTTGATAAGATAAGACCACATAAAAATGAGACTCAATGTGTTCAAGTTGAGGACCTGGCCATGAGATATAAGGTCTGATCTACAAGGTAAAAAGGAAAGATAAATTAACATTTACTCTAGTGAGGACAACAATGAATGTAAGATTATAATGACAACAAGACATATGATTACATTCAAAAATTGGTTTTAAATTATGATGACATAATTATGGAAACATTCTAACAGTATGAGGAATTAACCTTAGGAACTCACACACAAACCCCTGATAATGTGATAAAGGGATATTGCTAGCACTGTTGACATGTTTAACTTGATTGAAAGGATACTAGTTAACGAGTTTGCATATTAGTGATTTTCACTTAGGACATATATACTGAGATCTATTTTTATATGTTTTAATGATTACTATATATGACTCTAGTGTTTCATGATTATAAGTATGGTAATAGAGTTTAGAATGGAAATTTCATTATGTTAAGAAAGATAAATGTTGATACGCATATTTTGATTTTGCAATGTTTTGAATATTTTATGGAAATGATTAGATGAAATTTAATTTTATATGTTATGCAAATTATGTAATATTGGATTATTCTGCACTTATATGTATGTATTTTTATACTATTTCATTGGGCTACTGATGTTTAAGTTGAGTGTGCAAGAAAGTTGAACCATGGAAATTATTCAAGGAAACAAGGTTCAAACCTATGTGAACACGATTAAGCCAAGGTGAATCTTTGGAAGATTCAAAACCTCATTGTATTGTATTTATTTCGTAATGTGATTGTGCATGGGTGTTATAGGTTTAAAGATCACGATTAATTAGTGACATGTCATCATGATGTGTAAATTATTTAATGTGTGTGTGTGTCATTTGACACTTGTGTTGTTTATGTGTAAATGACATGTCATATAGGATTTTGAGCATGAAGCCACTTAACCTAAATTTAATCCCATTATGAAGTAAGTTAACCCACCTTGGAGAGTGTCAAGATGAGTCACCTTTATGATGGAATTCAAGTGTAATTTGATAGGAACTTTAGAGAGCCTAAAAGTGGTTCCCAAGTGTTATTTTGTTGAAAATAAGTCAGCCACATGGTAGTAATATAGGTTGGGGGTCTAGATATAGCCATAAGATGGTTTATGGGACCTAGGAGGCCCTTTGAATTAGTCATTTTCAAGCCAATTCTAAAATGAGAGTACCACATGACTTCTTGCCTCACCCCTCCACTTGGTTAATTTTCCATTGATAGAAACATACAAGGGTGTAAGAGTGGTAGGTGGGGATGGAAGTGGAGGTCCTTTTAGGGAGCTTGTGCCAAACTTAGTGGTTGTTCACCCACTCTCTAATGGAAGAGACAAATAGTTTTTGGAAGAGGAAGCTTGGAAGCCAAGGAAAGAATGATCTTAATCACCATTTGATAACCATAGCTTGGAAGGAGGTTAGTGCTTCATGCCATGTTTTCTCCATCTCATGAAGTTGAAGTTGGAAATTGTAAGAGTGTTGCTTATAGGATCTATGTGTGTGATATGGAATCATGTATTGCCATTGAAATCTTTGTGTTGTGTTGTGTTGTGATTGTGTATATTGTTTCATGAATTTTCTTGGGGTTCCTTCTTTGGTTTCCTTGTTTTGTTTGAATGTTGAAATTTTTTTATGGGTGTGAAGGCTTCACTCACCCTTGGGAGGGAAGAGAAGCCTTGGGTGAAGGGGTTAGTTGGGCTTGAAGTATAGTTGAGAACCTTGGAGTATAGGCTCCATTATATGCCATATTCATTCTTAACTTGCTTTAGGGTGATAAGGAAAATGATGGTGTAGAAAGAAAGTTTATGGAGAAAGGGTTTTCAAGGATGCTATAGTTGATGGGAGTAAGCATGCAGGATGTTTGTGAAAGCCCCGAAAGGGCATGAAATTTGTTGTTTTCTGAAAGCCCCGAAAGGGTATGGAATTTGTTGATTTGTAAAAGCCCTGAAAGGGCATGCAAATTTTTGTTGCAGATATGGTATGATATGGCAAGTCTCTTAATTGAAAGCCCACCTTCACCCAATGTTTATGATTCCATTTGTGAATTATTGTGCAAATCTTGGTTGGGGTTGTAAGTGTGTTGCAAAAATGTTGTGTTCTTGCTGTTCTTGTTTTGTGATATTGTTTTGGATGTATCCCATTTGAGCCTTGTTTCCCCTGGCGCAGGGGTGGTCTCCTTGAGGCCTAGGTTGGGAGGTGAGTCTCCATGGTTTAGAAATTCTATTTCTTGTTTGCAAGTCTTTATTGGAAGATCTTGGAAAAAAAAACTTGGAGCTTTTATTGTCTTTCCATGTGCATAGGAGATGAAGATATTCTTTATTGCATTGAGATGAGATAGAGAGAAAACCCCACCTTGTTATGTGGATCTAAATGTATTATAAGAGGATGTTAATGACTTAGTTCAATTGTCAAATGGAAAGGTTATGAGAAATAAAGTGTACTTAAAAGTGTCTTCATTGTGTTTAATTGGTATGTTAAGTTCACCACCTTTGTGTATTATAAGAGTATCATGGAAGAGAAATTCAATGTAATGATATTGTTGTTTGCAATGTCTTGAATCTGAGTGTATTGGGGCGAAGGATTACGTATCATTGTAGAATATGAATTGCTGAGATAATGAATTTGTATTTGGCTCATGGTCATGTTATGAATATCATTCTAAAATTTAAAATACTTGGAAGTTTGAGAGCTATATACATAAGGTTTCTCCAATTTTCTAAATCCATAGATGAGAATAACTAGATCTCTTTCATATAAGAATTTTGCCATGTTTCTTTATGTGTTTTTGGTGTTGAGGCTATTGGCCAAATGAAGCAACAAGATCATAAATTTAGATTATCATAACATAATTTAGAAATCTCTAATGTATCATTGCAATAGATATCATGATGCCTTAGACTATAGTAGTAGAGAGAAACAAATAGATGACATATAAGGTATAAGGTATCAAACATAAAGCTTGTTGTAGGCACACAAATTACTCTCTGGATTTTATATGGAGGAAGTGGAAATAATATCTACTAATATAGACCAATATAATAATCAAAGAATATACTATGGTATCTTCTAAGTAAAATAATGAAATACCTAATCAACAAGCAAGACATAACATAATAAAATAATCTGAAGAAAACACCTAAGGTACAAATCACTATCATTTCAAAATTAGAAGTAAAAAAGAATTAAAGATGGAATCCCCCAAGTAAGGGTCGACCTAGCAGTTGGATGAGACATTTAACAATAAAATAACCAACAAACATAAAAATAAATATATCATTTAAATCAAGTTTGCTGCCCATCAAAGACTAGGTGACCATGATGATGCAGGTATATATAAAATGCATTGTATGATGATGGTGCTCCAACTTGTTGCATTCAAATGGTGATCAAATGAGCACAGATCCCTAGCAAAAATTTGATTGTTCAAAACTCTCCCTCCAGCACTTGTTGCAATAAAAATATAGTTGCAGCAGTCAAAATGAGATTCATAACATTGAAATAAGGGAAAACATTGAATCGGTTTGTTTCTAGGTGAAAATAGGTTGAGTTCATTCACTTTTTAAGTTCTGATTATTTTTTTAGATTTTTAAGGGGGTCTCCTTTTAAGAGAGATTCACCTCAAAATTAGGGCACATCCCTTAGAATCTCAAGACATCCCAAAGTGCATCAACTATCAATAACTAGGAAAATGGGATATGAGTATATAACATGTGTGGTTATTTTTAAGGCTTGCATTCACACCCTAATTACATATGTATATCTACTCTTAAATATTTTGCATTAGGCATTATGCTAAGTTGAGTGGTATATGATTCATTAAAATTGAAAAACAAAGAAGGCGGTATTCTAAATGATTATGGAAATTTTTTAGGGGTAATGTTAAAGATGAAAGTGGGGGGCATACAATAATAGAGCTATAATTCTCAACACCAAACCTAATAAAAAATAAATCAAGGGAATTCACACCTTAGTTCCTCAGGCTGCAAGGTTAAAGAATTTGGACTATCAACTTTCTTTTGTTTCTCAGATGCATGACCCACAAGTCAAAGTGATGAAGTCAGCAACAATCCAGGGTGTGCCCTTGAAGCAAAATTCTAGTAAAGCCTTTGCAAGAACCAACCAAATAAAATAAAATAGATGATGTCTTTTATGTAATTACATCTGAGTGAAAAATATATATAAAGCCATGTGTTTATTGAAATCATTAAATTCAGACAAGGAGTTGAAATATCCTTCAACTTCATGTCATTTCAGAAGCTACAAGGTTGTCCCATTTTAGATGCTGCATTAAACAAATGCCACTTTGTGTTTGATAAACTCACCTTGAGATTTGCCAAAGCAATTGTAATGATGTCTCTATTTGACCCAAGTTCAATTCTGGGAAGTGATATACTAGTCAAATCAGAAGCCTTAGATCCAGGATGCTTAACACAATTACCATTTACTCTAGCAAACCAACTTTCCCTTGCAGATAGGTTTAAAGAGCTCTTGAACAAACACAACTAAAATAGCATTAATTGAAAAGCTCATAAATATAATTTGTTTGAGAGACATTTAATGAAAAACTAATATACAGTGAAAGATCCAAATATGCAAGAATCATCTAAAAGTGTTAGCATTGAATCCATCACATGCAACTATTGCACAATTTTGTGATGCATTGGTGTTTGCACAATAGAGAGAACCAACATCCATATGCATTGAGCATGTCTGATCTTTAATGAATGTAGAGTTTTGTGTTGGCCCATTAGGCTATTACCACTAGCTGACCCCATATGAGCTGAAGTTGTCATGGTAACAAGCACTTTAAAATGAAGTACAAGTGAGGTGTATATTTTAATCTAGTTTTGCAATCTGAAAACCAAAATAAAAATAAAATACAAATGCACAAGAAATCAAAAGAAGTGACGATTTCTGAGACCAAAATCCCCATCAAAGAATGTACACTATTTTTTTATCAAAATTATAGTAGCTACTACCCACATCACAAAATATTGTGCACTACAAACAAAAATTTCTCAAATTTGTATCTTGGTTTGCCTGACTAGCCCAGAGAACTGAGAGCATTTCATGCTTAAGGTACAAATTTTAAGCTGATTTTCCTAGTCAGTTTAATTCATGAAATTTTAGGAAGAAGTAAATTGAAAGATAAAACCCAATGTGATTTAGCATCATAGAAATTTATGAGAGCATATGCAATAGGTCACTTGCCATTAAACAATATGCTTAGACAAATTATTAAAATGTTCTCAGAGTGAAACTCGGAGGTCCAAAAACATCAAACATAATTCATGAAATGTCAGGAAGAAGTAAACTAAAAGATAAACCCCAATGTGATTCAGCACCGCAGAAATTTTTGAGAGCATATGCAATAGGTCACTTGCCATTAAATAGTATGCTTAGACAAATTATTAGAATAGGAAGTCCAGAAACATCAAATGTGTTAACCAATGCTAATGAAGTTTGACAAACAACATGCATAGAATGAAGCCCATGAAAGTAATACTTAATGAAGAAGCGTTAACAGTATATAATAACCAAAAACCTAAAGCTGGTTGAATATCAAGAGAAAACCACCAACTAGGACTAACATCACCACACAACTGTCAACGGTGATTAAAAAATATAGAAGCTTAATCAAGTATGTGAATTCAATACACAACCTAGCTGAAGAATTGAGAAGATAATAACAAATCTCTGTGTTATTAGTTTTAGGCCATATCAAAAAATCCTCACTAATTCATGCTCCTACAATAGTAACTCCAAGTCTTTGGAAAACTTCAATATATATAATGCTGAGCATTATTGCTGAAAAGTATTAATTAGAAAGGTTGAGATAAATGAAAAATCTATAAAAAAAACCAAATCATTGAAACACCAATTTGTTACTTTCAATGCTTTAGGAACGTTCCTTTTCAACTAAAAGCTAATGCAATTTGAAATAGAATTATAAGAGAAACTCCCATGACATATAGTCAATTGGCCTCAACAATTAACAATTTGTAATTGTTAAAATTCAAGCTCCAATAAAAGCATGATTTGTGCATATAAACAAAGATAGGAAGAAAGTAAAGAAATTACCACTTCCAGATGTAGAACTTAGCACTGTATGCAAGTATGATTGTTTTGGATCTTTCAAAAGAAATGATCTAGTAAACCCCTGTAAATCAAAGAGAAGTACATTAACTGCCTCCAAAACTTCAACTAAATAACATCCAATATCTTTTGATGCTAACTCTACTTCAGAAGAGCTTCCATCTTTTAGAAAAACCTCTAGTACAAAATTGACTTCAGAAAAGAAATGCTTCATTAATCAATGAAGCCTTTCTTTAACTCACAACCACATACCACTGGGAAAACCCTTGACTCTAGCTCAACAAAAATTATAGCTCCCACGTGCGCGAAAAAACCCTTTTTAATTTTAACATGTTAAGCTCGTGTTGGTCAAAATTTTGACCAACATGGACATGGATTTTTAAAAAAAAAAATTCCTTCCATATTCTAACCAATCTAAAACATTTTAATAGATGGTCAAAAATTTTGGTCTAAAAATGGGGTCAAATGTACTAGTGCTAGAAAATTAGACTCGTGAGCTCTTTTAGATGCTCTAGAAACTAAAACATGGTGGCCAAATTATAAAATCCTTGTTACGACAACCAATGGAGCTTATTATCAGCATTATGAAGGGTACATAGTATGAACCCATATGGGTAACTCGGGAACCATATTCATGATAAAATTATGCTATTATAGTAAAATTGATAGAATGGTGGCAGTAATTTCATAGATTTGCTGAGATTCACATTAACATTGGCCCAACAAAAGACCCAGTCATGAGAGTCTCTATTTTTTAGTAGAAAATATTTATGAGGATAATGCAACATAAAAGGAATAAATAAAAGATGTCAAATGCCCAGAGCACAACATAGTTTCAAAATAGTGTTTGAAATTGAAATACCAAACTATAACAATGAAGAAATGGCCTCCAGAAGCATGGGTTATTTCATGGAATAGGGTTTTAAAATTCTATAAAGACAAATGACAATAATGATTACCTTTATAATGTAAACAAAGAAAAAATGACATTAGCCCTATGTTATCCATGGTGCTAACTCAACAGTAAAGTAGCGGCTATAAGAAGGTAAAAGTTTCCAAATATACTTATTTAAATGCAAATATAAAACAAACTCTAGCCATGGTGTTGACTCAATAGATAAAAGTAGCATTATAGAGGAAACTCTCCCAAACAACAAACTCCAAAATCAAGCCATGTTGACTCAGAAAATAACATCAAGGAGTCATGATTGTGAACAATATAAACTCCATAGAGTATAGGGATAAGGCTTTAGGTAGAAACAAATTCTTCATGAATAATGGCATTCAAAGATCAAAAAACTGCAAGCTTTATAAATCGCATATTCTATGGTGTGTTTTTACAAGGCAACACTTGAATGACTTATGCGGTCAACAATGTAGTAGAAAATCAAAGTCCACAAACTAATCTAGCAAAAAAATGTAGAAAGTATCCCATGGCGGCTAGTGTTTCCTAAAGCCCTCTCTTCTCCTCATTTCCAATTGATAAAATGATAAATGAAAGTAGATGTCTCTTGTTTTAGGTTTTCATTCCAAAAAAAACTAGGAGGAGGTAATGCCACATTGCACCCTATGAACCAAGTTTCAAATCAAAACCTTGTCATATTCCTTTGTAATTATAATAAGTAAATTTAATATATTGCATTCTTTGGGTTGGTTAGGACTTTTGGGGATTTAACAAGATAGTCAAAGAGGAGGAGGTTAGGTGTAATCAAGTTGAATCAAGAATAGTGTTTTTTGTTGATTATGTCTTGTAAAAGGAGTGATAGTTCACTATTTATGTCATGTGTCATAAGTTTCCTCTAGACTTTTAGTTGTTGCTAAAGATAGTTAGGAGTCTTTAGGAGATTTTTGAGTTAAGTTAGGAGAGTCTTATGGAAATTCTTGACTTGACATCATGGGTATAGTATGAAGAGTCATTTTGATACTAATGACACATGTTTTGGAGCTTTCTGAAGACCTTCTCTAAGAGGAGTTTGTTTTTGTTTGACCCAAGGTAACACCTCATTCTTAGGCATCATTTATTGGGTAGTGAAGGGGGATTTTGATTTATTTTATCACTTGTACTTGAAAATGAATTCAATATTAAGGAAATATTTTTGGTTGCTATCATTGTGTTTTCAATATTGTTTCAAATTGGAGATGTATTTTCAAAATCTTGGAGAAATATATTGATCATTTGAGATCTATCTCTGATATCATGTCTTTGTATGTAGATTGATGATTGATATCCCTTATTGTGTTTTTTTCTCAAACCTTTAAGATTTGTCTCATTAACCATCTTTTCATGATTGTTATTGTTCTATACAGGCCAGAAGTTGTACTATTTTTTGCATGCGTTAAATGTGATTAAGTTCCTTTTAATACCTTCAAATATTGGGTCTTCTTTTTAAATACTTATGTGCAGATCAATGTGTTAGAGATTGTATCAGTCCATAAATTGCTAAAGGTTCAACTTGTATTTGAGGAAATAATATTTTCATTACAAAATCCTTCTGGTGTATCACTATTTTTTTCTATGCAATTATTAATTATTAGTCATTCTTACCCATTTTCTTCACAACTTTCATTGGTCTTTCCAATTTTAAAGTGATTCACTATTGAAAACTTATAGGAATCAGCCTAGAACCTAAAGCTTCAATCTTGTTATAGGTCACCCATACCTTTGACTAATCACATGTTCTCTAGAAACTTCTAGTGTTTAGGTGTTTGAGATAGGGTGCAATTTTTGGAGCTAACACCCCCAAATCCACATGCTGAAAACATCAAATGCTCACACCTATTCAATTGGGTGATGAAATTACATAAAAATAGAGGGGAACACTAGTTCTCTAGTCCCTCACATTTATCAATTGAAAGAATGGATTAAAATGGGCTAAAACTAATTAAATGAGAAAGTCTTATCTCACACACTTGGTAAAAGTCAAGAATGGGGAGAAATAAATGAATACCACACTGAATTGGTTAAAACCTTTAGTAAAGTGGGGCAATCCTAATACAAATCTAATGACACTAATCTTGCGAAGATCCACCAAGCCAAACTCCCACAATGAACAAATCTTCATTTCAACCCAAAGAGGGTTTGAGCATTTTATCTTCAAAACATGAAACTCAAAGTGAAAAAGTACACAATAAAATTAATTTTCGTGAATATAATCACTTTTCCAAAGTGGCTTCTAAATTAGGTTATTAAAAAAACTTAATAATCAATTGACCCCTTATCACAAATAAATCAGACAATTCCAATTGCTTGAAATTTAGCTATGACAAAATATGAAGCAATAAAGTAAAGATTAAAACAAATAAATAAAATCCCTTTAAGCCATTAAAATATCATTTAAATAATATTTTCCACGGTAAATGTGAATTACTAAATGCACAAGCATGCTCATAGGTCCAACCACATAATGTATTATGAATCCAAATTTACAATTACACAAGGGTAAAAATAATAATAAAAGATATATTGCTCATATAGGGTGGACATTGGCTCACCATGAAAGGTTTGATCAATAACTCTATGTGCCACTACTGGGGATATAAGTCCTTCATAATAAAAGGACAAATTCAAGTGTAGATGCATAATAATAATAGCCAAAGCAACACTTACATGAAATCACATAATTAAAGCATCTAATTAATTTTATTTAAATAAATAGCCCATTTTCATTAATTACTTAAATAATTAGGGTTAATATCCATAGCATATAATTCCATAAATCTAATATGGATAACTCACTTCCAATTATTGTAAGCATTTAATAATGGAAATAACTACAAGTTACTCAATAATAATTAAGGCACAATAAACACATAAGGCAACATAGTCAAATACATTAGTAAACATTACTACAAGAACCTAGTCAAGTGCAAGAAGACAAGTAATACATTGTGTAACCACTATTCACATCTTAAGGTAATTACAAAATGACATCATAATGCCACATTATTCCAGGTAACTACTAACATAAACCTTATTAAAACCACGAAATACATTATAATCTCATGAATAAGGAAGGCATAAGCATAAATTAATCCAACTAATATGATAACATAAAAAAATTACCCCAAGGGTGTAGACCACTCATGATTCCCAATCACGATCCCTCAGAAAGAAATATCATCACTATTGTATCCATTAGGAATTATAGAAATCAAATGGGAGAGGCACTACTATTGACCCTATGGAAAGACATATTGTCAATTAGTGAAAAAATACTTAAAGTTATCCATAAAGGTCGGTTAATACTACAACTAAGCTTTCCATTAGTAAGTAGATTTTAGTGTAGGCTGAGAAGATGTTGGTTATACTATGTTAACCAACCTCATAGTATAAACTGAGTTATTTGAGTTGTCATTAGAAACCAAGTTCCTAGTGTGAGCAGAGTTCACAATTCTCATCAAGTTCTTAGTTTAAACCAAGCTATCGAGTTCAAGTCAATATGCTCCAATATCACCCAAGTGATAAAATGTCACCAGAGCATCCAATGCTACCTGAGTGCCATAGTGTCACCCAAGCTCATTGTATTGCCCAAGCATCAACATAACATCAGATTGCATAGTGTTTCCTAAGTATCAACATGAGGCCAACTTAAAGGTATATTTTGGTTATTGTGAAGATATTACTCATGTGAGCCATCTAGGTATGAAGTTATTCTTTTGAGGGATATATAAGGAAGGAAAATTCATTTTTCTAAGAGATATAGAAGATTAAATAAGTGTAAGGCATGAACATTTAAAGACAACAAGTGAATATGGAGAAGATTAAGTAAGAAGGCTACAAAGCAGTACAAAGGGCAGAGCAGAGACTCATCGATCACAACCAGATGATCATATTATTCAAAGGATCTATTTCAAAAAATAGAGTTGCAAAGAAAAGATCAACCTATTGATTCATTCTAATAATAGGTGCATCAGTTAAATCTTCTAACCAAGTGGACCTAATATTTACTAAATCTCTTGACAAAATACATTCTTCATTATATTTTAAATTCCTTTTACAAGGTGGACCTAATCGCCCTTCTTACTCCTAAAAGAGTAGATTACCATAAGTTTTCAATTGTAAGCCCTAACAAGACAACTTTATTATATAGTAGTGAAGCATTGTGGATGTTATCCCCACCCCAGTTTTACCTTCTACTTGGAGGGTTTTTGAGTTACCAAATCTTGTGTCAAAGTGTAATGATGTTAACTTCTTTATTTATTTATGTTCATACATGAAAGTAGATTAGATAATCTAATGTATTAAAAGGAGGGAGTATTCTAAGTGAGAAAGGCTTCATTTCTTTCTGATTCACCACCCCCACCCCTCTCAATCACTTGCTTGTCATTACATTTCCAACAATTGGTATCAAAGAAAGGTTCTCCTATCAAAGGCTTAACAACATGAGAGTAAATATATGAGAAAATGGAAGAGCACAAGTTAGAAAAAGTTATTGGTAATGACAAACTTGATCTATACATGACTATGGAGCAAGTCAAGAAACTCAAGAAACAACTCACTCTCTCTAAAAAGAAATAATTGGCTATACAAATGAATTACAATCTATACACAGAAGAAAGAATAAAATATCTAAGAAAAGAAAGAAGTTTAGAAGAAGTAAATGCAACCATAGAAGATTTACTAGTAAGGAATGCCAGTCTACAAGAAGTAAGAAAGTTGAAAAGAGAATAGGAAAGTCACTTGGTTAGGCTATGTGAAGTCATCGAACAAAAGAACTAAGCAGTAAATGATAAAGATATGGAAGATGAAGACGTCAGACTACTTGCTACAAGACAAGAGGAAAGGACCAATGAAGTTCAATAGTTATCTCAACATCATGAAGACATAATGAATCAACTAGATGATGCAAATCAAGGAACCACCAATTAGAGGGTAGAATATGATAGACTCTAGAATGAACTAAGAGCTGAAAAGGAACTAAATGAAAGAAGATTGAGGTCACAAGAAAGTGTGAATCAATTTTATGAGAAAAACATTAATAGACACAAAGGCAATATTGGCTTAGGGTATAACAATTAGGGAGAATGATCACAAGGAGCATAGAAAAAAAAAAAAAAAAGCCTACATGCAATAATTGTGGAAAGGTAGGTCATATTCAAATGTTTGTTGGAGAAATACTATGCAACCCAATTTCAAAGCTCATTGTTATAATTACTACAAATATGGTCACATGGCTAATGATTGCAAGACCAAATCAAAGTTTGAAGGGAATTGTTTCACATGTCACAAGCATGGTCACAAATCATCAAAGTGCAGATCAAATCCAAATAATCAACACAATGGAACCAAACAAAGAGCATTTATTGGTTAGGACTACAATACATGGGGAAGATGTCATCATTGTGGAGAATATGGGCACATTGGAATAAATTGTGTAAAAACTTACTTCAAGAAAATAAACACTAATGTAAGATGCTATGTATGTAAAAAGTTAGATCATTTGGAAAGAAATTGTATGAATAGAGCCACAACAAATAGAGTGAGGAAAATAAAGGGAAATCCACAATTAAAGAGATAAAAACTTAGATAACTCAAAAATGGGTAAGTAAATTAGAGTATGGCACAAGACAAGACAATGAAGCTATTATCACCCAATCCAATGAGTTGGGTAAAACATCCACATCCAACTAGGCAGTCAAGGAGATGGATGGAAGTGAGAACTTAAGAGGATCATAGATCAGTTCTAGATGTGTAAGAAAGAAATATTGAAATTAGCATAGTTAGATGCACAAGGTTAAGATAAGGAGCTATGTTTTAACTAAGTTTTCTCTTATACTCAAGTGAAGATAAGTTAGAATTTAGCTCTAACCAAGTTGTGTAATGATCAATTCATGTCAATCTTAAGAAATTGTCGAGTTATCTCACATACCACTGTACAATGCATTTAAAAGGCCATAAATTTTAGAACATTTTATAAAATGAAAAATTGAGGGTTTATTTGTTACCTTGCATTTAGGATTTAGAGGGATTTCAAGCCTTCAAGAGATTAAGAGAGAAGTGTTTTAGGAAAAGTTATCATTTTTTACAAATTCATCTTTCATTGAGCATTATGGCATTCAACTCCAGTTCTAAGGAAAAGAAGGGTTTCAAGATATTGTTGAAGAACATAGTCTGCAAGGCACTAACATTCAAACTCTACCCAATGATTGCAGAGTAAAAAGATCCATTAGGAGCACAC
This sequence comes from Cupressus sempervirens, assembly GCA_028749045.1. Lineage (NCBI taxonomy): Eukaryota > Viridiplantae > Streptophyta > Pinopsida > Cupressales > Cupressaceae > Cupressus > Cupressus sempervirens. The sequence goes on along the minus strand of CM053793.1, from coordinate 429,216,989 downwards.
TCAGCTATCCCTCCCAAGTTATTGTTAATCAATGATATCAGGTCATTCTATCACTATACTATTCAAGAATTAGGTTCATTTGAGATGAATGAAGTGTATAATGCACTATGTTAGAATGGAATGTTGAAGGCTAAGCACAAACATCTAGAAATCAATGGTTTAACACATGCCCTATATATGCCACACAATGTTCAAGTAAAGTGGATTAGATATGTTCTAAGTAGGGTTCATGACATATCCTTCTAGTTAGAACAACCCATGAGGATCACCAAGAAGATGATTTATTGAGTTATAGGCTATACAATGTTTGATAGACCTAAGATGACTAAAACCCTAGCTCATGGTGATAATTCCAAGAAAACCCTAGCTAAATGAGATGGAAGAGGAATGAAATTGAACAACATCACTAATATGGAAATCAAATTCAAGATTCATGTTATAGCACACAAGATCTATAGCTTGAGTAGGCTAAATAGTGTTATCTGTGAGGTAGTTAATTTAGCTTACAAGGTGGTAAAAAAAATCTATCCTTTAACCTTGCCAAGTTGCAGTTAAGCCAACTAGGAAAAAACATGGAAACTATTCAAGCATCAAGATAAAATGTGTGTAAGTTTGACTCTCCTTGTTTGTTTGTTTTTTATGTGCTAAATTTCTTTACATCCAAAGACAGTATGGTATGGAGTAAGGATAGACTAGTTATTTATTAGATTAATGAGTTCATAGATGAGTTGGGAGAAAATTTTGATGGTATCATGGTTGCATACTTTGAGAATTTTAAGGAGAAGATGAAAAATAGGTATAGGATACCTCAACAATTGGTTGAGTAATATGCTCAAGATATCTATTTTCTAGTTGATTGTGACAATACTCAGATTGAGGAAATCATACCTAGGATATGAGGCGAACATAAATGATACAAGAGATATCATAGGGGTTCCTCTGAATGAGCCTACTGACCCCAAGACAACATATTTTGGAACATATGATGAAGCTAAGACTGAGATATCTCTAGAGATAGAGATTCCTCAAGTATGAAAAGAGAGAAGAAGATGATGAAAACCATAAATATAAAATTAGAAAAGAAAGATGACCCTCTTATGCCCAATGAGAGAAAAGGTGAAGATGAGGAAGAAGAAGAAGAGGAAGAATGAGAAGAGGAAGAAGAGGAAGAATAACCACCAATGAAAAAGGGGAAAGTAATAATTAGTGCACCAAAGAAAGAAACACCTATAAAGGTTGCTACCCCTATGATCACTACAACAAGAAAATCCAAAAGGAAACAAAAAATTTAGGATGGTGATGATGAAGAGGAAAACACTCCTATCATACAATTGAAGAAGCCCCCACTAACCTTTGAGCAACAATTGTAGAGATTGAGAGAAGGAAGTGGTATGGTAGGATTCATGTACATAAAATATGAATCCAGAGGCAAAGAGGAACAGTAGTAGATAGAGGATTCTCTAGTAGAAAAGATGGCCAAATGGAAGTATGATCCAAATGAGTTTAAGTGTCAAGCCCCTGATGTCCTATTAAAGGTAGTTACTTAGAGATGGACCAATGTTGTAAAGACAAAGAAGTGCATCAGAGAGACAACTCTAAAGAGTATTAAGCCTAACTTCTCAAATGAAGAAATCAAGGAGGCCATGGAAAAATGTGAGAGCAGGAAGACTCCAAGATTCAAGGCATTTTGAATTTTGTCTAATAATATTGAAGATGTTGTATAGTCCACAACAAAGTTGTGGAAATTTTTTTTTTGACGAAGAAGGAAAAATAGAAAAAGATGAAGAGAAAGATGTATAGAATATAGAAAAGTCTAGCACATAAATGATGACAACCACTATGATTGCTTCTCTACCCTCCACTCTAAACTAGGGCATTGCTACATCAAGTGTAGAGAAATCAAAGAAGAAGAAACAAAGTCCTCCATCCACCCAAGTAGTAACCAAGCAATAGACTCAATCTAACTCTGGATAGGCTTATCCAAGATGAAATTAGATGAGGGTGAGGACAAAGTTGACAAAGAAAATAAAGAAGAATCCAAGAGTCAACCGAGTGGATAAGAGAAGAAGGATGAAGATAAAGGCAAAGCAATCATAGTTTCTCCTAGTACCAAAGGAAAGGAAATGGAAAAGATCTCTGATGAGATTGATCTAGATACTAAGATTGTGGTTGCAAAATGAGATCAATCCAATCTCATTTTTGGTCAGATGTAAAATTTGAGTGATCTATGGAGAAAGAGAGCACAACAAAGAAAACAAAAGACAAAAAGAGATGGAGGAAAAGTTCTTGAAGAGATCAAGGACATATTTTTAGATATAAATATATATATAATGAGGCCCCTATAATTGAATAATTAGTTTTGATTAGGTCAAAGAGGGTTTGAAGAGGACCTAAAACCCCAAACAAAAAGGAACCAAAGTAAGGAGCTAATTTTACAAGGACCAACAACCAACATAAGTTAACAAAATAGTAGAAATTAAAAGTTCAAAAAAACTTAGAAAAAATTAGATCAAGTCTTTTATAGCACTGATAATTGAACAATTAGTTGATACTATACATAAATTCAATAAGGACATAGATGGCCAGGAAAAACTTCTGCAAAGAGCAGAAAGAAAATTTGAAAATAAAGTTTTGGAGAATGTAGGAAAGAAGATTTCTATTGATCAAGTGGAATTGTCCACTCTTATTAGTAATCTAGAAGGAGTTTTAAATAATGTTGTCTCCTTATTTACAAAACTATATGATACTTCAATTTTTATTAAGGAAATAAAAGATAAACTAGCAAAGATTGATAGAGATTTGAAGAGCACTACTAGTTAATTAGCACTTGATCTAAGTTCCAACTCAAATCATTTTATAAAGGTCAGATTTTTGATAGATTTTTAAGTAGAATTATTAAGGAAGGAAGGTAGGATAAAAGAAACCATATTAGATATCTAGATTATGATACTTCCTCACATGGATGTGATGCAAAAACATCTTACACATGCTAGAGATTAGTACATGACACAAACTTCTTAGTTGTAGATCTCATGATGGAGTTATTAGCTAAAATCAAGATTGAACTACACATCTTGAAGGTACTAAAAGAAAATTGGGATAAAGCTATCTCTTTAATTTTTAAAGTGCATAATGATTTCCTCTCACATTTTGATATTACTTTGTAAGTATGTGTTAAGGAATTTGTAACAAAAACAAGGAGGAAAGTATAACAAAGATGGATGAAATATAGAAATATATAGAGGAAAGTGTATATATAGTATAGATGATCAAATATATAGAAAACATAAACAATTTTGAAAAATCAAAGTCCGTTCAGTTGTGACCAAGCTACAGTTTTCAGTTCAAGCCAAGTTACATTACCAAGCACAAGGAAAGGGGGAGTTTAATAGAAAATTCTCAATCAAAAAATCTTTGATTGCTAATAGAAGCATGCAAGATAAGTGTTTTTGTCACTAATACCAAAAGGGGGAGATTGTTGACCCTATGGCAAGACATATTGTCAATTAGTGACAAAACACTTAAATCTATCTAGAAAGGTCAATTAATACTGCAACTAAGATTTCCATCAATAAGTAGATTTTAGTGTAGCTTGAGTAGATGAAGATTATACTATGTTAACTGAGCTGATAATATAAATCAAGGTATTTGAGTTGTCAGTAGAAAGAAAGTTTCTAGTTCTCATCGAGTTCTCAGTTTAAACTAAGCTATCTGCACCAAGTTAGTATTCTCTAGTATCACCTGAGTGATAAAGTGTCACCTTAGCATCCAATGCTACTCAAGTGCCATAGTGTCACCCAAGCTCACTGTATTGCTCAAGTATTAATAGAACATGAAATTTCATAGTGTTTCCTGAGCATCAGCATGTAGCCGACTTAAAGGTCTATTTTGTTTATTTTGAAGATATTACTCATGTGATCTGACTTAGTATGAAGTTATTGAGTGATATCTATAAGGATGGAAAATTCATTTGTCTAAGAGATATAGAAGATGCAATAAGTGTAAGGTATGAATATTTAAAGACAACAAGAAAATATGGAGTAGATTAATTAAGAAGGCTATAAAGCAATATAAAGGGCAGAGCAGAGACTCATCCATCACAAATAGGTGATCATATTATTCAAAGGATATAGTTTTGATAATAAAGTTGCAAACAAAAGATCAACCTACTAATTCATTCTAATAGGTCCATTAGTCAAATCCTCTAACTAGGTAGACCTAACAATCCTTTGCTAAATATCTTAGCAAAGTACATACTTCATTGTATTATGAAATCCTTTTACAAGGTGGGCCTAACACTCCTTCATACTCCTAATAGAGTAGATCACCAATAGTGATCAATTGTAAGCCTTAAAATGCTAACTTTACTATTTCAATAGTGAAGCGTTGTGGGTGTCATCTCCACCCCAATTTTACCTTCTACTTGGAGGGTTTTTGGGTTACCAAATCTTGTGTCAAAGTGTAATGATGTTAACTTCTTTATGCTTTATGTTCCTATTGGAAGATTGGCAAGATTGGAAGATTGGTTTGATGATGATAGTTACATTAATGACTGAGTTTTTCATTGACGTCAACATAGCAGGTTTGATGTATTCTGTGGTATCTGACAAAAGAACAACAAAAAGATTAAGTTGGTATAGATAGCTAGTTAAGCATGATAACCACCTGAGGTTATGGGAGATAATTTGGAGTATCTGGTATATGCAGTTAACATTAGAAGTAGAAAGGACAAGTTTGAGGTTGATGATATGGAGAGGACATGTTGAGGATGACATGGCTAAGCTTGCTCATTATAATATTGAGTGTGTAGAAAATTATTCAAGTTACGAGGTGGAAGTTTTGTGTTATCACTGAGTGTAACATGTTCTTAGTGTGGTCCTCTAATAATTAGTTGAGAAGGACTATTAGCTGACTCAAGAATTTTTTTATGGAATTAGTATAAAGGAAGGACATTTTCCTTTATCATGAGATATGTAGATATGGTGATATGTGAATTGTGAATGTTCAAAAAGCAGTGAAGAGTACAAAATGCGAAGTTGAGCAGAATAGTGTGGAAGTGAAGGAAACCTTACTGCTGAGGTTTGGTATTTAGATCTAAGGTTCATGACCTAGTCTACAAGGTCTGATAATGATTGGTCTAATTGATAGGATAGAGGGAAGTAAAGAGGAAAGAAGAAGATACTAGTAAATTACTTGTTTGAGGAATGAGCTCTTCTTATAGTTGAAATTGCATGTTTGGGCAATGGGATCTTCTTGCATACATTGAACCATAACTCCTAACAAGGTTGGAATCTCCTAATAGGGATTCAAAGTCTTCTAATGGGGGTCCTCATTGTACTAAATGTTGTAACAAACTTCTAATAGGGTCTATCCTCTAACAAGGAATATTTATATTAATATATCATCTTGTGGGCATCATTCCCACTAGGGTTTTCACTCTAATCAAGGGTTTCCCTAGGCAACATATCTAGTGTAATTGTCTATGTGCATCTTTGTATGGTTATTGTTTACTTTGATTGAATGGTTAAGTTTGTTTAATGAAGATAAGTGGTTTAATTGGATAATTGATTTAACAGCCACCCCCCCCCCCCCCAACCCACCTCTCAATTATCTCGGTGGACTATTGTTTCTAACAATTAGTATCATAGCATTAGGTCCTTGAAGAAAAATTTTAATAACTTTGGGAGATCCATGGAAAACATGTTTAGGAAAGATAGTCCAAAGTTTCACAGAACAAATTATGACAGCTAGAAGGAAATTATGAAGAGACATTTGTTGTGTATGGGTCTGGGATATTGGATCTTAACAAAATTAGTGAAGACAATCATTGAAGAAAAAGATTTGGAAATTTACACCAAGAGAGAAAGAGATCTTTTCAAGTGTGATATGAGAGCTAGAGAAGCATTACTAACTGCACTTCTTGAAATTGAGTACAATCAGGTAAAATCACCTCCTATTTCATATTTGATTTCGAAAGCTTTGGAAAATAGTTTTGAAGGTGATGCACATTCTAAGAAGTTGAGGTTGCAAAGTTGGATTTGTGCATTTCAAGATGCTAAGATGATGGAAGATAAATCTATCAGAACATATATAGGTAGGATATTATAAATTGTTGCAGGTATCAAAGCTCAAGGAGGAAACAAAGAAGATGATGAGGTTATATGGAAGATATTAAAGACTCTAACACCACCATTCAAGCCAATAGTTTAGATGATACAATTGTTGATATCTTGTACCAAGGATTTCACAAAGGATACATTGCTTGGAAGACTTGAAGAAATTGAGAATGAACTTAGATAGTCCAAAGAATTGACCAAAATAGAGATAGCTTTCAGTGCCTTCAATATTTGACCTAACGTATAAAGGAGCACACGTGTTAGAGGAGATTTTGCTAGTAGCAATAGATTTGAAGAAAAAAGAAAGATTGATGAAGCAATAGCCCTTCTAGTAAGAAGAGAAAAGGAAGGTATGAAATCTTTAAGTGTTGGACTTGTAATGAATATGGTCATTATGCATCTAAGTGTCCTAAAAGGGAGAAAAGGTATAAGGGAAGTAATAAGCCTAGAAAAGGTAGAGATTTTTTGTATGTAAATGAAGATAATGATTCTAATGATCAAGCATTAAGTTCTAGTGATGATGAAATTAGATTTGTGGAAATTTCAGAGAAGGTAGCTTGGTTTCACAGGTTGAGAAGAAATCTGATTAGATAATTGGCAGTGGTTGTTTCCATCATATGATTGGTAATATGAACAAGTTTTTTGACTTCAAAAGTTTGGATGGATGGATTGTCAAAGTTGGAAATAATGTAGCATGCCAAGTAAAAGGTATTGGATCTATAACTCTTTAATACTAAGGATGTATACTTTGTTGATGATTTAAAGCACAATCTTTTGAGTGTTGGACAACTAGTAGACAAAGGTTGTTAGTTGTAGTTCACAAAAAAGACATGCATGATCAGAGATAAAGATGGAAAGGTAATTAGAACAAGAACTAGATCTAGATGTAATGTATTTTAGTTGAATCTAACTAAAATGACATGTTTGATTGCAAAGGTAGATGAAAATTGGTCATGGAATAAGAGATTCTATCATATAAACTTTGATAGTATTGTGATGACTAGTAAAACTTTTGTTATTAGAGATTTACTAAAGATTGTAAATCCCACTAACATAATTTGAAAGGAGTGTGTTTTGGAAAAGCATACCACAACTTCTTTTCCTAGCAAGAAGTTTACCACCTCAACAAAGTTGGAGATTGTACACATAGATCTTAGTGGTCCTTCAAAGACTAGAGGATTCTATGGTGAAAGGTATTTCATGATTCTTGTTGATGAATTTTCTAGAATGATGTGGGTTGCATTTGTTAAAGAGAAATCTAAGGCATTTGAAAAGTTTAAGATATTCAAGAATATAGTCGAGAATGAATCTGGTGTGAAGATTAAATGTTTAAGATCAGATAGAGGAGGAGATTTTACTTCAAATGAGTTTAACATGTTTTGTGAGGAAAATGGAATTAAAAGATAGTTATCAGCTTTGAGAACCCCTAAATAGAATGGTGTTCCAAGGAGAAGAAACAAGTCTATAATAGAAGTAGCTAGAGCTGTGTTAGTAGAAAATGACGTATCCAAGACATTTTGGAGAGAAGCAATTAATACAATAGTTTACACTATGAACAAAGTTCAAATCAAGGACAAAAACATGACACCATATGAACTATGGTTTGGTCACTCGCCTATAGTTAAGTACTTCAGAATATTTGGAAGTGTCACATCAAGAGAGATGATGACATTGGTAAGTTTGATTCTAGAAGTAATGAAGGTATGTTTCTTGGTTATTCATTGAAAAGAAAGGCTTATAAATGTTATAATCAAAGAACTATGACTATTATGGAAAGTACTAATGTGAGAATTGATGACAAGTTCAAAGTACAAGAGAGAATAATTGATTACAATTCAAATGATGATGTTGTTACTAAGCCAAAGAATGATGAGGTATTTCTTAAGACTAACAATGATTTGCAGAATGAAGGAGAGAAAAGGAAAGAACAAAGCTCATAACCTTCAACAAAGCCAAGAGTTGAAATAACAACTCCTACTTTAGGAAAGAACATGATAAAGGAATTACCCATCTAAATAGATCATCAGAAGCAAAGAAAAAGGTGTGATGAGAAGAAGTAGAGTTAATGAAGAACTATGCTTGATATCTCAAGTTGAATTGAAGAATGCAGATGAAGCATGTAAATATGATTATTGGAAACAAGTTGTGAAAGAGGAATTGGATCTGATAGTAAAGAATGAGACATGGGAATTGGTTCTTAGACTAGTAGATAAGAATGTGATAGAAACCAAAAGGGTATTCAGGAACAAGATGAAAGAGCAAGGAGAAGTTGTAAGAAACAAAGCAAGATTGGTATGTAAAGGTTACTCACAACAAAAAGGAATAGATTATGAGGATAGTTATGCTCCAATAGCTAGAATAGAAGCTGTAAGATTATTCTTAGCTTATGCAGCACAAAAGAAATTCAAAGTATATTAGATGGATGTCAAGTTAATGTTTATGAATAGAGAACTTGAAGAAGAGATATACATTGAGTAGCTTGAAAGATGTCTTTTGACAAATGACAAGGACATAGTTTGTAGACTAAGGAAAGCATTGTATCGATTGAAGCAAGTGCCTAGAACTTGGTATGCAAGGTTGGATAAGCATCTGGCAAAGCTCAGATATAGAAAAGATATGGCAGATAGTAATTCATCTTGGAAAGAAATTGATAGTGGTTTGATTATTTTGGTAATATTTGTTGATGATATCATATTTGGAGGAAACGATGAAGAAAGTAAGAAGTTTGCAAAAGAAATGAAAAAGAATTTGAAATGAGTATGAAAGGAGAAATGAAATATTTCCTAGGATTGTACATAATATAGAATAAAGAAGGAATCTTTATTTCTCAGACTAAGTACTTGAAGGATTTGCTAAAATTTTTTGGTTTGGAAACATGTAAACCTATTGGAACACTTATGGTAAATGGACACAAGTTATCTACAAAGGATGAGACACCTACTGTTGAGCAGAATAAGTACAGATCTATGATCAAAGGTTTGCAATATCTAACTCACACAAGCCCAGATATAGAAAATGCAATTGGAATAGTTGCAAGATTCTAGGCTGATCCGAAAGAAGCACATTATGCAGTAGTGAAAAGGAAATTTAGATATTTGAAAGGAAATTTAGAATTTGGATAATGGTATGACAGATCTAATGATTTTACTCTAAGTGCTTATATTGATGCAGATTGGGTAGGCAATATGGATGATAGAAAGAGCACCAGTAGAGGAGCTTTCTTTCTTGGAGGAAGATTGGTTTCTTGTTAAAGAAAGAAGTAGGATTGTACATCTCAAAGTATAACAGAAGCAGAGTATGTTATAGTAGCAAATAATTGCAATCAATTAATTTGGATGAAGTAGATGCTGAAGGATATAAGGATAAAAATTAGTGAACCTATTGTTATACATTGTGACAAAAAAAGCACAATAAATATGTCTAAGAATCTAGTATTGCATTCAAAGACTAAGCACATTTCTATTAAGTATCATATTTTGAGAGAAAAAGTTGTAGAAAAAAAATCATATTGGAGTATGTGAGCACTAAAGAGTAGATTATAGATATATGAACACTAAGCCTATTCCCAAAGAGACTTTTGAGTATTTGTGAGGTATGCTTGGGGTTATGCCCCTTCCCACATCAGAGTAAAAAGATGCAAGAATGCATCAATCTAGGATAATAGAGCACCATTATTTGTCTAGACTGGATGTTGATGCTTCTTATATGGGGGAGTATCTGTGATAGATAGAGTCACTCAAGACTCTTATTGATGTTGTTGATAATGTTTTGAATAGTGTCTTTTGACACTTGAGCTAAGTAAGTATCAGTTGTTGCAAAAGTTGATGCAGAGATGTTGGTTGCAGAAACCTTGACATTGATGTCAATGGGGGAGAGTTTGGCATGAAAAACATAACACTATGGGGGAGAGATTGGCATGAAAAAAAGTATGTTGAGTATATGGGAGAATTTGGCATGAATTTAAAATAATAGTTTGGTATAGAGTACATTGAGGTACATCAATAGGGGAGTATGATTAATGAAGAGGATTTGAAGATTGTTTGTCTTTTTTTGGTATTGTTGGAACTAGATGTTTTTCATCTATGTTTCCATTAATGCCAAAGGGGGAAATTGTTGGAAGATTTGCAAGATTGGAATTTTGGTGATGTTTATTCTGAGATAGAGTTTACAAAGGCATGTTCTAATAAACTTGTTATAACTCTTAGCAAAGCTAATATCATGAGAATCAAGGTTGAGGACATGGAGAAGACATGTTGAGGATGACACAACTAAGCTTGCTTGTCATAATATTGAGTGTACAAAAGTTATTCAAGTTGCAAGGCAGAAGATTTGTGTTATCACTAAGTGTAACATGTTCTTAGTGTGGTCCTATAATAATTAGTTGAGAAGGACTATCAACCGACTCAACAAATGTTTTATGAAATCAGTATAAAGGAAGAAATTTTTCCTTATGTGGATATGATAATATGAAAATTGTGAATATTTAGAAAGAAATAGATAGTATGAAATGTGAAGTTGAGCAGAACAGTGTAGAAGTGAAGGAAACTTCATTGCCAAGGTTTTGCTAAGTGATTCAAGGTTTGGTATTTGGATCCGAGGATTGTGACCTAGTCTAGAAGTTCTGATAGTAATTGTTCTAGTTGACAAGATAAAAGAAAGTACCAAGGAAAGAAGAAGATACCAATAAATTACTTGTTTAATCAGTGAGCTCTTCTTGTAGTTGAAATTGCATTTTGGGAAGTGGGCTCTTCTTGCATACATTATACCACAACTCCTAACAGAGTTGGCACAACTCCTAACAAGGTCTCATTGTACTAAATGTTGTAATAGACTCCTAATAGGGTATATCCTCTAACAAGGAATATTTATATTAGTACATCATCTTGTGGGCATCATTCCCATGAGGATTTTCCCTTTGATCAAGAGTTTCCCTAGTCAACAATCTAATATAATTGTCTATGTGCATCTTTGTATGGTTGATGTTTAGTTTGGTTGAATGGTTAAGTTTTTTTAGTGAAGATAAGTGGTTTAATTGGATAATTGATTCAACCCCATCTCAATTATCTTGGTGGACTATTGTTTCTAATAATTCCATGCATGAAGTAGATTAGATAATGTAATGCAGTAAAAGGAGAAGTATTCCAAGTGAGAAAAGTTTAATTGGTTCCTGATTCACCCCCTTCTTAGTCAATTGATTGTCATTATATTTACAACAACTACATTTTCATTCTCCATCCCTATCTCTCATCTTTCACTATTTCATGTAGATATATCATGGTTTGATGGAGTTGTTCCTTAATCTAAGTAATTTTTCTAACAAATTCCTCTTTTCGTATATTTCTAATCTTCATACATAATATCACATACTGATGATATAATTTTTTGGTGCTATGTTCTTCACAGTTAACATCAGAGTTTGAATTTGCATGAGATTTTAATAACTTTTACTCAAAATATATTTACTTTGAACACATACAATTGTTCTCTAGTCAATGCTACACAAATTTTTGTAGCAATATCAATGAACAAAGGTTTTGGTTGACTTTACATGTAGATAGTGATTCCTTGACAATTGACTAAATTGACAATATGGAGTATAATTTATAGTTTGAATTCATACTATTACTCAGTACTGAATATTATTAATCCATGCCTTACCTTTAAATCCATCAATATCCTTCAATTGGAAGAGTTCATATGTATCATAAAGACTATTCAGTGCAGAGTTAATATGATGTAATTATGTCATCATGGCTTGATCTTTTAGTGATGTTGAATAGAGTTTCATGTCTACCCAACCCAATTGACACTACAAGATTTTGTTGGCTAGCTTATTTTACTAGTTTGATTAGCTAGCAAGCTTCATAAGGGATGACAGTAAGTGGAAGCTAGTAGTAAATGCTAATGTGCCATGAATTTCAGAATTGATATTGTAGTTACTATGCTTTCCTTTATTCTATTTTTGTTTTAAATCCTATCAGACTCCCTTCTGATGATCAACTTCTTACTCCTCTTTTGAGAGTATTCATGGATGAGAAATGCTTCTCTAGTGCACTCTTATATTTTGGCATTTCCTTTTTAATGTACCAGCTATTCTATTTACCCTATAATGAATATGTTAACTCCAAAAATTGAACCCTATCTCTACATAAAAATACAAGAGATTTATGGACAACATGGGATTAGTCCAAGGTGTGAGTGACTTATAACAAGATTGAACCTCTAGATTCTAGGTTATTTTCTATTAGATTTGCAATGGTATGTCACGTAATAATAAGTGACTAGAAACAAAACTTGTGAGGAAAAGGGATAAGGAAGATTGATAATAAGAAATGCATAGGTAAAATGGTGACACACCAAAAGGATGTGATTAAAACAACATTTCCTTGAACACAAGCTAAAAACTCTTAGCAATCAATAAACTAATACAATTTCTAACACATTGATCTACACATAAGTATTTCAAAAGAGGACCAAATACTTGAAGGTATTAAAAGGAACCTAATCACATTTAACACATACAACAAAATGGTACAACTTTTGACCTATATAGAACAATAATAGTCATGAAAAGATGTTGACCATGATAAATCTTAAAGGTTTCAAGATAACACTACAAGAGATATCAACCATTAATCTGCATACAAAGACATGACACCAAAAATAGATCTCCAATGCTTAATATATTTCTCCAAGGTTCTAAAAATGCAATTCCAATCTAAAACAATATTGAAGATATAATGAATAGTAACCAAAGGTCTCTCCTCAATATTGAATGCTTTCTCAAGTACAAGTGATATAATATATCAAAATCCTCCTTCACTAGCCAATAAATGACCCTCAAAATGAGGAACCACCTTAGGTCAAAATCATAGAAAAAGGCCCTAAAAAGGGAGTCAATACTCATAAAAAATGATGACAACTAACTGATAAACTGCACTAAGTCATAAAAGAACCTATGAATCAATCCTAACCACCCATGAAATGCTCCAATTGATCATAAATACCCGCAAAATGACTAGGAAAATTCAAATTTGACTCAAACTAATCCCTTACAACACTCCTCATGGTTCCAAATTAAATCAAATGCTTAGTCAAAAAACATAATGATTTAACTTGCCACTCCCTAGACATGTGTAACATTTAAACTCAATAACCATGATATATGAATAAGTCTCTCTTCCTTAATTTTTTGCACCAAAAATAGAAAATATTGAATGATTTATAATTATATTATTAATATTTATTTACAAGGACTTAGGCAAAATAAGAAAAGTTGATTAGCATTTTAAATTACCTTTACCCATAAGACATATTACATAACTTTGTAATGTCAATTAAAGTCATCGATTTGCAAAGACTTATTATAATAAATTTCTAAGGTCATCAGATTTCAAAAGTTTATGAAAAACATTTGAGGGAAAAATATATTACTCAAGCTACAACCTTAAAGTGTATTCATTTTCACATTGCATCTTTTGGAAGAGCTTGAGGAGCAATTGCAACTTGGGTTTGAAGAAGATATTTTGTAGCCACCATGAAAAATATGGAAGTTTTCTTAAGGAAATGTGTGATTTTTTCTATTTTTTTCTTCTCATTGTATAAGTAGTGACTGAAGTCGCTAGAACTTGGAGCCGCCATGTTTATTTCCTCCTTTTCTAGCTTAGATGTCTAAATTTTAAAGTTAATATAGGTTTCCTTGCATCTAATGCATGAATGACTCTTGGGTCTACATGTTGAAGTATGAAGAGATTCTAAGGTTGGAGTCTTACTAAGAGAAATTGTCACTTGTCCTTCTATCATATTTTTTTGATCTAAGCCACCACTATGGAGATATATGTAGATTTAATTGATCATTTTGCTATCGTGATTGCACATCTACTAAGTATTTCTTTTTTTCATTTTTTAACCTTTCACTCCATAGTAGTTATCACTTGTTCCTTGCTATAAGATGAAATTTTTGTTACACTTTCTGATCATTTTTCAATATACTAAGGCTATCATTATTTCTTAATTATTTTTCTCTACATTTCTAAATACCATTATTTGTTGTATTTTATTGTTGGGTTGTATTTGGAGAAATAAATGATAGAATTTGTACTTTTGATATGCCATGAGTTTTCTTCTCCTTTGCATCATCATACTGGGTGTTTGCTAGCAAAAAACTTGGTTCTATTTCTTTGTCATGGAACTCACATCCTTGTTGTAGACATTATTTTTTGAGTGATTTTCTTAATCCTTACTTGATGCTTTTCCTATTGCTTTAGTTTACATTTGTTTGATTTTCTGTGATGTGGCTCTCTACTAGATATATATTTCTTTTTCATCATTCTTGAGAAAAATGGAGAAATTATCTCTACTATAGAATACTAGAAACATGGTTCTCACTTGGGTTTATTGTAGCTGCTATTTTTTATTTTTTTACCTTTGAATACCATCTATAGGCATTAATTCTACAACTAATCTTCTTCCTTACAACTACAGATGTTGTATGAGATTTTTACCTTTCCCAATGACTTTGAATGAAAACATGTTCTACTCTTTCTTTTCATTGAACCTCCTTTAATGGGTATTTCTAATCTTTCCTTTGGTTGTAGTTGGTTATCTTACCATGGATCTAGACACAATTTTAGTGTTAATCATGCTGATATTGCACATATTTGTGATGAAAGTTCAAAAAAATACTATGAATTTTATATTGTCTACTTTCTTTCATCTAGATTTGCACTTGTAGAAAAGGATCTTTTCCTTTGTTTTATTTTCCTATAGTTGAAGCATTGATTTTCCTCTTTTGGGTATTTGCAAATCATTTCAATGATGTTGTTGCATACCATATTTTTTCTTACAGTATCTTTTGCCTGATATCTTTTGCTTGTTTGTTGTTATAAATTTCTAAATATAGACCAACAACATGGCTATACCAAAATATTTTCTTTTCTAAATGCTCCATAATTTGATCTTTGTTATATAAGAAGTCATAACTAAAAATTTTCAATTAGTAGGGAAGACAACAAAAGCTTAAGTTGTGAAACATCTTTTGTTGTAAATGCTTGAAATCACATGGTGTTTGAGAAATTCATATTTTTTCATTTACTCATTTAGCAAGGAAGCTCCTCTTTAATTCTGATCAAGACTTTGACATTGCACTCAAATACCTTTTTATGTAGATTCCTTACTATTTCTACTATTTCTATTATGCACTAAATTCACTAGCACAATGTGTAAGCATCACCTCTTCTATTCTTGATGTTCTTATCGTACTTATCTTCCTGTGACTTTTTTTTTTTTACATCTTTGAACTTGTAGCATTGTTGGCTTTAGAAATTTGTTAACAATAACCCTCATGAGTCTTGTTTCTAATAAGTACAGTGGGCTCAATAACCCTTGTGGGAGCCTACAGTTAGATGTAAGATGTTGCACAATAAGCAAAACATGTTAGTAATAAAGAACTTTGATATAACTTCTTGCTTCCTTTATTGTTGGTATTTGTTCCTATTTTTTGAAAATGCATAGCATGTTAGGAATATGAAAGTAATGGAAAGATTAGCTACTAGCATTGCTTAGATCCATTGGATCTAACATTTTTCCTCTTGCCATGTAGGATTTGAAGACTTGGGGAGAACATAATACAAAATAACAATCAAGTGGGAATGAGAAGATGCAACTCAACCAATCATTACAGGAAATGACCGGTGTGCCCATGACCCTTTCCTTCTTTTAATTCTATCATGTTATTCATTTCTAGAAAGTAGGAACTTGTAGCAGTACTCTAGGGGCTACTCTCACAATCAATTGTGTGAGAGACATTTTACTTTCATCTTTTAAATCATTTCATTGTTCAATGTTTGTAAATATCAAATGTATTACTATGATGAATAATACAAGGATATTATCTATTCTTTTGGCACATAATTAACATGATCTCAGTATGCATGAATTGAATCAATATGTAAAATGTTTGTGTAATTGTATGAAACCTTTGCAATCAGAATTAAATTTCAGCATGTGTAGAAATTTAGTAACAAAACACACAAGGATATAATGTTCTAGCAATTAGGCATTGAGATTCACTCACAAAATAGTCAAAACTTGCTAAGGTAACTTATCATTTTCTCTAAGAAGGGTGACCCACCTTTGGAGATTGGGATGTCAAACCCACTAACAATTTATTCTTCAACTATTTGCAAGGTTTGATATTTATCATAGGACACCCACACATGGTCATGGAGGCAAGTAAGTATTAGAAAGATAGTGTGGAGAAAATGTAGCTTGCAAGAGATTGAGCACAATAAAATAAAAAATTAAGGGAAAAGAGGAATTGGTCAAGTTCCTTATGCATTAATAATAATGAGGTAGTCAAACATAAATAAATGGAGAGAAAGGAAGTATATATAAGTGTCATCCTCAAATAACTCTCAAAGCTTGAAATTTGCACCCTACCAAACTCACTAAAATAAACTAGAAATTTTAGGTAACATTAAATCACTCATAGGTAGTTGGATTTCCCTATTAAATTGATTGAATCTTCGGGTTATAGGCCAACTTCTTTTGATAATTACCTAAGTTCTAAATACTGAAATAAATAAACTTCAGTGGAAAAGGGGAAGAAATAAAGCAATAAACACATAAAACTAAACCTAAACTAATAGGTGATACACCAAAACTTGTGAATATTGAGCACACAACTGATGATTATTAGTAATATTTTCCTTGTATAAAAAACACTCCAATCCTATACGGGACTACATAAATATTTCAGAGTAAGGTCTAGTTATTGAGAGCTAGATATTCTCATAACATCTCAAAATCAAAGACATAAACTATAACCTACAAACAAAGTGCACCCTATAACTAGGTGAAAGATGAGACAAAATATTAAGGAATCCTAAAATCCTCTTTCCTATTTCATCAATCAAGAATTCACACAAAGTAATAGAAAGAAAGAAGGACAATTTTTTGGAAAATCTTCACAAATAATTCAGTCTATACATTTAGAATTTAGAATGAGTTACAAAAAAAAATTAGAATTAGACTCGGGGCCAAAGAAATGTCACCAAATTCTCCTATGTATAATAAGAACTGCCCAAAACAATAAGAGTCTAATAGACTAAGTACAAACCCCTTGGAGTCATAATCAACAAAAATGATGATGAACTACTACATAATTACCACTAAGTCATTAAGAAACCAATGACTTGTGCTAAATTGTTTGTATAATCATACTCAAATTGGCCATAAAGACCCCCAAACTGACTAGGAAGAGTCTAATCTAACCCAATCTAACTCCTATAATCACTCCTTATAACTCCAACTAATTTACAACACTAAGTCTCCTCATAATATCTTTGACTCTCAAGACTAAGTATTATGATACATGTCAAATTCCATAATAATATGATTAAATTCCCTCCATTTGCATTTTTTGAAAATAACAAACATATTAAATGGTTTATAACATACCATTTTATATATATATTGTTTTACAATATAGACCTTATGCAAATAAAAAGTTTCAAATTTTCAAAATTTAAACACCTCCTCAAGTCCACAACATACAGTATGCTCTAGCTTAAGTAGAAATAACTCATCAAAAAAGCATCAGACTCCAAACATATTATTTTTTAGTTTAAAACCATATATAGTGTTGAATTAAACCCTAAGCATTCATTTTGTACATTGCATGTTCTTGAAATTGAGAGATAAGAGGCATTTGTAGGGTTTTGAACTATGAATATCCATGGCTAATGCATACAATTTCATGGTGTTCTCTATATACTTCTTTGGTATCCATTTCTTGGACAAATTTAGAGTTTAGTTGGCATTTGTAAGAGCCATTACTCTTTTAAATTATCATTTTTCTATTCTAACCTACCTAGGATAAGGTATTTGTGAAATTTATGCACATGTTTTTTGAGAGTTGCATTTTCTACAAACTATGGCCCTAAATTTTGTTGTAGTGTTGCTTGGACACCATGTAGGGAAGGCTCTTATGACATGAGTTCTACTACTTTGAAGGTATTTTCCTTTATTTTTGGAAGCCATTTTGAAGTTTTTTTTGCCTACTATGGATGATTTTCTTTCTGGAACAAGTCATGGCTTTGATACACATGATTTTCCATTTCGTTTGATTTCTTCTTATGTTGATGTTGTGACCTAGATAGATATTGCCATTTATTTTAATGGAGTATAATAGTAATGTGATTCTTCATTTTGAGGTTCTCATACTTGATTATGGATTCACAAGTATTTGTTGGAACATTTTTTTCCTTGCATAGGTTTCTCTTGTCTCCTCCTATGGCCTCTCTTTTTGTGACATGCAATAATTTTGACATTTTCTCTTTTCGATATTGCATCTAGGTATTCTTTTTTTCCTAGAAACTTGTTGATAATGGTTTCATTATTTATGCCATGACTAATTTTTTCTTCTTTTCTAGCATATAAATGCTCTCTTTTGTATCAGAGATTGAACCCCAAAAGGATTTCTTTTCTTTCATGATGTTGAATAGAAGATAAGCTCATAGATTCATTTTCTTGACTTTCCATTTAAAGATGTAGCTGAAACTTTTCTTTCATTTTTCTCATGGAATGATATTCATTGATGCTGCTTCTTTTGTGACACAAAAGTACTCCCATGTTCTCTCAACACAAGTCCATGGCCATAATAGGTGGATATTATGTGCTTGATATTAGTGGATGCTTACTATTCCTTCTATGGCTACCAACTAGCATCAAGGGAGGTATTGTATTATCAATATACTTACCTCCAGCAAAAACCCCTACTTCTATTGGCATTGTCTTTAGCTTAGAGTCTCACAATCATCTCAACCTTGAATGAAATGTCATTTTCAAATTTTTAGATGATTTTCATTATCAACCTATTCCCACCTTTTCTATCAATTATGCTACATTATGGAACCTTTGTCCATGTTTCACCAGGTTCAAAATATTCCATCTATGCAAATGATATAGACTTGAACTTAAAATTTCATCATTATCTATATTTTTCATTATTTCCTAAAACACATTTTCTGATTACTATTTTTTTATGTTCATAGGCATACTCTTCTCAAAGGATCTAAAACTCTTTATATCATATATGAAGTACAAATTTTCTTATGAAACTTGCTAATGATATTTCATGCAAATTTGGAGCTTATCTTTAGTCACCTATTGATCTTATTGATGCCATGTACTTGACAATTCATTTATATATTTTTACTTGTTTCTTACCACACATCATTTTGCTTGACTTGTAGCTTTTACATTCATACTTTCCTCTAACACTTATGATGTAGATCATTACACTTGTTTAATGCTTCCATCTGTCATACCATTATTTGCAATAGCTTGAATATTATGGTTTCAACTTTTATACTTTGTTTTTTGTATACCATGCTCTTTTAGTTGACTATACTTTGAATGTAATAAACATCAACTTTGAAGTCTTTTGTCTACAACTGAACCAAGAAAGACTTATCACTTTAATGTTTATCTTTTCTAAAAATGAGTCTATTGTAGAACACTTCTATTATAAGATTAAAAGGGTCCATAAATGGATATGTCTCTTTAATACATTCATTGAACTTGTTCTGATCAGCTTCATAGGTCATATCTTTTATAGGCATGCTAAACTCAATAACCCTCGTAGGAGGCTATAGTTATATTTTCATAACTATAAAAGATAGATAGTTGGATAAAAAATAAACATGTTAGTAGTAAAGCATTGATGTCATCATTGTTTTACTTTCTTGATGATATATATACACACACACACACACATATATATACATATAGATATATATATATATATATATACATATACATATATGTACATATATGTATATATATGTATATACATATACATATACATATATGTATATGTATATGTATATGTATATACATATAGATATACATATATGTACATATATGTATATGTATATACATATATATACATATACATATATATATATACACATATAAATATATATATACATAAACATATACATATATGTACATATACATATACATATGTATATGTATATATATGTGTGTGTGTGTGTGTGTGTGTGTGTGTGTGTGTGTGTGTATGTATATGTATGTATGTATATAGATATATATTTATTTTGTGAAGATGGATGGCATGATAGGAAAATGAATATGAGGCAAGATGAGACACTTAGCATTGCTTAGATCCATTAGATCTAACAATATTTTCTATTAATACAGGGTTTAGATACATGGATGGGATGTGGTTCGAGGTAACGAAATGGGTGAAAGAAAATGGATGTAACTCAACTAGTCATTATAGGCAATGACTGGTGTCCATGACCTTTTCCTCTCTCTTTTTCTTTCATGTTATTTATTTTGACAAAGTAGGAATATATATCAGCAGTTTAGGGACTACTCTTGTGGTCAATTGTGTGACAGAATTTCACTTCCAACATTCTTTGATTATTTCAATTTTGTAATTATCGGTTGTATAATCAGAATGAATAATACAAGGACATTTTATATTCTTTGAATATGAATGAAATGTGTTTTCTACAATTTTGAGTATAAGTTGAAAATGACAAACATGTATGCTTTACTTCATTTGATCTTTTTCAGAACTGAATTTTAACATGAGTTAAAATTAAGTAATGTTTTTGGCAATCTTTTTCGATTGTTTGCTTGCTAGAGTTTTGATCAGTTGTCTTTCATCCGTTGGGCATGAGAGTCTAAAAATTATGCATTCCTAGGACCTAAAACTAACATGACATGACTTCTAAAGTTGTTGGTTAGGTTTGGGTATGCATATCAATGAGCCTATTATGACCTATGACACTTATTAGACTGACTTGTATGCATGAACATACTTAAGTAAAAACTTTAGGAGTTGAAACCTTTTGATATTTGTGTATGTTAGTCATGCATTTATGAATGAGTTTGTTGGATGGATAAATGTGGTTGGTAGAGACACACACACACATATATATATATATATATATATGCATATGAGTAAGACTAATAATGAGATAACAAGCATGAACTTTTGAGACTTGACTTGAAATAGTTACATAAACTAGTCATATATATATGGATGGATGTGCTAAATATCTACGTCTTTTCAATAGATGCATTTGTATATTTATGAATGATGTACATGACTACGAAAATGAGACTTGAACTCCTCAACTAGCAATTTAAAACAACAACTAGACCTAGGAAAAATAGGGAAACTACACTAGGAAAGAAAAAAAAAATGACTAGTCTTTGGACAACACTAAGGAAAAACCAAACCAAGATATAGATGCATTGATTGAAAGCAAGAAAGAGTAACCTAATATATTAAAAAAAGGACTAATCAATCATACCTCAAAACATTATTTGAGATGAATACCATTGACTAGTATTGAGAGCACATTTCTCTCCATAGTTGACAATTGATACACATTAAGCTCCTTACATTCCGCAATCATGAATGGTCCACTCCACATATGATCAAATTTTGAACTATGACTAGGTCTCCTTTTGAGCACATTCCACTAGAGAGCCATGTCCCCTTCCTTGAACAATTTTAGAGTTGTATTTTTATCAAAGAACATTTTTGTTTGTAGCTGATGATACTCCATATGATGTATAGCCTTACTTATGGCTTCTTCTAACTCCATGAATTAAGAATAGCTAACTCCTATAGGTTCTCCTTCTTTGAATAACATCAACTAAATTTCCATGTCCACTATAGGAAATTCTATAGAGATAGGTAACCATGACTCAATACCATATACTATATAACATAGGGAAAATTTTTGATAGCTTGCTTAGGTGTTATCCGATCAACCCATAATGCAGTCTTTAGCTTAGAGTGCCAATCCCTTTGATTGTCCTATAATGTGCACTTGATTATCTTAATCAAATTCTTATTTTTAGATTTAGCCAACCCATTACCATTAGGGTAGTATTTAGAAGAAGTATTAAGGTATATTCCATTTTTCAAAGCCCAATTCAGCAACCCTTAAACCAATGAATGCCAATACATTAACTAAGATAAAAGAATCTAGCATACCAAACCTGGTCACCAATATCTTCATAAAAGTTCAAGACAACAATTTCATTAGCTTCCTTCAAGACAATTGCTTCTGTCCATCTTGTGAAATAATTAGGTTTTGTCAAAATCCATTTATGTCTAGCACTAGAGGGTGGGTTTATAGAGCCTAAAATCAATTCCCCATCTCACAAAGGGTTGTTCCACTTGAACTGGATGTAGGGGTATTGCTGGTAATCTCTATTTTCCTACAAACATAGAATTCTTGATGCACTTCCTAGTCCAAGTATGAAAGTCTCTAAACAATGTATGCTAGTAATAACTAGCCCACATGATTTTCCATGTAGTAGTTCTAGCTAAAAAATGACCTCCAATAGAACCATCATGAAACTTGGAAAAGGATTTCTCCACCTAGTCCTTATCAATAAACCTCAATAGTACACCATTATGATCCTTTCTAAAAAGCACATCATCTATTAACACATAAGGAACAAAATACAACCTATAGTACTTCTTTTTGTCTTATCTAGCCTTAATCAACATTTACCAATTCTAAGGAAATGAGCCATATCTTTCAGCCAACTTCCTATCTTATTATTGTTTTCTATAATTTGTAGCACTAGAACCATCTCCTTTCATTCTTTGGCATTCAAAATATATTCACCACTCAGTTGCTCACAAATGCCCTTACCCCTAACTAGCTTGGTCACTTGTATATCTACATCTTATTCCATTAATTTTTTTATCCAATCAACCTTCTTTTCATTCAAGTCCTTACTTAATAGAAACTTGTTAACACTTGGATGAGCTACTCACAAAAACACCTTGTTTATGTGTCAAAAAATGTCTAATTTTTTTAAGGCTTTTAATAACAACAAGCACATGTCTTTTGACAAAACTATACCTTTGTTCATAGTCTTAAAGGCCTTTACTAAAGAATGTGATTGGCTATTCTAAACCCTCCAATATTTTGTACTAGCATAGTAGAAATGACTTCAATTCCTCAATATACATAAAGAATAAAATCCCTACTGAAATAAGGATTTACCAATACAAGGGTTGCTGCTAGAGCTTCTTTAATATCCTAAAAACTATTCTTTGTCTCTTTAGTCCAAGTAAAAACAACATTTTTCTTGAGCACAGTTGTTAGTGGCTTAAGAAATGTTGCAATGTTAGGTAGAAATCTTCTAATAAAATTAATATGACCAATGAAACTCAAAAGTCCCTCTTACGCTATGGTAAAGGTACCTCCAAGATTGATGCAACTTGCTTAAGTTCCATTGTGATTCCTTCTTTTGACACCATGTAACCAAGTAGCTTACCCTCATGGACAAAAAAATACACTTCTTGGGATTCAACAAAATACCAAACTCCTAATAGTGTTAAAAAATTTGCCTCAAATGATCAATTTGATCTATTGCCTTCTTGGAGTAGATGGTGATATCATCAAGATATACCAAAAGAAACTTGTACATTAAAGTGTTGAAGGTTATTCCCATTGCCTTTTGAAATGTTTCTCCCACCTTAGAAAATCCAAATAGCATTCTTTTGTACACCATTTTACCCCACTTTGTAGTTGAATGTTATCTTGAATTGGTCCTCTCCCTTCACCAAAACCTTGTTATAACTAGATTTTGGTGAAGGGAGAGGACCAATTCAAGAAATCCACCTAGTAAGGAAAACCACTCAGCTCTTGAAACATATTGCAATATCTATTCCATTGATGGGAGTGGATGCTTATCTTTAAATGAGATTCTATTCAAATCTCTTAAATCTACACACAACCTAAGTTCTTTGTTCTTCTTTCTTATAGGAACCAAGTTTGCAACCCAACTAGTATATTTGATGGAAATTTTCATTTTGCTTTCTATGAGCCTACAAGCCTCCTTTTCCATTAATGGCTCCAATCTAGGATTTACTAGCCTTTGTTTCTACCTAATAAGCTTGGCTATTGGTTCCAGTTCTATAGTATATTGTGTGAGCTGTGGATCAAAACCTTTCAAATATTTATATTCCCATGCAAAGATGTTGTTGAACTCTTGGAATAGATGAAGAAATTATTGTTTCTCATTAGAAAAATTTACCTTACCAATTTTAAGGGTTTTCCCAAGTGCAATCTCCAAATCTTCATACTGATTTAGTTGTACTAGCAAGTTACCTTTACCAGTTTTAATTTAGTCATCTGAATTGAAAGCACTCACTAGAGTAACCAACCCCTTAGGTAAGTTATTATTCTTCAATTGCAGTACTTGATCTCTATATTGCTCTTTATATCTCTACTAGTTTGAACTGGAAAAAAATCCTCTTCAAACAAAAATTGTAAAATCTGTTCATCATTTTTGAAAACTTACCAATTAACATTGTTATCAGGTACTAAAGGTTTAATAATGATCTTAATGTGTTGCTGGTCACAACCTATTATAAGGTTGTTTTTAATATCATACTGAGCTTCCACAACTTCCAACCTATTAGCATGCTGATTTTTATTTCTTGGGATGACAAGTATGTTGAAAGCATCAAAATCCTCAAGGGATCCAAAACTTTGTGCCTATAAGACTTAAGGATGTCATTTTTAACATCAATCAAACCCCTAATTAGGTTTACTACTAACTCAGTATCACCATGTACCTTTAAAACTTTAATACCTTATTTCCTTTCCCATTCCATCCCGTTGATCAAACCTTCATATTTCATTGTATTATTGGTGCAGGCAAAACTAAACCCAAATATTGCATAATACTTAACTCCATTAGGAGAAACCAACATGGTGCCTACACCAACACCCTTTTTACTCCTTCAGCCATCAAAAAACATACTCCAGACCTTATTTTTCTATTTAGAATCAATTTTTTCTCCTTATACTAAATTTGGCATAACCAAACCAGCTTCTTGAAATATGTGTTGCCCTTACCAATATCTAAAATAGGATTGCATTCAGTTTCCAAGGCATTCTTTGTTGCCTAGTCATCTAAAAGAATATCAAGAATATCTTTGGTTTGGGTTTTAGTTTGCAGAGCTAGAGAGGACATCATCTTCTTCTAATACAAGACAATTTCCATTAATTGCACAAGGAACATATGGCTCAATATTGTTCTTTTCAAGTACCTTAGACTTAATGGAAACCTTAGTACCATATTTGGTATGGAACAACATATGGGACCAATCTGATGAAAGGCATCCCCATATTTTTATAGTGATATCCTGTGAAAAATATAGGCCAAAATATGGGGAAATTAATAACATAAATATCCTAGGAGATAGAGAAATTGGGACAAGCATGTAAGGTCAAACAAAAAACTTAAATCAGACCTATGGAATTAATAGATGTACCATCTAATTAAACTACCCCCTTTTTGTACAAGCTCATATTGTAAACCAAGTTGATCTGCTACTTGCTTAGGCATCACAAAGCAAGCAGCCCCACTATCCACCATAGAATTATGTACTAGGTTCTTTCCAATGATTAGTGAAACATAGAAGGGAGGGGGTCTCATGTTCTTACCTTAAACCATTGTATTTGACTTCTTGTCCACATCATTTTTTTGCTCAACATTTTTCATGACTACCTTCTCATGATCACCAACAACTTATTTTTGTATATCTTTACCATTCAATGTCATCTTCAACATTTCATCTTTTCCAAGAACAAATAGGGAATCCCACATAGACATTGACAAGTTTATCCTCTTCATACTATCCAAGATGTTCTTAGGCATAGCAGGCTGCACCTTCTAATGTATCTTAGCAGCACCTGAATCTGCATCTTTGTGAGGTTGATTGCTAGTTTTCTGACTTGAAAACTTATGTAAGATACTTGGATTATGTATGGTTGATGATCCTATATTTGTAACTCCTTTGGATATACCTTCTACTTCTAATTCTCTTTTCTTTGCTTGAGCATATGTTATAATTGTTGGATCACCATTCACAATGCAAAACTTTTCACTTTGCCAATTTAAAAATGTTATCTTATTTGGATGTGTCTGTAGTTGTTTCTTAGGTATAGGAGTAGATGCATCAAGTTGTGTACTTATGAAATTTTGGACCATAAGCTCTTGGTTGAGTAATCCATGAGATGAAGTTGCTTGATAATGTGCTTCATTGCATAGATAACACCTTTCATAATCTACTACAAGATTGTTTTGAGCTAGAATAATATCTCTGACCAGATTTGTTGCATTCAAAGGTGCTGGATTATATGGCTGAAATGGCCTTTGATTAAAATTTTGACACCGTCTTAGATAATTTCCTTGGTATGGCTACCTATTCTATTGGTATTGTTGATTAAACCCTTGATTCTGATATGGCTGATTTTCTCCTTGCTCCTACTAGTTATATTGTTGAAATGGTAGCCTTTGACTTTGGTATTGATATTTTTTTGTGTTGGTTAACTCATTCCCCAAGCTCTACAAAAAGGCCTCTATCTTCTGTTGATTTCTTTTGAGGGTCCGGTAATGGTATTTTTTTGACTTCCAATAGACTATATAGTTGGAACAAGTATTTTAGCAAGAGGGGATGTAATGACATATTTGGTTGAATATCTGGAAAGTATGGCATATGATGCCTTGGGGCTATCCTTCTTACTTGAATAAGGCTATTTTTTGCTCCTATAGCTATACTATAGGCTTAAGGTAATGATTGACCCCCAATGAATTGTATCATTATAGATATATTACTATTAAGGCTCTTCAAGTAATATAAAAATGTGTGACCAGCAAAGGATCTTACCACAATAGGTATCCTATTCCAAGTTTTTTGAAATTGGATGTTGAAATCTGTCATTAGCTCTTGAGTAGCTCTCTTGATAGTGGTCAATTTCTATACTAATGAGAAATGATCAAACTTTTCTTCAAACTATTTTGTAAAAGTGTCCCCAAGCTCACCCCAAGTGGATATGGATGCCACAGGTAAACTTAAGAACCATTCTAATGCCTTCTTCTTGAATGACTTGGCTAACAATTTGATAGTCACACTTTCTTAAGTTTTATAGTGAACATTACATAATGCTACAACATCTATTATATGTTCAAAAGGCATGATTTTATCCTCTCCTATCAACTTTGGTAGTCCTTTCAAGGCTGTTAATCATATATCATTGTGCTATTGAAGATTTAGGAGGCTACCTTGGTTGAAAGGTATTGTTAACTCCTAAAATTGCACCCTTTCCAAATTCAACAAAAACTTGACATTTCAAGATAACAATGGAATCACTCCTAAGTTGTGGGTGACCTAAAACAGAGTGAATCTTTAGATAAGGATGAATCCTATCTTTCTCACACTTTAAACTACTAAATTTTCTAGGAAAACTAAATTGAGATACTAGTCACTATGAATAACATTAAAAATTAAAGCTTGAACTACACCTAAATTAGAGAGATATCAACTTTAACAAAGATGGATAGTTATGAATGATACTTAATCTCAAATGAAAAGAGGAAAGAATATCACAACATATTATGGACCTCAATGCATAAATATTTTAGTAACTAGTCAGAATTATATAAATACTAATAAGGAAAGATAAAATTCACAAATTAGTAACTGAACATTTTTATGACACAACTAATAACCCACACAAGAGAGGCACTTGTAGAAAGATGAAGAGGTGTGAAATAGAGGCCATAAAATAAAATGTTCAAATGACACTTCATATTTTCCTTATCAATCACATGACACATTAAACTACAATAACAAGCATGATGGAAAACTCTGCAAATAAGATCAGACCTGCTAAATATATTCAATCCTCTAATGAAAAAGAGTTTTAAAAAAATGATGCCAAAAAGACCAAGGATTGATGATAATCACTAAGTCTCTCTAAATCACTAATTAGAACTCCCTCAACAAAAAGAGTCCAAGAAAAGATCCTCTGTAATAGGAGTCTTAATCATCAAAATGATGACTAACTACTACAAAATTGCCACTAAGTCAAAAATGAACCTATGACTCATTCCTGACTGCCCATATAATACACAAACTACCTAGTCAAAGTCAAATATTTTTGTATGAATCTTAAGACTAAGTATTATGGCACATCTCAAATTTGGCCTAATTGCTAATTATAGCAAGACAATGAGTCATATAGAAAAAATCATGTTCTAACAATTTGCATAACAATAAAAATATAAAATAGTTTATAAAACACTATCTTATACCTTTATTTCACATATAACATATGCAAATATTTACAAGTGTTAATAAACACTTAAACACATAACCTATGGCCATCTAGAATACATATAATGTGGAAATAAATCACATCAAATGTCTCAAATTCAAAAGCTATGAAAACAAGTTTGGGACATTATATTTTCAATCTATAACCCTAAAATGATTCATCCCACATGTTACATTTTTGGAGAGCTTGCGGGGAATGAGACACATAGGGTTTTTGAAGAAAAATCAATGATGGCTATTGTTGGAGAATTGGAGAAAATTTCATTTTTAGAATTGTTCCATTCCATTTGGTGGGCAAATTATTTGATGTTTCAGTCACCATTAACAAAGTTTAATAGGCAAAAGATAACATTCTATCTTAGGAAGCTGCTATTCCCCTTCTCTTCCAGTCTTCTTGCTATTGTGTATGCTTTTTTGGATTTTTCTTTCTCATGGAACAAGTTTCATAAGGTATTAAACTCGTCATAGTTACATATTATGTTGCTTCTGAAAGATTCAATCACTTCTACGATATTTTTCATAACTGGAGCTAGGGTTGTAATATCTCCATTAGGGATGGCTCTTCTTTTCAGCCATATCTATAATCTTTTGATGAGAAAATCATGGCTTCATCTATTTTGATCATAGAGGGTTTTTATTTGTTGATCTTTATTGCAAAGATTTAGCTGAAGATGATTTTGATATTTCTTTGCTTCACTTGTATCTTTCTTGGGGTTCTATTACTTAATTTTAACTCATGTTAAAATTCAGTTCTAAAAGATAAAATGAAGTAAAGTATATGTTTTTCATTTTCAGACTCATATTCAAAATTACAAAAAAAAAACTTATCATTCATATTGAAAGAATAGAAAATGTCCTTGTAAATATTAAAGAATGCTGAAAATGAAATTCTCTCACAAAATTGACCATGAGAGTAGTCCCTAATTGTTGATATTTATCCTACTTTGTAGGTAAATAACATGAAAGGAAAAGAGAGAGGAAAGATTCATGGGCACCATTCATTGCCTATAATGAATGGTCATTTTGTATCCATGCACTTCCACCCATTTGCTACCTCGAAGTACATCCCATCTATGCATCCAATCCTTGCATTCACAATTTTTTTTTGTTAGATCTAATGGATATAAGCAATGCTATAACCAACAAAAAGGGAAAATAATCATGACAAGTATTTTAATGCTAACATGTTCATTTCTTGTGTAGCATCCTTTTTCTAACAGGTATGCAGATATAACAGTAGTCTCCCAAAATGGTTATTGAGCTTGGTGTACTCGCTAGAAACAAGACCTATGAAGATAATTAAAACAAGTAAGAATAGAAGAATGGAAGTATTAAAGGGAAATATTAATTTATGAAACCTTTTTCTTTTGTAATAGGTATACTCCAACTAGTTCAATATTTGATATATGAAAATATAAAAGGGATAGGTCTCTTGGGATTGAAACTTTCATTTCTTTTAAAAGCTAAAAGTCTTTCAAGGAATGAGATGTTGATTGAATAAAAGCTCCAGTGGAAAGTGTTTAATAAAAAGGTTGTAGCAAGTATTTCAAAGTAAAACATGATTTTTAGGGGTAATTAGATTGAATGATATAAGGAAAAATAATTAGATCAAATAAGTGATACATAGAATCAAAAAGTACAATATTCTTCATGCATATAATTTAGTAAGGCTACTATCTAAAGTTGTAGATGAAGGTAGTACAATTATAGAGCTATTATACAAACCAACTAATAGTTTTGAAGGAGATTTCACAAAGCAGACAAATTCAATAAACAATAGAAATACCAAGAATCCAAATTTCATGTCAAAGAAATTATATCAGATCAATGTGAAGAGATTGTATCAGTCCATAATTTGTTAAAGGTTAAACTTGTGTTTGAGGAAATACTATTCTCACTTCAAAATCCTTCTGATGTATCATCATTTTTATCTATGCATTTCTCAATTATCAGTCATTCTTACCCCTTTTTTCACAAGTTTAGTTGATCTTCCACTTTTAAAGTGATTCATCATTTAAAACTTATAGGAACTAGCCTAGAATCTAGAGGTTGTCTTGTTATAGGTCACCCACACCTTGGACTGATCCCATGTTCTTTAGAAATCTCTTGTATTTTGATACTTGAGATAGGGTGCAATTTCTAGAGTTAACAATTTTGGCACACTTGGTGGGACATCCTATCAATTTTCTAAAAATTTGTTATTTTGATACACAAAAAGAAAAGTATCCAATAGCTTAGGAGGTTATTTTGTATATATGGTGACTCTATTATGAAGAGATCAATGTTTTTCACTAAAGTGTATGAGAAAAGTTCTAGCTAGAAGTTCTACCATTTTTGAATACTTATAGTTGAAAACTCTAAAAAGAAGTGGGAGGACTATTTCTAGAACTAAACTAGTCAAGAGGACACAACTTTCAATACTTGATATTTGTTTGTATTTATAGGAGGAGAAATCAATCAAGTGAAATAATTACAAGGCATTTAGAAAGTAAAACTTCAAAGACTAATCCTTTTGAACCTGATACTTTTGTTGTTTCAAGTGTAACAATAATAGGTACAAGTGCTACAATAGAAAGTACAACTGATTTTGCAAATCAAACAACCCTAGTCAAAGCTCCTATTCAGAAACTACAAACACATTCACCTCAAATGGTGAGAAGGTTTGTGTTTGTGCTTTTCAATCAAGGAAGCCCCTTGAATTTTGTGCAGCATCATGATATACCTTTGGCTACCTTGAAGAGCTTACCAGATTTTACTGGAGGAACTCAAACTAAAGTGTTTGAAGATATTAGAGACATTGTAACATTGTGAAATGTTCATCATATCAAAGAAGAAGATGTTGCTATTAAGCTACTTTCAAATTCATTGAAGGGAAAATCTCTCCAGTAGTTCAAAATTCTAGCTATTGGCTCTATTGATTCATGGGATGTCCAAGGAGATGTGCTAAATAAGGCATTTTAAAGATAAGCCAAACTACCTATCTATTGTAGAGAAGCTCACAACTATAAAGTGTGCTCCCCAAGACTAGATGATGGATTTCGACAATAGATTCCAAAGGACTTGGACTAAATACATGTCTTGGTAAGACCTTTAATAGACCATGCATTTCTATATTTTTTGAGAAGCTTAAATAGTGATATTTTTGTGATGATCCAATCAATGGGAGGTGTCTTGCTACCTCAAACATATAATATTTCTATTAGAGCTAAGAATAGTTTATTCAAGAAGGAAAGATAGCCCCTAGGCCTCCAATGCCTATTTTCCCAAATATTTAGCCAAATATGCCATTATCAATTCTTCCTTTTAATACCTTACCTGTTGTTCCTAGCCAAGAAATAGTTGTAGTAGGCCCTTGATAGGAGTTGTAGGAGATTAAGAATAGCTCGGTTAAGATTAAGAATTTGATCCAAACCTTAAGAAATGAGTTAGTAAATTTGACAAGATAGCAATTTCAAGCTATGAAACCTTATCAACAACAAAATTAAGGTGTAAATCAACCTTACCATTAGTAGAACCAAGGCCAGATTCAAGAAAATGGACAATCATATCAAGCCAATATAGCTGGTTATAGGCCACATATCAAAGACCTTTCTAACCTTATAACCTAGTGCCTCTAAATGCTACTAATCCTATCAAAAACATTGTACTTGTCAAAAATAACCTAGCTACAAATTTTGAGTGGTGCTATCCCTATAATGAAGTGTATAATCAGACTACTTGCAAAAATGGGATGATTAAACAAACTTTGATGGTACAAAATATAGTTATGGATCAAGAAAATGCAACTGCTAATGTACTTGAACAACAACATGATACACATGCTCCTAAGATTGCATTCCTTAATTGGCACAGAGAGGAGTTCTATGTAGTAAATAATGACTCACCAGTATTAGCCAATACTAGAGCAAAGAAGAGAGCTCCTAAAATGGAGAAAATGGAAAATAAAGGAAAATGACCTGTTACTAATGAGTTAATATCTACTACAGAGGCTACAACTAGTATTCCTATCCCTAGAGTCAAAGATAGCATTCCAAAGCAAGTAGATCATGTTGTAATTCATACACATTAAAGATTACATCATGTTGTTCCATTTAGTATAGTAGACAATATGAAGAGGATGAACATGACTATGTCAATGTGGGATATGTTGGCAATTGTAGGGAAGATTGATATTCTAAGGCAAGCTTTATCTAATGAAGTGACTCTTAAAGAGGCTATGAATGAACCTCAACAACTTGTATTGACAAATGCCAATCACAATGATGAAAGACAAGATGGTGCAAGGGAGCCAACAGTGAATCAAGTAAGAGTGTTGAGCCTTGACCTTTCCATATTTCATTAATTATTGGTGATAAATTATTCCATAACTGTATGGTTGATAGTGGAGCTATAAGCTTAGTCATGCCTAAAAAAGTAGCAGATCAGTTAGGATTGAAATACTAGCCAAATGAAAAGGGAGTTATCCAACTTGATGGAAGATCCATTGGTACTATAGGTCTTATTAAAGATGCAAGCCTCACCCTCCATGCATGTCCTAATTTTTCTAGTTAGTAGGATGTCTATGTAATAGATTTACCATCATATTTCACTATTTTTTTATCTAGAGATTTCATTGCTAAGATTCTAGGGTATATATCATGTGAATGTTCCCACATGTTATTTAGGACTGGGTATGGTACCAAGGTAATGATTGAGTCATAATTTCTTGCAAAAGATCATATAGAACCATATGTACCTAGTGCCATAAATGCAAACTTAGTTTCATTTGATGAAGGATGACATGGTAATACTCTTGAGAATAAAACCCATCTAGACGATATCCCAGATATCCTTCCTAATGAATGGGCATCAAGTCAAAATATTGAAAGTTATTTTTCTGATTTATAGCATGTTGGTTTGAGAACTTATATTATTCATGAGCAAGATGAAACTATCCCAAATTTAATCAAGTCATAAAATCAGATGCAAGAAAAGAAAAATTAGATATGGGAAATGTTCTTTGATGGATCTAAAAGCAAAAATGTTGCTATGTTGGTTTCACCTTATGGAGAGAGGTGCTATGCTTCTTTTTTTTTCTCTTTTACATTCTCTAATAATATTGCAAAATACAAGGGTTTGATTCAAGGTTTGGAGTGGGCAAAGAAAAGAGGAGTTGAATGTATAAAGGTATATGGGGATAGCGAGTTGATTGTCAATCAAGTAAGAGGTTTAAACACAAAAAATAATGACACCTTTGAAGCTATATAAAAATTGAATTTGGGATATTATTGAGGATTTTTATGCCTTCAATATAATCTATATTCCAAGAAATTAGAATCAACAAGTTGAGAGACTTGCAGCAATTGGTGCTCAATTTGACATATGTATGAAAATCAACAAAGAGAATATCCAACATGATGTCAAGGTTGTAGTAAGACTGTCTATTTCTAGTAACAACACTAACTAGCAATTTTTTGATAGTGATGAGAAATTTTTTAGTTTTTTGTTAGAAGAAGATGTATTTTCTATTTCAAATCAGGATAAGCTAAAACAATATTACGATGATCAGATTATTCAACTTGAGTAAAATAAACTTCTAAAGGGTTTGGTCACTTTGGAGTCTATTTTCAATAGAGATGTTATGTTAAGGAAAAACAAATCTACTATGCAAGTAAAGGAAGAACAATATGAAAGTGTTGAAGTGACTGAAGGCAAGTTTTTGAAGGTTGGTAAAGTGTATATAGCAAAGGAAAAATCTGAATTTTTTGATTTATAAGAAGAATTTCCAAATGTTTTTGCCTAGAAGTATTCAAATCTCAAGGGTTTTGATCGAGATATAGCTCAGCATACTATTGAGCTACTTCCAAATGCTAAGCCTATAAAAAAAAAATGGAGGCATATTAACCCCAAGCTAGAACCTTTAATGTTCAAAGAATTGACTAAGCGGATTGAAGCCGGTATCATTATGAAATTAGACACACTAGTTGGGTTTCTAATTTGGTTCTAGTAAGAAAGAAAAATAGAGAAATCAGACTTTGTGTTGATTTCAAGGATTTAAATAGAGCATCACTAAAAGATTATTACTCATTACCCTCAATGGAACAAATAATCCAAGTTGTTGTTGGTTTAGCAAGATTCTCATCACTTGACAATTTTTTAAGGTATAATTAGGTACATGAGGAAGGCCAATATAAAGTAGCATTTATCACAAAATGGGTACAATGGCTTATCAAAGAATGCCTTTTGGCCTATCTAATGTTGGTTCCACATTCCATAGGGCAATGGACATGACCTTCAAGGGACTGTTGTAAAAAATAGTTTTGGTGTACCTTGATGATATAATTGTATTTTTAGAGGATGTTGATGATCATTTTGCTGATTTAAGGTTGGTTTTTGAGAGATACAAATAGTTTGGAATCTCATTAAATCCCAAGAAATGTATATTTGTCATGCATGAAGGAAAATTATTAGGTCACATTGTATCAAAGGAAGGCATAATAGTTGATCTAGAAGGAGTTGAAGCAATACTTGAGTTTTCATTGCCAAGCCACAAAAAAGGGATTCAAAGTTTCATTGGACAAATAAATTTTCCGAGAAGATTCATACTTGACATTGCTAGTTTACTTAAGCCTCTCGTAGTAATGCTTAAAAAGAATGCAGTTTTCATGTTGACTAAAGAAGGTAAGAAAAGTTATCAACTGTTTAAAGAAGCTTTTTCATCAGCCCCAACTTTGGTTAACCCAGATTTTTCTAAGGACTTCATTTTATATGCATATGGGAGTATGGATGTCATTTCAGCTATTCTAGATCAAAAAAAAATGAAGGATATGAACAACCTATTACTTTTTATAGCAGAGGCCTTGAAAACTATGAGCAACATTATACTTTTAAGGAGAAACATGCTTTTGTTGTCATTAAAATTCTCAAAAAGTTTAGGCATTTTTTGTCTAATTATAAAGTTCACCTTATGGTTTTGTACCCAAGTATTAAGGATTTCTTTCTTGGTAAAAATCTTTAAAAAAAGTATGCAGGTTGGATTACCAAGGTGATGGAGTACAACGTAGATATAAAAATCACCAAATTAGTAAGGGGAAAGGGGTTATGTGAACAAATGTTGGATCAATCCTTACAAGATGAAGAGTTTGATAATGAAAAAACATTATTTAATGGTGATATGGATATTTTAAATGAACATTGAGCTAGTTAATTGACAAAAATGATCCATTTCCTACAAACTAGAGAGTGTCCACCACTACTTGATAGAGCCAAGCAACAAGTTACAATCCACACCCTATGTCTTAACTGAAAGTGTTTTGTTAGGAAAGAAAAGAATTGTGTTCTCCTTAATTGTATTGATAATAGTCAAACCAGCAAGCATCTAGAGAAGTTTCATGATGTAGGGGGTCACTTTTTCCCAAAAACAACAACTTATAAAATAATGAGTTTTGGGTACTATTGGCCCAACCTATTCAAAGATGTTCATGTCTGGGAAAGGAAATAAAAACAATGTGTATTGTTTGTTTAGAAGGAGAGATTGGTTGCTTTACCCCTACATCATATTTTAGTTGATCAACCATTTTTTAAATGGGGTATCAATTTCATGGGGCCTATAAATCCAAACTCTAGTGCTGGTCATAAATGGATCCTCACTTCCACATATTACTTTTCTCATTTGATAGAGGCTATAACACTAAAGGACACAAATGAAAATTTTATTTTTGAATTTCTACGATGAGTTGGCTACAAGGTTTGGGGTCCCTGAATCTATAGTCTTAGATAATGCTTTAGTATTTGTGGGTGCTAGAAAAACTTATTGGGCTTTGAGAAATGGTGTCTATCTCAACATTTCATCAAATTATTCCCCTCTAAGTAATGGTTTGGCTGAAAGTACCAATAAAAATTTATTGAGGATAATTAAAAGGACTTTAGAAGAAAGCAAGAAAACAAGTGAGATTGGCATTCTAAACTAAGATCATCCTTGTGGCTTGACATAATAACTCCTAAACAAATTCTTGGCAATTCACCTTACATTCTAGTATATGGAAAGCAAGACAACATGCCAATTTCTACAGAATTCCCTTCATTGGAGTTAGCTAATAATTTAATGCTTTTAGAAGAGGATGATCCACTAAAGTTGAGGTATGCTAAATTGCTAGAGTTGGAGGAGGAAAGACTTAGAGCATTAAAAATATTGGAGTACCAATAGATTCAAACTAAAAAGGTGTTTGATAAGAAGTCTAGATCCATAAGCTTTAAAGAATGAGATCTCATCCTTAAGTGGGATGCCTTGAAAAGAAGACTAGATCACCATAACAAGGTCTATCACATGTGTCTTGGGACATTTCTGATAGTTTAATGTAAAGAGCACAATGTGTTTCAACTGGCTACAATGGAGGGAGATGTTTTACCAATACAAGTCAATGGTATTCACCTCAAGAATTGCTTCAAGGCATGATCTACCAATTTTTTTTTCTAGATTTGGTTTCTTGTTTCAAATAAATGCATTCGCCTATTAGTCAATTTTCCTAAGTGTTCTCCAAGCACATGTTAGTTTTTGTTTTCTTTCCTTTGATAGTTTCCTGTTTTCCTTAGGTTTTAGGTTTTTCAAGTTGTTGGTTTGGGTTGTTCAAGTTTCATTTTCCATACCTTTTCACCTCATTTATACCTATATCAATGCATGTGTTGAGTGCATACACCTAATCAACACACATATGCATATGCATACATTTAGTGTTGTAGCTATTTAGTGTTAAGCTATCAAGTTCATACCCATACTCTTGTTGTCAAACTCGTACATATGCATACGCACACATCTACCAATCACCCACATCCATTAAATACATACATTCTTATATTCATAACTAAGATGGTCAACTATGAAGGTTTCAGCTTCTAAAGTTGATACTTGAGTTTAATCATACATACCAATTAGTTCAATAAGAATTTTTAGGTCTCATTAGGATCATTCACATGCATCCCAAACCTAACCAACAACTTTAGAAGTTTTTTTGTGTCAAGTATAAGTTTCAAGAATTTATCAAGTTTAGAATCCATGCCCAATGGCTATCAAAGGCAATTGGTCAAAATTCTACTAAGCAGACAATTAGCAAGAGGTCGCTAAAAATGTTACTTAATTTTAACTCATGTTAAAATTCAGTTCTAAAAGATAAAATGAAGTAAATTATACATGTTTTTCATTTTCAAACTCATATTCAAAATTGCAGAAAAACACTTTTCATTCATATTGAAAAAATTGCAAATGCCTTTGTATTATTCATTTTTTAATACACAACTAATATTTATAAAATAAATGAAATGATCAAAGAATTCTGAAAATGAAATTCTCTCACACAATTGATCATGTGATTAGACCCTAATTGGTGATAAATAATATGAAAGGAAAAGAGAGAGGAAATATTCATGGTCACAAGTCATTCTAGGCAATGACTAGTCATTTTTCTTACATTCGCTTCCACCCATCCATTGCATCCCATCCACACATCCAATCCCTGCATTCACAAAAAATGTTTGTTAGATCCAATGGATCTAAGAAATGTCAACACCTCATCTCACCTCACATTAATATTCATAACATGTAATTCATCTCAGTAAGATAGGAACATACATTAGAAAAAAAGGGCAAATAATCAGGACAAGTGTTTTAATGCTAACATGTCTATTTCTCATGCAGTGTCCTATTTCTAACAGGTATGCAGATATAATAGTAGGCTCCTACAAGGGTTATTGATCCCAACATACCTGCTAGAAATAGGACCTATGAGTTTGATTAAAGAAAATAAGAATAGAAGAATGAAAGTATTAAAGGGATGTATTAATTTATGAAACCTTTTTCTTTTGTAACAGGTATACTCCAGCTTGTTCAACATTTGACAAATAAAAACATTAAAGGGACAAGTCTATTGGGCTTGAAACTTTTGTTTCTTTTAAAAGTTGAAATTCTTTTAAGGAATGGGATGTTGATTGAATAAAAGCTATAGTGGAAAGTGTTTAATAAAAAAGGTTGTAGCGAGTATTTCAAAGAAAAAAATGATGTTTAGGGGTAATTAGATTGAATGTTATAGGGAAAGATAATTAGATTAGAGAAGTGATACAAAGAATCAAAGGGTTCAATATTATTCATGCATATAATTCAGTAATTCTCCTATCTAAAGCTACAGATGAAGCTAGTACAACTATAGAGCTATTAGACAAAACAATTGATAGTTTTGAAGGAGATTTCACAAAGCGAACAAATTCAATAAACAATAGAAATACCAAGAATCCAAACTTCATGTGAAAGAAATTTTTGTGAAATATACATTCTCAAAAAAGGAAAAATAAATTTTAGGCTTCAATCATAATAGCAACTATGGTATCAAAGACCACAAAGCAACCAGTTTTTCCACCATGAAGACAACAAAAAAAATTACAAAGTTGTGACTAATGAAGGAATGATCACTAGATCTTAGAAAATGTGATTTCACTATTTTTGCACTTTTATAACTTGTAATATAGATGATAAAGCCCTCATGAAAATAGGGGTTCTAGAGTTATTTAAATTTATGTACCAACAAACAAGGATGTAATCACAACCCCTATAGTGGAATGAAAATAAAGTCCTTGTATTTTCTAGAAAATAAAGCTAAAGCAATGGAGTTTCATAAGTTTTTTTTTTCAAAAAACCCTACACAAATAGTAATGGAGTCCTCTAACAGAAAATGGACTTGACATTACTTCTAACACCAATATAGGTTAGAGTTATGATCTAAACACTTAGGAAAATGCATAGTAATTTATGTGTGAGAATGAGAATGTCTTACCTTGCTAAAAAATAAATGGAAAAGAAAATAGACTCACTTTTACAACCACAACATGAAAAGCAATGCCAAGTCAATGGCTACAGGTATAAAAACCCAAATGCATGAACATATATATCTTACATAAAATATATAGGAGAACTCATGGCATCCACAAAGCTCCAGATTAGTGTTGAATCTTCATGAGAAGAACATGAATATCTTCCAGTCATAGTATTAGAAAGGAGCAAAAAGTGGTTTAATCATTCCAAATCTAAAGATTTGTTCACTATTGAAAATGTAGAGTAGTCTTTAGAATGATGAGAAGGTCATAAGATGAATCAAATAATAGTTATGACAAAGAAGTCAACTTAATAATGACATTTTGGATGGAGAAAATACTATAAAAAATCTCCAGAAATGACTTCAATATTCATGATTCCAAATCATAGAAAATAACTCTAGAAGTTCACGACTATAGTAGAAGATGAAAATAGTGAAAATGTGCAAGAAACCTCCATTCCATCATGATGACAAACAAGAACTTTCTCTAGAAAACACTAGCTCTACAGAAAGTTTGAAAGCACAAATGAAAATAAAAAATGAGGAAATGAGTTAGGTTTTGTTTTAGTTTTCATTCTCAAAGAGTTGGAGAAAATTTTTCCACATTGCCTTTTCCTGGCCAAATGGTTTTTATTCCTTTTACCTTGTAATATTTATTTTCATCAATAATATGTGTTTAGGTGATATCATAAAATTTGTAAACATTAGTATTTTTTATATTGATTTTGCATCTTTCTATTGTAATTAATATTACTTATTTTGATAATTTATAAGTCAAATAAGTAATATTCCAATAAAAAATTAATATCAATGTTTTCATATTAGGGGTGATAAGACTCTATGACTTATTCTTTGTGACATATGGGGATTGGTTTTGAATAAGAAAAGGTCTTTTGGTTGGATAAATTCCTAATAAGAAGGTAACTAAGTTGTATTTTTGCCAACTAGTGAGATTGACTTGGAGTTTAAAGAGTATTTCTAGGGGTTGGTTTGGGTTGAATTTGACTTTTCCTACTCAGTTTGGGGGTCTTTATGGCCAATTGGAGCATTTTTTGGATAGTTAGGAGTGAGTAATAGGTTTTTTTTATGGCCTAGTAGATTTTATGTATCAATTAGTCATCATTTTGATGAGTATTGACTCCTATTGTGTAATGCCCTGCCAAGGGATCCAAAGAATTAACCTAGAATTTCACTAAGTTTAGTAGCATTTTTTTTTCATGAAAGTAAACATCACATATAACTTATGCACATTAACGGAAGCAATAGCAATGTCCATCTAAAAATAAACATAACATAAATAACATATTACATTCTTTAAGATCCCTTAACATTGAATTACATACATGAATCCATCTAGTACAACATCCACATGAAACAATAATGATAAGTCAATTGTTTATACATTATATTTCAAATACTTAATCATTCGATGTACATGTCACAGGATATGAAAAGCTCAAAAGAATATACATACATAGAATACGGTACATCATCCTATTCTAATCCATGATACA
Organism: Cupressus sempervirens; assembly: GCA_028749045.1. NCBI lineage: Eukaryota > Viridiplantae > Streptophyta > Pinopsida > Cupressales > Cupressaceae > Cupressus > Cupressus sempervirens. Next base: position 429,176,320 of record CM053793.1, on the reverse strand, counting down.
TCAAAGTAGAGATAATCACATAATACAACATCATAGAGAACATATACATCCATCATAAAGATCAAACATAATAAACTAAGTGCACGGTTCCTCCCAACCGTCAATAGCATCATTAGACCATCGTGGATCCTAGCCATCCCTCCGTGCGTAACATTCCAAATCACCGAAGAGATCATCAGTATGACATAGTAGGAATGTCACTCCTAATAAATACAACATCATATGTAGAAGTAATCTAACATGCAAATAAAAGCATAAGATAACATCATCTAACATATGCTAATAAAAAAGGATACATATCCACCGTCATGAAGGATGCATCAGCCACGATGTCTCAATGAATCTCAAAATGATAAGAGTGGAAAATACACTACCACCCGACCGCGTGGTACCTAAGTGGTCCACTCCCACTGTGCCAAGGAGATAATCTCAAGTCCCAAATAGGCTATCAAAATCACATAGCACATATCTCTATAAGTCCAAGAATCCTAAAATTATACTAACTCAAAGGTTCCAAACACAAAATCTGATATCTAATCCCAGAGGCACACAATGACATGTAGGAACCTACTATGCAAGCGGGAAAGTGTCATCACAATTATCATGTACAAGTTACCCTGGCAGTTAGCTAAACTCCACTGCTCCATACTAATTTCATGCGGCCACTAGTCTCCTCTCATACTAACGAGGCATACTACGGAATGCAAGGTCATAACCATGCATCTCACTACTCCCATCCTATTTTGTACAAGCACTCAAGGCATGGGCGAGAACAAAACACTTATCTTTTTAGGTTCATTCAATTAGTATTAGGTGTGAATGTTATCACTTATTAATCCAACTTACAATGAGTTACCCCGGCAGCCTCTTAGGGCCCCGGCCCCCATTGCAAGCCACTTCCCATCACTACATGCAGATATCCTAACCTAATGCTCATGGACTCATAAATCTCAAAATCACAAAAGATAATCCATAAAATCATCAAATATGCATAAAAGCATCAAATCTCCATGAGCAAACAACCATAAAAAATCATGAACACCACAGCTCTCTATTGGCAATTGAAGTATCACTGATAATCAAATATCCAATGGTTCTCAATAACCAAAAAAAATATATATATATATATCAATCATACTGATCGAAGACTCCAAAAATGGTTGAGTCAACATGTCACAACATGACATAATTAAAATAAATCCACATTATAGTCCCATCATGGTGACTAGAAAAATAACCAAGGATAACTGATTGATGACCAAAATAATGGTTAAGTCAAGTGTCTCATACATAATAATCTCAACTATAACAATCAGTAATCACAATCAATACATAAAATATTGCATCACATAACCATGGTTGGGTTTATAAAGATCTAGATTAAAACATCATCATGTCACCACATTCACATAACCCCCAAGCCTCTGGTAGATGTCCTATACTGGTCAACACTAGTCAACCCAAAAGCCAAAACAATAGCATAAAGAATACACAATGCAAACACATGTTTTGGTTTTACAACTTGAATTTCAATGTAGAGATCTCAGTTTAAATTTCCAAGTTTGTAGAATATTTGAAGGAACATTTATATATGAATACAAATCCATTCTTTAATTATAATTTCAATCCAAACGTCCCCCTTCCAAATCCATTTTTAATAAAACAATTAATTTTAATCATGAGCCCTTGATATATACCAATTAACAAATTCATAATTATAAAACATATAATTATATTTACATATTATATGCATACTTATATATATATATTTATTAAAATATATATATATAAATACATATATGAATATATAAATTATTTATCATTTAACAAAATCGATTTAATCAAATTCGATTAATGCCAAATCGAATATGGCAAACATTTTTTTTTAAAAACAACACACACATTATTAATATAATCGCTAGTACGCAGGACCCTGCGGTTGCAGGGCCTGCAGTGTCAGTGGTACTGCGTACCATACCTGCGACGGGGTACATTGTGTCCGTAGTGGGGTGCGAGTCTCATCCCACCTTGACTCAATGCTTAAAAATGTTTTTTTTTTTAACAATCGCTACACGATTTTCATTTGCGAAAAACATTTATTAAAATATTTCCGCCCATAGGTATGTTATCTGATTTTTTTTACAACATATATATATATATATATATATATATACAAAATTAAAATATCAAAGCATATGAGCGTATATACATAAATATATATAATTGCATATATATATATGTATGTATCTATGTATGTATGTATGTATGCATGCAAACATGCATGTATGTATGTATGTATAAACAAATTGACAATATATGAATACAAACTTCAATTTTCAGAATTCCTCCATAGACCTTTAATCTCCAAAAATTTCCAATAATTAATCTAATGGGTTTGACTATAAATTTCAACCCTAGCCCCGTGTTTTTTTTTTTTTTTTTTAAGATCCATGCATATAAAAACTCTCAAATAAATTAATCTACCCATATTGAGATTGCACAGTAAATTATGAAATTTTTCAGAAGACATATGGAAGACACGAAGAAGATAGGAAATGCATGATGCAGAAATAGCATAAGTGAAAACACAAAAATTTACCCAGATTCTGATGCTAAATTTCTCTTCCTCAAAAAACCTACAGAGCAAGCTCCCTTCTTCAGAATTCTTGAATCCTCCAATGCTCCAATTGCACTCCAAATGCTATGACTAAGCTTCTAGGAATGCCTGAATATAAAGAGCTTTCAGGAAACATCTAGAATGCTTCTAGAAACAGCTGGAAGGTGTCACCAACTAAGCATGGGTCTTTTCCAACCTTCAAGATGAGCCTTAGGGTTGTAGACACCATGTGCTTAATTGATGCACTAACCCCCGTGTTGTTGACACATGAGAAATAGAGAAGTGCGTTAATTCCCATGCAAGCTTATAACTCCAATTCACTCTTTATATAATTTCTATTTAAATATTTATAACTTTCATTTTAACTTTATAACTTTTATTATTATTATTTATTTATTACTTCATTATTATTTTATTATTATTAATTTTAATTTCTAATTTTTTTTTATTTAATTCATTTTCCTCAATAATTCACATTTAATTTATTAAAATATCAAATAACATGATATTTTATATTAATCTTCTCAAATAATTAATTAATTAATTAAATCTATTTATTAAGACTTAATTAATAGAAAATTCACCATAGACCTCCAAGATAAAATATGAAAACCCATCATAGAGAAAATCACTCAAAATCAGTCTAAAGGGTTAAAAATCATGAATCATGTCATCTGACACATTCGGTGGGTAAAATATCTAGATACTTGTCCTACCTCACTAGGACAATTGGCTTAAAGGTTTGGGATTTGGAGTTGAGAATTTATCTCCCTTCTCTTATCACTGAGATAGTATAATAGGGTACGCTCATCCTGGCAATTCAGGGAAGTTGATACTCAGTACTTGCAACCTGCAAAAAAACTATGCATGTACATACAATATATATAATGCTAAGCTAAATAGACAATGGCAAGAAGTGGTGCATTGTGTAGATCCCGACTAAGCAGGTGACTATGACTCCCTTCCTTAACCACATTAGAAATGCCATACAATAAGAAAACACGCACACCATACACATGCAAGTATGGGGTAAGTATCCATAATAAAACACATAAGATAATAAACCATCCATCTAATCATAAATAATAATTGAAAGCAGTATAATGATCATCATGTATGCATGAAATATAAAATCTAAATGATCTCATCATATAACCACTAAATCCATAACATAATGTCTGATAGTGTCAAAACAATACCACTAATCCATCAACATAAAACTAGTCTATCATAGTCTGAAGATAATAACAATGTCCAGAAAAGATGTGAATGAGGGTAGGCACTACATCCACCCCCCCTTGGGTTAGGCTTACTCCTAGAAGCCTACAAACAAGTAGGGATATAACTCCCTCAATCTAGCTGCATCCTCCCAAGTAGCTGAAGAATCATCAGTAGGGTCCCATTGGACCCTTACCTGCTCAATGATTTGACCCCTGAGGGTCAACTCCCGCTGCTCTAGAATACGAATCGGCTCCAAAGCCAACTGCCCATCCTCTACCTACAACGCATTCCAATCAAGAACATGTACAATATTAGGTATATACTGTCAAAATACTGAAACATGGAAAATATCATGAATGCGAGCTAGGCTGGGCAGTAGAGCAAGATGGTAAGCAACTAGGCCAATCCTCTCTAGAATCTCGAATGGTCCCACAAAGTGAGGTGCTAGCTTAGAACCCTTTCCATATCGGATCGGACTCTTTCACGGTCGCACTCTCAAGAAGACCTTATCACCCACAGAAAACTGCTTATCAGTCCTATAAGCATCGGCATACTTCTTCTGCCTATCATGTGCCGTAGTCAAATGCTCACGGATACGCACTACCTGTTGCTCCATATCATGAAGCATCTCAGGACCCAACATGATGCGATCCTCAAGACTGTCCCAACTCAATGGTGTATGACAAGGATGTCCATATAATGCCTGAAATGGTGCCATACCAATAACACTATGATACCCATTGTTGTAAGAAAACTCCACTAAGTAGAGATAATCCTCCCAATGTGTCTGCCTATCCATCACATACATCTGTAACATATCCTCCAAAACTTGATTCACCCTCTCTATCTGACCATCAGTCTCTGGATGATATGCTAAACTGAAGTTTAACTGTGCTCCAAGCTCATGCTGCAGCGATGTCCAGAATGCAGATGTGAATATAGGATCCCTGTCAGAAATGATCTTTCTAGGAATACCATGTAATCTCACAATATCATGCATAAAGACATTAGCTACAGAAGCTGCTGTGTAGGAAGACCTAATCGGTGAAAAATGTGCCACCTTAGTCAACCAATCAATGGTGACCATGATAGCATCATGACATTGAGTTGTCATAGGTAATCCCACAATAAAATCCATGGAGATGACATCCCACTTCCAAGAAGGAATGAGATTAGGCTTCAAAAGTCCAGTCGGGTGCTAATGTTTTGCGTTAACTCTCTGACACTCAAGGCACCTAGCCACAAAATCAGCAATATCTCGCTTCATCCCAGACCAAAAGAACAAACGTCTCAAATCAGCATGCATCTTCTTGACACCTGGATGTGCTAAGTAAGGTGTACGATAGGCTTCTGCCAGTATCAAGGTGCGAAGCTCATTCAAAAATGGCACATAAATCCTCCCTAAATGTCTCAGAAGACCATATGACTCTCGAACATAACCTGCAAACTTACCTTCCAAAGATCTTCCTGAATCAATCTCTTCACACACTTCTTGATACCAGGAATCCGTAGTAAGTGCCTAAAGAATCCGACTCCTCAAATCCACAATAAGAGTCATCGATGATAACACATGTCTCCTGTGACTCAAAGCATCTGCCACCACATTCTCCTTACCCTAAATGTACTTAATCTCAAAATCATACTCGCATAGAAACTCCATCCATCACCTCTGGCGAACATTCAAATTAGGCTGAGTAAAAATGTACTAAAGACTACGATGATCACTATGTAGCTCAAATCTATGCCCCAACAAGAAATGTCTCCACCTTGTCAAAGCATGAACTACTGCTGCTAACTCAAGATCATGTGTAGGATAATTTAACTCATGATCCTTGAGCTTGCGTGATTCATATGCAATCACCTATCCATTCTGCATTAATACTGCCCCAATCCCTTCAAGAGAAGCATCTGTACATACCATGAAATCACCTTCTGGATCCGATACAACTAGTATCGATGCACTAGTCAATAGCTCCTTGAGCTTTTGAAAAGCTTCCTCACATTTTTCTGTCCATATGAACCTCTTTCCTTTCCTTTGAAGAGAAGTGATAGGATGTGCTATCCTAGAGAAGTTTTGGACAAATCTGCGATAATAACCAGCTAAACCCATGAAACTACGAATCTCTGATACATTAGTCAGTGTCGGCCAATCTATTATCACCTGAATCTTTACAGAATCCACTGAAATACCATCACCTAAAATAACATGCCATAAATACTGAATCTTCGATTTGAAGAATTCACATTTAGCTGCATTAGCATAAAGCTGTCCAGATAAGATCAAAACACACCATTCATCAAACTCATGAAAATCAATGGAGCATTAATCAATCCAAAAGGTACCACTATGAACTCATAATTCCCATAACGAGTTCGAAAAGTAGTCTTGTGAATATTGGCTTCCTTAATGCGAAGCTGGTGGTATCCTGACTTAAGATCAATCTTAGAGAATACTATAGCTCCCTTGATCTAGTCAAATAAGTCATCAATCCTAGGTAAAGGATACCTATTCTTAATAGTCACCTTATTCAACTATCTATAGTCAATACAAAGGTGCAAAGAACTGTCTTTCTTCTTCACAAAGAGCACTGGAGCTCCCCATGGTGATACACTAGGTCAAATGCTCCCTTTGGCTAGAAGTTCCTCTAGCTGAAGACGTAGCTCACCCAATTCCTAAGTAGTCATGCGATAAGGAGCTTTAGAGATAGGCTCCACTCTAGGAATCAAATCAATACTAAAGTCAATGTGCCTCTTTGGAGGCATGCCTAGAATCTCACTTGGAAAAACATCTGCATAATCCTGCAAAATCAGGTGATCTAAAGTCTCCCCCATGGAATCTTCCTCATCAAGATCATTTACCATAACAAAAAATATCTAACATCCCTTACGAAAACTTTGCTTCAATTGCATAGCAGAAATCATCCGCAAAGATATAGGCCTCGGTATCCCAACTATCTGCACATCATTCCCTTGGTCATCTTAGCACATAATAATCTTCTTCTTGCAATCTATACTAGCTCTATGAGATCCAAAGCCAGTCCATGCCTAGAACCACATCATAGGAACTAAGGGGTATGACTCAAAGATCCACTGCCGTATCGAAGCTTCCTAAACTAAGCCCACACATATGAACTACAGAATCTATGGAGACCTTAATGCCTGAGGCTAGTTCCACTTGCCAACCATGATCTTGCTTCACCACATCCAGCTTACACTTAGAAACTATAGATGGTGAAATAAATGAATCTATAGCTCTTGAATCAAACAATACTGAAATAGATATACCTCTAATAGCACTTGTGGTCTCAACCACTATTCCTTGATGATCAGCCTGACGCTGATCAACTGCTGCAAAAACTCTATGAGTTCTACCTGCATCATCCACTGTAGGCTCTAAAACTATAGGTCTAGGTCCTGAAAATTGAGGTGCTCACTAAGGACACTGAGCTACATAATGTCCAATCTGACCACACAAAAAATATTCTGTATTTCTGCCAGAACCTCTTCCCATAGGTGGTACATTTGATTGCTGACAACTGTTCCTGCGCACAAAGGACTGGCTACTCTGAGCTGGCTGATTGGTCTAATTTTGTTTATTGCATTGAGCATTGTGGTTTTTCTTAGTGTTAGAAGCTTTTCCACCACCTTGAGCTTGAGAATTTGAGCCCTTCTGTTGCTGTGTCTGTTGAGACTGCTGTTGATACTGTTTCCCCTTAGAGAAAAAAAACTTCTTGTTACCACCTGAATTGTAGTTGCTTTTAGATCCTGATGTTGTTGGTGCTCCTACAAAACCACCTTGACCAAGGTTGACACTTTTCTCAATAAGGATAGCTCGATGCACCACATCCTTGAGGATTTTTGGCTCAAATACCTTAACTCCCCCAATAATATGGTTATTCAAACCCCTAATAAAATGTTGTGTCAACTGAGCTGAATTTTCACTAAACCCTGAAAAAGGCATAAGCTCATAAAACTTACACTCATACTCAATCACTGATAAAGTGTACTGTTTGAGATTATGAAATTCATCAGCCCTTTGTTGTTTCCATTCCTCTGGTAGGAATCGTTCATAAAATAACTCCCATGTAACACTGCTCATATCAATTCCCAACTTCTTCTCCTCAATCGTCCACCAAGTGGCCCCAAAATTCTCTAGATTAGTGATCGCAAACCTTGCCTTAACATTGTTTTCGAACTCCTGCATGGCAAAAATCTTGTCAAGAGAAATAAGCCATTGCTCAGCCATATAACCAGAACCTTGCCCATTGAAAGGCTTAACCTTGGATCTTGAAAGATCCTTCATCTGAGTGGACACAATGGACCTCTGACGTTCCTTCTGAGGACTTCTAGATCTGGGTCTATGCTCTTGTTCTGTCTGATGCACTTTAGGCTATTCTTGAATACAAGGTAGATGTTCTAGAATAGTCTTCATCATCTACCTCAAATCAACCTCTTCAGACTCAGCTTGGTCCTCTCTATGACTCTCTTCCTGTTGCCTACTAGAGTGCTCTTCCTTGCTCTCTACATGAGTCGATCCCTCATGGGCAGAATCATGGACACTAATAGTTTTGCCACATCCACGACCTCTACCACAGCCTCTAATAGAAGACCTAGTCCCAAATACCATCCTACAATAGTACAAGGTACTAAGTTTAGTTCTATGTTTAGGTTTAAGGAAAATTTTTAGTTTTGAAACTAAGTGTTGAAGTATGAAAAATACTCAAGTAACAGTTTGAGTCCTATTTTGTTTCAGTTCACCTAGATCAAGTTTGGAAAGTTATACTTAATAGTTCATAGTCCTAGTTGTTCCAAAATACCCAGAGCTCCCAATGTAGAAACTCGGGCTCTAATACCAAATATAATGCCCCGCCAAGGGATCCAAAGAATTAACCTAAAATTTCACTAAGTTTAGTAGCATTTTTTTTCATGAAAGTAAACATCATATATAACTTATGCATAATAACAGAAGCAATAGCAATGTCCATCTAAAAATAAACATAACATAAATAACAGATTACATTCTTTAATATCCCTTAACATTGAATTACATACATGAATCCATCTAGTACAACATCCACATGAAACAATAATGATAAGTCCAATGTTTATACATTATATTTCAAATACTTAATCATCCACTGTACATGTCACAGGGTATGACAAGCTCAAAATAATATACATACATAGAATATGGTACATCATCCTATTCTAATCCATGATACATCAAAGTAGAGATAATCACATGATACAACATCATAGAGAACATATACATCCATCATAAAGATCAAACATAATAAACTAAGTGCACGGTTCCTCCCAACCATCAATAGCATCATTAGACCATCATGGATCCTAGCCATCCCTCTGTGCGTAACATTCCAAATCACCGAAGAGATCATCGGTATTCCATAGTAGGAATGTCACTCCTAATAAATACAACATCATATGTAGAAGTAATCTAACATGCAAATAAAAGCATAAGATAACATCATCTAACATATGCTAATAAAAAAGGATACATATCCACCATCGTGAAGGATGCATCAGCCATGATGTCTCAATGAATCTCAAAATGATAAGAGTGGAAAATACACTACCACCCGACCGCGTGGTACCTAAGTGGTCCACTCCCACTGTGCCAAGGAGATAATCTCAAGTCCCAAATAGGCTATCAAAATCACATAGCACATATCTCTATAAGTCCAAGAATCCTAAAAGTATACTAACTCAAAGGTTCCAAACAGAAAATCTGACATCTAATCCCAAAGGCACACAATGACATGTAGGAACCTACTATGCAAGCGGAAAAGTGTCATCATAATTATCACGTACAAGTTACCTTGGCAGTTAGCTAAACTCCACAGGTCCATACTAATTTCATGCAACCACTAGTATCCTCTCATACTGATGAGGCATACTATGGAATGCAAGGTCGCAACCATGCATCTCACTACTCCCATCCTAGTTTGTACAAGCACTCAAGGCATGGGCAAGAACAAAACACTTATCTTTTTAGGTTCATTTAGTTAGTATTAGGTGTGAATGTTATCACTTATTAATCCAACTTACAATGAGTTACCTTGGCAGCCTCTTAGGGCCCCGACCCCCATTGCAAGCCACTTCCCGTCACTACATGCAGATATCCTACCCTAATGCTGATGGACTCATAAATCTCAAAATCACAAAAGATAATCCATAAAATCATCAAATATGCATAAAAGCATCAAATCTCCATGAGAAAACAACCATAAAAAATCATGAACACCACAATTCTCTATTGGCAACTGAAGTATCACTGATAATCAAATATCCAATGGTTCTCTAATACCAAAAAAAAAATATATATATATATATATATCAATCATACTGATCGAAGACTCCAAAAATGGTTGAGTCAACATGTCACAACATGACATCATCAAAATAAATCCACATTACAGTCCCATCATGGTGACTAGAAAAATAACCAAGGATAACTGATCGATGACCAAAATAATGGTTAGGTCAAGTGTCTCATACATAAGAATCTCAACTATAACAATCAGTAATCACAATCAATACATAGAGCATTCCATCACATAACCATGGTTGGGTTTATAAAGATCGAGACTAAAACATCATCATGTCACCACAAGCACATAACCCCCAAGCCTCTGGTAGACGTCCTATACTGGCAACACTAGTCAACCCAAAACCCAAAACAATAGCATAAAGAATACACAATGCAAACACATGTTTTGGTTTTACAACTTGAATTTAAATGTAGAGATCTCAGTTTAAATTTCCAAGTCTGAAGAATGAATTTGAAGGAACATTTATATATGAATAGAAATCCATTCTTTAATTATAATTTCAATCCAAACGTCCCCCTTCCAAATCCATTTTTAATAAAACAATTAATTTAATCATGAGCCCTTAATATATACCAATTAACAAATTCATAATTATAAAATAATATATATATACATATAAATACATATATGAATATATAAATTATTTATCATTTAACAAAATCAATTTAATCAAATTCGATTAATGCCAAATCGAAAATGGCAAACGTTTTAAAAAAAAAACAACACACACATTATTAATATAATCACCGGTACGTAGGACCCTGTGGTTGCAGGGCCTACGGCGTCAGTGGTACTGTGGACCATTGCTATCACAGTACCTAAGACAGGGTACGCTGCGTCTGCAGTGGGGTGCGAGTCTCGTCCCACCCCGACTCAATGCTTAAAAATGTTTTTTTTTTAACAATCACTATGCGATTTTCATTTGTGAAAAATGTTTATTAAAACATTTCCGCCCACGGGTATGTTATCCCATTTTTTTTACAACATATATATATTATATACATATGTATGTATATATATATATATATACATATATATATATATATCTATATAAAGGTATATGTATATATATATATATAAATATATACAAAATTAAAATATCATAGCATATGAACATATATATATATATATATATATATGTTTGTATGTATGTATATATGTATAAACAAATTGACAATATATGAATACAAACTTCAATTTTCAGAATTCCTCCATAGACCTTTAATCTCCAAAAATTTCCAATAATTAATCTAATGGGTTTGACTATAAATTTCAACCCTAGACCCGTGTTTTTTTTTTTTTTTTTAGATCCATGCATATAAAAACTCTCAAATAAATTAATCTACCCATATTGAGATTGCACAGTAAATTATGAAATTCTTCAGAAGACATATGGAAGACATGAAGAAGACAAGAAATGCATGATGCAAAAATAGCATAAGTGAAAATACAAGAATCTACCTAGATTCTGATGCTAAATTTCTCTTCCTCAGAAAACCCGCAGAGCAAGCTCCCTTCTTTAGAATTCTCAAATCGTCCAATGCTCCAAACGTTATGACTAAGCTTCTAGGAATGCCTAAATATAAAGAGCTTTCAGGAAACATCTAGAATGCTTCTAGAAACAACTAAAAGGTGTCACCAACTAAGCATGGGTCTTTTCCAACCTTCAAGATGAGCCTTAGGGTTGTAGACACCATGTGCTTAATTGATGCACTAACCCCCGTGTTGTTGACACATGAGAAATAGAGAAGTGTGTTAATTCCCATGCAAGCTTATAACTCCAATTCACTCTTTATATAATTTCTATTTAAATATTTATAACTTTCATTTTAACTTTATAACTTTTATTATTATTATTTATTTATTACTTTATTATTATTTTATTATTATTATTAATTTTAATTTCTAATTTTTTTTTATTTAATTCATTTTCCTCAATAATTCACATTTAATTTATTAAAATATCAAATAACATGATATTTTATATTAATCTTCTCAAATAATTAATTTATTAATTAAATCTATTTATTAAGACTTAATTAATAAAAAATTCACCATAGACCTCCAAGATAAAATATGAAAACCCATCATAGAGCAAATCACTCAAAATCAGTCTAAAGGGTTAAAAATCATGAATCATGTCATCCGACACATTCGGTGGGTAAAATATCCAAATACTTGTCCTACCTCACTAGGACAATTGGCTTAAAGGTTTGGGATTTGGACTTGAGAATTTATCTTCCTTCTCTTATCATTGAGATAGTATAATAGGGTACGCTCATCCTGGCAATTCAGAGAAGTCGATACCCGGTACCTGCAACCTGCAAAAAAACCATGCATGTACATACAATATATATAATGCTAAGCTAAATAGACAATGGTAGGAAGTGGTGCATCGTGTAGATCCCGACTAAGCAGGTGACTACGACTCCCTTCCTTAACCACATCAGAAACGCCATACAATAAGAAAACACGCACACCATACACATGCAAGTATGGGGTAAGTATCCATAATAAAACACATAAGATAATAAACCATCCGTCTAATCATCAATAATAACTGAAAATAGTATAATGATCATCATGTATGCATGAAATGTAAAATTTAAATGATCTCATCATATAACCACTGAATCCATAACATAATGTCTGATAGTGTCAAAACAATACCACTAATCCATCAACATAAAACTAGTCTATCATAGTCTAAAGATAATAAGAATGTCTAGAAAAGATGTGAATGAGGGTAGGCACTACATATTGTAGAGGTTCTTTTCATGATTTTGACCCAAGGTGGCTCCTCATTTTTAGGTTCATTTGTTAAGTAATGAAGGAGGATTTTGATATATTCTATCACTTGTACTTGAAAAGGCATTTAATATTGAGGAGAGACCTTTGATTTCTACTCATTGTGTCTTCAATATTGTTTCAGATTGGAAATATATTTTTAGAACCTTGGCTATATTGAGCATTTGGTATCTATCTTTGGTGTGATGTAATTTGTATGCAAATTAATGGTTGATATCCCTTATACTATTTTTCTGAAACCTTTAAGATTTTTCTTATTAAGCATCTTTTCATGTTTGTTATTGTTCTTTACAAGTCAAAAGTCATACTAGTTTTGGCATGTGTTAAATGTGATTAAGTTTTTTTAATACCTTCCAATACTAGGCCTTCTTTTGAAATACTTATGTGCAGATCAATGTGTCAGAGATTGTATTATTTCATAAATTACTAAAGGTTCAACTTGCATTTGAGGAAATACTATTTTCACTTGAAAATTCTTCTGGTGTATCACCATTTCTATCTTTGTATTTCTTAATTATCAGTCATTCTTATCACTTTTTCTTCCAAATTTAGTTGATCTTTCATTTTTGAAGTGATTCACTATTAAAACTTATAGGAATCAACCTAGAATTCAGAGGTTCAATCTTGTTATATGTCATCGACACCTTGGAGTGATCCCATGTTCTCTAGAAATCTCTAGTATTTTGATACTTGAGATAGGGTGCAATTTCTAGAGTTAACAGGTTCCTTTTCATCTATTATATCTCGAAACTTGGTCTGTGTGTTAAGTTGTTATATATTTTCTTTGTGATTTTCTTCATACTGTAGCTAAAATTTTTCCTTCCCATTTCACTATTACATGGCTATCACTTTCTTTTTCTTTTATATAGCCACAAACTTGGATAATTTGCACAAACAATCACTCATAACCATAGTAGAGGGTTTTACTCTTTTGTCTCTAACTGTTCCTTATAGTAGAAATGCAAAATATTTCCATTATTTATATACATAAAGGGGATTCTTTCGAGTATCTTTTGTTGTTACTCCCAATTGTAGATGATTTTGGTATGAAAACATTTGTTGAAGGGTTTCAGTTTGCTGGGTTTTTAAAACATGAATCTTTGTTGGATTTTCTTGGAGCTTTTCACATAATTGGATACTCTCTCACTATTTCTATCTATTGGTACCATTATATTATTTATTTTTTGTGTACATGCCTTGAAGGCTCATGGCTACAACTATTATGAAGATCTCTGAGTTTTTTATAAAAAATAAAACCCTTGTCATTTTCTAGATTCCTCCTATTTGATAAAATTTCTTGCTACTCCTTGAAATTCTAATGTATTTGTATGGAGTGCACTCATGAAAATATTTGTTATTGAATTGGATTTTTCCATTAATTCTTAAGCAAGAAGCTTATATCTTCTATTTTATGGATGCTTCAATTTTTTATGGTTCCTTGGAGTTGAGATCTGATCTTTTTGAAATTCACCCTTACTAAAGGAAATTCTTTCTAGGATAATACTGAAAATACCTTTCAAATTTCTCTTCTATTTGAAAGCACATTCTCTTTATGTTCCAGCCACTTATTAAATACCAAATTTCACTTGTAATCAATCAATTAACTATTTTATTTGTTATCACATTTGCATCTACTACTTTCAGGCTAACAAGACACACTTTCCACGATAGCTAAAATAAAATTGCATTCTTCTAATATGTTCTTCTTCTCCATGTTCATTGCCTTACAAAGCTCCATGTTTCAATTTTTTTTGTAGTATTATCAATTGATAAAACTTTAATTCCTTCACTAAAATTTTATTAGAAGTCCTTTTTATAGCATGACATTTTAGATTAAGGTAAAAATAAGTTTTGAAGGGACACAAAACCCTTTAACAAAAGCAAAATATTAGCATTAGGAACAAACTAGGTTTTACAAGGACTTGAAACCTAGAGTAAAGCAAGAAAAACTCAAAAATCAAGTTGTACAATGACTTTAAATTAAAAGTTAAACTAAACACACACAAGTTTTATAGCATGAAGTTATCTTTGTTGTTGTTGTTCTTTATCTCACACTTTCTTGTCTCAATGTTTTATCACTTCTGAACATACATTTGTCTATTCATATTGTAACTTTTTCCTTCATATCTTCCACCCTGCAACTTTTAATATATATCATTACACTTATTTAATATTTTTAGTTGAAACATCCATTTCTTAAAATGAATTTTTAGTTGAAAATTCATTTCTCCTACAACTCTTCCTATAAAATTTCTCATTTTTCTTGTTGACCATTTTTACATACTGCATCTATGATTACTGATCAACTATAAGAGATAGTTGTCCCTTAAACAATTATTTTTTCTTATTTATCTTTCTTTGTGATTAGCAATGTGATAATAAAAGGTTTCATGTGAAAATAGACATATGTCCCTTTGATATTGTGATCTTTCTTTATGTGGTTGATATAAACATGTTAATAAATGGTACATTGGGCTCAAACCCTTGTGGGAGCCACATATTACATCTATGTGACATTGATCTTTTCCTACATATGACACAACTAGTTAGAAAAATGAAGTATAGCTTAGGATTTTGGATGTAGATACATAGCCATTTCTTATATCCTTTAGATCTAACTCATTTTTTGCAATTGCAAGACTTGGAGAAGGAGCATGGATAGGGGGCCAATAGGGGAATGTGCATGAACAAAGTGGCAACATGATCAGTCATTATAGGACAAGGTTAGCACCCATGACCCTTCTTACTTTTTCTTTTTTCTTTTTTATATTTATTCAAAGTCAAGGTTTGGTTTATTTCTTTGATTGGTTAGTTTCATGACTTGTGTGAAACATTCTAGATATTTGATGTGAATAGAATTACATTTTCAAAAAAAATTATGACACTTGTTTTACTTTATGAGATATTGTTCTATTTTTCATCATAAAATGCAATTTACAGACATAAATGATCAAATGTTTGCATAATGTTATGCTTTGAATGTAAACACTTAGATAATTAGTCATTTCTAGTAGTATAGCTCTTTTTGTTTGCACTGGTAGGTCAAATAGGTAGTAGCTACAAAAGAAAAAGTTGTTGGTATGGCCATATTATGAGACTATTTTGATATGTTTTTTGACACCAACTTTGTGCTTGCTGATACAATATTTGAAAGTGATGAAAAAGTACTTGTATTGCTTGAGAAGTTGAAATTCCTAGAAACAACATATAGTGGCTCTTCTTTGATAGTTGGTGATGTTGAATGTCTCACATGACATTTACTATGCAATGATCTTCTTCTTCTAACATATACTCTTGGAGGAGTTGTTTGAACTCTCTTTTTCAAGGAGTTCACTCAAGAGTCCTTCCTTTCCTCTTGGGTGATGATAACTACAAATACTCAAAAGACTTTGAACTTCTGGTTTGTACCTTTTTAATATAAACTTTTCCATTGGTCACCTTCCTTTACCAATGGAGTCACCAAATATGCTAAAACTCAACTTATTAAAAGCTATAAACTAGCTATACCACATCAAAATGACAAAAACTTCTAAAAATTTTGACTTCATGTCCCATTGGGCATGCCAAAATATTAAAGCATGAAATTTGCACCCTACAAACTCACTGAAATGAATTGAAAATTTTAGGTAACATTGAATCACTCATAGGAAGTGGGCTTTCCCTATTAAATTGAGTGAATCTCTAGGTTGTGATAATTATCTAAGTTTTGAATATTGAAACAAATAAACTTGAGTGGAAAAGGGGAAGAAATGCAAAAATAAATACCTAAAGTTGAAACTAAACTAATAGGCAATACACCAAAACTTGTGAATATTGAGGAAACAACTAATGGTTGTTGTTAATATTTTCCTTGGTTTACAAAACACTTTAGTCCTATACAGGTTTGCATAACTATGTCAGAGTAAGGTCTGATTATTGAGAGCTAAGGAAAAGAAAGATATTCTCATAACATCTCAAAATTGAAGACACAAACTATAACCTACAAACAAAGTACACCCTGCAACTAGGTGAAATATAAGACAAAATATTAAGGAATCCTAAAATCCTTTTTCCTATTTCATCAATTCAAAATTCACACAAAGTAACAGAAAGAAAGAAGGCCAACTTTTTGGAAAAAAATTCACAAATAATTTAGTCTATATATTTAGAATTCAAAATGAGTTACAAAAAAATTATTAGAATTAGACTTAGGACCAAAGAAATGTCACCAAATTCTCCTCTACCTAATCAGACTACCTAAAACAATAAGAAATTGAGTAAAAACCCCTTGGGGTCAAATCTATGAAAGGAACCTCTAAAATAGGAGTCATAATCACCAAAAATGATGACTAACTACTATATAATTGCCACTAAGTTATTAAGAAACCAATGACTCATGCTAAACTATCCAATTACTACTCAAACTAGCCATAAAGAACTCCAAACTGACCCCTAGAATTACTTCTTCTAACTCCAATTGATTTACAACACTAAGTCTCCTCATAATATCTCTATGACTCTCAACACTAAGTATTATGACACATGTCAAATTCCATAAGAATATGCTTAAATTCTCTCCATTTGCATTTTTTGAAAATAAAAAACATATTAAATGGTTTATAACATACCACTTTATATATATTGTTTTAAACTATAGACCATATGCAAATAAAATGTTTCTAAAATTTCAAACTTAAACACCTCATCAAGTTCACAGTAGGAAAAAATAAAAAAACCATAAAAAATGCATCAGACTCCAAATATATTATGTTTTAGTTTAAAAGCATATATGGTGTTGAATTTAAACCCAAGAATTCATTTTGTACATTGAATGCTCTTGAAATTGAGAGACAAGAGGTATTTGTAGGGTTTTGAACTTTGAATATATATGTAGCTAGTGCATATAGTTTCATGGAATTCTCTATATACTTCTCTAGTATTCATTTCTTGGATAGATTTGGAGTTTAGTTGGCATTTGTGACAGCCATTTCTCTTTTCCACTATTATTTTTTTGTTCTAAGCCGCCAAGGATGAGGTGTTTGTGAAATTTTTGGGCATGATTTTTGAGTGTTTTCTTTTTCTACAAACTGTGGCCGTAAGGTATGTTGTAAGTGTTGCTTGGCCACCATGAAGGGAAAGCTCTTATGGCATAAGTTGTACTACTTTGAAGGTATTTTCCTTTATTTTTAGAAGCCATTTTGAAGTTCTTTTTGCCTACTATGGATGAATTTCTATCTAGAACAAGTTATGGCTTGCATACATGTGATTTTCCATTTCTTTTTATTTCTTTTGATGCTAATGCCATGACCTAGATAGAGATTTTCATTTCTTTTGATAGAGTATAATATTAATGTGATTCTTCATTTTGAGGTTCTCATACTTTATTATGGATTTAAGGGTATTTTTTGGAACCATTTTTTCCTTGCATAGGTTTCTCATATCTCCTCCAACAACTTCTCTTTTTGTGACTTGCTCTTAATTTTGACAATTGCTCTTTGTGATATTGCATTTGGGTATTCTATTTTTCTTAGGAACTTTCTGATAAGGGTTTCATTCTTCATGCCATGATTGAATTTTTCTTCTTTTCTACCATATAAATGCTCTCTTTTGTATCAGACTTTGAACCCCAAATGGCTTTCTTTTTTTTTCATGATATTGAACAAAAGATAGGCTCATAGATTCATTTTCTTGACTTTCCATTTAAAGATACAGCTGAAACTTTGCTTTTATTTTACTCATGGATTGATATTCATTGATGCTTCTTCTTTTTTCATGTAGAAGTACTCCCATGTGTTCTCGACACCATTCCATGGCCATAACAGGTGGATATCTTGTGATTGATATTAGTGGATGCTTAGTATTCCTTCCACAACTATTATCTATCATCAAGGGAGGTATTTTATTATCAATATACTTAACTCCACCATAAACCCCTACTATTGTTTGCATGGTCTTTAGCTTAGAGTGTCACAATTAGCTGAACCTTGGATGAAATGCCATTTTCAATTTTTTAGATGATTGTCATTATCAACCTATTCCCATCTTTTCTATCAATTACTATACATTATGGAACCCTTGTCCATGTTTCACCAGGTGAAAAATATTCCATCTATGTAAAAGATATAGATTTTTACATAAACACTCATCCTTAATTGTAACTTTCATTGTTTCCTAAAACACATTTTTTGATAATGGTTGTTGTCATGTTCATAGACATACTCCTCTCAAAGGATCTAAAACTCTCTATCTCATATCTAAAGTAGAACTTTTCTTATGAAACTTGCACATGATATTTCATTTATATCTTGAGCTTACCTTTAGTCACCTATTGCTCTTATTAATGCCATGTACTTGAAAAATCATTTATATCACTTTTCTTGTTGCTTACCACACATCATTCTGCTTGCGTTGTAGGTTTTACATTCATACTTGCCTCTAACACTTATGATGTAGATCATTACACTTGTTTAATACTTCCAGCTGTCATACAATGATTTACAATAGATTCAATATTTTGGTTTCACTTGCATACTTTTTTCTTTATATACCATGCTCTTTTACTTGAATGTAACTTGAATGTAATAAACATCAACTTTGAAGTCTTTTGTGTGTAGTTGAACCAAGAAAGACTCATCCCTTTATTGTTTATCTTTTCAAAAATTGAGTCTATTGTAGCACACTTCTATTATAAGAGTAAAATGTTTCATAAATTGATATGTTCCTTTAATAATTTTGTTGAACTTGTTCTGATCATCTCCATAGGACCTATCTTTTATAGGGACATTGAACTCAATAACCCTCATTGGAGCCTAAAGTTATATTTGTGTACCTATAAAAGATAGAATGTTGTACAAGAAAAAAACATACTAGTAACAAAGCATTTATGATGGGGACATGACCCAACCATAGAATGGACACAACAGGAAAGGGAAAATTTTATTAACTATAAAAATATGATAGTACACTTAGTGCAGAGAAACAAACTCCAAAACATGCCCTATGGGCTTACAATAGTATAAATCTGGAGATAAATTCTTCTCCCAGTACCTTCTCTCAAACTCCACTCCTAACTACCTTTTACAATGCCAGAGATGTCCTTAAATAGACCCCAAAGGGTTAAGGATTAGGAATACATTCTAGAAAGTGCTAGTTGGCATCCACCGACCAAATAGAAGGCTCTAGAAGTTGCATTAGAAGTCGGCACAAAATTAGAAGAATCTAGAAATGGTAACCAAACTTTCGTGAGGCATAACTTTTGAACCATAGCTCCGATTGACGAACTGTTTACATTTTTAGAAAGCTATCGAAGCGCTCTATAGTCTTATGGATGAGCTTTTCTCATCCCCCATTTTTTAGCCCTGTTTGAGGTCATTTAATGCCCCTAGCTTGACTTTGAAGCATTTTTAGGAGGTCTCCAAAAACCAAAAAATTGCAATAACTTTCAAATCGTGGGGCCTTTTGACCTGGTTCTTTTTTTGGAATGCTCTAAATTACAATTACATTCATTCAACCAACTTACACCTTCTAATTCACCAAAATTATGGCTCAATTACATACTCCCTTTTTTTGGCATTTATACGTATCCCAAGGTGCTTAAATACTTTATCCTAGAACACTGATATTGGAACTGTGAGAGTTGGAACCTTTATTTGACCCAAATGGGTATCCAAAAATGAAAACACATGAAATAGAAACTAAGTCTAAGTACATTTTTTTTGCGTGACACAAGATTGCCCTTATACCTCTGGATGCTCTTACATCAATTTATGTCATGATTGTTTTCCTTTCATGATGATATATTCATTATGAAGATGAATGGCATGATAGAGAAATGAATATGAGGTGAGATGAGACACTTAGCATTGCTTAGATCCATTGTATTTAACAATCATTTCTATGAATGTAGGGTTTAGATACATGGATGAGATGCAGTTTGAGGCAGCAAATGGGTGAAAGTGACTGGATGTAACTCAACTAGTCATTACATACAATGAATTGGTGAAGGTTTTGCAAATAGGGTTGCAAGCAGAGTGGGTTTAACCATGGAGGAAACTTCATAGTTAAGTGAACTCTAGCTAGAATAGTATTGGGATGAGTGACCTCTCGAGAAGTTCTGGTGCTTCACCTATATGAGCATCACCTAGATCCAATGAGTGTTAAGTGTTCCATTTATTCTCATGAGAGATGAATTCATTTTGAATCACTCCTCATGAAATATGGGTCAATGAGTCTAACTCAAAAACTACATGACAGTTAAATCTTGATAGCAATATCATAATTTGAATTGTTGTGGAAATTATCTTCTATTTGTCAAATGTCCTATGAAACATTCTAATGCAAAGGGCTTAAGGTTCCAACTAATTAACCTTTAGCTAATGTCCAATCTTGAATCTTCCTAAGATTATTTTTCTTGTCCTTATCACCAATACAATCCTCCAAGGCTTCTCTACCAACTTGCCTCCTAGGTATAGTTGATTTGATATAGACTCAACTCCCTTCTAAGGCACTAGTTCAACTAGTCCTCCTTCTATAAACCTAACCTCTACTTAGGATCTTAACCTTCCACTACCCTAGAGTCTATTGGGATTTAACAATCATTTCTATGAATGTAGGGTTTAGATACATGGATGAGATGAAGTTTGAGGCAGCAAATGGGTGAAAGTGACTGGATGTAACTCAACTAGTCATTACATACAAGGAATTGGTGAAGGTTTTGCAAATAGGGTTGCAAGCAGAGTGGGTTTAACCATGGAGGACACTTCATAGTTAAGTGCACTCTAGCTAAAATAGTATTGGGATGAGTGACCTCTCGTGAAGTTCTGGTGCTTCACCTCTATGAGCATCACCTAGATCCAATGAGTGTTAAGTGTTCCATTTATTCTCATGAGAGATGGATTCATTTTGAATCATTCCTCATGAAATATGGGTCAATGAGTCTGACTCAAAAACTACATGACAATTAAATCTTGATAGCAATATCACAATTTGAACTGTTGTGGAAATTATCTTCTATTTGTCAAATGTCCTATGAAATATTCTAATGCAAAGGGCTTAAGGTTCCAACTAATTAACCTTTAGTTAACATCCAATCTTGAATCTTCCTAAGATTCTTTTTCTTGTCCTTATCACCAATACAATCCTCCAAGGCTTCTCTACCAACTTGCCTCCTAGGTATAGTTGATTTGATATAGACTCAACTCCCTTCTAAGGCACTAGTCCAACTAGTCCTCCTTCTATAAACCTAACCTCTACTTAGGATCTTAACCTTCCACTACCCTAACCTCTACTTTGGATTTAACCTTCCACTACCCTAGAGTCTACCATGGAGGAAACTTAATAGTTAAGTGCACTCTAGCTAGAATAGTATTGGGATGAGTGACCTCTCATGAAGTTTTGGTGCTTCAACTCTATGAGCATCACCTAGATCCAATGAGTGTTAAGTGTTCCATTTATTCTCATGAGAGATGGATTCATTTTGAATCACTACTCATGAAATATAGGTCAATGAGTCTGACTCAAAAGCTACATGACAACTAAATCTTGATAGCAATATCACAATTTGAATTGCTGTGGAAATTATCTTCTATTTGTCAAATGTCCTAGGAAACATTCTAATGCAAAGGGCTTAAGGTTCCAACTAATTAACCTTTAGTTAACATCCAATCTTGAATCTTCCTAAGATTCTTGTTCTTGTCCTTATCACCAATACAATCATCCAAGGCTTCTCTACCAACTTGCCTCCTAGGTATAGTTCATTTGATATAAACTCAACTCCCTTCTAAGGCACTAGTCCAACTAGTCCTCCTTCTATAAACCTAACATCTACTTAGGATCTTAACCTTCCACTACCCTAGAGTCTATTGACCATGCATATATACTCCCCATAGCCTTCTTGACCTCACTTTAACCTTCTAGTCACAAAAAAACACCAAGAAGTTCCAAATACTTCACATAGGCTAAATAGGCCTATTGTCTATTAGATCTAATGACCCTATTTTTCTTCCATTCTTCAATTTTCTCCAAAAAACCCTAAAACCAACTTAGGAATTGGGTAGCTATCTCCTAGTGTACACTTTATTTGTGTCACACTCTAAACCCTTCTATCTAGGTGATTCCATGTGTTCAGAATGCTTGGATACTAGCTTAGAGCTCCCTATCCATGGAGTGCAAGAGAGTATGATTCAAATATGAAGGCTCTAAGCTGACCCTTAGAGATAATCTTCTTTCTATTAAACCATGCAATAGGATGTTTGAAAGATGAGATGGAAGAATGCAAATGCCCACAAGGAGTTCCTCAAGGATGGAATGCAAATATGAAGTAAGCTAAGATGAAATGCAAAATGCAGCTATGTTAAACAAGATGAGAGTGTTACAAGATCCAAGTTAATTACTAAGTTATTTAAGCTATTTCAAAGACATTAAACTAGCATGAAACTATAATAAAATTCCATATGATCTTAAGATAGTATGTGATGGATGAGAGAATGAGACAAGGGATGAGAAGTTCTCCACAAAGCTCCATAGAAACTTGTTAGAAAACTTGAGCATAACAATATTCAAAAGGTAGATGGATCCTTTGACAAGGGAAGCACTCTATCTTTTAAAGTTGTATGGATGGTAGAGATCAAGGTGAAGATGGTGGAAGATCAAGGGTGGAGTTTGAAAATAGGAATGATCCATGTGTGCACATAAGTCAACCAATGAAATAGAAGTTGACTTCCCATAGAAGTTTAACCTAGATATTTTCATGCTTTATCCTTTGTGGTCAACTCTAGTCAAATTGGGGCATTCTATCATTCATGTATGGTCACTCTTTGGTTCTAATCATATATCTATCATCTTGGACACTACAATATCTCCATTTACTCATATCTAGCTTGTTTTTGCATTTCCCTTATCTCATTTCAATTTTGATCTTGAGGGGGTAGAAATACTTTATCATTGCTTGCTACAGCTATCTATTTCTTAGGAGCATATGTCTAATATTTTCATTTTCTATTGATCTATCTTCTTTTCTTGGTGCTAACATTCTTCTTGAGTGCTTACACTATTAGACTATACATTTATAATTTGTTATCTATTTCTGCATTTTGTTCTTCAAAATCAATTATCTCTATCTATTGTTACCTACTCGGCTTCTATTTTCTTTGACATAATGTGTTCCTAGATTGATCACACATTAGTCAAAGAGGGGTAAATTTAATCACCTAAAATGGTCATCTAGACTATTAGCCCCCTCCTCGACATTTTGGCTAATTTAATTACTCATTTACCTAGACCAAATTGTTAATAATCAAATTAATTTGATTATAACCTATAGTTCGACTATGCTATCCTAAGTATATTATTTGATTAAAAAAACATGTCCCATTTTAATTAAATAAAAGTCCCTCTTTCTTCTAACCCACTCAATGCGCACACATAAAGTCCATATTTTACAAATTAAAAGAAAAGGCTTTGTGACTTTTTTCTTATATGGGAAGTCAACTTCTATTTTATTGGTTGACTTGTGTGTGCACATGGATCATACCTATTTTCAAACTCAACCCTTGATCTTCCACCATCTTGACCTTGATCTCTACTATCTGTACGACTTTAAAAGAGAGAGTTCTTCCCTTATCAAAGGATCCATCCATCTTTTGAATATTTTTATGCTATAGGTTTTCTAATAGGTTTCTTTGGAGCTTTATGAAGAACTTCTCATCCCTTGTCTCATTCTCTCATCCATCGCATACTAGCTAAAGATCATATGGAATTTTAGTATAGTTGCATGTTAGTTTAGTTTCTTTGCAATAGCTTAAATCACTTAGTAATTAGCTTGGATCTTGTAACACTCTCATCTTGTTTAACATAGCTACATTTTGTATTTCATCTTAGCTTACTTCATATTTGCATTGCATCCTTGAGGAACTCCTTGTGGACATTTGCATTATTGCATCTCATCTTTGGAACCTCCCATTGCATGGTTAACTAGTAAGAAGAGTATCTCTAATGCTCAATTGAGAGTTCATATTTGAATCATACTCTCTTACACTTCATGGATAGGGAGCTCTAATCCAGTATCCAAGCATTCTAAACTCATGGAATCACTTGGATAGAAGGGTTTAGAGTGTGACACAAATTGAGTGTACACTATCTTGTTTGGAAAACTAGCTTCTGGAATCAAGTTCATATGGTGACTAATATATCTCACTAGTGGTAATCCATCAAGTACATTAGGAGATTTAATATTTGGAAACTCTTTCAATATATTTTCAACTTTTGTAGCCACCTCTTCTACTTCTTTATCATCTTTTGGAATTATAACAAAATAGATATTCTCATACCTCATACACTCTAGGTACTTCTTTCCATCAACAAAATATACTTTAGCAACACTAAATACCTTCTCATCTATGTCCATCAATGACTTCAATTTATTTTTCATTCCATCCTTTGTATGAGTGTAAGTTTTTAGATACCCATAATGTACAATATACCTATAAAACTACCATAGTCTTGCTAGCAATATATGACATATGTCCATAGGCATGATATCAGAGATTACATCATCCTGGTAGCTTCCTATCTTGAACTTCACTATGAATTTCTCATTGACTATGATTTTATGGTCATCTTGCACTCGGGCAATATAGTATGGAGGAAAATGTTTCTACTTCTAGAGTTTTAACTTTGTGACCATCTTTTTTGACACTAGATTGTTAGAATTTCTAATATCAATGATCACATCACAATACTTATCTTCACATTTGCACCTTGTGTGAAACAAACTCCTCTTTTATTTAGGTTCATTCTCACTACTCACTAAGAGCATTTTGTTAACTAGGACTTGCCCTCTTTTAACATCCTTAGAAGTGATGAGATGGCATCTTCATAGACATGTGCAACTTTGGAGTGTCCTTAAGTTCTCCTATCAATCCTTTTTTGGCACCAATGACATTCAAATTCCCTATGTCCTTCTTCTCCATAATGAAAACATTTTCTATAGAAACCTCCTCTTGCAAAGCCTTTCCCTCTTCCTCTTGCTCTCTGGTCTCTATGGTTATGACCATGTAAATGATTAGAATTGTTTTCCCTTTGGTTATGATTGTTGTTTTTGGCCTCATCCACATTCTTTTCATCATCATTTTGGCCTCCATAAGATTGTCCACCATGACCTCTTCCACTATTCTTTCTATCAAACTTCTTGTTCAAATTTTTGTTTACTCTTAGGGAAAACTAGTATGCCTCCTCAATACTCATTCAACCTAGACATAACTCCTCCTAAATGGTTGGCCTCAACCCATTAAGATAACAAGAAACTTTTTCCTTATCATTTTTTGCATTGCATGTTCTAATGAGAACTCAGTAGAACTCTTATGTATATCCTTGAAAAAATCTTCCCACTTGCTTTAACCCTTGCATTTTCTTTAGCAAATCAAGCTTATAATAAATGCAAATGAACCACCACTTCAATTTAGTTATCATTCTATTTGATCTTGTGATTTTATCATGTCCTCTTCTATTTTGCTCCAATTGGATCTCCTTCCCCTAAATCTTCTCATTACCCTTGAATTTGGCATTCAGAAACTAGACCCTATCAAGGTTTTCAATATCTTCATAATCAAAATATTCCTCTAATTTTTTGAATCAATTGATCAATTTATCAGTGTTAAGATTTCTTGAAAATATGGTAATCTCAAGCTTAGGTCATTTTCCAAGCTTGGAAATGGCCCTACAAAGTTTTGTTCCTCTCAGTTTAGAACTTCATTTTCTACTCTTTGACCAATATTTCTCTCATCTTCTCTTTGATCCTCATTTTCATCTCTTACAAAAAGTTTATCTCTCTAAGCATTTATTCTTTCAATGCTTACATTTTTCTATAGAGAGCTTTAAAACCCTCCACTATAACACCTACAAATCTTACACCACACTCTCTTCATGGAGGCATTTTTGTGGTTTGGATGAAACATTGGTGCAAGGTGCCTCCCAATTGGTAATTTATCTATGCAAGAAACCCAAATCGCATTTCCTGGTGCAAACTGCCTCATAGTCTATCATTTTGTCCACACACTTAGTAAAACTTTTCTCTTATTTCAGACCATAAACACATAACAAAAACAAAGAAATAACAGTAATTTGTAAGAAAAAAATATGGATTTTTTATTATTGTTATAAATTTAGAATTAAAATATGTAAATCCACATGGGCACTTGCATCGCAATAATTTGTAAGACAAAGTTTTGAACTATCACCTTGAGCTGTCCTAGATAAATTATGGGTCTTGCTAATATAGGAAGTTTTACACCACTCAAGAAGTTTCTAGATATCAAACCCTAACCCTTGAGGCTGACCTACCCTAAAATTACATATAGAATCAACCCAATACATTTATGAAATTTATTTTGGAATTTTTATTGGCCCAACTTTAGAGGAGCATAACTTGTGAATTATTGATCTTATTAGCTATTAGATGCAATTTTAGAATCCTTGACATCTTATCTATAGGGCCTCACTAGGGAAAGCTTTAGTCAACATCATTTTGGATCCCATTCAAAGCCTCTAAGCCCCTTAAAGTTGAGCCTAAAGTTTTTATACCAAACTTTCATACCAAAAATCCATAATAACTTCACAAATATTCATGATATGGAAATGAGCCTCAATTAACAAGGTGATATATCCAAGAGGAACCTCTATCTTTGAAGTCTGGACATTCCAAGGTCATATGAATGACTTACTAAGTAGCAAGCCTCTGGAGACAACTCTGCATTGTGACAATTATTATTCAAGAAACATAAAGGAAGGTTTTTTTGGGTGATGCAAGATATCTCTTTCACAAATGAATCTGTTGTTGTTAAGAGCTACAACTGTATGCAATGGTGAGAAAGAAATCTAATCTTAGATCTAAGGACAACACTAGCTTTCCTTGTAGATCTCTATTGCATATCCTTGAACATGTTCTAATCTTCTTTTTTCTTCTTCTTATTAAGTGAGCCTTTTAGTCTAACCTATTTTCTTCTTTATTTGACAACCTATGTATTGTATCACTTCACTAACTCTTTTATCTTACTCCTTGAGCACTCTTCTCTATTGACTTTACTATGACCAACATCACAAAAATGAAGTCTAAGTGTCTTTATGGACTTTTGTAATGTCAGGCCATAGATACACATAACTAAAATCCTACTTGATTTCAAATTTTGAATTACATGTCTATGTAGTTCACAAAGAACATGTGAGCCCTACTCCTAGGGTCTAAACTAGTAGTCATACTAGTTCTTTTATGAGCCTATGTGTAGCCTTTTTCCTTGTTACAACCTCTTCTACCTTATTTTCTATCACATCAACTTTTTTTTTCTTCATGTCTACTCACATCCTTGGTGACTCACTTTATAAATGATCGATGATTAGCTAGGTTCTAGACTAGTATTCTTGCTAGTTCTTTTATGAGCCTATGGGTATCCTTTTTCCTTGCTTTCTACCACCTCTTTTACCTTTTTTTTGTCACATCAACTTTTTTTATCTTCATTTCTAGTCACATCCTTGGTGGCTTACTTTTTAGAGGATTGGTGATCACCTACCCTTCATGTTTATCTTCTAATGGTGGCACATGCTACCTTGCTTTGTGCATGTATTAGTTCCACCCTCAAATGATGGTAGTGTACCTTCTAACATCTTCTTCTCCTCTTTGACTGGTTTCCAATCAATAAAAACACTATTTTACAATATTTATCACAATGAGAATTGTGGGGTCAAAGTATCCTTCTAAGTGAATTCACTTGTTTGTACTACTTTCATATTTAAACTATCTCACTATTTAATTTAGGTCCCCTTTTTGGTCAAAAACATGGTCATCTTTAAATTCTCCTTCATTTTGTCTCCCCTTTCATCATCTATTTATTTTCTTATCCTCCTTGGTTATTTCTTTCCCCATTGTATTCTCCCACCTTTTTGTCATCAAGGACAAAGGGTGTTATAGATTATTAAACACATCTTAGTAGTAACTTTGGCTGTTGGCAAGATCGGCTTCCCATGATTCCTTAAGAGTTTTGAATGTAATTCTCTTACTTCTTATATCATTAAAGAGATTTTCAATTCTATTTAGAGTACTAATTAGTGTTCTAGCAATTAGTGCTTCTGCATCATTGATCTATCCTTGTATGATTTCTGTTAATGGTGAGAGTATGCATTGTACTTTTTTCATTCATATAATTCTCTTTCTATACTCTTTTTTGGTTTGATGAATGCAATGTAGTGTTCCCTATGCCTTGGATAGATAGTTAGCTATAGAATCAATAACTACATTGTATATACTCTTTAATGTATGAAGATCCTATTGAGATTTTTGTAAAGCTTTTTCTAAGCTTGGTGTTGGTAAACTTGGATTATATGCCTTCTATAGAATTAGCACCATGGCCTTGAAGGTCTCTATCAAATTATCTTTCACTTTCTATAGAGCTGAATTTTTGAGTTCTACTAGATTGATCATCTTTTCAATCCTTCTTGTTTCCAATTTCTTCTCAACTAGATCTTCAACACTTCCTAGTTCTTCCTTGATGTTGTAAACTAATGTAGTCAGTTGATTAATTAAATTTGTATCTAGATCATATGATGCATAAAAATATAGTTATGTGATTATGTCTCTAGTAACTTGGTAATGTTCTTACCCTTTAATTCTTCTTTCTCTCTAAATTAAAATTCTTGCACCTCTTTAGAAGTTTTTTATATTCCTTGATCTCATCTAGATCCATGTGTTTGATCATTGGATTCTTCTACACAATGATGACATGTAGGGTCTTCTTTCCTTCATTTGTGTCTATATCATTTTCAAAGAATTCTCATTCATCCTATGATCTTAAATATGATGTGGGTGATAATGATAATTTCATCATATACCTTCTTGTTCCTCTTCTCTTCCTTATTTTTTGACACTCTACATCTTGAAGATGTTGGACCTACTACCATTTTTTCTTCCTTGTTATGTTGCACTTCTTCCACATTAAGTTTAAATGTATCTTTCTTCAGTGACATTTGTGGCACTTTCTCTAGTTTTGGAGTTTATTCTTTTGGAAGTTCCTCAACTGATTCCAATATAAAATTAATGATTTTTTCTTTTTCTTCTTTATTAGTATTTGGTGAGGATTCAACTATAATAGTTGCTACTTTGATTCACTAACCAACTTATTGTTCATAATAGATGTAGCTTTGATTTTCTCATTAATTTGTTGTTGATTCATTTATTTTAGCGACTTCACTTTATCTCTAGTAACTTTCCTCGCATCATATGTGACTAGTGGGGTCTCTTCTTCACTAGTAAATTGTAGAAAATATGTGACTATGTGACTAAAAATTTTAGTCACACCACTAAATTTTTAAGTCACATGACTAAAACTGATCACATTCTACTATTTATTTACAATTCACAACTATAGGTGACTAAATAAGTGATTAATTTGGCCATAATGTAAAATCAAAAGTTCAACCAAATAAAGGTGACTAAATAAACTACTAAATACATACCTGAATAGTTAGTTACCAATAATTACTCACCTAAACAAAAACTACTAAATAGTTAGTCACTAATAATCAATCACCCAAAAAAAGTGATTAAATAAATTATTATTTCTTTATAAGAACATTTTAAAATATCATAGACTTAAAAGCTCCATTTCACTAGTAATATTTTTTCTCCAATAGAATAAAACAAAGGATTAAAAAGATTCAAACAACAAACTATTGACTCCATGATAATAGTGTGATGAGAGATCTGTAAAGAATAAATTATTTTTAGAGTTTAGATGAAAACTCATGATCTCTCCCTCAATAAATATATTACATATAATTGAACATACAAATGGTGAAGGGATATACATATGCTATACATAGTGTGATGAGAGATTTGTAAAGAATAAATTATTTTTAGAGTTTAGATGAAAACTCATGATCTCTCCCTCAATAAATATATTACATATAATTGAACATACAAATGGTGAAGGGATATATATATATATATATATAGAGAGAGAGAGAGAGAGAGATAATTAATGTGAATATTGTCTTATTTCAATGCATGGTATGTTGAAAAACTATAGTCAGCATTGTATTAAGCAAGTTAGCTTTAACCCAAACTAAGGACATGGAATCAAAACATGAAAGAAAAGTAAGTGGTGTTTAATTTTCATCACATGAATTTGTTGGATTCGTAGGATGTTCAATCAATGATCGATACTAGTTATCTATGAGTGTATGCCAAACAATGGCCTTGATATAATATTATT
This sequence comes from Cupressus sempervirens, assembly GCA_028749045.1. NCBI lineage: Eukaryota > Viridiplantae > Streptophyta > Pinopsida > Cupressales > Cupressaceae > Cupressus > Cupressus sempervirens. The sequence continues at coordinate 429,145,085 of CM053793.1, read as the reverse complement.
TGGTTGATAATTTTATCTACTTCAGCATCATAAGAGGTGGGTTGGAGTATTTTATCTTCTTCTCTTTGAAATACCATCAATACTAGTAGTCTTATTCAATTTTATTTCAATATGGTGGATTGAGCATTATTCTTCAACCATGTAGTGCATTACCAATATCATTTTAAAAATATGGCTATAATTATGTCCCTCACCTCCCCCACTATCCCTCATTAACACCTCATCATTATAAAAACCCTCAAGTATTCTTCACAAAAATTTGATGGCTACAAAAGCTCCACACCTCCTAATTTTAATGTTAGGCATGACTCTCTTATGAGTAGGTATATGCCATTTCTAGAATTTATTGTTCTTCTATTTACACTTTAAATTTTTTAAGCCCCAATTTTCACACAATATTCTTTATTAAGTAAATATCTTCATTAATTAAGTGTTGACACTAGTACATACAAATGTGTGTTAAGAAATAAATTTAAAATAAAATAAATATTTATCTTAAAAACATTTTAAAAAATTAAATTATTTTAAGTTTAATTATTTCAAGTGAAATTTATAATTAAGAGAAAACAAAACATATATTTCTTAAAACATAAAGGAGTTCATGAATTATCATTTTCCTTGTGCACATGAATGACAAGTAAACTAGGTAGAGGAATGATAGGAAGTGAATCGACATGTTTTTGGAGCTAAAATCTGCATCCTTCCCCTATATTTACCCATGGAAAGAAAGAATGAAAAAACATATATAACCACCTCTACTACTTGGTTTGAGATAATACCTTTAGGAATTAAATGATTTTGGGTTCATTAAAGGTTATTTTATCAAGTAATGTTGTGAAATATGGTTGTTCCAGATTTAAATATTATCCCTCTAAATTTTCAATGACTATTTTTTAATGGATTTGATAGTGGCTATGTGTAGCGTAAGAGGGAGCTTCAAGTTTAGGGTTAACAAATGCATCATTATGACCACACAACTCCAACATAAAATTATCCCTTCATTCTCTAGAGCTACAATTGATCTTTATCTTTTAGGGATTCTAGAATTTATTGAGATTATGATTATTTCAATCCATTCAACATTAATATAATAGATGGGGCTCCACTAATATTTCTTCTTTTTCAAATTTTAAAAATAGATCAATACAAGGTGTTGAAAATTAATCTCTATAGAGGGTAGTCCAATGATTAATTCTTCATTTAGAACCTTTACACTCTTAAAGTCAATTTTTTTTAAGAACATAGACATGTTGAGGTGATAAAAAGATTCTTAGGGTCTTTTTAGAGTCTTTTGAATTTGAAGATGGAAAGGGGTCTTCTCATGTTTTCCCTTGATTTTTTCATTTTCATATGGCTTCAACATAATCTTCACACTCTTCCAATGCCAAGCTAATTGTGTCCCTTATATCTTCTATTTATGATCTACTTGAATTTCTAGATTGTTGGGTAGAGGAAAATTCTAGCCACTATTGTACATAGGCTAGGGTTTAATGGGATACTTTTGATTGTATTATCAACTTGGATATCTCAAACATGTAATGTTTTAGTTGAATTGTGCCTCAAATAGGTCATTTCCATAGTCTCATCAATTTTGGTGCAATATGTAATGTGATAACTAGGTAAAGTACTAGAGTATTGATAAAAATCAAGATAAATAGAAAGATAAATAACTATATTGTAAATTTTGAGACCACATCTAGAAATAGGAGACAAAAATGAGTTCCCCATGATTCAAAAATTAACTTGTAATTCAAATTCAAGTTTGAAAATGCTAGATCTAGAGTAAAGTACCCTTAACAAGAGGTGTCTTTATCAACTTTAATGTGTTCATCTAGATCAGGATGCTCAGTAGATCATTTTGTCAAAATTTCAACAAAAAAACATCAGTCACTGGAGAAACAATCCTTAGCTAGGGATTTTTGTCTATTTAAAATCCTAATCTATGTGTCTCAAACCACTCTTTGCAAATTTGTAACACTTTGTTATCAGATCTACCAGAACCTTGAAGGAAATATAGAATTGACAAATGGTAACTATTGGTACTCAAAATCACCTTCCCAATTTGAGCATCATTCCAAGCTTTGAATCCCTTTAAAGTTTATTTAATGCATGTGTACCCAGCTCTCTATTTGAGGCCTAATAGCTATTTAATGTTTCTAACACCTTGCATTCAATATATCCACTTGTTCCATGAAGATAAATTGTCATTCACAATTATGTTTCATGACTCACCACTTTGGGAGTGTTTAATATCCATACCAAAGAACCTGCATTTTTGGTTTTGAGTCATTTTGATATGTTTTGATGTGGTTTTGAATCCCTCAAAGTCAGTTGTTTAATATTTCCATGTTGATGGAAATTATTCAAAATTTTAGGAGGTCCTATTTAACCAGTTGTAACTTTGACCTAGTTGACCTAAATGAGAAAATTCCTTTTGCATTGCATTCTAGAGGTGAGAGACTTGCTATGTTTCAATTTTGAGCTTATGAAAAATTGATTTGATAAGTTTTCGAATGTGATTCCAAATGTAATTTGTAAAGTTTTACTAGTGTCATAAAGTGCAAATTGGTTGGTACCCCTATTTGGGATGTTATAACTCTAAATCTATGATAGGTGAGATCAAATGGATTGTGTACCATTATGTTCTACTCTAAAAATTCTTGAAGTGTGCCAATTTGCAAGTCTTGATGAATCCACCTACATACTTTCCCAAGTCCATTCTATTTGAGAAAATCACTTTTCAGCCATTGTTCCCACTTCTGCAAATCCAAGTACCTCACTTTGTCCACTTGCCAAATTTTTCCTATTATTTTCCATGAGCCCTAATCACATATTTATATTTTCCTCATGCCAATGAACTAATGACCTAGTTTTCATTGCCCGAAGTGTCAATTTGACCTATTTGTGAAGCCAAAGTAGAACATGGTTTATTGTTTTCTGACATGTTTGCTTGCCAGCAGTTTCAAGAAGATGACTTCAATAGTTAATATCTTTTGACCTTGAATTTTTTATGGCATGAGATTTGGCAGAGTGTAAAAATGTGGAACAAAGAATTAGTAGGCTTGATTTCAGAGTGTGCTCAGGTGTTTTGGTCAATTTTTAAGGCCAATCAAAGGATCTCTTGGCATGAAGTTGGTAGTTTGCAAAAAGAGGTGAAAATGAGTTTTAAAAGTTGAAGCAACGATGTAGATTGATTCTAGTTAGAATCTAGTGTTCAAAAGATCAATTTAAGGTGTCAGTTGTTCAAAAATGATTTTTTTTTAGTTAGACCCACTTTGGGGCACAACTAATATCATTAGATTGCTAAGGTATGGATTGGAAATGGAGGATGTTTGAGTAATAATATGATATTCCTAATTATTACATCATCTCAATAAGAATGGAAAAATTTGTAGATCAAAGTGAATTGTATGGTTTTCTAATTTACAATGATCATAAAAGGAATTTTGAGCATACCAAAAGAGATCCCAACGTTTTAAATAACATGGAGTTGTACATAAGTGTTGATCCTTGTGTAAGCTCAAGTATATGTTTGACAAGATAACAACCATCAAGTACAATATGAAGAAATTGGAAATCACAATCTAGCAAAGTGGGATGTGTAGGAGTTGAGAATCCAACTTCAAAAATGTGCCAAGATCACTTACAATGCAAATAGCTTGCCGAAGAGAAACCTAAGGAGCAAGAGCTAGAAGCAAGAACTGCACAAGAAAATATTTCACAATAGGAAATTAGAATTGCTATGTGAATGGATGAATTTACAATGAGAGAGAGACCACTTATAAAGGCCTCAAGGAATCTTGTAGAACAAGCTTAGAAGGTGGTAGAAGATAAGTTTGAAAACTAAGCGCACTTTCCACAAAAAGGTGGAACATGCTAGAAGGGAAAAAACTCTCGTGTTGTCAACAACTTATCTCTACAACTATTAACTACATGCATTTACCTAAGTAAGCTTAAGTAATAGAATAAATAATAAATAAATAAATATTTATTCTAACACTCCCCCTTAAGTGTAACTTAGGGGAATGCCTTAAGCTCACAAAAACTAATATGAAATGCAGGATGGGTCCCAACAACAAGGCCATGTTAGGTACCTATGTACAATGCAAGAAAATGCAACCTCTAAAAATGGAGAAAGAGGGAAAACCACATGGGAAAAACCCTCCTCCAAAAAGAGGTAAAAAAAACAAGCTAAAAAAAAACATGAAGTGAAGGAAGGAAGGTCTCAACTAGTCCCCCAAAGGACAACTTTCGTAACCCCAAGCATAGATCGCAACTGAAGATAGCGGAGTGATGTAAAAGGTTTAGTGAAGATGTCTACAACCTAACCAATAGTAGGAATGTACTCCAATGCAATAACACCATCCTAGATCAACTAATGGATGAAATGCATATGCAACTCAATGTGCATGGTATGTTGATGCTCCACCAGGTTGTGTGAAATATGGATGGCACTCTGATTATCACACCACAAAATAGTGGGATGATCAAGAGGAAAGCCAAACTCAGTCATCAATTGACAAAGCCATAAAGCCTCCTGACTAGCAAGAACTGTGACCCTGTACTTAGCCTCTATAGATGAAAGTGCTTGAGCATGTTGCTTATTGCATGACCATTTGATAGGACCAGAGCCAACACAAAACACAAAGCTAGAAGTAGACTTTCGATCATCAACATCACTGACCCAATTTGAGTTAGTGTAGCCAAAAATGTGTGGATTCCCTATAGTATAGTGGATTCCATACATAAGTGTGTCCTGAATTTAGCACAAAATATGCTTGGAAGCTTGCTAATGAATCTCATGAGGTTCCTAAGAAAACTAAGAGACAAGGCCAATTGCTAAGGAAAGATCAAGGTGAGTGTGTGTTAGGTACAACAAGCTTCCAACCAACTATCAATACAAAGTAGCATCCACTGAAGGTGAAGAGAAAGAGGTAGACAAAGTGACACTTGACTAAAATGGTGTAGGAGAAGGCTTACAATCAACCATGTGAAAATGATGAAGCATGTCAAGAGCATACTTCTACTGATACACAAAAATCCCAGTAGGAGACTGATCAATCTGAAGACCAAGAAAATAGTGTAGCAAACCAAGATCAGTCATCTCAAACTGGCCCATCAGTGCATGCTTTACATCCTAGAGTATGGATGATGAGCTACTTGTTAGGATAAGATCATCAACATACAAAACAAGAATCAAAATCTCATCACCAAGACACTGTATGTACACTATGGGATCAGAATGGTAGCGAGTGAAGCCTGTAGATAGCAGAAAGGAGTCCATCTCCTCATACCAAGCTCAAGGGGTTTGTTTGAGACCATATAATGAATGTTGAAGCTTGTAAACCAAGGTAGGATCCTACACAAAACCTAGAGGCTACTCCATATAAATCTCCTCAATGAATCACTATGTAGGAAGGCACTTTTCACATCCATCTAATAAACTAGCCATCCCTATGAAGCTACAAGGGATAAGACAAGGCAAATAGAATTCATCTTGGTGATAGGGGAAAAAGTCTCAGATTAATCAACACCCTCAACTTGCAAAAAACCATTCGCAACAAGATGAGCCTTATGCTTATCAATAGAATCATCAGCAGCATAACTAGTACTATAAATCCACTTACATCACACTAGCTTTCTCCCCTTGGGAAGAGGACAAAGATCCCATGTGTGATTCTTCATCAAAGAAGAATATTCCTCCTCCATTGCACTATCCCATTTAGAATGTCCTATCGCTTCTACAAATGTCTAAGGATCAACACTAATAGCATGATTGAGAAGATTGGAACCCACAGTGTGAGAATGGGTGTGACAGGAGGTGGATGGGTCACCAGCTAGAGATCATGTAGCCTCAACTATAGTTCGAGCCCATTTAGGCATCTAGGGAGGATCCTATGGTAAAGGTAAATGGGGATCACCATGATCATCATCCTCATCATCTATGGAATAATTTGGAAATGAAGAGGGAGGAGTGGGAGCTGTAGGAGGCATTAGAGGTGAGGAATGAATTGTATGAGGGCTCTCATCAAACTGGATATCCCATCAAAATAGGACCTCTTTGGAATTAGGATCAAATAACCTATAAGCCTTTACATCCTCACAATAGCCAACAAAAATCAAAGGTTGGCTCTTCCATTCCATTGCTTTCCTCTAAGCATCAGGTACAAAGGCATATGTTATACTCATAAAAACTCTAAATGATGATACATCAGGCTTGACATGGGACCTAGCATCCTTAGGAGTCATATGTCGAAGTGCTTTGTGAGGCATCTAATTCTAAATGTAATTGGCACAATTGACTGCCTCTACCCAAAAACATGAATCCATGGACCTAGACTAAATCATGCAATTTTCCATCTCCCAAAGGGTTCTATTCTTCCTCTCAGCCACACCATTCTACTAAGGAGTGTAGGGCACTAAAAATTGATACTAAAGACCATGCTCAGAATAGAAATCTCTGAAATCCTGGTTCACATACTCCCCCCATTATTTGTGCTTATCCACTGAATAGAAAGCCCAAACTGCTTCTCTACAAGTACCTTGAAAACTTGAAATGAGTCAAAGACATTAGACTTCTACTTAAGAAAGTATACCCACATGCATCTGGAGAAGTCATCAATAAATGTAAGCACATATCTGACACCCAAAAAAGGAGTAGGAAATGACATGAGGTCACTATGAATCAACTCCAAAGGTTCTAATTCATGAGTGGCTTGTCCATGTCGAAAAGAATCCCTATGTTTCTTGCCAAGTGCACATCCCTAACAAACACCATCTAGAGAAGAAAATTGGGGAAGCCCAAGAACAAGTGCCTATGTGCTCATCTATTGAAGATATTTGTAATTGACATGCCCAAAACATTCATGCCAAAGTCTACTTACTGAATCTGCATGTTCAACTAAGCATGAACCTATGTCATCAAAAGACTCACATCCATCAAATCTATAGAGGCGAGATGCAGAGTTGACACTCCCAGTGGCCACAATCATCTCTGGATCATGCAAGTCCTAAATAACCACATCATGTGGTGAGAACTCAACTATCTTCCCAGAGCCAGAGTGGCAAATCTAATAGATAGACAGAAGGTTCATTGAAATATTAGGAACACAAAGTACATCCTGTAGAGAGCCCCCAGCCAAAGAAATAGTACTAGAACCTAAAACTAAAAGTTGTGAAGAGTTCACAACTACAATCTATGTGGTGCAACAAGGAGCAAGTGAAGTAAGAAACTTAGGAGTGTTTGTGATGTGGTGAGAAGCTCCAAAATCAAGAATCCATGAAGGTGCTAAAGTCGTAGCTCATGCAAAAAGAGCATGACCTTTCACTGTAGGTGGAGATGAAGTCTAAGGAGCTAAAATTTGATGCTCCTTCATGGCTTCCTCTAAAGCCTCCAATCATTTTCAACACCTAGAAACTAAATATCCATCTTTCCCACAAAAACTACAATTTTCACTAGATTTCTTCTTGGTCTTGGAGGTAGACTCACCCAACTTTCAAGAATCTTTACCTTTGGGAGGGTTTGTTGGAGGATTAGCTAGAGGCTTAGGATCATATTTTAATGTGTCTTTCTTTGATTTTCCTTTCTTCTTTTCTTTCCCCTTAGAATTTTGAGCAACCAATGCTTGGTTGAAAGAGCTAGAGGCACCCACCTGTTGGATCTTTGCTTGTTCCCTAGTCAACCTATCACAAAATGTCTCAAATGTAGGCATCCTATGTCTATCTCCAAGGTCATCCATGGTGGAGTAGAAAGTAGAAGAAAAAATCTAATACTACCCCTTTAGCTTTGAGAGTATCAAGAATATGCACTCATCATCAATTTTGTTCTTCCCACATCCCTGTAAAACTACATGTATGGATTTGAACTTCATATGGTGGGAAAGTTTCTTGGTGACAAAGAAGTAAACTTTGCATCCAATTGAAGTGCCTACAACTCATTCACCTAACCAAATAAAGTCTAAAATTTCTACCAATAAGCTCATGGAGTAGTCAAACCATCCAAATGAAATAGCAAACTATCTAAAATGTTGAGTGCAATCAATCCCATGGCTTCATCCATTTTGTTCCTATGTTGTAGAAACTCAAAAGGTTGCATAAGAATAGGTTGATTCTCATCTAGACAAGACCATGGACCTCTTGACATGAGAAGCCTATTCATTTGTGCCTTCCAGGTGTGGTAGTTGTGTGGTGTGAGATGGGTCACAGATGGATCTGCCATTGAGAGAAAGAAAAATATGAAAGTAGAAAGGTCTTACGTAAAAAAAATTATAGAAAAGAAAATACTGCCCCACAAATGTACAATTATATCCCTCAAATACCACAAAAAGAAAAACTATGAAAAGCAAAAAACTGGAAAAGAACCTGGATTTGTTGATGCAAAGAAGGAGGAAACATAAGCCTCTACTTTGATGCTAAAACGTGGAGCTCAAATGTACTCAAAATTTGATGAAACTAGCACCACTATCTCCATCTCTAAGTTAGCTTTCAATGATTCTTTTGGATCAGAAAAAGACCTCTGTATGCCCAAGTTATGGCAAAAAAATTGACTGCTGCTCCAAAAATGCACCTTGCTAGAAAATTACAGAGACTGTCTTAAATTTGACAGTCATACGGATATCACAAGAATGTTACCAAAAAAAAATTTGGTAGCTGGATTACTGAGATCAATAGCCAAATTGATAACATCACTTAGCTAGGATATGATGTCAGCATAAGGTCTTGTAGTGATGACATCACTCATCGAGAAGATGATGTGGGCTACCAAATTACTGATGTAAGCTCTATAAAGTTAGTAAAAAATGATGTAGGCCTATCTACAAGTGATGTCAACTTGTTGAAGCAGCTATAGAGCTGCAGATCAGTGAAAACTACTAGCAATAGTGGTGCCCAGGAGGAAAACTTGATGGTACCACTATCTCTAGCGGGGTGGAGGCAGAGCTTCAGTAGAGCGGTTCTACAGAAGAGCTGGGCAAGGGAGCCGCTAGCTGAGTGGCATGCTAGAGGCTAGTGGGTGGCCACCAGGTGGTTGCACAATGGTGCTTTGGCATTGCTATGGTGGCAAGTTTTTTTTTTTTTTAATTCTTTTCCCATCCTTACAGTCCATACGACAGCATTCAAGGAGAGAATTTTTTTTTTCCAAAATGCCCTATCTCCAAAAACAAAAAGTTTTATATAAATCTTAGCTATAAACAACCTTCTGGATCTAATGGCAATGTCTATTTGACTCTAAAGTACTCTGAAAAATTTCTCTACCCCTAATTTGAAGAAAAATGCACAAACAAACTAGGGTTTGTGACTCCAAATTATTGCTTCAAAAATCCTTCCAACAAGAAGTAGTAGGGAAACTCTGATACCATGTAGGAGTTGAGAATCCATCTCCAAAAATGCACCAAAATCACCTGCAATGCAAATAGCTTGCCAAAGATAAACCTAAGGAGCAAGAGCTAGAAGCAAGAACCACACAAGAAGATATTTCACAATAGGAAATTAGAATTGCTATGTGAATGGATGAATTTACAATAAGAGAGAGACTACTTATAAAGGCCTCAAGGAAGCTTGTAGAACAAGCTTGGAAGGTGGTAGAAGATAACATTGACAACTAAGTGCACTTTCCACAAAAAGGTGGAACATGCTAGAAGGGAACAAACTCCCCTATTGTCAACAACTTATCTCTACAACTATTAACTACATGCATTTACCTAAGTAAGCTTAAGTAATAGAATAAATAATTAATTAATTATTTACTCTAACAAGATGGAATATCATCAAATCTCTATGAGTAGAAAACCTGTGATTGAATTACCTTCTAATAAGATTGCTAATGGACTCACATCTTTACAAGGAACATACATAAGGTTTTGTCCTGACAATTAAGTCTTCACAAGCACTATAGAATTTGATTGTGATTAATAGCTCTTTAATCACCACCAATGTAGCTTTTTAGTGGTGCTCTAACCAATGTAATCAATTGAAGAATCCATAGATCAATGATCAATGCAACCAAAGGACCATTTGAACTCCTTAGCAGTAGTGTGTTTTAATAATGGTTTCATTTTAGCCGGCAGGATATTATTATTATGAGGAAAGCCCTTCCACACCTAAAAAAGTCTGATGACCACTTCAACCCTTGTCCATAGGGCTTAAACACCAATCGAGCACTTATAAGTCACCTAATATGGATTTTATATAGATTCCCTAATGTTGATCATATTAAATTAGATATTGAATGGGGTGTAGAATTTTTTTGTGTGTAGAATTTTTTTCCTATCATATTAAGCTACGAAAAATCTAATGGGAAGTAAATAAAGTCACCTTCAAAACTAGCATTGCCAATGGATCATTCATCTACTATAGCTATCCACAAATAAAAGGGAGTTCAATGGTGGTGGTCTTAAGGAGTTGAGTAAAAGAAATTGAAGAGTCACATATGAGATGATGACAGAGTAAGGAGGTGCCACCATGAGTGAAAGGGGGTATGGTTAGACAAATCTCCACTAAGAAACTTGTGTGGCCAGTAGTAAACTAGAGAGTTTGTTCTACATGTGACACCTCCAAACATGGAAGAATATGATGAAGGAGATATCAAGTCATTATATGAAAAGAACCTTACCATGTTGTTGGCTCCAGCTCTAGCTTGTGATAAAGAAGAAATCCACGCAAGGCAATATCTTTGTGAATGTGCCTCAAAGCCTTTTGTCCCAAATTGGTCCTCTAGTCACATTTTTTGTCTTTTAATATTCAAGTACTTAGCTCTATAGTATCTTTAAGACACAAGGCTTTTGAGCTGCCAAAAACTATGTATGGGGTCCCACATAGCCATCCATAGGAGCTAGAAAGTTAAATTTTGAACAACACGCATGATGATGTGGATGGATGACATGGATAGTGATGACAATGATAATGTGGAAATTTGATCAACAAAAATGTGACATGTGGAAATTGAAGAACCAATTGTAGAATGACACAAGGCAAGGATGTTCTATCCTAGCACAAAAACTAAGGTGCCTATGTGGCATAGTGAGACATGTGTCAAAAGGGCACATTCCTACATACATAGTTAGTAGCTATTGACTATGCATGTGGGGATGCACCTAGCTACCACATGGTAGTGGGCCCCAAGTCAAAAGTGACATGAAAAAGTGTCATGTGGAAATGACATGGTGGGTGTCATATTGAGGGTGGTGTGGCAATGATGGGGTAGTCAGGAGGCCCAATGAGATATTGACATGTGGTGGTGATGTGTGAACTAGTCAAAGGGTTCTACATGGCACCTGGGTGGAAGGTGAAATGATAGATGTTGACCAATGGTGTGCTACCATGTGGCATAGATGATCAAACCTAAGTTTGACTCAAATGGATGGGTAAGGGAAAAAATAAAAAATAATGAAAAAATGATTTTTAAAATGTTTTCCTCAAAAATCACCTGTAGATTTTTAAAAGAAAGAGGGATATATTATAAAGTATGAACTTTAGGGACTTTTAAAATTTTATGTAAAATTTAAAAAGCAAGTGAAGACTAGAGCCATGAAAGAAGCTTGATTTTCAAAATGAGATTCTAGGTGTTTCTAGTAAAAAAATATGGCACTATTATATATCACCAAAATTGGAAGAGAAAGAACTTTCCATTTTTGTAGTTTTTTTTTTTGCATAGGAGGCCACTAGTTGAAGTTCTACAAGATTTTGTGTTAGGGTATTTTTCAATTTCATTCAGTTAAGACATTTTAGAATTGATTTCTAGTGAAATGGTGAACTAAATGAACATCAAAGGCAGTGGGGATGTAGTTAGGGCTAGATTTTGTCAGTTCTAAGCCAGTTCAATGGATGGATTATTGACATTTTAGATGCATTTCAGATATTTTGGTAACACAAGAGTTTTCATCATTTTTAAGAGATATTTCCAAGTTTGTTATAGAATAATGATGAAAATCATATCAAATTTCATGGGTAGAAAGATGATAGATGTTTTACAACTACACAGAATGAAGATTCAAGTGGAAACATGTCACTTCCAGATTAGATCTAGGATTTCATTCTTCTCCTATATCTCTCTCTTTCTGATTCATTGTAAGGGCTCCAATCTTGAGTTTTCTCATATTTGTGAGACCAAGGGTTCCAGTTTTGAACATTTTTCACTAGTGTGATGTCATTTTCTTTAGCATGTTTCTCCTCTATGAACAAAAATAGTTAAGCTAATATAGCTATTTATAATCTATTTAGTGGTTTTATGAATTGTTTTACATGCATTTGAATGTATAGTTTCAAAGAAATGAATATAATGAGAAAAAATCTCCTTAGTTTCATTTTGATTCTCATCTCATATCCCTATAATCTGTAATCTTATGTGGTTTAGGGACAAAGAAATGAGACCCATTTGCATCCCCTTAAGGTTGTATGTCTAATATGTTTTTCTATTGGAACAAAGAGACAAGTAAATGCTTGATATATTTAATAGGGTTGCTGGTTATTTGAGAAGGATACTTCATGAGAATGAGGTCTTTATGAACACCGATGTCTGATTCACAAAGTGATAAGATAGATCTGATATCTTGATGTATGGAATATGTCACTGGTATCATAGATGTATGTATGTAATTTTTAGAATTACCCAATATATGTATGTAATTTGTAGAATTGCCCAATAGATAAGGAGGGAATGTGATGCCTATATAATGAGAATTCTCAACCAGAAGGACCTTACTATTCTAAGGCAATGCTGAGATAGTATTATAGGACTATAGAGTAAAGGGCAACTAGAAAAATTAGTAGGAAGGTCAAAAGGAAGGTCTATTGCTCGAAGGACTATTGGTCCCCCACATTGATCAGCTATAGGATCAACTTGTTCTTACTGCTCCATATTTGGGGTTTTTCTAAAAACAACATTTTAATCGTCTATTTCTCTTTCTATTTAAAGAGTTGAAAGGATGCCCTTACTTAACTTATCAATTTCTTAGGCCATGTTATTAGCTATTTCATGTCTTGGATCTTTTCATAAGTGTTAGAAGATTTTGGGTTTTATCTACTTTGTCAAGATTCAAGTGTATGTTTTAGCACTAGTACCATAATGAGGTCCACTCACCTAGGTTTTGCAGAGCCTAAAGTAGAAGAAGGGTATAGCCTTATGGTTGGCCTAGTGTCTGAAAGGGTATGTTGAAGATGGGAAGTAGTTTCCCCAAATATATCTTGTTCTCATTAGGGTAATTTGAAACTGTGATGTTTTAAAACACCAATAGTACCTTTGCTATGATATTCTTTCCATGAAGCCTCATTTAAGGTTTATGTGAATTGATAGTAGTTCATAAATGCCTTCACTCACAAAGGGTACACATAAACTTGATCATGGATGCTAACTTGAGTGCCTAAATTCAAATCTCTCCTTCAAGTCCTTGAAGATACATGATTACTTCTCTTAATTAAACACATATGAGTATGCACTTATAAGATGCACAAATAATTGGATGAAATTTTTATATATACACTACTTCACAAATTGTGAAATATGATAATGAAATATAACATTAATGGTAGTCTATGGGATTCATAGATCAAATTTTTTATTAAATCTAATCAACATTCTATGGGATTTGTTTATATAATCCATCCTATCCTTAATAATCATGATGATTCAATTAAATAAAAATTATATAACCTTCAAATGTTTCATAATCATTTGATGCAATAAAAATACTTTTATATCTTTAGACAATCTCAGTTATTGAGCTCATCCTTTGGATCATTCAAATGGAAGGTTGATTAAACATCACTACCAAGGAATGACCATAATAATTTATACTAGACATACTTCTCAGACTAGTCACCAAACAAAAATAGAGAATCCTCATACTAAATTTACTATTTATCACAACAAAACTATCTCTTGGATTGCATTTTATGTTTTGTGGATATAAATAGGCTTATTATTGGTTGTGTACTCATAAGCTTCATCTGTTGAAGTCTTTCTAAATAGAGCTATACATGTGTAACCATGTCTTGATTTGAAGTACTCAGTTGCCTTCCTATCTTCTTCTTTCTCAAAATGATCAATTGGAAAACATAAGAAATTTGGTAAGAAGTAGTTGTTTGAAACTAGGTGAGTGCACATGCTTAAAATACTTTAGTGTAGGAAGCTCCAAAGAGTTCAAAATTAGTTGTACAGAACCAACCACCCTTATTTTTATCAACATCCAATAGGGAAATATCTACAAATAAATTATATTTTTTGTAAAATGATCTTTTAACAAACATAAAAAATTCATAATAATAATAAATATGAAAGTATATTAGATTTGATTACCTTGACAAATTGTGAACAAGGCTTTATGGAAAATATGGTGACACATGTGATACTCAAGTTATTCAATCTATCCCATATCCTCCAAACCATGTATCCATGAAAGCTACCAATTTATTTTTACTTCAAACTTCTCCAATGATGTGTAATATTGGATACCTTTTAGGCTAGAAATATTGGGGTAGTTGGAGCATTGTTAGTTCTTCTAACGATCTACAATATTGGATGTCTTCTATTCCAAAAGTCATTAAGCATTTGAACATATCAAAATTCTCTAGCAAAGTGAGAGATGTAAAAGAAGGGACATCATCTAACTTGTAGTAGTTAGATCTATCTAATTCACCAAGCTTTTGAATATCTCCAAGACACTTAACAGTCTTGAGAACTTTACAGACCAACAATGATATTTTGTTAATTGATGTTTGCAAGTTTTTATCTACATCATTGGGAATTGCAAGAAATGTTTAGATCCTTAATATTGGGACAATTATCTTTAGCTATGGATAACTTGGACAATCTTGAAACATGTAAGTGTATTTTTTATAGTTTGTGAAGTCAAAAATTCCCTATTGCAAAAAGTAACTCTCTAACTCCTACCAATTATAGATTTAATTCCATGAAGAGTTTGACACCCAAAACATAGTGTCTATAGGTTCCAATTTATCACAACTAATAATATAGAAGTATGTTAAGGAGGAAAAGTTTCCAATAGAAGCTGGTAAGACTATCAATAATGGGAGTTGAATAAAATTATGGGTTAAGCAAGATAATTTTCCAAGAGAAGTTTCAACCATCTACTACCAATTTATCACTTATTCAAGTTGTAAAGCAGAACAATTTCTTTTGGGAAATCCCTTGAAATAATCCCATCCCCAATGAGTCTTTTCAAAGATGTCTTCTTTGTAATTATAGGTGGCATCCTTGGAGGTCTAGAATTCATAGCTTTTCTATCTCTTCCACCATGTGTTTTCCCTAATCTTGAGATTGTGTAATGTGATAAGTTCAAAAATTCCAAATGTACAACAATAGCTAGTTGTTACCCAAATGTAAAATAAAAGCCTCTTGTTGCCCAAAGTGAGATGGAAATTTTAGTGAATTGTTACCCAAATGTACAACAAAATCTGTAGACAAAATTTCTAGAGACTTTTGTGAGTTTATGAGTTAAGTTGCATTCATTCATTACATAGAAATATTTTGACATGAAAAGTTGTGGATTAAGTTTTCCTTTCTCTTAATTATTTCTTCTACCCTCTTCTACATTCTTGTCCATGTTATATTACTTTGAAATCCACAACCTTATTTAAATGTCTTGGTCATTTCTTTGAAATATCCAAAAAACAATTCCTTCTCATCTATATTTGGAGGCAAAAAATGTGTATTTTTACTACTGAAATAGGAATCAGTACTGAATTTTATTTTGATTCTAGAGAAAAAAGGTTAATTCATATAATTTTATATAGATATGATGTATAATTAATAATAACCTTTTTTAGAAATAGAAATGTTCTAGATTGACATGAAAAAAGTTTGAACTTCTTCCTTTAGGAAAATCACTCTACTTGATATTAATTTTCTTATACAATCTAATTTTTCTTCCTTTAGGCAATTGCTAGAATGATTAGGTTTTCAAAGATTGTGGACACACCACTTTATTTTGTTCATGTAATGAGTATTGATGCCCTTGATGAGATTGTGAATGTTTTTCTTTTCTTTTCTTTTGCATGCATCCTGATGATGAATCATGGAGTGTGATCTAAAATGTTGATGTTAAAAAATTGTTCACACAATCAAGTCTAGGAAAAAATAACAACACAGATGGATTGTGCAAATTTGATAGCTCTAAGAGATTGTCAATGCTTGTAGATATTGTATCTTCTATATCTAAGAATTACTTTTGCTGCACATTTGTGCATGATTATGTTTTTCATGGAGTTATTTATTTCGGGACTTGGTGCCTTTTCTTTGGATTGAAGTACAATAGAAGCTTTCATTTTAAGCCCTTTGATTTGACATTGTTTTCTATTACCAATATGTTGGTGGGATATATTCTGATGGTATACTTTGTTCTGATTCTCACCGATTTTTAAATACACCCTACAAGACCTTGCAAAAAGAAGTAGAATACCCCCTAGTTTCAAGACCACAGTAGTGAGCTTGTATCAAAAAAAAGTGAAACACACTCCCTACATAGGTATTATCATGCTCAATTTCAAGGGAGTTTCTAAGTCTACTCATGTCAAAATCCCTAGATTTTCTAATAATGGAAATTGGGTAAGCACCCCTTGTATCATGCTAATTAGAAAGTGTATCGAGAACACTATAATGGAAAAGTTGAGAAATTTCTCCCTTGAATTAAAATAGAAAAATTCATAATACTTATGTTAGAAGCTAGATGGTTTGTTTTGTGAACTAAAAAATAAGATTGTCCCTTAAGAGTTGCAATAGAAAAAAACTACAAATTTGATGAGGAGGCCTCGAGCCCACAAACTTCAAGGACCAAACTACAATTTCCTCAAAAATTCAAATTCGTAATTCTAATTAGACATCTTGTTTGTTTTTTACATCTCATGACTCCATTTCTATCACAATCACAACTATGGATCACACTCTCACCATGGGACATTACATCCTCACCTTATGTCCAGACTTTGGACTACTCATATACTATTCCAACCCCTTGATCAAAAAATGACCTCCCTCAATTTGATTACAACTGTAATGCTTACTTTTTGTACACTAGGGATATATGCCACTCCAAAATACTATATTAGGCATCAGATGTTACTTAGGATCCTACACCCTCACTAATCCCATTACGACTCTATCTCCCATTCATAGAAATATATATCATGCCCACATCCCTCTTGTCTATGTCCCTTCTTTTTCAACACTTAAACAATCCCATATGATTGTCCCTTTTACATATTGTCACGTGTTCACTCCCAAACACTCCCTCTATCTATTAAATCACTCAAAAAGTGCTAAAAAATATCATTCACCCTTCTAGTTACTCTTAGGCTTTGTCCACACTACTATCTATTTCTCATAACCTATTCCCCAAAAGTCACAAATTATTCATCCATATATAGTGTCTACTATTTTTTGTATTTTCAAACTATCATAGTTAAGTCTCATCCCACAAAAGAATTCTCAAAAATATGGCTATGCATCCTTCCATTCCCAAATATTTGGATATCTAAATGAATTTATTTTACATTATTTAGATCCAACATACCACTGGCAACTACTCTGTATGAACAAAATATTACACATCTTTTCACACTTTTGTTGTGTCTATACTAGGGCAATGGGACAATTACCTGTCAATGCTCAACTCATGTGGTGAGTTGTACATGGTTATCTGCAACATTCTAAACAAGTAACTATAATGTAATTCCCTCCTAATAGCTAGGTTTGAGTCCTTATTGCATGTTACATTGACCAAAAATCTATATTTCTAAGGTGACCGATACCCCAATTAAGTGTTTAAACAACCCCTAGAAAAATTGAGATGTCTTTATTGTTTCTTAATAAAAATTGATGAACCAAAGAGAAATTTACAAAGGATTCCTCCCCTTATCTTCTCCAATAGGAATTTGAACAAAACACCAAGATAATCACAATGAAAATTTCTTGTAAACAAATTGTAAATTAAATAAAATGGGAAGAAGTAAGAAAAACACCAACATTATATTGGTATTATAGTTCTTACATTGATTTCAACTTGTGCCAACCAACACAACTCCTAAGTTCCTTTACAAACAAACTTTTCTTTGTTTATCTCTTAAAGTTTATTACCAATAATGTTAAGTTTTACAACTTTTGACCCTTTTTTCCCACTTCAGAAATATCTATTTCAACTTTATTACATGTGAATGGTCCTTTAGAGACCTTATTTAAATATATTATAAATCAAATACTAACTACAACCCAAATCCCACATCTGACCCTCATAAGGATTGCATTAGCATCCTTTTTTCTTGGGCTTATTTACATCCAAATGGCACTACTGGCAATATTTATATTATTCAATGACTCTATAGGTCTTACTAGGTCTTCATATGCTTGTACATCACCATGTGATCCTTTTAGTATTCCTTGAGCCTCTTATGCTCTACACTAGATTTTGAAAAAACTAACTACACCAGTTTATTTGATTCTACATATTTGAAGATCTCCAAGCAATTACAACCTAAAATTATAAAAAAGATCACAAATAAATTTAATACAAAGATCATTAATGGTAATACTACTATATATGATATGAAAATCAACAATTCTAGCATACCTCTTACAAATCATAACCTTGTGAATGGGCCAATACACTATTTCCTTCATTGGCATGATCCAAATGCACATATATTATTTCCCCTCCAATTTCTCCCTATTTCTCTCCACAAATAGTTTCTTTTTCACTAAGCAACAATAAACTCATTTCATCCATGCAATTCTTGATAGATTCTTCTCCATCTACATAGCTATGCTCTTTAGCATACTTCTTGGCGAAGGGTGCTCCCCATAATACCATAAACCCATAATAGAAACAAAGAAACAACAACAAATGTGAGAAAAAAATATGGACTTCTTATTATCACCACAAATGCAAAATTGAAAAATTCACAAGTACAATATGCTAACCCACATGGGAACCTTCATTATAGTAATTTGAAAGACAATGTTGTGAACTACACCCAAAGTTATCCTAGACAATGTCTGGGCCTTTCTTAAATAGGAAATTTTATGCCACCCGAGAAGGTTCTAGACATTGAAACTTAATACCTAGGGTCGACAGACCCTAATAATACATATAGAGTCCACCAAATACATCTTTGATTATTATTTTAGATATTTAAGGTAGCCCAACTTTGGAAGGCCATAACTCTCAAAGCGTTGCTCAAATTAGCTATTATAACCACTTTGTGGAAATACCAACTCTTGATCTACATGCTTAGAACATCACTAGAGCCCTTCCACCAAGTTTCTAGACCTTATTAAAATAGAAAATACTGAAATAAAATTATTTTTGGGTGATGTAAGATTGCTCCTACACGTGGGATGCTCCTTCATTAGACACTTGGGGTAATTTAAGAAGTGACTCCATCAAAACTCATACCTCCTCCCTTGCTAACCATGATGAATCCTCTACTAGCCTCCCTTTCCATTTGACCAAGTATTTTTCATAAGTTTTGTTCCTTGTACTTTTTCCAATATGATTGTCCAATCTCTTCAATCTCCTTTGTAGCTAAACTAGCTGCTAGAATACTCCACTACACTTTTACAACTTCATCTCCATCACCTCCTTCATAATACTCTATTAATTATAAATATTAAATATTTGTAAAATTTTTAATTTAGCAAGCAATTCCACTTCATAAGAATTTTCAGAATCATGCATTTTAACTATTTTGCATGGTCCAAACTTCTTCATCTTCAACTTATTATATGTACCAACTAGAAAATGTTCCTTTCTCAAATAAACCATGACTTCATCTCCAATCTAAAATTACTTATACCTCCTTCTCACATATACCTTAGCCTTGTACTATGTATTCATATTTATGATGTGCTTCCTCACCTCCTCATGAATGTTCGTCAAATGTTCAACAAACTCTTTGCTTCAGTACTACTCATCTCTCTTTTATCCAACTGCCTCAATTTAGAATCATTTCTAGGACTACTCCCATATATAATCTAGAATGGTGATTTACCAGTACTCCTATTGATGAAATTATTATATGCAAATTCTACATATGGTAAAAATTTATTCCATCCTTTTGGCTTATCTCCAACTAGGCATCTCAACAAGTTTCCCAAACTATGATTCACAATTTTTATTTCTCCATCAATCTATGGATGATGTGATGAACTAAACTTCAAATCTATCTTCACCTTCTTACACAATGTATGCCAGAAATACCCAAAAATTTTGGTATCTTGATCTGAAACTATACTCTTTGGCATACCATGTAGTCTCACCACTTCTATAAAAAACAACTCTTCCACATGAACAACATCACTGGTCTTCTTAAAAGGAGTAAAATGTGCCATCTTTGGAAACTTTTCAACCACCACAAAAATGGAATCATGCCCACATTGTGTCCTCAGTAATCCAAGAACAAAATCCATGCTAACATCCTCCCACAGCTTCTTTGATATAGGTAATAGCTAATACAACCCTATATTATGCTTCACTCCTTTATCTAACATACTCTGCAACTCTATACAAACTTTGTCAAATCTTGCCACAACTATAGCTAGTAATAATTCTCAGCAAGAAAAGCTATGGTTTTATATCTACCAAAATGTCTAGCTAATCCTCCACTATACTTCTCCTTGATTAGATTCTCTCTCATTGAAATTCTAAGAATGCATAATTGGCTTTCTTTGAACAACATACTATCATGGATCATAAAATCCAACCACTTTATCCTATCAAGTGTAACAGGTTCTATAAAAGCCTTCCATGCTTCACCAAAATTAGAATCATCTGGATACAAAGTACTAAGTTCCTTGAACTCAACCACCTCTCTCTACATTTATGTTAACAAAATTTTTCTTCTAGTAAGAGAATCAACAACTTTGTTAGACTTTCCACTCTTGTATTTCAAAAGAAATGTATAACTCTATAAAAAATCAACCCACTTTAAATGTTTTTGTTCAATTTTCCTTGACTGTTAAAATATTGCAGATCTTGATTATCAATATACAAAAAAAAAAAAAAAAAATCTTAGGAAGAAGGTAGTCTCTCCACTTCTTTAATTCTTAAACTATAGCATAAAATTCTTGATCATAAACAAAATATTTTCTTTTTACATCACAAGTTCTTACTAAAATAAGTAATAGGTCAACCTTCATGGCTCAAAATAGCTCCTATTACAATACCACTAGCATCATAGTCTACTTGAAACACCTTGTTAAAATCAAGAAGTGCTAAAATAGGCTACTTAATAACTTTCTATTTTAACAGATTAAAATTCTTATCTGCTCCTATAGTCCACTTAAATTCTTTCTTATCCCCTCTCATTGTTTCAATAAGGGGTCCACAAATACTGCTAAAATCTCTTATGAATTTTTTGTAAAAACTAGCCAAACCATGAAAAGATCTTACCTTTGTTGCACTCCTTAGAGTAGGTCATTCAAGGATAGCCTTCACTTTCTCTAGGTCCACTTTTAGACCTTCTAATAAGACTACAAATCTTGGGTACACCAACTCCTTTACAAAACTACACTTCTTTAGGTTTATCAACAACTTTTGTTCCCTCAACTTATCAAACACCTTGTGAATATAGATCAAATGCTCCTCCAATGTCTTGCTAAAGATCAAAATATCATCTAGGTAAATAATGAAAAACACACCCAAAAACTCCTTTAGTACCTCATTCATGAGCCACATGAAACTGCTTGATGCACTGGTTAGCCCAAAAGGCATGAATAACCATTCATATAGTCCTTCCCTCATCTTGAGTGTAGTCTTCAACTCATCACCTTCTCTAATTTGAATCTAATGGTACCCACTCTTTAGATCTATCTTTATGAAATACTTAGACCCACTCAAATAGTCCATAATATCATCCATCCTTGGCAATGGAAATATGCACTTGATTTTGATCTTGTTCATAGCATGATAATCTATGCACATCCTCCATTCTCCATTCTTCTTTGGTGCTAATATAGTTGGTACAATACATGGACTTATACTCTCTCAAATCAACAACAACTCATGAACTTGCATGTTCACTCTTCACTTTATAATGGTCTCATTAATAGAAACAATTGGTATCAGAGCATCCGGTCCTTGAAGATAAATTTTAACAACTTTAGGATATCCATGACAAGCATGTTCAGGAAAGATAGTCCTAAATTTGGCAGAGGAAATTTGGATACTTGAATGGTGGAAATTTTTAGTGAGTTATCGAATTTGTGTAAAGAATAGAGCATTGAGTTTTAGATCCAAAATCCTTCTATTATATATAGAAGAACCAAAGCTCAAGAAAAGATGGATATATATCCAAAGAATACATAATGATAAAGGAAGGTATTGATCTACTTACAAAGAGAGAACTAGAAGTTATGAAAAAAATTGTTTGTTTGTCATTTAAAGAGTTTTGCCATTTTTAATCTAGATTTCCTAAGAGATTAAAGAAAACTAGAAAGAGTTTACTTTCTGATCAAGTTGAAGAATTTAAAGTATGGAAAGATTATTGAATAATTGTGATAATGAACCTAGATTGGTTAATGAAGCCAAAGTAATAAAAGAGACAACTTTGGTGACTATTATGCGAATTGGAAATGTAAGAGTTGATGAGAAATTTAGGATACAAGAAAGAATAGTTGATTACAATTTAAATGATGATGTTGTTACTAAACCAAGGAATGATGAAGTATTTCTAGAGACTAACAATGATTTCTAGAATGAAGGAGATCCAAGAAAAGAACAAATCTCAGAACCTTCAGCAGAGCCAAGAGTTGACATAACAAGTCCTACTTTGGGAAAGAATATGACAAAGAATCATCCACCTGAGTAGATTATCGAAAGCAGAGATAAAGGTGTGATAAAAAGAAGCAAAGTCAATGAAGAACTATGTTTGATATCTCAAGCTGAGCCTAAGAATGCAAATGAATCATGTAAAGGTTACTTGAGACCTATGCTCCTATGGCTAGAATTCAAGCAGTAAGATTATTCTTGGCATATATAGCATATAAGAAATTCAAAGCATATTAGATGGATGTCAAGTCAACATTCCTGAATGGAGAACTTGAAGAAAAGGTATACATCAAATATCCCAAAGGTTGTCTTTTAAAATATGAAAAGGACATAGTATGAACATTGAAGAAAGCATTGTATGGCTTGAAGGAAGCACCCAGAACCTAGTATGCAAGGTTGGATAGGCATTTGATGAAGCTTGGATATAGCAAAGGTATGGTAGATAGTAATCTCTATTGAAAAGAAATTGATGATGGAATAATGATTTTGGCAATATTTGTTGATGATATCATATTTGTAGATGATGATATTTTACATTCATGACCATGTTTGTCATTGATGTCAACATAGCAATTTTTTGTGGTATCTGATAGAAGAACAGTGGAAATATCACATTTGTATGAATGGCTAGTTAAGTATTCTCAGTATCCAAAGTTATGATAGACACTTCTTAGTATCTAGTATATGTAGTTAACACTATGTGAAGAAATTTTAAGTGTAGAAGAAGTTATGTAAGTTTTGGTAATGTTTGTTTTGAGATAGAGTTTATAGAAGCATGTTTTGGTAAACTTGTTATATCTCTTAGTAGAATTGTTATTATGAGAATTAAGGTTGAGGATGTAAAGAAGACATATTGATGATGATGTGGTTAATCTTGTTTGTCATAATATTAAATGTACAAAAATTTATTCAAGTTACAATGCAGAAGATTAATGTTATCGCTAAGTGTAACATGTTCTTAATGTGGTCCTATAATAATTAATTAAGAAGTCGTAATAGCCAACTTAGGGAATTTCTTTATGGATTTGGTATAAAGGAAGGACATTTTCCTTTATCTTAGAAGTATGACATGAGATAATTGTAAGCAACACAAAGAGCAGAATGTGAAGTTGAGCAAAGTAGAGCAAAAGTGAAGGAAACTTAATTGCTAAGGTTTTGTTGTGTGATCTGATGTTTGATATTTGGATTAGAGGTTTGTGACCTAGTCTAGAAGGTCTGATAGTGATTGGTTCAATTGAAAAAATAGAGGAAAGGGGAACTTAATAGTAGATTACTTGTTTGGGAAGTAAGTTCTTCTTGTAATTGAAATTGCATGTTTGGGCAGTGGGCTCTTCTTACATACTTTGTACTACAACTCCTCATAGGGTCGGCACAACTCCTAATAGGGTTGGAATCTCTTAAAAAGGATTCAAATTCTCCTAACAAGGACTCTATGTATTGAATGTTGTACTAGACTCCTAAAAGGTTTCATCCTCTAACAAGCAATATTTGTATTAGTACATCATCATGTGGGCATCATTCCCACTAGTATTTTCCATTTGATCAAGGGTTTCCCTAGTTAGCATAGCTGGTGTAATTGTCTATGTGCATCTTGCTATGGTTACTATTTACTTTAATTGAATGGATAAGATTGGTTAAGGATAATAAATGTTTTAATTATTGGATAACTAATTCACACCCCCCCCCCCCCCCTTGTCAGTAATCTTGGTGGACCATTATTTCTAACTGTCATTCTATGTGTTTCCTTGTTTGGAAAAATGGCTTCTAGAACTAAATCCATCTGGTGATTGATCTTCTTCATTAGGGGCAATCCATCAGGTACATTATCTAATATAATATCAAAAAACTCTCCCAACATATCTGCAACTTCTACAGTTATCTCCTCTACTTCTTCTTTACTATCTTTTGGAATTATAGAAAAATACATATGCTCACACTTCATACCTTTGAGAAACTCTTTTCCATCAATAAAACATATTCTAGTAGCATTTCATACTATTTCTTCTTTCTCATTCAATGGTTTCAACTTATGCTTCACTCCATCTTCGATCAGAGTGTACGCATTTGCTCACCCATTGTGTCTAGCATGCTTTTCAAACTTCCACAGCTTACCCAGCAACATATGACATGTGTTCATAGGTAACATAGTACTTCATCCTAGTATCTTCCAATCTTGAATTTCATTGAGCACTACTCATTGGCCATGACTTGTGGTCATCTTGCACCAAAGCAATATGGTATGGATGTGGGTGTTTTTGTCTCTTTAGCTTCAACTTTGTGACCATCATGTCTAACACCAGATTGTTAGTACTTCCACCATCAAAGATCACATTACAACACTCATGTTCATATCTACACCTATTATGAAAAAAGCTCCTTCTTTGATCAGGTTCATTCTCACCACTTAGCAGGACTCTTCTATTAACTAGGACTTCTCCTCTTTCAGCATCTTTAGAATGTGATGATATGGCATCTTCATAAACATGTGCCACTCTAGCCAAGTCTTTTTTCCTTTGATCTATCCTTCCTTGGTGCTAGGAAAATTCAAATTCTTTATGCTCTTCTTCTCCATAGTGTAAAACATTTCCCACAAAAGTCTCCTATTCTAGATCCTTGTCCTCTACCTCTTCCTCTCTGATCTCTGTTTTTCTAATCATGGAAATGATTGGAATTTTTTCCCCTTTGGTTTGAATTTCTACTTCTAGCCTCATCCTTATTCTTTTGATCATCATTACGACCACTATAAGATCATCTACCAAATCTTCCATCACGACCTCTTCCACTATTCTTGTTATCAAACTTCTTGCTCAATTTTTCCTCAACTCTTAGGGAGAACTAGTATACCTCCTCAATATTATTCTTTCAAACTAGACTCAACACATCCTAAATACTTGGCCTTAATCCATTAAGATAATGAGCACACTTTCTCCTTATCAGCTTCTGTATGGCTACTTTTATTGAGAACTCAATAGAACTCTTTGGTATACTCTTGAACAAATTTTCTTGATTGCTTCAGCCCTTACATCTTCTTCAATACACCAAGCTCATAATCCATGGGAATGAATTGTCACTTCATTTTAGCTATCATCTAACCCCATCTAGTGATTGTGACCTTTCCCTTTCTATTTCACTCCAACTAAACCTCCTACCTCCAAATATTTGCATGTCCCTTTAGTTTTTCCTTCACAAACTTAACCGTATCAGGATCATCAATATCTTCATACTCAAAGTACTCCTCAAGTTCATTGATCCAATCGATCAACTCCTTTGGCTTAATATTTCCTAAAAATGTGGGAACTTTAAACTTAGGTCTTTTCCAATCTTGGAGATGGCCCTAAAAAACCTCTCTTCCTCTGGGTTTAAAATTGCCTCTGATTCAACAATTTCTTCTTCTTCCTCCTCATCCTCACTTTCATCTCTTACAATAAGTTTTATTCCTCTATGCATTTTTCTTCCAATGCTTGCATTTGTCTTTGGAGGGCTCTAAAACCTTCAGGTGTAACA
Organism: Cupressus sempervirens; assembly: GCA_028749045.1. Lineage (NCBI taxonomy): Eukaryota > Viridiplantae > Streptophyta > Pinopsida > Cupressales > Cupressaceae > Cupressus > Cupressus sempervirens. The sequence continues at coordinate 429,118,809 of CM053793.1, read as the reverse complement.
CTTACAACTCTTCCACCATGCTCTCTTCATAGAGATAGTTTTGTGCTTCCACTAAAACCCTAGTACAAACTACCTTACAATCAAGATTTGTCTATATGCTCAGCCCAAACCATGGTCTTTGTATGAACTGCCTCACACACTATGATCTATTCATACTCTCAAGAACTCTTACTCTAATACCACTTGATGAAGGGTGCTCCCCTTAATACCATAAATCCATAACTGAAAAAAAGAAACAATAGAAAATGCGAGAAAAAAAAAAGTACTTATTATCACCACAAATGTGGAATTACATGATTCACAAGTATAATATGCTAACCCACATGGGTTCCTTCAATATAGTAATCTACAAGACAATGTTGTGAACTACACCTAGAGCTATCCTAGACAATATTTGGGCCTTTCTTAAATAGGCAATTTTATGCTACCCTAGAAGGTTCTAGACATTGAAACTTGATACCTAGGGCTGACAGACCCTAACAATACATATAGAGTTAGGAAAATACATCTTTGACAATTATTTTAGATATTTTGGGTAGCCCAACTTTGGAAGGCCATAACCCTCGAACCATTGCTCTAATTGGCTATTATAACCACTTTTCAAAACTATCATCTCCTAATCTATAGGCTTGGAATGGTGTTAGTGCCCTTCCATCAAGTTTTTGGATCTCATCCAAGCACTCTAAGGCTTCCAATGGTGAGCCTGAAGATTTTTCTATAAATTTTTCCACTGAAAATCTACCATAACTTCTCTGATACTTAAGCTAGAGCAATGATATTTTTATGATAATATTATAACTCTAAAATAAACCTTCCTATAGAAAATGAGAATATTCTAAGCTCATATGAAAAATTTACTAAAAATAGCAAGCTCCCAGAAATAGCAACCCCCTTATCTACTAGTCCTTATTAAAATAGAAAAGACTGAAATAAAAATATGTTTGGATGATGCAAGATTGCTCTTACACCTAGGATGCTCCTACATCACTTCCTTACATCCTCTGTATTTTTTGTGGAACAAAGCTTTGCTTCACACATAGAAAAAATGAACCTTTCCACCTTCTATAGGAAAGGTCTCATTGTGAAATTGCATTAGGATCAAGAGACAATGCAAATTGATATTTCCAAGGAAACTAAAGCATGTCTTACTCTAAGTATTACCCCATGCTTGAGAAAGAGGATGTTGTTTTGCTAAATCTATTGGATGGGCAACAATCTTGCATGCTATGGTGCTAGTATTGACATTATCTTGATTAGGCAAGCCGAGATTCTCTTTAGGAGTAACATAAAAAAGAAGTGTAGTTATATTAACAACACCAATAATTGAGGTTATATGGTCATAAACAAGAGCAATATCTATCGTTATTGGGCCAAGCATTTAAAAATATTCCTCATTAAACCAGTCCAATTATTTTTTTGTATTTTCAAGATTATTATGCATTAGGATATGACTAGGTCCTTCATTCATTACCTACACATCCTTTTTACCAAGAATGATGAATAATCTTACCTCGAGTAGTAGGTTCTACAAATTATGCAACATCTTTGATATCATAAATAGAACTAGATCTCAACCCATCTATAAAAAGAGAAATGTCATATAGGTTACAAATGTCAAGGATTTCATCCCAATGCTCATCTAAAATTTTCTTTATGAAATGTCAAGTACCATTTTGCATGGTTTCTACTTACAAGTTGTAGCATGACAAGATCAGTCTAATGTATTCTTCTTAAGTGTTGCTATCAAAACAAAATACCTAACATCCAATTCTTGAAAGCTCTAGAGTATACCTAGCTCTTGTAGTAATTAATAATTAGATAATCTTTCACAACCCCTTGTATTCAAAACATTCCATTTAAGGTTCCTACTAGTGAATATTGAAAAATCCATCTCCAAAAATGACGTCCAATACTCCAAGCTTATCCAATGAAGTTATCTTAAAAATATAGATTGGTTAATCATTAAGGCTTTCTATTCTTAGATAAAACACATGCCTTATTTACCTTGGAATTTTTAGTACCATATAGACATATCCTTTATACTTACCATTTGAATCTTGCAAATTACCTATTTGATATCTTCGTGACTATTCTAATTTTTTTATTGCTATCCTCTTTTTCTTAGGATTGTATCATGTCATGAAATAGTATTCCTTCTTTGATTTTATACTTCTCATTGTTAATGTATTGCTTTTTTACATAAAGAAAATCTCATCAACTAATCCAAGCCATAAAAATCATATGGAAATGTAAGTTGGTACCTTTTACTTCAATCATACATCCTTTCATTGTTTTATTGTTGTCCTTTCTTACCATTTGCATGATAGGCCTACAGAATGAATTCTAAAACCACATTTTCCTATTCAAATAATGCTCCTATTAGTATTATCAATAGATTTCCATTATAACATTTTATATGATTTTTTCAAAGACTTTTATAGTGAAATTTGTATTTGCCCCCTTTTTCCCTCTAATATCTATTCCAAAACCCTCATTACTATTCTTAAGGTTGTCACATATACATTTGTTGAAAAATAATACAAATACTTAACCAAAATGTGTGCACTACCAAGGAAGATATCGAAACACTTATAAGGTTTTTAAAATAAACACACAAATCTATTATCTATATATCAACAAGACTACTTAATGTTGTCTTTAATATCTTTACATTTATCGTGATGAGCTCCATATAGGGATTCTAATTAGAGACCCCTCTAGTAGTTGGGTATGCTATTTCTTTATTCTCGAAATACCTCTTCTTGCATGTAATGTGGTGCAAACTCCATGACAACTCTCTTAAATTCAACATTTTCTTGAAAACTCTTTCAAATTCACCTACATGCTAGAAATATCTTTATGGAATTATTCTCCTTTAAAAATGGTACTTTGTAACAATCCAAACTATAATATGCATCCAGTGTCTTCAAACTCAGTGTTAGGGAGAATTGATTTGTTGAGATCTTTCCAATATAGTATTGTAAGAGGGATTTTGTAACTATAAAACCTTAACAAAACTATTAAGGAAGACTTTCCTCAAAAGTATGTGATTTTGGAGAATGAAGAAAATCCTAAATATTCCTTTTCTATGCAATAAACCTTTACACAATGATCCTAAAGAAAGAAAATCATACAATCAGCCAAAGATCCAAAATAAAACTAGAAAATACTTCTTAAACTAGATTTGTATACAAGCTTCAAGAAAATATGTGTACAAATAGTATGTGTATCCCTTGAAACCATGAAAATATATGCAAAAACACCATCAATTATTCCCTAAGAACAATGTAACCCTTGTTGTGTATAAGAAGTACAATTGGCACCAATCTCACTAACTTGCAACATAAATGCAACCCCCTAACCCATCTATACAACATGCCCATTCCATGGCATTGACCCTGAACCATACACCATGTACATGCACAATGCATATATTACCTACTTTCCCTACAAATCGATAGTACTACTACTTACAAACCCCTAGAAGCAATCAACAATCAGAAATAATAATAAAAGGATAATAATAATATCAAACAGTGCACTTTCTCAAAAGAAGATCTTGATCCTTCTTTATACCATATAACCTATTTGTATATCTAAATAGATCATACCTCCATCTTAACATACTAGGCATACCTCAAATATCCAATGACCACCTATATACTATCATCACACATAATATTAGCATGAACATGACTAATAAAGTAAAAGAGTTGTGTTTTCTAGTTTCTTGAATTTTTTGTCAATGATGAGATTAGTAAAATCACAAAAATGAACACAAACAAATTCAACACAATTTAACCTCGCATTACTCCAACTTTCTCAAACTTGGCTTTGAAATCACAATGATTTAAAATAGTATATTGCTTGTGACTTGATAAAGACACATAATTTTATATATTATGAAGTAATAACCTCATAATAACCTCCACTAAATGCTAACAAGAATAAATAGGAGGTGGAAGCTATTAATCAAATACAAGATATCCACCTCTTGGATTGTGTTTAATAGATGGATTGCGTACAAATTCTAAAGATAAGCTATATCAAATCTATAGAACAAGAAGAAAAAAATAATTATAATTCATTGTAGAAATTAAAATTTTCATCTTTGATAGTTTCTCTAGAAGTGGAATTTAATTAACACTCACATAAGAAGGCTTATATGGATTAACAAAATAGTAAAAGCATACTCACAACTTTTGTTCTTTCATTGATAGGCTATTAATAGCAAAAAAATATGCATCTATCATTACCATGACCATACTAGAAGCCAATAAATGAATGTGCCAAAAGATAAAGATAGGTGGCACTATATGATAATCTTGAACCCTAATAATTGAACTTCTTTATAAATTAAAAGTATTAGATCTATAGTCACTAATGAGGTCATGCCTACAATTTGAAATACCACAACCAAAACAAATTTTGAAAATAAATGATTGAGAGTTTTAATATCAAATAAGTGATTCATGTTGTTGATGTTGTTCCAGTGCTCAAGCCATCGTTTGTAAACTCTAGTGTTATTTAGTCCATACATAAGAAGAAAGAATTTTTTTAACATCTTGCTGTTAGGCATCATGTTTTCACCCAGTTGGAAATTGGTGCCAATCCTTTCATCCATTCGATGAAACTTAGCTTATAAGAGCTAATGTAAGAGGCTTCCTTTCTAGCTACTATAATAAGTGCTTTTGTTAGTAAACTTAGGAAAATTTACATGATTATACTCATGTAAGATAGAACATCTACATCAAAAAACTTAGGAAATGTGACAAGATTATACTCATGTAAAATAGAAATTAATAACACAAATTTACATCCTTGTGGTCTAAATCATTCACCAACATTAGAAATTTATTTTTAAATAAAATATGGTGTCTCCAATAGGACATATCTAAGACATAAAGACATGCTATATAGAGGATGGTGAGGCAAAAGAATCATAACTTTCCACTCTTACCATTTCCCTCTTTAGATTCTATTTTTATATCTAAATTTTTTAGATTCTTTGCCTCAATGTATCTGGTCAATCATCTCCCATAAGGGACAACTAAGTATTAGTCTTCATATCCAAGGATCTTTTCATATCTTAACATCATTATCACTATAGAGTATTTCATATTCCAGTGGTGATGATTTCCTTATCTTGCTAATTCTATAAAGGTAATCCTCTAAAAGGTTTGATGTCTCATGAGAATTTTGCACAAACGTACTCCTTTTTACCAAAAATAAAATCATTTGATATCCAGAATCTTCCTCTGGGTGGTGGTGATACAATAGTTGGAGACCAAGAAGGTATCCAACATAGGATAGAAGAATTGGAGAGGTATTTTCTAAGAGACAGTGATGATTCAGCTATTACAAGTGTCATTACCCCTAAACAATGTAATCACCTGGATCAATAATGAGTTGTCTATACCATGTGGACCCTTCTATCGGATAATGACACTGTCAACTCTAAGCATTTTTAGTTAATCCTATTATCATCCTTACATCAAGAAGGAAAGTACAACAAGCCAAACTTGTAGACCTCATAAAGAAAATCAAAGACAACTACTTTATGTTGCCAATAGAGTGCAAGACATCACTCATTCGAGCACAAATTGGTCAAGGTAGTTATACCCTGAAGCTATTGGAGGATTGTGCAACTACCACCTTTGAGAAAAATGTTCATTGAGTATCAACCTTGATAAGAAAGTTAGAGTTCTTAGTAGATGGTGATATGTAATGACTTACTACATATAGAGTTGAAATCCTTGTTGTACATCCTAGCCCATTAGCATAAGGCCAACATAATTCTTTGAAATTGAAAGAAAGATCCTGTAGGGATCATTTTTTTGCAACTAACTTAGTATTTGAAGTATTTTCACACATTAAGTATGGGTTAATGGTAGAGAACTATAGGATCCTTCAAGCTTTTGAGAATTAGGATAAGGTATACATTATATATTTTGAAATCAAGTAGGGAAGCCAACACATCAGCCTTATTTGTGGTCTTACAGGAAGCACTAGTGCATCTCACAAGGTTTACATGATTGTAGTAGGTGACTTTGAGTCAATCTTTCATATTTTTGGAATCTTGCATGTGGTAGGTGAAGGACTTCAAAAAATTATAAATTTTGTAGGCATTAATTTAGAGTTCCACATGATTTTTGAAAAGGAAAAAAATGTGTGACCACTGATATTGGGATGTAGTAGTAATTTTTCCATTCTAGCTACATCACATACCTAATCAAAGTGTCTCTACAAAGAATCTCGATGATCAAATTTTGAGAATGGAAAAAATCTTGAATCCTAAAGTTGCAACTATAGTGGAAAATTAAATCAATATTGATACTTCTTGTTTCATGCCATAATTCATGGAAGCACTAAACTACTATTTAATTGTATTTGAATCCCTAGATATTCACCTTGAAAGTGAGCAAAAGATAGGATCAACATTCAGAAGTATTAGTTTTCACTCACAACATAGTAAATATTATTGCATGTGAGGGGCCAAAAATATCTAACAGGTGTGAAGTAGCAAGAAAATGGAAGGAAAAATGATGATGGTTGGTTTTTGTTGCCACAATTTTGTAATATATATTTACTATGATCTATATTTATTGCTTTCAATTTTTACTAGAAATAATATGTTATCTTCATATTCTTTAGATGTAGATAACTAAAAAGTTCCATCACAACTATTTCTTTATCCTTGGATGTAATTACATTATTTGATGTACAAAACATCTCATATTCACCTATTCAAGGTTCATACCAAGTTTTCTTGTAATCATTTGGCCATTGGTAAGTGTTGTAGAGTCATGAAAAAAAGATTCACCATTTTCTCTAAAGCCAATAGTTTTCCTTTGTAAATTCCTTAATTTTCTATACCTTAGCACTAAATTTTGGAACATCTAATCCTTGACATAGATAATATGGATAACTAGTCACAAAAAAATTTGCATCCAAATTTTTTTTAATCATTGTATCCACGTTTCTTGTGATATTGTTGCAAAACAAATTATTGGAAGAATATTTGTCATAAATGTTGTACCTAGTGAGAACTCCTTTTGCTAATCATAGAAATTCTTGACTTCTCAAGTGGAAGTTGACCTTGGAAAGCAATTTATGTGTAGGAAAAAGAGATAATCAAAACATCAAAAGATGCTTAACCAAATTTCTTATTCACAGAGAAACACATTGTGTTCATAGAAGAGACATCCTTTAGCATATGTTTGAAAATAATGGACTCTTCTTCATCTTCATCCCCTTTTACTGATTATGGGAATGAATTTGTCCGTATGAATTTTTTTCCTTAAATTCACCTATACATACTCAATATTAGGTATACTAGAAATAATTTGGTTAGATTCAATCACCTCTTTATCTATAATATGTCAATTTATAGATGCCTTTTCATCATTCATATTCCCAACCAAGTAAAATTTCCCAATCATTTTATTATAGGCAATTCCTCTCTAGTGCCTCTCAATATTGTTCCAATGGTATTTTTTTAGAAGTTCAATGCAATCTTTTCAAAAGAAATGTCTTGCATTTCCTTGCTTTTCAATATTGTTCATCCTCTGTAATTGAAATTGTTACCTCTTTCCAACAATCCAACCATACCATGAAAATTAACAATGTAGGCAAAAAATATGTCACTAACATTATTTTTATTTACACATCTACGCATAAGGTGGTTACAAACTCAAATGTCATGGTCAATGCATTCTGTAATAATTCAAAGTGATGAAAATTTTCAACATAAGTTGATTGTTTCTTTCTTAGTATGACTCCCAACATCTAATATAAGAATTCTATCTCTTTTTTAGACAAAAATGAGAAGCTCCCACTAGAATGCAATTGGGAACACATCTTGAACCCTTTGGTTCTTTTTCCAACAACAAGAAATATTATGTTCTAAATGGTCTTGTCTCCCTAAGTTTTTTGAGGAGCCTCCCTTGGCATGGTCAGTAAATATGATGTGATTTGGAGTAATTTTAATTTCTCTATTTTTTTTTACCTATATTTGATGCTATAGTAGAAACTGAAATCAATACTAATACTTAGTCTTTCATGCCATATTTAATGGATGTGCCAAACTACTATTCAATAATATTTGAATCCCTAGATATTCACCTTGAAAGTGACAAAAAGATAGGATAAACATTCAAAAGTATTAGTTTGCACTCACAACATAGTAAATATTATTGCATGTGAGGGGCCAAAAATAACTAACAGGTATGGAGTAGTAGGAAAATGGAAGGAGAGAATGATGATGGTTGGTTTTTTTTGCACACTTTTGCAATCTATATTCATTGTGATCTATATTTCATTTCTCTAGAATTTTACTAGAAATAATATGATCTCTTCATATTCTTTAGATGAAAACAACTACAAATTTTCATCACAATCATTCCTTTATCCTTGGGTGTAATTACATTATTTGATCTACCAAACATCTCATATTCACCTCTTCAAGGTTCATACCAAGTTTTCTTGTAATCATCTGGCCATTGGTAAGTTTTGTAGAGTCTTACAAATTAGATTTACCATTTTCTCTAAAGCCAATAGTTTTCCTTTGTAAATTCCTTAATTTTCTACACCTTAGCACTAAATTTTGGAACATCCAATCCTTGAGATAGATAATATGGATAGCTAGTCACAAAAAATTTGCATCAAGATTTTTTTTAATCATTGTGTCCATGTTTCTTGTGATATTGTTTCAAATTTTGTTATTGGAATAATATTTGTTGTAAATGTTGTACTTAGTGAGCACCTTTTGATAATCATAGAAATTTATGACTTCTCAAGTAGAAGTTGACCTTGGAAAGAAATTGATGAGTAGGAAAAAGAGATATTTAGAACATCAAAAAATGCTTCACCAGATTTCTTATTCATAGAGAAATATATTATGTTCATAGAAGAGACATCCTTTATCATAGGTTTGAAAATAATAGACTTTTCTTCATCGTCATCCCCCTTTACTAATTATGGGAATGCATTTGTCCCTACTAATTATTTTCTTTAAATTCACTGATACATACTTGGTATTAGGTACACTAAAAATGCTTTGGTTAGATTCAACCACCTCTATAATATGTCAATTTAAAGATGCCTTGTCATCATTCATATTCTCAGCCAAGTAAAACTTTCCAGTCATTTTATTATAGGAAATTCCTCTTCTTGTGCCTCTAAATATTGTTCCAATGGTATTTTTTTAGAAATTCAATGCACTATTTCCAAAAGAAATACCTTGAATGTGCTTTCTTTTCAATGTTCATCCTCTACAATTGAAATTGTTACCTCTTTCCAGCAAGCCAACCATACCATGAAAATTAACATTGCCAACAAAAAATATGCCACTAAAATTATTTTCATTTACACATCTACACATAAGGTAGCTGCAAACTCAAATGTCATGGTCAATGCATTCTGTAATAATTTAGAGCGATAAGAATTTTCAACATAAGTTGATTCTTGCTTTCTTAGTATGACTCTCAACATCCAATATAAGAATTCTACCAACTACTACTTTCTTGTTGGTTCCCAGCTTCTTTCTATCTCTTTTTTTAGACAAAAATGAGACATCATTTTTTGGTATAGACTACAAAGTAGTACCATGAGGAGATTCACAAGGAAAGCTCCCAATAGCATGTAATTGGGAAGAAATCTTGAGCCATTTGTTTGACTCTTTTTCCAACAACAAGAAATATTATGTTCTAAATGGTCTTGTCTCCCTAGGTTTGTTGAGGAGCATCCCTTAGCATGGTCACTAAATATGATGTCATTCAAAGTAATTTTAATTTCTCTATTGTTTTTACATATATTTGATGTAGCATTCAAGAACATTGCTAAAGGTAAATAAGAATTTCATAAAATGGAGGAATTGAAAGTGTAGGCTGAAGCATTAGATGTTGTGAAATTAGTATTTTATGCCACTTTTTCTCTGGTTTGAAATTATAACTTTTATGCTCAAATCTTTTCACATAACATTTTTGCATACTACTTTGATACTTTATTTTTTTCATTTTTATTTACTCTATTAAGATTTTTGTTTGTAGTTACTACAAGTTTCTAGCGATTATTTCTCATAAGATAAGGATCCCCATGAAAGGTGGTAGGTAAGATAGATATGTTTTCATTAAAATCCATAAAATCTTGTATGGAACCTCTATCATAATATACATCATATCTATTAAGAAAACAATACAAACATTTTTTTGACATCTTTTAATAGGAATGTTGGGAATGTTTTTTCTATTCTCTGGAAAATCTCAAGGGCATTGAGCTACACTCACAATTTGTGTTCTATCAATAAATAAATGAATGTTTTGTAATTCCTATAAAGCCATATCTAAATTTATTATAGTTTTTTCTCACTTAAGGGGATTTTTTTTTTTTTGACAATACAAAATGGTCAACAGTTTGTGCAACATTGTGACAGTAAAATTCAATTTCAAATAAATTATATATATGTAAAGGCATTTGAATTTTCAAGAAACAAAAGTAGAGCTTCAATTTCCTAAGTAGTGAGAATGTTTTTCAAGAAATCATGTTGGAAGTAACATTATCTTTTGAGTATGACTCATAATTGCTCCTCGCATGATGATATGATGCAATAAAGACATCCTATGAAACTTGGGCTACAATATTATTTTTACTAGTGGTGTATCTTCCAAACCACTTATTCTTTATAAACCCAAAAAATTATATGGAAAACATCCTCCACATGAAGTTTCCATCAACTTTACAATCTTTTCATGGAGGAAAAGTATGTACAAAATTGACTCCTCTCCACTATGTTGGTATACATGTAGTCATGTTCCAACATCCACTTTATATTGAACCTTTGAAAAGCAATTGAAGTTGATGAATCAATACTAAAATCACTCCAAAAAGGTATGTACCTTATACCAACATCAAAAATTCATGCAAGAAATAAATTCAGAGTCTTTCATGATCAATATCTCTTACAAACTATAGGGTTGATTTGGAAAATAGATCACAACATAAACATGTCCTCTAAAATTCTCATGTAAAATAAATAAATATTATGAACTTCCATGTGACCTCACTAAAGACATAGACTATGAAAACATAAACACTATGAGACATTTGGTTCTCTATCTCCATTAACACTTCTTGACCCTCCACTTAATTTAAGCATGGCATCATGAAAAAATCAACAAACCACTTAACTTTAGGAAAAATAGTATTTGGATCCATCCCAACGTTAGAAATGAGAAGAAAAGACATATATAGCTCTTGAGATAATGTGCCTAACTACTTGGTGTATATCTAGATAAGTAGCATCCTTGAGATGCAAACTACATAGACAACACAAATTATTGCAAACCAAAATGTCCTAAATATTTAAGTCCATTTTCAATATCCTTCCAAAAATTATTATCATTAGAAAGACAATTATATCAATTTCAATGAGTATCATCAATAGCATGTGATGTCTCTTTCTCTACTAGGTAATATTTCAATGGCAATGTATCATAACTTGTTCAACTTGGTAAAGAGATCTTGAAATATTGGAGAGGAAAAAGCATCTTGATGCCATGAGCTACTATCAACCTTTCTATTAAAATTAATGTACATATATGTACCTAATTTTGCATCACCATCTTTAGTAAAAATCAAATCTAGAGCATGTTACCAGTAGAAATTATCATGGAATTTATCAAAACTCCATTGTAACCACTTTCACCAATCTCTAAGTGTTAGATAATAGTTCTATTTTTTGACTAATCTCTTTTGAGGATCTTCCTTACCACTAGAATAATTAGGGATGAGTTTTAGTATGACACATGGTAGCAACTCATCTACTAGAGTAGCTACATTTCCAAAGAGGACAATTTTTTAAATCTCAATATCAACTTATCTTACTATTTTATTTTTTGACACCTCCAAGTTGCCATCCTCTTCCACTGTTGTAGGAAAAGCCTTTATTAATAGGTTTCCATAGCATCAAACACCTTTTTGAGACCACCCAAGTTTGGTCATCCCAATTACATGCTCAAAAATGGATCTACGTCATCAAAAAACTCTTGAACCAATATTGAATTGAATCTATGTGTATTGTTTGAAAGGTTTAGTTGGAATGAACTTCCACCTATTGAAATGCTTGAAGCTCTATTGAAAGCTAAGTTATCTATAAGTGAATGTGTCAACACCTAATTATTAGTTATAGCAAGAGTAATAATGCTTTCCTTAATATATTTTAATTTTGCATCTAATGCTTGTTCTACACTAGGTCTAAGAATCTTCAGGACAATAGGACATATTGTAATGCCCTAACCTTCCAGTAAAGAGCAATGACTAAAGGATACATCAACACATTATGTAGCATCTTGAAGTCCTCCAGTAGTTGAAGAAGCAAGTGCATGCCTTTTCACAAGGAGTGAAAATTCCTTAGTGTGTTTGTTAGCCCACATTAAAATATCTAAGGCATACACCTATTCCTCTACAAAAATAATTGAATAATCACTTCTAGCTTGTGCAATAGTAGAAAAACAAGTTGTGAAAGGGCTACAGTATAAGCACCACTATAAGAAGTACCATTGGGTGGTCATAAACCTTGTATATTATACTATAGGCATTGGTAGTGAGCGTTAAATATAAGAACATGGAGATGAATCGACCCCCCGCGCCCCCCCCCCCCCCCCCCCCCACCCTCACCCCTTTTTCCCCATATCTTAGAGATAGGGATGCACTAGGGACTTGGGGACTCCATTCTTCGAGCCCCAATGACACCACCAAATTCTACCTTTTTTGTTGAGGATGGAGGGATGTACCACTATTACCTATTTTTTGATTGGACTATTTATATTCAATGTTTGATGTTCCAATTCAATAAAATGTTCAAGTATTTACTCTTTTTCATCTTTATATCTTATATTGCAATTCATCTTTTCATAACTAGCATTTTTAGTACCATATTTATGGTACATACACCCCCTGTCCTTGGCTACTATCCCCCTATCATCCCCAAATTAAGACCCCTCTATCACCATGTCCCAAAAACTTGTCCCCCCATTTCAATATCCCCTAGAGTTGTGTAACTATCAGGTTAAGAAATAATGTGTGTGCATGAAGGCCATCACCTCACATTTCTAAAATTTTCAAGTTGCAGTGCTAGTTCTAATTATTTCACTTCAAAAAAATTATTTTTTACATATTATCAATTCAAAGCCACAATACTTGGGAGTAAATAATTCATCTAGATAAATAAAATTAGTTAAAAATGTCCAAACTAAGATTTCTTACAATAGATTGTTTAAATGAAACCTTTATTAACTTGGCAAATATGTTGATATATTAAGTGTTTTTTGTATCTCTTGCACCTAATTTTATTGAGCAAGGAATCTCTCTCAAAATATCCTCTTATGTATGACTAATAGAGACTATAATAGTGCAACCACTCACTTACAAGAGGTTGTCAATAATATGTTGGTGAAAGGTACGTATGATGCAAAGTTTCCACCATCCTGAAGAGATGACACAAGCATTCTAAGATGAATTTATAATGGGATAGGTTAGCATTCCTATTGGCTGATAATAGTATGAGAATTTATTGGTGTTAGTAAAAAAAATTCCTTTTACAAATTATTTTATTAGAGAATCCAAAAATAATGGTGTCTTAGTTCTTACTTTTCCCTTTTTGAGAATTCCATGGGGAATACAAGGGAAAAGACATCCAAAACACAAATCAAGAATTAGTTATCATTTGAAGTACCTCCAAGTGTTATCACAAATATTATAGAAGAAAATGTTTCCATAGGCACAAATTTTCTTCAACCAAACACTATGTGTGAATATACTTCATCTAAAATAATATGAAAGTTTAAGCATTCAACATGCTTTGTAATCTATAATAAAAAAATAAGTTCTCATTAATTTATATCTCTGTGCTACAAAGGTTTTTTTTATTAATAAAATGCATGGAAATTAAAAATGATTTACATAAAATATTATTGTCTAGAACTAGACTGCAATTTCACTTTCTCAGAGTTTTTGAAATACTTGTGCCATTTTTTTAGCACTTTTATCCATTAATATAACCTAATTTCTTGTTGTGTTACTAGAAATCCATTTATATTTTTTATTAATATCTACCTATTTTGTGAATTATGAATAGAAACTAGGTATAAATCACTAAAGAAATTATAATGGGGTTAATTCAAAAGATAAGACCAAATATAATGTAGAAAGTTGTACATTATATTATTATTTTAAAAGAGTGCTAGCTCAATGGAAGAGCACCTACTTAAAGAGAAGAAGGATGGTGGTTTGATTCCATCATGCCTTATTATAACCAAATGTACTACTAAATATGTGATGAAATATCCTACTAAATATGTGATTAAATATACTATTAAATATGTGACCAAATATACTATTAAAGATACTACTAAATATGTGGCTAAATTAACTAAATATGTGACCAGATATATGGGCTAGATATACTACTAAAAATACCACTAAATATGTGACTAAATAAACTATTAAATATATGACTAAATATGTGATTAAATATAATATTAAATATATTATTAAATGTGTGACTAAATCAATGATCAAAATCATTGATCAAATAAGAGACTAAAATCATTTAGTAGTAAATTGAGTAGTGCTATAAATAACTAGATATTAACTACTATTAGTCATGTGACTAAGTTTAGTCACTTATAGACAAATTGCAGTAGTTTTTTTAGTCATGTATTGTAATTTTTGTACTAGTGCTTGTTGTTGAATATTCATAGTTTGAGTTTCCAGTGTGTTCTCCTACAATTGAGGCTCTGTAAACTCTTCTTAAGTCACAACTATTTCCTTTTCCATGCTTTCTTATTATGCCTTTGTCTCCACTTGATGACTAGGAGTTTATTCTCTTCCTCCTTCCTTACTTGTGCATATCTTAGATCTTTCACTTTGTTCTTTAATTCTTTCTTTGTCTCTTCTTCTTTGTTTCATGAACTAAATAGTTTCTTGGTGTTGCCTTATGGTTGATTTTTTTCACCAGACTTATTTATCTCATGAGAAATTTCTTGCCAATTTTGAGCTATACTTGTGCCTCAATGATACTTCTATGCATAGTGGTGCTGAAATTGCCTCTGTATACTTCTATGCATAGCCATTTGTGTGTTTTTCTTATAGTTGATCTCATTTAGGATAGGTGTTCATATAATTTTTTTCCAAAACTTTGTATAACAATGCTCCCTTTTTCTTGAAGTATCTTTCTCAACTCTCTAAGTATCCATACTCCAATGTCATCTTGTTTCTCAACAATTTCTCTTACTTGTAAGTACAACCTTTATGTCTTTGTTTTTATTATCCTTAGAAAACTTAGAAAATCTATTCCTAAATATGGATTGATTATGCTTCTTAATAATTGTCTCTATAATTTCATCAATAAAGAGTGGTTTGGATCTCTTCTTACCTTTATTTGAAGTCTTTACTACCTCATCTACCTTAGTTGCCTCTATAGCTTCTATGGTAGTCTATGTCTCTAATGAGTCTTTTTCTAGTTGAGAAGCAAGTTATCATGTCTCTTCCATGTGTGCTTGAGAATTTTGTGGAGAACTACTTGCAAGTTTAGCTTTCATTTCCCTTATAATTATCTCTTTTTTTTATGACCCTTGAATGACTTTCTAACTTGACTCCTCACTACCCTTTTTGGTGCATGCTCCTCAATTTTCTTCTTTTCCCTAGGAAGTCTATTCCTTATCTCTAAACAAGTTCAAAACCCTAGAGAAATTGACCTTTCTACCATTTCTAATAACCATTCTATGTATGAATTTACTTCTTCTTCTCTAACCTCATATCTAAAAAGGCATCAACTAGTGTGTCCTTGGTTACACTACACAAATTATGCACCTATGTGTGGTTGCTAGAAAACATGTGTCACCTATGTATTTCCTTCTAAAAATTCATGAAATACTCCCATAGGATGGTGTTTCCTTTACCTTCCAACTTCTAGTAAAGTTTACTTACTTCTACATCATTACAAGTTGATCTTCTCTCCACTTGTAGAGTGGGAATCCTATAATTTCTCTTTTGAGATAAAATACTACACAAATAAGTATGGGACCAAATCTTAGGGTTTTACCTTTGTGATCCTTCATGATCCTATACCTAGGTTCTCCATCATTTAACTATGCAAGAATCTACATAGGCCAATCATTGACCTATTGTAGATGGCTTGATATGCTCTATAGGTTGCACTTGTAGGAATTTCATTTTCTCCACTAGAGTAGTACAATTTATATCAAAACATCATGGCTTCAAATATTATGTTTTGGTCTAGAATTAATGGTATATCTAAGTTTTTTTGTCTATTAGTGTCAAACACTTAGTCATATATAAGACAGGGTTAGTTGGTCATCACTATGATCGAGCTACTCTATATAGGTTGAGTCATGTAAAGACTTATAAATAATCATGTATATGTCAAGCTCCATAGCAGTTGAGAAAGCCTTTGGTCATAGAGTATTTTTATTATAAGCTAAGTATAGTGAATGCCAAGTAGATAGAGCACATATATGTCAAATTATACTAAAGGAGCTGAGTAAGTTAAGGTTGAGCAACATAACAAAGAATAGTTATGATCAAGCATCAGAGATAGTGAGTTTCAAGCAACATAGAGATCAAAACATAAAGGTATATAATGATACAAAATTTAAGGTAAACCATTTTGAACTAACATGGACACAACTTTTGGTGATTGTAAGATGCATTCTGATATGGATCATTGATCCCTATGAGGAAAGAACATATAATCAGATGAAGAGGGCAAAAGGGAAGTGTTTAGAAGACTCTAAAAATGTCTTGAAATAGATATATCCAAACCCTTTTTCAATATACAATGTGGATGATATAAAGAGTGAGCTATCATAGAAGATTATGCAAATTATGTGAATAAAGTGAAGAAGTTAAGTTTTGGATGTTGCATGCAAACGTTGTAAAGAATAGAGTTAGCAACCTAATGAAGAAATGAAGAACAAAGTTAGCAACCTAATGAAGTAGTAAAGGAAAAATTAGATGTTGGACTAACTACCAACATTACCCTTTAGGATTCATGACATGGTAAGTGCCTCCTATGTTTTATAAGTCTAGTGTTTGTATTAGGCATTGACATGTTGATCTTTTGGTGCAATGACAACTCTAGCTTGTAACAAGTGGTATCAGATCTTGGTCATAAGTTTGAATCTCCTCAAGTAATTCTAAGGGGGAATTTTTGGACTAACTACCAATGTTTCCATTTGGGATTCATGACATGGCTTAACTATCTCTTGTGTCTTATAAGTCTAGTGGTTCTATCAAGCATTGACAAGTTGATCTTTTGGTGTAACAACAATTCTAACTTGTAAAAATAAAGGCACATAAGATTGGAGATCAGATTAGAGATTAGGAGGATATCTATAATCAATAATTGTATTTGTAGGCTAAAGGATCAGGTACTAAATTAGTTTTATTAGATTGAATCGAGAAAAATCTCTTAACAAAGTGGTTTTAACAAACCTTTATAAATCTCCTTACAAAGTTCTTACTTCATTATAAGTGTAAAATCCTTTAATCAAGGTAGACTTAATAGTCTTAAAGGTTTTAATAGAGTAGGCCCCTCATAGCTAGATCATCAAAAGTGATCACAATTGTAACCCTAATAGGTTAACTTTGCTACTACAGTAGTAAATATTTGTGGGTGCCATCCCCACCCTAGTTTTACCTTCTTCTTGGAGGGTTTCTAGATTACCAAATTTCTATGTTATATGTTTACATTTTATGGATGTGATACTTAGATAGACTTATTTCATAATTTGATATTTGAAGTTATGCATAAGTTAGATATGATATGATTAATGTGGTGAATGCAATAAAGTTGTTTTGAAGGATAAAATTTTTTATAGTTCATGATTCACACCCCTCCCCCACCCACCGCCCCCCTAAGTATCTTAGTTTCCTAATTAAAATTTCAATAACAATATCATTTACTATGCATCCCATTGCATCTTGCATTAGTCATTATTTTGTGATTATGACCGCTTGTCTCATTGATACAACATTCTTGGGTAAATGATTCCACTTGCATTGAATTTAGTTAATATTTGGGTCAAAACCTTTATGATCTTATACTACTTGTCCATATAGATGTGTTGTTCATGGAGTCTATTCAAAATATATCTTATCTATTCTTCATGGAAGAAATTAGGTATATCTTCTACTCTTCTTAGTGTATACTTCTCTAGCTTCTTGTCTTAGTCTTTCAGATCACTTTATAAGCATACTGAGCTATACAAATCACCTATTTCCTTATTACCCAATTCTTGCACTTCAAAATCTAGGAATAAATTGATGTCCCCAATATGTAAAACATAATCATATAGGGATGATAATGCAACTTTCACATCCTTTCCTTTCAATTGTATGCCCTCATGTTCTCTATTGTCAACTAAATCAACCTTGTTCAAGTCTTCAGCCATTGCGATTGTATGAATCTATTGATTTTCTACTACACTAGATTATGTGAGTTTCTCCTTGCAATCAGTTCTTTAACAAATTCACTATGACAACTTAGTGGTTGGAAACCTTAAAAGAATGAATGACTTCAATTTTGTGAAGTTACAATTGATTTTCAATGCCCCTTTTTATGTCATAGAATTGTAATATTAGGGTTACAACGGTTAGCAATTGCTTCACCTACCACAAGACATAAGTTATTAATTGATTTAGGAGCACTTATTCATTGGATGAATCATGGAGAATTTAATATTTCATGTTGTTCTTAATATAGTTCTAGTATTACGTAAGGTTCTAAAGAATATTTTGAATCCATTTCAAATGATTTTTTAAGGCTATTAAAGCCATTAAAATCACAGTGACCTATAAGGTTTTAAAAATGTAAAGTATGGTAAAACCACTCAAATTTATAAAAATAGAGTGGAACTAATATAATTTCAGTTTTAAAATAAAATTTATCATATTTTAAAGGTTTAGGGAAACTTTGAGGTCATTTGAATAATAATTGTAAAAGTTGTTCAAAAGTTGCCAAAATTATAATGACATCTTTTATAACTTGGTGACAACTTTTTAAGAGTTTGTTAACTGTTATTAATGGGCAGTTTTAGGTTGGTGTTGAGAATAGATTGAAGAAGCTAGTGAAAGAAGGAGATTTTTGAAAGAGGGAGACTATTGAGAAAATACAAGTATGACAAATATGCTTCAATCATTGTTTCCTCATTGATGTCAAACTTGTTATTTGATGGTGAGATAATTGCTTATAAGATTCAAGTACTATCACTTATTTGATTGATGAAGAGGATTTGATCAAAAGATGTAACAATAGCACTTAGAGGAAAAGTTGAGTTATGATTATGTAAAAGAGTACAAGAATCAATTAAGACAGTGATGACATGATGTATTGATAATCTACTTAAGGTTACAAAGATTGGTTACACTAAGAAAGTTTAGAAGAACAAGTTACACAAAGTTTTTATGTGAAGCTTGATTGAGTGTATAGTAAGTGCCAAGAAGAACAGTGGATGCCGAGTAAAGTTTAATTGATGTCAAACACCAGTAAACTTTAGTTTGTGTTGAGTAATTGCATAGAAGATGTTGAGCAATGTAGTATGTGTTAAGCATTAGAAGAAAGATAATGTCAAGCTACTACATTATTTAAAATATCATGAATTTTATGGATCTAAGCTCACAAGTTTTTTTTCTTAGATTATGTGGACTAGGTGGAAGATAAGAGAGATGAGCTGGAGGCACAAAATTCAAGGTAAACCATTTTTAGGTGAATTCAAAGAGGATTCTAGGAGAATTTTCTAGAAGAGATATAGAATGTGGGGTAGATTCATTGTATCATACCTAATCCATCCTAACCCTATATTGGATGATGGAGAATGAGTGGCAAAAGATCTTAATTTCCTATTTATAGAAATGGTTGGTCATGAAGCAAGATTGTCATGTGTGAGAACCTAAGGAAGAAAAGGAGTCAAGGGTTTTGATTCATCAAGTGACCTAAGAGAAGAGTCCACAATGGCACGTTAAGCAAGAAGGCTTAAGGATATGAATGCTTGAAGGGTGATCAAGCTATAAAAGCTGCAATGTATGAAGGCCAAGTAGAATGGAGGACTAAATAATGATCTATAATCTACAAATGAAGATGTAAGTTTTTATCAGATCAAACCTTATTGTTTCTCTCTAACAATTGTATTTGTCTAGGGTAAATCCTTTGGATTAAGGTTGACCTAATAGTCATTTGTAAATCCTTTAACTAGGTGAAATTCCAAGTGAATGGTCTAAAGTCCTGTAACAAAGCTCACTCCTAACAAGGTGATTGAAATCCTTTAACAAGGTCACATTTAACTATGTGTATTGTAATCTTTAACAGGGTTGGTCTTTCATAGGGCATCACTTCAGAAGGGTGAAAAAGAGTAGCATGTTACTGGTGGTTTTTTCCAAATTGGGTTTCCACATAAATCATTATGTCAAGCATTTTGATGAATCTATTATGTTTCATGTTTACATTTTTGCAAGTTAATTTGATAGTAACCTACAATTTTTTAGTAATTACATAATATTATGGATGCATGCAAGATGAATAATATTTTATGGCTTTACTAAGTTGTGAAAAGTTTTATTTATACATCTAGACCTCGAATAACTGATTCACCCCCCCTCCCCCCCTCCTCAATTATTCTAAGGTATTCCAACAATTGATATCAAAGCCATCTACTTAAGAGGACTAGTTTGAAGGTACTAGAAGCATAAAGATCAAGATATCAAAAAGAGAAGTATCCAAGCTCAATATAGATAACTTTCTTGCATGGAAAAGTTTTATGAAGCTACACCTTGGAGGACTTAGAGATCATGCACAATCTACCATTATCACTAAGCATGTTAATCTTACTAGTGCCCCAACTGCCGAGGATATGAGAAAGAAGAAAGAACACAACCAAGCAATGTTGGAGATTTCCTCTACCCTAAGCTATACTAAATTTGATGATATCAAAGGTCTTGATAGTGCAAAGAAAATGTGGAATGCCCTAACCACTATCTATGGAAGAGATGCAAATGTTGTAAGAACCAAAGCTAAAAGTCTTAGAGGTAACTTTGATGATATGAAAATGGAAGAAGGTGAAAATATTGCTCAATATGTTGCAAGGATAAAAGAAGTTGTTAATGCAATAAGAGGAGCTATTAGTAAATTAGATGATGACACTATACTAAGTAAAGTCTTAAGAACACTACTGCATGTATATGCTATTTGAGTTTCTACAATTCAAGAACTGAGATGTATACTAGGGAATGATCTATCACTTGAAGGTATGGTAGGTAGACTCACTACTTTTGAGCTATCTAACTTTGATAATTACAAACCTAAAAGTATTGAATCTACTTTCAAAGCTAAGGTATAATTAAAGGAACCTGAAGAGAAGAAAAAGAAGAAGTATGTGTCCAGTGACAATGATACAGATGAGGAGGATGTAGAACAACTTGAAGTACTACCAACAAGAAGATTCCACAAAGGTAAAGGAAAGTTCAAAGGTAAATTACCTATCATTTGTTTCAGTTGAAATGAGGTTGGTCATATTGCTACTAGATGTCTAGAGAAAAAGAACTAAAAAGGTGGTGACAAATATAACAGCAAAAGAGATGAAGACAACAAGGATTACAAAGACAAAGGCAACAAGTCTTGTTACATTGCTAAAGAGGAAATAAAGGATGATTATGATGAAGTGGTTTATGTTGCAATGAAGGACAAATCTAATGAGCACTAGTAAATTTGGACTCAATTTTTGACAAAATTTGGTCAAAATTTTGACCAAGCAGTTCATGGAAATTTTTCTCGTCAAAATTTTGACCAACTTGTAGGTTGGTCAAAATTTTGATGAATACACTCATCAAAAATTTTTTGTCTCTACTAACTTTGATTTGTCATTTTTGGTTGAAATTTTGACCAAATATTGGTTGAAAAATGTCAAGAAATGGTTAAAATTTTGACCAATACTTGGTAAAAAACTTTCAAGAATTGGTGAAATTTCCACCAATGTTTGGTAAAAAACATTCAAGAATTCTGCCCATGGATTGCATGGATTCTCTCTTAGATCATCTTCTTGGACTAGCACAATTTCAAAAGAGGCTTGGCAATGGTTGCCATTGTATAGTGCATCTATTCAGTGATTTTGAAGTTGATCTAATGGTGTGCCCTTATTTAGCATTAGGTGGCTACTTGGCACTCTAGACATTTGGTATGAACCTATCATGGCTAATGGGAGATTTGATAATAAAAAAAGCTCCTAGCGACCTTCCAGTAGAATCAGTGTTGGTGTTCAAGAAAGAAACATTTTCTAGATTTTAAATATTTGCATTGGGATCCTTTCTATTGGAGATCATGAAGCATCTTGATTGCTATGCAAGGGCTCCCCAAAGTCATCTTTATGCAACTTCATTAGCACAATTTGTGGAATGGTTTGATAGCCATTGTCATTATGGTTGCCTAGAAAGCAATTTAAAGGGTAAGCCATCACCTAGCAATTATGTTGCTTATCATGAGTGATGAGGGAGCCATTTCCAAGAATGAGAAAAGGATGAATGCAATACCTAATTCCAAATAAAATTAATGAAACACCATTCTTAGGCAGGATACCTATCACTGAGAGGGTCAACTTGTACAATTTTAGGAGAAAGGAAAAAGTATACCCACTAGAACCTTTCTCAAGGTGTTTGGACAACCATAACAGAATGATTGAGCCCAACATTTTACAAGGGTGGTAAAATCCAACCCAAAAATATATTTCTCACTATAGTGATCTTATGAGCATGCTCAAATAGGAATTGATAGAATATTAGTAAGCCATTCATATTCATCTTGAGATAAAAAGGTCAAGAAAAATGACAAGACAAGTAGTTTTACTATGAGACATGGAAATACTAATAGTATATGCTAAAACTAAAATATGTTGAATTTTCTCATTGTAAAATATTGATGACTCAAGTCTTCGGCATTTAACCAAAAATGAAATACATAAACAAGTGTGATCAAGGGAATGCAAATAACATAGTTAAGAAATTGGACACTGCACACTAAAATTTGGAATTTGTTGCAAAATTTTGTAGATTCTAAAGACAAAGGATACAATCCAACTCAAACAACATATTTTGTTTCATTTCTTTTGTTTCTATTATAGAAATATCATCTGCAGTATCTCAAATATCACAGAGTTGATTAAAAGAGAAATTGCAAACCTTGTGCAACTTCTTTCTATGCCCTCTTGATTCTAGTGAGAAATGCCTTACCATAAAAAAGAGCCTACAGAAATAGCATTGATGCTTGAAATATGAAAGGAAATATAGCAATTCTAAATCATATTAATCAAGCCACAAGTTTAAATAGCAAAAACTAAATGCAGATAGATGTTGCTATATTGCATTACCTTCCTCCATAAATAAACAAATCAATCATAGCAAACAATGACATAGCTACAAGAACCATGTGTATCTAAGTTAGAAAAAACCCTCCTATAATATAAGATTCTTTGTAGTGATTTCAAATACAATTTGATACTTTCAACAACTATAGAGATAGAATTTAGCATGTATCATGAATAATTATCACTTTCTTTTAATGTAATAGAATGCTAAACATTTCATTACAAAGTAAAAGAAATGAACCTACAAAGAAAAGCTTTCCAATTGCCTCAGAAATGTCGTTATCATCTATCCCTATGTATATCCAAATGCAAACCTAATGTCAAAAAGAAGATGCATCAAATGTCGCAGCAAAGAAATAAACATTCTAATAAACAATTTTCTAAAAAATCATCATATTGTTCAAACTTTATTTATACATTTTAAGAGTGCCTCTTGAAAAGGAAAATTTGAAATTAAGTACATACTTGTACAAAATAGACAATACCATTGACTATTGCATAGGTAGGCCAAAGTATATCAGTAGAAAAGCTTCTTGCCTATAACAAAAGATCCAATTCTGGTGCCATTGCATTTAGTATTTAAATTTCAATAGGATACTAAATATACATAAGTACTACAATAAAAATATAATTTGATTGCATACCTAATAATATATCTCTTCCCAGAACAAAACAAGCAATGTGTATATAGAAAAAAAAAAAGATTGAGAACATCTAACATCATTTCTATTAAAACCTGCAATCATTTAGAAGCAAACAAGATTCATGAAAGTGTGTTAGAAAGACATGAGTGTAAACAAGAATAATAAAGTAGAATTAAGAATGTTATAATAAAGACAAATCATCAAGATACAACTCTTATACCAATAATATTTTGAAGCTTGCATGATTTTGAGACTCAATGTTCATATTACTCTAGTACAGTTGGTTCTCTCCATGTGAAGAGCACAAAATATGAGATAAAATCATTTAGTAGCTATTCAAATATCCTAATTTTACATAATCATTTATAATATTATTTAATTTACATAGTTTTTGGTTATTTAATTTCAAATTTGCTCCAAGCCCTATGGAATACTACAATTAAAAAGGAGTCAAAAGACCTAATGATATAAGAAAATGAGGACTATCAACTTCAAAAAATATTTATATTTCTAAAGCTTAAGAAAGTATAACATCTAAACTTGGGAATAGTATTTGATTATATCCTCTCATGAAGTCATAGAAGAAACATCAGTCATTCAGAAGAAATTATTGAGGAAACCAACATATTTCTTCCCCACATGTTGTTGGAATACACTAACCACTGAGATGGGGGGTTGTAAATCAGTGGCCTATAAAGACAAGGCTTCCTTTATGTAAAAAAAATAGACTTACCAAGTATTAAAATAATATACTAAATCAGCATAAAACATGTACCAATCTGCAAAACAATAGAAACATATGCACACCATGACACATGAATTTATGAGTGGAAAAACCTTTACACTAGAAAATAACACTCTAAAAATACCTTAAATAAGCTTCACTAGAATCTTGTTGATTACATTCTTAATGCCTCACTACCCACTAGTAATAGCTTTTCAAGGCACCAACTCTAGGAGCACCAATCCCTTCCAAGTACAAGCACCAACTCTATACATGTTAAAAAAATTATGTACAGAGAATCACTCTATTTCACTTCATAATATTAACTTCACTACTCTTTGTCTGTAACAATCTGAGCATGTATAATCTTCTTATATCCTCAATGATTACAAGGAAAAAATTATTGTACCTTATCTTTCTATTATATCAAATTACACTCTAGCAAAGTATCTCAATCAAAACCAATGGAACTCTCATAAACTCATTACTATTGTAACAGCAAATACATGATATGAATATCTAATGAATTAAAACATTTACTCACTAGAAATTTTATCATATTTGTAGGAGAACTATTACACATCCAATGCACATTCCAACCTCTTTCAAAAAAAGTTCCTCATGTTTCAATCTTTATTAGGTAGTTGAAACAATCAATTATTTCACAAAACTAAACCATTAGCATTTGAAAACTAAACTGTCTATTTTTTGTCTCAATAACTAGTCATTATTATTTAAAACTTGAACCTCATACCCACACATATAAAAAAGTGAATATCAACCTTTTTCATTACAATAATGTTTAATGTTATTGAAATACACTAATATGTTGTTAAAAGTAATCAGTAAAGCTCTTACTGTTGAAATTTATCCTTTGTTACAGGGTCCTATCACCATGGTAACAAGATGCAAAAACTTATGTTGCAAATCTTTGATTTAAAAACCTTGACTTGTCTATAGAAAAGCCTCACTAAGGATCCCACATAACAATCCCAACCAGATCTAAACTCATCTTATTTCACAAAAGGTTATATCTTGTATTGATACACACAACACATCTTAGTTGTTTTGTTTCAAGGTAAAAAGAAATTGGTTATCTCCTAAACTATAAAGTATCTGACTAGACAAATGATAAAGTTCTAATGTTCAAATCTCACTTTTTGCAATCTTGATGAGAATGTTATTATGTCACAACTTTATCACATGCCAATAGCTTGACAAAAATGACAAACACAAGCCAACATGGGTTATAGACCATTGCGTTTGTTGCAAGCCCATAGTATTTACAGTGTTATTTGTATTGTGATGTGATCAAAGCATTGGTTTGGTCATGCAATTATATTGTCAAAGAAGGGTCCACAAAAGAGTGTAACATGCAATTATATTGTGAGGTCTTATAATATGCTCATTATCACAATCCATGGCTCCAAAGAAAAGTAGGAAATGTAGAGAGCGAAACCATAAATAAGAGAAGGCTTGAAGCTAACTACATAAAGCTAGAAATTAGACTCAGGCAGATTTCTTTGTCAGTTCTAGATTTGTCGCCCTTTGTCAAAACAAAATCAGATTTCAACCTCTACACTTAAGAGACTCCAGATCTATAAAGATTATTTTGGAAAAAGATGCATGCAAAATGAAAAAGATAACCATCTAAGTCTACAAGATAGCACATCCTAGTTAAAATTAGGTGGAATGACAATATAATAAACAAATTTGACAAAAATCAATCTGCATTTCAGATACAAGCTTAAACACTCATCTTGATGGTTAGGGATGAGGAAGCTTTCACAATTGGATTTCTCTAAAATCTATAGCATTTAATTCTAGTATAAACCTAATTTTATTAAACTTGTTATTTACCCCTCAATTCTTATCACCATTACTTCAAATTGCAAATTACTTCATCTATGAACTTGTCTTGTACTTAAGGTATTCCTTTTGTAATCCCCTAATTTGGTAAATAGCACACATGAAAAAATTAAATAGTCATGAATTCTACTTTTACAAGGTCCATATATTTATATGTAGTTATGAGCCAAATATGGATTCATATTTCAATTTTTTAATAGATCTATTCTATAATTTGATATTACCCTATACCATGTTTTTGTTCTTTCAATCATGCTAATTATATGCATGCAAATTGAAGAGATTCTTTTAAGAATTGATATCTTGTCTCTTTGGTGTTATACAATGATTAAACAAAGGTATGGTGTATGGAGTCTTCTTTGGTGGTCTGACCATTGTAGCTTAGATTATATGAGCTCCTATTATTTGAGTGAAAGTTCACTTATGTACCTTTCCTGGACATGGAATAAAATCTTATCCTGAGCTAGATGAGAAAGAGCTAACACATGATCTAATAATGAATTATATTAAAGAATAAGATGATGTTGACATGAGCAGTAACAAATCAAAGATTGATGATCATCCTCTTCCCAAGAAAAGATTGAAAAAACCTAGAAGTAGTGTTCGACTAGATGTTAACATAAGAGTGTCCATTGTGTATGGCTTTGTGTAGGAGGCATCCATCGATACCACTGTGAGATTGTGTGATGCAACCTTGAAAAAGAGGTGATTATTGACTGCAATATTGACAATATGAAGAAGATATGTTTTGCCATGTTGTATAGTGAACCTTGTTGCTCCTACATACATCAAATTTCATTTCTCACTATGTTCATTTTGTTTAAGTTAGAAATGGACAAATTGTTCAGAATTAATTGTTTTTGATCTATCAAGCTATACCCAATTGAATTCAAAGCCTTTTCTAACAAAAAGAACATGGGTACCTGACATTGAGCATGAATAGAGGTCTCATGGTTGTCCATTTATAGTGAAAACATCTAAAATATTGGGTGCACCTCCAATTTCATTTGCTTTAGCTTCAACTTCAATGGCATCATTGGTCCACCACTCTCCTATTCATTTATGCAAATGTAAAGTTATAGGAGTGGGTAGCAATATAATAAACACTCAAATTAATAAGGTTTTCATAATTCATATTTTCTATGGAAAGAAATGTTTTTGGATTTTAATATCCACATTTTAGATCACATTTTATGATCCATCATAATTACAATAAATCATGATCCACATTTTGAACAATAGTTCACATGGTCCTACACTTTTTTGGACACTTTCTTTCCCACACCAACAAGCACTTGCAATGTTTCTATTTGTTTAGTTACTATGAAACAACTTGCATCTATCATGGCCCTATAAGTTATTTTTTTGTACTCCACCCTTTAGATGTAGAAAAAATATATGGATTCATATTTTAATATATATGCATTCAACTCACATAGTAACTTGTCGTAGAGAATATAGTTAGCAAAACTTGTGAAGTGAGAAAGTGAGCTTTCTCCACTGATGCATTAGTATCAACCACAAAAAGATACAAAGTATTGTTAGTAACATGTATAGGAATATATATGACTAAATAGTATGCTATTAATTAGAAATAACTTATCTAGATGCATTAATGTTAGTCAAATGAGTTGTGAAGGATGTATCCCATAATAACACTTTCCTTTTAATGGCTATCTAGTGTATTTGATGTTATAGTGTCTGGAGTTATCTTTTTTTGAGTGTCTCTTCATTTCATTTGTAAATTTGAAAGGTCATTCTTTGTTGTAACTGCCTAACCCTTCATTATGAAGATGATGAAGGGTCAAGACAAGCATATATATGTCTTGATGGTATTCACATTGGTAGCTGATTATTGTTTTCAATTAAGTCTAGCATTTGGTAATATTGTAAATCAGTTGTTATGATCCTTCATTAATAGAAGTTATTTTTTGGGTGTAGGTGGATTTATCCTCAAAGTTGGAGGGATTTCCCAGGGTAATCCTGTGTCTAGTGTTTTTAAGTTCTCTACTCTCTATTTTGTTCAATTTTTTGTATATTTTTGGTTCAAAATGTAATAGGATACCTTCAACTATGTACTTTTAGTACTATTTTTTTAATTGATCCACATTTCAATTTTTTATTGTTGGTTTGTTTAATCATTCCCATTGGTTGACTTGGAAACATTGCCATTCCATTGCACATGTATGGCAATCTTGTGCATCAATGCACTACAATTTGACTCCTTTTTTTTCACATTTCCACTCATTTTGGCCTCTGTATCTTAACAATAGTTCACCTGGTCTTGCACTTTTTTGGACACTTTTTTTTCACACACTAACAAGCATGTGCAGAGTTCTATATTGTCTTAGTTACTATGATACAACTTGTATTGATCATCGCCTAATAAGTAATCTTTATTTTTTGTGCTCCACCCTATGGATGTAGAATAATATATGGATTCATACATTAACATGTATGCATTTAAATTTTACAATAAATTGTCTTATTTTATATTAAGAGATTATAGTAAGCACAACTTGTAAAGTGAGAAAGTTAACTGTGTTCACTGATGCAACAATATCAATCACAAAAGATACAGAGTATTATTAATAACATGTTTAGGAATATATATGATTATAGTGGTATGTTATTCATCATAAAATCATTTATCTCAATGCACTTATGTTAGTATCTTAGAGTTGTGAATGGTGTAGACTAGCATGACACTTTCTATTAAAAGCTTATCTAGTGTGTTTGATGAGTTCCCTATCTTGTAGCTTTGTAATATAAAAGACCACATATAATCAATTCTCATAATGTATGCTAGTATTTTTTGTAAATATGGCATGACTATTGTTTTGAAAAAAAATGTGTAAAGCTAATTATAATATTTCAACTCCATCATTAATCATTGTAAACATTTCTAACTTAATTAGGAGGTAGCTTGCTACATTTGCTGCTAACCAGGGTGTCTACTATAAATAGTAAGGTTGGCCCTTTTCAACACACTTACTACAAATGATAAGTATATTAAAATGATGCCAAAACACCCTACATAACAATATGTCAATAAATGCCAAGGAATTAGGGATGAAAACTATCAATTGTGAAACTAGATATCTCTAAAATAGGGCCCTCTAAACATCATTATTAGCATACAAGAACCTAGTGATAGGATAAACCACTAAAAACTGATGCTCACAAAAATTGGGCTATTACAATAAACTCCCAAGCTTCTCCAAGATCTCAAATTTCATTAGATCTCTTCTTAAGCTTTAAATCTCTCTCATCTATTCCCCAAATAGAATAATCAAATAACACAGTGAGTCCCCTTTATGTGTGGAAGAAATTTCAACTCAACAATAAACTAGATTTAACCCAACCTTGACCCAAAGATCAACTCAAAATCCCATTTAATATAAATAAAATCTAGAAGGGCTAAGAAGGATCTAAAAAGAATACCAAGATGCTTGAAGTATGTTTTACTTCCCTAAAATAAATCTTAAATTCTATTTTAAGAACCCAAATATCAAATATATTCCCTAAAGGGTCATATATTTGAAATTCATTTAAAATGAACTAAATGTAAAAGCACTTTCATTATGATATTCTCCAAGAAGTATGGAAATCAATCAAAACACAGGGGGAAGAAAAAAGAGTTATAACAATTCAATTTTACACACAAAAGCAAAGGGTATCCTAGAAGACCATTTAGACTAAACAAATTGGTCAGCACATGGAAATAAATCTAGAAATTCCATTAGTACATTTGAGATGATTAAGTAATATTCATGATGTTCTTTACATGTCTTTCATTTACTATTAAATAATATTTCACAATGAAATTGTGGATTTGGGGATTGCCTAAATCCTGATAAGAAATAAAAAACAATTATGCATTCTCCAACCAGTTGTTCCTCCATTCCATCTACCACTTCTCCATTTTCAGCTACTTGTACAAGTCTTGTTGCCTCTTTCTTTCAAAACATTTATCCAACTTTCCCAAATCAATTCTTTCACAATGCAGTGATAATTATACTTGATTTCAATCCAAACACTTTGGATATAGATGTCATGGTTTTATGAAGTGAATTGTGTGCTAGAAAAGCTATGAAAGAATGTTTGATGATGTGGAAGACATACTAATGGAAATTGTGCCAAATAGTACATTGAATGAGAAGACTCCAATCTTGGAAAAATTGATGCAACTATTGAAAAAATTAATGAACCTAATGTGGATACCAATTCTAAGCTAATGGAAAGAGATAAGAAGAAATTTGAACATAAAGTGTTGGAAATAATTGCAATATAGCAAGTGGGTTGTCTATCCAAGTTACCTAGTTAGAAACAATTGTATAAATAAGTATAAATCAAACAATCACTGCCTTCCAACACCACACAAATTTACATGAATTATGAATTCTGAAGGTTAATAGCTACTATTTATTATAGAACACCACACAAAGTTATATGAATACATATCAATAGACCCTTAAACATTGCTAATGACCAGATTAGGGAATATTTCTAATCCATCATGGTGACCATAGATTTGTAGACACAAGATAGCAAGCCTAATTCTAATCCTAATATTCCTTAGTATCATATAAGCTCTGGGAAAAATCAAAATGTTAAGATGCAACCATGATACATATTCTAAGCTTTTGAGGTGTACACAAAAAAGAAGGTACTGGTGGCCAAAGAATTACACACCTCTCTTGTTGCATGGTTGATGCACATTAGTGAGATACATATTCTCTCTTTATTAATGCATCATTTTTTCATAATAGTTCAACCCCTTGGAAATGCTTGTAATAAGGATTATTATTTAATCAGTACATAAATTTCAGGTTCATAATTGCCTTGATTCTGAGAATTACATTTCTAAAGACATTAGATTCCTATAGCCTATGATATCAAGTTGTTACAATATTTAGATACGAATGTATAAATATTTTCAAGATCAATATTTCATAACATTCTTTATCATCTATTAGCAGAATGTAGGGAATTTGACAAAAGAAATAAAATAATAAATAGTTATGTAGCTCTTACATTCTGATACATCATGAACTATAATCCAAAACATAAATGAGAAAAATGCATACATAGTCATATCTAGAAACTCTAATATATGACAACATAATTTTAACCCTAATCAATATAAATAGCAGGTTTCTATGTTATATAATTTTATTTTAGTTAATATTATTCTAAGCTTGTTTGTTGTTTTGAAAAGAGGATGGATTGCATAAGTCATCTTTGTCAAACAACTTCTGTGCTTTTTTCTTCACCACCAAATACTCCTACTTTAGTCACAACCTTCGAATATGCTAGTAAGGCAACCAAGCCAGCATTTAGAATCCCTCCTTTTTCTTGTTTTCTCATTTTTGAGTGACTTCTTCCCTTTTTTGTATCATGTCAAATAAACCTCTTTTACTTGCAATCATGAATCATGTATTAAAAACCTTATTGTACTCTACAATATGAAGATACTTACATAAGGAGCTTTGATATGTAATTCATGTACGTTATCATAGCAATGGACTAGAAATCTCTTTATATTTTGAAGCTTAGTCTTATAAGTATTCTTCTAATTTGTGGCTAAATCTCATGCCCAATACTTTTTTTTCCTTATTTTTTTCTCACAAGGCTATGAGGGTAGAATCAAAAGGGCAAGCTAGAGGGTAGAGAGGGTTTACAGGCTCATTCTAGATGACCATAGGAAAGATCTAGAAGAAGAATATGTCAAAGAAGAAGCCAAGGATTTTGTACACATTTTACTATCATCATTCACAAAATGCACTTTCAAACAAATGAAGCCCCAAAATATACTTTTACTACTCATCATTTGCAAACCTACATACTTTCAAACCATACAAAATACCATGTTCATCATTTAAAAACCTATATACTTTCAAGCCATACAAAATACTGTGAGCTCCTCGGATGCACGAATGAAGCCCCAATTTCGCTGCTACCACTCATACTTTTACTAATACAATGCGCAATAATATAATATACTTTTTTCTTTTTTTGTTATGATCTAAGTTGGTCAAAATATTGACCAACTTGGGAAAACGTAATTTCAACCAATGTAGTGATTTTTTTTAAAAAAGAGATGGAATCATTGCTTTGGTTGAAAATTTTGGTAGAATACCAAGTGCAAATGTACTAGTGGAGGATAAGGCAACTGTACTTGTGACTTGTATGAACAAGAATGATAAATAGATCATTGGTAGTGGGTGTTCACATCATATGACTAGAGACAAAAGTAAGTTCATACTGTTGAATTGTTATGATGGAAATAGTGTAAGATTTGGTAATGATGCACCATGTTTGATAAAAGGAAAAGATTCTATCAAACTCACAAATAAGAGTTTATGTGACAATGTTTACTATGTTGAAGGACTTAACCATAATTTGTTGAGTGTGTCACAGTTGAATAATTTGGGATCTAAGGTTGAGTTTGAAAACAAGATTGCTAAGATATATGACACTGATGTGAAATTGATTAGAAAGTATGATCAAACTAGAAGTAATATATTCTATCTTGAAATAGAGGATGCTACTTGTCTTGTTGTAAAATTTGATGATGTGTGTTTGTGGCACAAAAGGTTATGTCATGTCAATTTTGATAGCCTGGTTAGTATCAGTAAAATGAGAAAAGTTAGAGGTTTTCCTAAATTGAAGAAGCCTGATAATGTAATGTGCAAACAATGTTAGTTAGGAAAAATGAAAAAGTGTTAATACTAAAGATTGTTCATCCTAACTTGTGTGATCTAGTTGATGTGCAAAGCTAAAAAGGAGATAAGTACATTATGTTGCTTGTTGATTATTATTCTAGAATGATGATAGTTACGTTTTTGAAATAGAAATCTAATGCTTTCCAAATTTTTAAGTGGTACTTAGCAAGAGTTGAGAAGGGAACAAGTAAAAGCCTGAAGTGTTTGAGATCTGACAGAGGAGGAGAATTCACATCAAATGAGTTTGAGATGTTCTGTAATGATAGAGGAATCAAAAAACAAACATCTAAACCTAGAACCCCTCCACAAAATGGAATAGCTAAAAGAAGGAACGTATTTATAATGGACTATGCTAGAACACTCATGGAGAAGAATGTTGCTTTGAAATACTAGAGAGAAGTTTTAAGTAAGTTGTCTATACCTTGAATTGTATACAAGTCAAGAAAAGTACTCATTCAACACCTTTTGAACTATGGTATGGATACTCACCCAATGTAAAATATTTTAAGGTATTTGGAAGTAAATGTTACATTCTTTAAGACTTCAAGAATGGTAAACTTGATGCAAAAAGTGATGAAAGTATATTCCTAGGATACTCTACAAGAAGTAAATCTTATAAGTGTTAAAATACTAACACTAACAAAATTGTGGAAAGTGCAAATGTGAACTTTGATGAATATACAATGGTATATGAGACTGAAACTATGAAAGAATGAAAAGAATATAAATCATTTGTATACTTTTATGAAGGTATGCCTACTGAAAAAGATGTTGCAAATCAAGCTATAAATCAATAGCAAGTTTCAGTGACTATTGAGTCACACCCTATTAATGCCAAGTTCAATTTAGGAACTAAGCTACATTCAGATGCTAAGTTACAAAATAAAGTGGGAGCACATTTTAATTCTTGAGATTAGTGTACATGAAAGAGATGTTGAGCTTCTTGATAAACATGCACACAGTGATTCTAAAGCTGGAAAACACAATGAAGAAACTTGTGTTGAGCCAAGATTATCCAATGTCAAAATACATCATCATACGACTCAAATTAATGGAGATAAAGATGCTAGACCAATGACAAGAAATAGATTGAGAAATTATGCATGTTTTCTAAGAATGAAGGAACCCAAATCAATGAGAGATCCATTAAAAGATGTAGACTGGAGTAAAGCCATGGAAGAAGAAATTGAACAAATAGAGAAAAATAAAACATGGAGTCTAGTTCCTAAACAAGAAGACAAAAATGTGATTGGCACCAAATGGGTTTTTAGAAACAAGCTAGATGAAAATGGTGAAGTCGCAAGGAACAAAGCAATATTAGTTTGCAAGGGATATATGCACAAGAAGGAATTGACTATGGAAAGACATTTTCTCCTATTGCTTGATTGGAAGGAGTAAGAATTTCACTTGCTTATTCTACATACAAAGGTTTCAAAGTTTATTAGATGGGTGTTAAATATGTATTTCTGAATGGTATATTAGAGGAAAAAGTTTACATAGAATAGCCAAAAGGTTTTGTTGATGTTAAAAATTAGAACATGGTATGTAGATTACATAAAGCTCTATATGGTTTGAAACAAGCACCAAGAACATGGTATGAGAGACTTCATAATTATCTTGTGAAGATTGGATTCAAAAGGACTGATGATAACAACAATCTATATATGAAGATAGAGAAAGGTAAAGTTATTTTGTTATCTAAAATGTTTGTTGATGATATCATATTTGGAGGTCAAGATGCTTTATGTAAGGACTTTGCAAATTAGATGAAGCAAGACTTTGAATTGTCTATGTTTGCAAAGATCAAATTCCTTGTGGGTTTGCAAGTATATTAGATGAAATATGGTATATACATCACTCAGTTGAAGTATATCAAAGAAATATTGAAAACTTTTGGATTGGAGGATTCTAAACCAGTAAGTACACCTATAGTGATAGGACACAAGTTGTCAAAGAATGATGATTCAGTTGAGGTGAATCAAACATTATACAGGTCTATGATTGGTAAATTGCAATCTATAGTAAATAGCAAACCTAATATTGCATTATCTATAGGGATAGTTTTAATATTCTTTGCTAATCCTAGGGAGAATCACTTGATGGTTGTAAAGAGAATAATGAGATATCTAAAAGGAATAGAAAAGTTTGGTCTATAGTATAAGAAGAATTAGAAATTTGAATTAAGAGACTATACTAATGTTGATTAGGCTAGAAACATTGATGAAAGGAAGAGCACCAGTGGAGGAGAATTTTTCTTAGGCAAGAGGCTAGTTACATAGACTAGCAAGAAACTAAATTGCACTTCACAATGTACTACTGAAGCTAAATATGTTGTTGCTGTTGTAAATTGTACAAAAATTGTATGGATCGAATAGCTACTCAAAGGAATGAAGGAAGATATCACAAAAATTGTAACACTTTATTTTGATAATACAAGTGTTATCAATATATCAAAGAATTTAGTGATGCACATAAAGACTAAGCACATTGCAATCAAGTATCATTACTTGAAAGAGTTT
The DNA here is from genome assembly GCA_028749045.1 of Cupressus sempervirens. NCBI lineage: Eukaryota > Viridiplantae > Streptophyta > Pinopsida > Cupressales > Cupressaceae > Cupressus > Cupressus sempervirens. The sequence goes on along the minus strand of CM053793.1, from coordinate 429,082,896 downwards.
GTTCAAAATAAAGAGGTAAAGATGGAATATGGTAACACAAAGGAGCAAATTGCTCATATCTTCACAAAAGCATTACCTAAGGATGCTCATGAGTATCTAAGAGGTAAACTAAGGGTGATACTCCTATTAAAAGCTATCTAAGTAATAAGAGGAGTTCCCTGTATCAAACAAGCTAATGTTCTTATGTTACAAATTGGTATAGTGTATCTTACTTTAGGAACTATGTAAAGTAATCAAAGCAATAAAACTTCAAATTAGTTGCAAGCAAGGTGACAGAGGGAGACACTAAAGAAACTGAAAAGCCCATATCTGTCATGTTAAGATGAAAAGTCTTTGGCATTGTTTTCAAAGAGGAAGATATTCTGTTGATCAAGCCAATATTTATAATTATTGATGGAGAGTTCTATTGATCATAGGGAAATAAGATGGATCTTAGAGGGAGACAAGATGGATCTTAGAGGGAGATAATTGTTGATGTCAATTGCTGATCCAAGGAAAACACAAGAATGCTGAGGGAAATAGTAATATGAAAGAAAGAGGGAGAAATCCTAATCTACCTAATAAGAGGTAGTTATAAGAAAGATTTTTGTAACCTATTCAGAAGATGGAAGTTGTTGATAGAGGGAGAGATTTCAATACAAGGAATTACAATCTAGTTCATTTGGTTGATCAGTTTGGTTTTCCATCAATGCCAAAGAGGGAGATTGTTTAGAATAAATTGAAGAAGCTATTCAAAGAAGGAGATTGTTGAAAGAGAGAGATTGTTGAGAACATACAAGTATGATAAATATGCTTTAATCATTGTTTTGTCACTAATGTCAAAGATGCTATTTGTTGGTGAGACAATTGCTTCTAAGATTCAAGTACTATCACTTATTTGATTGATGTAAAGGATTTGATCAAAAGATGTAACAATAGCACCTAGAGGAAAGGCTGAAGAATTATGATTATGTAAAAGAGTACAAAAATCAGTTAAGATAGTGCTGACATGATGTATTGATAATCTACTTAAGGTTACAAAGACTAGTTACACTAAGAAAGTTTAGAAGAACAAGTTACACAAAGTTTGTTTTCCAAGCTTGATCGAGTGGATAGTAGATGCTGAGAAAAGTTAGTGCAAGCTGAGTAAAAAATTAGTTGGAGCCAAGTAAAAGTATATTCTAGTGTATGTCAAGCTAAATAGTGGATGCCAAGTAAAGTTTAATTGATGTTGAGCACCAATAAACTTTAGTTCATGCTAAGTAATTTCATAGAGGATGCCAAGCAATGCAGTATGTGTCGAGCATTAGAAGTAAGATAATGTCGAGCTATTGCATTATTTAAAAGATTGTGAATTTGATGGATCTAAGCTGACAAGTTTGTTTTCTTAGATTATGTGAACCAGGTGGAAGATAAGAGTGATGAGCTCAAAGCACAAAATTCAAGATAAATCATTTTTTTAAAAATTCAAAGAGGATTCTAGGAGAAGCTTCTAGAAGAGATATGGAATGTGGGGTAGATTCATTGTATCGTACCTAATCCATCCTAATCCTATATTGGACAATGGAGAATGAGTGGAAAAAGATCTTAATTTCCTATTTATAGGAAGGGTTGGTCATGAAGTAAGGTTGTCATATGCGAGAACCTAAGGAAGATAAGGAGTCAAGGATTTTACTTCAACAAGTGACCTAAGATAAGAGTTTGCAATGACATGTTAAGCAAGAAGGCTTGAGGATATGAATGCTTGAAGGGTGATCAAGCTATTAGAGCTGCAATGTATGAAGGCCAAGAAAAATGGAGGACTAAATAGTGATCTATTATCTACAAATGAAGTTATAAGTTGTTATAAAATCAAGCCTTATGGTTACTCTCTAACAATTGTATCAATCTAGGGTAAATTCTTTGGATTAAGGTTGACCTAATAGTCATTTGTAAGTCCTTTGACCAAGTTACATTCCAAGTGAATGGTCTAAAATCCTCTAACAAGGCTCCCTCCTAATAGGGTGATTGAAATCCTTTAACAAGGTCACATTTAACAATGTGTGTTGTAACCTTTAATAGGGTTTTCCTTTCATAGGACATCACTTCAAAAGAGTGAAAAAGAGTAGCATGTTATTGGTGGTTTTTTCCAAATTGGATTTTCACATAAATCATTGTATCAAGTATGTTGATGAATCTGTTATGTTTCATGTTTACATTTTTGCAAGTTAATTTGATAGTAACCTACAAGTTTTTAGTAATTGCATAATCTTATGGATGCATGCAATATGAATAATATTTTATGGATTATAACTAATTCAACCCCCAGTTATTCTAAAGTATTCCAACAAGTTGGATGGTTTGTAATGGTTCAAAATTATATAAATTTGGTACCCAAAACAAGAAATTTAAAGTTATAGGAGTTTAAAGAAGGATTTGGAATGGAAGAAAACTTATTTTATATGTTACATATATGAGTTCTCTTGTTATTATTCCCATAATATTTGTCTAATATTTTGATTGGCACAAAAATATTTAAAATTTTAAAGATCTATAACTTATATTTTTAGAAATTTATATGAGTTAGATTTTAATTGGTTGATTTTTATTAATATTGGAAGAAGTTATAGTCATTTTGGGGAAGACTAGTCAGTTTCTATCCTACAATGAGTAGTTTTAGAAAAAAACAATAAGTTGTATTTCCTTTCTTGGATTTAGCTATAAATTGGGTAAATTATTAGTAATTCATTTTTTCCTATCCCACCAAATAAATTGGCTTCATTATTTCACTTGTGAATTATATTAATAAATAATTAACAATTTAATTTTTTTCCCCTAATTTTAGAAATTGTTCTCAAAATTAAAAAATGCTTGCATTTATTTGAATGGTTTGAAAAAAGGTTATAAATGTCAACCATACCACTACATAAAATTTGTATCAGAGTACTAAAAGGTTTGGGAAAAAGATATTGTGCAGTTGTGTGTTTATCTTTTGATGGTTGAAGAGGGAACCTTGATTCGATAGAGTAGGCCAAGAGAGAAAAGATGATAAAGGTCTATGGAGGGGTATCAAAGACAAGAGGAAGCCAAGTAAAATAAACTTTCTTTAGAATGTATTTTTGTAGGAAATGGACACATGGTGATTTGAAGGGTATACATTAACAAAAGAAGAAGAATTTTTAAAAAAAGGAAAAGACAAGAGAAGATAGAAGGGTTGGAAGTAGAAGTAAAGGAGCGTACAAAGAAGTTGGAAGCAGTTCTTAAAATTGTAGAGTAGTGAGAACTTGATGATGCTAAAGTTAAAGATGTTGAAGTAATGCAAAATGGTGAAGAAGAGGAAGAACCTATTGTTGAAGAGGTTCAAGAAGTTTAAATAGATGTGAAAAATCATAATGAACTTAGGGAAGAACAAAGAAAAACAAGGATAGAAGAAACAAAAGAGGAAGAGTTGATTGAATCTAAAGAAAAAGATGAACCAATTGAAGACCCAATGAAGATTGAAATTTTTGATAATGATGCTAGTCATAATTTTGAATTTTTTAGAAATAAAGGATGATAATGAATAAGTAGTAGAGTGTGAACAAATCTATGATGAGAATGATGGTAGAAGGGAAAAGTTTCCAAGAAGATTTGAGAAGAAAGATGCAAATTTTGTGATTAATTTTGATACTAATCAATTAATTTTTTTCCATGAATTTTTTATTATGTTCAGTTTAATGTAGGAGGTCGAGAAATCTAATTGGAAGGGACTTAAATTTGTTCTTAATATGATCATATTCTTAAGGAAAAGGATTGAAATACCAAAAGTTAAGATGAAGAGGTATATTTGAAACTACATTTCCAAGGGACTTGGAAAACTTTCAAGGTCAGGAGTAAGGTACAAGAGTAACTATTAATTGAATGTCATATGGAGAATTTCATATTTATTATTTTCCTTAGTATAGCTTTAGTATTGTGTAAGGTCCTAAAGAATACTTGGAATCCAATTAAACCATTTGGTAAGGCCATTAAATCTATTAAAATCATAGTGACATATGAGGCCTTGAAAAAAGTCAAGTGTGGTAAAGCCACTCAAATTTGTAAAAATACAAGGGAACTAATATAATTTTAGTCTTAAAGTAATTTTTATCATATTTTAAAGGTTTAGGAAAATTTTGAGGTCATTTGAATAATAATTATAGAAGTTGTTCAAAAGTTGCCAAAATTTTAATGACAACTTTTTAAAAGTTTGTGAAAAGTTGTTAATGGGTAGTTGTTTAGAGGGAAAAGGGAGGCACTTTAATATGACTGCAGGTCTCCATATTTTTTTGGCCACTAAGCCATTCAAATATGTATGAAAGGAAAAGAGGGGAAATTCTAAATATTATTCCACTTCTAATCCAAATTGGATTTGATAGGACCCAAAGGAAGAAGGGTGCTAATGCTAAATTCAAATTATAAGGTGAATGAAATACAAGGATATGTACTCTTTGGCTCTTGATAGAATAGTGTGAATGTGAAATTGAACCAATTTCTTAAATAAAGTAAATCTAGATGCTACATGTATACAATTATCCCAATTAAGATATAAATCTTAGGTAAATATATGAAAGGAAATAAAATATGAAAGACTCACCCTAAAATGCCTAGAGGAAGAGGTATTTTAGCTCTGAAATTTACATTTTGAATTATTTTTAAATATTTATCTGAGAATCTCAAAATGAAATGACAAAAGGAACAAAACTAGAAATCTCCCTAGAAAAGGACACTAAAGTTCTAGCTTGACTTGGAAGGGCATATTTCCATCAGGTTGATGTTGTCCGATGACTTAAAAAATACTTCTAGAGAAAGCTCCCAAAAACTAGGTACCAGATTTGTAAGCTCTGATTGGTCTCCTGCAAATCAACATGAAAAATAATTGTTTTGTAGTTGGAGTTTAATGAGGGTTTTCCTTGGTCAAGCCTGAGGTTAAGGAATTAACTATAAATAAAATAGACTTTATAAGGGAAATTCTTGCATGTAGTTGATCTAAATAGTATCAAATAAGAGATACAATTATCTTCAAAGATGTAATTGACTTTGATATATGCTCTAGTATGTATGTGTAATAGCCTTGACTCAAAGAAACCATAAGGAAATCAAAGAATATAAAACCTCATGTATGGAAATGTATATGACATACTATGGATGATTAGTAGAAGAAATTGAATGTATTGGAATGATAGAGCTTCTCCTTAGAACCAAAATCCACTAGCATCTTGAAGGAAGAATCTTGATGCAAGAAGGAGATGCTTGGACTTGAATACTTGGAGATGCTTTCTTGAAGAACAATGCCTTAATTTCTAACTTGTCAAAACAAGATAAGTTGAGAATTGGATGAGATGATATGATATGAAAATGAATCCCTGAAGCCTCCTTTTATATAAGTTTTTGGGCTAGAAAATAACTAAGGCTAAGGAGAGAGTCAATTAAATTATATGGAAAACTCTAGGACTTTCAAGCTTTGAATCCCTTAACTACAAGGGACTAGGTCAACCTAGGTTGAGCTAGTCTAGTCTAGGTCAACTTGGGTCAACCTAGTGCAAGAGGATAGGATAGAAAGACCACAGAAATCTCTTTAAGGAGGCATAGGTAAAACTTAGAGATAATGAGATTACTAGGCTATATGGTCAAAAGGTTATCAAAACGACACCTAGAAGACCATGTTAGAAAGGTCAGAGATGACAAAATGGAAGAGGTGAGGAGAAAAAGAGACCAAGACCACACTAAGGAAGGCTAAAAGATCTCAAAATAAAGTGCATCCATTTGAAGCCAATACATTTAGCCCTCACTGTAGCTAGAGTATGAGACAAGTCATACTCTCAGTAAAGGAAGGAAAGAAAGACAATGTCACATAGAGCCCCAAACCTAGGATCGTAACTTCATTCCCATGCATAAGAGAACAAAAACAAAGATAAACAAAGATAAAGAAAAAAAAGGAAAACAAAGCCCAAAAGACCCAAAAAATTTGAGTACCAAAGCCCAAATCAACTAGTGAAAGAGACCTTAGGTAAAGAAATGTTTCACTTACTAGTATCATATTTGGAAGGCTATTAAAAAACATAAGAGATCATATAAGAAATGAAAAATCACCACAAATTATTTCATCCTTCATGATTCCATCCCACCAACATCATAATGTGAGTGTGTGTGTGTGTGTGTGTGTGTGTGTGTGTGTGTGTGTGTGTGTGTGTGTGTGTGTGTGTGAGAGAGAGAGAGAGAGAGAGAGATTATCTAGCCTTGTAGGGTTTGTGTCCCATACCGTGAATCACAATGAGGAAGGATTGAATGGTCTAGTACATTTTTGTTCCTGATAGTCAATCCTAAAAACAAAAAATAAAAACCAAGATCAAATGGTCTAAGCAAGTTTATTTTCTCAATAATCAATCTCATGCACCTTTTGATGGCTTATGCATGCATATGTATGTATGTATGTATCCACCCATAGAATATTTTTTTGGTATCACCACAAAGTCTAAAAATGTGTGTGTTAGCCTAGGAGAGATTTAGATAAAATAAGAAAGTAAAAAGGTGTGTTTCCTCAAGATGGAGAATTATCACTAATACCTATAGAGGATTTAGAAAATGTACATGAGTTACCCATATGTATGAGATTTGGCATATGTGATCATGTGTGCAAAAGAGACAAGAAGCCACAATGCATATATTTGAGGGTGACCTAGAAATATACCTAGTGTGCAAGGCTAAAGAACTCCAAGTCATGCTTAGAATCCATGTTTGTGCTTCATGAAAACTATGTACAAAGGGGGCATACATATTCCCCCTTCTTAGGATGACTATGTATCCATAGATATCATGAAGAAGATAATAAAGGATAGCTACTTCCATCAACAAAGAGTATCCTTTATCAAAAATGTATACCATAAACTTAGCAAAGGGCATGAACTATGATAAGCTAAGGAAATAGATAAATTATGAAAGGTTATATCACAAATGAGAAGAGACCTTTGAAAGAAAGAGATTTTTTATACAAGACATCTAACTTCAAGAGGATTGTCATGAACAAAGATATAACTTAGAACAATGATACATCTATTTAGTCCCCTGAATATATGTGGAATAGGGATCCATGGAAGAAGAATGATAAACTTCAAAGCACATAGTAAGGGTAAATGCTAAATATGAACATGGGTTTACAAATAAAGAAGAGGTTTGATCAAGGACATGCACCTCTTGTATACAAGAGAGAAACATGATCAAGACACCATTCCTTATAAGAAAAGAATGTAACATAATAAACAAATGCAACTATTCTAAGGAAAGTCAATCCTTAGGTAAATAGATAAAGGAATATATAAAAGGCCTTTCTGCCCAAACATGATACAATAAAGAAAGTCTATGATAAGATTAGGCCACAATATCTCACGAAATATTAAAGATGTAGGCGATAACCAATAGTTATACACAAACCAACAAGAAATGTTATAGAATGATGTCATACCATAGAAGCACATATCAAAGAAAACATCAGAGGATAACCTACTCTAAACATCTTAATACAATAAGAGAAGATATCACTTATGATGTCAACTATAGATGATTACTACATGAGAAACATTAGAGTTTATGATATCGAAAGAAATTTGTTAGGCAAAAGACACATGTCCTCTATGTAACAAAATATTTTCATACCTAAAGATATAAATGTACTATAAAATTATACTATCTATAGAGAATTAAGTGAAAAGATAGAGGAGAAGCATGATATACCTATAAGAAAAGATAACATGAAGAAAGAAGGAAGATGCCAACATCCATTAATGTGAGATCCTTATAACATTCACGAAACATATTAAATAATACACACTTAAAAAGGATAAAAAGGCAAAGAGATGGCATAAGAGGCTATATTGATACTAAATATACACTTAAGAAATGATATCTATACATCAAATAACCAAAATAGAAACATGAGACAATAAAGAAAGTCTATGATAAGATTAGGCCACAATATCTCACGAAATATTAAAGATGTAGGCGATAACCAATAGTTATACACAAACCAACAAGAAATGTTATAGAATGATGTCATACCATAGAAGCAAATATCAAAGAAAACATCAGAGGATAACCTACTCTAAACATCTTAATACAATAAGAGAAGATATCACTTATGATGTCAACTATAGATGATTACCACATGAGAAACATTAGAGTTTAAGATATCGAAAGAAATTTGTTAGGCAAAAGACACATGTCCTCTATGTAACAAAATATTTTCATACCTAAAGATATAAATGTACTATAAAATTATACTATCTATAGAGAATTAAGTGAAAAGATAGAGGAGAAGCATGATATACCTATAAGAAAAGATAACATGAAGAAAGAAGGAAGATGCCAACATCCATTAATGTGAGATCCTTATAACATTCACGAAACATATTAAATAATACACACTTAAAAAGGATAAAAAGGCAAAGAGATGGCATAAGAGGCTATATTGATACTAAATATACACTTAAGAAATGATATCTATACATAAAATAACCAAAATAGATACCAAGAAAGGTGTAAATGCTCCAAAATGGTTTGATTCTACTATTTCGTCACATTTTCATATTAACAAATCCCATTTTCTCATTTTACTAATTCTAATCTTTTGGCCAACTTGATCATCATTCAAGCATATTTATACATGTTATTCATCATTCACCCTCACTTTTCAAATCAAATATAGATCATTTTAAAATCAACTCCTATTTTATCTTAACTTTTTAGAACCGACTCTAAATCATTTCAGCATCATCAAAATCTCATCTGATTAACTCTAAACCATTTCAATGTCATTAGAATCCCTTCTAACCAACCCTAAACCATTCTAAGTTGACCCTAATCAATCTAAAACATGTCAAACATCCATAATCAACCATCATTTATCTAGTCATAGGCATTGTCATATCCCTTAGTACCTTGTCAGTCTATCAGATCTGACCTTAGCACCACATGTCCCTCAACACTAGGTTAACTTATTATTTTTATCATTCAATCATCAACATTATCTAGTCCCCCAATGTGAAATCATGGCCATTTTAAATCAATTTAATAATATTGACAATGTTTGTTGATGTTATTATGATCAATCTTATAAATTAACTTTGATCTTGTGGTATTTACAATGTCAATTAAATGTCACATGTCCTTAATCCATGTCATATTTCCTTGGCATATCATCAACCTAATCATCCAATCAATTTGATTATAGATTTTATCTACCCACCATTATCCTAGTCGATCTACATAATCAACTTAATTCATTGAAAGGGTGATCCAACATTTATTTCATCAAGTTAGCCATGGTTGTTCCTTATCTAGGGTCTCAAATATACCTATACACTTGATATTCATTATTGCAAGCACACAAAGATTACAAAGGAGACTAAGTGCTCACATTTTTGTGTGATGTCACTATAGATGAACTCACTATTAAAGCTTTGATTGAAATTGTTATAATAGCATTGTGATCATTATTATTTTTACTTAATATGGAAAAATATTTTGGTTGGTATCATTCATTCTAAGAAATTTTATTTTTTTGTAATTCTGGTAATCTTAGATTTTTTTGCACTTAGTAATTATTATCTTTGTATTAGCATAATAGGGCTCATCAATTGATGAAGAGTGCTCCCCTTGATACCAAAAATCATAGCAAAAATAAAGAAACAATGGCAAATGCAAGAATAAAATATGGACTTCTTATTTGTGCCGCCAATGCAAAATTATAGAATTCACAAGTACAATATGCTAACCCACATGGGTGCCTTCATTATAGTAATCTACAAGACAAGCTGTGAACTATCACCCAGAGTTGTCCTAGACAATGTTTGGACCTTTCTTAAATAAGCAATTTTATGCCAACCCAAGAAGGTTCTAGACATTGAAACTTAATACCTAGGGCCAACATACTCTAACAATACATATAGAGTTGGCCAAATACATCTTTGACAATTATTTTAGATATTTTGAGTATCCTAACTTTGAAAGGCCATAACTCACAAACCGTTGCTCCTATTGGCTATTATAACAACTTTTTGGAAATGTCAGCTCCTAGTCTACATGCTTGAAATAGCACAAGCATCTTTTTGTTGAGTTTTTGGACCTCATCTGGGCACTCTAAGGCCTCCAACAATGAGCCTAAAGATTTTTCTACAAATTTTTTCATCAAAAATCTGCAATAACTTCTCTAATACTTAAGTTGAAGCAATGATATTTTTATGGTAAGCCTACAATTTTACAATGAATGAAGGTAGAAAATGAGAACATTCTCAGCTCATATGACAAACTTACTAAAAATAGCAAGTTCTCATAAATAGTAACCACCCTGCCTACTAGTCCTTATTAAAATAGAAAAGATTGAAATGCAAATATTTTTGGTTGATGCAAGATTTCTCCTACACCCAGGATGCTCTTACATCAGACATCTAGGGTAATTTTGAGAAGTGACCCCATCATGTCTCATATTTTTAGAGATAAACCAAGATGGTTAACCTCCTCCTTTGCTAGCCAAGATGAATCCTCAACTAGCTACCCTTTCCATTTGACCAAATATTCCTCATAAGTTCTATTCTTGGTAGTTTTTTCAACATGACTATCGAGTATCTCTTCAATCTCCTTTGTAGTTGAACTAGCTGCTAGAATACTCCACTGCATTTTTGCAACTTCATCTCCATCACCTCCTTCATAATACTCTATCAAATTTGAAATATTAAATACTGGTGAAATATTCAATTTAGTAGGCAACTCCACAGCATAGGCATTTCCAAAATCATGCCTTTTCACTATCTTGCACGATCCAAACTTCTTCATCTTTATCTTATTATATGTACCCACTAGAAAACTCTCCTTTCTTAAATGAACCATGACTTCATCTCTAATCCAAAATTCCTTATACTTCCTTTTCACATCTTTCTTGGCCTTATACTATGTTATCATTTTTATGATGTGCTTCTTCACCTCCTCATGGATGTTCTTCAAATGTTTAGCAAAATATTTAACTTTAGCACTACTTATCTCTCCTTTATCCAACTACCTCAATTCAAAAGCATTTCTTGGACTACTCCCATATACAATTTGGAATGGTGATTTACCAATACTCTTGTTGATAGAATTATTATATGCAAATTATTCCTATGGTAAAATCATATCCCATCCTTTTGGTTTATCTCCAACCAAACATCTAAACAAGTTTCCCAAACTATGATTCACAACTTGTGTTTATCCATCAGTTATGGATGATGTGATGAACTAAACTTCAAATTTGTCTTCAACTTCTTCCACAATGTACACCAAAAATACTCAACAAATTTGGTATCTTGATCTGAAACTATAGTCTTTGGTAGACCATGTAGTCTCACTACTTCTTTGAAAAACAACTCTACCACATGAACAACATCACTAGTCTTCTTGCAAGGAATAAAATGTGCCATCTTTTAAAACCTATCAACCACCACAAAAATAGAATCATGCCCATGTTGAGTCCTCAATAATCCAAGAAAAAAATCCATGCTAACATCCTCCCATGGCTTCTCTAGTATAGGTAATGGTTGATACAATCTTATATTCTACTTTGCTCCTTTCACCATCTGACATACTCCGCACCTCTGGACAAACTTCTTCACATCTTGTTGCAACTATGGCTAGTAATAATTTTTAGCAACCAAAGTTATTGTTTTATCTCTACCAAAATGTCCAACCAACCCTCCACTATGCTTCTCTTTGATGAGATTCTCTCTCATTGAACTTCTAGAAATGCACAACTAGATTACTTTAAACAACATACTATCCTAGATCATGAAATCCAACCACTTTATCCTATCAAATGTAAAAAAATTTGTACAAGCCTTCCATGCTTCACCAAAATTAGGATCATCTAGATACAAAGTAATGAGTTCCTTGAACCCAATCACCTCTATCTGCATTTATGTCAACACAAGTTGTCTTCTACTAAGAGCATTTGCAACTCTATTATAATTCCCACTCCTATGTTTCAAAATAAATGTATAAATCTACAAAAACTCAACCCACTTCAAATGCCTTTGGTTCAATTTTCCTTGACTATTCAAATATTCCAAAGCTTGATGATTAGTATACAAAACAACTCCTTAGGAAGATGATAGTGTCTACACTTCTTCAATTCTTGAACTATAGTATAAAATCCCTAATCATAAATAGAATATTTTCTTTTTGCATTATTAAACTTCTCACTAAAATAAGCAACATGTCTACCTTCTTGGCTCATAAAAGCTCCTATTATAGTACCACTAGCATCATAGTCTACTTGAAAAACCTTGTTAAAATTAGGAAGTGCTAAAATAGGATGCTCAGTAACTTTCTATTTCAACAAATTAAAACTCTTATCTACTCTTATAGTCCTCTTAAATTCTTTCCTATCCCCTCTCATTGTTTCATTCAAGGGTTCACAAATATTGCTAAAATCTATTATGAACTTTTTGTAAAAACTAGCCAATCCATGAAAAGATCTTACCTCTATTGCACTCCTTAGAGTAGTTCATTCAAGGATAGTCTTCACTTTCTTTGGGTCCATTTTCAAACCTTCTACTGAGACTAAAAATCCCAAGTACACCAACTCCTTTACAAAACTACACTTCTTCAGGTTTATTAGTAATTCTTCTTCCCTCAACTTATCAAACATCTTGCGAATATGGATCAAATGCTCCTCCAATGTCTTACTAAAGATCAAATATCATTTAGGTAAACAATGAAAAACTTACCTAGAAACTCCTTTAGTACCTCATTCATGAGCCGCATGAAAGTGCTCAGTGCATTGGTTAGCTCAAAAGGCATGACTAACCACTCATACAGTCCTTCTTTAGTCTTAAAAGTAGTCTTCCACTTATCACCTTCTCTAATACGAATCTAATGGTACCCACTCTTTAGATCTATCTTTGTGAAATACTCAGCTCCACTCAAATAGTCCATAATATCATCCATCTTTGGCAATGGAAATATGTACTTAATTGTGATCTTGTTGATAGCACAAGAATCTATGTACATCCTCCATTCTCTATTCTTCTTTGGTGATAATACTATGAGTACAAAACATGGACTCAAACTCTCTCAAATCAACCCATTCTGCAACAACTCATGAACTTTCCTGTTCAACTCTTCACTTTCTATTGATGTCATTATGTGTGTTTCCTTGTTTGAAAAATTGGCTCTTAGAACCAAATCCATCTGGTGACTGATATTCCTCATTGGGAGCAATCCATCAGGTACATTATCTAATACAATATTATAAAACTCTCCCAACATATCTACAACTTCTATAGGTACCTCCTCTATTTCTTCTTTACTATCTTTTGGAATTATAGAAAAACACACATGCATACACTTCATGTTAGTTTGTGGTGACTGATCAGGAAAGTACTTTACATACTTCATAAAGTACTATACATACGTATGGCCAACATATGGTCGACATATTGTAACCCTAAAATGGCATAAAATACTTTTATAAAAGGGCTTAGGGTTAGGTTTTTTTATTATGTTGTGATGCGAAATTGGTTCTTGTGGTGGTATTGAGCTATAAGGGATTAGAGATTATAATCAGGTTGTAATCACTAGATTGTAATGAGATCAGACTTGTTGTTTGGTGGACATAGCCCAAGAATTAGGTGAACCACGTTAAATCTTGGTGCCTTGTGTTCTTTTCTGTTTGATCTATTATTTTTTGTTATTGTTTATATTTGCATGTAATTTTTATTTATGTCCATGGTTTAATCCTAACAAGTGGTATCAGAGCCTAGTTGTTTTTTCAATTATCCTCTACAAGAAAGTCTCACGGTTGAGTGGGAGAAATGGCAGACGAGGATAAGTTGAGGGTTGATAGGTTTAATGGGCAGAACTTCCAGTTATGGAAGATGCAAATAGAAGACTATCTTTATTAGAAGGACTTATGGAAGCCGTTAGAAGGCAAAGCCAAAAATTAGGGATCTCTTTCAAATGATGAATGGGATCTTTTGGACAAAAAGGCACTCGAAAGCATTCAATTATGCCTGGCACTATCGGAGGCATTTAATATTACAAAAGTAAAGATGATAGAAGAGTTGATGAAAAACCAAGCAACACTATATGAGAAGTCCTCTGCTTCAAACAAGGTATTTCTCATGAAGTGTTTATTTAATATGAAAATGGCAGAAGGTGGATCTGTTGCAGATCATTTAAATGAGTTTAATACTATTACTAGTTAGTTATCTTCTGTGGGTATCAATTTTGATGAATAAATTAGGGCTCTCTTGATTTTGTGTTCTTTTCCTGAAAGCTAGAATGGCTTGGTAATGGTTATGAGTAATTTTGTTCCTGGATCTAGTACCCTAAAATGTGAAGATGTGATCGGTCTTGTTTTGAGTGAGGAAACTCGTAGGAAACCCTCAGGTGGATCTACATCAGAAAGTGCTTTGAATGCACAAAGCAGGGGCAAAATGACTGAGAGAGGAAATAACTCTAGAAATCATGAAAAATCAAGAGGAAAGTCAAATGGGAAGAGGTCTTAATCAAGATGATCGAACAACTGCTGGTATTGTGGGAAACTAGGTCATAAAAAGAAAGATTGTTGGAATTAAAAGAAAAATAAAGGAGATAAATTAGATAGAGACAAGGAGGTAAATGTGGTAAGTAACAAATGTGAAGAGGATTCTTTTCTTCTATCTTTAGAAAGTGTTGATGATTCATGGGTTTTGGATTCTAGTGTTTCATTTCATTCTACACCTCATAGAGGTTATTTCATTGATTATGTCCAAGGGGATTTTGGGTTTGTTTACTTGGGGGATAATGAACCCTGTTAGATTGTTGGAAAGGGAAAATTAAGATTAAGTTGCAAAATAGGAATCATTGGCTACTACATGAGGTAAGACATGTTTCAAGGCTGAGTAAGAATTTAATTTCGGTAGGGCAACTTGGTGATGAGGGTTGTGTAGTTATTTTTAATGATAAAAATTGGAAGGTTTCAAAAGGTTCCCTTGTAGTAGAAAAAGGTTTGAAAGTAGGCACCTTATATCTTTGTATAGGTCATATTGTTTCTTCCACTTTAATTGTTTCGGAGAAAAATGAATATTCAGGAACAATTGCTATAGTTGAGTAGGAAGAACAAATAGCTACTTTAGATTCTGATACGACACTATGGCACAATAAACTTGGGCACATGAGTGAGAAAGGTATGAAAGTACTTCATTCAAAGAAAGTTTTACCAGGTCTAAGATGTGTTAATATGGAGTTCTGTGAAAGTTGTGTATGGAAAATAAAAGTGAGTGAGTTTTGTAAAGACTGGGAAGGAAAACAAAAAGGAGAAATTAGAGCTTGTGCATATTGATGTATGGGGACCAGCTCAGGTATCTTCCCTTGGAGGCTCTCATTAGTATGTTACATTTATTGATGATGCAACAAGAAAGGTATGGGTTTATTTCCTTAGACATAAATCTGATGTATTTCAAACTTTTAAGAAATGGAAATGCTTGGTTGAAAATGAGACTGGTAAGAAATTAAAATGTCTTAGATCTGATAATTGTGGTGATTATTGCAATCATGAATTTGAAGATTATTGTTCCACTAATGGTATTTGTAGACAGAAAACTATTTCAAGGACTCCATAGGAAAATAGAGTGGTTGAACGCATGAATAGGACTATAATGGAATGTGCAAGGAGCATGAAGTTGCATTCTAGGTTGCCCTTACACATGTGGGTGGAGGCTATCAATATTATTGTATATTTGATTAATAGAGGTCCCTCTACTCCTTTGGGTTGTGGTATTCTATAGGAAGCATGGATTGGTAAGAAAGTGAGTTATTCTTTTCTCAAGACTTTCGATTGTGAAGCATTTTCTCACATAGATTTTGAAAATAGAACCAAGCTAGAAGCTAAGTCAAAGAAATGTGTATTTGTTAGATATGGCATTAATGAATCTGGTTATAGGCTTTCAGATTTTGAAAATCAAAAAATTGTAAGAAGCGGGGATGTCATATTCAATGAGAAAGTGTTGTACAAAGATCTATTGCAGCAACATGAGAAGAAAGAAGATGGATTATGTAGTGTTGGATGATACTCCAAAAGCGAATGTTCCAGCCATTCCTTATGATGTGTAACAATCGCAACAACAAATACCACACACATCAATGAATGTTAGATGGTCAACAAGGCAAATCAGATCTCCACAAAGATTTTCTCCCTCTTTGTATTCTATTTTACTAAAGATGCTAGTGAACTTGAAAGTTATGATAAAGTTGTGCAGGTGGATACTAAGATTTAGTGGGAGTCTACAATGAAAGAAGAAATGGACTCTTTGCTAAAGAATAAGACATGGGATTTATGCAAGTTGCCTAAACATAAAAGAGCTTTATAGAATAAGTGAGATTACAGATTGAAAGAAGAGGAAGGAGGTAAGAAAAGATTTAAAGCCAGGTTAGTTGTCAAAGGATTTACACAAAAAAAAGAATTGATTTTGATGAGATATTTTATCCTATTGTTAAAATGACTTCTATCCATATTGTTTTAAGTATTGTGGCTATTGAAGATTTGCATTTAGAGTAGCTGTATGTTAAAATAGCCTTCCTTCATGGTGATTCGGATGAAGAGATATATATGGCTCAACCATAGGGATTTGCAGTCAAAGGTAAGGAGAACTTAGTGTGCAAATTGAAGAAAAGTTTATATGGCTTGAAGTCAGCACCTCAACAATGGGATCTAAAATTTAACAATTTTATGCATGAGCATGATTATAGTAGGTGTCATTTAGATAATTGTGTCTACTTTAAAAGGTTGGATGATAATAGCTACACTATTTTATGTTTATATGTTGATGATATGCTTGTAGCTGGGTCTAACATGGATCACATTACGGGGCTGAAAAGCCAATTATCACATGCATTTGCTATGAAAGATTTGGAGGCAGAAAAACAAATCCTTGGTATGAAGATTTATAGAGATAGGAAAAATAGAACATTGACACTATCGCAGACTGATTATGTTGAGAAGGTGTTGCAATGTTTCTCTAAGGAGAATGCTAAAGCTGTCAGCACAACCTTACTTGCTCATTTGAAGTTGACTAAGGAGATGTGTCCTAAGACACAGGAAGAGGAGGATAAGATGTCCAAGGTACCCTATGCTTCAACTATAGGAAGCTTGATGTATGCTATGGTATGTACTAGGCTAGATATTGCACATGCAATGGGAGTTGTTAGCAAGTATATGAGTCATCTAGGAATTGAGCATTGGAATGCAATCAAATGGATTCTCAAATATTTGAGAGGCACATCCAATAAGTGTTTACACTTTGGGGGCTCTACTATTGATTTACAGGGCTATGTTGACTCAGATTTGGTAGGGGATATTGATACCAGGCGGAGTACTACAGGTTACATCTTTACTATTGGTGAGGTAGCTATGAGTTGGGTTTCTAGGTTATAGAAGATTAATGCTCTATCCACTATAGAGGTAGAGTATGTTTTTTCTATAGAGGCAACCAAGGAGATGATATGGATTTAGTTCTTCTTTGAAGAATTGGGACATCCTCAGAAGGATAATTATTTGTTCACAAATAGTCAGAGTGCCATTCATCTTGCAAAGAATTCAGCTTTACATTCAAAGACCAAACACATACAGTTGTGGTACCATTTCATTCGGTCAATTTTGGAAGATGGACAGTTAAAGCTAGAGAAGATACATACAAATGAAAATCCAACAAATATGTTGACAAAGGTAGTAACAAGAGAGAAGCTGAATTCATCTTCAACTTTGATTGGTCTTCTAGATTGAACATGAAAACATAGAATAGTAGAGTCTAGGGTGGTTTGATCCAATGGGAGCCCCCTGTGGTAGCGATATTGCTACAGGATCAGTCTCCAAGTGGGAGATTGTTGTTTAGTGTGGAGCCTGATCAGTCCCCAAGTGGAAGATTGTTAGTTTTTGGTGACTAATTAAGAAAGTACTATACATACTTCATAAATTCTTTAGGGTGGTCGATGTGTGGCTAACATTATGGCTGACATATGGTCGACATGTTGTAACCTTAAAATGGCATAAAATACTTGTATAAAAGGGCTTAGGGTTAGGTTTTATTATTATTTTGTGATGTGAAATTGGTTCTTATAGTAGTATTGAGCTATAAGGGATTACAAATTGTAATCAGGTTGTAATCACTGGATTGTAATAAGATCAGACTTGTTGTTTGGTGGATGTAGCCCAGGGATTGGGTGAACCATGTTAAATCTTGGTGCCTTATGTTCTTTTCTATGTGATCTATTTTTTTTTTTTATTGGTTATATTTGCATGTAATTGTTATTTATGTCTGTGGTTTAATCCTAACACTTCATACCTTTGAGAAACTCTTTTCTATCAACAAAACATATTTTGGTAGCACTACATACCTTTTCTTCTTTATCTTTCAATGGTTTCAACTTATCTTTCACTCCATCCTTGGTCAGAGTGTATTTGTTCACCCATTGTGCACAACATGTCTATCAAACTGCCACAGCCTACTCAGCAATATATGACATATGTCCATAGGTATGATATCACATAGTTCCTCATCATGGTAGCTTCAAATCTTGAACTTCACAAAGGACTGCTCATTGTCCATGACCTTGTGGTCATCTTGCATCCAAGCAATATGGTATTGATGTGGGTGTTTCTTTCTCTTTAGCTTCAACTTGGTGACCATCATTTCTAACACCAGATTATCAATACTTCCACCATCAATTATCACATCACAACACCTATCTTCACATCTGTCCCTTGTGTGAAACAAGATCCTTGTTTGATCAGGTTCATTCTCACCACTCAACAAGACTCTTTTGTTCACTAGGACTTCTCCTCTTTTAGCATCTTTAGAATATGATGATATGGCATCTTCATCAACTTGTGCAACTCTGGCCTAGCCTTCTATCCTTCCTTGGCACTAGGAACATTCAAATGCTCTATGCCCTTCTTCTTTTTAGTCAAAACATTTCCCACAGAAGCCTCCTCTTCCAAATCCTTGTCCTCTGCCTCTTCCTCTTTGATCTCTATTCATCTAATCATGGAAATGATTAAAATTGTTTCCCCTTTGGTTTTGACTACTACTTCCAGCCACATCCTTATTCTTCTAATCATCATTACGGCCTCCATAAGATCATCTACCAAATCTTCCACCATGACCTCTTTCTCTATTCTTGTTGTCAAACTTCTTGCTCAATTTCTCCTCAACTTTTAGGGAAAATTGATATGCCTCCTTAATATTGTTCATTCAAACCAAACTTAGCTCATCCTAAATGCTTGGCCTTAACCTATAAAGATAATGGACCACATTCTCCTTATCATACTTTGCATGGCTGATTCTAATGAGAACTTGGTAGAACTCTTCGATATACTCTTAAACAGATTTTCTCACTTTCTTCAACCCTTGCATTTTCTTCAAAAGATCAAGCTCATAATCCATGGAAATGAATTGTTGCTTTAGTTTAGCTATCATTCATTCCCATGCATTTCCCTTTAGTTTTGCCTTCGCAAACTTGACCTAATCAATATCCTCAATATCTTCATACTCAAATTAATCCTCTAGTTCATTGATTCAATTGATCGGCTCCGCTGGGTTAAGATTTCTTGAAAATGTGGGAACTTCAAACTTAGGTTTTTTTCCAATATTGGAGATGGACCTAAAAAGCCTCTCTTCTTCTGGTTTTAGAATTGCCTATGCTTCACATTTTTTTCTACTTCATCCTCATCCTTAGTTTCATCTCTTACAAGAAGATTTATTCCTCTATGCATTTTTTCTTCCAATGCTTATATTTGTCTTTGGAGGGCTCAAAAACCCTCAGTTGTAACACCTACAACTCTTCCACCATGCTCTCTTTCTGGAGGCATTTTTGTGCTTCTACTGAAACCCTAGTGCAAACTACCTCACAATCGAAAATCTATCTACATGCTCAGCACAAACCTCAGTCCTAGTGCGAACTGCCTCACAATCAGTGATCTATCCACACACTCAAGAACTCTAGCTCTAATATCACTTGATGAAGGGTGCTCCCCTTAATACCATAAACCATAACAAAAATAAAGAAACAACAATGAATGTGAGAAAAAAATATGGACTTCTTGTTTGTGCCACTAATGTGGAATTACAGAATTCATAAATACAATATGCTAACCCACATGGGCACCTTCATTATACTAATTTGCAAGACAAGCTACGAACTATCACCCAGAATTGTCCTAGACAATGTTCAGGCCTTTCTTAAATAGGCACTTTTATACCACCCGAGAAGGTTCTAGACATTGAAACTTAATACCTAGGGCTGATAGACCCTAACAACACATATAGAGTCAACCAAATACATCTTTGACAATTATTTTAGATATTTTAGGTAGCCCAACTTTTAAAGGCCATAACTCATGAACTATTGCTCTAATTAGCTATTATAACCACTTTTCAAAAATTCCAGCTCATGGTCTATAGGCTTGGAATAGTGCAAATAGTAGCACTCTAAGGCCTCCAATGGTGAGCTTGAAGCTTTTTCTACAATTTTTTGTGTTGAAAATATACAATTAATTCTCTGATACTTAAGTTGAAGCAATGAGATTTTTATGGTACGCTTACAACTCTAAAATGAACCTTCATGTAGAAAATGAGAACATTTTGAGCTCATTTGACAAACTTGCTAAAAATAGCAAGTTCCCATAGATAGTAACCACCCTGTCTACTAGTCCTTATGAAAACAGAAAAGACTACAATGAAAATATTTTTGGGGGATGCAAGATTGCTCTTACACCCAGGATGCTCCTGCGTCATCAATGAAGGTTGGAGAATAATGAGGGGGTGTAAGTAAGGACATAAAGAGAGCCTCATAATGGGTTACAATCAAAACTAGGTGGTTATCAAGTGAAAATATTTTCTCACCAAGGCCCTACATCAAACTTTCATGCATCAAAGAAATATTCCATCAAGAAAGGGTTTCAAGGCTTTATCAAAATTTTAACTGAGATATTATAGTTGAATCATTCTTAAAGTATTTAAGAATAATCTTAAATTGTAATTCCCCACCTGGAGATCCTTGGAACTCAAGGATAAAACATGCACAAAAGAATTTATTTCTTAAGATAAGTTACTAACAACAACATAAAGTAACCAAGTGCAAGAGTGAAATGTTTATACAAGATAATAAAATAGGGAACATGGCTAAATTCACATGTTTGCGTACACCAATGGAAGTCTTACAAACACCTCCAAAGATCTCCAAGCACTAAACCATAACTTAAAAAGAAAAGATCACATGAATTGTGATAATACACAAGGAGAGATGTTATTTTTAAACCCCAAAGAACAAGTTCCTAGCATGGTTAAATATACAAGTCCATTTCCACTAATCATAACATAATCAAGAATTACAAGCAGAGACCAACATCAACCATGCACAAGATGAGGGCTAAAATTTTCAACCACTCATCTATTGGATACCATGCTAAAATATTAATATTGAATCCTAAAATTTGCCTAAGTCTAAAATCTTGAACCCCTAAAATTTGGCTAAGTCTAAATTTTGAAGCCCTAAAATTTCCTAGAATATTTATCTTAACTCGAAGAGGTCTGGAACCTATCTCAAATGAATCATCACATATAATAAAATATATCTTAATTATAAGGAATTAAATATATGTCAACTTATACTTAAGTGATATATTTTATCCACCTTATAATTGATTTGTTTTCAACTACAAAGGGGTAGAACCCAATAGGGTGTCCTAAAACTAACTTCCAAACTTTCCTCCACTAAGCCAAAATGCTCTCCCTTATAGTTTCACACAAGGCTTCACATTGCTATGAAAAATGCTTCAAATTGCCACACACAATGCTTCACATTACTACACACGATGATTTACATTGTCATGGGCAAGATTTCACATTGCCACACGCGAGGATTTGCATTGTTATACACAAGGCTTTGTTTCTCTATGTGAGGAAGTACATGATCATGTGAGGAAGTACATGATTGCATTAGGAAATACATACTCATACAAGGGAGAATGTATATTTGCACAAGAGAATACATTCTCATGTAAGAAATTTCCCTTCCCATGTGAGAAATGTCAACAGGGCATCAACAAGACAAGAAGAAAATGTATAAAAATATGAAACCTCCACACTGGGGAGTACCGGATCCATGTATGTCATGGAATGATCACTTAAGAGCATAAAGGAGATCAAATAACACAACCTCTAATCTATAGCATCAAATACAATCATGCGGAAAGAAACATTGCAATGAACATACATGTGCATAAATCAACTATCACAAGAAGGAAAATACAAGCAATGAAGCCACCAAACTAAAAATAATCATGCTCGTTTCCTCCCAACCATAATGGCATCATGAGACCTCAAAGGCCCTATCTATCCCCTAAGCATGAATCTCAAATTTCCAACAAGATAGTTGGAGTTATTTCATGAGTTCATTCTACCAATAGCCCACAAATAACATCATAAGAACAAGTACATCCAACATGTTAATCTACCAATCAATTTAAGCCCATTAGTCTTTTTAATTAATTCTACAAGATCATTTAAAATATGTTGACATCTAGAATCCTTAATGTTCTTCCTTTGATCATATCTCAGTAGTAGATGGGTTTTGTTCCTGGAAGACAGATCTTGGATTCTATCATGATGGTTCATGAAGTCATTCATTCACTAGAAGTAGGTAAAAGACAAGGACTTCTACTAAAGTTGGATCTCTCCAAAGCCTATGACTAAGTGGACTAGACTTTTCTTGGTTATGTTCTCCAAGCTTGTGGTTTTGATCATGAGGTGCATAAACTCATTTCTCAACTTGTTTCTACTTCTTTTCTTGCTAGAATGATTAATGGGGCTCCTTCTGATTTCTTCAAACCCTCAAGAGGCTTATGGCAAGGGGATCTCCTATCTTGTTTATTATCATGGTTGAGTGTATTGGTAGGTTGATTTAGAGAAAAAAATAGGATGGGATATTAAGAGGAATTAAGCCTTCTTCAAGACATGTTTCTTTTACCCATCAACAATTTGTGGATGACACTATCATGGGAGGGGAAGCTTTAGTTCAGGAGGCTAAAGAAATAAATAAAGTACTAGATATGTATATCAGGGGATCAAGCCAGCTCATTAATTGGGCAAAAAACTCAATTTTTCTTATTAATACTCCTATTGAAAGATAAAGGAAGATTGTTGGGATTCTTGGGTGTGGGGTTGACAACCTTCCAACTAGCTATCTTGGTCTCCCATTGAGAACTAAGCCACTAGATTATTTTTGGAATGGGATTCTTGATAGGTTCAGTAAGAAGTTGGTAGGATGGAAAGGTACCACTTTAAGCCAAGCTGGAAAATGTCTTTTGGTGAAATCCTCTCTTCAAAATCTTCCAATGTACCCCCTAAGTCTCTTTGGGATACTAGTTAAATACATTGATAAAATGGAAAAGATCCAGAGATATTTTCTTTGGTTTGGTCTTGAGGAACACAAAAGATACCCTCTTGTGGCTTGGGATAATGTTTGCCTACCCAAGAGTTATGGAGGTCTTGGAATTAGAAAACTAAGACATCTTAATAAGGCTCTTCTAACTAAGCAGATCTGGCACATTTTCAATAGTTCAAGGGAACGAAGAGATATTTTAGTGAAGTATATTAGAAGGTCTTCTCTAAGGTTTTTTCTCAATGATCCTGACATCCCAAATGGTTCGATCATTTGGAATGGTATTCTTAAGGAAAAAGACCTGGTTAATTCTAAGACCAAGTGGAAAGTGGGAAATGGTGAAAACATCATCTTCTGGCATGATAATTGGTTGTTTTAGGGTCCTCTCATTAACAATCCTATTTATGATAACTGGGAAAATATTTGTATTAGACAATTTGGATCAAAAGTTAGAAACTATAGAACAGACCAAGGATGGAGAGACCTGTCTATCATCTTGAATGGTCTCAAGCTAATAATGGTGATGTTGAATTCAATGATTTTGAACAATAAGAGGGATGAATTAATATTGTAGGATAATCCTAATGGTTGCTACTCGGTGGCATTGGGGTATAATTCCCTTTAGAGCATGAAAGAGAAACCTCCATGGGCTAAGGCCTAGTTGCCTAGCCTTACCCCTAAGATTAATATGTTCTTTTGGCTGATGTTACAAGTTAAAATTCTCACTTTAGATAATTTGGCAAAGAAAGTTCAGTATATCCCAAATAGATTTATTCTTTGCAAGCATCAATTGGAGTCAATTAATCATATTTTTATCCATTGTCCTTACTCCATGGAGGTTTGGGATTTGTTCACAAAGAAATATGGGGTTAGTTGGTATAAGCCAGGTAATGTTTTGGATTTCTTTTGTCAATGGGATAGTATGTATAAAGGCACAAATTTGCATGCTATAAGCTCCTAGACTTTGCCTCACTTCTACTGGAGAGTTTGGAAGGAGAGAAACAATTGAATTTTTAGAGATAGGGAGGAACCTGCTTATGTGCTTGTGGACAAAATCAATAGTAATATGAAGGAAAAATTCCAGATAAGAAAGGGGGGAGATATTGAAGATGGAGGTAGGAATAAGGAAAAGGAAAAGGACAAGAGAACTAAAAGACATGAGCTAAAATGGAAACTCCCACCTGAGGGTTGGCATAAAGCCAACTTCGATAGAGTGGCTAAAGGGAATTTTAGTCTTTCAGGATGTGGAGGAATAATTAGAAACTGTCATGGTGGAGGAGTTATTGCTCTCTCCTACCCCTTTGGAATCCAGACAAACCATTTTTCTAAAGCCAGTGCTGCTCTCCATACTATTAAATTACCCCTAGATGTAGGAGTCAAAAAATTATAGCTAGAGGGAGACTCAAATAATATTATTAGATGTATCAAAGGGCTTCTTCATCTAGCTTAGACAATTGCAAATATAATTGAAGAAATCTGTAAAACACTTGGCAAATTTGAATGCGTTTATGTAAGCCATGATTATAGGGAGGCTAATTTGATGGTTGATTGGTTTGCCAACGAAGCAGTAAAGAAAGATACAATGATGATATGGAACACCAACAAGAATATTCTAGTAGACACAAAAAGCCTAATCGATCAAGAGAGGTTCCAGGGAGGTACGAGTGAAATCCTAAGTTAATTATGGAAATTAATGCAAGTATGGTGCAAGGCAATACATTTATGGTAAATACGAAAGGAATAGGTGGGTGATGTTTTCTGTGTCAAATCGACATGATGGGTCATCTATTTCCTTTACCATTTTTATGGAATCAAAAGACAAAGTGGTTTCAAATAGAGTATACATTAGATTGAGGAAGGGAAATAGAGGATGACATTTATGAGAATTGTAAATATTTAGGCTATGGAGATAGTGGGTGAAAGGAGCAAGAAAGAGCTAGTAGGTGAAGTGGACAAATGGAAGCAAAGAACCAAAGTTTGGGAGAAGCTTGAAAAGGGTGGAATTGCAAATCATATCCCCAAGTTTCATGGATATGACCTAGCGATAACCAATCTTATGGTAAATTCATGTAAGGATGGTCGGGTCAAAGTGGATGAGGTGTCATATCAAATTACTTTGGAGGTCATTGCCCATGTCACTGAAATTCCAAACGAGGGGTTAAAGTTCTATAGAGATAAAAGGTGTCTGCAAATGTGGTTAAGGATTTTGTCAAGAATACAAAAGAGAAAAAGGAACTAGTGAAATGTGAGACATACTATGAGATGGACTTCATTAAGAAGCTCTAGAGGCATGTGCTGAGGGTCACTATTGAGTATATATCTCTAGATGCAAGATTTGATAGGGTTAAAACCCATCATTTTATTTTTCTTAATCATTTTTGTTATGGGGTTAAGGTTTTCTTTCTGTTTTATTTGTATTCTTCCATGCACAAGAGCATTTATGGGCACAAGAAAAAACCTAGTTCTAACCTAGCCCTAAATGAGGGCTTACTTCTCTTGATCTATGAGCATTTTAAGGCTCAATCTAGGAGTAAAACCCTGGCTCATGTAGGGGCCACTTCTGAGGAGATGGGGAGTTCTAACTTCTCCTCAGATACGAAAATGTTTAGAGTATAAGCTTGGAGGAGGAGGAAGATTATCTCTCTTCTGGAAAGAAGGCAAGGGGAAAAGATAAGGAAACACCTAATTCAACTAAAGTTTTGTATAGGAAAAGCCCCAAGGGCCTTGGGCCCAAAACTATTGGTCAAGGGGGAGAAGAGTATAATGAGGAAGGTGAAGACAGAGAGGAGCTGGTTGATAACCCTAGAATAAGGAGAATAAGGAGAGGAAGATAAGGGTGAGGAAGATGAAGATAGAGAGGAGCTGGTTGATAACCCTAGAGGAGCTGGTTGATAGATGAGGAGAATAAGGGGAGGAAGATGAAGATAAAGAGGAGCTGGTTGATAACCCTAGAAAGAATCAGAGGAGGATGAAAGAGGAGGACATACCCTTAGAGGGAAAAAAATTTTCTGATCCAGAGATCTCAATGGTTCCTCCCTCTCCAAGTCCCCCACAAGAGCATGAAAAGGAGAAAATAGAGGAAGGAAGTGGTAAGGTGGTTATAAAAGATAGGCATATGGCTTGGAAAAATTTCAATGTTAGAACTTCAAAGATGGGGATTGTGAGAGAAGTCATGAATCCCCAAATCCTTGAAGAAAAAGAGGAAAAGATCTAGATGGAGGAAATAATTGATTTAGCGCTAGTGGCCATGACTAACAATGCAAGGGAGTGGGAATGAACCTACTTAACAATACAAGAAATAACATGATAGACAATTTCAGATCATTTAAATGGTTGTTTCATGAATTGGAGGAAGTTAAAGAAAGAATGAGATAGTTGGAAAGCTAGGGGAAGAAAGTTGAGAAAGGGAATTCAACAGATCAGGGAGATGGTATCAAGTTGGTCAAAAAAAGGATGAAAATTTTGGAGACTTTCAACCATAACATGGCTAACTAGATGATCTCTATTCTGAACTCTCTCAATGAAAACATTGTTACTCTTGCTAGAAAGTTGAAAGCCATGGGTTTTTTGGAGGATAATGAGGGAAAGGAATCAAAAAACATGTTAATCTACCAGTAGCATCACTAATCCAAAGCAGTGGTAAGAAACCTCATCTAGCAATATGATACAACATCATGAAAAAAGAATGCTTCCAGTAAACATACTATACATCATATAAAACATGATATCCATGCATCCAGTGATAAACCATAAATCACAAGAGAACATACTCCAAATACACTGAAGCACTGAGTGAAAATCCAACATCGGTCTCAAACAAAGTAGACCACCTTTGTACACTAGTCCCCAATAGTAGTATAGGTAGCTATACCTCCCAACCACATGGTACTCATAGGCCCACTCCTGTCGTGCTCATGGAGATAATGACCTGACTAAAATCACTTAAGATAATCACTCATGGCTAACACACACACCAATCAAGAACATGATACCAACATCTAAATGATCATGAAAATAATGCAATATCTGGTGTCTCTGGTGTTTGCAGTCTAAACCTTGTTATATTTTGAATGGAGAGATATTTTATACTATTATTATTTTATACTTTGAGATGACTTGAGGGTCAGATGTTATACTACTATGTTGCTCAGTTTATCACATTTGCATGTTGATGTCTAATTCTATTATGTGATGGACTTTATACTATGGTGATTTACTTCATTCTTGTAACATTGTGCTTATGCGAACATGAGTGATATAAATAGATTATTTAGGTATAAATTGAATAAATGGTTAAACTATTCATTTAATGTATTTATCACTTTAGCCACAATATTATATGCAATTGCACTTGATCGTGTGTTTTACTGTGTAGGAATTATATCCCTGGCAGCACATGGAGTTAGTGATTTAGCTATTCATATTTTACCAATGTCATCCCTGTATGATCAATGTACCTTATTTAATTGTTTAAATTAAACCTTTCGGTGATTAGTAAATCCAAACTTGTCTACATTATGTGACTAGACCATTAAGCATGTCTATGCATTTAGAGGTTCACATTGTCACGAAAGTTGTTAATGAAATTTCTATGATTTTGGGTTTTTGGGCTTTAAATTTTATTGAATTTAATTTATGATAGCTTTTCCGTAGATGAATTCCTATTTCTAGGAATAGCCTATTTTTATTTAGGTGGTTTCAAATTTTAGCTAGTCTAACTGGCTATTTGCCCTAATCGATTATTCACTTGAAAAGTGAATAAGAATTGAAAGAGGAATTTAATTCCTTAGCTTTTCACTTTTTCAATTTAGAAATTGGAGATTTTTTTTTGAAATCCTTTTCTGAAGGATTGGTTTTTTGTTCATTGTGAGAGCTACGGGTGTGTGATCTACCTGAGGACGGACTCGTTGGATCTAGCTCGGGGAGACCTTGCTTTGCCATCATTTTTAGTTGTATTTGAAAGTTATTTATTTTTGGTTGTATCTATGAGTTATTTATTTTACCTTCTGTACTTTCTATTACTGTTTTGCTAGATTTTTAGATGCAATTCAGTCTAGTAGTTATTGTTTTGAGTGTCTATGCCTTAACTATGGATTTGGTATTCCCCAGTGTGAAGGTTTTGATTTCCTATTTTGTCCATAGAATTGTTTCTTTCTTTTCTTGGGTGACCATGCATCAACATTAGGTGATACCTTAAAGTATAGCATGCCCAAAGAAGAAGAATTGTGTGATATTGGAAAGTATCACAAATCCATATAAACTCTATCATGTGACTCTTTGTAGTATCACACACCCATTGGAGAAAGGTCAAACGATACTTGTGAAGTATTGCACACCTTCTTGAGAAGTGCCACCCAAACCCTAATTGTATTGCACACCTTCATTAGAAAGGTCGTACGATACTAGAAAGTATCGCGCTATGTTGATTTATAGTATCACCTAGGTTTTGGAAAAACCTATCTGGGAAGACAGCGGGCATTTTTCGATTTGTCCAAAAGTTTTTCAGAGGTGTTTTGGATACTCTTTATGGTGTTCTCAAATACCTTGGAATTGCATTTCAAATTTAGTATGTTTTCATATTTGAAATCATTTGTGTCCTTCTGTGGTTAGTCATTTTGGTTAGTAGTAGTGTTTGAAGATCCGTTGGTGTT
The DNA here is from genome assembly GCA_028749045.1 of Cupressus sempervirens. Lineage (NCBI taxonomy): Eukaryota > Viridiplantae > Streptophyta > Pinopsida > Cupressales > Cupressaceae > Cupressus > Cupressus sempervirens. Next base: position 429,053,824 of record CM053793.1, on the reverse strand, counting down.
TGGATGTTTGTTTAATCTTCCATTGTGATCTTTGTGATCCTCATATGTTGTATGTCATGTGCATCCATACTTTTAAAAAAAAATATATTTTGGCTTATATTTATCCTTAATCCAAGGATCTCCAAGTGGGGCATTACACAATACATCAGGTTGTTGGTCACATCCACTATGGATAACTATGTAGGTTCTCTAGTAGAGTGTAAGTTTCTTGGCATCAAAAAGCTCAAGCTATATTGGGTGTAGAACGAATCCTTTAGGAGACCATCACACCATGCCCTTGGATACATTGTAGAGGCATTCACTTATCTAATATTGAGTTGTATTACCCATTTATTAATTTAGTTATCACTTGTTAGAACTTCTTCGCACTACCTTGTCAAAATACAACTAGGGTATACGAGAGAAGCTACTCCACATGTCTACCCTACATGCCCATGCTCATCTCACAATGAGTTCCCAGAGGCAATGCAAGTCCCCAACCCAACCCCAAATGGACAATCCCTCAACCAACCTAAATATGAGAGTTTGGGTCTCGCAAGATCAAATCAAATGCATGCACAAGTGCTCATGTGTGGAAACAATCAACAACACAAAATCAATAGAAAACAAGGGTTGGATGAGAGAACAAAAACTAACCAGTATAAAAATCACTTAGCCAAGCACATTGTTAGGAGGACAGATTTGACACAAATCCCAATGCAAGAAAAATACATCTATGGCTAGATTGGATTTCTAATGGGCAATCTAAATCCATGACCAACCTCAGTGCCAAGAAACACCCAAGAAAATTGGATGACACACAAATCGATGCAAAATCATAAATGACCAAAATTCAACAAAATAAAAACCCTTTTTACCATCAGGTATAAAAACTCCAAATATCAATAAAACTTGGGTTCGAACTCTATATGAAAAAACAATAGGCACAATGAACTGAAAACCCAAAACCCCAAGTCATGAAGTAATCAAATGCTCGTACCCACCCAACGGGGTAGAGCCAATATACAAGAGTGGAGGGAAACACTAGTTCTCTACCTCCTAGAAAACTGCTATCCAAAATATACTCTAAACCAAAGCCAAAATATAAAAATGGGAGAGCCCTACCTGGTAGCCAAAAGGACAAATACAGGTATGCTCACGATAAAATAATAGTTCCACAAAAGCTGTTGAAAGTCTCGTCAAATCAAGATCTCCCTAGGCCAGATCCAACAAGATGAACCTCGTGTCGATCCCATGCCCATAGCTCCCATAATGAGAAAAACAATAATTCCTCCTCGAGAGGATTTGGGATTTTGCTCTCCAAAATCAAATTTCAAGTGAGAAGTGAGAAATAACTCACTTTTTGGGATATATATTCACTTTAAAAGTGAAATATAAAATTAGGAAAAATGACTGGCTTACTAGATTAAACCCCTTCTCAACCTAGACAAAATCAGACAATTCCAATTGAATGGAATTCAACTACAGCAAAGCTGTCGGTAATTAAAATAAGATAAATTACTATAAATTTTCCTTAAGACATTAAATTGCAATAATTAGATAACTTCCATGACCACTATGAATTCCTAAATGCACAAACACGCTCAAGAATCTAATCACATAATGCATTATGAATCTGGATTTACCAATTACTAGAGGATTAAAATAACAATAAAAGATACATCATCCATATAGGGATGATATTGGCTCAACATGAAAGGTTTGATCACTAACTCCATATGCCACTGCTAAGGATATAACAACTGCACAATAAAAACACAATCAAGTGTAGATGCACAATATATAATAGTCAAAGTAACAATTATTGAAAATTACATAATTAAAGCATCTGATTAATTTCATTAAAATAATCTATTTAAATCATTCATTAGCACAATAGTAAAAGATTACTGCAAGAATGATGTAAATATTCATAACACAATCACATCACAAAGAAATCTAGATCATCAAGCTAGCATCCATTAGGATGACTTACAGGAATCAAATGGGAGAGGCACATATATAAATTATCTCAAAATACATCATTCAGAAAAAGCATCCTTTCCCATTTAGTTTTTTTTTCCTTTGAAGATGTTGCTCCAAGTTGCAAACAATAGATGCATTTCCCCTCCCAAACTCATTTTTGACCAATCATTTGGTTATTGCAAATCTCACTTAGAAGAAACTTTTGAATGATCTTAATTGTGTTCTTAATAAAAACTAAAATACATTCAATCTCTTTCGGCACTCCTTTTTCTACACATTTTACACTTCACTATTAGGCCTTACATATTTCAAGTATATACATAATTTTGTTAAAATGTTAGTGATATTTCTTTTGGTATATACATAGATTTGTTAATAATATTTAGTAATAAAATTTACATGGAACTACCATTCATGTCATGCATCATCGAATGAACAATTACAAATTTCCATCCTATGATATGCTCAATTCACTTTAGATGCCTCATATCATAACTTGTTAGTTTTTAATGTAACTATAGTTTAAAAACTTCATTTAGGATTCAATAGTGAATATATATTTTGTTTCTTGTTGTGCCCTTGTGATCTGTGTGTCTACAATGATCTTTCTCAATGAAGAAGGAAGAAAGGGAAAGGAAAAGGAAGGGTTTTGTGTACATAGTGTAGTACAATTGGCTTGCATACAACCACATCAATGGCCAGTAGGAGTAGGAGGCTAGGTCATTTAGCAGTAGTGGTAGTCGTAGTAATTGTACTAACTATACGATACTATAATATATTGAAGTAGACTATACTATGATCATAAATAATAACTAGGCTTAGATCTGTTAATGTCCATCATATGATCATATAGTAGGAAATCCAAACAATCCTTTACTGATCTAAGCTGCATAATGATATATAATGATCATAGCTACAACATATACACATAATGATCATGTAGTAGGCAATCCAAATAATAACTAGGCCTAGGCATGTTAATGCCATCATATTCTCATTTAATGATAATGATATATACACACTCTTCCTACGCCAAGCAAGCTTGTCTATAGCAATAGGCTAAGGGAATCTATTTTTTTTCAAGAGTGGTTGTTGTTGGTATTGTGGCGACGTACAAGATAACTAATAATTGGTTGTGTTTGCAACAATAGACAAACCAAAAACACTTATTGCAAATAATAAACTTGAAAATGCATAGAATATAGCATTCATGTACACTAATGTAAAATTGTGAATAAAGAACAATGTCTAAATTTAAATAAAAACTTAAATAGGCATCAAGAAATAATTTTGACAATACAAAATATTGAAATTATTCATAGAAACCACTCACAAAATTTAATTAATATAAGGATGTACAATGATTAGAGAAAGCGCAGCCACTTAAAAACTTGTGAAGATGCAATTAACAATGTTTTCTAAACATCAATGACTTTGTTGTAGAATTCTAGTAGTACAACTACCCAAAATGGTACAATGGTCCAGAAAAGTGTTGAACAATAGTCAACATCAATACAAAAGATGGTATAATGGGAATACGACATCATAAAGTTAAAAAATAAGAATCAACACAATTTGATTGCGATGATCCAACTTACACAATCATATTCAGGAAAAATAAATTGAACAATAATTTGCTAAAGTATAAAATGCCCAATGATCAATCAAAATAATATATATATAAAGTAACAAAATTTTAATTGATATCTTCAAACATGATGTCATAGCTTCCCGATATTAAGATGTCTTATGCTCCATTGAAAGCTTAAAAATACATATACCCACCTATTAAATGATCTAAGTCATGCCACATGAGCAATTTGCAAACCATGCAACTCTTGATATCAACAAAGTCTTCAAACCAATTTGAAATAGATGTGGAATTGTAACATAACAATGTAGAAGTGATACATATCATTGCAACAAATGTTAAGATATTAAATCCCTTCACGGTATTCACAAACTAAAATTTCTTCAAACATTTCAACACTAATAACTTTTTAATGAAATTTCTTGAATGTATAAGAGAGTTTTCATCTTCAAATCTACAAGAAAAATAGAGATCTTGCATTCCTCAAATATTGATGTCAAATGAGTTTTTCCCTTTAAGAAAAAAGAAGAATAGAATTTCAAATTGAATGTTTGTTCACAACAAAATGAATGACTTGTTCTATCCCAAACCTCTTCTTTTATAAACTCATTGAGATAATATGGTATATTTTATTTTTCCTTTTTCATTGAAATCTATCTCATTAGTACCGAAACATACTTTTTAATAAAACATCGTTTCTTGCCCTTTTTAGAATGATACTATTACATTGACTTTTAGCATTACATTGGACCTTTCATTTATGAACAAAGTCACAAAGGCAACTAATTTTTTTTGTTTTTAGCTACATTCCTTGGATAATTGGAAAAGGGTCATCTATCATGTTAAAAATGTTCTCAATTTAACTATCTTTATGAAGATTACCTGAATGCTAACAAGTACTTACTTTTTCTTGTTTATGACAAAAAGATACGAATACATCTCTTTAGGAACAAATCAAAGATTGTTTAATACTTAAGAGAATTTCGAGATTGAAGTGGAAGAAAACCAACCCATTTCATGAAAATTCTCAAGGTAGATCAAGGAGAAGTAAATTCTTCATGAAAAGATTTTTAGATTCTTTAGTCAACACAAAACATCAAGCATCAATTGAAACTTATGCTCTAGAGTGTCAAGAGTACCAACACCATGAAATGAGGTAAGTGGTTGTGAGAGTTGGAACCAGTTATGGGCAATATTATCTTTGTTGTTTTGGGGTTGAGAATCATAGGACTAGTAGTTACAATCTCTTCTAATATATAAATTATGATCTAATCGACATCCTCAAAAAACAAAAAAATAAAAGTGAGACCAACAATAATATAAGAAACATTTCTTTAATAATCTAAAAACTCCTCTAAGAATCTCAAGTACAATTGTGTTAACTTGCCCCTAAAATTACATAAAATCATTAGAATAATCTAAAAAGAAATATGAATATCAATAAAACATATTTTTAAAATAAATAAAAATTTATCTCATGAAATTTGGAAGAGGATCTCCGCCTGAAAAGCATAATTAAAGGAAGACAAAGCTTATATCTGAACAGGAGCAAGTTTTGAGGTCTGGTGGAAAAAAGAACAAGAGCGAAACAAAATGACTGAGAATCTTCAATTGGCAACAATAGACAATAGAGATTAGGAGCTCCCAGATGAATTAAGCGAGAACCACCACTCAAATCCTTTGACAAAGAATACACTTGAAATACGTCTATAAGCAACCAGACAGCTTCAAATCTACCACTGAAACTGCCAAATTATTGGAATTCGTCTGCCAAAGATTTAATAAAATTGGTAATCGATGGTGCCTACAAAGGCTTAAATGCCAATCCATTTACACCTGAGAGTGATTACAAAGCCATGGTTTTTTTGTCATGAAATTATGCTCATGATGCCCCAGTAATCCAGAGACAACATACGAGTGAGAATTCTGAGTAAATTTAAAATATCAAACTCTGATGCTAGGCTACACGGTGAATTGGCAACAAAGTTGTACATTCGATAATTTAAAATTTGAGGCACTCATTTCTACAAATAATTTATCTAAGGTCCAGTTATGATAATGACTAAATTGTGTATCACTGAAGGCCATAGACGAGCAATGCAGCAACACCTGCAACACCAAGCAATAGTCCAAGCACTACCCCAATTGGAGGCAATGCGCCACCGATGGCTTTGCCACTCTTCACATCATACTGCGCAAAACGCTTCTTTGGTGCTGAGCATTGTGGGCAAACGTATGTGTCCGCCTGAACACACAATAAATAAATTATGGTCTACTAGTACTTGAACACAAACAGGGTAGGGATTATTAATTCACTTGCCTGCTCATCGAATGGTTTAGGTTGGGTGTATATGTATCCACAGTCCAGACAAATGTGAGTCGCCCGAGCCTGTGACAATTTAGAGAGGAAGCCATGTCAAATTTATAGTCTCTAAATTGTAGACTCGTGAAGACAAAGATGCATGTACCTTCTGCGCCTCTGTTAGCTTTCTTCCGAAGCGAGGGGGCGCTGGTCTCTTCGGTAATCTCTTCACATTCACATCTGCACCTCTGCAACCACATCACATTCATTTCAGGCCATTCCCTTGGTTTCCCATCAAGATTGGGGAGAATTCGCTAACTAGGGCATCAGACACTGACCTGCTAACTACAAAATAAATTGAATCGGGTTTTGCTTGGATGGCAGTTTTAGTGAAACCCAATTTATCAGCGGGCCAGAGTTCATCTCCAAAGAAACTACTGGTGTACAATACTTGATCCCCAACTTTCAAACCCGCTTTGGCAGCGTTCCCCCCATTTTCTATTGCCTGGAAATTGGGTCGAAAAGTTGTTAACCACAGAATGTGCTTATACCTAGCTAGTTCCGATTTCCAAAAGGGGAATGGAGGAAGAGAAAGAAACAGACCGTGATTACTACACCGCCACCACTCTTCTGGCCGAGTGCCAAGCCAAGAGGTTTATCCACTTCCGCTTCAATCGCCTTCGACGCCCCTGCACTCCTTGCTGACACTTGCATCTTGCATTTGTATCTTTTGTACACAAACACACCCTTTCTCGCCTCATTAAGCGCCAATCCGCAAGAAATCCTCTGGTAATCGTCAAAACAAAGAACAATAACTAAAAGGAAATATAGGGATGGGATGATAAATTTTCAATTTCATACCTGAGTTTTGCAGAGAGACGGAGAGGAGGAAGATGAAAGCGGGGCACAACCATTTGTGTGGCCGAGAGAGCGTGAAATTATCGCTGCGGCTGCCATCAATTGCGTTGAGGAGATTGATGGGTAATGTGCAAAGCCACTTTGCTCATCTACTTGCCCCAAATTGAGGAGATAATTGGAGGATGTGAATGATCCCCGTCCACATCTCACCTTCCGCTTTAAGACAGTCGACTGTTACTCCTAATGTTTTAAAGAGCTAACACGTATTTGATCCTGCTCATTGCAAAATCTACACGAATAACTGATTTTTAGGACTTTAACCTCCAAGATCATGGGAGTTGAACCTTGGGAACATAAAGGGAAATCTAAACCCACTATGCCAAGTGCATTGTCTACTTAAGTCTGCTTGAGTTGTCTTGCTGTCCCATAGGCTATTTTTGGCCTCGTGGACGTTAAATTTTTATTTATCTATCTATCTATATTAGTTGTGAGAAGAGTGTCTTTAATCATTGACTATATGTATTTCTTGAGATCAAAGTCTTTGTGATACCTTCATAAATGATAATTCTATATATATAGTAAAATAAATAGTTTGATTAATAAATGCAGTTATTCATTAAATCAAATATATATTAGTCCTATATTGTTTACACGTGTGGGTGAAAGAAATTAATAAAGAAATTTAAACTAGGTTAAGAAGAAAACTGATTTCTTCCCTAAGAAAAACAATGGTGGAAATAACCTTGAATTGATAAATTAGTACTATACAGAATGAGAATATTGCGAAAAAATAAAATTATATATAATTGATGGTAATTTCACTTGTATTATATGATGATTTGGTTAGGTAGAAAATTATCATATAAGTAATATATATATTAAAACAATTGAAAAATCGTCTTATAATTAAAATCTAAGGAGAAATAATTATATTGTAAGTAAAAATACTAGGAAGTTTACTTATTAAGAAGAAAGCAGCAAAAGAGAAAATTAACTAAAGTTAAATATCTATTGTAAAAAGACAAGTTTGTAGTTAATTTAAAAATATTTAATTGAAAGTCAATGTTAAGTTTAATACAAGAGGTAAAAATGGGTTTTACTTTATTGCCACATGTTGTAATAAGCTAAAGCTATTTATGGTTTTTGTGCATTCTTAAAATAAGTTTTGGAATATCATTCGGACCTATTTGGTTAACTTGAAGAGGAGTCGAAAGATGCATATTCTATGTTTGGTTGCAACAATTGAAATTGGAATTGGAATAAGTTTTGTTTTAAAATTTTAATAATTAAATTATAATTTTTAATTTAATAATATTTTAAATAAACAAGACTTTTTATTTATAAAAATTGACTTTTTAAATTAATTTCTTAGAAGCCAAATTAGCCTTTATTTTATTTTTTAAATTGACTTTATAATGAAATATATACCACAACCTTTCAAATTCATCAAAATTCAAAGAACATATTATATTTTATATTATAAATTTAATTATAAATTGAATCAAGTTATTTTAATGATTTTAAGATTAAAGCTAAAATCATTTTATTTTTAAATATATTTAAGAAAATAAAAAATACAAATAAGTTGAGATCATTAATATATATTTCAATGATTTTCAACATAGTTTTAATTATAAGACTAAAACATAAGATTTATTTGTAAAGATAATTTTATTAAAATTTAGAAAAGATATATTAGTCTTTTTTGTTATTAAAAAAATACATATAATTAAATAATGTTGACCTAGTTTATATTTTATGATGAATAGAGAAAATAATCAAAAAATGCATTTGAGTGGCAAAATACAATCAAACGTCAAAGTCATGGACCTGACAACCCATCAAATTGGGTTTATTAAAAACTAGAATAAGAATAAGATATTCTTATTCCACCTACTTTTAAGAATTTCGCTATGCTCATTTTGGGGTCAAATTAGGATAGGCAAATTCTAATTCCAATTTTGTATTTTGCAAATAAATGTCAAATTGGTGAATGCAAGTATTTAGATTTTCTTATTCCTGCCCAATTCCTCTGACCAAACGGAGCCTTAGGCCCCGTTTGGTTGCTAGCATAGGAATAGAAAATTAGAATAGAAAAATGGAATGGGAATGGAAATGAGGAATGGGAATAGAAATAGGCAATTCCAATCATGTTTGGTGCACTTGGAATTCGACTGGGAATATGTTAATCTATTGTTTGGTTGTACAAAAATAGAATAGGAATAAGGTTAAGTTTTGTATTTTTAAAAACATTTTTCCTAAAAAAAAATTTAATTTATAATTTTTTTAGTTAATTCATTTTCGTTTTCATTTTTTTAAACAAATAGATATAATTTAAAAAAATGTTATTAAAAAAATTTAACAAAAAAAATTCAAAAAAAAAATCAAAAAAAAAAAATTTAAAAAAAAAAAAATATTCAAAAAAAAAAATTTAAAAATAAAAAACATTTTTTAATGAAAAATCGTAATGGAAATGGAAATGGCCTATTCCAATAACAGATATTTTTTGGCATAGACATATGCTCATTTTAGGGGCAAAATTGGAATATGTCTTCCTATTCCCAATTCCGATTGAGCTTACCAAACAGCGAATATAAAACATATTCTAATTTCGTTTTCCTATTCCACTCATATTCCAGCAACCAAACGGGGCCTTAATGATTAAAGACCCTTATCATTATTTTAATATCTTTATTAAAATAGATTTTTAAATATATATATATAAAAGAGAAATTGTTAAAAAGGAGAATGACACAAAGGGGAGTATAGGTTTATAACATCAAAATTTTATATTAAAAGAAAAGACAGATAACTATAATAAAAAATGAGTTGTTGCAATTTATCTAGATTATAATAAATATCTATTTAAATAATTTTATGGTTGGTAATTAAAAGGTTTACAATTAAAATTGTTGAATAGGGATATTGCTATTAAATGTCTAGTTTGTTCAAATCTTTGGTAAGTAGTTATTAATTTGGGTGATTAATAGAATTATGAAGAATGATTAATTTGAATAATAATTTTAAAATAGTGATGTAAGTTATAAGATACATAGAATTATCAATAGTTAACAAATAAATTAAATAATTGATATCAAGCAATAAATGAGTTAATCATGTTAATAGGGGTGGTAAGGGTTCAACCTCTTGGGAAGGGGTTGACATGCACTTGGACCCTGTCAACAGAGGGATGGATAACAATAAACTTTGATAGGGCATTTAGAGATAACCCAAGCCAAGTTAGGGTTGGGTATGTGGCTCGTCATGCTTAGGGGTCCATCATTGTGATGGGAGCAAAGAGATTGTGCTATGGAACAAATAATGAAGTTGAATGCAAGGAAGCTTTTGAAGTGGTCTGGATGGCCCAATGATTGAGAGTAAGGAAACTACATCTAAAAGAAGATTCACAACTGATTATATATGGCATCATCAAATGATCTATGGATAAATGGTATCTCAAGAGGCACATTAGGTGTATTCAATGTTTGTTGGAATCCTTTCAAGAATTCAAAGTCACACGTGTGTTGAGAGGGGCAAACATGGTGCTAGATAAAATTTCAAACATAGGAGTAGACAAGTCCCTTGTTGACAAACTTGAACCTTTTCAAGATCTTCACCCAAACATTCTAGATGAGTCAGCATTCTAATACCCACATGTTGGTTAAGGTTTTTGTACCTCTTCGACACATGATTATAGCTTTTATGGAAATGGAGGTGGAGAGTATCATGTAAGGCAATCGATGTGACCTCAAATCTGTGTGGATAGGGGGGGAGGTTGAGGCAATAATGGAAGTGTGCAAAGGGGCATTCATGGCTTCATTTGGCAAGGACATATCGCTTGTGCCAACATTTGGTGAGGGCTAAGCCTTGTCTTTAAATTGGTTGCGATGAGGACCATTTGCACCTTGTGATCTATCTTTTGAGCGTGTTTAGTGTTGAATTCTTCTGGTGCTACCATGGAAGCTAATTTTTCTTTGGAGACTTTAGGTCAAATTCCTACATTCACTGGTCCCATTTTAATTTTTCAGGATGTAGAATGTTTACAAGATTGACTAGTTGAAGTTTTGGGAAGTGGTGATCAAAATGCTCAATGATGAGTTTTTGAACACTTACAAATGTCCTAGGACAAATGTCCATGTTTTTGGTGTTGGCCTTATGGTCAAATCATTTGTCTATTAGTGACTCAAAACTTAGTCATTTTTTTACATTGCTACTCAGCTCTACATTTGCTACTGAGCTTATCATACTACTAGCAGTGTAAGCCAAGTGTTTTAGTTGCTACTAAGCCAATTAATCAGATTGCAATTCATGTTGAGCTTCAATGTATCTACTATTAGAGAAAAAGGTTAATTTCATTTCATTTATTAAATTACCTTTTCTCCCTTCTTAGGATTTCACTTTATGCACTTTTAGCATTACCTTTTAGGTTATCCTTTTACCTTTTAGGTTACCCTTTTTGGGTTTCAATCTCCTACTATAAGGATAGATCATGTGTAATTATCTTACATCTTTTTCATTTCTAAGAATACATTTGCATATTTTTAGAGCAAACCTTCTCCTCTTTCTTGTCTTTTTCTTCTCTATGATAGTTTTTTACATGTAAGTATTCAAGGGCTTTTTAGATTTGTATTGTGTATTGATCAAATCCTTCATGGTATCAAAGCCAGATCTATTGTAGCTTGTTCATTATTTGGAGAAAAAAGAGAACAAGGGTTTGACAGATTAGATCTAGTGTGTTTCAAGTATTTTTTGTGAAAATAGGGGGTCTCTGAAATTCAGAGCAGTTTGAGGCCAAACATACCTCACAGTTGGATTTAGAAGGCATCAAAACCCCCATTTTTATATAAAGTTTGTCCATTTTGAACAACATTGATCTGAGAGGAAAAAAAGTTTTCTCAAGAGGGTCATACAGCCTCTACACACAAACTGAAATGCAACTTTTAAAAAAAAATTGAAAGTTTTGAAAAGATCAGGCCATAGGCTATTTTTTGGCTCACAGATCCCTTCTCTAATGATGCATAAATGTTTTTTGGTCCTCAGCAGTCTTTTCTAGCACCACTGCCAACTTCTAGATCTCAGTGGTCTTTTCTAGCACTAGCATCCTTTCTACAGCCACTGCTCCACCCAAGCCTCGCTTTGTCGCTGCTCTACCAACTTTTGCCACTATGGCTTTGCCGCCTCTGCCCACCTAGACATTGCCAATGGCTCCACCACTCTCTAGCCCTCCACCACTCACATGGTGCCTTCAACACCTGTCATGTGGCACTAAGACCATTAGCACTTGCTATGTGTCAAGTGCCACATTAGCATTTGGGCCAACACTGCCATGTGGATGCCATGTGTCATGCTACATGGCAATTTTTTTTCACTACGATGGCCCCTAGACCATCAATTTTAATGCAGTGATGTGCTGACATTAGCACTACATCATCCCACCTGCATGCCCTTCAAGCCCTTTTTTGACTAGTTGTTGGTTTTTTGGATGTATCTTGAGCATATGGGGGTCTTTTTTCGATCCAAAACAGTATCCAATATTTGGTTCAGAGATGGAGATAATGGCATATGAATTTTTGGGTTTTGATGTAGTTTGGTTTCCTATTTGGGCAGTCAAAGTTGGGTGCTCTTTTTCTCACTCCAGAAGGCGTATCTTGAGCATCCCAACTCCATTTTTTTAAACATTATATTTTTGGAAAGCTCATTCAATTCTCTTTCCAAAAATGTTGGTTTGTCTTCCAAATTCTGATCCAATCTCTTTTTATCATAGTTTTTTCTTTATTGTATTATATTGGATATCTTAAGTGTTTCAGATCCAGGGATCATTTTTGTGGCATTGGATTTCTTCTTTCAAGTTGTACTATTTGTTGTACTAGCTCTTTTCCCTTTTTGATCATTATTGATATCATTTGTAAGTACATTTATGCAAATGCATTGAGATAAAGTGTCACTCCTTGCATTTTTGGGATCTTGCTCATCATTGTGACTTATTGTACTTGCATCACATTATCAAGTGCCATGGGGGGATAGTCATTTGTGTTTTAGTGCCATCTTCCTTTGTCAAGTGAGTGTCCCTTCCATGACATTAACCCAGTGATGTGTCGATGACACATGCCTTTATAGGTGTCTATACCTCTTCCTCGCTCTCAATGTTCTTGGTTCTTTCCTTTTTGCAAGAGTTATTGGTCCACTTTCTCAGTTTCCTATCACCTCACCCTTGTCATCATTAGAGGGGTTCTTCTATTGTTTCTTGTGCTTCCTTGGTTTGATTGATCAACTCTTCAGGCTTTGATGTTTCATGCCATCTGTATTTTTAAGTTTAGTTATTTTTCTTTGTGTACCTCTTGATTCAATGCAGAGTATAGCCTTCTCTACTTGGTTAGGTTCTATTTTAGTGGAGGTTCTACAGATCAGTAGTTTCTTTTTGACAGAGTTTGTGACTTCTTCATGCTTCAATGATAGTTCTTCATAATCACTCTATGTTCCTATTTTCTGGAACAATCCTCTAGTTGGAGGCTTTTGCAATCCTTCAATAGGTTTTTAGCTATCTCTTTTTGGAGTAGAGTTTTTCCCACTGGATTTTCTCTATTTCTCCATTTCATAGAGATTTCGTTGTGATTGGGTACCTTATCAGGCCTTGTTGTCGAGACCCAAGTTTTCTTTCCGCATTGTATTGTAGTTTCCTTGCTCTTTCTACATTATTTCTAGCTACATTATTGCTCATCTTAAGGGGGGTGTTAGAGAAAAAGGTTAATTTAATTTAATTTATTAAATTACCTTTTCTCCCTTCTTAAGATTTCACTTTATGCACCTTTTGCATCCTTATTTAATAATTAATTAGTAATTATTAAATAGAATTTACCTTTTAGGTTACCCTTTTTGGGTTTTGATCTCCTACTATAAGGATAGATCATTTGTAATTATCTTACATCTTTTTCAATTTTGAGAATACATTTACATATTTTTAGAGCAAACCCTCACCTCTTTCTTGTCTTTTTCTTCTCTATGACAGGTTTTTTACATGCATGTATTCAAGGGCTTTGTGGATTTGTATTGTGTATTTCTCAAATCCTTCCTCTACCAAGCATCTAAGAAAGAGTATAGTGTTAACTGAGCTATATAGTGTAAGTCAAGCTTCTTAGTGTTTGTCGAGCTTGTAGTGTTAATGAAGTGAATGAAGACAATGTTGACTGAGCCATACAGTGTCTACTGAGTTCTTCAATATTCATTGAGTCATTCAATTTTTGTAAGACTTCTTCCCTAGGACCCTATTATAAATCATAATAACATAAATATGATTAGATCTAGGAAGAGTAGGGAGATGTAATGTCATGTTTCTAGCTCTTGTGTATAGGATGTGAATTGCATATGGTTACCATACAGCTTATGATAGAACGATGGTAAGTAGGTTCTGGGATTTAAGGATGCCATGATTGGCATTTTCCATATCAATGATGAACTTGAGATCTTATCAAGACTGATGTATATTATTTTGCTAGGTATCCTATCCAAAATTACATTTGATTAATAAGCTAAGATCCTATGGAATAAAGGCTTGAGGCATCATAACTTAGGAATTATATCGATGGGTTCATTATATTTTATGATCTACAAGGGTAATTGATTTCGGTGGTTATTATATAGATATGAATCAACACCCACCCTTGTGAATACTATTAATAGTCAAATAAAAATTGTTATCAAAATTTGATAAGGGTCTACAAGGTATAAATCGATATGATGTAACGTAATAAGTTAATTATTGTGTTAGTAGCATTTGGTGGATATATTTTATGACCCAGTAAAATTTAATGGATTTATTCTATGATTGATTTTGAAAACTATGTGAATATGCAAACTGCTAATTATCAGACATAATTGATACACCTTATTATGTGTTCTATCTCATAATGATAATGGAATACTATTAGTAATCAAGCTATATTGAATCAAAGGATACCATTCATGATGTTTACATTTTGGTGACTTTGACCTAAGATATGTATTCAGAACTAATTTTCATGTTGGTTGACTTAACAGTATAGATTCAACATTAATGTGATTTAGAATATTAATTTGATTGTGATAGGGAAAGATTAATGTTCATATGCAGATTTTGATATCTTGATATTTTCAATGCTTTTTATATGAAAATAATTAGAAAAAGAAAGGTTAATTATGGAAATTTGAATATGTTGATTTATGCGAATTATGAAATGGTAAAATTTTCATACATCTATACACATGTATTTTTATATGCTATTTATTGGACTACTAATGCTTGTTGAGTTTAGTGTGCAGGCAATTGAACAATGGAATTTAATTGGGGAAATAAGATCCAAACTTTTGTGGACACAGTATAGCCAAGGCAAATCTTTGGAAGATTTAAAGCCTCATTGTGATTTGTTTATTTTGTAAATGTAAGCTTGCATGTGTGTGGTAAATTTCATCTCATAAATACATTAGGGAGATGTCATGGTGATGTGTAATGTGTTTTAAATGTGTCACTTGACACTTGTAATTATTTGTGTGTTAATGACATGTCACCTAGGGTTTTGGTCATGGTTACCACTTAACCTAAAATATTTACTATTCATAGGATTAAGTAAGTCCAATTGTAGAAAGCATAGGATGGGTTACCATCAAGGGGAATTTCGAATTCAGACTTGACAAGGATTTTAGAGGGTCAATATGTGGTCCTAGATTACCGTTTTTGTGAAATTAAGCTACCCATATGTTAGCATAACATGTTAGGGGTCTAAATTTGACCATTTTAGTACCTAACTAGCCTAGGGGACCCCTTAACCAATGCATTCTTCCACAATTTCGAAAATTGAGTTGTCCCATGAGTTCATCCCCATCTTTCCACTTGGTCAAAATAGAAAAATTTTTAGGGACAAAGTTGTAAGAGATAGTGGCTTGATGTTTTTGCCAAAAAGAGATAGTGGGAGAGTCCTCTTAGTGGACTTGGACAAACTAATGGGGTGTTCACCCACTCTCTAATTTTAGAGACAATTAGGGTTTGGAAGGAGAAAAGACTAAGGAGAAGGGAGCTTTGCAACAACTTTCATTTGCTTTTAGCTTAGACCAAGGTTGATGCCCATGCCATAACTCTCATTGCACTTGCTCGATGGTGTTGTTCTTGATCATATTATGTTAAAATACATTTCATGTGAGATTGTTGGTATGTGTCATTGTTGTGATGGATTTATCTTGCATATTTTTCCTTGTTTTTGTGTGTACAAATGTTAATGAGTGTGAAAGCTTCACTCATCCTTGGGAGGGAAGATATGCCTTGGGTGAAGGGGTTAGTTGGGCTCGACATTAAAGTTGAGAGATTTTTCCTCTTGGAGAGGATTTTGTTATTCATGGAGTATGGGCTCCATTGAAGCCATATTCCTTGTTGTTATGAGAGTTGTAAGTGTATTTTGATAGCCTTGGAGAGGCATTTGTATTATGGGAGGTATAAGTGTATTGATGAGATGAGGAGGATGTATTTGATAGCCTTGAAGAGGCATTATGCAATTGTAGATGTATATGTGCATATGGATATGACATTCTTCTCTTTGGAGAGCTCACCTTCACCCATAGTTTTATGATTCCAATGGTGAATAATTGTGTTAAACCTTGGAGGGATGGTAAATGTATTGTGATATTGAGTTTGCATGCATTGTGAGATGTTTGAGTGTAACCCCGTTTGAGTCTTGTTTCCCCAACTTGGTGGGTGGCTTCTTAGAAGCCTAGGGTGGGATGTGAGCCTCCATGGTTCTTGTTTTTGTGTTCTCCTTTTAGGTTGTGAGGATGTGATCTATGAAGAAGTTAGGGTTTTCCCCTTGGCATTGTTGGAGAATCAAGTTTTGTGTTGATGTATCATGTAGTTGAAGGAATCAATCCTTCCACTATCATTTTGAAATGTATTGTGATGGAAAAATCTCCATTGTGGCTTTAAGTATTGTAGGGATTTACATCCTATTGCATATTAATGTGAATGAGTAAACTGAGATTGGATGTTATGCATATAAATGACGTTGTAGAAAAAGATGATATCATATTCATAGTTTTTTAAGAAGGAAAGACATAGTTTGTGTGTAAAGGAATATCCATGGCTATGAAGTCTACGTTGAAGTCATGTAGTTGAGTTACTTCTCCTCATGTAGATTCATGTATTAATCAATAGTTAAATTTTATAGATTTCTTACATAAGAGAAACATTGTAATAGTTATTCAAGTCAAACATGAGTGATTCCATTATTTTGATGCAAATGAAATAAAGAATTTTTGCAATAGTTCATATGTATGCATGGAAAATGATTCAATTATTTTCAAGTAGCAAGCAATTCCACATATGAGACTATTTATCTTTTGGAAGATATATATTTGATCTTGTTTTAAATACATTCATGTGTTAAGTTTATTATTCAAGGTGATATTAACATGATCTATTCATCTAGATAGATATATTGGAATGTTAAAATAACATCATAGTTAAGTAAAGGAGATAAAACAAATAGTGTTAGCATAAACTACTAAGAGGAAATAGGTTTGTATATGCACTTTCCACTCTCTAGAAAATGTATGGGAAGTGAAAATAATCCACTCCCCAATTACAGACTAATAAAATAATCAAAGAACATTCCTAAGAATCTTCTAGTTAGTAAAATAATAATATAAGGGTCATAGTCTAAATTAGACAAAAGCATATAAAATAACTAAGGAGAGTAATCCATAAGGTACCCATGACTAGGGTTTGTGCAAAAAGATCACAATCATTCAAAAAAAAATACTATAATATCTTTAAAAGTGTACAACTACCATATAAACCATCACCTATGTCTGTGGGAAAAAGGGACCTAAATTATTTAAAAATAAATGCAATGCTTGAAAATAAGGAAAAAGGTGTTTACTATAAAGCTAAGAAAATAAAGGTATGTGATTTAGTTTTAAGGGAGGGGAATCACGTGATTCCCTCCATTCCCCTCTTCCTCTTCCCTGGGTGCCACAAGAGGCTCCGAAGGACATGGGTTGGTCCTCCCTATTAGATTACTTACACATGTGTCCCCTTGGTTTCATAAGGATTTATAGACATGTGAATTCATTAGGTGCAAGGAGCCATGGGGTCATGAGTTCATGGGAAGTAGCACATAGTGCTTGAGCATTGAGGGTTAGGAATTTAGGAAGTGAGCTTAGGGGGCTCACATGGGCAACAAGGATATGGAACTTGGTAAGTAGGTAAAGTTTGTAAATAAGATTAGTAAGTAGATTGTAGGTGAATATTAGTTTAGATAGATTGTTATTAATTCTAAATAATATATTAACTTTATATAGTTAAATTATTCTATAATTGATAATAATACATAGAATATGTATTAATAGCTAATAGGTAAAGTATGAATAACAATAATAGAGTAATGTTGAATATTAGCATTCCAATGAATAAATCAAGTGGTTAATAGCAGTTAGTAATAGTTGATTGTTAGAGCTTGATTAAATGATAATATGTAAATGTACAAGAAGTAATGAAATGTTTCTTATAAAACCAAGCAATGAAAAGGTAGTACCATGTAGTTGGTCATTAGAATAATGATTTTAATGTTACTTATCTTCCATACAGTGAAATTGGACAATTAAGATGAATATATATGAAATTCAATTCACCATATAAACTAATGCAATATGCAAGTATCAAGGGACATTGATTATTTGATATATACCTGAGTGTACCTATATGTAAATCTATACAAAGAGATGAATCATATATGGTTTAGTAGGAAATGAAGGGAGTAGTATTTAATCAATTGAGATCCATTCACTAGCATAGATAAAACAACCAACCAATAAGGAATGTGTAGTGATTAAGTAGATGTTAGGAGTACTTAAACAAGGGTCACTAGTCATATGTTAACCTAGGGTTGTATATTATTTTGTCACAATGAAATGCTTATCTCCTACCCAAGTCGTTATGCTATATTTGCATCCAATGTTGTGGATGCCAATAACGTGTAAATTGCCTACCTAGAAAAGCAAGATCTCATTTTAATTTCTATCTTGGGATAGGGAAGTTAGAATTAGTTTGTAATTAGTTTATGTGGTGTGATTTTGTTTAGGCATTGGTTAGAATAAGATAAATACGAGAGGCACTTAGTTGAGAGTATTGTAGTATGTGTTGGTTATAACATATAGGTATTAGTAATGTGTGTGTGTGTGTAAAATAAAACTAGAAGATAGTAAGCATGTGAAGAGGGTTATTGATTTGATTAAGTGTGGTGGTCACCTCATGTCATTTAGTATTCACAAGATTATTTAGATAAGAATCATGTAGCATTGTTGGTATGGTATGGATGTTGTTTGAAATGATTTCGGTACAACTTATCACTATTTTATATAAATAAATAAATGAATATAGGTTATAGATAGATATTATTCTTTCTATGATGCATATAACTAATAACAAATGTCGATATTGTTTTAGTAATTAGTAAGTATGAGAAATATTATAATGTATAGTTGCAATTATGGATAAAGTGCAAAGATGTATTTGTCCTACATATATATGGACATTAATATATAATTAGTATAGTTAGGCACTTAGGTATGAAGATGTAATTGGAAAAGTGGTCTTATTAACTCTATTCTTTTAGTACCAATGTCATATCGTAAGCTTCAACATAGTAATGAATTCATTAAGTGGCTACCCATCATTTGTACACATAATTACTATTCACATTTTCATATGTGATTCCTATGCAAATAAGTTGTGAACCCAAATATGAGTTTTTAACTAAATTATTATATAAGAAACTCCCTCCTTATCATTAATTCCAAAATTTGTATTATGATCCTATATCCAAACTTGTGTCATAAAAAAGGAAGAAATTCTATAGAACTCAATAATGGTTCCCTTAGTAATTAGATACCTATCAGGATTTGTCATTAGGTCTTAGAACCACTTTTAAGTCATATGTTTGGATGGAAGGTTAACTTTCTAGTAGATCATCATAAGCTAACCAATAAGGCACCATCCCCATTTTGGAGATTGTTATTAAGTGTACTAGGATAGACTGAAAGGTTAAAACTAGTATGTCCTTGGGTAGATGGAACTAGTTAGTCTTGTCCTGTGTAAGGCAATCTAATTACCTTTCAAAAATACAAAAATACAAAAAAAATTATTAGTTGAGTTTTGCCCTAAAATTTTGGGCATGATAGTGTTGACTATGTTCTTGCTACTCCAAGTGATCAGTATGGGCCAAGCTTCTACATCAACTGAGTGCCAAAATTTTTGAGTGTTGACAAGTGTTGTCAAGTGTCAAAACATCATAGAGTGGTCTTTAGAACCTGAGTTACAACAAGCTAGCCAACTTTGTGAAGATTGTTTGAATTAGGTATTGTAGCTGACTCTAGAGAGTAATAAAGTGGATTGGTATATATGTAATACATTGTATCATATCCAAAAAAAAGTATGTGAACAAGTAGAAGAAGTATGAATGTGAATTAAAGAAGGCTACAAGCAATATAAGGAAAAATAGAGACTTATCTATCATAACAAGGTGATCATTGTTCTTCAAAGGAATCTCATTCAACAAACCAAGTTGTAGATTAGATATCAACCATTGATTCATCCTAATAAGTGCATCAATCAAATCTTTTAACAAGGTGGACTTAATAGTCTCATTCCAAATCTCCTAACAGAGTACACACTTTATTATATGTTGTAAATCCTTTCACAAGGTGGACCTAATAGTCCTTATTGCTCCTAACAAGGCAGATCATTAGAAGTGATCAATTGTAAGCTTTAATAGACTAATTTTATATTGTAGTAATAAAGCTTGTGGGTATCATTCTCACCCCATTTTTACTTCTATTTGGAAGGTTTTTGGGTTACCAAATATTGTGTCAAGTATTATGAATGTTATATTCCTTTCAATCTTTCATGCATGCAATTACATTAGTTAATGTTTAACTGGTGAATTAAAATATAAGTTTTATTATTTTTTGATTCACCCTCCTCCCCAGTCACCTAGTCTATATACTACATTTACAAAATTTGGTATCAAAGCTTTGGTTCTCACATCAAAAGTTTACCAACTTGAGAAAAGATTAGAGGTAATGGAAGTATATAGACTGGGGAAAGCTATTGAAAATAAGAAGTTGGATCTGCAATTGGCTATGAGTCAATTCAAGAAGATGAAGGAGCAGCTCTCTCAATCCCTGAAAAGAAGAAAAGATCTTGCAACACAAATGAATGATAATATCTACATTGAAGAAATAATTGAAAATTTGCCAAGATAGAAGTTTAAATGAAGCTAATGTAGCAATCAAAGATCTACTTGAGAAGAATCTTACTCTTCATGAAGAAGTTAGAAAACTGAGAAGAGAACAAGAAATTCAATCAATCAAAATGTGTGAAGAAATGGAAAAAAGGACAAAGCCAAAGAATGGAAAATATTGTTAACTAAAAAGATAGAAGAAAAGGACAATGAAATTCATCAACTATCTCTTTAGCAAGAAAATTTGATTGATCAACTCAATGATGCAAATCAAGAACTTATTAACTTAAGGATAGAGAATGAAAGATTTGTAAAATAACCTCAACATAGAGAAACAAACTAATGAGAGAATGATGAAATCTCATGAAAACATGAATCAGTTGAATGAGAAAAATCAATGTAGAAACAAAGGTAAAGCTAGACTAGGATATACAGAAGAAGGTGAATCACCTTAGCGAGGAGCTCAAAATAACAAAAGGCCTACATGCTGTCATTGTGGAAAAATAAGACATACATCAAACAAGTGTTGGAGCAATGGTAAATCAAAGTTCAATGGAAAGTGTTACAGTTGGAACAAACAAGGACATAGAGCAAGTGAATGCACAAAGAAACCTAAGTTTGAAGGAAATTGTTTTAACTGCAACAAACAAGGACACAAATCTACATAATGTAAGAATAAGAAATAGAACCCAACAAAACAAATTCTCAAAGCTATATTTGGTTGGGACTACAACACATGGTGTAGATGTCACTATTGTGGTGAATTAGGGCACATTGGAGGAAATTGCATAAAACATCACATAAGGAAGAGATACTACAAAGAGATGTTTTTTATGTATAGATCTTGGACATCTTGTCAAGAACTATATGAACTAAGGAAGAGTTAAAGATGAAAAGAAGGAAAAGGAACATAATATTAGAAGTTAGATGAGGCAGCAATGGGTAAGGAAATTTCTTGAGGATGCAAATTAGAGTAATGAAAATGTTGACACCCAAGTCAATGAGTTGGGTGACTCAACCATCTCAAACTAGTTTACACATGGAGATTACTAGAACTATGATTTAGAATGAGACATTTCACAAAAGTTCTAGTTAGCAAGTAGAAGATCCATATTAGCATTCCAGATGCATAAGGATCATCGAGTTGAGATGACAGCTGAAGACCTTTTCGAGAAATATTAGGTTAGAAGACCTTACCGAGAAAGCTCAGGTTGCAAGACCTTACAGAGAAAGGTCAGTTTGCATAACATTACCAAGTTTTGAATTCAAATGCTAAGTTGGTGAACTCTACCAAGTATCAAGTTCATACCAAGTGATGATAGTTCTTATTGAGTTCATGAAATGTCCCTTTTCTGATTTTTTTAATGATATTTCCAACCTTTAATCAGATCTTTAAGATCAAACAACTAATATCACAAAGATCCTCCAAATTTCTCAAGAAACCCCAAATCGGGTATGCCAGAAATGGTGCCAAAAGCTTCACAGCTTCACCTATTATTAATAAATTTGAAAATGGACATTTTTACAGATTATTCAGCAGCATAACAGCCTACAAAATGAAATTTCCATATATATATATATATATATATATATATATATATAGCCTTTACACAACAGCTCACCAATGTAGGACAAAAACTATGCTCATCGGGCTCCCGAAATTAACACAAAAATGCCCAAAAACACCACAAACACACTAATAAACTATATCAGAAGTTTAATCACGTCCCAATACATATATTCAGCTCTATTTTAATAGCTTAAAGTCTGAAATACAGCAGAAACCAAAACTGATATGAAATGCTCAACTAAAAACACCAAACTCATGCAAAAAACACACCCAAAAACCCACAAATCTACACTGTTCAACACAAAGGCAAACTCTGTATGAGCATGCACATGGAATGGCTTCAAACTCCCATCCTTAGCCTTCCTGGAAACCTGCAAACTCCTATTCTTGGGTCTCCCTGGAAACCTGCAAACTCCCGTTCTTGGGTCTCCTTCTCCACAGGTTTGGCAGCCTCTAAAGAATAACAAAGAATGAGCGAAAATCAAGTTCTGGAATGTGCCCAAAATGCCTCCAAACCCCCTTAAAAGAGGGCATAAATGTAACTCACGTCCAAGAGAGGTTAATGAAACATATTTTAATAATAATTTTCATTTATTAGTCCAACGGTTTCCAAAGATTAACTCCCTTTTTCCGAAACTTCACTTTCTTGGGCCTGGCCTGCCTTAGCAAAGATTATTATTTTTTAATTATTTGAAAAGGGGACATGACAAGTCCTTCCCTCCCAAACATTGCTTGTCCTCAAGCAATGACTGAATAATAAACCAATCAATCCACCTGGATCCCAAATGTAGTCATGAACTATACTACTACCAATTAACACAGGCTCCTGCAATATCCTCTGCAACATGACCAAGAGGAATCCATAATCAAACTGACAATTATAGCTCAACCAAAATCCAAAATCAAAACCCAAGTAAAGTGGACTACCAACACAGTAAATACCATCAATGCATTCCACTGGCCTATATGGAATGCACAATCCAACTCTGCAACAATGATGAATGCTCCCAAATGAAACTGTACCAAGTATGGAGAATCCACACACTATACAACACCTGCAGTCAACACAACTCTGTAGATCACCAACCACTATCTCATAACCATAACTACCATGCACCCCTGAGGGTGAAAAGCCATCACAAGATAAATAGCAAGAATTGGAACCCAAACCAAATTTTCCTGCCATCAACTCCTCAACACAAGGATCAAATGCTAACTGATGTACATACCTTGCAATATAAAGTTGATAAAAAAAACCAACCTCAGTCAACAGATCACCATGAACAAGTGATACAACCCACTGTGACTGATCACCATCTAAGTCAGGAGATGTCATAGCCAAAGAAGTAGAATCAATAACAACACCCGCTAAAGCATCACTCTGAAACTCCTGCTCTAAGTCATGTATTATCAAGCTGTCAACTGTAGAACCTATCACCATGTCATGCCCATCACAACTCTCATCCTGAGACGTCAAACTATCCCATAACTAATGACAAGCACTAGGAACCAAAGTACATCTTTGTATCATCATCTCATCAACATGGTCATCAAAGGTAAATGGATGAGCGTACCTCATAGTGTAATGCCGATAGAATGTGCCAATCTCAGTTAGTGGCTAAGACTGTAATCCAGATGAAACTAACTGCAATTGATCATTAACCATTTTGGAACTGACTACTACCTCCGAAGATATCACCAAGGGAGTAGTATTACTAGCAGGAACCATGCCAATTGCCAACTCACCAACATCACACATGATCTTTGATACATCTCTAGTCTTCGTGCCATCAGTACTAGAGGCCACCACCATGTCAGGCATACAACAATCTGCTACAACACCCAACTCAACTGAACCTGACTCTAGTGGGAATGAACCTAATATGCCAATGTTAGTATCAAAGATGTATGCATCCCCATCTCCACTGTCTCTGACAATCTTGGCCATGGACATCCTCGGATCACCAAACACCACAGCTTGTGACTTTATAGAATCAGGTAAAGACTGTAGTCACTCTAACTCCATGGTCACCTTAGCCAAATGAAACTGTGACTCCTTGAAAGCCAACTGTGTACTCTCAAGAATCTCAGAAGTCACCTCAAGCTGCTCAGTAAGCTCACTCACCTCATCTTCCTTGGCCAACAATGCATCATATGTTGTACTGCCCCACTCCATAAGATAATCTCTGTCAGCTACCAACTGCATATAATTCTGTCTCAAAATCCGAATAGCCTCCCATAAAGAGTGGAACTCTGTCAAGGAAAGATAACTGCCTCCCTGCTCATCACTAGTAGGAGAACACCATCCATAAACTGCTAAAAACTGAAAAGCAGCATCGAAATGCTGGGAAGTGATAGCAATGTCTCGGTCACTAACTCTCAACTGATTAGACACATGATGGCACTGGCTTGACTGTCTCCTACAAACCTCCTCTGATGCACTGTCTAAAGGAGTATCCTCAAAGTTACTAATCTCTAGAGTATTACCATCCATATCCTGTGAATCAAATCTAAAGCTCATATCAACATACGGAGTATCAAAAACATTAGCATTGCTGTCCAACTCCTCTATACCCAAGGAAACTAAGTCTTCAAAACTGCCTACTGCATCCTCCTGGATGTCATCAATGCCAATATGATCCTGGGACTCATCTATACACACTGCCAAATATGAAATATCATCAACACATTCCAGCAAGTATGGTCGACTGGATATATGAACAAAGCCCAACATTGGTGTATAAAAACTAATACCAACATCAGACAAGATACTAGCACAAGAAAAGACAACACCGTGTAATCTTCTAATCAAATCCATGATAGCACCCAAACAAACATTGCTACCAAAAAGTGTTAAAGATCTCCAGTCAACTGAATCCCAAATGCCAATATAACAATCTCGAGTCCATATCCGTAAACTAGAATCAACTGGTAACTCAAGAAAACTCCTCACCTGAGTAATATGACCAATACCAACTAACTCCACATACCTGTCATGATGAGATAATGAAGTCACAATACTATCTTTGTTCACCTTCAGCTGGCTGGACAAATCGTGTGAAGTACTACTAGCGTCAACCTCATGTGATGAAGCATCTAACTGTGCCTGGTACTCTTTCTCAGCAAAGTCACGAATGCTCAATGTCTGCTCATCTCTACCAGGTATCTCACCATCCTGCACAACAACATCCTCATAATCATCATCTGAACCCACTACACTGTAGTCACTGCCTGTTGTAACTATACCATCCTGAATATTTGTGGCATCACCCTTTGATGACCTGTAAACAATTGTCTCAATTTGAGTATCAAGTTGATCGTGACTATCAATCTGTGTAATATCCTTTCCCACCACCTCTTGTGGCAGAGTAGAATCTGAGACCTCTACCTGGCTATCAGCTAGTTTCTCAAACTCCTCATGCAAGTTCTTGGCAATTGTGTCATCTGTCCTGTGAGAAAATCTGCGAAATAGAAATCCAGTCAACTTATCCACCTTAGCTGGGTCAGATAACATGTCATTCATTATACGGTGGTGCTCAACCAACTGTTTAGACATGTCATGACTTATTTTCATAAGTTTATCTCGAATGTCTAAATAACCATCCTTTCTACTATTTTGACTCTGGCTATCAATTGTCCAAGATCGTTTCCTCTGAGACTTTGTACTATACCTGTCCATTCTGGATAAAGTAGAGTGTAACCCCAATAGGATATAACTTCTTCAAACACCAAGAACTAACATGAAAATGATTAGAAGTAGCATGCAACCATATATTTGGACATGCAACTGATTAGAAGCAACATGCAACCACCAAATTATGACATGCAAGATCTGGGTAGTTGTCAAAATTGACATGCAAGATCTGGGTAGTTGTCAAAACTGACATGCAAACTTTTACAACCGCCAAATTCACCAAGAACTAACATGCAAATGATTAGAAGTAGCATGAAACCATAGATTTTGACATGAAACTAATTAGAAGCAACATGCAACCACCAAATTATGACATGCAAGATCTGGGTAGTTGTCAAAACTGACATGCAAGATCTGGGTACTTGTCAAAACTGAAATGCAAACTTCTACAACCACCAAATTCACCAAGAACTAACATGAAAATGATTAGAAGTAGCATGCAACCATAAATTTTGACATGTAGCTGATTAGAAGCAACATGCAATCATAAATTATGACATGCAAGATCTGGGTAGTTGTCAAAACTGACATGCAAGATCTGGGTAGTTGTCAAAAATGACATGCAAGCTTCTAAAACCCTCAAGTTGGCAAGATCATGGCTCTGATACCACTGAAATGTCCCTTTTCTAATTTTTTTAATGATATTTCCAACCTTTAATCATATCTTTAAGATGAAACAACTAATATCACAAAGATCCTCCAAATTTCTCAAGAAACCCCAAATCGGGTATGCCAGAAATGGTGCCAAAAGCTTCACAGCTTCACCTATTATTAATAAATCTGAAAATGGAAATTTTTACAGATTATTCAGCAGCATAAAAGCCTACAAAATGACATTTCCAGATCTATATAGCCTTTACACAACAGCTCACCAATGTAGGACAAAAACTATGCTCATCGGGCTCCCGAAATTAACACAAAAATGCCCGAAAACACCACAAAAACACTAATAAACTATCTCAGAAGTTTAATCACATCCCAATACATATATTCAGCTCTATTTTAACAGCTTAAAGTCTGAAATACAGCAGCAACCAAAACTGATATGAAATGCTCAACTGAAAACACCAAACTCATGCAAAAAACACACCCAAAAACCCACAAATCTACACTGTTCAACACAAAGGAAAACTCTGTATGAGCATGCACATGGAATGGCTTCAAACTCCCATCCTAAGCCTTCCTAGAAACCTGCAAACTCCTGTTCTTGGGTCTCCCTGGAAACCTGCAAACTCCCGTTCTTGGGTCTCCTTCTCCACAGGTTTGGCAGCCTCTGAAGAATAACAAAGAATGAGCGAAAATCAAGTTCTGGAATGTGCCCAAAATGCCTCCAAACCCCCTTAAAAGAGGGCATAAATGTAACTCACGTCCAAGAGAGGTTAATGAAACATATTTTAATAATAATTTTCATTTATTAGTCCAACGGTTTCCAAAGATTAACTCCCTTTTTTCGAAACTTCACTTTCTTGGGCCTGGCCTGCCTTAGCAAAGATTATTATTTTTTAATTATTTGAAAAGGGGACATGACAGTTCAAGGTTCTCGTTGTGTTGAAGTTCTTTCCAAGTGAAGAGTCCTTATTGAGTCAAAGGTGTCTCATGAGTGATCAAAGACTTAGCCAAGTGGAGGAAAACTTGTCACCGAGTGAACAATGGTACAACATATTAATGTCAACTTGAAGAGTGAATTTTGTTAAAAGAGGGAAATTGAAGGTTATTTCTCACTGCAAATTTTCCAAAGTTATGAGCTAAGAGCATTCTAGAGGCCTGACCAATTCAAATCTATTATTGTTGAAGTTTTCTTTTGTGTTTGAAACATTATTGAGCAAGAATGGCATCTTCCAGTAGCAAAATAAAGAAGGGTTCAAAAATGTTGGTTTGAATAGTTGATTGTAAAGAACTTGCATTCAAATTAAGTCCAACCATCATAGAGGAACTTGATCCCATTGGTGCACAGTCGCAGATTCCTCCAAAGGTACTTTTAATCCATGACATTTGATCATTTTATCACTATTCAATTCAAGAGCTAGGAACCCTAGAGATGAACCAAGCATTCAATGAATTGTGTGTGGATGGAAGCTTGAGACTTGAGCACAAGAATTTGGAAATCAAAGGATTAACACATATCTTGCATATGTCAAGGGATTTCCAATGGAAATGGATTACGTTCATCCTGAGCTAAGGCCATGACATACATTTGTGGTTAGATCACCCTATTCAAATTACAAAGAAGATGATACAAAGGATTACAAGGCTACCAATGTTGAACAAGGAAAAGATTACAAAAACCATAGGTCGAGTTGAACTGATGAAGAGAACTCTTATCGAGTGGGATGGCAGTGGTATGAAACTGAATGGAGTTATAGACATGGAGATAAAGTTTGGTATCCACGTGATTTCTCATAAGATATACAAATCAACCAAATTAAACAATGTTCCTTGTCAAGCTATTGACCTAGCATTTAAGGTGATAAAGAACAATCTATCCTTTGACCTTGTCGAGCTACTATTGAACAAATTTAGCAAGAACATGGAGAACATCCAAGTCTCAAAGAACAATCCATGTAAGTTCAATTCCTTGTTGACTTGTCTATTCTTTTATGTGTAAAATTTCTTTCCTTCCAAAGGAACTGTAGTGTGAAAGAAAGATACACCAATACTATATCAAATTAATGAATTATAGCAGAAATAAGTGTTAACTTTGAAAGTATAATGGATGCTTATTTTGAAACTTTGAAAGAGAAAATTCAAATCAAATATAGAATTCTTAAGAAATTAGTGGAAGACTATGAACAAGTTATTTATTTTTTGGTTGACTATGATAAAGTCCATATCCAAGTAGTCAGGCCAAGAGCGGCATGGGTTAAGCCCCTAGGATATGAAGTAAATGTAGATGATATAAGGGACATCATTGAAGATCTCTTGAATGAGCCTGTTAACCCCAAAGAACCTTATTTTGGCACTTATGAGGAAGCCTAGGCCAAAATTACTCTTGAAATTAAGCTTCCCCAAGCAATGGAAAGAGGATGAAAGAAGGTGGAAAAGATACTTAAGGCCACCAAATCCTCTAGTTCCCCTCTCTTGTTAATTGAAGGAAAAGATGACCTTGATGAGAAGGAGAGGAAGAGCATGCAGAGGAAGAGGAACCTAAAGAAGAGGACCCTCTCAAGAAGAAAGGGAAGGTCTTAATCACCAAAGCTGCATAGTCCTCCCCTGCTATGTTCACTAGAAGAACAAAAAAATCAAGGAAGAAACTGAAGTTAGGCAATGATGATGAAGAAGATGAAGAAATTGAAGGTAGGCAATGATGATGAAGAAGATGAAGTAGAGAAAACTATATTTTAGAAGATTGTCCCTACCTTTGTAGAAAGATTGAAAAGACTAGAAGAAGGAGGAGGTATAGGATCTTTCAAAACTCTTAAGTATGACACTAGGAGTATAGAGGGGAAGAAATAGATAGAAGATGCCCTAGTGGAAAAAATGGTAAAGTGAAAATACTCTCCTGATGAACTGGTCAAGCAAGTTCCCAACAATATTTTGAAGGTAGTTACACCTATATGGGAGAATGCACTTAATATTGCAAAATACATCAGAGAACAGACTTTGAGGCAACTTATGCCTAATCTATTAGACAAGGAAGTAAATGAATCATTGAAGAAAAATTAGTAGAAGCTTACACCAAAATTCAAAGCATTACTAATCCTATCAAAGGACATAAAATCTATTGAAATCCAACACTATAGCATGGAAGAATATCTATGGGCTATAAAACACTAGTGATCAGATTGTGCAAATTGATAACAAGGATGATGAAGTAGAAAATATGGAAAAAGATAATGAAGATATAGATAATGAGGAAGTAGAAAATATGGAAGGAGATGATGCTGAAGATGAATAGGATCAAGAAGTAGCAAGAGGTGGTCTTCTTGAAATCTAGAGTATTGAAGACTCAAATCCTAAAAAGATAGTAGTAGAGGTAATGACCTCTCTTCCTAACTCTATGAGCAAAGCCTTAGTGTCATCTAGCTTAGAGAATGATTCTACCAAGTTAGTTGAAGTAAATATTGCTTCACCAAGAACTCAACTAACCATTGGAGAAATATTACTAAGTGCATTGACAAGTGAAGTTTCCATCACTTCATCTATCAATCAGCAAACTCAAATCACTCTAGCATCAAGCCTAATCGAGTCACAACAAGGTATTGTAAACGTTCTTGTTGTTAGTGCTATTTCTTCCACATTTTTAACTATTCCTACCATTTCTAATACTATTTATACTATATCTACTATTGTTACTACCATGGCAAGTGAAATAAGAATTGAGGTTAAGCCTCAACCAAACACTAATGTATTGAGTAAAGGAAAGGGAATTGTTCCTTCCACTCAGAAAGAAAAGGGTAAAGAGGTAGAAGCCTCTAATAAAGAGATTGATCTAGAAGAGGATATTGTGATACTAGATTGGGATCTTTCCAATCTGACTCCTAATCGAATGGATGCCCTTGGTGAGCTTTGAAAAAAGAGGGCCAAACAACAAAAGCTTAGAGAAGAGAAGAAGAAGAAGAAAATTGAGGTACTTGAAGGCATCAATAGCATATTTGTGGATGCATTAAGTATTGAGGTTGATGAGAAACAACCTATTTTGGATCAATTGGTTGAATTTTTTTACAAGTACAATGAGGACATCGATGGGAAAGATAAACTTCTTCAAAGGGTAGAAATAAAATTTGAGAACAAAGTTTTACAAAAGGTAGCACAGAAGATACCCATTGACCAAGTAGAATTGTCTATTATTCTTGCTACATTTGATATGTCTGTAAATAATGTTGTTTCTTTGTTTGTGAAGTTAAGTGATATATCTCACTTTACAAAGGAAATAAAAGATAAGCTAACCCAAATAGATACTAATTTGAAGGCAAGTGCACATCAACTGTCACTTGACCCTAGCTGTAGTTCTGCACATTTTGTAAAGTTTAGGTATCTGACAGATCTTCAAGCTGAATTATTAAGAGAAGAAGCTAGGATAAGGGCCACACTCATATAAATTCAAGGCATGATCCTTCCCAACATGGATGCAAAGCAAAAACATTGATCCATGACAACAACTTTTCTATAGAAGATCATATGATGGAGCTATCAGCTGAAGTCCAAATTGCATTACATAGTTCAAAGGTGCTACAATTAAATTGGGACAAGAAAATGTCCATACTTTTGAAGGTACATAGTGACTTTCTTACACATTTTTTTGTAACCTTGTAATTTTATTTTATGTTGCATTTTTGGCATTTTTGTCAAAAAGGGGGAGTTGTATTATCATACTCCAAAGATATGTGTATATACAAGGGTAATATGGAAATAAACATATGAAAAGTGTAAGTAATGTAGATATGAATCAAAAAATATGTTTACAAAAAGAATTTTGAAAAAATCAATAGAGCAAGAGGTTACCAAGCTACAACATTAGACAATCAAAACTGAGTTGAAGACCTAGATTGTTAATAGGGGGATTTTTGAATTGTATTTTGAGTATTTAGATTTTTGGAATGATAAATATTTTTGTCAGTAATGCCAAAGGAGGAGATTGTTGACCTTATGGTCAAATCCTTAGTCTATTAGTGACTCAACACTTAGTCAATTGTTTACATTACTACCAAGCTCTACAGTTGTTGTCAAACTTATCATATTGCTAGTAGTGTAAACCAAGTGTTCTAGTTGCTACCAAGTTCATAAGTTAAATTGTAGTTCATGTCGAGCTTCAAAATATCTACCAAGCATCTAAGACAAAGTATAGTGTTAACTAAGCTCTATAGTGTAAGTCAAGCTTATTAATGCCTGTCAAACTTGTAGTGTTAATGAACTAAATGAAGATAGTGTTAACCAAGCCATGTAGTGTCTATTGAGTTCTTCAGTATTCACTGAGTCATCCAATACTAAGTTCTTTCTACTCCAAGTGATTATTATGGACCAAACTTCTACATGAACTGAGTACCAGAGTTTGCTAAGTGTCAAAATATCACAAAGCAGTCTTCAAAACCTGAGTTATAGCAAGCTAGCCAACTTTGTGAAGATTATTTAAATTAGTAGGTATTGTAGCTGACTCTAGAAAGTAATAAAATGGATTAGTATATATGTAATACATTGTATCATATCCAAAAATAAGAATGTGAACAAGAAGAAGAAGCATGAGTGTGAATTAAAGAAGGCTACAAGTAGTATAAGGAAAACTAGAGGCTTATCTATCACAACAAGGTGATCATTGTTATTCAAATGAATCTCATTCAAAGATCAACCACTTATTCACCCTAACAGGTGCATCAATCAAATCCTTTAACAAGGTGGACTTAATAGTCTCATTCCAAATATCCTAATAGAGTGTATACTTCTTTGTATGTTGTAAATACTTTCACAAGGTGGACCTAACAGTCCTTATTGCTCCTAACAGGGAAAATCATCAGAAGTAATCAATTGTAAGCTTTAACAGGCTAACTTTATATTGTAGTAATAAAGCTTGTGGGTATCATCCCCACCCCAGTTTTGCTTTCTATTTGGAAGGTTTTTGGAATACCAAATATTGTGTCCAGTTTTATGAATGTTTTATTTCTTTTAGTCTCTCATACATGCAATTAGATTAGTGAATGTTTAATTAGTGAATTAAAATATAATTTTTATTGGTGCTTCATGAGGTGAGGTGTTGAGGGTGGCATGCACTTTCTTAGAGCCAAAGTGGATAGGCTAGCTTGAAAGGATTGTTAACATGGTAGAGGTTGGGGTAGCCCTGCACATGTTTCAAAGGCCTTGGAGACTGATTAGAGGTGATCATAGAGAACTAAAAATGTTGGTGATTTTTACTTCTTCTCAAGCTTAGGAGGTGCATTTGGTGGATGCTCAAAAAAGGTGGAGGGTATTGCTTTCCTTCTTGTAGTAACTTGAGAAAAGCTAGTCGACAATGATGGAAAGTAGGAGAAAGCACAAAATGATGCTTGTAAGATCTATGACTCCTTGTTATAATGATGGTTGTCCAATTATAAGAAGCAACTTTGAGTCACAAACTAAGGTGGTGGAGAATGTAGTGGTGATGGGAGGGAGGTGGGAGAGTCCAATGGTGTTTCTTAGGAGGAGGTCATGGTGGTAGGTGGAGCTAGAGTTCATATTGATGCTTGTGCTGGTAATTATGGTCATGAAGGGATGGTGACTAGTGGTATTGTGAGCCTAAACTTCTTCAAGGAAGAAGCAACCAATTGGTTCAAATAGCTCAATTTGGGGCCATGTGGCCTCTCAGCTAGTGTGTTGGTGTCAATGTTGTTTGGTGTTGGTCTATTTTTTTTGCTTTCTCTCTACAAGGTGAAGGTATAGGTTTTGAAAGCTACCATTTTAGTGGCATTTCTATTTTTATCATCTTTGTTCAAGGTTTTGTAAAGGGTTTTATTCTTAGGCATTATAGTGACTTGTAGTGTTTTGCTAAGTTGTGTGTAGGGAGTGTAATTATTTTTTATGTCTACAAGTTTTGTGGCCCTCGGGTTGAGTCTTTCATAGTTTGGCCAAATTTTGAGTTTGTATAGATAAACATGATGAGTTAAATTTACCATTTTTGTGGTCTTTGTTTTGGTAATGCTTTAGATCTCTAGGCCATGT
Organism: Cupressus sempervirens; assembly: GCA_028749045.1. NCBI lineage: Eukaryota > Viridiplantae > Streptophyta > Pinopsida > Cupressales > Cupressaceae > Cupressus > Cupressus sempervirens. Next base: position 429,019,960 of record CM053793.1, on the reverse strand, counting down.
TTATGGGCTTGTATGTACTCTTGAAATTTTTCTCAATAAAATCCAATATTGTCGATAAAAAAAAAAGAGTTAAATCACTGAAGTTGTTGTAAAGGATATTGTCATCCAAGTAACAATTAATTGTCGTAATGAGTTGTTTTAAATATTTTAAAATATAATAAAGATAACAGTTGAGGGAATGCAATATATTCTACTTAAAAATAAAATAATATTATAAGGGAGTAAAAGAATTATTATTTTAATTTTATTTATATCTAAAATAAATAATAAATAATAAATTAAGTTATATTTTATGAGTTAAGAATTAAATATGATAAATATAATGGTAAAAGATTCTAAAGGAGACCACTTATCATGTTGGTAACTTGAGACATCTCATAAAGAAGAGGTCTTGAGTTCAACTCCTTTCCCATAAATAACTTAGAAAGAGAAAAATGAAAGAAGAAACAAGAGTAAATGTAGGAAATAGATTTTGTAGTAAATTTTAATTAAAAAGTATTTTAAAATATTTTTTATATCTTTTAATTTTTTATTATTTAAATATTAAATTCTTTTATATTTTATAAGAATTGAGTTATAATGGGGAACATTTAATAATCTATGTTAATAGAATTATGATTTAAATATTTTACAGTGGTCTTCAAGTGCCTTTTGTTCATTTATGTTGAATGAGTTGTTGAAATCTTGTGTATTATTAAGTAGATGTGTTGGAACCATTAAGTTTCCTTTTGGAGAATAGTGGTCATGGCAGTGGTCCTTATGTCTACTCTCCTTGAAAGACCTAAAACTTCCTATGGTCGCTAGAGGCTCCTAGATTCAATGTGATTTTCTTGAGATGTTATATATGTTTCTTTTGTATCTTTCCATATGTAGTAATGCTTAATGTAGAGTTTAAAAGTGTAGATTCTTGTATGTTGTCTTTTCCATCTTGTGATGTATTCTAAATCTTGAAGTATTGTAATGAGCTTTTGTTTCTTGAATGCATCTTGAGTACCCTAGTGAAAGGGCTAAGCCTTTAGGTGAACTTAAGGACATGTCACCTTAATAAAGTTTGTTTTGATTTTTCTATGTGGAATGTTGTAGAGTACAGACAAGGTGCCCTAAGTGAGTAGCTCACCATAGGTGTTGGGACCCAAAAGTGGTCACTAGAGGATCCCATGTTGTAGAGACCTAGGCCTCGAGTAGGTTGGTTCTACATGTAAATTTGTAATTAGGTGGAAATATTAATTTAAGAAAAATGGGTTATTGGGGGTTTAAGTTAACACATTAATAAAAATAAGATACTTTTGAGGTATGCTTATATTGTTGGAGTATGAGGACTATATGTCATCATGTATAAGGTATGGATGTGACAAGATGTGAATGGTTTAGGAGGTTGATCCCAACATTATGGAAAGTGTGATAAGTCCTCATATTCCCTGTTTGAGTACTGGGACCATATGTCATTATGTATAAGGCCTAGATGTGGTAGGTTTATAATGGTTCAAGAGGTTCATCCCAACATTTGAGGGGTATCTCATACCACTCACCTAGTTGCATTCTAAGCTCTCACTCTGATTTTGCTACCTTTGGAAATCTGTGTGAATATTTTTCCTTGTGTGTTGAATATTTCATAGCATGAACCCTATACCTTATATTTCCTTAAAATATAGTTGATCATAGTCTAATATCCTAGCTCAAGCGAGTGGATCATTTATGGTTCTACGTGGTTGTGTGGTAAAATATTTTTGAGGCACTTTTTGTGTTTCATAAATGGCTCTATGTGAATCCTTGTTGGGTAGTCATTGAAGGTTGTCTCCTAAAATATTGTATCTCTAAGAGAAATGAAGGAAAATGTGAACATGTGGTATTATTAGAAATTTTATGAAGCAATGATGGTGTTATGACATGTATAATTCTTACATTAATGATTACTTAATGCTATTAATAATACACTATGATGAGTAAAAGGAATCTTGTGACTTACTAAAAAGAATTCATAGAGCGAGTTGTAGAATCAAAGCAATTAGTAAATGGAATATAGTTAGTAAAAAAGTATAGTTAAAAGCTTACACCTACTTAATGTATCATTAGAATAGATCCTTAAGAAAATGTAATTAATTTACAAGGCCTTGAAGATTAGTTTCTAAATTGGCAATGGTAAAACTATTAAGTTGTAGTAAACACTAAACAAATTGAGAAAAGACAATCAAGAATGAATATTTATAAATTTTATTCAAAGACACCTTTATTACACAAGTAATTAAATTGTAAATTCAAGTTATCTACAACTATGAGGTTTTCTTTACTTAATAGTTTAGAAGCCCATAAGAAAAAGGAATCCAGACCCATTCCTCATGAAGGTCTAATCCTTCTTATTGAGGGATATTGTAAAAATAAGCACATTGCCTCTACTCCCTCTAAGGACAAGAAGAAAGAGCCCATTAAGAGTAAGAAGGGTGACTTTGTTAAAGGTAAAGAAAATGCCTTGAATTTGAAACCCTCTGCCTCTCAAGTTCTTGAGGATGAGGAGTCTGAGACTGATAATTTGAAAAATTGTGAGAATTGGAAACTTGAGGATGAGGATGATACTGAAACTGGAGAGTTAAGTTCTAATTTGGACGAGTATCCGAAGACTGAAGATGATAATGAAAAAGGAAAAGAGGAAAACAATAGTGAAGGTAATTTTGAACAGAGTAAATCTAATAATGAGGGTAACCAGGTTATTTCTAGTGGGGGTAATAAAGTGGAAGATAAAACTGTCGGGAATCCTGTTGAGAAGAATAAGGAGGACCATATGGCTATTACTGCTTCTCCTGTTAAGGGGATAGAGGAAGAAAAAAGGAAGGACTCTGCTCATCCTAAGGACTATGCCGAGGGTCGAAAGGAGGATCAAACAGAAATGGACGATATCAATGACAATGTCTGCTCCCCTCCACACGAGACTGCTGAAGATGATTGTGATGCTATGCAGAGGGATACCATGCTTACCTTCCTAAATTTTGCTAAGGAGAAAGCCAACACCAGTCTCAAGGTTGATTCCTAGATCTGCAATGAAATAATGGGTTTGAAGAAAAAGGTGGAAATTCTGCAACATAACCTGGATACTATCAATGCTAAACTTAGTCATATGGAAGGATAGATGGGAGACATCCCTAAAAAACTTAACAACTATGAGTAGAACCTCACAATGTTAATCAAGGAGAGTAGCACTAAGATGGAACAGGTCACCTCGAGTATTTGGGTAGTCGCTGCTAGCCTGAGCAAAAGGGCGAATTAAGATATCATTTTGGCTGAGGGTCCGAGCAAAAGAACAAGGCAGAGCTCGAGGAAGAGTGCTATGAAAGCTGCTACTACTATGGATGTTGTTTCCACTCAAGAGACTACTGCAATTGGTAAGGAAGCAACTAAATTGATCCTGGAGCTGCAATAGTGGCACTGGGTTGGGTTCTTTGGTTTGGTGCCTGTCTGGTTTTGGTCGCTGGTTGGGGACTCTGGTCTTGGTTTCTAGTTTTTTATAGTTTAGACTATTTTTGGTTCCAGGTCCTTGTAAAACCTGGGTTAGTTTGTTTTTGGACTTTTCTAGTGGTTTCAGGTCCCTGTAAAACCTAATTTTGATACTGTTCTTTAGTTTGTTGTAGGTTTTTTCCTAGTTGGGCTATCTTGCTTTATCTTTCTATTTTTTGTTAAAGGGTTTTGGGGTCCCTTCAAAACTTTCTTTTACCGTAATCTAAAACTATGAGGTATTTGTTAAATTGAATTGTAAATTAAGAATTGGAAACTAAAAAATATTGTTAAAGAATGATGTTAGGGAACTTGTTAGGACTCTACTATTTATAATGAGGAAAAAAAAGAGTAAAAGATATTTTAAAAAATATTATTCACTAAAATTAGTAACATTTAGCCTTGTCCTTCTAGGTTTCATGGTGGGGCTTTACAGAGATCTTCCCCAACATTCTTTCAATTCAAGCATTTAATCATTACATGACACCATGGGGTGAAGAGGATCATGAAGATGGGTAGAAAACTTTAGCCTTGGGATTTGGTATGCTTTCTATGCTATGTTCAAATCAAATCTTTGTCCCTTCATATTTTGCATGCATTTACATTTTACATGTGAGGTTTTCACTCATAGAGTAGATTCTTAGAATTCTCTAGCTCTTTACATTCTAGATCTATAACTTAGGATTCATGAGCACTATATACACACACAATATTATTTATAATGGCTATTTGTGGAGGTGAAAATCACCAAAATAGGGGTTGACTAAGGGAACCAACTTTATAGCCACCCACACACACCAATTCTATAATAGACTTCCAAGTCATCAAAATTGAGACAATAAATTTTGAAAGTACTCCTAAGCCTTTTTTGAAGAAACTGGGTTGACTTTGCTCCTAAGAACATGTGTATTTTCCTATAAATTGTTTAGACACTTTAGCACCAATTTAGCTTTTTCTTGGAGGTTTGAGGAAAAAAAATCTATGTTATTGTCATGATCGTGCATCTGTAGTTGGAAGTTCGACCACTGATTTTTGGATAAAAAGGCATATTCCATTACACATTTTGAGGTAAGTACTTAATTATTTATTTCATCTTTTAGTGCAAACCTATCTTCATGTTTTAGTTGGGTGTCTTGCATATATTTAGCACCTAGGTCTATCTTACACATTTTATTAGATCAATTGATTTGATTTTTCTTTCTCATTGTTAATTTCAAGATAATTTACATTCACAAAAGAGGCTCTACTTGCATACTTAATGAGATTTTGGTTTAACATTGGCACCCCTTAATCCTACTTGGGTTTCTCTAATCTAACTTGAATGACATCAAGAGTTGTATTTGGAAGTCCCTCTGTCTCTTATATGGAATGACATAGGGAGAAAGTGTTGAACTTATCTTATCTAGTTTGTATTGTTAACTCATTGGGGAGATACATCATAGAGAGCTAGAGGGAGAAGTTGAGAAGCGGAAGAGGCATTCAAAGGTGTGGGAGAAGCTGAGGGAAGGTAGCATCTCGTCCTTCATTAAAAATCTACATGGCTAGGATCTAAAGATAATTGACCTTATGGTGAAGTCATGGAGAGATGGGAAGGGGAAGATTGATGGGATCGACTTCCAAGTTCATGAAGGGGTTATTGTCAAGGTCATTAACTCCTCCAACCAAGGCATAAAATTCTATAGGGATAAGAGAATATCCCTAAATGTAGTTAAAGACTTTACAAAGGACGTGCGGGAGATGAATGATCTAGTGAAGATTGGTGCCTACTATTAGCCCACATCTATTACGAAACTGTGGAGATTTGTTCTAAGTGAAATTATATCCTACATTACACTCAAAACAAGGTTTGACAAAATCCAAACCCACCATTTTTTTATCCTAAACCATTTTAGGTATGTAACAAAAATTTCCACCCCCTTCTACCTATTTTTCTCTGCAAATAAGAGTATTATGGATTATAAGAAGAAAGTGTATGCTAATCGTAACTTCCATGAGGGTTTGTTATTACTCATATATGATCATTTTAAAGCTCAAACTTGTGTAAGGGCTATAGCCCAAAAGGCAGATTTCTGTGAGGAGATGGAGAGCTCCTACCTCCCGTTGGATATAGAGGATAGTGCTGGTCTACACTTGGAAGATGAAGAGGAGGTGGCTAAAATCATGAAGGATATGGGTAGGAAGAAGAAAAAGAATCCAAGGAAATGAATGGAGAGAATGATAAAGTAGGAGGGAAACTTGGAGGAGGATAATAATGATGAGGAAGAGGGGATGGACTTGGATAAAGAGGGCAATGTGAGAGAGGAGGGAACTAGTAAGGCTCAATGATGTAGGGAGGACAAGTCGATCAAATTGGAGAGAGGAGGTGAGAACGATGTTAAGAAGGCTCTTGGTAAGGGTAAGGAGAGCATTATTGAAGCTCAGGAAGAGAGGAAAGAAGAAGAGGGTATGGCTAATACCATTGTTACTATTGATGCAAAGGGAAGGAAAACTACATGGAGGAACTTTCATGCCAGTACTATGAAAATGAGTCTAGTTAGAGAATATATCCACCTAGAGGTTTTAGAGGGAAGGGATGGAAAAATATAGTTGGAAGAGCTCATTGACCCGACTTTGGTGATTCTTAGTGACAATGCACAAGAAATGGGGATGAACCACCTTAACAATTCCACAATAGTATAGTAGACCATTTTTAGTCCATTAAATGGATCTTCCATGAAATTGAAGAGATTAAGTTTAGGATCTAGGGGTAGGAAAAGCCAAAAGGGTAGACAAGAATGTCAGAATTAGCAAGCTAGATGCAAGGGTTTCTAAGATTGAAAAAAGAGTGGAAAGGATGGAGATCTCTCTCCATAGCTCAACTAACTAGAGCCTTAACATAATAAAAGGTCTTAATAATAACATCATTTAGCTGCACATGATGATGGAGAAAAGCAAAAAGGAGGAGGAAAAGAACAAAGAGAAAACCAAGACGACTGATGAGGATGTTTCTTTACAGGGAGAGAGCCTAAGAAAAAGAAGGAGAGTAGAAAAAAGGAAGAGGGAACAGGAGATCTTCCTGGATGATAGTCATTTGAAGACCGATTAGGTTGAGGCCATGGAAGAACTAGAGCTTAAGAAAGTGAAGCCGGCTAAAGTATTAGTGCCTTGATCATTACTCCTAGTTTTTTGTCTATTCCCTAGCTTTTGGCCATGTGTTTTTCATTTTCTTCTAATGGCTGGTTTTGGCCTGTTGTTTTTTGTGTTGCTTGGTTGCTAGACCTAAACTTTTTGAAGTATTTTCTTGTTAACTGGTGGGTTTCAGGAACCCCTATAAAAAATTTGTTTTACTTAATCAAAAAAATCATTGATGTTATTTTCCCCCTATTATTTTGGTGGACCTTACATGAACCCTCCTTTGTTTGATCTTGCTAATTGATCTTTCTTTTTAATGCATTATATTATTGTTTGTATAGTTATATTTCATAAGTGTGTAGGGGGGAATGTGAATCAAGAAAATAAACCCCAAGTTCATCACATAGCCTAACACCTCAAGAGGATATTATAAAGGAGAAGGATTCTTTCCAACCAATCTTTAAGGATGATAAATATTATTAGGGCAATGAAATCCAAATTATAGAAGATCACTAACTCAAACTAAGATCTAATAGTTATAAAGATAGGTAAAAGAATGCACTATGTTTCTGAGATCCAAATAAATTACTTCTAAACCAATGAATAAGAGTGAAATGTAAGGTACAAATTACTATATTGAAAAAAGTAAATAAAGTAAGTTCTTGAAGAGGATGGTTAGCTAAGCTTATGATTATTGTATTTCTCTTATAGATGAACAGAGCTAGAATTGGGCCTAAAACTATTAAATCTACGAAACCTACAAATCTTTTATCCTTCTAACAAAGTCAACTTTTCTTAGTAGAGGTGTGTAATGAACCTTACTCCTTATAGGTTTGAATTTAAGATTTAGTCTTTAATGCAAATATTTTGAAATTACCAAATTAAAATTATTTATATTAATCTTTCCTCATTAATTAATATTCTTTTTTACATGATTTTTCACATAATTTCTAATGTCTATTTAACATGGCATACTTAAAATAACTCATCATAAATACAACATGTTATTTTAATTTATTATATTTGATATGTTATATTAAAATGGTCACACACACACACACACACACACACACACACACACACACACACACACACACACACACACACACACACAATATCAATACTCTATATATGTTTTGATATATGATCATTAATGATGGTATCTATAATTGTAAATATACACATATATAGTTCCACGCCATATTCTACTATATATAAACTTATTTCCTAATAATAATATTTTTGTATTCCTTATATAGCAAAATCTATTACCTACTAGTATTAAAATGATTCATTAGTTATTTGGACTTTACATAAATAGTGGTCTTCTTATTTTTATCTTCTTCTATTTTTTATGGAGGTAATCCACAAACAAGTTTTAGGTACGCGATATAGGCCCACGCGTGCTTGAAACCTCCTTGGCTAAGAGCCAAGGACAAAGGAGCACCCACACTGCCTTATTCACCCAGGGCACGATCTCAACTTCATATCCCTTATGATGTCTTTAAGCCTTGAACTCAGCAAGAATTGATCTCTTGTGGGCTCTTTGTGAGCCATTCAACTTCAATAGTAGACCAAGGGCCTATTGACTATTTTTATTTTATTCATATAATTGAGAAAAAATATATTAAACTAAAAAGTAAATTTGCTTACCTTTCATAAAGTTACTCTCTTTATAGTTTTGGCTTTCCTTTTATTTATCTTTATTTAGTCTTTCCAAAAAAAGGTGGCTTGATGGATATGATTTCTTCCTTTTATGTTGGTATTGGTTTCTTTCTTGTTCTGGTCCTTGAAAAATAAATGTCCTCTTGGAAAATTGTTAACCTCTGACGTTTTTTTTCCAATTAACTAATTTATTTTGTGTTGTTTTGTTGAGACTTCTATTTTCAAATTTCATGCTAGATCTAAGTTTTTATTGGTGATGATAATATGATCTTAACAAAAGTATTGAATTTAGTAAGTCTACAACAATGGCAACATTCTATAGTAGAATGTTTTTTCTTTATTTCTCTTTAAATGTTGCATGAGATGATTTTTATGTATTTCCTTTTAAACCTGTCATAATCTACAACATTTAATTTCTCAATGCAATGCTCTAAAAAAACTCTTTTTCTTTAAAGCTTCTTTCAGTCTATTTTGTGTTGTTTTGTTGAGACTTCTATTTTCAAATTTCATGCTAGATCTAAGTTTGTATTGGTGATGATAATATGATCTTAACAAAAGTATTGAATTTAGTAAGTCTACAACAATGGCAACATTCTATAGTAGAATGTTTTTTCTTTATTTCTCTTTAAATGTTGCATGAGATGATTTTTATGTATTTCCTTTTAAACCTGTCATAATCTACAACATTTAGAGACTTGCATGTTCTTAGAGTTTACATGGTCCAAATGTTAAAAAAATTCTTCCATTAAAAAATCAACAAAATCACTTCTTCCTTGCACACTTGGTAGAAAAATCTTGAAGTCATGCTTTCATATAGCTAGATCGAAAAATGTATTGATTGTAAAGCTTTTTTAATTTTATTTTGTTGCTTTTATTGGGTTTATAATGATTTTTTTATCTTGTAACTAGACATGTTAATCAAACACTAAAATTGAAATTTTTTAATATGAATACCATTGCTAACATGAAGATTTATAGATTTGTATATGACTCTTTAACTTTTAGCTTACTCTTACAACTAGTTTGTAAAGAGAATTGTATGAGAAGATTTACATACTACAACTAAATGATATACTTTGAAAGATTTCCTCTTCGTTTTTCTCATTCTAAAACAACTTTTTTTGTTATGTCTTAAAAAAAGTTAAATATGAGTGTTAGATCTTATTATTGTTTGAAAGTTTTGATTTTTATTTTAAAAAGATTATGATAGATAAATAAAAAATATGTTAATAAACTCATAATTAATTTGATATCGATTTAATCTTTTATGTTGAAAACTATTTTTTAAATTTCTTCAAATAATATAAAATTATTTCTTATTCTCATTCTTTTAATTTCTTAATATTATAAATAACACATTATTACAACAAATAATATTTAAACTATTCTTTCTATATAATAATATAATTTCGTAAGTGTTCTAATGTAAGAAATTTAATTAAAAATCTCTAAATTAAAAAATCAAAATTATTATTCTTTTTTATTTTATTTTATTCAAAATATAATTGACAATACTATTATGTCTATCAAAAAAGCATACATAAGAATCAAACAAATGTAATCTATTTAGTTTGATCTTATTATAATTTTTATAAATAAGGAATAATAGTTCTTTTTAATTAATATAATAAAAGACACAAGTTGTTCATTATTATTGTAGTTGTTGTAGCCAATACACTATTGCATTCACTTTTCACAATGAGTTCAATAAATTTTGCACCAATGAAGAGTAATTTTTTTCTTCTTCATGAATTTAATATTTAATATTCAATATTTTATTTATAAATATAATTTATTTATTGTAGATATGATTGGCTCAATTCATTATGCATTATAGGAGCCCTTTTTTCAGAGGCTCCTCCATATTGCAATTTATTATGCAAAATTTATAAATGAATTGTCAATGTAATATATTTTTACCATAAATTACTAATAAATAAAAATTTATTCAATAACTAAATCTATTACCAATTACAAATCAATCTTTCACAAAAGAATATGAGTGATGAGTTGTCCACTTTGAATAATATTTTTAATATATTTAATAATTTTATTTGACACCTCTTAACATCCATTTTATGTTATATAAAAGTACAGAATACTATGGAAAAAATATAAATATTTAGTCATTATTAATTGACATCTCTTAACATTGATTTAGATATTTAATCTCATTCATTATATATTATAGATTTCATATTAAAATGTAATTTATAAAATTAATCACATGCACACACACTAAATTTGTATCATTAACAAATGTACAAAATAAAATCATTTGAATTAGATTATCTAAATTCAACCTATGCAAGGTTAGTTTTTTAAACTCATCCCCTAAATCAACTCTTAAAATTTTGTTATTTATTTTTTCTATGTGCATGATTCCAAATAAGTATTTTTGTCTTTAATTAAATTATATACTACTCTATCTAATTAAACTTATGGTAACCAACCCCCCGGCTTAGAATAGTAGTAGGGCACTCACCCGTCATACTATTATAATAAGGAAGGTGAGGGCTAACCTCCCTCCCACCCTACTATATCTCCCCCCCTCCCACTACACTAGCCCCCTTCTAATCTAAGTTGGTCTAAGCAGAGCTATCTCCAAACATGACCTGCCCCTCTAATTCTATGGGCCAAGTGGGAAATCTAGGAATGGCTTTTCACTTAGTCCAGCAATAGGAAAATATACGCCACCATGTGGAATGTGTTATACTTTCTTAATTCTTTTTTCAATTTACTATATTGGTCAAAAATTTGACAAAAATTCAAACAAACATAATTTGCACAAAAGTCTCATGACCTAAGGATTGTTATCTAACATTTTTTGATTCTTTCTACATATCATTGATGATTTACTCTTTGCATTTTAAAGAATTTAAGTTGAAATCATGTCAAATCTAAAAACCTTGTAGTTTTCAAAACAACAAGAATTGTCTCTAGATCTTTTAGTTTGAAGGATCACTAAAAGACCTCTTAATTTGCATAATGATATTCTCTTATTCAATTTACTAGAATCCAAGAGGGTTGTAATTAATTTTTTGTTGGAATATCATCTTCATTTACCTTGGTCTCTAGTTGAGTAGTACTGAGCACATCAAGCAAGGTCATAACTCAAATTTTGGGGTTTTATAGTGATGAAGTGCCCACATACACATGTGGACTAAATGAGCACTCACCTCCCTAAGAGGCTGCACACTTGCACATGTGTGCACCCTCAGAGGTACGTGATTGACACTTTGGTCTATAAATACCCCCTACTCTACATCCTCACTTGTTTTACACTCCTCTATTTTCAATGCACCTTTCCACATATCAAGGGTCCACAAATTTGCATCCCCAACACCTCTTCACCTTTTTTAAGTATAAACACCACCTTTTAGAGGTGTGCACATATTCACACCCTCCATTAGTGTGCAAGTGTGTACCTAAAAATATCCAAACCCTCCTTTAAAACAAAGGGAAACTCTATATGTACGTAGTTGCACACATATGCACCTTGCATAGGTGAGAAAGTGCGCAATTAGGCACTTTTATGTATGTCAAAATAATTTAGATGTGCACCATGCACACCTGATTAGGTGCACTAGGTGTGCTAGTGTGCATATCAGGCCCTTAAGAGGGTTTTTGGTCAGTTTTTGTTGGTGTTTACTCAATTTTTTGTCAATCTGAGTCTTGGTTGAGTATCATTATGGGGTTTTAACATTAGGATATTGATATTTCTCCCTATTTATATAGATACAATGACATAAGCATCATCCTCTATGGAAAAAAAGATGGCACCAAAGCTAGTGGCTTTCAAAAACCAAGGGGCACCACCGAAGTCCCGAGTCCAAGAAAAACATATGGAGATTTGAGACATTGAATTGGGGCACATCGACTGGAACATCTTCCTCAACCTTGATAACAAACTAAAAGAGAGATTAGTTATGGTGTCAGCTCTAGTCAAAATGAGTAGTGAATGATGCTTCTCACCCAACATCAATTCAATCATCTAAGCTAATCATGGCCTTTCCCCATCATTATGTACCAAAGGAAAAGGTTGAAAAAAGTATAACTAGAGAGATTTTCCTAGAATTGAGACCACAAAACATTGAAAAGGTCTTCTACCTTCTATGGGAAAATCAAGATCTTGAGATCTCATATGAGGGTGTAGATAGGTGGTATAGGGAAAATGAGATAGATGCCAAGGAGATGGTACAATCAAAGTACCTAATTGACAAGAAACCCTTTGGCCAAAGAGTAGGAAAGGTGGATATGACACATAGATACATGATTGATGATATTGGATACTTGATAGTTCTCTTGAGTAGATCCATGGGCCTTTCTGCAATAAACCATTTAGAGACATAGATGGTAAAATTATTGAAACTATTAGGATAACTAAGATGCATATTGATTGGGCCACTATCCTCTATGACAATCTAGATGAGCAATTGATCTCGATGAAGCATGACCCCTACTTTTATATGACTTCATATATGGTGTATCTCCTAGTAGTTAAGACCAAAGACTATCCTAGATTGTACAACAAGAGAAGCATGCAAGACACAAATGCTTCAACTACAAAGTATACCCACAACTAGTGAAGAAGAAGCTCCAACTACAAAGTGTGGAATATAGGGTGGTCAATGATGGTTTCATATTCACCATCATTAGGCTCATTGAGGGGGATTATGCAGGAAGGATGTCATTAGAGGCTACAACATGGATAATAGAAGTTGGTGTGTACTACATCCAATTTAAGACCTTTACTTATCTCTGGGTAGCTGGTACTCTCTTGTGTCCTAAAAAGCTCTCGAGATACCCATCAGATATGTTTATACTACTTGAGATAGCTCAACAACTTACCTCTACATATGACAGGGTAAAGAAACAACAATAGAAGATGTGGGTGTGGTTGATCACCATTAGAGCTTTTAAGGTGAAACAAAAGCATGATATTGCCACATTTGACTCAGAATGGGATCAATATCCTCTCAAGGATTACTAGTCACCTCTCCCATATTTTGACAACATCTAGATGGTCCAACACCTAATAGGGAAGAAATTTGTACTTGAGGAAGCCCTTAAAGATCACTGGATGAATGTAGTAGATGACTATAATGTTTGCATTAGGGACTATTATAGAATGAATCTATAGCTAACAAAAATGGTGTTGAACATGGAGATACCCCTCAAGTGTTGGGACAAATATGTCCCTGAGATAATGGATCCCTTGTACAATAGCAACAAGATCTATGAAAGGCCCATCATGAATGCAAAATTTGGGTGCAAGGAGAACAATGATATGGATCATCAAGGTCAACATGTGGTTAAACTTACAAGGGAGTGGATTAGGAAAACTTTTTGAATGGATCCAATTCCCCAATCCATACCTCTTCAAGCTACAACATGATCAAAGAGAGGAAAAGGAATAAATGTTACAATACCAACCTACCCTACTAAATCACTAGTGAGGCTAGAAATGGTACATAAAATGAGCACAAGGTCAAGTATTTTGAGACAGGAAAATACAAGGGCAAGAAGAGAAAGGCATCCCCTAGGGAAAGAAAGAAAGTGATTAAGGCTCAATCAAAACCAACTACATAGGAAGAAGAAGCCAACCAAGAGTTGAAACAAGCTCAATAGGATCAACAATGGGTGCAACCAAAACAAGAAGGATTTCTACCACCTCAAGTCTCAGAAGAAGAAGCCTTCCCATCCGTGCCCAAAAGAGCTCAAGCAGAAATGATGGTGGTAGGGGTGAAAAGGAGAAGACTAAATAAGAAGAGAAATTCTCTACAAGTACCAAAAAATATTGCAGAGGTGGAAGATGAGGAGGAAGGGGAATGGATTGAATTTGTCCCTTTAATTAAAATAACTTGCTTGACTACTGAAATAGAAGAAGAAAGGAGAAGAAGCTCAACTTAGACACCTCTATCTATCCCTAGGGATCCCATCTAGGTTGAGACCTCTGAAGATGAGCAATAGAAATGGATTTCAGAAATGGAGGGTGAGGGAGCAGACATTTTTGACTTGTCAAATTTTGATTTTATGCATGTAGGCACTGAGATGGTAGGAGGGAAAATAATTAACACTCCCACGAACAAGCCATTAGGAGAGGATTAGAATCAATTACCTCCTCTACCTCAAGGAACTTTTGGAATTCCTCCTCCACTAGCACAAGACACAACAATGATAATAGATAAAGGATTAGTAGCTCCACCTCCTCTGATGATTGAAGTAGAACTAGAGAGTCAAAATATAGAGGAAGGTGAATATGTATAATTTGCATGCCAATGAAGTATCCAAGTAAGGACAAATAGTAGAAGAAAGGAAACAAGTTCCTCTAGATAAAGAGGCTATGTCCTTAGCCTAACATAACACAAAATCTCTCTCTGAAGATCTTCCTCAACACGAGAAGACTCTAGAGAGGAGTGATAAGGAAAAGGAGCCTACTTTAGACCTAACTTCTTCAGGACAATGCTTGTCACCAATGGGCACAAAAAAATCATGGTTGAAGAAGGATGTTATGTTCAGAAAAAAGAAGTAGATGGAACTAACCAAAGAGGAGGGAATGACATAATTGATAAAGGCAATCCAAAAACCTGAGTCACCTAAGGATGTTATTAGAACACTTGCCTTCATAATGAATAATCAAGATCAATACCTTTTGGCATGCATCACCATTTTGCCTCCTCAAGTTGACATTGAAGAATTGACTCTAAAGGACTACCAGATGAAGGAGGTCATATTGGGAAAGTCCATGGTGGATACATCAAAGTTCTTGATTACCATAGGCATCAAGCAAGTGTTTTCACACTTGGACAAGGATGAGTTAGAGCTTATAATGTTGTAGAAACAAAATGAGCTACTAATGTGGTACTTGAGTGAGGTGGCGAGGCAAATAGACTTTGCTAATCCCAAAATTGCTCTTGGGCCTACATTGGAAAGGAGGTAGGCAAGACCACAAATGGATTCATTTTTGGATGCATGTCATAAATGGCATCATAGTTTTGAGGATAGGGGAGCATAAATAATATATGGTAATTTGAACTTATTGCACAACATCCAAACTAATGTTAATTAATTGGTTTCTATTATAAACCAAGATTTTGGGCTAATGGATGAAGTGCACACCTAGGCCAATGATTTGCAAGCACTCAAATCTATAAAAGGGAAAAGGTATCGAATGCTAATGGAGATATACAAAGTGGAGGAGTTGAATAAATTGGATGACTAGATGGAAAAGATATCTTTAGGAAATAAAGTCATGGAAGGGTTACATGAAGGTATTCAGTAGATTAAGACTAATCCTCAAGAACAATTTTTGGAAGCAGATAAATACTACAATGCCGCTAACCTTGAGATTTTTGAAGATGAGTCAAAGACCAAGCTTTCCTTGGTGAAAACTATAGTTCAATAATTCAAAGATACATTTGAAAATGCCTTGTCAGAATATGGTGTAAGTAAAGCATTTAAAACTAAAGAAGTGTTGTTAGAACTAGATACTAAGCTTAATAATTTTGCAGGTATGAGAATAGAAGTGAGAAACTACTAGCATGTAGTTAGGAATAAGTATGATTCATTAGATCTAATAGAGACTAACAACATGGAAAAGATAATAGATAAATTTAAAATCAAACATCTGGACATCATTTTGGTATGAGGGGGAAGAAAACCCAAATGTTGGAAATCAAGTTTTGACACTTGAAAGATTTTTTTGGATTTTTGGGTCATGTCTCAAAGGCGTGCTTTTTGAAGGTTCTTGTCACTAAGGTGCACTTTTTGAAGGTGTGCCTCACCAAGGTGCACTTTTTGAAGGTGTGCCTCTCCAAGGTGAACTTTTTGAAGGTGCGCCTCTCCGAGTGGCACTTTTCTCAGAGGTGTGCCGATGGTTTTGAAGAAGAAATAGTGTGCTGATAGTTAATTGCCAGTTGCTAATTTAGAGCATTTCATGCATTTGAAATGCATTTTGATGGTAGTTCAACTCCCAGAGATACCTAGAGAAGGTCAAACTTCCATTTTTAGAGCTCTTAGGGACTACCAAATCATCTCATGGCTTTTATCTTCTTATCTCTTTCTTCTTTTATTGTTTTAAGTCACGTAAAGGCTCATGCACCCATTATTTGATATAAACAAGGGTGGAGACCTACTTAGCACCATTTAGGGAGTCCATTTGTATGTAAATAAGTTTTATTTTATTAGATTTTTAGCATGATTTGCAT
This sequence comes from Cupressus sempervirens, assembly GCA_028749045.1. Lineage (NCBI taxonomy): Eukaryota > Viridiplantae > Streptophyta > Pinopsida > Cupressales > Cupressaceae > Cupressus > Cupressus sempervirens. The sequence goes on along the minus strand of CM053793.1, from coordinate 429,003,491 downwards.
TAGAAGAGCTCTCACTCCTAACAAAAAGGGAGGAGATTTCTGTTAAATATATTGATTTAATATGTACTCTTGGCCTTTATTTTGATGCAATAATATATGCTATTAGTGCTCTCATTCTTAGTGTAGTAAATCTTGTCTGAGTGTGTTATTTTTGTGAATGCATGTTCATGAATAGCAATGGAGAAAATGGTTTTATTTCATTGTTATGATTGTGCTTCTCATGTGAGTACACTTTTCGTGGCCTTGTGATTTGATGAAACATGAAACATCTTTAAGTTATTATTAAATTTCTCATCTACAATTATATCAATGGAGTTGAGGAAGCATTGCTCCTAATTTCATTGGTTTCATACCAAATCCTTTTGATAATTTAATTCATAGACATCTTGTTGTTGGCTTATGTTCGTTAGGAATTTTCCTTTTAGTAATTCACTTTAATCTCTCTCATTGCTCTATCTTTGTTATTTTTTTTTCAAACACTTGCTTAAAATAGGAATTTGTATAGTTTCATTTATAAATTGCATTCATCATAAAATAGAAAATACAAGAATATATATCTTTTGTGGTTACATTTCAACAATAGGTGTTTAGACTGGCATGTACCAACAAAGGCCTCCTTGTGAACATACACATTTATCTTCAATTGAGTTACCTAGTAGGTTGAAAAACAACCATCTAAAACTTTGGAGTTGGTCATTGATTAGCTTTTCAAGAGAGAGATTCTAAAGAATTTATTTCATTAAGCATCATGCAAAATGACCGCTTAATAGAATTGGTGCTAGAAGGAAGGCCCAAAACCATTATGCCCAAAAAACCCAAGTTGTTCTTTGAAAATTCTACAATTTTTGGAAGTTTATAAATTTTCCAAGTTTGTCATTGTTAGAAGGTGTTATTTTTGAACATGCACTTTTCCAGGTGTGATTTTCTAGAATAAACACACACTAGAGATCTTGATCCATCATCTCCATTTTAGCAAGCTTTAAGGTCTTTACCTAGTGGACACGTGTTCCTAGAACTTAGTCACTTTCACAAGCCTTGTAGTGATAAAGGGATACCAAGAATTCTACCACTCCCATTTCAAATTTCATCATCTTCCTTAGTTCCACCTTCAAACTTACCTCCAACTATCATTCCACAAAATCCTCCATCAATGGTCTTCTTTGCAAATACAACAGATTCACAAATCAATTTGCAAGGTTCACTCAATGACCTTCCCAAGAGCCTTGAGAAATTGTGCCCAAGGTTCATCTATGAAGAAACACAGATAGCTAAGGATTGCATCAAGGTTTTCAATGAAATATGCAATCAAAAATAGATTCAACAAGAGAATGTGGTCCTTTGTGTGTTCCCATATACATTGAGAAAGTTGCATTTAACTAGTACGTGAATATGCTACCAAGATCTGTCCAAAACTAGGCAGATTTTGGAAATTGTTCTTAGATCAATTCACAACGTTCATTAATCTAGTTGTGATACCCCTCCAATTCATATCTATCAAGAGGGGTCTAGCTGAGACCATTTCACACTTCAATCATTGCTTCCACATGGCATACCACAAGTTGAAAACCCCTTACATCATACCAATTGGGGTTGCAATTCAAATTTATCTTAAATCTGTGGACCACCTCACTATTATCTTCTTAAGGAGATACACTAGAAAATGTCTTTGAAGAAGCTATCACCTTTACTAAATAGGCAAACCTCAATAGAGGAAGAATGATGGTTCCAAATCATGCTAGTATGATAGTACCAATATACCCTGCTAGAGCATAGGTGATGCTCAGTGAATTCATTCTATTAACTCCAATACCACTACAATAGATACCAACTCCAGCAATAATCTACCTAGGATACGAACCTCCAAAAGATGCCTTCTTTGAAAAAAAGGCAACACCATTCACTAAGGAAGAGAATAATGTCACAGTTAAGCTAGATCAAATGAAAAAGACCATGTCTTAGATAATCAATGAGGTAACTCATCTGAGGTTGTCACAAGGGAAGAATAAAAACTTATAAAGAAAAAATGTGACCCCCTACAACAATAACTATGGTCAAAATTACAAGAATTTTAGTGAAAATAATAATGCAGGGAATAATTTCAACCCATTAGATTGTAACAATGGTTTCCAAAGACATAATTGACAATGGAATACCCATCCAAACAATGGAAGTATCCTATTAGACAAAAATAATGATGCTCAGTTTGTGGACATCAATCAACTAGACACCAGTCAAAACATACCCAATGGTGGCGACTCATATTTCAATGGAAACCAAGAAGTGAACCAGAATTCAAAGTGCACTAATAATGAACCCTCTATTTAGTTCAATACTATGATGTTAGAATCTTATGATTCTCCACAAAACATTGAAATGGAGAACCAAGTCAACAAGGAACTTTTCTTTTCATTCAATCAAGAATCAGATCTTGAACCAACAAAGATGTTCTCTTTTTGGAATGACAACTAGAATACTTATAACTTACAAAATTGAAGGGAACCCATGACTGATGGGATTCCCCCTAGATTATAGTCAACACCCTTGAACCCAAGAGTGATTAATAATCCAATGCCTATGAGAGCACCCTTTGATAGACAAAAAATTCACAACCAAGGAAATATACCTATGATATTGGAGAATCCTCCCTATTCAACTGAAAAGTATAGCACTATTGAAGAGATAAAGAGGACCAAGGCCAATATCTCCATGTATGATATGCTACAAATTTTTCCTACTCAAAAGGAAACACTATTGAAAAATCATTATCATACAAAGGCACTACCTAGCATAGGCCCTCAGAAGATAGTATCACAACAAGTTAACACATCTGAGGCTATGCCCACCATGTATAAAGACAAGACTAAAGTTCCCCATTTCTTGCTTAGTCTTAGGATCTTTGGAAGGAACCTTCAAAATTGTCTCATAGATTTAGGAGCTTCTTGCAATGTCATGCCACTTTTGATAGCTCAGAAGTTTTGAGTCACCCCACAATCCAAGAATCAAATAATGATTCAACTTTACAAAATAGAATTGAAGGTCATATGGGTATTGAAATATGTTTGCATACAGTTGACTATAGACCCCCAAATTCAAGATATCATTGATATAGATGTGGTGGAAAAATATAACCTATTAGTGAGTAGAGAATGGACTATGTTCCTAAGAGGCCAGTTCTCAACTAAATTCACCCAATTGTAGTTGCCTCGGAAGGGATTAAAAAAGTAGAATAAGATAGATGTCAAGCCAAAACTAAAGACAATGATCAAAGATTATAACACTCTAAATGAATTAGCATTTCTCAATCATTTTTAGGCTCATACAAGGTAATGGATCTTGACATAACTTCAATTGAAAAACCTAATAAACCAGATGTAAAATTACTAAACCTACTCCATAGGAAGGGATCATGACATAGTTCATAGATAGCATGGTTAAAAATTTGTAATTTTTATGGGAAGAGGTAGATGCAAACATCCCTCTAGGATTTTGTAGGTTGCATAAGGTGAGTCATTTAGATTTTGAATGCTCACATTGTTAAGAAGCAATTTCTTAGGTATTAACTCAGATAATGCACTCGACAAACTATCAAGTGAAAAGTGAAATTCCCAAAGGTAATTCAAGTCCTATGTACATGTTTGAACTCATGAATAATGAAGAAGAGGGAAAAGAAGATCTAAATGTGTCATACAATGATACCTCTTTAGATGGGAGAGCTTTGTCTTCTCCTCTACTAGGGATGATTAAAGTTCTTAGAAGGAGATGCTTTGTGAAAGGTCAAGCTTGGACCTCAGTGGTCATTCAACCTAAAAAAGTTAATAAAATCATGGAGTTGATTGGAGAAATTGAGGATGAACAAAAGAAATAGAAATCCCTATATCAAAGGTAAACAATTGTAACTCATCAAGTCTAACATACAAAAGAATTCAATGGGTCCCAAAGAAATAGTCTTTCAAATTCCAAGTGAAAGAAAATCTCTAGACAAATAAACACAAGTCAAGGAAACCTAAAAAACAACCAATATGGACACTCATGTTTGATGGCTCTAAATGAAACTTAGGACCTAAAGGAAATATTGAACTAATTAATCCCAAAGGTAGGTTTTTTTATGTTGTATATCATTTACAATAATTTAGGTCTACTAACAATGTTAAAGAATATGAACCTTTGATCCACAGACTTCTCTTTGCATTAGAAAAGGATGCCAAAACTCTCATAGTTGAAGGAGGCTCTTAGTTGGTGATTCAACAAGTCAAATTAGTTTACTCTTGCAATGATAGAAGACTACTCACTTATTAAAAGAGAATGTGGGACTTGATGAAAGATTTTGAATCCCTAAACATAAGATGTATTCCAAGAATAAGAAATATGGTAGTTGATGCCCTTGCAATCTTAGAAAGTGTGTTGCAGCTTATTAAGAGAATGAAGCTCAAAAGGTTTTTAGTAAAATTAGTGGTCATTCCATCTATTTCAAATAATATTACTAACTTCTAGGTCTTCCAAGATTATCAAAATATTCTTGAGTTCATTATGTGCAATAGTTTGTTCAAAGGAAAAGAAATTGATAATACACCTTATGACATACCAGAAGATGAACTAGAAGATGAAGATGGGATCATACATATGAAAACTAAAACTATTCCAAAGGGGATGGTGGAGTTGGAATGTATCTTTGAATGAGATGGGTCAGTACTCAAAAAGAGGACCATCGAAGAAAAGGGAATCAAAGAATGTGACTCTTATAATCTAAGCATAGAAGATGACCCTAAGTTGGTGAGAATTGGGAAGGCATGTAACCCCCAAGAATGAGAAAGTATGCTCCAATTACTCATGAATACAAAGATGTCATTGCAAGGACTTATGAAGAACTCAAGACTTATGATCTCGACATCATCACTTGTATTTCATTAAAGCCTGATGCTAAGCCTTTTCATCAAAGAAAGAGACCAACAAACCCAATTATTGAGTCATTGATAATGAAAGAGGTCCATAAATTACTTGATGCCAAGATTATCTTTCCAAACTAACATTCTACATGGGTTGCTAACTTGGTACCAATAAGGAAAAAGATTGGAGAGATTCACCTTTGTATATAATTTCACAATTTGAACTAAGCATCCCAGAAAGATAATTACCCTTTTCCTTCACTTGATGAAGTATTACAGATTGTAAATGGGTCTAAGATGATGTCTTTTCTATATGGATATTTAGGATATAACAAAGCAATGGTAGATGAGGAAGAAAGATTATAGATTGCATTCACAACAAAATGGGGAACATTTACATACAGAAGGATGCCCTTAGGATTAATCAACACAAGAGCTACATTTAAAAGAACAAGGGATGAGGAATCTAAGGGTTTGATAAAAAATTGCATAGTTATCTGTATGGATGACCTAATAGTCTTTTCAAAAGACTAGAGTACTCATATTTCTAATCTAAAAAAGGTTTTTAACAAATGTTAGAAATACAATATATCTCTTAACCTTAAGAAATGTTCATTTAGGGTTACAAAAGGAAATCTACTAGGCCACATCCTTTTTGAAGTTGGTATTTCCGTTGATCCTGAGAGGATAGAAGCAGTTCTGACTTTATCACCTCCCCATAGTGGCAAAGAGATTAAATCTTTTGTTGGCAAGATTATTTTTGTACAAAAGTTCATTACCATGGTTTCTAAGATAGCTCACCCCCTCAATGACTTACTTAAGAAAGGAGCCAAGATTGATTGGGTTCCCAAAATCATGAAATCTTTTGAATACATCAAAGTGTTTATTTCCACTACCCTAGTACTCATAAGTCCAGATTACGAGTTGACTTTCAAAATCTATTATTTTTCTTCAAAACACTCGTGTGCAAGATTTCTCACATAAATGAAAGATAAAGAAGATGAGAGACCTATCACATTTATGAGTTTCCCACTAAAGAATGTCACGTTGAACTATTCCAATCTTGACAAATAATCATTCATCTTAATAAAGGTAGTCAAGAAATTTTGCCACCACATACTCAGGATAAAGGTATATGGTATTGTGTCAAATCTTGTAGTCAAATCATTGTTGATGGAGAATGAGTTAGGAAAAATAAGAGGAAAATGGATGGCTATATTACAAGATTTTGGTTTGGAAATTCAATCAATAAAGCTAGTGAGAGGACAAGGACTAACCAAGATGATAGCTGATAATGAAGAACAAATCATAGTATCTCAAGTAGACACTAATGAAGGAATAATCATAGATGCTTGGTACCATGATATTGTATACCTCTTGAAAAATCAATATCCTCAATGGATGAATAGTTCTTAATGTAGAGGACTAAAAACTAAATAGGAAACTTTATAAGAAAAAATACGAGGGGATTTATTTGAAATTTTTAGGATGTGAAGAAGCAAGAGAAGTAATAGAACAATATCATGACTAGTATGGCATTAGACATGGATCAACAAAGGCTACGACCCATTAGATTTTGAGATCAGATTACTTTTGGCCTACCATTTTCAAAGACATATTTAAACATGTATGTTTCATCACACTTGTCAAACAAGTGCCAGTAGAGAATGAAACTTAGTTATGCCATTGCAACTAGTGTTTGAGGTATACCCCTTTGCCAAGTGGTGGCTAGATTTTATTTAACCTATAAACCCATCATCAACAAGACACATTTTTTTCCTTATAGCTACAAATTACTCCACATGGTGATTGAAGCTAAAACTTTTAGAAATTATACAGCAAAAGTGACCACTGACTTCTTAGAAGAACACATTGTGACTAGGCTTGGAATGTCATTCTTCCTAGTGTGTGATAATGGTCATCTTTTGTGTTGATTTTCCTTAGTCAATGGGCATTGGAAAATCAAGTCATAATCAAATTTTCATCTAATTATCCCCAAGGGGATGGTGTAGTGGAGCCCACCAATAAGAATTTGAATCTAGTGATAAATGCTTGCTCACAGAGAATCCAAAAGCTTTGCATACTCAATTGAAATATGCATTATGGATAGATAGGGTTAGGATAAAGAATTCTTTGGGAACATCCCTATATCTACTAGTCTATGGCCAAGAACCATTGTTCCTACTCAATCTCAAGATTTTGATTTTGGAATTCATGAGAGGGTATGCTGAGGATGATAACAGGGTCCAAATCAAATTGATGAATCTCTTGGAATTGGATGAGAAGAGGATAGCAATTTTAGAACATATTTCAGAACATTAGACTATCATAAAATATTGGTTTGACAAGTGAGCCACAATCAAATCTTTTAGAATCTCAGACCTTGTTCTTCTGTGCGACAATGCAAAAGAAAAACCAGGTAGTCATACCAAGTTTCAATGCTTGTAGATTGGTCCTTATCAGATTACAAAGATTTGGGGAGAAAACACTTTTAGGATAAGTTCTTTACAAGGGGAATTGGTTCTATTACCAATTAATGGCTAGCATCTGAAACATTATTTCAAAACATAGAAGAAATGTATGTTAACTTTCAATATGTGTGTTTACTTTTAGTATATGTGTTTACTTTCAGCATGGGTGTTTTCTTTCAGTCATGTATTTTTTTTCTTTTCCATTTGGGGGTTAGATGTAATCAAGATTCCTTCTTGGTTCATAACCAAGACCACCTAATTTGGTTTCAATTTTAGGGAAGAGGTATTTCTTTGTCAATGCATTTAGATAATTTTGTTTCTTGTGCCAATTGAAAAGTAGGTGTTACTTGTAGTTGTAAAGGATTTCTTGCCTTAAAATTCAAAATCTAAAATTGATCGCTCTTAACACTTTGCAAATTTAAAGTATTAATCATCTAGGTTTTCTTCAAATCTAGGTTGATAGTAGCAAGGGATAATTAAAAACTTATTGGTTCTAATAAAGGGTCTCTTCAAAGACCTATAAAGATCACTATTTGGCATGAGAGTTTCCAAAAAAATTATTCAAAGAAGAATACAAGAGTTATCAAACTAAGTATCAATTTGGAAGAGAACACCAATGCCTTGGAAACACAATCTAAATGTGATCAAGGTAGAAAAGAAAGAAAAATAATCTAAAAGGTGTTACATGTAAAGATTCTAGGTAATTATAAAAGGTAATCAAATATAGGTATACACACTTTTGAATGGCTATCCTATTCTATACAATGAATGAAAAGACTTTAAGGAAGAATCAAGTGGAAACATGGAAGCTTTGTGAAGCAAGTTAAAGAAGATTACCAAAGACTCAAAGAAAAGGAATTGATAACTCATCAAGAGCCCTTAGAAAAAAATTTCTTATCTAGTCAGATAGTGATGGATAAACAAGTTTATAAGGATCTCCAATATCTATGTTGATGAAGAATTTTTTTTTTACAAGTTGATAGATACTCATTATAGATGACACCTTGATATGTCAAAGGGAATTAGTACACTAAGCACACACTGAGCCTCAAGATTCAAGATTTTGAATTTTCAAATTCTCAAGGACTTGAAAGATGCTTATAAAATTTGAAATTCAGTCATCATTTGACACATGTTAGAAGGACTCTGTTTAATGAATAAATTCCTTTTTCATTTCCTCTCTTTTGTCGAGGCTATATTTTTGGTCTTAGAATACACTCCCCATTTTGAGTCACAAAATGGGGACCCCCTAGTTTCAAAATCCTCTACAAGACACCCATTTAGGTGTCTTGGTCATCTATGACCCTCCTCTAGGTCTAAATCAAACCCTAGTCTTAGGTTAGGCAATATTGAGCACGTCAAGTATGGTCAAAAATCAAATTTTGGGGATTTATAATGTTGAAGTGTGCACATGTGCACTCACCTCCCTTAGAGGATGTGCACATGCACACCTTTAGAGGTGTGCAACAGACACTTTGGTCTATAAATACCCCCCTACTCTATCTCCTCACTTGTTTTCTACTCCTCTATTTTTAGTGCACCTTCACACATATCAATGGTTTGCAGCTCCACATTCCCAATGCCTCTTCCCCTTGTTTAAGGTATAAACACCACCCTTTGGAGGTGTACACATGTGTGTGTGTGTGTGTGTGAACCCTCCATTAATTTGCAAGTGCTTACGTAAAAAACATCCAAACCCTCCTTTAAAACAAACAAAAACTCTGCATGTGTGCAATTGTGCACATGCATAGGCAATAAAGTGCACAAATGTGCACTTTTTATGTATGTAAAAGAAATTTAGATGCTCACCATGCTCACTTGAGCAAGTGTGGTAGGTGCAGCAGTGTGGATATCAAGCACTTAAGAGGGTTTTTTGTCAATTTTTGTTATTTTTTGCTCAATGTTTTATCAATTTGGGTCCTGACTAAGTATCATGATGGAGTTCTAAAATTAGGATACTAATATTTCTCCCCTTTTCTGTAGATCAATGACATCACCATCATCATCCTCTATGGTAGAAAGTATGGCACCAAAGCTTATGGCTTTCAAATACCAAGGGGCACTGAAGAAGTCTTGATTCCAAGACAAATATATAGAGATCTGAGACACTAAATTGGGGCACATTGACTAGAACATCTTCCTTATCCTCTATAAAAAACTAAAAGATAGATCATCTATGGTGTCGACTTTGATCTGAAATGGGTTAGTGAATGTTGCTTCTCACCCAACATCGATTCAATCATGTGAGTTGATCATAACCTTGGCCATTCACTACATACCAAAGGAAAAGGTCATCAAAAATGTAACTAGAGAGATTTTCCTAGATCTCATTCCATGAAACATTGAAAAGGGGTTCCACATTCTATGTAAAGATCAATATTTTCATATCTCATATGAGGGTGCAAACAGGTGGTATAGGGAAAGTGAGATAGAGGCCAAGGAGATAGTACAATCAAAGTACCTAAATGATAGGACACCCTTTAGATGAAGAGAAAGAAAGGTGGATATGACATGTGGATAGATGATTGATGATATTAGCTACTTGATAGTTCTCTTGAGTAGACCCATGGGCCTTGCTACAGTAGGCCATCTGGAGACATGGATGGTACACTTTATTGAAACTATGAGGATGGGCAAGATGCCTATTGACTGGGCCACTATCCTCATTCACAATCTAGATGAGCAACTAATCTTGATGAAGAATGACCCCCATTTTTATACAACTTCATATATGGTGTATCTCTAGGCAACTAGGATCACAAACTATATTAGATTATACTAAAAGAAAAACATGAAAGACACAAATGCTTGGCCCTATGTAGTATACCTACAGCTAGTGAAGAAGAAGATCCCACTATAAAGTTTGGAATATAGGGTGCTCAACAATGGTTTCATATTCACCATCATTAGGTTTATCAAGGGGGATTATGCAAAAAGGATGTTAGTAGAGGCTCCAACATGGATAACACAAGTTGTTTCTTACTACATCCACTTTAAGACCTTTACTTATCTCTAGCTACCTATTAATATTTTATGTCCTAAAAAGCTCATGAGATACCTATCAGATAGGCTTATACTACTTGAGATGGGCTGATAACTTGCCTCTATATATACTAATGGAGATATAATTAGTAGAGGAGTTCAATAAATTGGATGATTGGATATAAAAGATATCTTCGAGGAATAGAGTCATGGAAGGGTTACATGAAGGTATTTTTCAGATTAAGAATAAGGCTCAAGAGCAATTTTTGGAAGTGGATAAATACTACTACATTGCTAGGCTTGAGATTTTTTAGATGAGTCAAAGACCAAGCTTTCCTCAATGCAAAATGTAGTTCAACAGTTCAAAGATACATTTGAAAATGCTTTGTTAGTTGATGATGTAAGAGAAGCATTTAAAACTAAAGAAGCATTGTTGGAACTAGATAATAAGCATGAGAATTTTGTGGATATGGAAATAGAAGTGAGCAACTACTAGGGAGTAGTCAGAAATAAGTATGATTCATTAGATTTACCAAAGACTAAAAAAGTTGAGAAGATAATAGATAAATTCAAAATAAAACATCTAGACATCATTTTGGTATGAGGGGGAAGAAAACCTAGATGCTAGAAATCAAGTTTTGACACTAAGAATTTTTAAAAAAATTTTGGGTCATGTCACCAAGGTGCACTTTTTGAAGGTGCATCTCGCCAAGGTGCACTTTTTGAAGGTGTGCCTCACCAAGGTGTTCTTTTTGAAAGTGCACCTCTCCAAGGTGCACTTTTTGAAGTTGCACCTCTCCAAGGTGCATTTTTCTCATAGGTGCTCCAACATTTTTGAAGAAGAAGCAGTACGTAGATAGTTAATTGCCAATTGCTATTTTAGAGAATTCCATACATCAAAAACACATTTTGATGGTAGTTCAACTCCCAAAGATACCTAGAGAATTTTGAACTTCCATGTTTAGAGCTCTCATTGACTCCTAGGTCATCTCATGACTTCTATCTTTTTATCTCCTTCTTTTATTTCTTAAGTCATGTAAAGGCTCATGTGCCCATTAATTGATATAAAAAAGGGTGAAGACCTCCTTAGCACCATTTAGAGAGTCATTTTGTATGTAAATTAGCTTTATTTTAGTAGCTTTTTAGCATGCATTGCATTAAAAGAGGTCTCACTCCTAACACAAATGGTCCATGGATGTAATTATTTTGTTTAGATACATGGATGTAATAAGTACTCTTGGCCATTATTTTGATGCAATAATATATGCTATTGGTGCTCTCATTCTAAATATAGTAAATCTTGTCAGAGTTTTATTTTTTTGAATTCATGTTTATGAATAATAATGGAGCTAATGGTTTTATTGTGTTTTTTTGATTGTGTGATTTTTTAGTTAAGGTGTTTGCCTTGTGTTAACAAATATTATTGTTGTAACAAATTGGAGAAAGGATCATATTTATTTTTGCATAGTGTTTTGTCTCATGTGAGTGCACTTTCCATGGCCTTGTGATTTGATGAAACATGAAACATCTTTCAGTTATTATTAAATTTTCCATTGATGATTGCATCAATAGAGTTGAGGAAGTATTTTTTCTTATTTCATTGGTTTCCTACCAGATCCTTTTGATAGTTTAATTCATGGATGTGTTGTTACTTTGGCTTATGTCCCTTAGGAATTTTCATTTCAATAATTTTATTCAATCTCTCATTGATCTATCTTTGTTATTTTCTTTTAAACACTTGGTTAAAATAGGAATTCATATAGTTTCATTGATAAAATGCATTCATCATAAAATATAAAATAGAGAAATATCTCTTTTGTGGTTACATTTCAGCAATAGGTGTGCAAATTGGTAGGTACCAACAAAAGCCTCCTTTTGAACATACACATTTATCTTTAATTAAGTTACCTAGTAGGTTGAAAAATAGCCATCTACCTTGGAGTTGGTCATTGATCCTCTTTTCAAGAGTGAGATTTGAAAGGAATCTTGTCATTAAGACTCAATAGTAAGTGCAAGTATTGATTATATTTTTCCTTGATTTGCATGTTTTGATTTTAACTACATCATATTTGGGATATTTTTTATAAATTTTTAATATGTATTTGAGATTCTAATTTCTAAGTTAGGTAGATGTCAAATTTGATTAGGAAAGTTGACAATGTCTATTTTGATTAGGCTTTCTTACATATTGCAGATCATAGTACTAATAGATGGTTTGATTTGATGTATATTAGCTAGTATCTCTACTAGACCATCCCATGTCATAGGCAACATACTTCATCCATGTGAGTATGCAGAGTATGAGCAAGGATGACATCTAGTTACTAAGTGGTGTGGGCCTATATTGGGTAGGTAAGCTACCTTGCATAAAATTCCATGGAGGCAATATTATGGCCTTGATAGAGAGGTGGAATGAGAACACATGTACATTCCATCTTTCAATTGGAGAGATTAAAATAACCTTAGATGATGTGTACCTGATATTTCATCTTCCTATCAAAGGGCTTCTGGTGAGGCATCATACAAGTAGATTAGTAGACGAGATCTATATAGTTGAGAAGTATTGTGTGGGGGTTACCGATCACAGTTGAGATCTAGGGTAGACCACATTGATATTCATCATATCATAGTGGGTCCTATTGTATTGATTAGAGAATGAATATATTGAAAACTAACATGCATCATGATGCCAAATAGTAAGAGGATAGTTCTTGTGACACCATTTATCCATTTTGTATGACTAGTGGAGATAGGGAAAGAAATGATTGTATGGGGGGAAGAGTATGCTAAAAGTTGTGTTTAGAGTTGAGTAGACTTATCAAGTATGAAAGAGACAACTTGATAGTGTGTAGACTCTTATTATTGTGGTTATTTTAGCACTTCACATGTACTAGACCAATAGAGTTCCAATGGAATTGGAGTAGAGCCTTCTAACAATGTATGGTTTATCCCCTAGAAGAGATATGGTGATTCAAAAATATATTATATTAGAGAGTGATTATTTAATCAGAAGCAAGGAGATGAGATAGTATTAAGACTGCACCTCCATATGGTGGAGTGGTTTGAGACATCATACTAGATGAGATACTCACAAAGGAGGAGGTTTCTAGAGGGACAAAAGAGTCATTTTATGATGCCATACTACTATGATCATACTAAGATAGTTTGGCATACACTAAGATGTCCTAAGTGTGGTGCCATGGTATATGCACCTCACTAGATATATATAGAGACATAGAGATAGATGTAGGCCTATAATATCCAATATCATCCTTAGTGATACAAAAGAGAAAGAGTATGTGCTCATGGTAGTAGAATAATATGTTGGTTAAACTACCAAATAAATCCACTACTAGATGAAAAAGGGAGTGAGACCCATCTTCCCAATAGACTATCCCACAGGTGATCAAAGTCCATTCTAGAGAGCTCAAAGAGGAGGATGAGGAGATGTAAGATGAGGATTAACTAAAGGATGAGGCAATAGATGAAGAAATCCCTAAACCAAAAGAGAGGAGATGAGAGGTAATAGCCCATAGTAGAGGAGGCAACAAGATAGAGAAGAGGAGATGTCCCTAGCAATCCATGCCATGGATGAGGAGAAAGTATTTACTATTCCTTCTAGACTACTTTGAGAATGGTGGCTACAATCATCGAGGGATACACCACCCCCACAATAGATTCAATGAGAACATGGAGAGAGTAGTCATTTGATGCCACAACCCTCATCATCAGAGATAGATGCAAAATGCTTAGAGGGAGAGTTGGGTAAGATATTATGAGTAAATTATAAATATAGATTAGAAATTTGAGAAAGAAAAATATATTGATTATAGAATATTTCTTGAGAGAGAGAGGGGGGACCTTTTGAGTGTGGTCCTGAAGGACCTAACTATAACTTTGAGGATACCATCCACCCACTAGTATGAGGTTAGAGGACAAAGAGATCTAAGAATGCATGCTGACATCTTTTCATCTGTTGCTCTAGAGTTGAGATGGAGAATGAGTAGAGACTTGAGAGATGTATAATGGAGTCAAAGATGGAGTTATGAGTATAACAAGCATATTTATATGAGTCGAGCTCATCTAGGAGCCACTCTCATAGCAATACATCACACAAGTCATCCTCCTCAAATCACAAATTAGAGAGGTCTAAGAGTCGTCTCCTGATGGAGCATTGAGATATTGAGAGTGATATATATATATATATATATATATATATATATATATATGACATACTAAAGGTATATTTTTTATGATGCCTTCATGTAATATAACTTTTGATGATATAGAAGAGAAATTTATATTCGTAAGATTACTAAATTGCATAAAAATAACAATAGAAAAGAGGTACTAATGTTTCTAAAGTAATATTTCAATTAAATAAACATTACACCCTAATAAAACTCAATAAAATGTTCTATTATGAGAAACATTAGCACATGAGGAGAGGGAAAAAATATTTAACCATATTAATGCTGAAGATGCATAATATTAATGGGTTTCTTGAGGGAAAAACCATCCACATCAGTAATCCTATAAGTACCCGGACCATAAAATTTAGTAACTACAAAGGGACCTAAACAATTAGGACTGAATTTTCCTTTCTTTCCAAGTAAATGACTTACATTCCTTTGGTTTTCATAAAGAACAACGTCACCAAAAAAAAAAGAACATTCAAGCCATTTGTTATTATATGCTTTTAAAGAGATTTATGATAGGATATTATATGTTCCAATGTGTTAATTTGTTTTTCCTCTAACATTCCTAATTCTTGTAAACATTGTTCCCTAAAAGTCTCCTTATCAATAATCCCATAAAATGATACCTAGAGAGAAGGAATCTCTAATTCTAAAAACATAATAGCATTGGCACCATATACAAGATTATAAGCAGAAGTACCCATATTAGTGCAAACAAAAGTCTTGTAAGCTCACAAAGAATATGTTAATTGAGCATGGCAATCCTTTCCATTTTTGTTCACTATTTTGCATAGAATTTGTTCGTTGGCCTTATTAGATGCTTCAACTTTTCCATTAGATTGAGGATAGTAAGGTGTACAGAAATGTTGATAAATTTAGTATTTATCCATAATTTTCTTAACTTCCTTATTTTTTAAAGAAGTATCATTATCAATAATAATGGTAGAAGGAATACCAAAGAAATAAATGATATTTAGAAGGATAAAATTAGAAATAACTTTAGTTGTAGAGAGAGAACATGGACAACTTCGACCATTTTATAAAGTAATCAATGGTTGTCAAGAAGTATGAATGCTCTTTCAAGGAAGGAGGACACATTATATCTATAAGATCTAAACCATAAACATCAAATGGCCAAGAGGTAACCTAAGTATAAAGTGTAGTAGAAGGAGCATGAATTAAATTACCATGTTGTTGACATTGTGGTCATCTCTTGACATAGGCAAAAAAAAATTCTCTATTGTTTGCTAATAGTATCCCATTCTTAATAATTTATTCACCAATGAATTTCCACTAAAATTCTCTCCACAAGAACTTGCATGAGATTCTTATAAATCTATCAGGATTTCACTATTTCCTAGACATCATAAGATATTTTATAAAGAGTGTCAACTAAAATGATATAATGAAGGGCCAATTTTCTAATACAATATGGCCATTAAGGGAGGAAAATTTAGCAAATATTTCATCTGAATGCAACTTAAAAAATTCAACTACCATGGGACCATTCTTGGCAATGGTTGGTTCATAGAATTGTGTATATTATCTATTCTAGGTACCAACAGAATGTAGTAAGATAAGAATTTTGATAGTAAATCAAGAGCTAGTTCATCATACTTTTGTTAGTCCCAAATTATTATGTTGGAGATAAGGGAGATTGTATGTGGAATAGTTAGATTAGTTATAATATTGTCATTGATGTCAAGCTTGATAAGGTAAGACATTATGTTAATTTAGTAAAAGTGCTAAATTGTCTTAAGGATGTAGTATTGATGAATGATGAAGAGGTTGGTAAAGATAACGATGGTTGAGTGATAAAGAAGAAAATAGAATGGAAGAAAGTGTTGATAAGTATGTGAATTTCAATGGGTACTTAATGAGTTAAACTTTGGCAAGATAATATTGATTTGATTATTTTACATGATTTGATTAAGTGTGGAGAAGATAGACAAGCAATTTATTTTGGCTATTAAAATAGGGAAGACATTGTGAATTGGAAAGATAGAGAAATAGTGAGTTGCATCAAGCTAGACAACGAGGTTGATAAATAAAGGACTAACTGTTAGAAATAATATATCACCAATATAACTGGGGGCAGGGGGGTGAATCAATTATATATTAATCTTGAACAATTGTAATATTTGAACAAGTAAGCAACAATCATAAAGAAATGTGCATACACCATAACACTAGATATGTTGACTAGGGAAAACCTTGGTGGGAATGATGCCCACAAAATAATGTACTAATTTGAATATTCCTTCTTAGAGGATGGACCCTATTAGGAGTCTATTACAACACTTAGTATGATGAGTCCCTATTAGGAGACTTTGAATCCTTGTTAGGAGATTCCAACCCTGTTTGGAGTTGAAGAAGATAGCTGAACCCACTATCCAAATAGCTTCAGGATTAGATCAA
Source organism: Cupressus sempervirens (assembly GCA_028749045.1). NCBI lineage: Eukaryota > Viridiplantae > Streptophyta > Pinopsida > Cupressales > Cupressaceae > Cupressus > Cupressus sempervirens. Next base: position 428,986,538 of record CM053793.1, on the reverse strand, counting down.
TGAACCCATTATCCAATTGATCTTAGTACTATTCCTTATAGAATGATAGATGTGAAATAATCTTTAGCTTCTTCCTCTATCCATTTTGTCAGACTTCTTCATCCTTAGATCTTGTAGTCAGATTTGGAACTCTGTATCCATCAATAACCTTTAAGGCCATGCATTAGCAGACTACTCTGCTCCTCTACTTCACAATTCAGAAGTCTTATCTACTTCAATCTCCAATGATGATGACTAAAACTTAGAAAACATCTTTCCTTTATACCATACTCAATATTAATTCCTTGAATCGGCTCCATACTTTATCATAAGTTAATTAAATGAAATACACATTTAATTAATGTTGTGGGCTCACAATTATACACAACCTTCCACACATACCACTTTCATACCTATGCACTTATTGACATCATCAGTGGTCAGTGTACTACCTTTGGTTAACTGCATAACCCTTCATTCCAAATACAATGTGCTATATTGATCATGCCATAGAAACTATTGTTCTAATGCTTTGTTCCCTGTGATTCTCTATAAATCATTAATAACTTCCATACACTATTGATTCAAGTTCTGTGTACTTTCCCGCATGTCACATACATACTATAGTATTATATGCTGGTAACTACACATGAGTAGATATGTAATGTATTTTCCTCGATACAAAAACTTAGTCTGTTGCTCAGTCTACTTGCTCTATTAGTCTTCTACAAACTTATTACTATGTTGTCATCAATGAAAAACACAGTTATAAATGCATCATAATGTTTTGCAATACTCCCCCACAGCATCAACATACATGCTAACAATCTCCCCCTTTGGCATTGATGGCAACATAGATTAAAAACATCTAGTTCCAAGAATACCAATAGGTTTCATCACTCAAGTTTCTTCATGAAAATATTTCATCACAACATTTCTCCCCCATAGTACAAACTTTCTCTAATATTTTTCATGTGACTCTCTCCCCCATTAACATCAATGTCAAAGATTGTACAAAAATTAAACATACAATAGTTTATTAGCATGACCACAAGCTAGTCTATTGCTTCACAACTTTTGCATATAGTTCTATAAACAACACAAGTATCTAAAGAAACTGTTGCACACTAATTACTTATTTCCAAGAGTCCTTGACTAACTTTGTTCATCACAGATACTCCCCCATTGAGGAAGCATCAGCATACAATCTAGTCTAATTAATGGTGCTATATACCCTATACTGACACACTCTTTGCATCTTCTATTTTGAGCTAGGTAGGGGCATAACCCCAAGCATACCTCTCAGGTACTCAAATGTATCTTTTGACAAGGCCTTTGTGAAAATGTCTGCAATCTACTCCTTAGTATTAATGTACTCCAATTTGATTTATTTCTTAACAACTTTCTCTATCAACACATGATATGTTATGGCAATGTATTTAGTCTTAGAATGTAAAACAAGATTTTTAGACATGTTGACAGTACTTGTGTTATCACAATAAATGGTAATAGGTTATGTGAATGTAATTCCAATGTCCTTCATCATTTACTTCATCCATATGACTTGATTACAATTTTTCACTATTGCAACATATTCTACCTCTATAGTACTTTGTGAGGTACAATTTTTCTTCTTGCTAAGCCAAGAGACTAGTCTTCCTCCTAGGAAAAATGGTCGTCCACTAGTGCTTTTTATGTCATCCCTATCTCCAGCCCAATCAACATCTGTATAAGTGAAAAGAGTAAAGTCATTGCTTCTATCATACCAAATGCCATAATGTGATGTTCCTTTCATATATTTGAATATCCTTTTTGCTACTATATAGTGATATTCTTTAGGATCAGCTTAAAATCTGGCCATAATTTTGACTACATTGGCTATATCTAGTCTACTATGAGTCAGATACTACAATCCTCCAATCATAGATTTGTACTTCTTTTTTTCAATAGTAGGTGTCTCATCCTTGTTTGATAACTTGTACCTAGTTACCATAGGAGTTCCAACAAGTTTGCAATTTTCTAGACCAAATCTTTTCAACAAATCTTGTAAGTACTTGGTCTAAGAGATAAAGATACCTTCCTTGTTCTAAAAAATCTACAATCCTAAGAAAAATTTCATTTCTCTTATCATGCTCATCTCAAACTCATATTTCATTTCTTTTGAGAATTTGTTATTGGCTTCATCATTTCCATCAAAAATGATGTCATCAACAAATACAATGATTATTAGCAAATAATCTCCTATTTTCTTCAAGTATAAGTTACTATCTATTGTTCCTTTAGAAAATCCAAGCTTTGCTAAGTATTTGTCCAACCTTACATACTAGGTTCTTGGTGCTTTCTTTAATCCATACAATGCTTTCTTTAGTCTATAAACCATATCCTTCTCTTCTGTTAAAGGAAAACCCTTTGGTTGTTCAATGTAAACTTCTTCAAGTTCTCCATTCAAGAATGTTGATTTAACATCCATTTGATATACCTTGAAATTATTGTTTGTTGCATATGCTAGGAACATTTTTACTACTTCTATCCTTGCTATAGGTGCATATGTTTCCTCATAATCAATTCCTTCTTGTTGAGAGTAGCCTTTGCATACAAGTCTTGCTTTATTCCTTATTACTTCTCCTTGTTTATTTGATTTATTTCTAAATACCAATTTTGTGCCAATCACATTTTTGTCCTCAGGTCTAGGAACTAACTCCCATTTGTCATTTTTAATTATCTATTGGAGTTCTTCCTCCATTGCTCTTATTCAATGATCATCTTTGATTGCTTCATTTGTGCTTCTTGGTTCTACTTGAGATATCATACATAGTTCTTCATTAATTCTGCTCCTAGTCATTACCCCTTTTCCTTGCTTCCTATTATCTAGTTAGCAAGATGATGTTTTATCATGTTCCTATTTGGAGTAGGAATTGTTGCTTCAATTCTTATTTTAGGCACTATGGTATGTTCTTCTTTTACATCTTCAATTTGCACATTATTCTACAAGTTGTTGTTAGTCTTGATAAATAATTCATTACTTCTATTAGGTATTCTAGAATAATCATCTCCATCAAAATTATAATCCATTATCCTTTCTTTGGTGCCAAAATTTTCATCAATTTTTACATTTTCACTCTCTACTATAGTTTTGTTCTATAGTTGAAACATCTGTAAGCTTTACTTTTTAATGAATGGCTGAGAAACATACCTTCATCACTTTGCAGATCAAACTTACTAATATTATCATCTCTTTTGATGTGTAACATTTACTTCCAAATATCCTAAAGTACTTGACTAATGGTGAGTGACCAAACCATAACTCATAAGGTGTCTTGTCCATACCTTTCCTAATCTATACTCTGTTCAGTGTATGTACTACAGTATTGACTACTCTCCAAAAGGTCTTTGGTACATCATTCTCAAATAACATAGTCCTTGCTACTTCAACAATTGATTTGTTTCTTCTTTTAGCGATCCCATTATGCTCGGTTGTATGGTGTGAAGATATTTTTCTCCTGCTACCATGCTCTTCATGATAGATATTGAATTCTCTAGAGATGAATCCTCCTCCTCTATCTAACCTTAAGCTCTTGATTTTGACTTCAGATTCATTCTCAACTTTGTTCTTAAATATCTTGAATTTCTCAAATGTTTCTAATTTTTCTTTAAGAAAAGCTACCCACATTATTCTGGTGAAATCATCAACAAAAATCATAAAGTACCTTTCTCCATATTATCCTCTTGTTCTTATAGGACCACTTAGATCTATATGAATCAGTTCCATCTTTTGTATAGTACAAAATTGCTTGCTAAGAAATGAGACTCTCTTCTACTTAGCCAAAATGCATTCCTTACAAATAGTATAAGTGGGCTTAATGATCTTAAGTAAATCTCTTACAGCAAGTGTATTACTAGCCTTCACAATGTTCTCAAAGTTAATATGACAAAATCTTCTATGTCATAGCCAACTATTGTCAATCTTAGCTACCAAACATGTTATTTCAGTGGACTTTAATTGAAATACATTGTCTCTAGTTCTTGTGCTAGTACCAAGAAGTTTTCCTTCCTTGTTTTTGATAATGCATGTGTTTTACCAAATTGTAGTTGGTCTTGTCAATAAGTTGTCCAACACTCAACATGTTATGCTTTAGTCTATCAACAAAGTAAACATCATTAGTGTATGTTTGGCCATCAGGTGTGATAGATCTAATTCCTATAATATGACAAGCTGCATTGTTCCCTACTCTGACAATTCCTCCATCATGGCTTCTAAATTTGACAAACTTGTTCATATCACCAGTCATGTAATGTGAACAACCACTATCAATGATCCAATCTTTCTTTTCAACTTGTGAGATCAGTGTACTTTCTTCTTTGATTTCTCTTTCAAGATCTTCCTCCTTTATAGCTATGAATCCTAATTTGTCTTCACTCATGTTTTGATTAGATTCCTCTTCTTCTTCTTCTTCATTAGCATACAAATAATTTTTGGATCTTCTAGACTTCAACCTTCCCTTATACTTTATTTCTCTTTTAGGATACTTAGATGCATAATGACCATATTCATTACATGTCCAACATTTGAAGATATTCTTACTATCTTTTTCTCTTTCCACAAGAAGAGCTACTCCCTTTTGGATCTTCTCTTCAATGGTCTTGTTGCTGCTAGCAATGTCTCCCTATGCTTTTGTGCTCCTTGCTAGAAAAGGTTTGATGTTTAGTGCACAAAATGTTGTCTCAACTTTTGCCAATTCTCCAGACTATTTCAAATCAAATTTTGCAGCTTCCAATCTACCAAGAAATGTCTCTTTGGTGAAAATAGTAGTACATGGTGTCATCAACTAAATCATTTGTGCTACTATCTTGAAGGTGGTGTTAGACTTTTCAAAATCTTCCATGTTACCTCATCATTAGATTTCTTTCTATCAAGAAATGTGATTCGTACAACAATCTTAGATATTCTCCCAACGTAGCTTCTTATAGATTAATCTTCCATTATTCTAGCATCTTGGAAAGTGCAATACAAATTTTGCAATCTAACCCATTTTGCATGTGTATCACCTATTATCACTGAGGTTTGCACCCTTGTCCAAAGCCTATGCATGAGGACAACCTAGTGAAACATGGAAACAATCTCCAAGCTATGGGACTTGAACTATGAGGTTGAGTCTCCAGAGAAGGCTGGCTTCCTCTTACTATCAGGGTGCACCTAACTACTCTTGGAGAGGAGAACGGAGAAGGAGAGCATGAAAGAAAATCTACCTAATCTAATCTAAAGAGGTGATGCACCAAAATAGAATCTTCAAACCAATCTTTTCCCATATATGCACTTTTGAACTAGAATGAAACTAAGGATATACACATTCAGACTTGATTTAATCTAATAATCACATGCAGATCAGAAGATCGAGATGAATGACACAAGGAAAGAGAGATTCACTTATATTATCATTCATAGGCCAAGGAGATACAATCATGTAGATCATAGATCTCTACAAAACACCAGTAAGAGGCAAAGAGTTCTTGCACTTTTGTACCAATGGCTGAAAGAGATAAGGCAAAAAATCATGTAGTTCAAAGGCACAGGGAAATTTACACTAAGAATCTACAGAGCAATCACAAAGAAAATAGAGAAAGGTTGACCTCTACAAAATTCATAAAATTTTGCCTTTATAGCTTAGGCATAATTGGGATGTCCTCCAACTGTAATTACTTTGCAAAAACCTACCATTAAGTCCTACAGAGAACAATCATGGGGATCCAAAAGAAAATCCGATCTAAATATAGCTTTTTGGTACCATGAAATCTGATTTTAAACTAAAATAGGGCCTCAAAAAGATATAAACAGTGCCATAACTATGTTCTGACTAGGTACATAGGTTGGATTAGGGGGTAGAGTGTTCCTCTTTGTTTCGTATTTACTCTAGGGTGTTTGGAATCAATCATAAGATTAGATTATGCAAAAAACCTTAGTATCTCCTATTCCTAGTTCACAAACCAGTGTGGTCAGTAGGTCAACATAATCCTGGCACTAGAATGAGCCACATGGACCAAAAATCTCTTTTCACTTTGCCACCCCACAAGGTCTTCCTGAGGTTGACCAATCTTTCTTTACTAACTGCACCAATTCCTCAAACTCCAACTGCAACGATCACATTAACTACCAGCTCATCTAACTGTTACTGCCTCCATCGAACCCACTAGGACACGTATCACCAAGGTGCTATGTCACTATGCATATCCTCCCAGCAATTTCCCATAGCGAGATAGCACCCACCGTGGATTTAGACTGATCTGACAATCGTGAAGACTTGCCATATTATTGCACTATCTCCTTAAAACAAACTTGAAAACCTAGGCCCACGAACCACTTGACAACCACCTGGCATCTTCATCTTGGCATGACTTGGCCCCATCGATCCACATGGCACAATGGCGCTATGTCGCTATGGGTAATATCCTCACAATTTTCCATAGCAAGATAGCATCCACCGTCGATTTTCCTTAGATCTATGGTGATCAACAAAAATGCATGACTACACATCGAGTTGGCTGAGTGGACCAATGAAATATCACCACTGTACTATGACCCACCTAACAATTGCCATCGAGGATGAGCTGTAATATTACTTTGGAGAAGGGCACACCCATGATGTTGTCTGTGCCATGCATCGTTGAGGTGCTATGTCACTATGGATAACCTCCGAGCAATTTCCCATAGCTAGATGGTGCCCACCATGGATCTAGACTGATCTGATGATCGTGAAGACTCGTCGTATTATTGCACTTTGCCCTTAAAACTTATGGGCCCATGAACCAACTCAACACATGGTAATTGACTTAGCCTGAACTAGTACCATTCCTACGATTTCATAACACTCAGTCCCACCCTGCTACATGTCACCAAGGTACTATGTCACTATGTGTATCCTCTGAGAAATTTCCCATAGTGAGATAGCACCCACCGATGATCCAAATTGATCTGAGGGTGAGGAAATCTTTATGTGTTCAAAAGGGGCATGGGTCTAGGTAACTGCTGACATCAACAAATTGCCCAGTTGGTGACGAATCAAAGCCACATTCCAAGCACAATCATCCTTCCATATTGCCTAAGGTCCCAATGTGTGTGCCAAATTTCATCACTGATGTTCGACAAGGCATGCTTGGGAACCACCTTCCTTCTGATGTTGCTGTAGTATCATTTTCTATCTGGGCACTATGTTGCTAATAGCAAGGAACACAAATTTTTCAATAGGGCCATAGTGCCCACCATGGATCTAGCAAAACTCGGTGCCAGAGAAACAACAAGGAAAAGTAGGATCCACCGGCCACATAGCCAAAAGGTGCTATGTCGCTATGGCAAAACAACATGCAACTTCCCATAGGAAGATAGCACCAACTGTAGATATCTTTTGATCTAACGATGGGGACTTGTGGGCCCACAAAAATATTAAAATGCATAGGGAAGAAATATCATAAGGTTAGCATAAAGTATTTTGTGCCCCTTTTGAACATTTGAATATTTGAAACTTGTGAATGTTACTATGTTGAATTCAAATGTGGTGATTCTGGCAGGAAGGCAAAAATTACCTACAAATCTGGCGACTTAGAGGGGACGCAAGCCAGCTATGCATAGACTAGTGACCTCATACATCCATTGGGCTATAGAGTCAAAAATATGTGGATCCTATGTATACTGTGAAACCCTAACCCTACCTCTAAGAGGAAAACCTTGAAACTAGAGACCAAAGCTCCTCCTCTACGTCCTTCAAAATTGTGAAAACTTACTGTCTCACAGAGACAATCCTGTGCTCGTGCACTTTTTGGAAAAGTGGGGAACAAACTAGAAATGAAACTAAGCTAATTATGTACATGGAATCTCAAACCCTCATGGCTTGAGATAGATCCCATTGACTGGGATAGGCAGAATCTCACCATCAGGCTTGCTTAACTGGAAAGTATTAACTTGTTTACAACTTTCAATCAGATAGGGACCACTCCATAGTGTGTCAAATTTTGAGTGCCTCCCTAGTTTCACCCTATCTGCATCCCATTTCAAAACTAAATCACCTTCTCTGAAGGTCTTGACCCTAGCCTTCCTGTCAAAACTCTTTTTTACCTGCTACTGGTGTGTCTCTAAGATCTGCATGGCTTTATTTCTCTTCTCTTCCAACTCCATCAGCTTTGCCATTCTTACTATCATGGCATCATCTTCAATCAACTCCAGCTGATGAGCTAGCTCTAGGGATGGGAACTCCAATAAAATTGAAATTCTTGCTTCTCTACCATAAACTAACACAAATGGTGAATTCCCTATTGACCTTTTAGGCATTATTCTATCAGCCCACAGTGCAGTCTTTAGTTTCTTATGCCAACACATCTACTTATCTTCTATTGTCCTTTTCATGATCTTGATCAGGTTCTTGTTGGAGGACTCAGCTAAACCATTACCTTGAGGATAGTAATTAGAGGATGTGCTCAAATAGATATTATGATCCACTACCCATGCACAAATCTAAGCTCCAACAAAAGACTTTGCATTATTTGAAATAATGGTTGAAGGGGCACCAAACCTGGTCACAATTCCATCAAGGAATTCCACAATTGAAGATTCAGTGGCATCCTTCAATGCGACTACCTCTGTCCATCTAGTGAAGTAGCCTGTAGTAGCTAAAATCCATTTGTGACCTGAATTAGAAGGAGGATTGATAGGGCCTATGAAATCCAATCCCCATTGGGAAAATGGCTGGTCCACATAAATGGGATGATGGGGAAGAGCTAGAAGCTTCTGTTTACCAGAAAAGAAAGCACATTTCTCACACTCAATCATGAAACAAGGAAAACCAATAATAACCAGCCCTCATGATCTTCCTTGTAGTTTTCCTTGCTAAGAAATGACCACCATCAGGACCATCATGAAGTTCTTTGATCATTCTTTTAGCCTGGTTTGTATCAAGGCATCTTAATAGGGCTCCATTAAAATCTTTTCTAAAGAGGACACCATCAACTATGACATAAGGAACTAACTGTAATATATACTGTCTCCTTTTAGTTCTATCTAATCCTTGAGGGTATCCATTGCCTAATAAGAAATTCAACATATCATCCATCCAACTCCTTGGGTCACTATTTCTTACCTCTTGTTGCTCTGTCAGTATCATAGTAGCTTCCTTATTAGGTTCTTGAGATGATAACATCTATTTACACAACCCCCTCCCTCTTACCAGCTTGGTAATTTGAATGTCAATATCATATTCCGTCACTTTAGTAATCCAGCCAGCTCTTTTCTCACTAATATCTTTGCTCAAAAGGAAATCCTTCACACTGGCATGGGGTACTAACAAATGAATTTTATTATGAGATAGGAGGTGTCTAAATTTCTTTAAAGCTCTGATGACTGCAAGGGCTTGCTTCTCTACATAGCTGTATTTATCTTCATATTCTTTAAGCCCTTCACTAAAGAAATCTATGGGCTGCTTGTCACCTTTATCATTTCTTTGAGTCAGGACAACATAAATGCTTGACTCACCACCTAGGGTATAAAGGATTAAATCTTTCTCAAAATTTGGATTCATGAGGGTAGGGGCTGAGGCTATGGCTGCCTTGATCTCTTCAAAACTTTCCTTCCCTTCCTTGGTCCATGCAAAGACCATACCTTTCTTGAGCATAGCTGTAAGAGGTTTCACCATGGTAGCAAGATTTAGAATAAATCTTCTCACAAAATTTATCCTACCTAGAAAAATTTGCAGCCCTTTCTTGTGTTTAGGAAGAGGGAGGGCAAGTATTGCTTTTGTTCTCTCTGGATCAATGGTTAAGCCATCCTCAGATACAATATGTCCTAATAATTTTCCTTGGTTAGTAGCAAAGACACACTTGCTTGGGTTAAGGGAAACCCCAAACTCTCTGCATCTTAGGAATACCTATCTTAGATGATCAAAATGATCCTTTGCATTCTTAGAATACACTGTAATATCATCAAGGTAAACTAAGACAAACTTTTCAATCAATCTTTTGAAGGCCATCTCCATTGCCTTCTGAAATGTAGCACCTGCATTGGTTAGCCCAAATGGCATCTTACAATAAGCATAGGTACCCCATTTAGTGGTAAATGTAGTCTTGTACCTATCAAACTCTTTAACTAGCACTTGATTGTAGCCAGAAATCCATCAAGAAATGAAATTCTCTTTGAACCATTGAACCTGGACAAAATCTGCTCCATAGAAGGGAGAGGATGGTGATCTTTAAGGAAGCTTCGTTAAGGTCCCTAAAGTCCACACACAATATAATTTCTTTTTTCTTCTTCCTAATAGGGACAAGGTTTTCTACCCATGATGAGTGTTTGATAGGGAAAATTATGTGGGCCTCAATCAATTTAGATAGCTCCTTTCTCATTAAGGGTTCAATTTTAGGATTCACTGGTCTCTATTTTTGTCTTACTAGTTTTACATCATTAATTAAATCTATGGTATGCTAAAACAACCTTGGGTTAAAGCCCTTTAAGTCATCATATGTCCAAGCAAATACATCATTAAATTCTTGACATAGATGAATAAAATTTTCTTGTTCAATTTTAGAACATACCTTCCCCATATTTAAGGACTTTCCATCGGCAATCATGACTAGAGTGTAGTCATCTTCATCAGCAGCTAGGTTCATGGCCCTACCTCTTGCTTGATCATTAGGATTAAAAACACTCTCTAGAGTAATGAGACCTTTAGGAAACTTGCTAGAACTAAGATGAATTATCTGATCACTATACTGATCTTGCAGTCTCAACTGGTTCCTGCCTGAAAACCCTACTTCATTCTGCAAGAAGTTGACAATTTTCTTATCAGATTCAAACACTTGCCAATGGATGTTGTTATCAAGGATAGCAGGCCTTACTACCACTCTGATTTTTTGCTTCTTCTCCTCCTCAAGATTCCTTGGCACATCATAAGATGCACCTATTGCTGCAAATCTATCAACATATCTGTTTTCCTTTCTATGGATTCTTTGAATATTAAATGCATTGAAACCTTCAAGCAAATCCCATACCCTATTTTTATAAGACTTGAGCAAACCATTCTTGGTGGTATTCTGATTTCTCACTTGATTAACCACCAACTCACTATCTCCATACACCCTTAAGGCTTGGATTCCTCTTTTTTGAGCAAGTAGGAGACCTTGAATCAAGGATTCGTACTCGGCCACATTATTAGTGCAACTAAACTGGAGCCTAAAGGAGAAATACTAACTTACTTGTGTAGGAGAAATTAACATCACACCAGCCCCTGATCCATTTTTATTCCTTGATCCATCAAAGCACATACTCATATCCCACTCATATCTTCTTTAGTCTTCACAAGATTGGGAAGTAGAGCATCTTTCTCCAATATACAATATGTACTGAGACCTATCTTAAGGGTTTCTAACATAAGATCAAATTGATATGTGTTAGCCCACTCATCCAAGGAAAAAATAGGTATCTCTGCTAGTGAGGTGGTGGGCTCATTCACTATGTCATTCTCATCCATCTCTAGAATAGGGCAATTCATGTTGATGGGGTTGGGGGTATAAGATTCAGTATGATGGAGGGCTTGAGGCTCTACTTTAATTCAAACGTTGGCTCCATATCTCATTTTAAAAGACATATATGACCAATCAGAGGATATGAAACCACCTATTTGGGCAGTAAAGTCTGTTGACAGACAGATGGAAAAATATGGCTTGACCTCAGCAACAGAGATATCTTGGGTTATAGTACAACCAAGGCATGCATGTAAGGCCATCTCCACATTCCTAAGGATCCCTATAGTCGTGACAATACTACCATCCAACTGTAATACATCCCCAACAATAGGCTCATATTTCATTCCCAAAGCATCAACAACATACCTAGGCATCACTGAATTGCTAGCCCCTGAATCAATCATGCAATTATGGACTAGTTTGCCCCCTATAATTAGAGAAATATAGAATGGAGGAGGTCTAACCTACTTGTTTCTACCTCCCTTGATGGTTGTACTAGGCTTGTGGCACTTTCCATGCTGAGTGTCTGATCCTTTGGTTCAATTCTTTTGAATTCTTGCTGCAGTAACCTCTTTTGCACAAGTATAGTTGCAATAGCATCCCACATAGAGATATTACCATTTGTCTTCTTCATTTTCTGTACTACATTTAATGGCATAGTAGGTGCTTTGGTAGAAGCTTTGGGAGCTGCAATTGTATGAGGTTGAGATGGAATAACCTGAGGATCACTTGTATCTTTTCTACCATGATTTTGCCTTTGCTATTGAAAGGTACTTGATTGATTATTTCCTGCTTGCTCATGAGATATCGCATTTGAAGTTGAGGCTTTATTGGGAGGAGGGGGGACAAAATCTTCCATAGCTCTTCTTTTGCTTCTAGTGTTATGAGCAATGGAATCCTAGTTTACATTACAATGCTCCTCCATCTGATGATTCATAAAAGAGCAATCACCCTGTCTATTCATATCTGAGGCATCTTTAAATTGGTCCTCCTTGTATGATAGTTTTGTTGCAGGTTCTTAGACTGTCAAAGCCATAAAATATTCAGCCTTCTGACACATACAATAGGCATAGGAGTAGTTATAGGAGGGACAAAAATCTTGATCTTGAGCCATATTATTTTGAGGGACTATGACCCTACTTTGGTTTACATTTGAGGTTGAAGCATGGCCACCCTGCCTACTCTAATCAAAAAGATTGTTCCAATGATTAGGATTTGGAGGCCTACCACTGCTTGGAGTTTGATATTGCAATTGATGAGGCTTACTACCTTGAGCTTTCTATCTTTATAAAGTCACCACCTTGTTGCTTATTTTATGCATCATAGAGGAGTTATCCTCCAACTTCTTCCCATAATCTTGAAATCTTTTCTCTAGGTTCTTTTCTCTTTTATCCATGTTCTGCATTAGAGATTGCATCATCTCTTTGATTTCATCTATCCCATTTGAAGATGTGGAAGCTTGATGGACTAGGACAAGGGATTGTGATGTAGAAGTTGTGGGAAGAGGTGTCATTGCTGGTTGATGATTTGGAACATTATGGAAGAAAGGCATAGGAGGCCTTGGAGCTAGCTTACCTCCTTGTATTAGGATGTTCTCTGATTTTATTGCTATGCCATAAGCATTAGGCAAGGTATCTCCTCCCATAGTTTGGATTGTAATGGCAATATCACTGTTAAAAGCTCTAAGGTAATGCAAGAAGGCATTACTAGGGGTAGGCTTCACTAAAGTAGGTATTCTATCCCATGTATTTTGAAATCTATAATTAAAATCAGTCATACATTCATGGGGGGCTCTTTTTATAGTAGTCAACTGCTCTAAAAGTGACAAATAGTCACTTTTATCCTTAAAAAGTTTGCACAATCCTGCTCCTAATCCATCCCAATCTGTTATAGAACCATGAGCTAAACCTCTATACCATTGTAGTGCTTTTCCTTTCAAGGATGAGGCTAGGATCCTAACCACAACATCATCCTCTATAATACCATGGATATTGTAGACATTTGCAACCTCTTGAATGTGTTTTGAGGGAGAGATAGAAGTTTCACCAGTAAACTCTGGTATACTTTTGAGGGAAGCTATTGGTATGTCATGTCTTTGGGCTAATAGGAGAGGGCTCCCACCATTAAAGGTGGTGATAGTATAAGCTCTAGGAAACACCATATAGACAAGTGATCTATTGATATGTATTGATGGTAATCTAGGCTGAGATCTAATAGTAGGAGGAGTAGAGATAGATCTTGTATGTGTATTTGTTACTATTGCACTCCTAATTGGTGATAAAGATATTCTAGTCTTCCTTCTTCTAGGGTTTGAAAATGAAAGCTCTTGTTTCTGAAACTTACCTCTAGAAGATGCCCTTGTTTCAGCTCTGGGCATAAATCACTGCAACTTTGGTCTGGAACTAGATATGTATTTGAATCTCAGAGTCACCACGTACTTTGAAGAATGAGCCTCTTGAAGGCTTAAACATCGAAGCCAGTACTATCTCCTCAGTATTGATCTTAAAATATTTCCTTTTGACACCAATAGGCTTGAAGTTTTCTAAAAAGCAGTCCCACCGAGCGTGCCAAAAACTGTTGTCACTAAGGTTTGCACCCTTGTCCAAAGCCTATGCATGAGGACAACCTAGTGAAATAGGGAAAAAACCTCCAAGCTGTGGGACTTGAACTGTGAGGTTGAGTCTTCAGAGAAGGCCAACTTCCTCTTACTATCAGGGTGCACCTAACTACTCTTGGAGAGGAAAAGGGAGAAGGAGAGCATGAAAGCAAATTTACCTAATCTAATCTAAAGAGGTGATGCACCAAAATAGAGTGTTCAGACCAATCTTTTCCCATATATGCACTTTTGAACTAGAATGAAACTAAAGATATACACATTTAGACTTGCTTTAATCTAATAATCACATGCAGATCAAAAGACCGAGATGAATGACACAAGGAAAGAGAGATTCACTTATATTATTATTCATAGGACAAGGAGATACAATCATGCAGATCATAGATCTCTACAAAACACCAGTAAGAGGCAAAGAGTTCTTGCACTTTCGTACCAATGGCTGAAAGAGATAAGGCAGAAAATCATGTAGTTCAGAGGCACAGGGGAATTTACACTGAGAATCTGCAGAGCAATCATAGAGAAAATAGAGAAAGGTTGACCTCTATAAAATTCATAAAATTTTGCCTTTATAGCTTAGGCATAATTGGGATGTCCTCCAACTATAATTACTTTGCAACAACCTACCATTAAGTCCTATAGAGAACAATCATGGGGATTCAGAAGAAAATTTGATCTGAATATAGCTTTTTGGTACCATGAAATCTAATTTTTAACTAAAATAGGGCCTCAAAAAGATAGAAATGGTGCCATAACTATGTTCTAACTAGGTAGATAGGTTCGATCGAGGTGTAGAGTGTTCCTCTTTGTTTTGTATTTACTCCAGGGTGGTTGGAATCGATCATAAGATCAGATTATGCAAAAAACCTCGATATCCCCTGTTCCCAGTTCATGAACCAGCATGGTTAGCGGTCAACATAACCTTGGCACTAGAATGAGCCACATGGACCAATGATCTCTTTTCACTTTGCCACCCCACAAGGTCTTCCCAAGGTTAACCAATCTTTCTTTACTAACTACACCAATTCCTCAAACTCCAACTGTGACGGTCACATTAACTGCTAGCCCATCTAACCATTACTACCTCCACCAGACCCATTGGGACATGTGTCATTGAGGCACTATCTTGCTATGCATATCCTCTGAGCAATTTCCCATAGTGAGATAGCACCCACCGTGGATTTAGACTGATTTGACGATTGTGAAGACTCGCCATATTACTGCACTATCTCCTTAAAAAAAACTTGAAAACCTGGGCCCATGAACCACTTGGCAACCACCTGGCATCTTCATCTTCGTGTGACTTGGCCCCATTGATCAATGTGGCATAATGGCGCTATGTCACTATGGGTAATATCCTCGCAGTTTTTCATAGCAAGATAGCGCCCACTGTCAATTTTCCTTAGATCTATGGTGATCAACAAAAATGCATGACTACACACTGAGTTGGCTAAGTGGACCAATGAAATATCACCACTATACTATGACCCACCTGACAACTGCCACTGAGGACAAGCTGTAATATTACTTTGGAGAAGGGCTGGCCCATGATGTCATCTGTGCCATGCGTTGCCGAGGTGCTATGTCACTATGGATAGCCTCTGAGCAATTTCCCATAGCGAGATGGCACCCATCATGGATCTAGACTGATTTGATGATCATGAAGACTTGTTGTATTACTGCACTTTGCCCTTAAAACTTCTAGGCCCACAAACCAACTCAGCACACTTGGCAATCAACTCGGCTTGAACTGGTACCATTCTTGCAATTTCATAACACTCAGCCCCACCCTGCTACTTGTCGCCGAGGCGCTATGTCACTATGCATATCCTCTGAGCAATTTCGCATAGCGAGATACGCCCACCAATGATCCAAATTGATCCGAGGGTGAGGAAATCTTCATGCATTCAAAAGGGGCATGGGTCCAGGTAACTGCTAACATCAAGAAATTTCCCAGATGGCAACGAATGAAAGCCTCGTTTCGAGCATAGTCATCCTTCCACATTGCCTAAGGTCCCCCGTGTGTGCCAAATTTCATCACTAATATCCAATGGGGCATGCTTGGGAGCCACCTTCCTTCTAATGTTGTTGTAATATCATTTTTCGTCTGGGCACTATGTCGCTAATGGAGAGGAACACAGATTTTTTGATAGCACCATAGTGCTAGCAAAACTTGGCACTAGAGAAACAAGGAAAAGGAGGACCCACCAGCTACGCGGCCAAAAGGCACTATGTCACTATGGAAAAACAACGTGCAACTTCCCATAGTGAGATAGCACCAACCATAGATATCTTTTGATTTGACGATGGGGACTTGCAGGCCTGTAGAAATATTAAAATGCATAGGGAAGAAATATCATAAGGTTAGCATAAAGTATTTTGTGCCCCTTTTCAACATTTGGATATTTAAAACTTGTGAACGTTACTATGTTGAATTCAAATGTGGCAATTCTGGTGGGAAGGAAAAAATGACCAACATCACCCTCATAATTAGCCTCTAAAGTTTTCCAAATTTCATGAGATGTGTAAGTAATTTTATCTGACTATACTCACTTTTAGGTAACATTGATAATATTGCTTCTCTTGTTGTTATGTTGCACATAAACACTTCTCTCTATTCCTTAGTACAAGTTTCAAGATTGTCTTATTTTGCAATATTTTTTGATGTCTTGGTTGCAAGCTAATATCCTGGATCCATGCACAAGAGATAAGTCTTCATTCTTCATTTTATCCTTCCAACTATCATAGTTTGTGCCATCAAATCTAGGACTTTCCTTTCTGAATTTTTTTCCATGGATCTCCCAAAGTTGTTAAACTTCCCTTCAAGGACCTGATGCTCTGATACCAATTGTTAGAAGCAATATATCACCAATATAACTGAGAGGGGGGGGGGGTGGGGGGTGGGGGTGGGTGAATTAGTTTTTCAACCAAGAAACAATAGTAAAGAAATGTGCATACACAATAACACCAGATATGTTGACTAGGGAAACCCTTGATCAAAGGGAAAACCCCAGTGGGAATGATGCCCACAAAATAATGTACTAATTTGAATATTCCTTGTTAGAGGATGGACCCTGTTAGGAGTCTTTTACAACACTTAGTACAATGCGTCCCTATTAGGAGACTTTGAATCCCTATTAGGAGATTCCAACTCTATTAGGAGTTGAAGAAGATAGCTAAACCCACTATCCAAACAACTTCAGGATTAGATCAATAAACCCATTGTCCAATTGACCTTGGTAATATTTCTTACAGAATGATAGATGTGAAATAATCTCTAGCTTCTTCATCTATCTAGTATGTTAGACTGCTTCACCTTGAGATCATGCAGTCATATTTGGAACTATGTATCCATCAATAACCTTTAAGTCCATGCATTACTAGATTACTCTATTTCTCTACTTCACAATTCACAAGTCTTCTCTACTTCTTGATCTCCAATGATGATGACTAAAACTTAGAAAACATCTTTCCTTTATACAATACTCAATATTAATTCCTTGAGTTGGCTCCATACTTTATCATAAGTTAATTAAATGAAAGGCACATTTAATTAATGTTGTCAGCTCAGTTATATACAACCTTTCACATGTGTGACTTCCATACCTACGCACTTGTTGACATCCTCAGTTGTTAGTGTACTACCTCTAGTTAACTATGCAACCCTTCATTCCAAATACAACATGCTATATCGATCATAAAATAGAAACTATTTTTCTAATGCTTCATTTCCCTATGGTTCTCTATAAATCATTAACTTTTTTTGTACACTATCGATTTAGGTTTTGTACACTTGCCCACATGTCACATACATGCTGTTGTATATGTTGGTAACTGTGCATGAGTAGATATGCAATTTATTGTCCTCCATACAAAAATCTTACTCTACTACTCAATCTACTTGCTCTGTTAGTATTCTACAAACTTATTACTATGTTGTCATCAATGACACATAGTTATAAATGCATGATAATATTCTACAATACTTCCCCATAGCATCAGCATACATGTTAACACTAATAGTCACTGAGAGATCATAGTAGTCACCTAGTATATGATTAAGTGAAGAATGTAGAGTATAACCAGAGAAAGTGTAGAGTTAATAAGCTTAGTATTGACTAAGCGATCATGGTATTAATTGAGCAAGGGAAAGATAAACAATTTTAAAAAGAAATAATTTAAGGGCGATGTTTGGTGAAAATAAGGATTGATTGAGAATTTTCTAAGATAAGGATGAAGTAAATGAGAAAATTTAATAAGGGGATCAAGTCATTTGTGATTTGATGGTGGAGATTCAGTGATATACAAGAGAAGTCCAAAGTTTAAGGACAAACCATGTTAATCGAGTGTCTAGATTCAATGTATATAAGTTGGAAGGTGATTAGATGGTTATGATTAAGAACAAAAAAATATGAGAATTTGACTAAGTGATAATAATATATCTATTTTAGAGATGAATAAGATGTTTACAATTGTTGATTATATTTATTTGTGAAGGAGACAATAGAAGAGGATACCAAGCACAATTGTATTGCAAAATCATGCAAGTGAAGTGCAAAGTTGATGTGTGTGAGAGGATTAAAAAAAAGAAGAATAAATTGGGACAAGGGAAGAGAAAAATGGATATCTAAAATAGAAAAGCTAGTTGCATTATTTATCAAATCATTTTATTGTTACTTTCTGACAATTGTAGCAATAAATCTCTTAAATGAGTAGACTTAACAATTTTAGTTATAAATCCACTTAAGGTGACATTCTATTAAATATTTGCAAGTACTTTTGAGAAGACCACTCAATTGAGGAGAAATAAGGTTTAGATGATCTTTGGTGTAAATCATCTAATAGGGTTGCATCTAAAAATGTACATGTAACCTTACCAAGGTTGTCCCTAATTGATCTTACTTCCAAAAAGTGAAAAATTTGGGTTATCAGTCCTAGGTGGTTTTTCTTTTAATAGGGTTTCCACATTAAAAATCATTATATAAAAATGTATGAATGATTGTGTTACATGATATTTATATTATGTTTTCTATTTATTGTTGCAACTCAGTAAATGAATTATAAAATTAACAGTTAATTGCTCTAATACTCGATATAAGCTAATAGTTTACTAATAAAGATTGAATTGGATATTATTATGAAGTTAAAATATTTTTATGTTAAAATATTAAGTTTTTAAGAGGCTAAAAAGTAGCAATAAAGACCTGAGGATAAGTGATTCATCCCCCTCTCAATTATCTAGAAAATGAAGGATTAGAAAGAATAGAATGCCTCGATGATAGAAATTTCTTCTTCTCTTAATGATGTTGAATTTGATCATGTCAAGGATAGTTATACTTCCAAAGAGATGTGGGATAAAATTTCACTTGTTCACGGATGTGTTGAGAGAAAAAACTGAGAACCTAAGAGGAAAATTTGATGAAATGCAAATGAAAGAAGGAGAGGACATTGCACAATACAATAACCAAATCAATGAAGTGGTTAGTGTCATTAAGTTTTTTGGAGGAGTCATATGTTATGAAGATGTTGTAAGCACTAATAAATTTTTTACCTATATGTGCCATTAGAGTATTAGCTAT
Source organism: Cupressus sempervirens (assembly GCA_028749045.1). Taxonomy (NCBI): domain Eukaryota; kingdom Viridiplantae; phylum Streptophyta; class Pinopsida; order Cupressales; family Cupressaceae; genus Cupressus; species Cupressus sempervirens. The sequence continues at coordinate 428,966,870 of CM053793.1, read as the reverse complement.
TCAAGAACTAAGATCCATCCTGGTTATGTCCTCACTCTTGATGCTTTGGTTGGTAGATTGACTACTTTTGAGTTGAGTAACTTTGATAATAATTTACCTAAGTTAGAAAATTCTCTCAAGTCATCACTAACTATTGGAGCTCAAGGAAAAATAAGAATAGTCACTATAGTAGAGATGAAAGTGACTATGAATTAGATGAAAAAGAACAAGATGAGCTAAACTCATTATTGGCTAGGAGGCTACTGAGAGGAAAGGGAAAGTTCAAATGTAAATTATTAATATTGCATCTATATGTCCTAATAAGAGAAGAAATTATAAGAGTGAAAAAAAGTGAGAACAAATACATAAGGAACAAGGATTACAAAGATAAGGGAAATAAGATTTGCTACCTAGTTGAGGAAGAACAAACTAAGTCAAAATTTGATGATCAAGATGAAGGTGAGGAAGTTGTCTATGTTGTTGTGAAAGAAGAATCAGAGGAGAAAATGTATGAAGATGAAAAATATCTTATATCTCATGTTAGTAAGAATGACACTTGAATTATTGATAGTGGTTTTTCACACCATATGAATAGTGATATTGATAAGTTTGATAACCTATAAGAGTATGATGGTGGATTTGTTAAACTTGGAAATGATGTTCCATGTTCTATCAAAGGAAGAGTTTCACTAATGTTGAATGAAAAAATTAGGTGTGGTGATGCTTATTGGGTTCAAGACCTGAAATAAAACTTGTTGAGTGTTGCATAGTTGAATGTGGTAACATAGGTCACCGACTAGAGTTTCAAAATAGAAAAGTGAAAATATTCAATGTTGATGGAGAGTTTATTGGGACTAGTGAACACATAAGATGTAACCTATTCTACTTGACTTCCATTGAAGAAACACAATTGTTTGATAGAATTGAAGATATTTGGTTATGGCATAAGAGGATTTTTTATGTGAACTTTGATAACATGACCAAAGTTAGTATGAAGAAGAAAATGAGAGGTTTACCAAACTTATATAAGCTTGATAATGCTGTGTTTGAAGAATGTCAACTTAGTAAGATGACTAAGTCAAGATTCTCAAGAAAATCATATTCATTTAATGGTATATTGGATTTAGTTCATAGTGACCTTTTTGGTCCTATAAAAGTTGAAATCTATTATGATGATAGATACTTCATTGTATTTGTTGATGATTATTTAAGAATGATGACTATCATATTTCTAAAGTTAAGTATAATGCATTTAAAATGTTTAAATGGTACAAGGAAAGAGTTGAGAAGGAAATAAAAAAGAAATTAAAAATTTTAAGATCTAATAGAGGAGGTGAGTTCATGTTATGTGAATTTACTAACTTTTGTAAAGAGAATGGAATTAGAAGGCAAGTATCTACACCCAAGACACCACAATAGAATGACATTCCCAAAATGAGAAATATATTTGTTATTGATTGTGCTAGAACATTGTTGATTGAGAAAGGAGTTGTACACATATTCTAGATAAATGCAACTAGTATTGTTGTCTACACCCTTAACTAAGGTGCAGTTGAAGAAAGGTACAAACATGACATCTTATGGACACACACCAAATGTAAGATATTTCAAAATCTTTGAAAGTAGGTGTTGTATTAACAAGGACACAAGAAATGAAAATTTTGATTCAAAGGGAGATGAAGGAATATTCATAGGATACTCTACTAGGAGCAAAGAATATAATAATTTGAATAAAGTTATTAACACTGTGGTTGAAAGTGAAACTATGAGAATTGATGGGTTTTTATATAGAAATGATGAAGAAAGAAAGAAATAACCTAAAGACTATTACAGATTTATCTATGTACAAGAGGGAGAACCTAACACTTTACCCAAGCAACAAACTAAATCATGAAAGAGGAGGCCCAAAAAATAGTAGAGAGTCACCAAGAAACAACCTGCAACACCTAAGCCACAACAAGAGCACACTAAGCAAATTGTTTCACCTAACCAAATATTGAAAATGATGGAGAACCTATAATCGAGATTATCTTAGAAAAGTATGTAAGAAGGAACCATTCATAGAATTAGATAATTGGAGATAAGAATATTAGATTCATGACAAGAAGTAAGTTAAGAGATAACAAATGCTTGATTTTTTATTTTGAGCCTTGAACTATCAAAGATGCTCTTGAAAATGAAGATTGGATTAATACAATGAATGAAGAGATGGATCATATATAGAAGAATAATACATGGATATAGGTACCAATACCAAAGGACAAGAATTTGATTGGTAGAAAATGGATTTATAGGAATAAGTTGAATGAAAATGGAGAAGTTGTAAGGAATAAAGCAAGACTAGTATGTAAAAAATATGCTCAGGTAGAAGAATTTTCTATGGTAAAAGATTTGTCCATTTTTCAATATTGGAAGGAGTGAGAATAATACTTGTATATACAACATAAAAAATATTCAAGGTCTATCAAATGGATATTACGTCTACATTTTTGGATGAAATTTTGGAGAAATAAGTCTACATTGAACAACCTAAAGGTTTTGTTGATCCTAATCAAAATACCATTATATATAAACTATACAAAGCCTTGTATGGATTGAAGCAGACACCCTAAGCATGGTATGAAATATTATATTCCTATTCAATCATTATAATTGGTTCTATTAGAACTAGTGACAACTACAATGTGTACTTGAAGAGTAAAGCTAAAGATAAGGTCTTAATAGTAAAGATATTTGTTGATATTATTATATTGGAGGAAATGAATTGATGAGTAAGTCATTTTTTGTGTAATGAGGAAATAATTTGAAATATCAATGTTTGGTGAGATAAATTCTTTATTAGTTTGAAAGTTCAATAAGCTAAAGGTGGAATATATATTACTCAGTCTAAATATATCAAAGAGATACTAAAAACCTTTGGTATAGAAGAGTCAAGGCCAGTAGGTACACCAATCATCACTAGATGCAAATTATCTAAGCATGATAAGTAGACAAAAGTGAATGAGACACTCTAAAGATCTATGATTGGAAAGGTGTAGTGCATAGTTCATAGAAGACTCAGTATTGCACATGTATTTAGAATAGTAGCAAGATTTATAGCTAATCCTAAGGAGAAACATATGACTACAGTAAAAAGAATCCTTAGATATTTGAAGGGAACTAAAGATTGTGGATTATGGTAGAAGAAAGATGGAGATTTTGAGTTGAGAATTTATGTTAATGTTGATTGGGTAGGAAATGTTGATAACATAAAGTGTACTAGTGGAGGAGATTTCCTTTAAAGAGAAAGATTGGTGACATCGATAAGCAAGAAGAAGAGTTGTATCTCATAGTCTACTATTGAAGTTGAATATATATAGTTGTTGCAATCAATTTCTCAAATATTATATGGATGAAACTGGTGTTTGAAGGTATGCAAGAGGAGGTTACAAATCCTACAACAATCTATTGTGGCAACACTAGTGCTACTAACATATCAAAAAATCTTGTGATGCAATAAGAAACTAAGCATGTGTATCTATAAATTATCTCTACTTAAGAGAGCAAGTTCAAGAGAAATAAGTGAGATTGGAGTATTTGAAGAAAAAGGAAAAAATTGTTGATATCTTTACTAAGCCATTACCTAATGATTCTTTTGACTATCTAAGAGGTAAACTTGGGGTCCTTCCCCTATATTTACTAAGGGAAGATGTTATCCTATCATCACTTCATGTTCTATTAGGATATCTATTTGGAAGTTGATGCAAGCATTCATTCTTTAGGAATTATTGTAGAGTTGTGAAAATTATTGTAATATAGTAGATGTAATTTGTACATGCAAGGTTCAAGGTATAACTATAGAAAATGAAATAGGAAAAGAAAAGGAAAAATATAGTTTCAAGGTTGGAAGACCTAGTATTAATGGAAGATGAAATTTGTTTGGCGTTTGGCATTAAACAAGGATAAAATTGATTGCCTAATGAGGGTAGAATGTATTACTTCATAAGGGGAAGTGATTGTCTAATATGAAATATGTATGGTAGAGAATAGATTATGGAGAGATTATCCATAGAGGGAGAAATTCTAAGCATATGGAACAAAACAAAGAACTTGATCAGACTGAGTTACAAAATATGGAACTGAGCTACAATAGACAAAGAGAATGATTGTATGGTTGGCATTATTATTGTAGAAAGAAGTTAAGATGTGTTGAAGAATGTAGAAAAAGGAATACTGTAAGATAAGAAGAATGTGTTTCCATCAATGCCAAAGGGGGAGATTGTTAGGCCCAACTAATTATGCTAAAGATAATGGAGATTTTGGAATGGTTAGATTAGTTCCTATATTGACATTGATGCCAATCTTGATAAGGTGGGACATTATGCTAATTCAATAAAAAATAATTAAATGTTCTAACGATGTAGTGTTGATTGATGGAGAGGTTAGTAAAGATAATGATGGTTAAGTGATAAAGAAGAAAATGTAATGGGAAAAAGTGTTGATAAGTACGTAAATTTCAATGGCCACTTAATGAGTTAGACTTTGGCAAGGTAATATTGATTTGATTATTTTACATGATTTGATTAAGTTTTGAGAAGATAAAAGATCAATTTATTTTAGTTGGTAAGAAAGGAAAGGAGTTGTAAGTGGAAAGGCAAAGATATAGTGAGTTGCACCAAGCTAGACAATGAGGTTGGTAAATGAAGGACTAATAGTCACTGAGTGATCATGGTAGTCATCGAGAATTTGATTAAGTGAAGAATGTACATAATCAATCAAGTAATTATAGCATTAACTAAACTTAGTATTGACTAAGAGAGCAAGGTATTTATCGAGCAAGGGAAAGATGAACAATTTTTGGAAGAATCAATTTAAGGATAACATTTGGTAAAAATGAGGATTTTTTGAGAAATTTCTGAGACAAGGAGGAATTTAATGAGTGAATCTTGTAAATGGATTGAGTCAATTATGATATGATGGTGGAGATTCAATTATCATAAGAAAATTCCAAAGTTTGAGGACAAACTATGTTGACCGAGTGTCTATATTTAATGTGTATATAAGCTAAAACATGATTGGATAATTATGATTTAGTGGAAAAATATTGGAGATTATAATTAAGCATCAATAATATATCTATGTAAGAGATAAAAAAGATACTTGTGTTTTTTGGTTAGAGTCATTTGTGAAGGAGATAATAGAAGAGGATACTAAGTTGAACTCTATTGTAAGATCAAGCAAGTGAAGTGAGAAGTCGACATGTGTGAGATAATCAACCAAATAAGGATTAGAAAATAGAGGAATAAATTAGGACAAAGGATGAGAAAAATAAAGACATAAAATAGAAAAGGTATTTGTAATAATTATTAGATCATTGTATTGTTACTCTTTGACAATTGTAGTAGAAAATCTCTTAATCAAGTAGACTTAATAGTCTTTGTTATAAATACTTTTAAGGTGACACTTCAGTGAATATTTGTAAGTCCTTTTGAGAAGACCACTAAATTAAGGAGTGATAAGGTCTACATGATCTTTTGTATAAATCCTTTAATAGTGTCACATCTAACAATGCACATGTAACCAGCCAATAACAAAGCTATAGAATAGAAGATGAAGTATTTGCAAAAAAGGTTGGATGGAATGGATACCAAAAGTGGTCAACACTAAGAAGATGGTTAAGAAACTTGTTGATTAGAGTTGCTCCATCTTGAAGACTATGGTGGAAAAAATTAACACTCTACTGGAAAAAATGGAACAAGTAGAATTCAAGGTTTAAAGGACTTCAAAGAGGAACGTGTCCCCAACAAAACATACTAGGGCTAATTCTAAGAAGACTGAGGTCATGGAAGCCAAAGAAATGAATGATCTAAAGGCCTCTGTGGTAACTTGAATATCCTTGCAGATCAGGTTGTGGATGTCCTAAAGACCCTATAGTTATCTTTTTGTTAGCATTTTGTTCTCTTTTCCTATTGTTTGAATTAAGACTTATGGTCTTAGTTAGTTCTATTTTTTGGTGTTGATGCATAGTACTTCTAGGCTTCTTTTCTCTTGTTGTTAGCTATTTTGTAAAAGGTTTTGGGTCCTTTAAAAGTTATTTTTACTTAACCAAAATAATGTTCATGTAACCGTTAATAGGTTTGGCTCTTAACTAAGCTCACTTCAGAAGAGTAAAAACTTTGGGTTACTGGTCCCATTTTTTTTTTCCTCAATAGGGTTTCCACATTAAAAATATTTGTGTCAAAATGTGTGAATAACTATGTTACATGTTTTTCATTTGATGTATGCTATTTATTTTTGCAACCTAATAAATGAAATATATAGTTAACAAATAATTTCTCTAATACTCAATATAAACTAATAGTTTACTGTTAAAGACTAAATTGGATATTATTGTGAAGTCAAAGGTTTGTATATTGAAAGTTTAAGTTGTTAAGCCACTAAAAAGTGGTAACAAGGACTTGAGGATAATTGATTCACCCCTGTCTTAGTTATCTAACAACTTTGTCATGTTATCACTCTTAGCTTGATATAAACCTTTAATTTTTCACACAATAAATTGTGAACCACCATAAATATTCAAGTACTTGATTTGAAGGGATAAGGTTTCTTGTAATCCAAAAACTAGAACTTGATATTTTGTAATATTATTTGTGCATTGAAAATTGAGCTTATAAGAAAGACGAATCAATTTCATGGGAGGAATTAAAATCATACCTGCACCAACACTAATTTTACACCTAAATCCATCAAAATACATTTCCCAAGCATCATCTTTAGTCACAGGTAATATTTATCCATTAGGATAATCAATATGGGTAATAACTATGTGCGAAGAAGGAGCCTCCACTAAATGGTCAGTCAAGCTTTCCCTTTGATTTCTTTTTGAGAGATAAATTTTTAATCAAACTCTATCAAAAGTATTATCCATTTTGAAATGCATCCAGTTAAATCAGTTTTAGAAACGAGATTCTTTAGATGATCAAATGATAATGATGTTGACTTCTACATTAAGGAGATAATGTCTAAGTTGCTAACTTGCAAAAATTAAAGAAAGATATTACTTCTCTATATTTGTGTATCATTTTTCATAGTCAATCAAGGTACAACTAATGTAATAGATAGGATGCTCTTTTCTATTATTCTCATTTTGAACACAACAATTATTAAGGCTTTAGGAGAAGCTAATGTATAGAGATAAAAAGGTTTGATAGGTTGTGTAGGCTTCAAGATAGGAGGATTAGAGACATATTTCTTAAACTACTCAAATGATTGCTTACATCCATCATTCCAAGAGAAAGTGAAATCCTTTCTAAACAAGGAAATGAATGAAATAGTCATGTTAGATAAATTTGAAACAAATCTTTTGATAGTTTGAATTTTCCCTTGGAATCTCTGTGATTGTGAGACATTCTTAGGTAGAGGAATTTTGACCATTGCCTCTATATTTTTAGTATCCACTTCAATATCCCAATTAGAGTTAATAGGTCCCATCAATTTCTCATTATATACCCCAAAGACACACTTATGAGGATTCAAGTACATATTATAGCTATGTGTCCTTTTGAATATTTTTCTAAGGATAGAAATATGTTCTTCAAATTTAATTGATTTATCAATAATATTATCAACATAATCTTCAATGATCCTATGCATGTAATCATGAAATATCAATCATAAACCATTGATAAATTGCATGTACATTCTTTAATCTAAAAGGCATCATGACCCAAAAAAATTTCTCCATGGTGTTATGAATTCTATTTTATATTGATCTTCTAGGGGGTAAATATATGATTATAACCATAAAATCCATCCATGAAAGATAATAAAGCATGTTCAGTAGTAGAATCTACTATCATGTAAATATTAGGTAAAAGAAAATTATCTTTCAAGAAAGCTTTAGTTAAATCCTAAAAGTTAGTACACATCCTAATCTTGTTGCAATAATATTTGATATCTAATGAGAATAATCAATAGATAAGAAAAATTCAACATCCAAAAGTTTTTCAATTTCTACCTTAATAAGAAGAGAATTACTTAGATTCATTTAATGATTTTTTTGTTTAACAATATTAGCATTTGATGCAAGGACAATATTATGCATCACAATTTTAGGATTAATATCAAGAATATTCAAATAAGACCATGCAAAGATGTCTTTTAATTCAATTAAGAGAGAACTAAATTGTTCATGTTCCTCTTGAGTCAAACATTTTCAAATTGTAATCATTGTTTTATGATTAGTTGAAAATATTTGAACATAAATTGTCTCTGTTTTAGGGAATTTAAGAGGAGTAAGTGAGAGGGGAGGGGTCAATTAGTTACAACTAAATTAAATCTTGGATCCCTTTGATGTCAGCATAGAACATAAACTTTACTAAAAATATTGTAGCTCAATAAACACATAGGCATTCAGTTAATATTGATAATATGTTGTAACTCAATAACCATTGAAATAACAACTGTAACTCAAAAAAATGCTTAACATGAAAATCTTAGGATATTATATATGATTAACCTTAATTAATTTAATTGCATACACATAAAAGAAATAGCATGAACACAAGTGACACCAAGATTTAACATGAAAACCCAATTTGGGAAAAACCACCAATTACAACTAGTTACTGATTTTCACTCTTTTGAAGTGAGCCTTATTAGGAGCCAACCCTATTAAAAGGTTACAAAAAAAACTATTAGGTGTGAACCTATTAGAGGATTTAATCACCCTATTAGGAGTGGCCTTGTTAGAGGTTATAGACACTTCAATCTAGAAATGCCACCTTGTTAGAGGATTTACAAATACTTGTTAAGTCAACTCTGTTAAGAGACTTAGATCACTAGTAAAATGGTTCGAAAGTAACAATGAGATGACCTAATTTATGATGCAACTATATTTCTAATTTTAGATCTCAATTCTAGCTCAAATACTTGATCCTTCCTGATCAAATGTATCTTTGTAGCTCCTCAAGGATATTCTGCTTATCCTTCTAATTTGCTTCCTCTTAGCATCTTCTATTCTTCCATACACTTCTTTCACATTCAATCCATAATTTTACCTTATACTTGTATCATACAAAATGTCAAGTTAGCTTGAATAAATCTTACAATTATTAATATTCTTCTCCTCGGTTGGCTAGAACCAACAAACAAATCCAATTAACTCAATATGCCAAAACAAGAAAATCCTTCGCTAGTCGACCTTTCTCGGTAGACACTAACTCAAAACTTATTTTCTTGTATTAACCAAGTGAACTAGATTAAAATTGCATCTTCACAAACTTCTTTTGGTAACCAAGTGAGTTCGGTTAAAATTAGTTCCATCCAACTTTTTCTTTGTTACCTGAGTGAACTCGGTTAATATTCAACTTCTATGAACTTCTCTTTGATGCTTGAGTAAACTCAGTAGACATTGTCTTCTAAAATTGGCAAACACTAGAATGCTCAAGAGACATAAGAGGCTATCTTCATTTCCTTAGTGAGTTTGACATACACTGCCTGGTAAAAATATGACATTTTGTGTAACTTCAAAGACAATACACAATTAACCAATTGTATTCAACACTCTATAATAAGAAAATTACTTTTTTTGGAGTTTTCAATTGGTAAATTATCATCATATGTGTTGTCAAAACCCATGTTTTCTCCAAAGAATCCATTAGCATTTAAGCAATATGGTAGTTGTTAGTTATTCTGAAAAGAAAGAAGACTATAATAGACCCCTAGAAAGTCCATAAGAGCATCATTATCACGAAATATATTCTTTTTTTTTTAATGTTGACATCTAAAAGATTTGGGTTAATTAGTTTTTAAGGTTCACTATAAATGTGATTAATGTTTAAAAGGAACACTAAATTTTTCTTATAATTATTAAATCCTAATCCATATGTATGTTCACTAAATCCACCATCCAATGGAACTTGTATGCCTTGTTCAAATTTTCCATAACCTTTACCATTAAATCTAGATATCTTCAACAAAGTATAACCAGGACCATAACACCCAAAAATGTTTTCAAGAGTTAAAGGTGCTTTGTAGGTTTGTATATCATAGAAATCAGGCTTGATAGTATCCATAATTTATTTAGTAGAAGCAAGCACAAATGCATTTTTCAATTCACCTAAAAGAGGAAATAAAATTTATGCTTTCTTTTCATTATTTTTTTTCTTTTTCATGAAATTTAAATCTGGCACCTTATACTCTCCAATAAATGTAGGATTAAAATCTAGATTACCCAAATTATCTAAAGAAAGAGAAGACAAGGGATTTCCATTCTTTGCAATTTCATCTTTAGTTTTAGGTGTATTAGGATCTTATGAAGAACTTTTTGAGCATATTCTATGTTTAAACAAAGATTAAGTGTATTATCAACATGAAAATTATACATGGGATTATTGTAAATAATATGCACCCTGCAATGAAGAGTAGAAGGGCCAACATGTATAGAGTGCAACCTAGGTCATCCTATAAGAATTTTATAGTTCAATTGTCTAGGCATAACTTGCATAGGGGTATCCAAGATCATAGGACCTACTCTAATAGGTAATGTAATAATACCCAAAGTTTTCTTAACAATGTTATTGAATATGAATGTGATTGGGCTAAATAGTAGAAAGATCTGTTTGTATAACTTTAAATTATCCATGCTACAAATATTTGATCTTGAACCATCACTAATTAGAGTGTGATGTATAATTGTCCTATTAATAGACACAACTACCATAAGAGCATCATACTTACTTTAGATTTCAAGGGGAGGAAGATCATCTCTAGTAAAGCCAATAAGTGGAAAAAATGGCACAATAAACATACACTCCAAGAAAGAATTAATAGTATATGCATTAGATGGAGGAATGAGAAGAGTAGATAAAGCCTTTTGCAAAGCTTCATAATAGGTAGGTGAAGATTGAAGTAATTCCTAAAGAGAGATCTCCTACATTGGAGTAGATCACAATTGTTCCACCATGTCATACTCCTTAGAAGTAGTTGGTAATCAGGGTGATTGAGGTCAAATTATAGGTTGATAAGGTGGTGAAGAAATGGGAATAATAGGTTGAGGATTATTCCAAGTGCGATAATCATGAGCAACTAAATTTGGATCAACAAAATGGTTAATTTTAGCAAGAATGTTGATGCTATTCCTATGAGGGAGTATAACAGCATTGTTGGAGACATGATTTGGTGGTTATATGTTACATTCATGAGAGATTTTTTCATTGATGTCATCATATGGATTATTCTTTGAAGACTACTAGAGTTATAGAGACATATTTTTTCAACATGATTAGAAGATTATTAGTAATGTTGTACACAATTAGTTGATTATTTAGAAATGTCTATGATGCTAAATCTATGATTGCATTAAGGAAAGATGAAGATGTGACAAAGTTATATAATGTTCTTTGAAGGTGGCTTTTAGAGAGAGTTGCTGGAAAATAGTTGTCAACAAATTAGTTGTATCTTTTGGCAAAGACATATTTTGGTTAAGCAAGCTTAGAGGATGGTTATAGACATGTTGAAGATGCTATTTTCTAGATGGTGAAATTAGATATGAAGTTTACACTAAATTACAAATTTTTTTTAGTGAGTTGTTTCCTATGAGCGGAATATGTATTTGACAAGTTCTTAATTTGACAAGTCAAATGAATTCCTTGACCAATTCGACCACTCTATACCAAATGCTTTATTTTTACAATGTCAAACTATCCTTAGGATTTATTTCCAAAACTGATACCAATGATACAACTAACTTAAGTGACCTTAGACATAACATATATAGTTTATATAATATCATCCTTCTTAATTATAGCCTTGTACTTAGTTCCAATAAAGCTCATCCAAACAAACTATCTTCATGTACCCTATTTTTCTACCTAATACTTAGATAATTTCTTCTATGATCAAATATAAAACTTAAAATTTACTTTCAATGTTCTTATCTTATTATAATGTTTTCATTGATGAAATAATCTACCAACTTGCCAACATATTCCTCTTGAGCGACTTCCATAACTATCTCAAAAGTGCTCCTCCCTTAGCTTCTATTAGTGGAATCATTATAGGTGAACTTTGTCTATGATAATACCATGTCCCATATTTTTCCATATTCCTTTGTAAGGTATCTCAAAATATTTCCAAATGATTTATTTATCACCTTAGTATTCCCATTAGTTTGAGGATGATAGGTAGAGCTGAAAGATAGTTGTGCTCCCAACTTTCTCCAAAGGGTCCTCCAAAAATGGTCCACAAACTTTGAATCTTTGTCACTCAATTTGGACAAAGGTAAACCATGGATCCTCACAATCTCTTTAGATAAATTTTTTTCTATGTATCTTGCATGATTGATTTTCTTTCAAGGAATAAAAGGAGACATCTTACTGAACCTTTCAACAAATATATAAATTCTATCAAACCATGCCTTTGTTCTTGGTAATCCTAGTATAAAATCCATGCCCAAGTATTCCCAAGGTATTTTTGGAATAAGTATACTTTGATAAAGGCCTACATTAGTTTATACTCCCTTTTGCTTCTAATATACTATACATGACTCCACCATCTTTCTAACATCACTATGAAATCTTGTCCAAAAGTAATTTCTTCTTACAAAATCCAATGTCTAGTTGAGTCCAAAGTGACCCCTAAGATCTCTACAATGATTTTCTATGATTATGTTCTCTATCATGGAGAAATTTTTCACACAAAGTTGGATCCCTTTAAATAATAAACCTTCCTACAACACAAAGTCATGGAACTCTTGATCAAACTGAGTGCAAACCTTGTAAGCTTCTTTAAAGTCCTCATCTGTGGGGTACATGTCCTTCAACACTTCATTCACACACTTTGTAACTATATTTCTTGAATTGTGAGTGCCCTTCTTCTCAAGTTGTCTACTACCTTTTTTGCCTGCACTTTGTTATTCTTGATGGTGAAGTTGAAGGTATGTAGCTCATCTTCTCCTATCCATTCAAGAAATTCAAAGCATGGTTATCAATAAAATAATAAAATCCTTAGGAAGAAAATAATGCCTTAATATTTTTAGAGCATGCATTATAGCATAAAGCTCCAAATAATAAGCATAATACTTTTTCTTCATTCAATTTGTCACTGAAGAAAGCTAGCAGCCTTCCCTCTTGAATCAACATTGTTCCAATAACTACTCCACTAGCATCACATTCAATGGTAAAAACTTTGTTGAAGTCAGCCAACAAAAGGATTGGGTATTTTTCCACTTTTTGTTTTAGGTATTGAAATGATGTCTATACTTTATTAGTCTAGAAAAACTTTATATTCCTATTTCCTATTATGGTCTCCAAGATAGGGGTGCAAACTTCACTAAGACTATAGACAAATTCCCTATAAAATGTTGCAAGGCCATGGAATCTTTTCACCTCACCTATGGGTTCTCTAGGTTGACTAGTTAAGTATGGATTCCACCTTAGAAGAATCCATCTTCAAGTATCTATTAGAAATCAAAAACCACATGTTAACTCTTACTTCATGAACTCACTTTTAGTCAAGGTTTATCAAAAACTTTTTTCTCTTGTAGTCTCCTTATTACCATTTCAATGTGTTCAAGATGTTCCTCTTTAGTTTTACTATATATTACAATTTTATCAAGCTATACCACCACAAAATTTGCTATCAAATCATGTAAAATTTCATTCATTAGCCTCACAAAGGTTCTAGGGGCATTAGAAAAGACAAATGGAATCACCAACCACTCATAGAGTCCCTTGTTTGTCTTGAAATTATTTTCCACTCATCCTCCTCTCTGATTCTAAATTGGTGATACCCACATTTCAAGTTAATTTTTGAGAAATATGATTCTCCTCCCAAATTGTAAGAATTTTCCTTAGGGTAGAATTCACCCAAGACCAAGGAACTCAAACACAAGCACAACAATAGACCAAAGAGAGAGTATGATCAGAACGATGGTATATTCATTCAATATGCCATATGCAAGTACACTAGGAGTGCCTGTATATAAAGGCCTTTGGAGAGATTCTAGAATGCATAGAAGTCAACAAAGTGATAAGTCATACAACTAGGCACATGTCCACCAGATATGGGTTATCCTCTATTAAGCACAAAACTAAGTGCGATGATGTGATGATAAGCCTACAATGGTGTAGCATGCAAATCAATGCTGTAGACAACATGTGGCAAAATGGGAGTGCGAATAATTGTATTGTTTATATGACAACTTAGTGAATGATGCAAAATCCAGTGTTGTAGACACCATGTGCTGAAATAGAGTTGCATACTTCTATGTTGTCAACATGACAACTCATGAGAGTACACAAACTCATAAGCGTCTCACCTAAATAAATAATAAAATAATGAATTAACCTAAGTAAACTTAAGTAAAGTATAAATAGTAAATACTTATTTACACTAATAGCCCCCCTTAAGTGCAACTTAGGGGAATGCCCTTAAGCTTATAAAATCTAGGATGAAATGCATAATGGGCTCTAGCTACTAAGCCATGTTAGGAACCCATGTACATAATGAAATGAAATATCTCATAAAGTGGAGAAAGAGGGAAAACCTCATGGGAAAAACCCTCCCCAAAAAAGAGAGATGAAAAACATATGATCTATGGATGGATGGAGTAATCAAGACCCCCCATTATGATATAAATCCAATATATACATAAGAGAAAAATGAGAAGAGGAAGAGAGACAAGATAGGCTCCCCCCCAAAGAAGAATGCCTACCAGTAACAACTCCAATGAAGAAGTTGATCCAAGACTATAGAATGATGTTCCTCCCCTTAGGAAGAAACAAGGTCAAGAGTACATATGAGACGCTTCCACTATGCATGGAAAGAATCCCATAGGTAAGTGATGTCTCTAAAACTTGCTCAAATAGTTGAAGAACATGTCTCAAAGAATTGTCTATCTGCTCAACTAATGATGAAGCCCTCTACAACTATTGATCATAAGTATCCACAATCACTTCAACCTTTAGTGATAGATCATGTAGAGAATGAACAAGAGCGACAGATGGAGCCCACATGACAACTCAAGAAGGTGTTACTACAACAAGAAGAAGAGGTAGATCATCAATACTATCTTCCCAAATCTATCATTGAAGCTAGACCTGGAAGACTATGTGTGTACCCTGTTGTGCTAAACCTATCATTGTGGCTATGTATACATGTAGACTAAACTAATGTAGTGACCTCTTGCTGCAACTATCGATAGAACCCCATGTGTCTGAATTTGTTAAAGCACTATCACTAGTGTCACTATTAGTTTCCACATGGTATGATGCATGTGTGGAGAGGATTGGAGGACAAGCTTTGTGAACTTTCCTTCTCCACAAAGATCTGATGGGTTTTTAGATCCAATAGTCTGTATGCCTTCACACTGTCTTCATAACCAATAAAAATTCAAGGCTGAGGTGACTATGCCTTGTATCCCCTAGAAGATATCTTTGCCTATGTAGGACAACCAAAGACTCTGAAGTGTGTCACAATAGGTTTTCTACTACACCATGCCTCAAAAGGAGTCTTGCCATCTAAGGTTGGATGAGGAGACCTATTAAGAATGTGAGTGGCACTACTAATTACTTCAACTTCAAGTGATGGATCTAGAGACTTGTCTTGTATCATGCAACTTGCCATAGACTTAAGAGTACAAATCCTCAATGCTACAACATCTATCTTATGCAAACTAAATGCTAGCAGATTCTATAGATCAATTCCTTCAAGTCTGAAAAAGTCTTTTAGTCTTCTATTCACATACATGCTTCCACTATCCATTCTTAGAACTTTAATGGATTTTCTCAATTTTTGTTCAACATGAGTCTTGAAGGCTAGAAATTTTTCCAACACTTCATTCTTATGATGAAGAAAGTAGACCCAAGTGCATCTTGAAAATTCATCAACAAAAGTAAGTATATAGTGACCCTGGTTGACTAATGTCACTACAAAAAGTCTTGCTAAGACCATGTGAACCATCTATACAACACCTGGTGCTCTTGAAGACTTCCCTTTTTGTAAATTCCCCTCTGGATGCATATCCATTGAATCTGTTGAACATTCACCATGGGAAAAGTTTATTTGAGTTAGACCTTTAACCATTCTATTTGTGCAAAGTTGTTGAAGATAGCGAAAGGAAAGATGTCCAAATCACTCATGCCATGATTGGATTGAGATAACAAGGCCTTTGAAGGATACTTGGCACAAAATGGGAGAAAGAGTATAACCTTTTGTCATGATTCACTTTCCCCATTGCTACCAATGAGTCATCTTTTAGACTGTACACCTATACTGAGTCAAAAAGGAACTCAACTGTATGACCATCTCCAAGGTGAGTGATTTGGTATATTGATAGGATATTTGAACTTAGGTTTGAACATAGAGAACATCTTGAAACTCTCCATTTTCCATTTCCATGTTTCCTTTTCCTTCAATTTCCATTTTAGTATCATCTCCCACAAAGATGTGCAATACCTTTGACTAATTCATTAAAGAAAAATCCTCCTTTGAAGAACCCATGTAATAGGAGGCACCTAAGTCAAGAATCCATTCCTTTGAAGAATTTTTATTTGGCATGAGTGCTTGCCCTTTGCCCTTTGAATCTAAAGAAGACCCTTTATCCTTATAAGCATTAGGTAGTGGAACATTATGTTTCTTCATGATGTTGGTCAACTCATCAATCTTCTTAAGATAACACTCATGTTCTTCATGACCCATTTTCTTGAAATAGGCAAACTTTTTCTTCTCCTTATTGTTGTCCCCCTTCTTGTTGGAATTAAAGGAAGAATTGCCTTGTTAATTGGATTGTGGTGTTGTCTTTTCTGCATCCTCTAATTTTTTCTTCCACTTCTTATTCTTGCACTTTCTTTTATTTGAAGATTGACTAGCTGAATTTTGAGAACCCTCATTGTTGGCCACCAATACTTTAGACTTAGGTGAATTGAGAATCCCCATTGATTTCAACTTCTTCTTTTCTGTATCCAATATATTAGCATATTCATTAAATGAGACTTTCTTATAGGAAAACCCTAATGTAGTCTTTGAGGTGTTATAAGAAGAAACAAATGTGGAATACTCTGATGATAGCTTGTTATGCATGAGATAGATCAATCTATCATATTTGATAGAATTTCCACAATCAATAAGCTTTGTCCTTAGTTCATTCACCTTGATGATAAAATCCTATACAGAATCAAATGACTTAGGATCTAAGGAGACAAGATCATCTTCAATTTTGAAAAGATCCTCTTCAAACACTTTACCATATAGGTTTTCAAGGGTATCCAAAGCTTCCTTAGATGTAGAAGACTTCTTAATTTGATACATGATCTTGTCATCAACTCCCAAACATATATCACCTAGGGCTTTCCTATCCATTGCAACCCATGTTGAAATATCATTTGGTAATACATTATCACCTGATGGTTTAGGAGATGTACCATCTACATATTGAGAAACTCCATTGTGCATTAAATCATACCACATTTTGATGGACCATGTAGCATAGTTATGTCGAGTTAATTTTGGAAACTTAAAATTTCCCATAATGCAAAAAATGAAAAGAAAAAAGAAGGAACACAACACTAAGAACACCCCCCCCCCCTTTTCACGAAATCAAGAAACCCCCCAAAAGAGATGCTTTTGGCACTTTATAAGTAGTGTGATTACAATGGCCACTTACCAATTTTGGCCTTCATAGACTTCTAATTTTTATTATTACAACTCTTGATAGATTATAGATCTAGAACTTTACAATGTCCTACAATTCTAAAGCAACATAAAGCCAAGAAAAGCCCTATTTCTAAAACTGACACTTTTTTCCACACAACCCTACAATTTAACTATAGATTTAAAAACTAGACAAAAAATAACACACTTTCAAAAAAAATGGAACCTATTTTTAACTCTAGATGTGCCTGTATGGAGCATTTGAAGTTGCAAAATGGAGGATTATGTAGGTACAGTTGCCAAACAATAAAAATTCCAACAAATCCATGCACCAAAACCAAAAAATGGTTGCACCACTACAATTTTTAGAAAATTCTACCCAATTTCAAAAAAAATTGCACCTAATTTGAAGTTTGGATGAGTGAGATATGTCAGACTACAAAATCAAAAATCAATCTGGAGAGGGGTTGTATCAACAAAAGGCGGAGTTAAATTTGATGGTCATATGACTATCATAGTAGTTCACATTTTCCCTAGAATGACAGTGAGAGGGTCATCAATTTTAGGCCAGTAGGTTGATGACATCAGCAACCTTCAAGCCTGTGCAATGTTAGCCATACAAATGATGATGTCACGTTGTATGAAATCATACAAAAAATGTTGACAAGATTGGATTAGTTGGTGTAAGGTCTACCACATGTCTGGTATGGCAAGATGACGTGCAATGCTAACTATACTTCATGCAAGATTATTGGATGCTGATTATTTTGATGATGTGACTGGTGGTGATGTGGTTGATAGTGAGGCAACTGAGGTGTAAGCTATTGTGGTAGAGTCTACTATGTGGCTGATAGGCCACATGTCTATCTTACACAAATGCCACATGGACAGGGCACTAGGACCTATGTTGTTTGGAGTCGCTATTATGGCATAGTCTAAATAACATCACATGTCTCATGGTCAGAGCTTTTGTTCACTCAAA
This sequence comes from Cupressus sempervirens, assembly GCA_028749045.1. NCBI lineage: Eukaryota > Viridiplantae > Streptophyta > Pinopsida > Cupressales > Cupressaceae > Cupressus > Cupressus sempervirens. The sequence continues at coordinate 428,948,278 of CM053793.1, read as the reverse complement.
AAGTTGCAAAAGCAGGCTGGGTTTTAATAAACATCGCTAGTCATATGTTTAGTGATGGTGGTTGATTCAAAGGTTTGGGTGCCAAAAGGTGTATGAGTAGATGGAAAGTGCAAAATGCTATTAGGGAGCCTGCGTTAATGAAGGGGTTGGAAATCCCTTGCCATGGGCTAGATTTTTTAAATGCACCCAGTTTTTATTTTGATGTTGTCAAAGTTGTGAAAATACCACACTAGGAAATGGGGTATTATCCCACATTCATGGGATAAACAACTTTGATGTTGTTTAAAAGGTCAAATACTTCCAATGTTAAACAAATTGAGGCAGACTATCCAAAATGTATTGTGGTCGTGGATTAGTAGAATCCACTGGTTGTTGAACTCGTTGCCCAAACTTGGTGCCGCAATTACTTGTGTACACCAGAAATAGATAATATGCCTACCTGATAAGGAATATTTTCTCAAAATTTGCAAGGCCAGGGTGTGATTGCCAGGTTCTACAAATTTTTTTTCTTTGATAGCCCAACTGGGCAAAATAATTTTTTCAAAATAAAATTCAAAAAATAAATTGTAAAGAATTCAAATCTGAAAATAAATAGATAGATCAATTAGATTATACTTGGTTTGCAAATCGCTGCCTTCGAGTGCCGGCTTGCAAATTTTTTTTTGCCTCATGATCAACTTTAGCCTAGCATAGGCAAATTTATAGTCAATCTTCACCAAATTGATGTTCCAAATGTAATGGCAAGGTTAGATCTGGCTCTATACACACCCAATTTCTATAGATTCTCTAGATTTGGGTCGAGGTGCTAAAGTATGAATAGTCTTGAATGGCTATGTGTAGAGAATCTCCCTGAACTCTGATATCATGTAAAAATTTTCCTTAGGACAGAATTTACCCAAGACCAAGGAACTCAAACACAAGCTCAACAGTAGACCAAAGAGAGAGTATGATCAGAATGACGATATATTCATTCAATATGCCATATGAAAGTACACTAGGAATGCTTGTATATAAAGACCTCTAGAGAGCTTCTAGCATGAATAAAAGTCAACAACATGATAAGTCATACAACCAAGCATATGTCCACCAGATATGGGTTATCCTCCATTAAGCACAAAAGTAAGTGCAATGATGTGAAGATAAGCCTACAATGGTGTAGCACACAAATCAATGTTATAGAAAATATGTGACAAAATGAGAGTGCAAATAACTATGTTGTCTATATGACAAGTCAGTGAATGATGCAAACTCCAGTGTTGTAGACACCATGTGCTAAAATAGAGTTGTGTACTTCTGTGTTGTCAACATGAAAACTCATGAGAGTACACAAACTCCTAAGTGTCTCACCTGAATAAATAATGAAATAATGCAAACTAATAAAATAATGCATTAACCTAAATAAACTTAAGTAAAGTGTAAATAGTAAATACTTATTTATACCAACACCAATAATTCATAAAATCTTCTATTCTAGGGATAGGAAACCTATACCTGATGGTTATCTTATTGATGGCCCTAGAGTCAGTGCATAACCTCAATTTCTCATCCTTTCTAGGAGCTAAAATGGTGGGCACAATAGAAGAGCTCAATATTTTTCTAATTTGACCTTTGTCAAGAAATTATTGCTCCTATTTGGAAACTTCATCATTTTTTGTGGGATTAACTTGTAAGCATTTTTATTAGGAAATATTTCTCTTGGTATGAGGTCTATTTAGTGGATTAAATTTCTAATTGGTGGTAGAGAGTCTGGTACATCTCCTATTATTGTTAGAAATCTGATTGAAAAGCTCATTGTTGTTGAAGATGAAAGATGAAGATTGTTGTAAAAGAATGTTTCAATCATTTTTTTTCCATTGATGTTAAACCTACTATTTGTAGGAATGATATTTTCTTATAAGATTCAAGCACTATCACTTAGTTGATTGATGAAGAGGATTTGATCAACAAGATGTAACAAGAGCACCTAAGGGAAAGGTTGAGTTATGATGTTGTAATGAAGTGCAAGAATCAACTAAGACAATGGTTAAGTAGAATATTGATAACATACTTGAAGATATAGAGGATGGTCACACTTAGACATAATTGAATGAAGAAGTTGTACCAAAGTTGACTGCAAAGCTTTAATCTTGATCATCAGTTGAAGATGAGAAAATCAGTTGAAGTTGAGAAAATTCTTAGTAGAAGCCAAGTAACAATTTTTTTTCAATTAGTGCTGAGTAAAAGATCAAGTGCCAAGCATTAGGAAATTTTTCATTTGGTGGTGAGTAATATTCAAGTGTCGAGCATCAGGAAAAACATAGTTGATGTCGAGTAAAATAGTATGTGCTGAGCATAAGTATTTTAATAGTGTTGAGCTACTGCATTATTTCAAATAACAAAGATTCATCAAATCCAAGCTGACTTAGTGGTTAAATTGAATTTTGTGAACAAGTTGGAGGATAAGGATGATGAGTTGTTGGCATAGAATCCTATGTAAACCATTTTTGGACAAATTATAATGGTGATGGGGACACGACCCAAGCATAGAATGGACACAACAGGAAAGGGAAAATTGTATTAACTGTGTAAATATGCTATTACATTCAATACAGAGAAAATAGACTTCAAAACATGCCCTAAGGGCTTACAACAGTATAAGTCTGGAGATAATTTCTCCTTTTAATACCTCCTCTCAAACTCCACTCTGAACTGCCTTTTACAATGCCAGAAATGTTCTTAAATAGACCCCAGAGGGTTAAGGATTAGGAATACATTCTAGAAAGTGCTAGATAGGCATCCACCAACCAAATAGAAGGCTCTAGAAGTTGTATTAGAAGTCGGCACAAAATTAGAAAAATCTAGAAATGGTAACCGAACTTTTGGGAGGCATAACTTTTGAACCGTAGCTCTGATTGACGAACTGTCTACATTTCCAGAAAGCTCTCGAAGCACTCTAAAGCCCTAAGGACCAAATTTTCTTGTCCCTCATTTTTTGGCCCTATTTGAGGTCATTTAATGTCCCTAACCTAACTTTGAAGCATTCTTAGGAGGTCTCCAGAAATCAAAAAATTGCAATAACTTTCAAACTGTGGGGCCTTTCGACCTGATTCTTTTTCTGGAATGCTCTAAATTACAATTACAATCTTTTCACCAATTTACACCTTCTAGTTCATCAAAATGATGGCTCAATTACATACTCCTATTTTTTTGGCATTTACACGTATCCCAAGGTGATTAAAAACTCTAACCTAGAACACTAATAGTGGAACTGTGAGAGTTGGAACCTTTATTTGACTCAAATGGGTATCTAGAAATGAAAACACATGAAATAGAAACTAAGTCTAAGTATTTTTTTTTGGTTGACACATGATTGCCCTTATACCTCTAGATGCTCCTGCATCAGACACCCAAGGTAGATTGAAAAGTGATCCTGTCACTTTATGAATGGTAGAGGAAATCCCAAATGGGAAACCTCAGCTGCTAAAATCCAAGTTGAGTCCTCTATTGGCCATCGTTTCCACTTGACCAAATACTTTTCATACTGCCTATGTCTGGTACTCCTACCCACATGATGATCTAGAATGTCGTCTATCTCCTCCTTCTTAAAGTAGGAATTGGACATGGCTCTAACATCGGCTCCTCATCTGCACCATCATCATGATACTCTGTTAAGTCTGCAATGTTGAAAATAGGAGAAATGTGAATACCATCTAGCAACTCCACCTCATATGCATTTCCTGAGTCATGTTTCTTCAGAATTTTGCAGGGGCCAAATTTCTTCATTTTTAGCTTGTTGTAAGTACTGGATGGAAATATTTCTTTTCATAAGTGTACCATGACTAGATCCCCTACTTGAAATTCCTTATGTCTTCTCCTTTGATCAGCCCTAGCTTTATACTCTTGATTCATCTTGGTAATGTGTGTCTAAACCTCCTCATGTAGACACTTGATATGTTCAGCAAATTCTTTAGCTTCAGCACTTGTCCTCTCCCCTTGCTCTATCTTCCTCAATTCTAGTGCAGTCCTTGGGCTACTTCCATATACAATTTGGAATGGTGATTTACCTATACTCCTATTTACAGAGTTATTGTAAGCAAATTCCGCTTGTGGTAGAATCAAATCCCATCCCTTAGGCTTATCCCCAACTAACCATCTTAGCAAATTGCCCAGACTTCTATTTACCACTTTTGTTTGGCCATCAGTCTGTGGGTGATGTGTGGAACTAAATTTCAAGTCTTTTCTCAACTTCTTTCACAATGTTCTCCAAAAATATCCCACAAATTTGGTATCTCTATCAGAAACTATACTCCTTGGGAGACCATGTAGTCTTACCACCTCTCTGAAAAACAAGTCCCTTTGTGTCCTCGACAATCCAAGAACAAAATCCATACTTATGTCCTCCCATGGCTTTGATGGAATAGGCAATGACTGATATAGTCCAGTACTGTGACTAAATCCCTTGGCCACTAGACAAATCTGACAACTCTATACAAACTTCTTCACATCCTATGACATTTGAGGCCAAAAATAATATTCTTTGAGAATGGCAATGGTCTTATCTCAACCAAAATGTCCTGCCATCCCTCCACTGTGTTTCTCCTTAATTAGATTTTCCCTCATGGAACTCCTTGAAATGCATAATTGATTGCCCTTGAACAACATACCATCCTGAATCAAATAGTCCAACCACTTAGTTCTGTCCACAGCAACAGGCTCTTTACAAGCTTTCCACACTTTAGCAAAATCAAGATCCTCAAGGTACAGGTTCTTGAGTTCATCAAACCCAACTAATTCAACCTACATTACTGTAAGCAACAATTGTCTCCTACTTAGTGCATCTGCAAGCCTATTAGATTTTCCACTTCTATGCTTCAACACAAATGTATAGCTTTGCAAGAACTCTACCCACTTCATATGCCTCTGATTCAATTTACCTTGGCTATTTAGGTACTGTAATGCCTGATGATCAGTATACAAAAAAAATTCCTTTGGTAATAAATAATGCCTCCATTTCTCTAAGGCTTGAACTATCACATAGAACTCTTGATCATAAACATAATACTTCTTTTTTGCATCATTCAAGTTTTCACTGAAATATGCAATAGGCTTACCTTCTTGACTCAATACAACTCCAATAGCACTACCACTAGCATCACAATCCACCTGGAGCACCTTTCTAAAATCTGAAAGTGCCAACACAAGTTGTTTTGTCACCTTCTTCTGCAACAATTTAAAACTTCTCATAGCTACCGCAATCCATTTGAACTCTTTTCTATCCCCTCTTATTGTGTCAGTTAGGGGTGCACATATGCCACTGAAATTCTTAATGAACTTCTTGTAAAAACTAACCAGACCATGAAATGATCTTACCTCAGTAGCAAACCTTGGAGTAGGCCATTCCAAGATGGCTTTTACCTTCTCTGGATCCATTTTGAGACCTTTAGGTGATATAACAAACCCTAAGTAGACTAATTCCTTTTTAGCAAAGGTACACTTCTTCAGATTAATTAACAATTTCTCTTCCCTTAACCTTTCAAGGACACTACAAATATGCAATAAATTTTCTTCCAAACTCTTGCTGAAAATTAAAATATCATACAAATAGACAATAACAAATTTTCCCAAGAACTTCTTAAGTATCTCATTCATAAGTCGCATGAAAGTGCTTGGGGTGTTTGTCAATCCAAAGGGCATAACTAACCACTCATAAAGACCCTCTTTGGTCTTGAAAGTTGTTTTCCACTCATCTCCTTCTTGAATGCATATCTGGTGATAACCACTCTTGAGATCTATCTTTGTGAAGTACTGAGCTCCACTCAAGCAGTCCATAAGATCATCCATTCTTGGCAAAGGAAATTGATACTTGTTGGTTATCCTATTTATAGCTCGAGAGTCTGTACACATCCTCCACTCTCCATCCTTCTTTGGTGCCAGTACTGCAGGTATCGCACATAGACTCAGGCTCTCCCGAATCAAGCCCTTCCTCGATAACTCCTGAACCTATCTATTTAACTCCTCAATTTCAGTAGAAGTCATCCTGTGAGCAGCCTTGTTAGGAAAGCTAGCTCCTGGGATTAAATCTATCTAATGAATGATTTGCCTTATTGGTGGTAATCCTTTTGGAACATTATGAGAGATAATATCTCCAAACTCACCTAGTAAATCTAAAACTTCAAGTAGTATTTCACTACTACCTTCTTTATCTTTCCTAGGAATCAAAGCATAGCACATACACTGATGTTTCACGCCATCTAAAAACTTCCTTCCATCAACAAGACAAATCCTAGCACTGCTACATACCTTTTCACCTTCCCTTTTCATGGGATTTAGTTTGTGGTGAACTCCATCCTTTGTTAGAGAGTATGTGTTTGCATGACCATCATGTACTGCATGCCTGTCAAACTGCCATGGTCTTCCCAACAATAGATGACAAACATCCATTGGAATAACATCACAAAGAACTTCATCATGGTAACTCCCAATTTTGAATTTCACTAAACATTGTTCACTTACCAGGACCTTATGATCATCTTTCACCCAAGCAATCTGATAGGGCTAGGGGTGTTTCTCCCTTTTGAGCTTCAGCTTAGAGACCATCTCTTCTGATACTAAGTTATCAGTGCTACCACCATCAATGATCACATCACAACATTTATCCTCACACTTGCACCTGGTATGAAATAAACTCCTCCTTTGTCCTAGTTCAATCTCGCCACTTAGTAGGACCCTTTCATTTACTAAAGTTTCTCCTCTTTTTGCATCCTTTGAATGTGATGATTGTGCATCCTCATCCACATGAGCAACCTTAGCTTAACCCTCAGCTCTCCTATCTGTCCTTCCTTATCATTGAGGGCATTCAAAGGCATGATGACCTTCTTCATTGCAATGGAAATAGGTACCACGAAAGCCTCATCTTCCTTGTCGACATCTTGTACCTCTTCCTCTCTGATTCCAAAGTCTTGATCATGAGAGCGGTTGAAACCCTCGTTCCTCTGGTTCCTACTAGTACCCACATCTTCATTTTTCTTTTGGGTTTCATTTCAGCCTCCAGATGACCTACCACTACCCCTTCCTCCTTGACCATGCCCTCTTTGTCTCCCTTCAAACCTTTTATTTAGCTTTTCTTCAACTCGTAGGGAAAATTGGTATGCCTCTTCAATGCTGGTCATTCTTACCATACTTAATTCCTCCTGGATGTTAGGTCGCAACCCTCTAATATACTGAGCAACCTTCTCCTTATTTGCTTCTGCATGCCCTACTCTAATAAGAAGTCAGTAAAACTCCTCTGTATATTCTTGAACTAATTTTTGTGCTTGCTTTAACCCATGCATCTTCTTAAAAAAATCAAGCTCATAATCAACAAGAATGAATTGCTTCTTCAATTTATCCACCATATGATCCCACCTTGTGATCTTCTCCTTTCCTCTTTTGTTTCTTTCCAATTGAACCTCTTGGCACCAGATTTTGGCATGGCCTTTTAGTTTGGCCTTTGCAAACTTAACCCTATCTGGATCTCTGATATCCTCATACTCAAAGTACTCTTCAAGTTCATTGATCCAGTCGGTCAACTCATCTGGTTTCAGATTTCCTAAAAATACACCCACATCAATTGTAAGTCTTTTCCCAAAATTAGTAATGGCCCTAAAAAGCCTTTCCTCTGCCTAATTCAAAACTTCCCCTTCTGGTCCAATTTCTTCCTCTTCATTGTCATCCTCACTTTCATCACCTGCGGCAACATTTGTTCCTCCACAGAGCTCCTCCTACAACGCTTGAACTTGCCTTTGGAGGGCTCTAACCTCCTTAGGATTAATAGCTCCAGCCCTTCCACCATGCTCTCTTTATGGAGGCATCTTCTTAACTCAAACCCACAACCACACAGTCCTAGTACAAACTACCTCATAGTCAGCACTCTGCCTACACACTCAGGAAAACTAGCTTTGATACCACTTGATGGGGACACGACCCTAGCACATAATGGACACAACAAGAAAGGAAAAATTGTATTACCTATGTAAATATTCTATTACATTTAGTATAGAGAAAATAGACTTCAAAACATGCCCTAAGGGCTTACAACAGTATAAGTCTAGAGATAATTTCTCCTTTTAGTACCTCCTCTCAAACTCCACTCTAAACTGCCTTTTACAATGCCAAAAATGTTCTTAAATAGACCTCAAAGGGTTAAGAATTAGGAATACATTCTATAAAGTTCTAGTAAGCATCCACCGACCAAATAGAAGGCTCTAGAAGTCACATTAGAAGTCAGCCCAAAATTAGAAGAATCTAGAAGTGGTAATCGAACTTTTGGGAGGCATAACTTTTGAACCATAGCTCTGATTGATGAATTGTTTACATTTTCAAAAAGATCTCGAAGTGCTCTATAGCCCTATGGACCAGATTTTCTTGTCCCCCATTTTTTGGCCCTATTCAAAGGCATTTAATGCCCCTAACCTAACTTTGAAGCATTCTTAGAAGCTCTCCAAAAATTTAAAAATTGCAATAACTTTCAAACTGTGAGGCCTTTCGACCTGATTCTTTTTCTGGAATGCTCTAAATTAAAATTAAAATATTCTATCCAATTTACACCTTCTAGTTTAGAAAAATGATGGCTTAATTACATACTCCTATTTTTTTGACATTTACACATATCCCAAAGTGATTAAAAACTCTAACCCAGAACACTAATATTGAAACTGTGAGAGTTGGAACCTTTATTTGACTTAAATGGGTATCCAAAAATGAAAACACATGAAATAGAAACTAAGTCTAAGCACATTTTTTTTGGTTGACACAGGATTACCCTTATACCTCTAGATGCTCCTACATCAAATGGATTATTCAAGAAGTTTCTAGAGGACATAGAATATGGGTTAAATGCAATGAATCCTACTTAATCTATGCAAATTGAAATTGAAGAAAAGATGAATTGAGCAGGAAAAGGAAATTTAAGACTTCTATTTAAGAAGTCATAAACCATGGAGAACTGAGTTGTTGATACTGTTGCTATAAAAGTGTCAAATCTAAGAAGTGATTGAAAGAGTGTCAAGAAGGAGAAGGAAGAGAACAGAGGCTCTACTTGTACAAGTGGTCATGAAGAGATGATTGCTCTGGTACATTGAGTATGGAGACTCAAGGAGACAAAGCTTGAAAGATAAGGCAAGTAGTTAAGAGTTGCAGAGATAGAAGGCTAGGCAAGGGTATGAGTGGAGAAGTGATCTGAGATTTGCAAGATAAGTTGTATGTTGTAGTCAGGTCAAAATTTTCTAATGCTCTCTAGCAACTGTATTAGATCTAAAAATCTTATGGACTTAGGTTGGCCTAACAACCATTTGTAAATCTTTTAACAGGGTTTCACTCCAAGTGAATGTTCTAAAAGTCTTTTTACTAGGCCCACTTCTAACATGGTGGTTAAATCCTCTAACAAGGCTGCATTTAACAGTATGTGTTGTAAGCCTTTAACAGGGCAGGCCTTTCATAGGGCATCACTTCAGAAGGGTGAGAATTGAGTAGCATGTTACTGGCGGTTTTTCCCAAATTATGTTTCCACATAAATCATTGTGTCATTTGTTCATTTCTTGTGTGTTATACATGCATGTTGATTTACAATAACTTGCTGATTAGATAAGTAAAAGCTTGGATGAATGAATAGTTAAATTGGTTCACTACACTTAGTGAAAAGTTTGAATAGGATATTTGGACCTTGAATAACTGACTCAACCCCCCTCCTAGTTATTCTAACTTGATTCTAACAACTGGTATCAGAGCCTTCTGCTAATTTAGTTTCAAGGTACTAGAAGTAGGAAGATTAGGATGTCCAAGAGTGAGGTTCTCAAGCTTAACAAAGACAACTTTATTGCATGGCAGAGTTTGATGAAATTGCACCTTGGATCAATAGGTGACTATGCACAAACTTCAATTGGAATAAAAGATGTAACTCCAGTAGGACCTCTTACCATAGATGATTTGAACAAAAAGGAGCACAATCAAGCAATGTTGGAGATTTCCTCTACACTTAGCTATGCTAAATATGATGATGGAAAAGACTGTGACATTGCATTCAAGATGTGGAAAACCTAGTCAGAAATCTATGGAGGAGGTCAAAATGTCCAGAGAGCAAAGAGAGAAAGCCTAAGAGGGAAGTTTGATGAAATGAAGATGGAGGAAGGTGAAAATGTTGCTCAGTATGCTACAAGAATGAAAGAAGTGGTGAGTGCAATAAGAAGTTTAGGTGGACAATTGGAAGAAGAAACAACTATCAACAAATACCTGAGAACTCTTCTTCTTATCTATGCTATTAGAGTTTCAGCTATCCAAGAGCTGAGGTGTGTACAAGGGAACACCCTAACTTTTGAAAGAATAGTTGGAAGATTAATTGCATTTGAGCTGTCTAATTTTGATAATTACAGACCTGAGAACCTTGAATCTACTTTCAAAGCCAAAATGATGATAAAAGATACTGAGGAGGACACATCAAGAAAAAGAAGAAGAAAAGGAAAACATGCATCTAGTGATAGCAACACATATGAGGAAGATGTGGAATAGTTAGAAGCACTACTGGCTAGGAGATTCCATAGAGGTAAAATAAAATTCAAAGTTAAGCTCCCTATCATATGTTTCAATTGCAATGAAGTAGGTCATATAGCTGCAAGATGTCCATAGAAGAAAAACTTTAGAGAAGGAAGCAAGTTCAGAAACAAAAGAGAAGATGATAGAAAATATTACAAGGAGAAAGGCAAGAGATGCTACATTGTTGAAGAAGATTCTGATAAAAATGATGATGAAGTAGTCTATGTAGCCATGAAGGATGAATCAAACAAAGATGAAGATGAAGCGACAATATTGGTTACCTATTTGAACAAGAATAACAAGCAGATCATAGACAGTGGATGCTTACATCACATGATAGGAGATAAAAGTAAGTTCATTACCTTTACTCAATATGATGGAAATAGTGTTAGATTTGGTAATGATCCCCCATGTCAAATCTAAGGAAAATGCTCTATCAAACTTACAGAGAAAATTTCATGTGATAATGCATACTATGTTGAAGGATTGAACTACAACTTGTTGAGTGTATCTCAGTTAGGCAATGTAGGTTGCAAACTGGGTTTTGGAAACAAAACTGCCAAGATCTATGATATTGATGGAAATTTGATAGAAAAAGGTGAACAAACTAGGAGTAATCTATTTTACCTAGATATGAAAGAAGCAACATGTCTGATTGTCAAACTTGATGATGTGTGGTTGTGGCATAAAAGGTTGTGTCATGTTAATTTTGATAATCTGATCAGCATTAGCAAGAAGAACAAAGTCAAAGGATTGCCCAAGTTAAAGAAACCTGAAAACACAATGTGTAAACAATGTCAACTAGGGAAGATGTCTAAATCTAGTTTCAAAAGCAAATCATGCACTTCCAATGAAGTTCTAGAGTTAGTTCATACAGATTTATGTGGCCTAATAGAAGTACAAAGCTAGCCAGGAGACAAATACATAATGTTATTTGTAGATTATTATTCCAAAATGATAACTTCTATGTTTTTAAAATAAAAATCTAATCCATTTCAAATGTTTAAGTGGTATTTGGCTAGAGTTGAGAAGGAAATAGGAAAGAACCTGAAATGCCTAAGGTCAAATAGAGGAGGTGAGTTCACATAAAGAGAATTTGAAGTATTTTGTAATGACAGAGGTATCAAAAGGAAAATGTCAGCACCAAGAACTCCACCATAGACTGGTATTGCTGAAAGGAGAAATAAGTCAGTGATTGACTACGCTAGAACCTTGATGATGGAGAAAAATGTTGCACTTAAGTACTGGAGAGAAGCTATAAGTAATGCAATCTACACATTGAATAGAGTTCAAGTCAAGAAAGGTACAAATACAACACCCTTTGAATAATGGTATGGTCATTCACCTAATGTTAAACATTTCAAAGTGTTTGGTTGTAACTGCTATATTCTAAAAGACACTAGAAATGGCAAGTTTGACGCAAAAAGTGATGAAAGAATATTTATTGAGTACTCCACTAAAAGTAAGGCATATAAGTGTTTGAATACTAACACTAATAGAGTTGTGGAGAGTGCAAATGTAAAATTTGATGAGCATGCAGAAGTTCAGGATGATGAGTCAAAGCAAATAGAGGCTTTGTATACTTCTATGAAGAAATGACAACTAAAGACAATTTTTCAAATCAAGTTGGGAATTAGCAACAAACTTTAGTATCTACCAAGTCTCAGCCTGTGAATGTCGAGTTACATTCAGAAGTTGAGCTACAAAATGTAGAAAATGAACAAACTGATTTTGAAAATATTATACATGAAAGGAATGATGAATTACTTGATGAAGAAGAATGAAATGACTTTGAAGCTAAAGGATCAAATGTGGAAAGAAGGACTGAACCTAGATTAGCCAAGTATGTAAGAAGACATCATCCTGTAGATGAAATCATTAGTGATAAGGATGCTAGACCAATGACAAGGAGTAGACTAAGAAATGAATCATGTCTACTAAGCAAGATTGAACCCAAAACAATCAAAGATGCACTGCAAGATGATGACTAGTATAAGGCCATGAAAGAAAAGATAGATCAAATTGAGAAAAACAAAACTTGGTCTCTAGTTCCAAGCCCAGCTAATAAGAATGTGTTTGGTACAAAGTGGGTGTTCAGAGACAAACTCGACAAGAATGGTGAAATAACAAGAAACAAAGCTAGATTAATTTGCAAAGGCTATGCACAAGAAGAAGGACTAGATTATGGAGAAATATTTGCTCCTATTGCAAAAATGGAAGTAGTAAGAACATTGCTTGCATATGCTACATATAAAGATTTCAAAGTCTACCAGATGGATATGAAGTTAGCTTTTCTAAATGGTATACTAGAAGAAGAAGTCTACATAGAACAACTAGAGGGATTTATTGATGAGAAGGACAAGGACATGGTCTGCAAACTACATAAAGCACTTTATGGATTGAAGCAAGCACCAAGAGCATGGTATGAAAGGTTGCACAAATATCTTGTAAAAATAAGATTCAAAAGAATGGATGACAATAGCAATTTGTACATCAAAGCTGAGGAAAGATAAAGACATTTTGATTTCAGAAATCCTTGTTGATGACATAATATTTGGAGGAAAAGATGTTTTATGCAAAGATTTTGCAAATCAAATGAAGTATGAAACTAAAATGTCAATGTTTGGAGAAATCAAATTCTTTATTGGATTACAAGTACATTAGTTGAAGCATGGCATATTTGTGACTCAATCCAAATATATCAAGGAAGTACTCAAAACATTTGGGCTAGAAGACTAAAAAATAGTTAGCACACCAATGGTAACTGGACATAAGCTATATAAGAATGATGAATCTGCTAAAGTAAATTAGACATTATATAGGTTAATGATTGGAAAGCTGCAATATGTTGTACATAGTAGACCAAAAATTGTATTAGCTATTGGAATAGTAGCAAGATTCTTTACCAATCTAAGAGAAAATTAGTTAATGGTAGTAAAAAGAATATTGAGATACCTGAAAGGAACTGATAACTTTGGTCTGTACTACAAAATGAATGAGAAATTTGAACTGAGAGCCTACACTAATGCAAATTGGGGAGGTAACATTGATGATAGAAAAAGCACCAGTGGAGGTGCACTTTTCTTAGGAAAGAGGTTGATTACATGGACAAGCAAAAAACAAAGCTGCACCTCACAGTCTACTACTAAAGCTAAATATGTGGTAGCTGCTATAAACTGCACTAATATTGTGTGGATCAACATTTTCTCCAAGGTCTGAAGGAAGAGGTAATTGAGCTTGTGAAACTTTATTGTGATAATACAAGTGCTATCAATATATCAAAAAATCTAGTAATGCATACTAAAACCAAACATATTGCAATTAAGTATCACTATGTAAGAGAGCTAGTGGAAGATAAACAAGTGAAGATGGAATATGTTAGCTCAAAAGAATAGATTTCTGATATCTTCACAAAAGCACTACTTAAAGATGCTATTGAGTATCTTAGAGGTAAGTTAGGGGTGATACCCCTAGCTAAGGCTACTTAAAGCAAAAACAAGAATGTCTTACATTAAATAAGCTAAATGTTGAAGATTCTACACATTGATGCAGAGGATGTTTACTTTGGGATCCAAGCCTAAAGTAATAGAAGTGCTGAAAAATTCAAATTAGTCACAAGCAAGGTGACAGAGGGAGAGATTGAGTAAATATGCAAGAGCTATAGCTGCATATTAAAGATGCTAATATATCTTTGGCATTGTTGTCAAAGAGAGAGAAGTGAACAACTAATCAACAATTGTTGGAGATGGAAGATGGGGATGAGATTTCAGAGATTGATTAGAACAAAAGAAGATGAATAATACAGAGAAAGATAGATAAAGGCAAAGGATACAGCAGCAAAAAGGGAGAAGTGAAATGAAACAATCAAAATAATAGTAAGAAACGTGATGTTACAATTTACTTTTTCGGCATTTGACTTACTGTTCTAACCTAGTAAGCTTTTGGTGGAATTGTTTAGTCTTATGGTTGATTAGTTTGGTTTGCCATCAATGCCAAAGAGGGAGATTGTTGAAATCTGATTGAAAAGCTCATTGTTGTTGAAGATCAAAGAGGGAGATTTTGTAAAAGAATGTTTAAATCATTATTTTTCCATTGATGTCAAACCTGCTATTTGTAGGAATGATATTTTCTTATAAGATTCAAGCACTATCACTTAGTTGATTAATGAAGAGGATTTGATCAACAAGATGTAACAATAGCACCTAAGGGTAAGGTTGAGTGATGATGTTGTAATGAAGTGCAAGGATCAGCTAAGATAATGGTTAAGTAGTGTATTGATAACATACTCAAAGGAACAAAGGATGGTCACACTTAGACATAATTGAATGAAGAAGTTGTAACAAAGTTGATTGCAAAGCTTTAACCTTGATCATTAGTTGAAGTTGAGAAAATTAGTTGAAGTCAAGCAAATCAATTGAAGTTGAGAAAATCAATTGAAGCTGAGCAAATTCTTAGTAGAAGCTGAGTAAAAAAAAAAAATTAGTTAGTGCCGAGTGATCTTCAAGTGCCAAGTAAAAGATTAGGTGCCGAGCATCAGGAAAAAATTTTAGTTGGCACCAAGTAATCTTCAGGTGCCGAGCATCAAGAAAAACATAGGTGATGCCGAGTAACACAGTTTGTGTCGAGCACTAGTATTTTAATAGTGCTGAGTTTCTGCATTATTTCAAATAACAAAGATTCATCAAATCCAAGTTGAATTAGTGGTTACGTTGAATTTTGTGAACAAGTTGGAGGATAAGGATGATGAGTTGTTGGCACAGAATCCTATGTAAACCTTTTTTAGACAAATTCTAATAGATTATTCAAGAAGTTTCTAGAGGAAACAGAATATGGGTTAGATGCAATGAATCCTACCTAATCCATGTGAATTGAAATTGAAGAAAATATGAATTGAGTAGGAAAAGGAACTTTAAGACTTCTATTTAAGAAGTCATAAACCAAGGAGAACTGAGTTGTTGATACTGTTGCTACAGAAGTGTCAAATTTGAGAAGTGATTGAGAAAGTGTCAAGAAGGAGAAGGAAGAGAAAAGAGGCTCTACTTGTACAAGTGGTCATGAAGAGATGATTTCTCTAGTACATTGAGTATGGAGACTCAACAAGACAAAGCTTGAAAGATAAGGAAAGCATTTAAGAGTTGCAGAGATAGAAGGTTAGGCAAAGGTATGAGTGGAGAAGTGATCTGAGATTTGCAAGATAAGTTGTATGTTGTAGTTAGGTCAAGATTTTCTAATACTCTCTAGCAATTGTATTAGATCTAAAAATCCTATTGACTTAGGTTGCCTTAACAACCATGTGTAAATCCTTTAATAGGGTGGCATTCCAAGTGAATGTTCTAAAAGTCCTTTTACTAGGCCCACTTCTAACAGGGTGGTTAAATCCTCTAACAAATTTGCATTTAACATTGTGTGTTGTAAGCCTTTAATAGGGTAGGCCTTTCACGGGGCATCACTTTAAAAGGGTGAGAATTAAGTAACATGTTACTAGTGGTATTTTCCAAATTGGATTTCCACATAAATCATTGTGTCATGTGTTGATTTCTTTTGTGTTATACTTGCATGTTGATTTATAGTAACTTGTTGATTAGATAAGTAAAATCTTGGATGAATGAATGGTTAGATTGGTTCACTACACTCAGTGAAAAGTTTGAATAGGACATTTAGACCTTGAATAACTGATTCACCCCCCCCTCTCAATTATTCTAACTTGATTCTAATCTATACTTAATCACCAAGTACCTTACTTCTTTATGACCTATATCACTAATTTATCTATTCCTATCCCCTTTAGAATTCATATAAGACATACCTCATATCTTCCTCCTTCAAAGTATCTAGGAACTCTTTCTCCTTTACTAACATCATACTATTACCCATTTGTTTAGAGCTATTTTTTAGCCCCAACTGATAATGTAATTGATGATGCTATGAATATATGTAAAAGATTTGTATCAGTTGTTATGTTAACATTGATGTCAAGTCTTAGTTGGCTAGACATTATACTAATTCAGTAGAGTCTACTGAAATATTAGTTGATTGATAAAGAGGATTTGAAGAAAGTATGTCGAAGAAAAAGTTGATAAGTATGGTATTCAATGGGTACTTGAATGAGTTAGACAGTGATAATTTAATATTGGCTTCATTTCTTTACAATCATGTAATATTATAATGTATTGAGCTACATAAGCTAAACCAAGTGGAAAGGTTAAAGAAGGAAGAAAATATTTCCCAATTGACTATAGTGTTCACTAAGTAGTTGGAAAAGTTAAGTTGGAAGTTTAGTATTGTCTGTGAAAGTCTAGTATTGACCAAGTGTTATATACTCAAGTAAAATGTTATGTTTACCACGTAATAGTTGGAAGAACAAGATTATAAAAAATAAAATCTAAGGCTGACTTTTTTTATGTAGGAGCATCCTATGATAGTTGGCAATCCTATATGTTGGATTTTTTTTGACCTTGGAGTTGGAGGCCTCACCCAAAGAAGGGTTGATACTCAGTCATTAATGGGTAATTCTAGATACACTATTGACTAAAGGCTTCTTGATCATTGAATGTTATTAGTCAACAAAGGGAGATCAACAAACACTATGTTTCTCAGCTTATACTACATTTCTTGGCCTCTATTGTGTTTCTTGGCATGTGTTTCTTTCTTGGCATATATAGTTGGTTGATGATACTTGTGGTTTTTGTTGATGCTCGACAATGTTGCTTGTTGAATGGAGTTCTTGTAGATTGGATTGGTTGACTTAGTGCATTTAATGTTTGTATTTATAACATGTATTGATTTGGGTATGTGTGTGGACTTATTTTGGCCTTGGATCTTTATCCTAGGTGCATTTAATGGGTGTTGTAAGCTGACTAAGGCATTTTTTATTAAATATATGTTGCATGCCAACTTGTGGCCCAAATATGTATTCAATGTAAGGGTTTATTTAATTTGTAACTTTCTATATTGACTTGTGGCTTAGTTAGGTATAAGTAGAGGGTCTTATGGAGTCTTGAATCATGATTCATTCAGCCTAGAATAACTAAGAGGAATGAAGTGTGGTAGAGCTAGTAGTTGCAACTTGGGAAACAAGGAGATTGTTTGGTGGCTTGCGAGCCCAAGTTTAGATCTCTATGGAGGTTTCTACCAAAGTATGTTGTGCTAAAGATCTATACTAGCTAGGGTTTGGGTTGAATCTTGAGGGGTTTGTGTTGGATCTTGAGGGTTGTTGCAGAACTATTAGTTACTTTATATTTAGTCATAAATGGGAAGGTCTTATAATCTTATACATTGCATATAATCAATTGATTTATGAATAAAGAGTTGTGTTTCGTATTAGATCTCATATCTTGTGTTGTGTGGTTAATTGTTGGGGGATATGACATCTCCTTTGGGGATTCTCTTACCTTGTAGTACATCAGTTGGTATTAGAGTGAAGGTTGGATCTAATTGATCTTGTTAATTTATTGCTTTAGTTTTGAAAAGATCTTGAAATATGCCTCCAAGAAGGACCCAAGGGAAATTGATGATATTTGTTATGTTGTAGAGACGAAGATTTTAGAGAAGGTTAGATCATATTTTAGATCTGAGAGGGAGTTGATGATGAATGAGATCATGAGAGCTATTACTAGTGTACCAAGGAATATGGGTACTATAGATGGATATGAGGAAGCACAAAAGACTTTGAAGTTGTTGGATCTAGTGGTGAAGACATAATTGATTGCATGGAGATACCTATGGAAGATAGGGCTGGTCAATTGGATATATTTGGATCTCAATTGAAGTTGAAGCACAAGATGGGTGTTTCTAATTTCTTGGGTACTTTGAAACATAAAGACCTGATTGATTAGACTAGTGAATTGGAAGACTACTTTGAGTTAAAGGATATTAGAGATCCACTCATAGTGAGGTTGGCACAAACTAAGTTGAAAGGATAGGTTACTTTGTGGTGGAAATAATTACATTGAGATAGAGAAGTGGAAGGTGAAATTAAGGTTACTAGGTGGAGATTGATGGTGACTAAATTGAAGGCTAAGTTCCTTCCTACTGATTATGAACTTAAATTGTTTAAGAGGTTGCAAAATCTGAAATAGAAGGATTTGTCTATGAAATATTACACTGAGGAGTAATATAAGTTGACTATTTAGTCTAGGCATAGAGAACTTTCTAAGGAGAAGGCGGCTTGGTACATTTATGGTTTGAAATTCAAATAGTTATGATGAGATTGGTATACTAATCATTGATTCAATTGAGGATGCTTATCAATATGCTCTGAAGGAAACACATAAGTTGAAGATGAAACATTAGGGTAATTCCCAAGGAAAGGAGAAGTAGGATCACTGGACAAAGGATAAACCGAGTGATTTTTTTTCTAGGAATATACAAATCTTAAGGGTTTTGACCCACACCTTGCACAACACGCTATTGAGTTAGAACCCAATTCCAAACCCATAAGGCAGAAGCAAAGGTCAGTCAACCCAAAGTTTGAACCCTTAATGCAAAAGGAGGTTTTCAAGCTCATTAAGAGAGTTATAATATTCCCTATCAAGCATACCAACTGGGTGTCAAATCTAGTTCTCATTAGAAAAAAGAATGGGGAGCTGAGATTATGTGTTGACTTTAGAGACCTTAATAGAGTTTCATTTAAAGATCATCACCCTTTGCCATCTATGGAACAAATGCTCCAATATATTTTAGGTTCTATAAAGTTTTCACTTCTTAATGAATACTCTAGCTATAATCAAGTTTTAGTTAAGGAGGAAGATCAGTTCAAAACTACATTCACCATGAATTGGGGTACTATGGCATATAGAAGGATTCCTTTTTGCTTATCTAATGTGGGGGAAACTTTTCAAAAGGCCATAGAAATGGATTTAAGTAATTTTATGTACAAATTTGTGTTGATCTATTTGAATGATATCACAGTTTTCTCCAAGCATGTTGTAGATCACATCAAACATCTTAGGAAAATCTTAAAAAGATGTAGGAAATTTGGTATATCTCTCAATCCAAAAAAATGTGTGTTTGATGTCTATTAGCCTTAGTTTTGAGTCACCATTGTAATTTTTTAGTTTCTCTTAACCCTAAAATCTCATGACAACAAGTTACTCATGTTTCCTTCTTTTCAAAAGTTATCGTGCCTTGTGTTTGAAAGTTGATCTTGTGATGCCTCTTTGTGAGCCTTTCTTTTGAACCTCTTTGAACCTTGGTTCAAAGCAATTCAATGCAATTCAACCAAAGTTTTTGAGACAAAATTTTATTCTGCAAGTGGGACCTACTAAGTGCAGTGGAGATGTTCTCTTGAACCACTTCAAACCTCTTTAAACCTTAGTTCAAATAAGTCCAACGTAATCCTACTACTAAATATTTTATACATGAGTATTAATGATTCTTAAAAAGGTGGTGGTTCTTGAGATATCAAATAAGGTTTTTGGGTAATGATTAAAGGGTCCTCTCTAATTTGTCATTGCTTGATGCAAAGGCTGAGTTGTCATCATGATTAATGAGAAGGAACATCTTTCACTTTCAGGGCTAGAGTGGATGTGAGGAGTTTTGTAATTATTGTAAGGACATTCTCGTAAGGTGATCATTTAGCAAAGGAGTCTCATCATAGTTTTAAGCATGTATGTTAAGCCACAATGATCTCACCATAAATACCTCATTATGAGGTAGTACTTTTGCTAGTATGTTCTCTTGCCTTTAAAAATACCAATTTCTCACTTTGTTGTTTTATCCTACACCAAGGAAAATTGAAAGTGGAGTAGCAGTGAAAGTAGGGAAATTTTCTAGTTTACTTTAAGCAAGTTACATTAAAATGAGGTTTATTCTATACTATTTTGGGAATTTTTCTAGCCTTGAATCTAAAAAGCCCATAATTTCTAACACTAATGTAGAAGGAGTCAGGTTTGAGAAGCTACAAGAGAATTTTCTTGATCAAGCTAATGAGGTCAATGGTTATTTAGATGTTCTAACGAGTGGCTTGCTTGAAGCGGTCACTTTTCCTCCCACTCTTTTAAGCCTAAAACTACTTCAATTGTGTACTGACCATTATGATGCAAGAACTAGAAGTATTTTGAATAGAAATGGTGAGCCCATATTTTTGATTAGTATGGAAACCATCTCATTAGTCTTACATCTGCCCAAATGTAATTTTTCTTTTTGTGGCCCTACCCATTATTTGGTTGAATATCAAGAAGACCCTACCAAGTATCGTAACATGATGGCTCAAAAATGGATGGAGATAAACTATAAAGGTTGTTCGAGGTTACCCAAAATAATCATCAAGGACCACATGAAGCCTCATATCTATGACCTAATGGTTTTGTTGCATCTAGCTAAAGGGTCTATTGATGTCTTACTCTTTGAAGATTGGATGTACCACAATATAGATATTATCTTGATAAGTAAAATGGTTATGGATTGGACAAAATTGATAGCTAGCTCACTGAGGAATCAACTTAAACATTCTAAAATCTCAAGAGAAGACTTCCATATGTCCTCTTATTTAACCTATTATATTGCATGTGTTTGTAATATCACCTCCATAAATCATGAACCTTGGAGTGAGGATATAACTATTTACCAATATTTTCCCCTACTCCAGAAGGACAAAGTGTTAGAAGAGTTTAGGAAAATACATGATGTTTTGATTGAAAGCATCCATTTAAACCTCAAGAAATCACCAATGCCAAGGATATCCCCAAAGACCCAAAAGCTAATCCAAACCTACAAAATCTTTTTCATCCAATTTCCTAAGTTCATGTACCTACAAGTAGGGGGATTTGAAGAAGAACCTATGAAGCTACCTCAGTAAGACTATTTTGTTGTAGCCAAGATATGTACATGATTATTTTCTATGATTAAGGATAACCTACCTCACGAGAAGTGGGAGTCTATTTTTCCCATCAAACTTGATCCTTTGGCTTGTACTAATATGATTAATGATTTTGTTATCAAAAGCAACCTGCTCAATTTTAACCTTAGATTTTATTAGGCAAGGAGGGTGTTTTATGGTAAAAGTTTCACAAAAAAAGTGCTCATCTTAAAGGGTCAATCACCAATAGTTCCTCATTTAGAATATTTGTGGGGAGATTGCAGTAATGAGAGAGAGGTGTTAAAAGAGATCATTCAAGATTAACATTTCCAAAAATTAATTCCTTGAAATTGAAGTTCAAACTAAAGGGAATGATTAAAGATGGTTCACATGTTGTTGAACCAAAATGGGAAGAGGAAAATGAATAGAAGCAACTTAAAGTGGACTAGAACTAGGTTAAAGAAGATGATATAAACCTTAGAGCTAGATCCATCTTAGCCCATATAGAGAATTGGTTAAGAAGGAGTATGAGATCAGTTAATAAGAAATAAATTACAAAATCCTCAAAAGTAGTTTCTTTCTCTAAATCATTAACTTTTGAAATTTGAATTGCATACCATGTTGTAGGTGACACTTTGACTTCTAAGAAGAAAAAAGAAGAAGCATATCCTAAGGAAATCATGGCTCCTCAAACCAAGTCCAAAACCAAGTCTAAGGCACTCACACAAAAGAAGGCTCAGAAAGAGAAAATTATGAATTAGGAACAAGACAAAGGAGAAGAGCTCACTTTCTTAGATCACCAAGATGGTGATGTGGAATTAATAGAAACCCCAAGAGTAGACTAGTCTAGTTTCATGACTCCTCCCAAAGGAAATAAAGGGATGAAAGTCATTTCTACCATTCCACCCTGATAATCCAACTCAATGAGTAAGAAATGCAACCTTCAACTAGTGTTCATACTTGTTAAAAACATCATCACAAAGTATGTAGCCCGTGGTTCTAAGAGCAAGAAGATGAAAAGTGACACATGGTTGATCAAAGACCCTATGACTAAGAAAGTGATAGTAGAGGTGGCTACCTATATAAAAAAGGATAATTATAGGGAAATTTATGCTAAAGATTTCAAAGTTACTACTATAGAATTAGGAACTATCATTAGAGATACAGGGAATCACTTCTTTAAATTCTCAATTGATCATATGTTGACTCAGTCTAAAAGGGACAGTAAAGAAAAGAAATAATTAAAGAAGTTGATAATCACCATGGTTGAATATATAGACTCTTTGATGAATTTTGGTTCCCTATCATTGATTCAAACTCCACAATATTTTGATCTTAACTCATCAGATAGCCAACAATTGGTCAAGCAATTGCAAAAGGAAAGGTTACTCTCAAAAGCAATGCATGAATGGGTAGGATCCATAGTGAAGGAAGGGAGTGAATTTATCCTAGATTTTACTGCCACAAATGTAGAGGGAGAAGTATTGTTATATGAGGTCCAAACTCTCATCCCAGTATGGGAGGTAGATCAAAGCTGGTAACAAGCAATTGTGTTTCAATTACACAAAGTTGAAAGATATAGTGTGTTGAAGTTCCTGAGTGAAAACCCCATGAAGATCATGCACTCATGCATGTTGTTCATCCTTAAAAGAAATATGGGTTGGAAAGATTCAATCTAGAAGGGATCCATTGAAGAGATGTGAGTAGTAGAGCTTGAAGTCACTAGAATGCATAAAGATATATTGAAGGATATGAAGATTATCAATTCTACAAATATCTTATAGTGGCAACATGGACTATGAGGTCTTAACCAAGAGTTTCAATGATAATATGTTTGGGATACAGGATAGTGACACACCTACTTCTAGAGACTTCACCACCCTGGCTAACATTGAATTGTTGTTATACTTGAATAAGGAGCTTATGCCAAGACAAAGTCATAGGATCAAGGAGCTAAGGTGGAAGAAGGATGTCTGTAGCTTGAAGTTGCTCAATTTGAAAAATCCCCGTTCTCACGCAATGTAGGGATTTGTGAGTGCCTTCAAAAGCTATAAGTTAGTCAAGAAAACTATTACAAATGGAGAAAAGCCCAGTGAGGAAAATTAGTTATGGATGGCTATCTTGCATTTTCTAAATTTTAAAAACTATTTCAAACTATTTTGCTTAACTATTTTTAACTAAAAGGTTGGTTTTTATGTAGACCCTTTTGAGTTTGTAAAAAAATATAAATGTTGGAGAATTAAGCTAGGAAAGGGTTAGCATAGACTAGTAGTGTTAGAAGATTTACTTTATGTATGTATGTATGTATGTATGTATGTATGTATGTATATGTATATATCTCTATATGTATATATATCTATATGTATATATATACATACACATATATATACATATACATAGATATATATATATATATAAGTATATGTATATATATGTATGTATATATATGTATGTATATATATATATGTGTATATATATATATACATATACCTATATATATATATGTATATGTATATGTATACATATACATATATATATATACATACATATATATATACATACATATATATATACATATATATATACATATATATATATATGTATATGTATACATATACATATACATATATATATATATATATATACATATATATGTATGTATATGTATATGTATATCTATATATATATGTATATATACATATATATATACATATACATATATATACATATATATACATATATACATATACATATACATATACATATACATATACATATACATATACATACACACACACACACACACACACACACACACACACACACACACACACACACACACACACACACACACACACACACACACACATATAGTCATGGTTTGAAATTTGGAGTTCAAGCTAAATCATAAGCAATTACTTTGAGGGGTATGATGATTAAGTGTGGATGATATCTATTGTTGTTTTTTCATATCTTTCCTTGTTTGTAGATATCTATTTAAGCTTTTGTAGAAATCATTTGTTATCAAATCTTGTTCTATTGTGGAAAGATCATGTGCTTTTCAATCTTTCATTCAATTCCTAAATTTGTGAAATTGCACCTCTATACCTAAGAGTACAGGAGAGACCCTTAAACACTTTCTGGTAAAAGTGTCCAATTTTTTATTCTTTAGTTATTTCAAATTCATTGATAATCTTTGTAAAGGGAGTCGTACCTGTAAAAATTTAGAGGGGAATGATTAGCATAATGTTTACCCAACTATTGTAAACACCATTGATCTTCTAACTTGGACATAGATTGAATTGTTGAATTTTATAAGAAAAGACAATCTGTTCACTAACATATTTTTGGTGAATCTTCTAGGGAAGTCCTTGGAAGAAGAGGACTAAGCTCTTTGAAGTAGTAATGAATTACAATGGTCCTACCACATGATAAATTTTTTTCTATTTTGTAGCCTAATTTAGGGTTTGAAGATATATAGGAAGACATTATTTCTTACTTAACTTTAGTTGCCTAGGCACTATACCAAAATAATGAGTAGTTCCAACAAGTTTTGAACATCCTTGAAAGAGAAGAAGAATGTGTCAAGCTTTAGAGGCGTGTCAAATGTTCAAGAAGAGGCAATAGTTGAAAGACTTGCCCAAGCCCTTACAAGACCTTGAAGTGAGAAGAGAAAAAAATAATTATGGCTAAGAAGAGGTACATAAGCGGAGAAAGAGAGAAGAGTATTCTTGATGAAAATTTTGAGCCTTTAAAGAATTTGAATTATCTTCCTAATTTCAATACTCCAAGCAAATGAAAAACTAAAAATGTAGGAGACTTAGTTCTCCTCCCAAGTATTCCCCTATCTCACCTCTATTGCAATCTCTCCTTCCATTAAAAGCCTTAATACAGTCTCATATTAACATTCAACCTCTCAAGAAATTGAAGTATCCCTTGATGGCTAAACCTTGGCATAAAGATTTCAACCCATTGATAGAATCTCTTAATACGTTCCTTGTCTGGGTTAGGTTGTTAAATCTCCCCCTTCACCTTTGGGTAGATTCTATTTAGGAGGAGGTGGGGAGTTCCCTTGGTGCTTTTTGCTACATTGATAAGTCTTCTACCAATGGTTTTTGCACTACATATGCCTGCATACTGGTTGAGATCGATGTTTCTAAGGGACTTCCAGACATGATTTCTATGGCTTCTTCTTTAGGGTCATGGGATATCCTTCTTGACTATGAGGGTATCCCCTTCCACTGTAGGAAGTGCCACAAGACTAGTCACATGGCTTTTGGCTGCTCTGTAGGTAAATTTGGGCCAAAGTTGCCCCCTTCTTGGTGGAAAGGGGCTTCTGAAGATCACTACATGGTCCACAAGGTCCTCTCTTCAGGGGAAGATGACTCTTCTACTATTCTTTGTTCTTTGGCTAAGGTTCCTCCCTTGGCACCTTTGGTGGTAGAAAATCAGTCTTTGGTTACTACTGGCCCATCTTCTAGTGCTTTGTTGGGGGATCCTCCTTTGGATCCTTCTATGGTTGTGGCTAATCTATCTTCTAGTGCCCTAGGGGTAGCCAGCTCTCTGGCTCCTTCTTAGGTAGTTGTTCTTTCTCCTATTCCTACTATAAATTCCTCTGTGGCAGTTCTTCCCTTGGCTTTAGGGGTTCCAAGGTCTAGTTGTGACTTTGTTGTTTCACAGTGCTAGTCAACTACTGGTTCGGTGGAGGTTGGAAGGACCTTTATTAATGGTAATTTGGTCATGCCTTCCTCTTTTATTTCATCTAGGGTGGCCCTTCCTCTATCTTCTTCTCTGGATGTAGTTATTCCTATTGAGGCCTCTTTCCTGGTCTTAGGGATTTTTGGCAGTTCTAGTGTTGCTGATTTACGATGATAGAAGGCGGCAGGTTTGGTCAAGGATGGATGGACCCTAGTAAAAGGAAAAAAGATGAAGCCATCCTTTGCCTCTTTTGATATGGAATTAGGGTCTCATAAGAAGGGATCTAAAGGCAATGCATGACTATTTCTGGTCTGTTGTTCTTTTTTCGCCCCCTAGCTTTTGGACTGTTTATCTTTGTTGTGCATCATGGTTGGAGATTTCTTTCCCTATATTCTTTGGGTTCCAGGAGCCTAGGAAAAACTTGTGTTGGTGGCTGTCATGATGCCACTTTGGTCACCTTTTGTATGGTGATCTGATGTACTGGCCTTTTGTTTGGCCTTTGTCCTTTGGTTGGGCTTTAATTGCTTATTTTTAGCCTTTTGTCTTGTTTCAACTTGGGTTTCAGGATCCCTATAAAACTTGTTTATCTAATCAAAAAAATTCAACCTCTCAATTTTAGATTACCCAACATGGCTATCAACCAACCCTAGGGATAGAATATAGGTCCTTTAAAACTTGGGGTTCGCCCTACTGTGTTGCCCAAAGGTGCAATTGAAATTTTGCCCAAGTTTAGTGGCAATGGTAAAATCTCTATAGATGATCACCGAAGTGCCTTTCACACAGCTTGTGGAGTCATAAGTGTTCCCACTCAAGAAATAGTGGAGTCATAAATGCATGAAGCCATGAGGGAATTCATTGCTAAATTCAATAGATTAATTCAAAGGATTCCTACCACCTCTAGACCAAATGGTAAAAATAAAAAAGATATTCTTTGTAAATGTGGTTCCACCTGATGTAAGTTTTCACCTACTGAAAGATGCAGTAGTTGATTTGGTTGTCACGTAGAGACCAACCATCCAATTGGAAGATGTGCTTATCACTATTGGTAAATGGAGAAGAGAAGTACAATCCTCTAGGCCTACGTCTACATCTACCCCCATTGATCCTTTCATGTAGAGATTAATGAATGATATGGTTATGTTGAAAAGGCAGCAGAATAGAACTTGTGGCCCTTACCAATCCCCATGTTAGGATGTTAAAGAAGGAAAAAATACCTAGGTCATGGAAAACCCCTTTCCTAATAGCTCCTCGGCCAAAGTTACAAATTGAAGAAGTGCCTAAAGAGACTATGTGCTCATTCCATCTGACCACAGATCATGACAGGCAAACTTATATCAATTGGCTAAGGTGTATTCAAATGGAAAAAAATGCTCTTGGTATAGAATAGTTGATTAAGTGTGAAAAAGGTGAAGCTGAAAACTCGGGTACCTATTTTCTTGAATATGAGTCTAATATGAAAAGGGGACAAGAGGCTTTTGTGACACTACAAGATCCTACTTGCACTATATTAACTAAGAATCAAAGAAATCAAAAGACTTATACTGGGGCCAATGTCGCTACCATAGGCTCCAAAGGGAAAGAGTACATGCATAGTGACTCAACAAGTATTGCAAATTTTAAAGTATTGTCCAGAGCAAAGTTGATAGCTAGCATTTTTTTCTTTGACATTGTGGATTTCTATAAATCTTCCTCCATTTTTGTAATTCCCTGCCTAGAGATCCTTGGAAAGAAGGATAAATATAAGTCAAGATAATTTTTTTTAAAACAAGTATGGATGCACATGACATACAACATACAAGGATCACAAGATCACAATGGAAGACTAAGCACACATCCAAACACCAACAGATCTCCAAATGCCACTACTGACCAAAATGACTAGCCATAGAAGGATGCAAACAATTTTGAATTTGAAAACATACCAAATTTGAAATGTAACTCCAAGGTATTTGAGAACACCATAAAGGGTATCCTAAACACCTCCAAAAAACTTTTGGACAATCCAAAAAGTGTTTGTTGTATGCCTAAGTAGGTTTTTCCAAAACCTAGGTGATATTTTAAATTAGCACAATATGATACTTTCTAGTATCGTATGACCTATCTAATGAAGGCATGTGATACTTTCAAGGTCTAGGAAACACTTCTTAGGAAGGTGTGCAATACTTTTCTAGTATTGTATGACCTTTCCTTAATGGGTATGCGATGCTTTCTAGTATCACACAACATTACTCTAAGAGACATGCGATACAATCAGGGGTCACACGATAAAACTCTTTTGGGCATGTGATACTTTAAATTACCACCCAATGTTGATGCATGGTCACCTGGGAACAACAAGAAAACTCTAAGGATGAATTAAGGGATGAAATTAGAACAAAGAAAACCTCCACACCAAGGAGTACTAGATCCACAATCGAGGCATAAAAACTTGAACACAATAGCTACAAGACAAAAACTACATCTAACCATCTAACATAGCAGTGAAGGGAAAGTATAGAAGGTAACATTGTAGTGTACTAAAAAAACAATACAATAAACAAGACAACCAAACTAAGTACATGGTTCCTTCCGATCATAATAGCATCATAAGACCATCATGTGTCCTAGCCATCCCCTGCATAACATCCCAAACTACTGACCAAATTGTCGGTACTATCTTATGAGGATGTCACTACTAAAATATGCTACAACATAAGAATAAGGAAATCTAACATGCTAGAAGTAAAGCATAAGATAATCTTACAAATCAAACTCATCATCCAACATATAATAAACATCATAATAAGGAAATGCATTAATACTAACATCATCTAAACATGATATACAAGCATCATAATGAAAGCATAAATCACAAGATAACATACTCTAGAACCTAAAGTATCAAGTGAAAACATCCAACAATGGTCATATTGGAACAATAGACCATCTCTGTACATTGGTCCCTAGTAGTGGTGAAGGTAGCTACACCTCCCAACAATGTAGAACACATAGGTCCACTCTCATTATACTAATGGAGATAATGATCCAACCACAAATACACATAAAGAAAACTTCTATGGCTAACACTCACGCTAGACATTATGGTAATTGAAACCAAGAACATAGACAATGCATAAACTACAAGTCTTGGTCAAACACACAATGGTTACTAAGTAGGGATTGACATCATGGAGACTCACTTGGCATCGAAAAGCCGAAGCTTGAATCACATGTTTTTACTCCTCAATGGAGGGCGTTGCACACACATTTTATTATCTTAAGTTTTATTACCACCTAGTATTTTCTTTAGTTATCACTTGATTAAAACTTCCTCTACCAACCCTCTAGGACAAGGTCACTAGGTTGCAAGATAGAAACCCCCTCCATATACTACCCTACCCTAGCCATGCTCATCCGACAATGAGTGCCGATAGGCATGCATATTCCCAACCCAACTCCAATGACCATCACTTATGGCAAGTCAACAAAATATTGGGCCTTTCAAGTCACCCAAAAAATGTACGCATACATACTTATGTGTGGCACACCACCATCATGAAAATTATAACACAAGAACTAGATGAGAACACAATACAAAATATCACTTAATTGAAAATAGTCTCAAGAGGATGGATGCAACATAAAAGTGAAACAATGGTCTAACTAACATCCAAATAGATGATCTAGGTCCACGATCAAACTCATGCCAAGAAAGCCTGAGAAAATAGGATAGCACACAAAATGAGGTAAAACCCCCAAAACTAGAAAACTTAAAAATTAAAACCCATTTGGTCTTTGGGCACAAAAACCCCAAAAATATAATAAAATTTGGGTTCAGACACCCTATGCAAAATGACCAGAATAACAACATGAAACCCCAAACCCCCATCCAGAAAATAGGAAAAATGTTCATACTTGACCAACCAAGAAAACTAACAAATAAAAATGGAGGGGAACACTACTTCTCAACCTCCTAACTGACTGCTACCAAAAACAAAAGCTAAAATGAAGCAAAAATAAGAAAATGAGAAAGCCCTACCTGATAGCCAAAAGGGCTAAAATGGAAAATAGCTAGGTAAAATAAATAACATGTAGATACTACCAAAAATGATGAAAAATTAAGCTCTCCCCAATATGGATCCAACAAGTCTATCCTCATGAATATCCAACACTAATAGCTCTCAAAATGAACAAAAGACCAATCCTTCAGAAAAGGATTTCAAAAAAAGCTCTCCAATTTCTAAATTATAAAATTGAAAAGTGAGGAATTAAATTTCTCTTTCCATACTTATTCACTTTTTGAGTGAATAATTGATTAGGGAAAATAACTAGCCAACCTAGTTAAACCTTGAAACAACCCAAATAAAAATAGACTATTCCTAGAAATAGGAATTCAACTATGGCAAAGCTTTCAAAAATTAAATTCAATAAAAGTTAAAGCCCAAAAACTCAAAATCACAGAAATTAACTTAAAAACATTCATAACAATGCGAACCTCTAAATACACAAACATGCTTATTGGTCTAATCACATAATGTAAATGAGTTTGGATTTAATAATCACTTAAAGGTTTAATTAAACAATTAAATAAGGATACGTCGACCATACAAGGATGATATTGGTAAAATATGAATAGCTAAATTACTAACTCCATGTACCACTGCCAAGGATATAAATCATGCACACTAAAAGACACAATCAAGTGAAATTGCATATAATACCATAACTAAAGCAATAAATGCGTTAAATAAATAATTTAACCATTTATTCAATTATACCTAAATAATTCATTTACATCACTCACGTTTGCATAAATCATAAAGAGAAAAGAATGAAGTAAATAACCATAGCATAAAATCCATCACATGACAAAAATAGAGATATATCCAAATACCAAATAATCAGATATCATCATAGACCTATTGTCATCTCAAAATGACATCAACATGAAAATATAATAAATTGAATAGCATAGTAGTAAAGCATCTATGGTATTGAAATCAAAGTATAACATCTGATCCTCAAATAATAAGAGTATCAAGTATTTCTCAAATCAAAATAAATAAGGTACAGACTACAAACACGAGAGGTACTACAATTTCTATCTCTCTGGCAAAATACTTGAGAATGAATCCTAAGGAGTTAGATAAACTTGTCCAATATGTGAAAAGGGAACCTCTAGCAAATGCTCAATTCACTAATAATGTTACTAGAACCCAGACCACTCATGAGAAGCCTATCTTTGTATTAGAGGGCATTGGACAAGTCCCTAATGTAGAATGGTGTTCTCATGTTGTTGAAGGAGAAGGAAAAGAACAAAAACCCAACCTATTTTACATGTCTCTATTGTTAAATGAGAAAAAGCTCAACAATTGCATTATAGATTTGGGTGCTTCTGATAACATCATACTAGCTCTAGTAGCCAAAGCCCTTGGTCTTGATCTCACTAGAACTTTTGGATGTTGTTATTCTATGGATGGGAAGCAAATCCCCCTTGTTGGTCAAGTCAAATATGTATAGGTCATCCATTACACTTGCCCAGACAAGAGATTGTAGTTAACCATCTTGGTAGCTGATATCCCCACCAATTGTGGGATGTTGTAGAGAAAAACATTTTGTAAGGACATGGGAGGGGAGATCAAGATAGATTGGTTTGAAGCTATGATTTTGGTAGGCAAAAAGAAGATTAAAGTTGAACTAAAACTGAAGAATAAATATACTATAGTGCCTTTAGACAACCCCAAAACCCAGATATTGTATGAAGAAAGCCAATTTGGGAACTATGTAATCCTACCTAATAATGAAGTTGAAAAATGTGAGAAAGAAGTAGACACAATAGCCCTGTGGATGATGAAATTAGATGGTAGTTGCTCTAATTTGGGATCAGGTGCTAGGGTGGTTTTAATTTCTCCCTCGAGAGACTTGTTTCCTTTTTGTTTTAAATTGGATTTCCAGAACACCAATAATATGGCAAAATATGAAGCTTTGCTTTTATGGTTGTAGGAAGCTAAAGTAAAGGGAATAAAATAGCTAAAGGTAAAAGATGATGTTGAACTCATTGTAAAATAGGTAAGAAATCAATTCTCTGTAAAAAAAAAAAAAGACTAAAATAGTATAGAAACCTAGTTTGGGATGAGACAGAATCCTTTGATGCTTTCTCCATTAAATTCATTTCTCATTTGCTAAACTCTAGAGTTGATTCCTTAGCTGTCTCTGCCTCTTCACTCCTCCTGCATGCTAATTTCAAGAATGATAGCTATAGGATAGAAATGATTTATAGGCCTAGCATACTAGACAACATAGATCATTGGAAAGTCTTTCATAATGATTCACATTTAAAGATTTTATTAGATGTATTGGAAATTTTGTTGATGTTTTCTATGAAGGGTTTGAAAAAGAAGGAAAGCTAGCATCTGAAGGATTAGGTGAAAATAGAGAATTGATTTAGTTAAAAGGAACAAAATTCCCAGAGGGTTGGTTTCACTCGAGCATCTATTTGGGCAAAAGGATGATAGGACTATTAAAGGAGAAGATGTTTGTAATGAAGGTTTGAAGGAAAGTACCAAAATTAATATTAGAGATGAGGTAGATCCTAAATGGATTTCAATTGATTGAACATGCTTAGAAATAGAGAAGGGAAGTTTTCTCAAGCTTTTGGTAAAATATGAAGATTTCTTTGCCTGGGAGGATGAAGACTTGAAAAATTTCAAGAATGGAGACTTTAGGCATCACATACCTTTAAAACCCAAAGTGACTTCTTATCAAAAAAAAGCTTCAAAATTATAACCCAAAGGCATCTGGAGCAATTTTAAAAGAAGTGGAGAAAATGTTGAAAGCTTGTATTATCTATCCAATTCTTCATTCCACTTGGATAGCGAACATTGTCCCCATGAGAAAGAAAAATAGTGAAGTAAAGATCTATGTAGATTTTAGAAACTTGAATCAGGCTAGTTTCAAGGACATTTATGCACTCCTAACCATGGACCATGTTTTGCAGTCAATCACTGGTTCTGAGATTATGTCAATGCTTGATGGTTACTCAAGGTATAATCAAATCAGTGTTGCTCTGAAAGACCAGCACAAGACAACTTTCATTATTCCCTGGGGCATTTATGCCTATAATAGAATGCCTTTCAGCTTGATCAATGTGGGAGAGACATTTCAATAAGAAATGAATTCCTCTTTTAGAGACTTGCAAGATAAAATAATTGTAAGATATCTAGATGATCTAACTATCTACTTCAAGAGGAGAAAACACCATTTGAGGGATCTCAAAGTAGTGTTATGCCAATGTAGACACCATGGCATATCTCTCAATCCTAAAAATGTATATTTTCTTCATGGAAGAAGGAAATCTTATAGGAAACAGTGTTTCAAAGAAAGGCATAAGGATCAACCCAAAGAGAATAAGAGCAATCCAATAGTTGTCTCTACCTACCAATAGGAGTGATTTTAAAATCCTTCTTTGGTCAAATAAATTTCCCAAGTTCTCAAAAAAATTAAGGCATATGCTGAACATGATGAGAAAAAAATACTCTTTCAGATGGCAAAAGGAAGGGAAAAGAGATTTTGAGGATATTAAGATAACTATTTCAAATGCCCCTATGTTAGTGAGCCCAAATTTCAATAGAGATTTTATTATTTACTGTTATGCTTTAGAGGATACTCTATTTGGTATCTTGACCCAAAGAAATAATCACAAATGAAGAATCCTCAATTGCCTTCATGAGCATTCCTTTGAAAAAGAATGAGTTGAATTATACTAAAATGGAAAAACATGTGTTTTTTGTAGTGAAGGCACTAAAGAAATTTAGGTATTATATTTTGCATTCTCATTCTATTGTATATGTGCCTAAGACAATAGTTAAGAGCATATTGACCCAACAATAGATCAAAGTAAATAAAAGCACAGTATGGGTGGCTAGGATTCAAGAATATGACCTTATAATCAAATTGAATAACTTGGTTAGGGAATAAGGTTTGTGAAAATTGATATTGGAGCCCTTTCTAGGAGACACAGCTATGAAACCTATTGTTTCATTAGTTAGTTCAACTGATCCTTGGTTTTCAAATGTAGTTTACTACTTGACCTATGGTGAATGCCCAAAGAATTTGATTTATAATGAAAAGCACAACATCAGGTTGAAGGTAGCCAAGTACATAATCTTATAGGGCATGTTGTATAAAAGACGTGTAGATGGGACCTTTTTGAGATGTGTAGATAGTGAACAATAGAAGAAACTATTGAAATTATACCATTCAGATATTTGTGGTGGGAATTTCTTCTTTACTATAACTACTTTCAAAATTCTAAAAAGTTTTTCCTATTGGCCAATCATGTTTAATGATGTGTACTTGAATGTAAAAGATTGTGAGAAGTGTAAACTCTTTGCAAGCTACTCTTAGCTCACAACATTACCATTGAGGCCAATACTAATTGATGAGCCTTTTCACTAGTGGCATATAGATTTCATAGGGCCCTTAAGTCCTCCATCTAGTGCTAGACATGTATATATCCTAATAGCTATGGATTATTTCACTAAGTGGGTGGAATAAATCCCAATTAAGAAGGCTAACTCACAAGTGGTCTATGATTTTTTGATGGAGTTTATATTTATTAGGTTTGGGGTCCCATAGAAAATAGTGGTAGATAATGAATCCTATTTCTCATCTAAAGAGATTTATATGTTTTGTTATGAACATGGTAGTAGGTAGGTAGAGTCTAGTAACAAGAACCTTGTCACCATAATGAAGAAATTGGTAACTGACAATGCCAGAATTGGCATAAGAAACTATATGAGGCATTGTTGGCTGATAAGATCATGCCTAAGAGAGCTATCGACATGGCTCATTTTGAATTGGTTTAGGGAGTAGGAGCTCAGGTATCCCTACCACTAGAGTTATCCATCATGAAGTTGCAATCAATAATTGAGGATCCATTTGTTTAAGATTTCTTATAAAAGAGAGTGATGTACTTGAACAAGCTGGAAGAAGAAAGAGATAAGCTTGTGGATCATATTATCAAACACTAGATGAAAGTAAAGAAAATCTTTGACATGAGAGCTAGACCCCACAATTTCACAAAGGGAGATGAAGTTCTATTGTGGGACAAAAGGAAAGAGCCTAAAAGGGCTATTGGTAAATTTGATTCATTATGAAAAGGTCCATTTTTTATCATAGAAGTCATTGATTTGAATTTCTTTTGCCTAAGTTACCTAGATGGTATAGGTTTTCCCTTTACTTATAATGGATAGGACCTTAAATTGCTAAAGTTGTAGTCCCTCCAAGAGTCTTTCCCATGTAAATATTGTTTAGCTTTATTGTTTTCTTTTTTTTTGTTTTTGGTCATTCCCTATCTTTTGTTCCCTTTTAGTTAGTTTTATTCCCAGCATTATGAGTTCTCTATGTGCTCTGCATACATAGTCCCCAATCAAAGCCCCTATTAGCCCTAGTTTTGAGTTGTCATTGTAATTTTCCAGTTTCTCTCTTAACCCAAAAATTTCATGTCAGCAAGTTCCTTGTGTTTCCTTCTTTTCAAAAGTCATTGTACCTTGTATTTGAAAGTCAATCTTGTGATGCCTCTTTGTGAGTCTTTCTTTTGAACCACTTTGAACCTCTTTGAACCTTGGTTCAAAGTAGTTCAAAGTAGTTCAACCAAAGTTTTGGAGACTAAATTTTATTCTGGAGGGGGGACCTAGTAAGTGCAGCAATGATGTTCACTTGAACCACTTCGAACCTCTTTGAACCTTGGTTCAAAGTAGTTTGAATTAGTTCTACTAGTAAGGCTTTTGTGCACGAGTATTAATGATTCTTAAAAGGGTGGCAATTCTTGAGATATCAAATAAGGTGTTGGAGTAATGATTAACTGGTCCTCTTTGATTTGTCATTGATGTGAAGGCTAAGTTTTCATCATGATTAATGAGAAGGTAGATCATTCACTTTGGGGGCCAGATCGAATGTCAAGGTTTTGTAATTATTACAAGGACATTCCCATAAGGTGATCAATTAATGAAGAATTCCCATCACAATTTTAAGTGTGTATGTTAAGCCGCAATGACCTCACCATAAATACCCAATTATGAGGTGGTACTTTCATCAGTATGTTCTCTTGACTTTAAAAATATTAGTTTCCCACTTTGTTGTTTTATCCTACACCTGAATTAAAAGTGGAGTAGTAGTGAAAGTAGGGAAGTTTTCTAGTTTTCTTTCAATTGTTTATACGTGAGAATATAAGAAATATATTTTAATTTCTTTTGTGTTTTTTCTTTAAGAATCAAAGGCAGTGTTGGATATTTCTTTCCTTTTTATTAAAATGAGGTCTATTCTGCATTTTTGGGGGAATGTTTCTAGCCCTGAATGTAAAAAGCCCATAATTTTTTACACTAATCTAGAGGAGTCAGGGTTGAGAAGCTACAAGAGAATTTTTATTGATCAAGATAATGAGCCTAATGGTTTTTGAGAAGTTCTAACGACTGGCTTGCTTGAAGCAGTCACTTTTCCTCCCTCTATTTTAAGCCCAAAACTACTTCAATTGTGTATTGACCATTATGATGCAATAAATAGAAGTATTTTCAATAGAGATGTTGAGCTCATATCATCCATTACTAGGGAAACCATATCATTAGTCTTGCATCTACTTGAATGTACTTTTTTTGCAATTTGGCCCTACCTAGTCTCTAGTTGAATATCAAGAAGACCCTACCAAGTATCATAACATGATAGCTCAAAAATGGATGGAGATAAACTATAAAGGTTGTTCGAGGTTACCTAAAATAATCACCAAGGACTACATGAAGCCTCATATCCATGACCTAATATTTTTGTTACTCTAGGCTAAAGGGTTTGCTAATTTCTTGCTCTTTGAAGACTAGATGTACCACTATATAGATATTATCCTGATAGGGAAATAGTTTTTAGATTGGGTAGAATTGATAGCTAGCTCATTGAGGAATCAAATTAAACATTCTAAAATCTCAAGAGAAGACTTCTATATGTCCTCTTATTTAACTTATTATATTGCATGTGTTTGTAATATCATCTCCATAGCTCATGAACCTTGGATTAAGGATATAACTATTTACCAATATTTCCCCCTACTCCAAAAGGAAAAAGTGTTAGAAGAGTTCAAGAAAATACATGATGTTGTATTTAAACCTCAAGAAATTGCCAATGTCAAGGTTATCCCAAGAGGCCCAAAAGCTAATCCAAACCTACATAAGCTTTTTCATCCAATTTCCTAAATTCACTTACCTATGAGTAGGTGTATTTGAAGAACCTATGAAGCTAACTTGGTATGCATTAAATTATTTTGTTGTAGCCGAGATATGTAGATAATTATTTTCTATGATTAAGGATAACCTACCTCAGGAGAAGTGGGAGTCTATTTTTCCCATTAGGCATGGTCCTTTGGTTTATACAAATATGATTAATGCTTCTATGGTCGAAACCAACATGCTCAGTTTAACCTTAGATTCTATCAAGGAAGGAGGGATTTTGATAGTAAAAGTTTTGCAGCAAAAGTGCTTGGCTTAAAGGGTTAGTCATTGACAGTTCCTCATTTAGAAGTTTTGTAAGATTGTAGTAATGAGAGAGAGGTGGTTAAAAGAGATCATTCAATTTTAACACTTCCCCAAATTGATTCCTTAAAATTGAAGTTCAAACTAAAAGGAATAATTGAAGATCATTCAGATGTTGTTGAACCAGGATGGGAAGAAGCAAATGAATAGAAGAAAATTGAAGTCGGCTAGAACCAAGATGAAGAAGATGATATAAACCATAGAAATAGATCCATCTTAGCCAATACAGATAACTGGTTAAGAAGAAGGAGTATGAGATCAGTTAATGAGAAAAAAATTACAAAATCCCCAAAGATAGTTTCTTTTTCTAAAACATTAACTTATAACATCCCAATTTCATCTCATGTTGTAGGTGACACTTCAACTTCTAAGAAGCAAAAAGAAGCAACATCTCCTAAGAAAATCATAGCTCCTAGAACTAGACCCAAAACCAAGTTTGGGGTGCTTGCACAAGAGAAGTTTCAAAAAGAGAAAATCATGGCTCAAGAACAAGAGAAATGAGAAGAGCTCACTTTCTCAGATCACCAAGATGGTGATATGGAATTGATAAAAGCCCCAAGAGTATAGTAGTCTAGTTTCATGACTCTTCCCAAAGGAAATCAAGGGATGACAACCACTTCTTCCATTCCACCCTTGCTATCCAACTCAATGAGTAAGAAACATAGCCTTTAACTGGTGTCTATACCTATTAAAGACATCATCAAAAAGTATGTAGCCTACAATTCTAAGAGAAAGAAGATGAAAAGAGATGCATGGTTGATCAAAGACCCTATCACCAGAGATATGGGGAATTAGTTCAAATTTTTTGTAGATCATATGTTGACTCAGTTTGAAAGGGATAGTAAAGGAAAGAAAGAATTGAAGAAGCTAGTAATCACCATGGATGAATATATAGACTCTGATGAATTTGGGTGCCCTTTCATTGATTCAAAGTCCACAATATTTTGATCCTAACTCATCAGATAGCCAACAATTGGTCAAGAAAATGCAAAAGGGAAGTTTACTCTCAGAAGTAATACATGAATGGGTAGGATCCATAGTGAAGGAAGGGAGTAAATTTTATCCTAGATTTTACTACCACATATGCAGAGGGAGAAGAATTGTTGGCCAAGGTCAAGACCCTCATCACAGTATGGGAGGCCAATTAAAGCCAGTGCCAAGAAATTATGTTTCAAGTACATAAAGTTGAAAGATATGGTGTGTTGAAGTTCCTGAGGGAAAATCCCATGAAGACCATGGACTCATGCATGTTGTTCATCCTTAAAAGAAGTATGGGTTGGAAAGATTCAATCTACAATGGAGTCATTGAAGAGATGTGAGCAATAGACAATGCATAAAGATATACTAAAGGATATGCAAATTATCAATCATACAAGTATCTTATAGTTTGACGATAGTAGCATGGACTATGAGGTTTCAATGATATTATGTTTGGGATATGGGATAGTGACACACCTACTTCCAAAGAATTTACCACCCTGGCTAATATCAAATCAATGTTATACTTGAATAGGGAGCTTATGCCAAGACAAAGTCACAAGATCAAGGAGCTAAGGTGGAAGAAGGATGCATGTAGATTGAAGCTACTCAATTTGAAAATTCCCCATTCTCACACAATACAGGAATTTGTGAGCACCTTCAAAAGCTGGAAGTTAGTCAAGAAGACCATTACAGATGGAGAAAAGTCCAATGATAAAAATTAGTTATGGATGGTTATCTTGCACGTTCTAAGTTTTTAAAATTGTTTCAAACTATTTTGCTTAATTATTTTTAACCAAAAGGATGGGTTTTGATGGAGGCCATTTTAGGTTTGTAAAAAACTATAAATATTGGAGCATTAAGCTAGGAAAGGGTTAGCTTTGAGTTGCATAGAAGAACTCTAATAGACTAGTATTGTTAGAAGTTTTACTTGTGTGGGACATAGTAATAGACAAACGATATCGATATATGAAAATGTTATTTCTTTGAAAGTCTTTGTGCTTGGGGAATTTACTTGGACATACATACATACATACATATATATATATATATATACCAATATTTTGTCATGGTTTGAAACTTGGAGTTCAAGCTAAATTGTAAGCAGTTACTTTGAGGGCTGTGATGATTAAGTGTGGATGATATCTATTGTTGTTTTGTCATATCTTTCCTTGTTTGTAGAAATCTATTTAAGTTTTTGTAGAATCCATTTGTTATCAAATCTTGTTCTATTGTGTAAAGACTATGTGCTTTTCAACCTTTCATACAATTCTTAAATTTGTGAAATTGCACCTTCATACCTAATAGCATAGGAGAGACCCTTAAACACTTTCTAGTAAAAAGTGTACAATTTGTTATTCTTCAGTTATTTCAAATTCATTGATAATATTTATAAAGGGAGTTGTACCTATAAAAATTCAGAGGGGAATGATTAGCAACATGTTTACCAAAATTTTGTGAACAACATTGATCTTTTGTCTTGGGCATATATTGAATTGTTGAATTTTGTAAGAAAAGACAATCTGTTCACTAACACTATCCATGAGGGTAAATTATAGGGATATATTGTATCCAAGAAGGGTATTACTATTGATCCTAAAAGGGTTGCAACCATTCTGGAGTTTCCTTTTCCACATCATAAAAAGGGATTGCAGAGTTTCATTGGGAGATTCAATTTTGTAAGATGTTTTATTCCAGATATTGCTAACTTACTAAAACCATTAACATCAATGCTTAAGAAAAATGTTGTTTTTAGCTAGTCAAAAGAAGCCAAATGTAGTTTTGGAGCAATAAAAGAGGCATTATCAACTGCTTCTACCTTGGTAAATCCTAATTTTTCAAAAGACTTCATATTGTATGCATATGGTAGTATGAATACAATTTTTGTAGTACTAGTTCCACAAAATGATCAATGTTTAGAACAACCCATTGCTTTCTTTAGTAAAGGTTTAGAGGGGTATGAACAAAGATATAGTTTCATTAAAAAACATGTGCTTTTTGTGGTAAAAAGCCTAAAAAAAGTTTAGAAATTTGATTTCTAACAACAAGGTTCATCTTATGGTAGCTCATCCTAGCTAGAAGGAAGTTTTGTTAAGAAATGATCTCAATGACAATAGAGCTGGTTGGATAACCCGAGCTATGGAATATGATGTAGATTTTTAGGTAACCAAGCAACTACAAATGAGAAGGCTCAAACTATAGATGATATAGTAGAAATTGTCCTTACTAATCAATATATCCCTGAACAAGACCTATTAGAGAGTTGGCTACAAGAGATAATTCATTTTCTATAAACTAGAGAATGTCCTCCATTGCTTGATAGGGACAAGAAAAGGTATTTTAGGTTATAATCTGTACCTTATGTATTAGTTGATGGCCTTCTATTGAGAAAAGATATGAATGGAATCCTCCTCAAGTGTATTGACAATAACTAGACTAGTAAGTTTTTGGGCCAATTCCATAATGCAGGAGGTCACTTTTCTCCAAAGATAGCAACATATAAAATTATGAGGGCTAGATATTATTGGCCCAACTTGTTTAAAGATTCTCATTCCTAGGAAAGAATATGTAAACAATGTGAATTATTTTCTAGAAAGGAAAAGTTGGTTGCCTTACCCCTACATCCTATTCTAATTGATCAACCATTTCTAAAATGGGGGATCGATGTTGTGGGTCCTATAAATCCAAATTCCAGCACTAGCCACAAATGAATCCTAACTGCCATAGATTATTTCACACATTGGGTAGAAGAAATATCTTTGAAGGAGACCAATGAAACTATTGTTTAGAACTCTTATGATGATTTGGTTTGCAGATTTGAAGTTCTTGACTCCATTATATCTAATAATGCTTTAGCCTTTATAGGGGAAAGAATAACTGAGCGGGCTTTGAGAAATGGAGTCTACCTCAATATTTCATCAAATTATTATCCCCAAGGCAATGGTTTAGCTAAAAGTACTAATAAAAACTTGTTGAGAATACTGAAAAGGATTTTTATAGATAACAAACATGATTGGCATTCTAAGTTGAGATCAGCCTTATGGCTTGATAGAGT
Source organism: Cupressus sempervirens (assembly GCA_028749045.1). Taxonomy (NCBI): domain Eukaryota; kingdom Viridiplantae; phylum Streptophyta; class Pinopsida; order Cupressales; family Cupressaceae; genus Cupressus; species Cupressus sempervirens. Next base: position 428,906,649 of record CM053793.1, on the reverse strand, counting down.
CACTTCTAAATGAATTCTTGGAAATTCACCTTATGTGTATATGGAAAACAAGACAAGCTACCTATTTCTATAGAATTACCTTCATTAGAATTGGCTGATAATCTAATGCTTTTTGAAGAGGACGATCCATTAAAGCTGAGGTATGCTAAATTGCTAGGGCTAGAAGAAGAAAGGTATAATTCATTATAGACAATAGAATACCAATAGATTCAAAAAGGTTTTCAACAAGAAATCTAAGCTTAGAAATTTGAGGGAAGGAGATCTAGTTCTATGTTGTGATGTCTTGGAAAGAAGACCAAGCCACCATAACAAGTTTAATTACATATGGGCTAGGCCATTCATAATTTTGAATTGCAAAGAGCATAATGCCTACTAACTATCAACTATAGAGGGAGATATTTTTCCAATCCCTGTTAATGGGGTTCACCTCAAGCCTTGCTTCAAGGTATGATCTATAGATCTCCTATTGTATATAGTATTTATGCTTTCTTTTTTCCCTAAGTATTTTTCTAGCCCAAGATTTCTTTAGTTTTAGTTTTCCTACTTTCAATAAAAGGTTCCTAAGTTTCCAAAGAGCTAAGAAAGAAAATTATGTTGTGTGCATGTGAGTGTAATAATGTCCTCAAATTCATAGCCATTTTGTAGCCCATGTACAAGCCCAAATGTATACATCTAAGCATGAGCACCTAGTTTTGAAACTCATTCTCACACCTAAAATGACTCTATAGCCCAATGGATTGCTTAAAGCTACTAACCTCGTGCCTAGCAGGCAAGCATCCCCTCTAAGTCACCAAAAATGTTAACCATTTTTTTGCCCCCTCTTTCTAGAAATCCAAATCATAGGGTGGTAGCCTTAATCCACATTCTTGAACTATTCATAGGTTTCCATGCATGCATGATAGGGATGTGTAAAAAAAATTCCTACTCTTTTCTTTTATATCCCTAAGTTTTAATCTCTTATACTATATGGCATTTTCCTTATGAATATATCAAGTTGTGACCATGTGACAACCCTTTATCACTTTGTCACTATAGTTTATATCTTAACCATCAATTGGGTTGTGAAGGCATCGCACAAATAAGTTTATGGTTGGCATGGTTTTGCGGCAATTTGTGCTTGCATGCAATTCTGGGTTGCGATGGAGTGATTAACCTTGTTTGCTCAATCAAAATTAAAGTTTTTCCTTAAAGGATACCTCAAGGGGCCCAAGATTTTCATGACCATTAAATCTTGTTAGATTGATGACAAGAATATTCACATTTTTTGAATTTTCTCAAGCTTTAATGAAAGCAAAGAAGTGAAGTGATGATGCATGTCATGGTAAGCCAGGCACACTTGAGGTCTCTTCATTGTAAGGTCATAGTAGTTAGTGGAATAAGGAATCAATTAGTTGTGATAGTGTGAATAGATAATGCTAGCACATGAGTCCTTTAGTCGTAGCATTGCAAGGGCCATCTTCAAGGAGTTATTCATTGAATGAAAACACATATGATGAATCAATGTGATTCCATTGAAATGAACTTCAATGTTTAAGTCATGACCATGTGAAAGGTAAAACATGTTGCAGCCAATTTCAATGTTTTTACTCCATCACAAATGATTTAATTTGACCAAGGGTTAAGATTGCAAGATGGAGAAAGCCTTTAGTCACTTCATTACATGGTTAAATTACTAACCTATGGTCATGGTAGAAAAGTTGTGAAAACTTATGGATTACATAGTCATGGGTTCAAACATCAAAGTTAATAGTTAGGTTGCAACTAGATGATCAGAGGTTAAGTTGTGGTCTTCACAATTTTGTAGTGGTTAATGATGTAGTTAGACCTCAAGCCATGACTTGGCAAATAAGTTGCAAGTAGTCATGAAGTCCTTTATTTTCATAGTCAAGTAGTTAAGAATCATAAGAGAAAGGAATTTAGTAACCTAGCAAAATACTCACTATGGAATAAATATATGTGATCACATAGTTGTGATGTCAAGTGGTAGTTAGTCAGAAAAAGATGTGATATGACAAACTCTGTTAAAGGATATTCATTTTCTTGATCATGTAGTTAAGGATCAAAAGAGGTTTTAAACTATGACTGTATGGATAGGTTAGAATGATAAGAAGATTTAAGTGATCGCTCAATCACAATGTGAAAAAGTGCTAGTGAAGATGAATGGAGAAGTAGTGATAGACCATGAAAATAAGGAGATCACAAAGTTGTGGGTTGCACTTAACAGTTAGAGAAAAGATGTGCGAAGCCACAAAAGGTTAAAATTTAATCTTTTAGTATGGTCATAGCCAACACTTCAGAAAAGAGATAAAAATTTGTGAAAGCATGATAAAGGTTAGAATGAAGAGTAAGCACATCATCACAAGTCAACCTGGTCAACAAGGAAATATAGTTGTGAGGATGCGAAAATGTGACAAGGTGGCGAGCCTAGCCTATCAAATAGTGACATGTGGGACCTTTTTGGGCAATTAGCTAGAGATTTAATAAAGGTGGCAAAAAATAATGGATTCAAGTTTAAAATTACAAAGCTAGAACAAGGAGATGTGGAGATTTGATTTCAGATGGGGTAAAGCAAAAAGAGGTCTAGATAAAATCAAATATTTTGAATGGCCCTAGAAAAGAAATAGGTGTATTGGAAGCAAATAAAGATATCATGGCTCTTTCAATAAAGGCAGTTAAAGATTTACATGATTAAAGGTAGTAGAGGACAAACAAAATTAGTTAAAGGCTCCTACATTAAGTTCCATCTAACTGATGTCACAACTATCTTCTTAGTTTTACTCGAATACAAAAAATGTAAAAATGTAACATTTTGAAAATATCTCTATATTCTTTCCTCTAATAGTCTTTTGACATGCGTCCTCTCATCTGAGGCTTGTTGTTAACCTTCTCATTATAAAGATTCCCAAGATGTGGATTACGGGTTGGAGTTTTATGCAAAAAATAGTGTTGTCATGATTTCTTGAGTCCTTCATAACATTTTTTGCGGATGAATTTGCAACCAGTCTTGATGAATTTTGTGGAACTACCTTTGAAGCTTGAATAAAGGAATAGTTCAAAAGCCCTTCTTGTGTTTTCATTTTGTTACTTAAATTTTTTGTGATTTATTTTTAATCCCTAAGTTTATATCTCAGTTTTATCTGGAAGTGGAGTTTTGGAATATTCATATAGGCTACAAGTTGTGAAGTTGTGCTTTATCTTAGGTGGTTAACTATGAATGTAATCATTCCCCTTAGCATCTTATCTAAGGTATATCCTTCTTGTAAAATATTTATGTATTAGTTTTCTAAGGTCAATATTGTGCTCACCTTAACTATTCAAAAATGCTTCATCATGTCAAGCCAACAATATTCTCATCTTAATGTGTTGGTGTATCACCTCAAGTTTACTTTCAACATTTACATTCATGCAAATCTTTCTATCCCTTTTCCTCCCAATTTTTAAGTTCATTTTTGAAGAACAAATAGGTGAAGCATCACAAGGAATTGACCTAAAACCTAGAGATTCACTCCTAAACTTGATACATCCACTACTTAGGAGTGTTTCTATATTACTTGAAGTGATTGAATTTTAGAATCTAGTTGAGGTGAAACTTTTAGAGATAACAATACCATAATCCATAGTCTTTACCTGATGATCCTCTTGATTGCCATCATATGATTTTCTTTAATATTTGCTAAGAATATTTCCACCATACTAATTGCTAATGCAATATCAGGTCTTATATGCACTACATATTGTAGTTTTCCAATCATTGTTTTGTATGTGGTCTAATCTACCTCTTTGGAATCATAATTCTTGGAATGCTTATATCCAATAGACAGAGGTGTTCCATTTAATCTTAAATCTTCCATTCTAAAGTTCTTTAGTATCTCCTTGATATACTTGGATTGAGTAATGTAGATACCATCTTTCTTCTATTGAGTCTACAATCCAACAAAGAATTTTATCTCTCCAAACATGGACATCTCAAATTTCTTAGTCATTTCCTCTAAAAAAGATTCGGACAAGTCATCATTTCAAGTAAACAATGTGTCAACCACAAAGATTCCTACCAACATAATCTTCTTTTCTGGTCCTTCTTTGATATATAGGTTGTTGTTATCATTTATTCTTTGAAAATCAATCTTTATCAAGTTGTTATGAAGTCCTTCATACCAATCTCTAGGACCTTTCTTGAGTCCATACAATGCTTTGTGTAGTTTACAAACCATATCTTTTTTTCTTGGATCTACATAACCTTGTGGTTGTTCTATGTAAACTTCCTCTTCAAGAATACAGATTTTACATCCATTTGATTAACTTTAAATATTTTATGTGCAACATCAGTGAGTAAGGTCCTAACACCTTCTAGTCTTGCAACATGAGGAAAAGTTTTACCATATACAATACCTACATCTTGAGAATAGCCTTTACATACTAAGCTTTCTTTATTTCTAGAAGCTTCTCCATCTTCTTTTAACTTATTTCTTAAAACCCACTTTATGACAATTGCATTTTTATCCTTGTGTCTAGGAACAAGAGTCCAAGTTTTATTCCCTTCTATTTGTTTTATGTCTTCATTCATTTCTTCAATCTAGCTTTAATTATCCAAAGCATCTTTAACTGATCTAGGTTCAAATTTGATAAGCAAATATGTACCTTTCAATTTTTTTTTTGTCATTATTCCATCTGACTACTCTTTAATGATTTGATCAGGTGCATGGTGTCTTCTGACATATCTTGCTAGTATAGGTACTTTGGATTTATAACTAGTTCCACTTGACTCACCATGATCTTTTGCATCATGCTCAGTTCCCATTGTCTATGACTTGAGTCCTTCAGACTCAATTTTCTCTAGTAATAACTAGGTAGTCTTTGATTGTGAGTCAAGTTACACTAGATGTAACTTGGTAGCTTCTAGAGATTTTGGGGACTCAAGAGGTGAAGTCTTTTGACTTCCAATTAGATTTGGCAATGTATTAGGTTCATAGTAGATAAATTTTATGTAGTCCTTAGGTTCTCAGCTACTTTCTTCTTCACTCTTTTCTACAAACTCATCAATTCTCACATCTGCATTTTCTATGATTTTAAGAGTAGACAAAATCAAATATTTTAATGCTTTGCTTCTGAAAGAATATCCTAAAATTACCTTTCCTAGATTCCTTCAAGATATAACATTTTCTACCAAATACTTTCAAGCAACTTATATTATGTTTTTAGCACTACCATAGTTCATAAGGAGTCTAATTTGAGTCTTTCTTTAGTTGTACTCTATTTAAGGTTTTCATTACTATATTGATTACTTTATTCCAATATTTGATTGCAACATGCTTTTCTATCATCAAAGTTCTTGCACAATCCATAATGGATCTATTTCTTCTTTAACTATACCATTCTGCTATGGTGTACTAGGGGTTGATACTTTCTTTTTGATTCATCTTTTAGTACAAAATTCACTGAACTCATTGGAGCTGAATTCACCACCTCTCTCTCATCTTAAAAAATTCAACTTCTTTCTAATTTTCTTCTCTACTGTTACCAGATACCATTTAAACTTTTGAAAAGCTTCATACTTATCTTTTAAATACATAATAGTCATCATTTTAGAATAATCATTAACAAAAAGAATAAATTACTTATCTCCACTATAGCTTTCAATTCCAATAGGTTCACATAAGTCAATATGAACTAGCTCCAAGACTTCTTCGAAATGATACTTCTTGCTTTTGAAAATTGTCTTGCCCATCTTACCTATTTGACAATTTTTGCATAGGCCCATATCAGGGTTCCTCAAAGTAGGAATACCTCTTGCTCTTTTGTTTTTGCTTATCTTGATCAGATTATCAAAGTTCACATAACACAACCTTTTATGCCCTAACCAACTTTCATCTACTTGAGCAATTAAACATGAACTTTCACTAAGATCTAGGTAGAATAAGTTACCTTTTGTTTATTACCAAACCAAAAAGACTTCATTTTCCATCTAGAAGCTTTGCCTTCCCATTCATGAATTGTACTTTGAATGCAATGTTATTAAATTGTGTCACACTTAGTAGATTATACTTTAGTCCTTCAACCCAATAAGCATTATCACATCTAAGTTCATTGGTTAGTGAGATGCAAACTTTTCCCTTTATGCAACATAGTTCATTGTTTCCAAATCTTACACTTCCACCATCATAATGTTCCAAATGTTCAAACTTTATCTTATCACCAATCATATGATGTGAGAAACCACTATCAATAATCCATGTATCATTTTTACTAACATGAGAGATAAGTGTCATTTTATCTTCTTCATCATCAGATTCATCTTTTACAACAATATATACCATTTCATCATCACTACTACTATCTAAATATTTAGCTATGAAACAAGACTCCTTACCTTTTTCTTTGTAGTCCTTGAACTTCTTGAAATCCTTCTTGCCTTTGAACTTGTTGTGCTTCTTTTCATCTTTGTCTTCTCTATTTGGACACCTCACAGTAATGTGACCAACTTCTTCACAAGAAAAGAAAATTAAAAGAATTTTACCTTTATACTTTCCTTTGCCTTTGGGATACCTTTTTGTAAGCAATGCTTCAATAGTTTCACGATCACTATTAGAACACTCTTCTTCTTCACTTTCAGATTGTTTTCCTTTTGACCTTTTAGCTTTCTTTTTGAGTGAGAACTTGGCTTCAAATTCAAACTCAAGATTGGTAGAACTAGGAACATAATTATCATAGTTATCTAGTTCAAATGTGTCAATCTTTCAACTACTGCATCCAATTTTATATCATTCTTTGGATTGCATGTCATTCCTTGAATTGTTGGTACTCTAATTTCATATATAGGAAGAAGTGTTTTGAGAAACTTACTTACCACTGCCTCATCTTTAGTCTTTCCTCCTAAAGCTTTGATTGCATAAATACTAGCTTTGATTTTGTCACTATGCTTTACAATGTTCTCATCTACTCTCATCTTTATTTGATCAAATTGTCCTCTAAGACTTTCAGCTTTAGCTCTTCTTACATTATTATCTCCTCCATAGATGGATTTTAGCTTGATCTACATCTCATAAGAAGCTCCATAGTCTTTTTCTTCATCAAATTTGGTATAGTTGAGAGATGAATCAATATCAATCATCATAATGTTATGACTCTTCTTCACTACAATTTCTTTAACAATCATAGTTCTAGTAGGTGTCACATATTTGGTGTCTAGGAACTTTAGGCCTAAGTTTCCAATGGTTGCCAAATGTGATGAGTTCTTTCCATGCCTTGAAGTTATCCCTATTCAGCTCAAGGATATCCCTTCTATAAGAAATCCTAATCTTTAGCTTAGGTCTCTCTACAAGCACCAAAATCTCTGATACCAATTGTTAGAAATATAAGAAAAGTAACTAAAAGAGGAGGGGTGAACTCAGTTACCATTAAAATAAATCTCAGATCCCTTAGATGTTAGCACAAAATATAAACACTACTAAAATATATTGTTGATCGGCAAATACACAAGCACTCGATTAATACTGATAATATGTTATAACTCGGTAACCACTGAAATAAAAGTTGTAACTCAACAAATGATTAACATGTAGTTCTTAAGATGTTATCTATGATTAACATTAATTAAATTACTTGCATACACATAAAAGAAATAGAATGAACACAAGTGACACCAAGATTTAATGTGGAAACACAATTTGAGAAAAACCACTAATTGCAACTAGTTGCTGATTTTCGCTCTTTTGAAGTGAACCCTGTTAGTAGTCAACCCTATTAAAGGTACAAAATACACCATTAGGTGTGACCTTATTAAAGGATTTAATCACTTTATTAGGAGTGGCCTTATTAGAGATCTTTAGACACTTAAGGCTAGAAATGCCACCTTGTTAGAGGATTTACAAATAGTTGTTAAGCCAACTTTGTTAAAAGATTTAGATCACTACTACAATGGCTAGAGAGTAACAATAAGATAACATGATTTCTAATGAAACTGTATTCTTGGTTTTAGATCTCAATTCTAGCTCGGACACTTGATCCTTCCTAATCGAATGTATCTTTGCAGCTCCACAAGGATATTATATGTATCCTTCTAATTCACTTCCTCTAAGCATCTTCTATTATTTCATCCACTTACATACTTTCAATCTTCAACTTGACCTTATGTTTATACCTTATGCATTCTCAAGTCAGTTTGAATATAACTTAGAATAATTAATATTCATCTCCTTAGTCAGCTCGAACCAACAAACAAATCCATTGAATTCATTATTCCAAAATAAGAAAATCCTTCATTAGCTAACCCTACTCGATAGATACTAACTCAAAAGTGATTTTTCTATGTTAACCAAGTCAACTCAATTAACATTGCATCTTTACGAAGTTCCTTTGGTAATCAAGTGAGCTTAGTTAACACTAGTTCTATCCAACATTCTTTTGTTACCGAAGTGAGCTCAGTTAACATTCAACTTCTATGAACTTCTCTTTGACACCCAAGTGAATGCAATAGTCACTGATTTATAAACTTAGAAAATATTGGAATGCTCGATAGACACAGGAAACTGTCTTCATTAACTTAGTGAGCCTGGAATACACTAACTAGTAAAGATATGCAATTTTGTGTAACATTTAAGATAATACACAATTAACCAATTATTTTCAATAGGCATGATATTGCTTAAAATATCTATGAAAATGGTTGGAGTAAATAAGTACTTTACTATTTACACTTACTTAAGTTTACTTAGGTTTAATGCATTAGTTAATTATTTTGCATTATTTTATTATTTTTATTTGTGAGACACTTAGGAGTTTGCACACCTTTTGAGTTGTCATGTAGACAACACAGGAGTACGCAACTCTATTTAAGCACATGGTGTCTACAACACTGTTTTACGTGTCACACCCTTGTAGGCTTACCCTCTCATCATTGCACTTACTTCCGTGCTTAATGGAGCATAACCCATATCTGGTGGACATATGCTTGGTTGTATGACACATCATGGTGCTAACTTCTATACTGTCATGAGCCCAAATTTAAGGATATATGAATATTTGAATAACATATAACTTAAATAATAAATAACTATTATATATTAATATTAATAATAAAATAATAATATTTTACAAGTAATATTATATTATAATCATATCATATTATATCATATTATAATGGTAATATAAAAATACATATTAAATAATAATCTAATACCAAAAAAATATAATAATGATATTATCATTAAGATATATTTTAATATAGTAATACTATATTAATAAAATATAATAATAATTCATATATTAAAGAAATAATATAGATATACTATATGAATAAATATTAATTATTTATATTATTCACAATAATAATAAATATAAACATTATTTAATTATGCAATATATGCCTAGCCGATAGCATTTGTATTACATATATTTTAATAATAAATGAATATTATAATAATAAAAGATTATAATATATTTAATTTATGAATTGATTAATAAATTAATCGATATAATATTAAGATACAAGAATTAATATAAATATAATATGATATTATATTTTAATATGTTGTAATAATAAATAATATTGTATAACATATTTAATACTTATGATAATATCTTATAAGCAATTTATGTTTTATATACGATTCTATTATCTACCAACTAACTCAAAATAAGAAGAGATTGATAATAACTAGTCGATTGCACTGCATAAGTATCGATCACTAAGTAATTGACTATATGTAACATTGACAAACCAAATAATGTTTATCTATTACAAAGGATGTAGTTAATGATGTGTGATTATTGAAGGAGTGTATTAAGTCCTAAATGGATGCACCTCATTCCCATCGCATGACTCTTCATAGAGGTATAAGATGTTATACAGATTGTCTTCTCAAAGGGGAGAAAAAAGAAAACAACATACATCACAGCATTGAAGGAAATCAAATGGAAGGTTATCAAAATCATAGGAAAATATGGCAAAAGAATATAAATAAAAGGAAAGACATAGATAAATGATGGACCCCCAAAAAAGGTTCATTACATATGCATTCTAGAAGCTCTCCTAAGGCCTTTATATTCAGGCACTCCTAGTGTACTCTAAGGAACCAGTTATTGAATACATTGTTATTTTGATCATACTCTCTCTCTCTTTGGTCTATTGTGTGCTTGTGTTTGAGTTCTTAGTTCTTGGGTGAATTTTTCCCTTAGGAAAATTCTTACATGGTATCAGAGCAACTTGAAGATTTTCTCATCACAAGCCGTTCGAGACCTCTCACTTGCTTCATCACCTTAGCCTGAATGCAGAGTGCTGTAGAAATTGGGAGTGTCCAATGCCAAATCTGACCTTGCCATTGCGTCTGAAACACTGAATCGGTGAAAATCAACTATAAACTTTGCTACCTTGGCCCAAAGTCAACTGTGAGACAAATTTTTTTTGCAAATCAGAACTCAGAGGCCCCGATTTACAATATGGATATGGTCACATTTTGCAGATTTAATTGATTTTATTCAAATTTGCATTTTCTAATTTCTCTGCGATTTAATTTTTGTCAATGTTTTCGCAAAAATTTTTTTGCCCTTCAAGCACTCGACAGAGAATTTTTTTTTAGCAAACCCGGGAAATGACACCCCGGACTGCCATTTGGAGGTCAATTTTTGTATTTGCAGGGAAAATTCTCCATCCATTAATGCATCCTTACTTATCTCTCTTTTTGGGGGAGGGTTTTTCCCATGAGGTTTTCCCTCTTTCCCCGCTTTATGGGAGATTGCATATTCATTATGTACTTGGGTACCTAACATGGCCTAGTAGTCGGGACCCATCCTGCATCTTCATCCTAGTTCATAAGCTTAAGGGCATTCCCCTAAGTTGCACTTAAGGGGGGCTGTTGGTGTAAATAAGTACTTTACTATTTACACTTACTTAAGTTTACTTAGGTTTAATGAATTAGTTAATTATTTTGCATTATTTTATTATTTTTATTTGTGAGACACTTAAGAGTTTGCACACCTTTTGAGTTGTCATGTAGACAACATAGGAGTACGCAACTCTATTTAAGCACATGGTTTCTACAACACTATTTTGCGTATCACACCCTTGTAGGCTTATCCTCTCATCACTGCACTTACCTTTGTGCTTAATGGAGGATAACCCATATCTGGTGGACATGTGAATGGTTGTATGACACATCATGGTGCTAACTTCTATGAATTCTAGAAGCTCTCCTAAGGCCTTTATATTTAGGCACTCTTAGTGTACTCTAAAGAACTAGTTATTGAAAACATTGTTATTCTGATCATACTCTCTCTCCTCTCTCTTTGGTCTATTGTGTGCTTGTGTTTGAGTTCTTAGTTCTTGGGTGAATTTTTCCCTTAGGCAAATTCTTACAAAACCCATGAAAAAATATGCAAAATGGAGGATTATACGATGCATAAAAGTCAACATGGCTAAAAGTGAAGGAGAATTTGTGACATACATATGACACGTTAGAGTCACTTGTAGCTGAGAATCTATCTTGATGCAGGCTTATTATTATAAACATGCATAAGGAATAAAATCTATCAAATATGATATATTTTTTCCAAGTGTAAAGGTAGTATCTATGATGCATCATGTCCATGTGTCAAGGCTAGGTGGAATATTTGAATTAAAAATTCATATATCCACACGAATAGAAATTAGTAAATTAGAAATTAGAGGTAGAAAATAGGACTTAGAAAATTGAGAATTTCCATAGTTTGTGACAGATGAATCAATTAATTAATTAATATTAATCAATTGAGAATGTTGTTTAGGAATAATTATTAGTGATGTGGGATGAAAATGATTGAATTGACATAGGATTAGATTATAGGTTATCTAATCCTATAATATAAATTAGTAAATGATTGATCAATTAAATTAGATAAATGCAAGATTATCCCTTTGATGAAATGTGATGACTATGTAGATTGACTGGGATGGTGGTGGATAGATCAAAGGCATGATCTAATTGATTGATTGATTAGAATTGATAATATGCCAAGGACACATTGTTGGATACAATTGATCAATTGTGTTTTATCTTTGATGTTACACAAATGTCATATCAGTTATCAAAGAGAGTCTACCGAGTTCAGATGGTCAACAAAGTGAAGTATAGAGTCTATCAAGTGTTTTTGGAAGTTACACTAAGAAGATAGTCTCTATCGAGCTCATTTGGGTGCTAAAGGCTTCTGTGACAGAAATTAGTTTCTACTAAGCTCATAAGGTCAGCAAAGGAAAATCAGTTCTTACCAAGCTCACTTAGTCTCTAAAGGATTTTGTAGATTTCACAGTGTTTACCAAGCTTCACTTGGTGAACACTGTAAATCATTTTTGGAGTAGTGTTTACCAAACAGGGTTGGCCAATGAAGGATTTCATTGTTTTGGGAAATAAAGTTTATTTGTTTCATGTAATGTTTGTAGCCGACTGATGTATTGTTTATTGGTAAATGTAACTTCTAAATGAGCTAACTTAAAAAAATTTAATGTATAAATAAGAGGTCAAGTTGTGAATTCAAATGTATGAATGAATGAACAAGTATGCAAGTGAGTTGATTGTGTGAAGAGGAAGGTGTGAGAAAATTTTGAAGAAGGATTAGATATCCTTGAGGAGCAACAAAGTTGTATTCGATCAATGAGGATCTATTGAAGTAGAACAGAGATCTGTAACAACAAAGTTTAGTTACATCTCATTCAAGTCACTTCATTGTTACTATTTTATCATTGTAGTAGTGATTTGTAAATCTCCTAATAGATTTGGTTTAAAAACCATTTTGTAAATTCTCTAACAAGATGGACAGCTCTATTTAATTGTTCTAAAGTCCTCTAGCAGGGCCACTCCTAGTAGGGTGATTAAATCCACTTACAAGGTCACACCTAATAGTGTGTTTTGTAACCTTTAATAAGGTTGGCTCCTAACAAGGCTCACTTCAAAAGAGTGCAAGTTGGTAGCTAGTTACTTGGTGGTTTTCCCATATACCCACATTAAATCCAGTGTCTCTTGTGTTCATGTTATTTTCTTTTGTATGCATGTTAATAAATGTGAATGCTTAAAAATTAGTAATAATTTAGTACACAGTGCATCTACTGAGTTACAACATTTTTCTATGTGGCTACCGAGTAACAATAGTAAATAGTTATTTAAGACATCTAAGGGATCTATGGATTTGTTTTTATGGTAACTAATTCACCCCCCTCTCAATTACTCCATCTATATTTCCAACAATTGGTATCAAAGTTTTTGGTACTTATAGGAAGGATTTCAAGGATCTAAGCTAAAGATTAAGATGTCTTACAAGAGGGAAATTCTAAGGCTTAACAAGGATAACTTTTCAGCATGGCAAGGTCTCATGAGACTCCATTTGGCTTCCATTGGAGATACAGGATTGAAATATTTGGATGAAGCATATGTAACTCCTTCTGGCACATTATCTACTAATGAAATTATTGAGAAGAAGACTCATAACACCATGATGATAGACATTGCATCTTCCCTAAATGATGAAGAATTTGATGATATCAAGGACTACAAAACTGCCTTTGAAATGTGGAACAAGCTTAAAGATATCTATGGAGGTGATGATAATGTGAGAAGAGCCAAAGAAGAAAGTTTAAGAGGAAAATTTTATCAAATGAGGATGAGAGAGGATGAAAACATTGCTAAATATGTTGAAAGAGTCAAAGTAGTAGTCAGTGCAATCAAGGCTTCTAGAGGAGACATTGAGGAGGAAACAGTTGTAAGTAAAGTTCTTAGAACATTATTTACCATTTATGCAATTAGAGTCTCTACAATTCAAAAAAGAAGATGTGAAGAAAATCATAAGATAAATTTAGAGGCCATAGTAGGAATATTGACTACATTTGAGCTAGATAACTATGATAACTATGTTCCAACTTGCAAGAACATTGAATCAGCACTTGAAGCCAAGCTTTCACTCAAAGAAAAAGGCAAGAAGATAAAGGATTCTCAGTCAAAAAGTGAAGAAGAATTAGAATAGAGTTCTAATAGTGATCTTGAAGTGGTTGAAGCTCTACTTGCAAGGAAATATTCTAGAGGTAGACAAAAATACAAAGGTAAGGTTCCTCCAATTTATTTTTCATGTGAGGAAATTGGACATATTGCTGCTAAGTGCTCAAATAAGAAAAACAAGGATGAGAAGAAAGGTCACAAGTGTAATGGAAAGAAAGACTTCAAACCATTCAAGGATAAAGGTAAGAAAACATGTTTCATGGCTAAGGATTCCAATGATTCTGATGATGAAGAAGATGAGATTGTTTACATTTTTGTGAAAGATGAATCTGATAATGATGACAAAATGACACTTATCTCTCATATGAGTAAAAATGATACATGGATTATACATAGTGGTTGCTCTCGTCATATGACTAGTGATAAAACAAAGTTTGAACATTTTGAAGACTATGATGGGTAGAAATAGGACCATTGGTGAGTACATTGAGGCCTCCTCTATGTATTTTATGCTTTTCATGCATTTTGGTGTTAGTTAGGGGTCAAACAGAGCCTACTTAGGGTCATAGAGATAGGTTAAGGCATCAAAATGCCCTAAGTACACTCAAAATGCACCCAAGTGTGATTTGAGCACACTTGGCATGACCTAGTGTGCACTAAGCACACTTGGCATGTCCAAGTGTGCACTAAGTGTAGTTGGGGCCCCCCATTGCACTGCAGGATGCTCTATGGCCCTAAAAAGAGTCAAGATGGGCTTGGAACAGCCTAAAACTTGGAACACATGCCTAAGACCCTAGGAAAAGGTCAAAACAATAGTGAACTTGGTCAAAATTGGTCAACATTGGTCAAAATTAGGTCAAATTTAGGGTAAACCTGGTAGAATGCTAATAAGGAGGGATGAAAAGGGTCAGAAAGAGTATAAATGATCTCAGAATGACCCAAGATTTGGTCTACATGCTCAAAAACATAGGAAGAGGTCAGAACATAGGTCAACCTAGTCAAATGTGGGTAGAATTAGTCAAACCTAGATCATATTTGGGAAAAAGTTGACAAATAGGTAGGTAGAGGGTCAAGATGATGCAAATGAGCTTGAAATGACCCAAAACTTGGTAGACATGTTCAAACCTTAGAAAAAGTTCAAAACATAGGTAAACCTAGTCAAACATGTTCAAAACTAGGTAGAATTAGTCAAAAAGAGGTCAAAATTGGTCAACCAAACTTAGGTTAGACTTGGTAAAAAGCCACATAAGGTTGACATACACCATATGGTTATGCAAGAGGATCTTCCACTATTGTGGATGAGGGGACATGGAACTCTAAGGTTTCTTTTATGATATCAAATGACAATCAATGAGTGGGAGATCCTAGCAAGATTGGAGTTGTACCATATTACATTTATGCCTAAGTTGAGAGGAAATACAAGATTGTTGATGATGCTTACAAAGAGGTGGCACTTAGAGATGATTTCATTCCATTTTCCCATAGGAGAGGCTATTGTGACCTTAGAGGATGTATGATGCATCTTCTAGATTCTAATCTATAGGGAGTTGGTTGTATATGATCCTACATAGGGTGAGCAACACTCCATCAGATGCTTGGGTGTAGAGACACAGAGATAGGGATCAAAGATTATGAGATTGGATGGGAGATACTAGTGGTGTGACATGAGCATCTTATTACAATGATTTTTTGGGTTGTGGGTAGGTTTTTGATACTTAATAGGTGAGGGCATTGATTTCTTATCAGATGAGGTAGAGTTTTGGATAGGATGGTTATGGATAGGGCCATGTCTACCTAGGGGCCTTGCATGTTTGGGATGTTATACTATTATCTATACTAGGTGGCATATAGAAGTGGATTGACATTTACACTGGAGGTACTTTACTATAGATTTGGGCTTATGAGCATATTTTTGTATTTAGGTCATTTGTGGAGAGGGAGTTGGTTGAGGACATGCCCTACTCATATAGCTATAGAGGGATACACGAGGACAATTAGGGTACACCTAATTCTTCAAGCATCAGTTGGACACAATGACATAGTTTATATGGAGACCTTACTAAGATTTCCTAGAGTGGTATGATGATGACGTCCACCTTTCGTACTAACTATAGGAGTTCTATCTAATAGGGAACATAGTGATTAAGATGTACCTGCTAGAGTGAGTACACTAGTGGTTTGGTGAGAGGCAGGATGTGCCTATAGGTCTTGCATTATTTGCACAATCTAGGGCAAAGATTAGAGAGTGGGGAGCTCTACTTAGGACATAGGTGGCATATGCATAATTGGAGGAGCAATAGTCTAGGTCGTGGGGAGCAGTGAAAGATGTGTTAGATGTAGGTATGATAGGAACATATGATAGATGGTTTGCTTAGCATCAATCGAGGTCATTGACAGATTCTGTAATGTGAGTACTATAGACAAGACCACAAGAAAAGTAGGGTGGGGAGAATGATGATGAGGGTTATGGGGAGGATGATCAGGATATGGGAGATGATGAGGTGGAGGATAGGGAGGATGGAGAGGAGGATGGGGGGATGCTAAGGGGGATGGGGATGATGATGATGAGGGAGATAATGACAAGGGAGATTATGATAAGGGAGATGATGAGGAGGAGGGTGGGGACAGTGGGGATGGGGATGATTATGGGGGAGAGGATGATGAGGGGGGAGATGATGATGAGGATAGAGGTGTGGATGCTACAAAAATGGATATAGAGGAGGATATAGTGGGTGGCATATAGTGTATAATAGTACTAGTATAGATAGGGCCTAGATAATAGAGTTAGAGTTGACGGAGGTGATTAGAGGGATTTGGGGTTAGTTATATTAGGCTATAGTAGAGAGGGATGTGGCAATAGCAGTAGTGATGCATGACCTGGCTACAACAAAAAGGGACATAGCAATGAGGAGAGTAGAGAGAGCAATCTAGGAGTCATAGGACTTCACTAACAATGATAGGGATCCATCATTTGAAGAGTTGGCCATGATGATGGTGGCAATACATGTAGAGAAATAGTATTGGAGGGATCACTATGAGATGCTAGTGCCACCAGGGAAGAGGGTAGAGAGCTATTTTCCAGTGAGGTCTCACTCTCAGTAGACACACAAAACATAGAGTAGTGGAGGTGTGATGGGACTGATGGGCCACCATAGATAGGGGAGAGATCATCCTCAAGGCTAGATAGGGGCCATGAGGCTAGGGATAGTATTGGTTGACTCAGACACACTCGTGTGTAGAGGGGCTTCACTTGTTTTTGTTATGCTCTTTCATGGTTTATGCCTATGGGCAATTAGTATTGATGTAAACTATGATCATGTACTCTGATACTTTTTGAGACATTTACAAGATGTAGCTATCTTATGATGACAATATGAGATGGATTATGCATGTTTATATGCTTTAGATGGATGTATTTATACTTTTCTATGTGGTCTTTGTATGATGACATTGTACATTTGTTTATCACATATTATGCTTTAGGAAATTATATCTCTATTTTTGCCACATGCTTTTCTCATGAAATGGATGTAGATGAAATGTGAAATGAAATGAATGCTTATATATGAAAATGTAAAATGATGTGAATGCAATGTTTATGTATATATGCATTGCTTTGGGTTTTAGACTTTTGACATATGCAAGAATGTTGGATGATAGTTATTTTGGTCTACTAGAGTATGAGACCATGGTGGTGGTGAAATGGGATGGATGTTAGAAGATAGGGGAGATTATATGAAGACCAATTAGTAAGGTGGGGAATTTTTTTCTTTCATAAATTACACTATATGTCAAAGGAGATTTATTTTGATATGGCAAATGGGATGCAATGCATCATAGCTATAAAGGGCCAAAGTGCAAATGCAAGCCTTTTGTGTAAGAAAGCATGATATAGATAGAGAGTGACCTTGTCCTTCCTATGGCATATATACATGCCCCAAAATCTCAAAGGTACATTCAATAGACAAAAAATAAAAGATGACCATGAACCATCCTAGCCACTCTCATAGATTAGTTTCCATCATTGAGTGGCATAGGAACATGATCAAAGAAAAAAAAAGCAAAAATAAATCACTCACTAAACAATGAGCCAATAGCTATTCTTGTCCAGTATTACTTTTTTTTAGTGTCTTTGGTTTGGAGTCAGATTTGTTATGTGATAGGTTTTTGTGTTGGTTTAGTTCATAGTGACAAGTTGGATTTATTTTTGGTTCACATTTCTCAAATTAGGTTAAGGTGTGATTGTTGTTAAAGTGTATTTCTTTGAGTTTTAGTTTGCAAAAGTGCAAGTGTTTAAGTCAAGGGGGGTGATTGTCCATAATGACTATTTACAAGGTTTATTGCAAAAAATTTGTTGGGTTTTGTGATTTTTAGGTTTTTTTGAGGATATTTGGTGTTTTTGTGTTGCTCATTTCTTCAAGACATTTTATGATTTTTTTATCAGTTTGTTTAGTACATTTTATGTTTTTTAGGTGTTTTTAGGATCATATTAAAAATTTTAGGATTTTTTAGGATTGTATCTAAATTTTTAGGGTTTTTCGAGGATCATATCTAAATTTTTAGGATTTTGGCAAGGTCATAACAGGTTTACAAGTGTTATCTCCAATATGATATGCAATAGATCAAATGGATAATGTGTTCTTAGGGACATTCTCTTGGTTTAATTTCAAAATCATGCATAGTATAGGTAATATGCCCCTAAATAAGACATTGACTATTTACAAAGGCTAGAGATAAAGTATGTACAAACTGGTGATGCTTGGGTAAGATAACAATGGACATTAACTAGTTTGTGGGCCATGATCAAGGACTAGGGATGTCTTGCAATATGAAGGATGTGATCAGGGAATGACAAGGGGGGAAAAACTAGATGGAATCTTGATAGATGGAGGAGCAATAACTAATTACACAAGGTGCCTGTTTGGCAGGTTTTTCACTTTTGGATGGAATTTTTCTCTTGACACAAATTTTCATGCCAAGATGCCTATTTTCTAGGTTTTCATCAAGGTGTCCATTTTTTCATGACTTTTTCTCTTTTTGTATTTCTTTTTTTATGACTTTTTCCATTTTTTGATTTTTTTCAAGACTTTTTGCCATTTTTGATATTTTCTTAGGACTTTTAGATGGAATCAAGTATAGTACTTATAGAGATGCATGTTTTTGATGGAAATGGGTAGTGAGTGGTTTACCCTCCAAAGTTGTAAGCTGATATACTCCAGACCCAAATGTGGTAGTGACTACGTAGGGTCCTTCCCAGATTTGGTTCAAATTTTCCTAGTTTCTCTCTATGTTGTTGAGTATTGTAGTTCATCCTTGGTATATAATGACCTCATAATTTCTTGTTATAGCTCTATTTAAGTTAGTTTTGGTAAGCTTGTAGATGTGTCAAGGCAACTCGCCTCCTCTCATCTAGCATTTCAAGTTCACGTAGTCTAGAGACTATGTAGTTTTCACCATCAAAAACATCTTATAAGGATACTCTTAATGATGGAATTTCAATTTCAATACGAAGGATGGCCTTAGTGCCATAGAATAGAGAGTATGGTCTCATGCTAGTGGGAGCACACACACTTGTTCTATAGGCCCAAAGAGCTAGATTTAGTTGTAGGTACCAATCTCGGCCAGAATACTTAATAGTCTTTTGGAGAATCTTGACAATGGTCTTATTAGATACTTCTACTTGGCCATTTCCATGTGGATGGTAAATAATAGAATATCCATTGTAGATGTTGTACTTCTCATAGAGCTTATTGACATCTTTATTTTGGAATGAACTACCATGATAAAAAATAATAGCCAAGGGAACTCTATAACAACATATAATATAGTTCAGGATGAAACTTGAAATCTTCTATCCAATGGTAAAGTCAAAGGGGAGACTTCAAACCACTTGGTAAAGTATTCAGTTGCTATGATGATAAAATTATGGTCATTAAAGGAAGGAGGGGAAATGGCTCCTATAATCACCTAAAAATGGTCACCTAGACTATTGGCCCCCTTCTCAACATTTTGGCTAAATTAATTCATCATTTTCCTAGACCAAATTGCTAAAATCAATTAATTTGATTATGACCTATAGTTTTACTATGCTATCCTAAGTCCATTACTTTATTAAAAGAACATGTCCCCTTTTAATTACATAAAAGCCCCTATTCTTCTAACCCATCAATGTGCACACATAAAGTCCTTTTTCTATTTTACAAATCAAAAGAAAAGGCTTTGTGACTTTTTTCTTATATGATAAGTCAACTTCTATTTTATTGGTTGACTTGTGTGTACACATGGATCACTTCTATTTTCAAACTCCACCCTTGATCATCCATCATTTTGACCTTGATCTCTATTGTCCATACGGCTTTAAAAGAAAGAGCTCTCCCCTTGTCAAAGGATCCACACTCTTGAGTATTGTTATGTTGTAGGTTTCTTGTTTGAATGTTTGAAAAGATTTATGGAGAACTTCTACTTCTCATCTCATTCTCTCATCCATCACATGCTAGCTTAGAATCATGTTGCATAGTAGTTTAGTTTCTTTGCAATATCTTAAATCACATAGTAATTAGTTTGGATCTTGTAATACTCTCATCTTTTTCAACATAGCTGCACTTTGCCTATTCATATAGTTTAATCTACATTTGCATTGCATCCTTGAGGAACTTCTTATGGACATTTGCATTCTTGCATTTCATCTTTGAAACCTCCCATTGCATGGTTTACTAGCAAGAAGAGTATCTCTAAGGCTCAACTGAGAGCCTTCATATTTGAATCATACTCTCTTCAACTCTATGGATAGGTAACTCTAAGCCAGCATCCAAGCATTCTAAACTCATGGAATCACTTGGATAGAAAGGTTTAGAGTGTGACATAAATCAAGTGTAAATTTTTAGTGCTCACTGTGGGGCTAGAACCAAGTTTCTAGCTCCATTTTCTTGCTGGTATTTTAGTTGCATTCTCTTGTCTAGTTTTTTTAACAGAAACTTATTGCATCTAATGAAGTGGTTTTTCAGATTTCTTACTTTGGTCTCAAGGTTAAGGCTAACCCTTGTGCAGATTTGTTTGAAGGCCAAAATCTTAAATTTGAAAGATTTGAGCATATCTTCCAAACCACTTTGATTTTGCATCTAAAATTTGTTTTGCAAGTTGGGGATGTAACCTAAAAATCTCAGTCCAATTTTCATATTATTTTGAGTTGATTTGCATCCATTATGAATTTTTTTTTTTTTCATAAAAAAATGTTTCTAATTGAAAATTATCAATTTTCTTCAAAAAAAATTACATTTTCATAAAGGTTTCTAAATTGTACACGGGGTTAGTTCTTTGTGTTTTAAATTTTGAACTCATATTAGGGCTCCATAACTTGATTTGAAAAATCTAGGTCTCTAGGGCACAAATGAAGAGATATTTCTAAATTTCTTTCATTTTTGGAAAGCTCTCTAGTTTTTAGTATGGGTCTCTTCTTTTCATTTCTATTTTTGGAGCCAAAATCATAGCAAACAAGTCCAATCTTATTGACTAGGTCAAAATCAAAGAGTAAAAAATAGATCATTTTGTGATTAGATTGTACTTTATTTGCATACACTTGGTTGGAAGATAACTAGATTTTGAGTCAACTAACCACTTTGTGTTGTAGGTATTACTTGATTATTATGCTCCAACCTTAGGTTTTTTGTAGGGAGTTTCTCATTTCATTGCTAAAAAGAATGCATGTTAGAGCTTCAAATGCGCAAGGGCTACTAACACTTGTTTGCAGGGTTGCCCAAAGCATAAAACCTAAACTTTTTATATTTTTTTATTCCATGTGTGGAAATCTACTAATGATTTCATTTCATAGGAATATTAAACTTGTGATTGGAGTTCTTCGGTGATAGGAGAGTATGCTCTTCACCCTTGTGGTGAATCAAAAATCTTGACTTGCCTTGGACTTTCAAAAACAAGGGGATTAATTGAAGCTTTTTGGCATGTTTGGGGGAAATGATCAAGATAAGAGAGTATGCTCTTCACCCTCATAGTGAATCAAAAATCTTGACTCTTGAAAGTGGATCCAATCTATTTTTAGTTAGAATCCTTTAGAGGGCCTTCTCTTGGGCAACCAAGAGGAATGACCCAAGTGGGGACAAGTGAACCCAACTCTTCCAACCCACTATAAACTCAAGGCTCTCAAGGACACAAAACTTTGATAGACATAGTGTTTTTCTTATCTTAGTGTGCGTACTTTTGGGATTGGAACTATGAAGAAAATGCTAAGCAAGAATGCTTAAGGTGCTCTTGTGGCCGTGAGGCCTATTACCCATCACAAGGTGGGGTGTCCCGTAATTGGGTGCAAGAGGAACATTATGAACAGAAGCCTTTTATAAACACTCTAAGTTAGTAACTACCCTATTTTTCACTGAACTTTTTGGTGCAAGGGTCGATCCTAGTGGACTACTCGGATCACCCCAAGATTTAACACTCACCATCTGTGTTCTCTTGGTTATGCCAATGGAATCTCCATGACAAAGCCAATATCTCTCATATGTAATCACTTGGTCTGAGGTGAAGGGGCATCAAGCATGGGCCAAGTTGTTGAGTAATGAACCATGTCCTTTAGGTAGATATTGCTTGATGTATTTTTGAATGTGCTAGACCCATGGAAATCTTTTGAACATACACATGACAATAGTTCTAGGGATTTCTTTTGAGACCTTATGTATGGTTGTATCATGCAAGGTTTCTTTGTCCTTTTCTTGATTATTTTAAGACTACTCCATGTGTCACTATCTTTATTGGGAAAAAAATTGGTTCTAAACATCAAACTTTCTATGCTATCAACTATTGTCAAACTTTGTCAACCAAATCAAATCAAGTGTAAACATTTTCTTCTATTTCTTACTAAGGGGAGTCTCATCATTTAAATCTTTTTTGTTATGTCTCTATTTCTTGATTATTCTTAAAGTGACTCTTTGGTCTTAGTTCTCTTGGTCTTTCTATCTTCATGGTCTATGTCCTCTTTCTAGATATCTTTTTGCTAAAATGGTTACCTTGATTTCTTGACTACACTCTTGGGTTGGGAAAGTTGTTCACTTGTCACCTCAATTTCTCTTTCTATTTGTCTATTTTTCTTCTTTCATAGCTCTTGAATTGAGTCACTAGTGTCATAAGTTTCTTGGACACCTTTCTTGACAAGTCACTTTAATCTCTTTACTATATTGGCAAGTGAACACTCTACCTCTCTAGTTTGGACACCAAGTTATCTTGTGTCACCTTATTAGCTTCATCTAGTCTCCTTCATGATTGATTTTCTATCTACCACTATGGAATTCAAACCTTATGCTACCAAACCTCAACCAAATCTAGATGATCATGATATCATCCATGCCACTAAAAGGTTTCAAGATCTATATGCTCAATACAAAGAACTAGAAGAGACAAATAATATTTCTTACCTTCATCTCTCTAAGCGGATGATAGAAATGAAATATAAAATTGAGAAAAGGTTAGAGGAGAAGATTTAATTCTTAAATAAATCTCCCTTAAGACCTTTACA
Organism: Cupressus sempervirens; assembly: GCA_028749045.1. Classification (NCBI taxonomy): domain Eukaryota; kingdom Viridiplantae; phylum Streptophyta; class Pinopsida; order Cupressales; family Cupressaceae; genus Cupressus; species Cupressus sempervirens. The sequence goes on along the minus strand of CM053793.1, from coordinate 428,883,174 downwards.
TACACATGGGTCATCTTCTTCAAGGTCTACATATTCTACTCCAAGTGATCAATTGCTTTTATCTTCTAGATCTAAAGATCTCTTTAGAGAGCTAGCAAGTGATACCTCCTTTGAGCCTATATAAAACTTTCATGACAAGCCTATCTTTGACCAATATTATGAAGACATAGATGCATGCTGTTCACTTAAGAAACAATAAGAAGATATCTAAGTATACGTTTGAGAGGAATTTTATTCCCTTGGAAGATTATTACATTGTCATCTTGCAAACACTTTTTGGCACTAAGCTCATCACATTACCTAAGTCTAGATCATATGGAAACCCATTCTTGGATATATATTGTTCTTATCATTGACATAATGAGCATAGTACTTCAAATTGCATTGAACTGAAACATAAAGTTCAAGATCTTATTGATGATGGGATTGTTAATACCTCTAATGACTCATGTGGTTTCTCTTAAGCAAGATCATATTAATGAACCTACGTCTAGTGATGGTTTCCTTGATACCTCTAATTCTTCCAACACTCATGCATCTCCCAACACTTCAAAGCTTTCCAACATGCCTCCATCAAATAAAGAACCTAATTCTTTCCACATTGACTATACCTATCCTCATGGGCTACCTCTAAAAGAAACTCAAGCTAATCTTCACTTGGCTACAAATATTTTCCATGCTATGCCTACTATTCTCACTTCAACTAATCCCCAATTACCTCTTCAAGATCCTATCATGCAAACCTCATATTTTCCCATGTCCTTAGAATTGGCTCCATGTCAAGAGGACTCTAAAAAGCTAAAGCTATAAATGTCAAGAAAGATCAAGAACCCTTTCATCTCCTTCAAGAGGCCATTCTTCAATATCTTATTTCTTATCCTCCTAAGTATGATGAAGACACCACTTCCACTTTTTCCCTTGAGCTTATTAAAAATCATGAGAAAATCACTATGCCTATGCTATATAAACAAACTTTTCAAGATCAGAGTCTCCCTTCTTGTTGTACTTTTCCACATCCACTTCAAAACTATGCTCAAGCTTCAAATGCTCCTACTAAAAATGTTTCTCCTATCAAAGCTACTCATGAGTCTACTAATGGCCTTGGTCATGTTGCTCACTCTAAAGATGTTGATATCCCTATCCACTATTTTGTTCATATTTCCTAAGTATATCCTTAGACCTTATCCATCTAAGATAATGTATTCAAACCTTCCATCCATATTGGGACCTTATGTTCCTTCATCTCCTACATTTTCCACTCCTAGATATCCCATGATACCTCAAGATCAAAAAAGAAACTCATCCTTGATGAATTTCCACCCATCTATCCATCTAAACTAGTCATATCATCCTTATTCATCCATAAATCCTAAGTCTTTTGGAAGCAAGAATAAACATAAGAATCCATTGAAAAAGGAAGATCACTATGTCCCATCTAATCAACATGTGAATGCAAAGAATAAAAAAAAATTCAAGAGACCACAAAGGTCCACTATTAAAAAAGTGAAGTCAAAGAAAATATGGGTTCCTAAATCCATTGTCGAAGATACACATTCTAAAGCATCCAAAGGAAATGAAAAATCTAAAGCTATATGGATTCCCAAGTGTCTTTTGAAAGACTTGAATATTGAAAATACTTCAAAATTGACATACAAGCTTCCAAAGGCCTCCACTCCATAATCTTTCAAACATCTTCATAAAAAGATTCCAAATCCTTCCACTCCATCTTCTTCTAAAAATATGTGTGAAAAATGTAGACACGCTTCTATAAACCATTATTCTTGAGAATACCCATAAAAGAGGGCATCTCAAGAGGTAGCTTATAGCTTATTCTTGAGAATACCCATGCAAAGGCTAGTATATGGTGGCTCTTAAATGAACCAAACTATGCAACCCTTGAAAGGTGCACCATAGAATGAGAGATTTAAAGATGGGAGCAAGAATGCTAGCATAAATGAATCTAGAATAAAATGCAATGCAAATGCAAGCTATTCTAAATGAAATGCAAGCTATTAAAGAGAACTAAGCTAAATAATAAAGGAAACTAAGATAAAAAGTATGTCATAATGTAAGTTGAATGAGAACTAAGCTAAAATGCAAAAAGTCTACAAAATCACCAAGAAAACTTGTAGCATAACAATAGCATGAGAGACTAAGATTTTTGAATGAGGAGAGAGCCCTCCCTTTTAAACAAAAATGGATGATAGAAATCATGAGGCAAGGTGTATGTGATCAAGGGAGGAGTTATCCATGTACACTAGCATTTCCACCAAGTGTGATGAAGAGTTAACTTTTGTCCCCTATGTGGGATAAAAATTCCTTTTCTTTTATTTCTAAAATAGGAATAATGTCTTATGTGTGTGAAACTTAGGATAAGAGATGAGTGGAGAATATTATTTAATTAAAAGGGGGTGAACTTAGGATAAAGTGGTCAAACTATAGGATAAAATCAAATAAATTGATTTTTGGAGATTTGATCAAGGATAAGCATAAGATAAATTATGCAAAAAATGCTAGAAAGGGGGCTCATAGTCTAGATGACCATTTTTGGGTGATTACATTTGCCCCTCTTTGATTAATGTGTGATTAGTCTAGGAACACATTATGTCAAAGAATGAAGAAGCCAAGATAATAGAGAGATCTAACTCTAAAGAACCAAGCAAAGAGATATAGCAAATCCTAAATGCACAATCTATTAGTAGAAATAATGAACATTTGGAGAGAGAAAATAACTTGTTTTCTAGGTTTTCATCATGGTACTTTCCCAGGGTGCCAAAAGAAGTGGTTTTCAACATAGGATCAATTTATTTCTCTTTGATCTTGACAATGTTGACCTATCCTTATGTATTGGCTATCCTATCCATCTACTTCCCTATTGTGCTTTCTCATTCACTTATAAATTTCATATCTAGCTTTATTCTTATTTCTCTATCCCATCATTATCCTATCTGGTTGACCCCTTGGTCCTAATCACAATAAATAAAAACATGGTTCTTAGGCCTCTTGACATGGCTACTTTTTTAGACTACTTACTTTCATGATATCTTTCTTATTATCTTCCACTACTTATTCTATATGTTATCTCACTTGTTGGCTTCATATATTATCCCACATGTTATCTTTCTCATTACTTCCATTGCTTATCCAAAACTTTCTTTATATGGCTATCTTTCCCTAGCTTTGGTACTCTTATCCATCTTTGCTTATCCACCAACCTTCTTCTCCATCATGTCCAACACCTTGCTAGACATTGGGACAATTTATGTGATCTTGCTTGAGAACTAGTAATCTCTAAATCATTCCCAAAATCCAAAAAAATCATATATGATGATGAAAAAATCCTTTAAAATAGAAAATATCTTTTAAAAATGATCATCTTAGTGAAAACCTAGAAATAGATGCTTTGATGTATCACTAAAAAATTTTAAAATACAAAAAATTGAAAAAAGCCCTAAAAAAATTTGCCAAGTGGTGAAAACCTAAAAATGAGCACTACTTGAGACCCTCACACCTATGTCTATCACTCTCATCATTCACTCTACAACACATTTCCTAGTTTGGAATTGTCTATCATTTTTGTCTTGGGAGCATGGTTGCTTAGCTTATCAGGTTCTTCTTGTATGTTAGATTTTCTTTGGCAACTCATCTAAAATTGTGTTGCTCAACACTCTCCCCTTGACATCGAGTGTTTCTCAACACTTTTTGGATACTCTACCCACACAGTCTAGGATGTTGTAATATTTCTTACTATCAGATTCAAGTCTTGAAGAAAAGGCCATGTGATTTACACACACACACACACTTAAACATTAAGCTTGCTAAGATATGATGAACTTTACCTTATTTGTGTATTGTCTATGATGATTTCTTTGTTGAGTGTCCCCTCCCTAATAATATTTTGAGGATGTCATGCATAGACTAGAAGACTAGGGGCATGGGGCATATTTTCTTTTTTTCTTCTTGTGGGTATACTTTTTTAGTCTAAGGCAGTTAGAGCATTCTTGTTTTTCCTACTTAACACTTTGGACTTACAACATATCATCCTTGTCTATCTTTTCAAGACTATAATCAAGGGTTATCCTAGTGCTTAGACATTTATATAGGTGTAATCTTTCTATACTAAACTTAGGGGATCTAACCGCATAGTCATCTTGACCTATGTGTCTTTGATGCATAGGTTGGATTGCCACATTTTTATCTAATATAGATCATATTCATTTCCTCATAGTTTATGCTAGTGATGATTGTATGATCTTTCGATGTCCCTAATAAGACTCGATGATGAGAACTAGGACCTACATATGTAAACCTTGAAATTGCACCTTTTCATGCTAGCTTTCTTTCTAGGGTTCGTCCTAGCTTAGCTTTGCATTTTGTATGTTGAGAGAGCTCTCTTCTTTATCTTTTAGGGATGTGTTAGCTATTTGTGTTCATCCTGCCCTTGCCTCTTAATCTTACCTTATCTCTTCTTTCCTATTTCTCACTTCTTTTATATCTTAGCATCTCATCTATGCATTTGACATATCTTTTCTAATCTCAACATCTTGGATCTATTTTCGAGATTGAAATCCAAATTTAGGTTCATCTTGCTAGTCAAAATTTCTTCCTTCTTCTATGTAGTTGGCTGACATATTGAGGCTTAATCTTTGAATATTATTGGGGCAATCATCATTTATAATCTCTTCCACTCTATACTTTCATTTGTATTTCATCTCATTTCATCTTTCTTCTTTCTTTGACCTAATTCTTATGCTTTATCTTTCTTGGTCAAACATAGTGAACTAGGGCATATCTTCATTGCTTGGTGCTCACTCTTTGGTCTTATCTATCATCATGATTTTTTCTTTGTTCTAATTTGATCAAATCTAGCTTATTTATGCATCTCTCTATCTCATTTCGATTTTGATCCCGAGGGGGTAGAAATACTCTATTATTCTTTGCTACAACTATCATTTCTTAGGAGCATATGTTTGATCTTTTCATTTTCTCTCGATCTATCTAATTTTTTAAGTGTTAGCATTCTTTTTGAATTTTGATATGATCTCTTTCCTAGTGTTCAATACTATCTCTATCAGTTTTTACATTTAGGATTGACTATCTCTTTCTACATTTCATTTTTTGGAGTCAAATATCTCTATCTATTGCTGCCTACTTGGCTTCAAATTTTTTTGACATAATGTGTTCCTAGATTGATCACACATTAGTCAAAAAGGAGAAAATTTAATCACCTAAAAATGGTCACCTAGACTATTGGCCCCCTTCTCAACATTTTGGCTAAATTAATTCATCATTTGCCTAGACCAAATTGCTAAAATCAATTAATTTGATTATAACCAATAGTTTCTAAGTCCATTATTTTATTAAAAGAACATGTCCCCTTTTAATTAAATAAAATTTGTCATTCTTCTAACCCACTTAAAGTGCACAGATAAAGTCCTTTTTCTATTTACAAATTAAAAGAAAAGGCTTTGTGACTTTTTTCTTATATGAGAACTCAACTTCTATTTTATTAGTTGACTTATGTGTGCACATGGATCACTCCTATTTCTGAACTCCACCCTTAATCATCCATCATTTGACCTTGATCTCTACCATCTATATGGCTTTAAAAGAAAGAGCTCTCCCCTTGTCAAAGGATCCACACTCTTGAGTATTGTTATGCTATAGATTTATCGTTCAAAACTTGGAAGAGCTTTGTGGAGAACTGCTTCTCATCTCATTCTCTCATCCATCACATGCTAGCTTAGAATGTCATAGTAGTCTAGTTTCTTTGAAATATCTTAAATCACATAGTAATTAGCTTGGATCTTGTAATACTTTCATCTTGTTTAACATAGCTACACTTTTCCTATTCATATAGTTTAATCTACATTTGCATTGCATCCTTGAGGAACTCCTTGTGGACATTTGCATTCTTTCATTTTGTTTTCATGGTTTACTAGGAAGAAGAGTATCTCTAAGGCTTAGTTGAGAGCCTTCATATTTGAATCATACTCTCTTGCACTCTATGGATAGGGAGCTCTAAGTTGGCATTCAAGCATTCAAAAATCATGGAATCACTTGGATAGAAAGATTTAGAGTGTGATGCAAATTGAGTGTATAGCTCCAATTAGATCAAATGCCCACTATGAAAAGGGCCATAGAGATATGATAGATCAGATTACTATCTATCTAGCATTATGACATGTTTTGGAAAAATTGTATGCATCTTGTTTCATGGTGGGCCAATAATATCCAGCTCTTACTAGTTTCTTGGCTAGATTTAAACCATTCAAACGACCTCCACATATACCTTCATGTACCTCATCTAAGGTAGTTTTGGCTTCTTGTAGGTCAAGGAATCTGAGAAGGGTTTGGTCAAAGGATCTCTTATAAAGGGTATCACTGATGATGACATATCTAGTGGCTTATTAGATAAAGGCTCAGCATTCATTCTTAGATAGGTCACATGGTAGGCTTTGGGCATGTAGTTAATCATAAATGTCTTAATATTAGGGGGTTTGGAACCTACAATTTCACACACAAACTTAGATTGAGAGAGTTCAAATGCTGGAATCAAAATTTTCTCTACAAGGAATTTACAACTTTCTACATTTTGAGGCATGTCAATCAAAGAAGTGATAGTAGCCATAGCATCAGCATGCTTGTTGTGTATTCTTGGGAGCTGATGAAAAGAGATAGTGACAAATTTTGATTTGAGAAAATCTACCATCTACTTTTAAGGCATTAGTTTATCATCCTTGGTTTCATAGTCATCATTGACTTATTGCATGACTAATTGGGAATCACCAAATACTTGTAAATGTTGTATGTTCCATTAGATGTAAAGTTTCAATCTTATGATCATTGCCTCATATTCTAAAATGTGTTTTGTACAACTAAATGCTATCTAGTATGACTTGGGGATTATGTCTCCTTGTGGTGTGACATAGTGCCAACTCTTGAACAATTTCTTGTATGTGATCCATCAAAGTAAAGCTTCCATTCATTAGCTGTATCCATGTTAAATATGGATTCATCTGGAAAATATATCAACAAGGGATGATCATCTATCATAGGTTCCTCTGCTAACTAATCAGCCATCACTTGTCCTTTGGTTGCCTTTCTATCCACATATTCTATGTCAAATTCACTAAGGATCATAACCTATTTGGCTAAGTGCCATTTACGAGTGACTTTACTTAGGAGATACTTTAATAGGTCAATCTTAAAGACCAACATTATTTTTTGATGGAGCATATAATGCCTCATCTTTTGGGTAGAAAAGACAACAAAAAGGAAAGCTCGTTCAATGAGTGAATAGTTTATTTCATATCCCACAAGTATTCTGCTAATGTAATAAATAGCTTGCTCTCTCCCTTGTTCATCAATTTGCACTAAGAGAGCTCCTAATATTGTTTTTGAAGTAGATATGTACAAAATAAAAGGTTTTCCCAAAATTGGAGCCATTAAAATAGGTGGATGCAAGAGATAGTCTTTGAGTTGTTGGAAAGATTCATCACATTGGCTATTCCATTGTAAGAATACTCCCTTATGGAATAGATGTTGAAAGGAGTGACACTTGTCTGCTAACTATCCAATAAATGTATGGATAGATTGTAATCTTCCTTAAAGACTTCTTAATGTCTTTAGATTTTTTGGAGGAGGCATTTCAAGTATTGCCTTTACTTTTTAAGGATCAACCTCGATGCCTCATTGACAATTGATATACCTTAAGAGCTTTCTAGAAAAAACTCCAAATACACACTTTTTAGGATTTAACTAGGGCTTATGGCTTTCCATTCTATTGAATATTTTGTTAGTCTCAGAATGGTTTTGACATTTGAGTGCCAACACACATAACCACTTTCTACATTGGAGTCGAGCACACTATGTATGTCGAGCCACAACATGTGCTGAGTTAGAAAATCCAACAAGTGCCGAGCAGTCTTCAGGTACTGAGTGAAGATCAAGTGCTGAGTGACTTCAGGTGTCGAGCATGATATAAGTGTCGAGTAATATTTAGGTGCTGAGTCATAGACCATGCCGAGAAAAATAGGAACGCAACAAGAGCCAAGTGAGATAGTTATGTTATATGTGTCGAGCATCAGGAATCAGTAAGTGCCGAATAACACAAAATGCGTATATGAGTTTGAAAAGGCACAAACTCATATGTAAACCATTTTATGGCCGACATATAATGAATCTCGAAGGATCAGACAAATAAGATCAAATCTTTTATATGTCCTATGCAATCTACATGCAGCCAATAAGAAAAATGGAGAAGGCATGCAACCAATAATAAAAGTGCAAGGAATGAGCGATAAACAGAGATTCAATGTGGATCATAGATCCATATCTAACCCTAATTTTTTGAATGTCTTTATAAGGAAGACAAAATCTCATTGCATAAAAGAGGATGAAGAAGTGTATGAAAAAAATATAGTGGAGTTCAGAGTGCAGAGTAAAAAGACCTAGAGGAAAAGAGCAACAAATAGATATTCAGTTGATCAGAACTAAGCAAGGAATACAAACAGGTATCAGATTTCATAGAATCAAGATTAGAGAAAGCAGATCAAGTGCCTGAATTCAACAATCAAGATTGTAAGCTATCAGGTTTATTATACCTAATACTCTCTAGAAATTGTATTAGAAAAGAAAATCCTATGTTAATAGGTTAGCTTAATAGCTAGGTTGTAGATCCTTTGAAGAGGTGATTAAATCCTTTAACAGGGTAACACTTCATGTAAAGTGTTTGTAAATCCTTTAACCAGGTCACTATTGACACAATGTAAAGCCTTTAACAGGGATAGCCTTTAATAGGGTAGACCATCAGAAGTGGTCAAACATTATTACTATAGTGATTTTGTGGGTATCATCCCCACCCTAGTTTTACTTTCTTATTCCTGGAGGGTTTCTGGGTTACCAAAATCTCAAGTGTTATGTGGTGATGCATATATGTTTGTCATGATTTCTTAATATTTATATGCATGCATGTTCATTTCAATAATATGTTATTAAGAGTTTTAAAATAGGTCAAAAGCTAGTACTTCTGATTCACCCCCCCTCTTAGAAGCATTCTTTCCATTAAGATATTCTAACAATTGGTATCAGAGCTAAGTTCTCTCAAGAAGAAGCCTAACAACTTGGAAGAAAAGATCTGAAGATGGAAGTTTTCAAACTTGGAAAGATCATTAAGAACCAGGTGATAGATGTTCATCTCACTCTACACAAGTTAGAAGAAGCTAGAGTGGAATTAAGAAAATTCTTGAAAAGAAGGAAAGAGATAGCCATAGCTAAAAATGATAAAAAGTACAAGGAGATTGACACCACACAAGTGTTTGCCAATGGAGACACTAAAGAGTTTGATGCAGCAATAGCAGAATTGATGGAGAAAAACAAAGTTCAAGCAAAAGAGATAAGATCTCTCAAGATGGAACATGAATCACATGCCATAATGTTATGTGAAATCACTAAACAAAAGAAAAGAGCAGTTGAGGATAGAGTCATGATGGAAGATGACAAAAGGAATGTTACAAATAGACTGGAAGAAAAATGTACTGAATTAACAAGGATCTCAAACATGCAGATGGATACACTTGCCCAAATGATGAACCTTCATCATGAACTCAATATGAAAGATATTGAGATCTCTACTTTAAGGATGCAGAATGAACAACTATAGAATGAATTGAATAGAGAAAAAGAAATAGCAAAAAATCTCAACAAGTCAAGTGAAGCCATCAAGTACTTTGAACAGTTGCTGAAATTCCCAAGATCAGCCCATGATACATCAGGACTTGGATACAACAGCACTGAAGTAGGGGAATCATCAAAGAGTGTTGAACAAAAAAGTGAAAAAGGTAAAGATTCTAAACCCACTTGTCATTACTGTAATAAAAAGGGGCATACTGCTAATGTGTGCAGGAGTAGAAGAATCAATAGCCAAACCCACCCAGAAGCAAGGATTATTATCACAAGAGCAATATGCAAGGACATATGACACAAGATTGCAGATCCAAAGTCATAAGGACATAAAGATTTGATGGACATTGTCATAATTGTAAGAAGTATGGACATAGAGCATTTGAATGCAGATCAAAGCCCATGTGGACATCAAATCAACCAACAAAAATAAAAGAAAGCCACTATTGTTGGGATTATAACACCAGGTATAGCTGTTATTATTGTCAGGAATATGGACATACACCCCAAAACTGCATAAGAACACATTTCAAGGGGAACTATAAAAGATGGTTGAACCAAACCACATGTTTCAATTGCTTGCAAACTGGTCATATCAGCAGAAATTATCCTACAAGGTCCAAAGCACCAAAAATTGAATCCAACAAAGGAAAAGAAAAGATTGATGTTGAAAAGATAAGAAGGAAAATGAAAAAGACTTGGAAAAAGAAAGATGAGTGCAACACATCAAGTGGAGGGATCACTTCACGCAATGGTTCAAGTGATCACACTTCATCAAACTAAGCATAAGAGAGGTGTATGGGACTGATATACAAAGTTACATCATACATCAGTCCCAACAAAAAGAAGTACTAAAAAGAAGAAATAAGCATAAGCAAAGATGCCAAGACATAATATGAAGATTCTCACAAAGCTGTCGAATTGTCCTCAGATGCCACGTAAATCCCCAACACATGCCGAGTTCCTAACAATGATCGAGTTGATAACTGATGCCGAGTTAAATAACTCCAATGGAAGCTGAGTGAAGTGGAAATGTAGTGCAAGTCGAGTAATGTTAAAAATCCTTCAAAAGTCGAGTGGGCAGTTGAGCATTTAATGCGATGGAAATAGGGTATATTATCACAATTTTAATCATTTATCTTCATCGAGAATGAGAAGCAAAGAAGAGAAAGAGAGCAGAGTGACTTCATAGCAAAGAATCCATATTCCAAGTAGATTCCAACTTCTTACAATGCATTTTTCATCGATCTTGAGGTATTTTCATTTGTGCCAAGCTACACAGTTTCATATTTATGTGTAAAGGAAACCCTAGTTTGCACAAATGGCTTTGAGTTCTAAGAAAACCCATGACAAAGAGTCATTTGAAGTCCAGCTAGTATCTAATGAGGTTAAGCAACCTGATTTTCATCCCATCCCTAAAGTTGCATACAAGAACAACCTCGTCGGAGCCCTTTCTTGCATACCCTCGAAAGTTGTAATGGTTCAAGACGTAACAAGATGCTATAATTGTAAGATAGGAGCCATACGAGATATGGAAATAAGAGAAGCCTATGAGAAGTTATGTGTAGATGGAGTTTTGAAAGATGAATACAAAATTGCTTAAAGGAAGGGTTTAACACGAGTTTTGATTTTTCCCACCGTATTTAAGACAAAATGGATCAGACTTGTGTTAAGTAGAATTCATGATGGTAGTCTATGGCTAGAAGATGTTCCCATCAAAATCACAAAAAGAATCATTCATAGGGTAACTAGATATCCTACCCTAGATCGGTACAAGACCTTGAGAAGTGAATCCAAGGAGGTTATTGAGAATAACACAGGTTCCTAGTGGAATCAAAGAGGAATGACAATTCATACTATTCAAGATCCTCTCGTTGAATTTGTTGTTAGAGTTATTGCCCATGAATTCTATCAATCTAGTAGACTCAACAATGTGCCATGTCTTGCAGTAGATGTAGGCTAAAAATTAGTGAAAAAGGATGATACTTATGATCTTGCAGAACTACAACTACAACAGATTAATGAAAACCTAGCAGCTATAAGAAGGACAAAGGGTGCCCAATGCAAATTTGGAGCAATTGTGGTTTGTGTATTCTTTTATGTTCAGAATGAATTTCCTTCTTTTGGAAAAGTTACATGGAGAAATGATAGAACTATCATAGCCCAAATTAATGAATATATAGAACAAATGCGAGACAATTTTGACACACTAATGACAAGCTATTTTGAGAATTTCAAGAAATCCATGAAGCAAAGGGTAAGAATACCAATTTCCTTAGTGGAAAGACATACTAATGATATATGCTTCTTAGTTGATATTGATTTCACCTATATCCAAGCAGTAGTTCCAAGGGTGAGATGGCTAAGGCCATTTGGTTATGAGATCAACATAAATGAAGCATCTGCAGCAATAACTGCATTATTGGTAGAAGAGATAGACAAGAGTGCCCCACACTTTGGCACTTATAATGTGGTAAGGTCAAAGGTGAATATGGAGTTAAAGACTACCCCCATAATGAAGAAGAAAGATAAATTGGTGAAGAAAATTAAGAAGAAATTTGGTGAAGGAATTGAGGCTGAAGTAGAAGAAGAAGAAGATGATGATGATGAGGATGAACAAGAGCAAGGCCAAATGGAATCGACTCAAGGCCTAGGTGAAGACAAGGAGGAAGGTGTTGAGGAAGAAGAAGCTGAGGAAGTACCAACCCAAGCTAAGCCAAAGAAAAGAAAGGAAATAGTACAACCTCCAGCCCAGCCCAAAACAAAGAAGGGTGCTAAGCCAACTCAAGCCAAGACACAAATACTAGTCACAAGGGCTACCACAAGGGCATCTTCACAAAAGGCCAAGGAACAAATCAAAGAAAAGAAGAAGGCTATTGAACAAATTGGTGAAGTGCTGAGAAAAAGAATCAAATATGTAGTAGAACCAAATTCTGATGAGGAGGAAAGAACAAAGTCAAAAGATATCAGCCAATTCATAGTGGTAAGTCATCCTCCCAAATCAGCCTTAGATAAAATTTATGAAAATATTAAGAATGCAGATTTTACTGATTTGAAAAACATTGATTTCAATAAGCTAAGTAAAGAAGAACAAAACAAAATAGAGGAATCAGAATATACCATGATGGCTGAATTCAAGTCTACACCTCTAGAGCTAGACAATACCATGCCTAGAGAATTATATGAGATAATTGAAAACAAATGGCATCATTGTCTAAAAATTGAAAAGAAAATAAGAGAATCTACCTTAGCACAGGTGATGCCTGACCTAACAAGAGATCAAATAACAAAGGCTAATAAGAAATACAGTGGCAATTTCACACCAAAGAATAGAGCCTTTGATATCTTACAAAACAAGATTGAAAATGTTGTCAGTAAGTCAACAAAAATATGGAAGTTGATATATGGCTTGACTACTGTCAAAGATGGAGAAGAAGATCCCCTTGAGGGACAAAACACAAAACATGAAGAGCCTAGTGAGAAAGAGGAGGAAGAAGTAAAGAATACAAAAAAAGGAGAAGAAGAGAAGAAGGAAGAAGAAAAGAAAGGAGAAGAAGAAGAAAAGAAAGGGGAAGAAGAGAAGAAGGGAGAAGAAAATAAATATGGAGAGGAGAAAGAAATAGGTGAGGAGGAGGAGACACAAAAACAAGATGAAATGACAATAGCTGAGCAAGAGCAACAACAAGACCAGAGTGTGCAAGACACACAATTGCGACCTTCTAGCCCTCCCCATGTACCCATCACACCTGCACAAACTATAACTATACAGGATGTTCCTGACACTTCTGCTTAGAACATCAATCCTTTAACTAGAGAGGATCTCAAAAGAATCATTGACCAATCCACACAACAAGAAAAATTATGTACAGATCTAGTATTGGCCAGTGTGGATGAATTACAAAAATTAGTAGAAGACATAGTTAGAGATAAGGTGAATTCACAAGAACCACCTTCCATCATCTCTATAGCTACTAGTGGTCAACTTCAAATGCAAATAGTTGTTTCATCAGGAATAGTTGATACCATAGTACAGAAGCTGAGTGCAGCAGGAGACAAAGAAGTAGAACAAATAGGACAGACTATTACATCTGATCCTACAACACAAACACAAGGTGCACTTCCTAAAATTTCTATAATTGATCAAGGTAGTACATAGAAGAAGGAAGTAGAGGAAACCCCTAAAGAGTAGGAGGAAATACAAACATTGATAAATTTTCCTACTTCGAGAACTCATTCAAAATAGCCACACAATGATGCAATGCCACTGCAAATATCAGCACCAAGATCAAGTACTACAAAATTTGCAAGGGTACTTCACTATGGAGACTATAAATTAGATGAGGAGATAGTCATACCAAGTTATGACTCATAAACAATAAGCATTGATCAAATCAATGAGGTGCAGGAAGCATTGAATAGAATAAAGAGGCATGAGATACTCAGGAAGGAGTATAAACAAAAGAAAACATTACATGAGTTTAAGGACATCTTTATGGATGCCTTCAGTTTGCAGTCGCCAGATGAGTTAAAGCATATAATGGAGCAATTATCAGATATTGCTGACCAGGTGACAAATGAAGACCAAGAAACAAATGTAAAACTTATGGAATGGTCTGACAAGAAATTCCAAGGGAAAGTAAATGAGAAAATATCTAGTGAAATTGCACTTTCCCAGGTTGAATTGGAAAAAACACTTAACAAAGTGAAAAAGGTACTTGAGAATATATTCTCATTGTACAACAAGTTGTGTGACTTTTCATACTTCATACAGGAGACAAGCCAAAGAATAATGAGCTTGGAAAGGAATCTAAAGATTTTAAGCATGCAACTACCCAAAGGTCTAGCTCAAAGTGAGAAGCACTTTACTCAAATGCTTCACACTCATAAAGAAGTAGTTGTGTTAACAGCAAAAGAGGCCACCATCAAGGCCAAACTGATATAGCTACAATCCTCCATTACCCCACACTTGGAAGTACTACATAAAGAATAGGTCTATGCTTAAACTATTCTCAAGAAAGATCCTAATCTTTCTACTTTAGATGGACATGTTCACCTTGCTACAGAGACTACCATCTAGCACAAGTCATTGGAAATTGTTTTGCATAATTGAGATGCAGCTCTCAGGATGATTATGGAGGTAAACAGCACATTTTTGGCAAAATATAGTCTTAACCCTTAGCACTCTTTGACATAAGTGTCAAAAAGGGGGAGATATTATAAAGAGAATGGGGGAGAAAAGATAAAAGGGGGAGCATGACATACAACACAAAATTTTGGTTACCAAGACAACACAAATAATGACACAATCCACTCAGGGGGAGTTACAATAATTTTGAGGTATATATTGTAAGTTACAATATTTTGATCAAGTTTTCTTTTAAAATCTTTGTATATATATAGTGAATAGATTAGTGAATGTACTCATAAGGTCAGATAAATAATGCTTAGTTAAGTATTTTTGACACTCATGTCAAAGGGGGAGATTGTTAGTCTCAGAATGGTTTTGACATTTGAGTGCCAACACAATTAACCACTTTTTACATTGGAGCCAAGAACACTATGTATGCCGAGCCACAACATGTGCCAAGTCAAAAAATCCAACAAGTGTCGAGCAATCTTCAGGTGCCAAGTGAAGATCAAGTGCCAAGTGGCTTCAGGTGTTGAGCGCAATACAAGTGCCAAGTGGCTTCAGGTGTTGAGCGCAATACAAGTGCTAAGTAATATTTAGGTGTCAAGTCATAGACCATGCCGAAAAAAATAGGAAAGCAATAGGAGCCGAGTGAGATAGTTCTGTTATATGTGCTGAGCATTAGGAATCAGTAAGTGTCGAGTAACACAGAATGCATATATGAGTTTGAAAAGGTACAAACTCATATGTAAATTATTTTATGGCCGACATATAATGAATCTCGAAGGATCACACAAATAAGATGGAATCTTTTATATTTCCTATGCAATCTACATGCAACTAATAAGAAAAATGGAGAGAAGGCATGCAACCAATAATAAAAGTGCAAGGAATGAGCAGTAAATAGAGATTCAATGTGGATCATAGATCCATATCTAACTCTAAGTCTTCAAATGTATTTATAATGAAGACAAAATCTCATTGTATAAAAGAGGATGAAGAAGTGATATGAAAAAAATATAGTGGAGTTCAGAGTGCAGAGTAAAAAGACTTAGAGGAAAAGAGGAGCAAATAGATATTTAGTTGATCAAAACTAAGCAAGGAATATGAACAGATATTAGATTTCATAGAATCAAGATGAGAGAAAGCAGATCAAGTGCCTAAATTCAGCAATCAAAGATTGTAAGCTATCAGGTTTATTATACCTAATACTCTCTAGCAATTGTATTAGAAAAGAAAATCCTATGTTGATAGGTTAGCTTAACAGCTAGGTTTTGAAGAGGTGATTAAATCCTTGAATAGGGTAACACTTCATGTAAAGTGTTTGTAAATCCTTTAACTAGGTCACTATTGACATAGTGTAAAGCCTTTAATAGGATAGGCTTTTAATAGGGAAGACCATCAGAAGTGGTCAAACATTTTTACTGCAGTGATTTTGTGGGTATCATCCCCATCCCCAATTTTACCTTCTTATTCTTGGAGGGTTTCTAGGTTACCAAAATCTCAAGTGTTATGTGGTGATGCATAAATGTTTGTCATGATTGCTTAATTTTTATATGCATGCATGTTCATTTCAATAATATGTTATTAAGGGTTCTAAAATAGGTCAAAAGCTAGTACTTCTGATTCACCTCCCCTCTCAAAAGCATTCTTTCCATTAAGACATTCCAACATATTTTTTCTAAGATGTCGAAATGATCACTTCTTCTAGGGGACTTGCAAAGTAAATCATCTACATAGTCTTCTATTAGGATGTGCATGAAATCATGGAATATGGTAGTCATCACTCTTTGATATGTTGCCATGGCATTTTTAAGGCCAAAAGGCATGACATTCCAGCAATATGTTCCCCATGGACATGTGAAAGTTGTTTTGTGTTGATCCTCTGGAGCTATTTTGATATGGTTATATCCAGAGAAGTCATCCACTAGTGATAACATCTCATATCTAGTTGTCATGTCTATGATGATGTCTATATTTGGTAGTGGGAAATCATCTTTGGGACATGCTTTGTTGAGATCATGGAAGTCTATTCATATTCAGATGTCCCTAGAGTGTTTTCTTATTGGTACCATATTAGATATCTACTTTGTGTAGTCAATGGGTCTTATCAAGTCTGCATCCAATAGTTTTTTAAATTTTTCTCTGACAAGGAGAGCAACTTGAGGATGCATCATTCTCAACTTTTTCTTTATTGGTTTCACTCCTAGTTTTAATGGCAAGTGATGGAGGACTAGTTCAACATCTAATATGGGCATGTTTGCATAAGACCAAGCAAAGTTCATCTGCCTTTCTAGAAAGAATTTGATAAACTCATCTCTTTCTTCTTGTGATAATGAGGCTGTAAAATGTATGATCTTAGGGTTGTTAGGTGTTCCCAAATTTATCTCTTATGTCATTTGCACAAGAAATTTTGATATTTCTTTAAATGTGGGTATGTCCAATCTTCCATCCTTAGGCACCTCAAAGAGTTTTTACCCTTGGATATGTCCTTTTTTTGTACTTTTTCACAATTTGATGGTGCCTTTTAGTTTTCACCAAGAGACCTACTTTTGTCATTTTTTGCTATTTTCCCAATTTTGTGACTGGAAGATGAAGTTTACTCCCCAAAATATTCCATAATGTTTAATTTAGGGGAAAATCCTGACTTATGGTCTCCTCATGGCATGTATTCATGGAGTTCAAAGAGTTCTGCAATGGCATCATAATTTTCAAATTTATCAAATGTTGGTGGTCCTTGTTGGTCCCAATCAATAAGTTCAAGGTAAACTAGGGAAATGCCATCATCAATTTTCAATGAACTATGGTTGAAGGCAATTATATGGGTGTCTTTATCATATGGGTCATAAGCCCCATGTCCAGAGGTAGGAGGGCTTGGGTTCTACTATATTTCATCATAGGTTTATTAGGGTGTTAGTGATGTGTTTATCCTATATTGGTAGTTCGTTGGGATCAAAGATGTGGTCAAGACCATAGGAGTTATCAGGATCATCAATGTTGGGTTCAATTTCTATGGTTTCAGGTTGGGTGTTCTCAGATGCCTTTTCATTGGTTGAAGCATTGACATTCTTAGATGAGGATGAATTAGTATTAGGTAGGCTCAATATAAATGGCTTGAATCCAAGTCCCAGACTACGAGGTCATCTTGTGGTAGTAATAGGCTCAAGAATGTCTTTTTCAAGTTCCCAAACCACTACATCTATCATATCCCTTATTTTGCATGATGGTGAATCTAGGCCCATACTTTTCTAAGGTTATAGAAGTGGGTTCTTGCTCTACCTTATTTTTTTAATCCATGTAGATGGGTTTTCATAAACATGCTCTTCATGTAGGTCACCTCCATTAGTGAAATTCATGGAAGGTTTCTTTTGTAATGTGAATTAAGGTCTAATCTACATAAGTTGTGGTTTGCCATATGATTTGGGAGAAAGGGGTAATTTCCCAATGTGAAAGGCCTATGACATAGAATACTCACTGCAAAGTTGATCTTCAATTTTGAGATTTCATTTGAATGTGATTGTAAGTTTGGTAGGATCAACATATTTGAAGGAATCAAGGGGATTTTCTTCATTATTTGTTGTGACTTGGTATGTAGTGGATCCTCTAAGACTGGCACAAAATTGGAATGGGTATGGATCACTAGGGATGGTGACCTCTACATTATTTTTTGAAAATTTTAAGCATTGGTGGTATGAAGGCACCACTTTCATAGCATGAATCTAAGGGTGTCATAGTATCATGTTGCAATTCATTTCAATATCTAGAACCTAAAATAATGTATTCTCAGTACTTGGACCAACTCTTATGGGTAAAATGATAACACCCTTAGAGAAGCGTTCACCGTCATCATAGGCCTTTATTGTGATTCTATGAGAGGGATCCACATATTCTTTAGAGTAACCCAAACCCTTTAAAACTTTAAGGATATAGATATTCAGTCCTGCTCCTCCATCTATCAAGACACATCTGATCTTGGTGTTATGGATAAATACTTCAAGATGAAGGGGGTCATTGTGGTTAGGTATATCTTTAGGAATATCTTAGGGTGAAAAGGTGATATTCTAAGATGTAGGTAGGTTCCCAACCATGGCCTCAAACTATGCAACATCAATGTTATTTGGTACTACAAAAATCTTTTAAAGCTTGGTCAAGGATCTTTTGATGTTGGGGTGACACACACAGAAAATCTAGGATGGATATTTGTGTCAGGGTTTTTCCTAGCTAGTCTACAAGCTTGTAATCTAAAAAAGTGGGATTAGTAGGTCTACCAGAGGTTGTGGGTCTAGTAGCAGAGGTGGTAGGTCTAACTAGGGCAATAGGTCTAGTTGGAGCTCTAGGTAAGGTAATTTGAGTGTGACATGTGGTGATAGAATAACAAGGGTCTTCAGCATTTAAGGTGAATGTGGATAAGTTAGAGTTAGACTCATTGAAACAATTGATGGTGTAGTCCTATCCAATGCATGTATAATTTACATTAGCTTGTGAGCTTGAGTTTAAACTAGAGGCCTTCCCTTTGTCATGATTACCCAAAGGATCTTTAAAAATAGTATAATTAGAATTGGATGCTAGTAGCAAGGGGTCTATAGTGATCACACTATCATCAATAAGGTCTTATATTTCATTTTCAATTTGGAAACATGATGTGGTCTTGTGTCCTTTAGTGTGGTGGTAATCATAGAATTGGTTGGCATCCCACTAGCAGGGTTTTGTTGATGGTTCATCCTCAATTGGAGGTAATTGTAAGAATTTTTTGCTAAGTAATTGTTGAAGTGCAGTCTTGAGTGGTAAATGTTCTATCTTTATCTCTAGGGCATCTTCATGACCTTTCTTGTGTCAAGGCCTTAGTTTTTTGTTGTTGAGCTGGTGTTTGGTTGGGAGTTTGTGAGGTTGTAGGGTTTGCACCTTTAAGAGTCAGTTGAGGATGTTTCACACTCATTGTTTGTGTGTCCACAATACCATCATTGGTTAAATTCTTATTCTTGGAGAAAAACATTTCCTTGTCAATAGACAAGTTTGTATTGGTGTTTTCCTTGTTTGTTTTGAGGATGACCTTATGGATGAGCGCATCTTCAATGTTGGCTCCCTTTTTCATTAACTTAGCAATAGTGCTTGGACTTTTGATCTTTAGTTCATACATCAAATCAAGGACTAGGTTTTCAATACATAGATTAACTTCTTGTTCTTTAGGAATATCTAGTGAGCATTGACTGATAAGGTTTCTCCAACATAATAAGAATGTTATGAATGGTTCTCCCATCTTCTTTTTTGTTGAGCATAGATCTGATAGTATTATCTTGTTTATTATGTTGAAGGCAAAGTTGGATAAGAATTTGTCTATTAATTCTTACCAAGATTTGATATTACTAGGTAGCTTGGAGTACCATTCAAGTATGGACCCACCAAGAGAGTGAGGTAATAGCCTCATAAGATATGTCGGCTCATTATTGAGATCAGTACAAGAGGCACAGAATTCTATGATGTGATCAATTAGGTTTCTTTTTCTTCTATATTTTTTTGAATCTTGGTGGCTTGAAATGTTTTTGGAATGGAGGCTTATATAGACTTTTGTCAAAGGGATTAGGATGTAAATCCCTTTTTTTGTATAGAATTTGATTCTTCTAGACTCATAATGTCTTAACTTGTTTGGCTAATTGCTTGAACTATTGAAATAAATCCTTATTAGGGTGTTCAGTGTTGATCCTTTCTTAGAGTCTTTTATGTCTACAAGTAGATTGTTTGCTATGGCGAGAACTATGTCTACTAGGATCTGATATTTTTGTATCTAAAGACTTAGGTGATGTGTCACTAGGAATTGGAGGTATGTTGGCACCTTGAAGACAAAAAGGTCCTTATTGTGGTACTTTTTGTGGTATTGATTGTGATTTTTGTGCCATGGGTTTTTATTTTATCTCTTGTTGTGGTTTTTGTTATTCCATTTGTTGTGGTTGTTGTTGAGATACCTCTATTGGTTGGTTGTTGGGCCATGTATGCGACTATTGTTGTGGAGTTATCTATTGAGTTAATTGTAGCACATGTTGTTGTTGTAACAAGTTTTATTGATAGGCAATTTGTTGCTCTAATCATTTTTTTATATTCCAACTATAGTTTTACTTGCTCTTGTTGTTTAGCAAACATAGCTTATTGTTGTTGTAATTGTTGTTGGTACATTACATGTAAGTCAAGTGGATTTAGAATAGGTTGTGTGTTAGGGATGTTAGGTCCCTGTACCACTTGAGGTTGTTATTGTTGTTGTGGGTGTTGATATGTTGTCTATATGTTAAGTGGATTTTGACTTGCTTGTGCATTAGCAATGTTGTATCCTTTCTCCACTTGAGGTTGTTGTTATCTTGGGAGTTGATTATGTCCTTTGGAGGTGAGTTGGGGTCTTTTTTTGGATACATTTGGGTGTTAGATGCTTCACCTTGGGTCATCATATTGATCTGGAAATGGTACATATTGCTTTGGGAAATTAGTGAAATGTCGATAAGACTCTTCCTTTTTGTGTCAATAGGGGTTTTTGCAATAAGTTTTCATGTATCACAAGGTATACTCATAGGGGACACCATAGTATTTGATGTCATGATAGTTTTTAGAGTTAGGAGCAAAGCTGCACTTTTTTTATTTTCCTCCAATGGAGGTACAATTGGCATCCCTATGGTGCAAGTCCCCTTAGGCACTTCTTCTTGTTTCATTATTTGATTGAGGTCAATTCTTAATATTCTTTTGGGGTACTTTGGAAGAGTCTTGTTGCCATTGATTGATGGTGGTTCATCAAATAGGGGATTGATATTTATGTGTTCAAAAGTACTTTGGAGAATCTCAATGGTTGATTCTTGGTGACTTCTCCTAGGTATGATCTTGTAGTTGAATGCTCCAAAGGTTTGTTTCGACTGTCCAAGCCTAAATTAATCATAAGTTGTATATTTTCAAAAGTGAGGTTTTCTTGATGTTTAGGCTTAGGTCCTTCTATGTTGGGATTGAACTTGACCATCTATTGGGCTACTAAGAGATTAAAGTTCTTCTGAAATGTGTTTTCTTCACAAGCCCTAGCCATTTCTTTGTCAATGATATTGTGATCTATGTCAGAATCATCACTTAGGTGCAAGGTACGTTATATGTTTGGAGGATTATGTTAGGTTTGTTGAATTCAAATCATTGAGTTTCTTCATCCTCTAGAGTTGTAGGTACACTTTCACATCTAAGTGGTATAGGTACAAATATGGATTCAAAATCAGAGCTCCATTGAACCATTCCATGTATAGGGAAAGTGTTAAGAGGAAACTTCATTGTAGATGTGTTGTCGGTTGGTTGTCTTGTGCCTTGAGAGTTGTTATTTTGTAGATACATTCTTAGTGGCTCCATGAGTAAGTGTTGTAAATTTTTAGTCTAGTCTGTGTCAAGTGTTTGATGGGGTTTCTTAGTCTTCTTCTACCTTGGATGCACTTTGTGTTGTGTTTGTACTTCAAAAAATAAGGGTTGATACAACTCTTCTAGTCTAAAAAATTCTTGTGTCCTTGTAAGCATTGGCATGATACCTAAAGATGTGGATGCAATAGGGAAATATTGAACAAATTATTTATCTCCCAAGTGTGCATCTAAACTACCAATTGCGCTCTAATAGTACCAAGTATGCCCTAGGAGTGTGCAATTGGTATCCAAAAGGGTGCATTTGGTAAAAAAAAAGGTGTTTGGGTGACAAATATGAAATGAATGGATGATATAAATGTTTTTAGGTGTTTTCTATAGTTTAGGGATGCAGTGCGAGCTATGATAATGTAGTTTAGGGTCTTGGAATTTAAGATGAACTTCCTAGTTACCAAGTGCACTCTAAAACAACAAATTGAGGTGTGCAATTGGTAAAATAGGGGTGTAGTTGGTAAAATAGGTCAATACTTGATAATTTGGAAGCATGTATACAAGAAATGAATGTTTTTTGGATTTTTAGGGGTTTTGGAGTGTTATGCAACCTAAAGAAGTGCAAAATGACCTAGGGTTATGATATGCAAAATGTAATTGTTCCAAGGGCATATGCACAAATGCAAATGTGAATGAAATTTTGGATTTTTACTAAGGGGTATAAAAATGATTCTAAAGTATGAAAAATGAAGATTAGGGTTGGACTTTAGACTTGGAAATGAAGTTAAGGATTAATGTATGCAAGACAAATTATGAAAAAGGATATATGTTAAGGTTGATAATGACATTTAGGATATGCAAGGTGGGGGTATGGGATTACGAAGATTAGTGGTTTTGACAAATAATTTGGACTAATTACTTGTTGGATAAGTTGATTGGATTTTGATATTGGAAGAGATGCTAGGGTTTTGGACAATGCAAGGTGAAGTGGTTATGCAACTAGGGTTAATCAAAATGATGTTGAGGGAGATTCAAGATATGATAATGCTATGACAAGGGTGTATGAAAGGTTTTAAAGTAGGATAAATCCTTGGAAAGTATTAATATAAGAGTTTAACCTTGTGAAGATGGACTTTGGATCTTGACCAAAAAGAGACAAAATTTGAAAAGATCAAGTTGATAGAAATGACAAGGTGAAATCCATCAAGACATAGATAGAGTTTGACTCAAGAAAAATGACAAAAAGATGACAAAGAGATTATGTTCAAGATCCATCATCCATCAACATTAGGAGATACTCTAGGACTCATACTTTGTTCTAATTTCTTATTAAGTGTAAAAGGGGTTTTGGGTTCAAAATGAGGTTTAGGGAGAACCAAAATGAGAGTTATGTAGATTTGATATGAAAGATGGAAGGGTCTCAAGATGCAAAATGACGTTCTGGGTTATGTTTAGAGTGAGGACCTATGCAGGCTTCTAGAGGTGGTTCTAAGGTCCCAAAATGCAGTCTAGAAGTCCAAAATGATTATTATGGCAACCAAGTGCACTATGAAAGCACTAAGTGTGCTCAGATAGTAGCAACTATTCACAGGGTGCAGTTGGGGCTAGTTTGAGAGCATTTGGTAGTTTCAAAGCATAGTTGGGAAGCTAGGTTAAAATTTTGTTGATCCTAGACTAAGTAATTGTCAAACTAATATACCAAAGAAGTAGTTGGTTGGGGATGATATTATGATCAAATTGGAAATGCAAAATGAGGTTTATGACTTGAAGAATGAAACCTAAGGTGTGAAAACTAGGGTTAGGTGTACAAAATGAAATTTAGGACATGATCAACATGGGAGACCTATCCAAGCACCTAATGGAAACCCTAGAGTCCAAAAATTATATCTAGAAGTCCAAACTAGTTGTTCTAAAAACCAAGTATTCTTAGATAGAGCCAAATACACCCATGGTGTAGTTGGGGCTAGTTAAAGCATAGTTGGTAGTTTTAGAGTGCAGTTGGTAAAGTGGTCTGAAACTAGAATGATTTTTGACTTGGTGACTTCTAGACTGTTGTTCCATAGACCTAGTTGATAGGGGATAGTGCTATGACTAGAATGAAGATGAAAAATGAAGGTTAGGACATGAGAAATAAGGACTAAGACATGCAAGATGAGAGCTAGGGCATGCAAGAATACAATGTGGGAGATGCAAGATGAAGATTAAGGGCTCGAAAGTGAAAACTAAGGGATGCAAAATGAAAGATAAGGAATGCATTATAAAAGTTAAAGGATGCAAAATGAGGATTAAATGTTGCAAATTGAGGCCTATAGGATGTAAGGATAAGGCTCAATGAATGAAAAATGCAATGGTGTGCTATGTAAGGATGAATCCTAAATCATGCCAAGGACTTCTAAGGTTACAAATCTCCATGCTTTCAAAGTCTCAAGTGCTTGGACAAAAGTTTGTAATGTTTTGACAGTGTTTTATAAGGTTCACATGTGTTTGGTGTGAGTTTATAGATTTGATTTTATCTTGATTAATGTTATTCACCAAGATGTAATAAACAAGAATAGTTGTTGTTAAACTTAAGAGACACATCACAATCAGGCTTTAAGACTTGTATCCACTAAATTCCCACTTCAACCAAAGTTCAGTCACACTTATCCAAAGTGGACAACCTAGAAGCTTGGCACCACATGCTACCTTTTACAACACACTCACTTCTCGAGACTACCAAGATCCACTTCCCAAGGGACTATTACCTCTACTATGGACCGTGAGAATGTGGGATATCTTTACAGGCATGGTTGACCCCCTAAGCTAGTGGATAGAAAGGATTTTAGCCCCTAAGACAAGGTGTTTACTTAAGGCACTCCGTTCAACAAGTGAATGATAAACTTTCACATAAGGTATCCCACCTCCTAGAACTAGTCTTTAATGCACCATAAGGGTACTAGAGGAGAGCTACCATGTAGCAATACCACTAACACAGCATTAACTGTGTCAAGTTTGTTATAGTGATTGGAGTGCCGACTTGGCTTTGGCCTATTACCACTTCAAGGTTGACCCTAGGGACACACCAAGTGGTGAGCCTTGGTTCCAAGACAAACCTCTCTAAAGAAATTGCATGAATTTCTCTTGTACCCAAGATCCACAAATGGAAAGGGGAGAGGATATGTCCATGCAACTCCTAGGGTTCTAAATAATGCATAGATGGTAAACAAAAAAGAAAATCCATTCTAGAGCACCAACAAAGTGTTATCTCATCTAAGAAAGCCACACACAAAGTTTGAACAAGCACATGGATCTTCGACAACATCCTGCAAACAAGAATTAGTAGTTTTCAATAGATATCTCTTCTCCCAATGATCACCACATGCTATAAATAGATCATCAGTAACACAAAAAAATCTACTCTAGGTCCTAGAATGAAATTGAAACCCTAGATGCAAATTTTGATTAAAATATGACCTTTCCATGAACCAATTATTCTCTAACAGAGTAGACTACACCCCATAATGATAGAAACACTCATGAGGTCCCCAAGTGTACTTAGATAGTGCCAACTATGCCCCTAGCATAGTTGGGGCTAGTTAGAGCATAGTTGGTACTTTCATAGTGCAATTGGGAGACTAGGTGTAGACTGTGGGAAATGAAGCCAAAAATGATACCCAAAACATGCAAAAATAAAAGCTACCCTACCAAGTGCACTATGATAGTGTAGAGTGTACCCCTAGTGTACTTGGGGCCCAAAAGGGTGTAGTTGGTGGTTTTGGAGTGTAGTTGGTCAGGTGTTGATGGGGACAAGACCCAAGCACAGAATGGACACAACAGGAAAGGGAAAATTTCATTAACTACGAAAATATGCTAGTACACTTAGTGCAAAGAAAATAGACTTCAAACAAGCCCTATAGGCTTACAATAGCATAAAACTAGAGATAATTTCTTCTCCTAGTACCTTCTCTCAAACTCCACTTTGAACTACCTTTTACAATGCCAAAAATGTTCTTAAATAGACCCCAGAGGGTTAAGGATTAGGAATGTATTCTAGAAAGTGCTAGTTGGCATCCACCAATCGAATAGAAGGCTCTAGAAGTCGCATTAGAAGTCGGCACAAAATTAGAAGAATCCAAAAACGGTAACCGAACTTCTGGGAGGCATAACTTTTGAACCGTAGCTCCAATTGACGAACCGTTTACATTTTTGAAAAGATCTCAAAGCGCTCTATAGACCTATGGACTAGCTTCACTCATCCCCCATTTTTAGGCCCTTTTCAAGGTCATTTAATTCCCCTAACCTAACTTTGAAGCATTCTTAGGAGGTCTCCAAAAACTGAAAAACTGCAATAACTTTCAAACCGTGGGGCCTTTTGACCTAATTCTTTTTTTGGAATGCTCTAAATTACAATTACATTCATCTAGCCAATTTACACCTAGTTCACCAAAATAATGGCTCAATTACATACTCCTATTTTTTTAGCATTTACACGTATCCCAAGGTGATTAAAAACTCTAACCCAGAACACTAATAGTGGAACTGTGAGAGTTGGAACCTTTATTTGACCCAAATGGGTATCCAAAAATGAAAACACATGAAATAGAAACTAAGTCTAAGTACATTTTTTTGGATGACACAGGATTGCCGTTATACCTCTGGATGCTCCTACATCAGACACCCAGGGTAGATTGAAAAGTGACCCTGTCACTTTATGAATGGTAGAGGAAATCCCAAATGGGAAACCTCAGCTGCTAATATCCAAGTTGAGTCCTCTATCGGTCGTCCTTTCCACTTGACCAGATACTCTTCATACTACCTATTTCTGGTACCCCTACCCACATGATGATTTAGAATGTCTTCTATCTCCTCCTTCTTAGAAGTAGGAATTGGACATGGCTCTAACATCGGCTCCTCATCTGCACCATCATCATGATACTTTGTTAAGTCTGCAATGTTAAGAATAGGAGAAATGTGAATACCATCTAGCAACTCCACCTCATATGCATTTTTTGAGTCATGTTTCTTTAGAATTTTGCAGGGGCCAAATTTCTTCATTTTTAGCTTGTTGTAAGTACCGGTTGGAAATATTTCTTTTTGTAAGTGTACCATGACTAGATAGATCCCCTACTTGGAATTCCTTATGTCTTCTCCTTTGATCAGCCCTAGATTTATACTCTTGATTCATCTTGGTAATGTGCCCCTAAACCTCCTCATGTAGATGTTTGATATGTTCAGCAAATTCTTCAGCTTCAGCACTTGTCCTCTCCCCTTGCTCTATCTTCCTCAATTCTGGTGCAGTCCTTGGGCTACTTCCATATACAATTTGAAATGGTGATTTTCTAGTACTCCTGTTTATAGAGTTATTGTAAGAAAACTCTACTTGTGGTAGAATCAAATCCCACCCCTTGGGCTTATCCCCAACTAAACATCTTAGCAAATTGCCCAAACTTCTATTTACCACTTTTGTTTGGTCGTCAGTCTACGAGTGATGTGTGGAACTAAATTTCAAGTCTATTCTCAACTTCTTCCACAATGTTCTCTAGAAATACCCCACAAATTTAATATCTCTGTTAGAAACTATACTCTTTGGGAGACCATGTAGTCTTACCACCTCTCTGAAAGACAAGTCTGCAATATGGACATCATCATCAGTTTTGTGGCATGGAATAAAATGTGCCATTTTGGAGAACCTATCAACCACCACAAATACTGAGTCACTACCCCTTTGTGTCCTCGACAATCCAAGAACAAAATCCATACTTATGTCCTCCCATGGCTTTGATGAAACAAGCAATGGCTGATATAGTCTAGTATTGTGACTAAATCCCTTGGCAACTTGACAAATCTGACAACTCTATACAAACTTTTTCACATCCTATGAAACTTGAGGCCAAAAATAATGTTCTCTAAGAATGGCAATGGTCTTATCTCGACCAAAATGTCCTGCCATCCCTCCACTGTGTTTCTCCTTAATCAGATTTTCCCTCATGGAACTCCTTGGAATGCATAATTGACTGCCCTTGAATAACATACCATCTTGAATCACATAGTCTAA
Source organism: Cupressus sempervirens (assembly GCA_028749045.1). Lineage (NCBI taxonomy): Eukaryota > Viridiplantae > Streptophyta > Pinopsida > Cupressales > Cupressaceae > Cupressus > Cupressus sempervirens. The sequence continues at coordinate 428,854,972 of CM053793.1, read as the reverse complement.
CCACTTAGTTCTGTCTACAGCAACATGCTCTTTACAAGCTTTCCACACTTCAACAAAATTAGGATCCTCAGGGTACAATTTCTTGAGTTCATAAAACCCAACTACTTCAACCTGCATTACTATAAGCAACACCTGTCTCCTACTTAGTGCATCTGCAACCTTGTTAGATTTTTCACTTCTATGCTTCAACACAAATGTATAGCTCTGCAAGAACTCTACCCACTTCATATGCCTTTGATTCAATTTACCTTGGCTATTTAGGTACTGTAATGCCTGGTGATCAGTATATAAAAAAAATTCCTTTGGCAACAAATAATGCCTCCATTTTTTTAAGGCTTGAACTATTACATAGAACTCTTGATCATAAACAGAATACTTCTTTTTCACATCATTCAATTTTTCACTAAAATATGCAATAGGCTTACCTTCTTGGCTTAATACAGCCCCAAGAGCATTGCCACTAGCATCACAATCCACCTAGAACACCTTTCTAAAATATTGAAGTGCCAACACAGGTTGTTCTGTCACCTTCTTCTTCAGCAATTCAAAACTTCTCGCAGTTGCCATAGTCCATTTGAACTCTTTTCTATCCCCTCTTATTGTGTCACTTAGGGGTGCACATATGCCATTGAAATTCTTAATGAACTTGCTGTAAAAACTAACTAGACCATGAAATGATCTTACTTCAGTAGCATACCTTGGAGTAGGCCATTCCAAGATGGCTTTTACCTTCTCTGGATCCATTTTGAGACCTTCAGGTAATATAACAAACCCCAAGTAGACTAACTCCCTTTTTGCAAAGATACACTTCTTCAGATTAATTAACAGTTTCTCTTCCCTTAACCTTTCAAGGACACTACAAATATGCAATAAATATTCTTCCAAAGTCTTGCTAAAAATTAAAATATCATCCAAATAGACAATAACAAATTTTTCTAAGAACTTCTTAAGTACCTCATTCATAAACCGCATGAAGGTGCTTGGGGCGTTCATCAATCCAAAGGGCATGACTAACCACTCATAAAGACCCTCCTTGGTCTTGAAGGTAGTTTTCCACTCATATCCTTCTCATATTCATATCTGATGATAGCCACTCTTGCGATCTATCTTTGTGAAGTACTGAGCTCCACTCAAGCAGTCCATAAGATCATCCATTCTTGGCAAAGGAAATTGATACTTGATGGTTATCCTATTTATAGCTCGAGAGTCTGTACACATCCTCCACTCTCCATCCTTCTTTAGTGCCAGTACTGTAGATACTGCACATGGACTCAAGCTCTCCCAAATCAAGCCCTTCCTCAATAGCTCCTGAACCTATCTATTTAGCTCCTCAATTTCAGTAGGAGTCATCTTGTGAGCAGCCTAGTTAGGCAAACTAGCTCTTGAAATTAAATCTATCTGATGACTGATTTTCCTTACCGGTGGCAATCCTTCTAAAACATTATTAGAGATGATATCTCCAAACTCATCTAGTAAATATGAAACTTCAAGTGGTATTTCACTACTACCTTCTTTATCTTTCCTAGGGATCAAAGCATAGCACATACATTGATATTTCATGCCATCTAAAAACTTCCTTCCATCAACAAGACAAATCCTAGCACTACTACATACCTTTTCACCTTCCTTTTTCATGGGCTTCAGTTTGTGGTGAACTCCATCCTTTGTTAGAGAGTATGTGTTTGCATGACCATCATGCACTGCATGCCTATCAAACTTCCATGGTCTTCCCAACAATAGATGGAAAACATCCATTGGAATAACATCACAGAGAACTTCATCATGGTAACTCCCAATTTTGAATTTCACTAAACATTGTTCACTTACCAGGACCTTATGATCATCTTTCACCCAAGCAATCTAATAGGGCTGGGGGTGTTTCTCCCTCTTGAGCTTCAGCTTAGAGACCATCTCCTCTGATACCAAGTTATCATTGCTACCACCATCAATGATCACATCACAACATTTATCCCCACACGTGCACCTGGTACAAAATAGACTCCTTCTTTGTCCCGATTCAATCTCACCACTTAGTAGGACCCTTTCATTTACTAAAGTCTCTCCTCTTTATGCATCTTCTGAATGTGATGACTATGCATCCGCATCCACATGAGCAACCTTAGCTTGACCCTCAGCTCTCCTATCTGTCCTTCCTTGTCGTTGAGGGCATTCAAAGGCACGATGACCTTCTTCATTGCAATGGAAACATGTACCATGGAAGCCTCCTCTTCCTTGTCCACATCCTCTACCTCTTCCTCTTTGATTTCCAAAGTCTTGATCATGAGAGCAGTTGAAACCCTCGTTCCTTTGATTCCTGCTAGTACCCACATCTTCATTTTTCTTTTGGGTTTCATTTCGGCCTCCAAATGACCTACCACTAGCCCTTCCTCCTTGACCACACCCTCTTTGTCCCCCTTCAAACCTCTTATTTAGCTTCTCTTCAACTCGTAGGGTAAACTGATATGCCTCTTCAATGCTGGTTCAAGCTTAATTCCTCTTGGATGCTAGGTCGCAACCCACTGATATAACGAGCAACCTTCTCCTTATTTTCTTCTGCATGCCCTGCTCTAATCACAAGTCGGTAAAACTCCTCTATATATTCTTGGAATTATTTTCCTACTTGCTTTAACCCATGTATCTTCTTAAACAAATCAAGCTCATAATCAATAGGAATGAATTGCTTCTTCAATTTGTCCACCATATGATCTCACCTTGTGATCTTCTCCTTTCCTCTTCTGTTTCTATCCAATTGAACCTCTTGCCACCAAATTTTGGCATGACCTTTCAATTTGGCCTTTGCAAACTTAACCCTATCTGGATCCTTGATATCCTCATACTCAAATTACTCTTCCAGTTCATTGATGCAGTCAATCAACTCATGTGGTTTTAGATTTCCAAAAAATACACCCACATCAATTGTAGGTCTTTTCCAAAACTTAGTAATGGCCCTAAAAAGCCTTTCCTCTGTCTGATTCAGAACTTCCCCATCAAATTCCCCTTCTGGTCCAATTTCTTCTTCTTCATTATCGTCCTCACTTTCGTCACCTACAGTAACATTTGTTTCTCTACGGAGCTCCTCTTGTAATGCTTGTACTTGCCTTTGGAGGGCTCTAACCTCCTCAAGATTAATAGCTCTAGCCCTTCCACCACGCTCTCTTCATGGAGGCATCTTCTTAATTCAAACCCACAACCATATAGTCCTGGTGCAAACTGCCTCACAGCCGACGCTCTGTCTACACACTCAAGAAAACTTGGCTCTGATACCACTTGATGGGGACAAGACCCAAGCACAGAATGGACACAACAAGAAAGAAAAATTTTTATTAACTATGAAAATATGCTAGTACACTTAGTGCAGAGAAAATAGTCTTCAAACAGGCCCTATGGGCTTACAATAGCATAAAACTAGAGATAATTTCTTCTCCCAGTACCTTCTCTCAAACTCCACTCTGAACTGCCTTTTACAATTCCAAAAATGTTCTTAAATAGACCCCAAAGGGTTAAGGATTAGGAATACATTCTAGAAAGTGCTAGTTGGCATCCATCGACCGAATAGAAGGCTCTAGAAGTTGCATTAAAAGTCAGCACAAAATTAGAAGAATCTAGAAATGGTAAACAGAACTTCCGAGAGGCATAATTTTTGAATCGTAGCTCTGATTGACAAACTGTTTACATTTTCAAAAAGCTCTAAAAGCGCTCTATAGCCCTATGGACTAGCTTAGCTTGTCCTCCTTTTTTTGGCCCTTTTCAAGGTCATTTAATTCCCCTAACCTGACTTTGAAGCATTCTTAGGAGGTCTCCAAAAATTGAAAAATTGAAATAACTTTCAAACCTTGGGGCCTTTTGACCTGATTCTTTTTTTGGAATGCTCTAAATTATAATTACATTCATCTAGACAATTTACACCTTATAGTTCACCAAAATAATGGCTCAATTACATACTCCTATTTTTTTGAAAGGCATAACTTTTGAACCATCGTTTTGATTGACGAACCATTTACATTTCTGAAAAGTTCTTGAAGCACTCTATAGTCCTATGGACCAGCTTTGTTCATCCCCCATTTTTCAGCCCTTTTTGAGGTCATTTAATGCCCCTAAGCTGACTTTGAAGCATTCTTAGGAGGTCTCTAAAAATTGAAAAACTGCAATAACTTTCAAACCATGGGGCCTTTTGACCTGATTCTTTTTCTTGAATGCTCTAAATTACAATTACATTCATCTAGACAATTTACACCTTCTAATTCACCAAAATAATGGCTCAATTACATACTCCTTTTTTTTGGCATTTACATGTATCCCAAGGTGATTAAAAATTCTAACCCAGAACACTAATAGTGGAACTGTGAGAGTTGGAACCTTTATTTGACCCAAATGGGTATCTAGAAATGAAAACACATGAAACAGAAACTAAGTTTAAATACAACTTTTTGGATGACACAAGATTACCCTTATACCTCTAGATGCTCCTGCATCAGGTGTAAATAGTAGATAGAGGTTATACTAACTCCTAGGCCACTAAAATAGCTTCCTAAAGGCGCTAAGTGCGCCTTGACAGAGCATAGTGCACACCTGAGACAACAAGCTAAAAATGCATAAATTAAAGACATAAGTTTGTTACTGGGCCTCCTAATTGGACTATATGTAATAATAAAGAGTAGACAAACATTAGATTCCTCCAAATGAGCTCCTTCCTTAAACCTGCAAACACAAAACAAAGAAACCCAAGTTAGTAAGCATGATCTTCACATTGGGTTCACCAATTGTAGGACTAGAAAATGGGTTAGAACCTAGCATACTATGATCAAAATACACTAAACCCTTATAATCTACCATGAAAGATAATTAAAATAAAGAAGGCCAACACAAGTAAAGCTCCCTCTTTAGTTGTAACTCCCATGTCCTTCTTTCCTCTCCATTTTGATGTAGATCCAATTTTCTATAGTGCCTATACAATTGGAAGCAAAATCCTATGATGAGATGATGTTATTGAGAGTACTATAAGTGTGGTTCAAGCCTAATGGGTTCTAAGGGATCAAAAATGGGTTCAAGATGGCTCAGTTTATAGCCAACACGCAAGAGAAGAGACATGAATGAGAGGATGGGCACTTGTCATTTCAAGTGTGCAACTTGGCATGATATTCCTTAGAATACCTATGAAAATAATGATAAAATATGCCAAATGGAGGATTCCATGGTGCATGAAAGTCAACATGGCTAAAAGTTGAGGAAAATCTATGACGTGCATATGACACCTCAAAGCCACTTGTAACCAAGAATCTTTGATGATGGAGGCTTATTATAGACATGCATAAGCAGTAAAATATATCAAATATGATATATTTTAGCCAAGTGTAAAGAGAGTATCTATGACATGTCATATCCATGTGTCAAGGCTAGATGGAATATTTGAATTAAAAATTCATATATCCACACAAATGGAAATTTGTAAATTAGAAATTAGAGGTGGAAAATAGGACTAAGGAAATTGATAATTTCCATAGTTTGTGACAAATGAATCAATTAATTAATTACTATTAATCAATTGATAATGTCAGTTAGGAATAATAATTAGTGATGTGGGATGAAAATGATTGAATTGGCATAAGATTAGATTACAGGTTATCTAATCCTATAAGACACAATAGTAAATGATTGGCTAATTACATTAGATAAATGTAAGATTATCCCTTTGATGAAATGTGATGATTATGCAAATCGACTAGGATGGTGGTGGGTGGATAAAATGCATGATCAAATTGATTTATTGATTAGAATTGATAACTTGCCAAGGACACATGACATGGATTAAGAACATGTAACATTTAATAGACATTGTAAATGCTATAAGATCAAAATTGATTGATAGGGTTGATCATAATGACATCAACAAGCAGTGCCAATGTTATCAAATTGATTGGATAGGGTTATGATCTAACACTAAGAAACTTGACAATGTCAATGATTAGATGATGAGAATGATAGTTTGACCTAGCACTAAGGGACATGATAGTGCTAAGGTTGGATTTGATAGGTTGGATGGATTGCCAAGGCACTGAGGGACACGAAAATGCCTAGGATTGGATAGATGATGACTGATTTGAGATATTGGACATATTTTGGGATGTTCACAGGTTGATTAAGTTTGATTCTAAGTTGACTAGGAAGGATTTTGATGATGTTTAAATGGTTCAAAATTGATCAAGTGTGATTTTGATGATTGCAAAATGATATGGAGTCAATTATGTGAAGTTTGGATGAAATGGGAACCAATTATAAGATGATCTGTAATTGATTTGAAAGGGGGTATGAGTGATGAAGAACATTGACAAAATATGGTTGAATGATAATCAAGTTGGCCAAAAGATCAGACTTAGTGAAATGACAAAATGGGACAAGTTGTGTGATAAAGTGATTAAATTGTAGATGTGAACCATTTTTTAGCATCTACTTTTACACCATTTATGTTTCATATTAAGGCCAAATTAATTTATAACAGTTTTATTTACACTCTTCATGCAAATAATAAACCTAAAAATTGCTAAAAAGTTGAATCCGCTAAAGTGTCATAACCTAGTGAAGAAAAACAAGAGACTAAATTTGAAAATAGAACTCAATTAGGTGAAGAAACTTCATCTTACACTCTATCTTGGATGATTGGGGTTCTTTAGAGTTCACTCCTAATTTAATTGGAAAATATTAGGTTTCTAAACCTTTTTTTATGAACCCGCAAGGAGAACCTAAAATTGAAAAGATGTTTATACTCCTCTTTCAAGAAAACTGAGTAATAACTTTAACACCACTTTATCTAATAAAACTATTAAACTTGATTGATATTACATAGTTCCCTATGAATATATTTTAAGTCTTTATGGCATGGATTCTGATTATGGTCCTAGTTATCATTTTCTTGCTAAACATAGTTTTAGTGAGTGCTATTAGTTTTCCACAATCTATTCTATTTTATAATTAGTAGCTTCTAGATTAGATTCTGTATATTTTTTTTATCATTAATATTTTGGATCACACTTAGTGATCCATCATGAGGATGCATGAAAGTAAGAGATGTTGTCATGTCCCCTTCTCAATTTTAGTTTCGAGCAACAGGATTAATCTATCTCCACATCCAGATAGATTAATAATGATTTATAATAGGATGACTTCTAGTCACAATGGAGATTTAATTTAGTTTATTCCAGAACTTTATTAAAATGAGTAGAGCTAAGTCACTTTAATTTTTTAAAGTTATTTACTTTATAAATAGCTTTAAGTGACTACAAGACAAAAATGACATTTAATCCCACATTCCTTTCTCTTTGTATTTTCCCTCACTCTGAGGCTATATATATAGGTTTGCATTGGGATTAACAACACACAAGAGAAATTATGAACTAAATATTTTGAGTTCTAGTTGCTTTAATGTGACTGGTCTGAGACATTGAGGACAAAACCCCTCAAGTCTAGAAACACTAAAGGAGTTGGACGTAGCCCCAATCTTCCTCTATTTTTCAGATTGCATTGGTGTGGGAAAAAGTTGGCAATGGTATGAAAATGAGTAAATATGGTTGCTTATTATTTTTGGAAGAAATCATTTTACACAGGAGTTTACTTGTAGTATAGCTTGGTTGATTGAATTAGCACCCAGATTCCTTTATATGGTTGAGATAGTATAGAGTTGGAAGTGCATTATATTTCTATCTACTGGACTAAACTATGTCTTGGTTTAGGTTCACCATTACCCACTGGAAGGGGTATTTGCAAAGGTGAAGTGAAGTCAAAGACTGAAGTCATGGCTTAATACAGGGTAGATGTTATGCATAGAACCAACTAGTCATTACATAAGGAAAAAGGTATGATATCCTAAGTTTACTAAGAGACCCTCGTGACATGTCACATTCAAAATAGCTATAGTGTGTGATGGATTTCTTAGTGTTGTGGTCCATAATACCAATTGGACTTTGATTTTAAAGTGAGTTTGTATTTGAAAATAAGACTCTAGTCATTCGTCCTCTAACAACATTCAAAGGAAACCCTGCCATCAACATAATACTAGGCATCATTCACTATAGAAATTGAAGGAAGTGAGTCAGGATATACACTCTTACAAAAATAGAGCACATTTAATGTCTAGACTTTACTTGTTAATAGATTTCTATATCTATTAAGGAAAAATGCTACGAACTATTGAATTTATTGATAGAACATACAATCATGCAAGAAACTTAAAACTTTCATTGATAAGAATTTATTACATTAACTAGATTATTCTCACATCATTAAATCCCATATACAATCATTTGAACAACTATGCATTTATAGTTAGTCTTGATTAGATAGTATACAATAAAAATAGTGTCTAATGTTTCATCATGTTTTTATAATATGTTTTAATAATGTTAATTGTACATAAGTTAGCTTGATTTTGAAATATATTGTGTCAACTAGATGTTCACTATAGATTGAACAGATTGAAGCCATAAAACCTTTATTTTTCTTAGTTTCTCTTCTATTAGATCTTACTTTTCTTGCCAAAAAATGACTATTTTTCCATTCATTTGGTGATAATTTTATTTATAATAAGTGAATGTTTTGATAAGGTTCATAGAAGTGTTACTGAAAAGATAAGGAGTTATGAAGCTCATGGAGTGATGAACATTTTTTCTACATGTTGTATGAAAATTCTTTAATACTAACATGACATCTTAGATAAAGATTGATTATTTAATATTTGTTAATGTGACACAGTTTTAGAGTGATAAAGTTTGAGTTTTTCTAAGAACATATGAGGAGATATTTGGTCACACATTTGGGAATGGGTTCACAACATGATTATATTTATAAAATTCACAAGAAAATTATGACAATTTTTATTTGAATTTAGTGATGCCTTACAATGATCTATGATTATGTTCCTAATGATTTGGAAGCTTACATGGATTAAGGTGGATGATTAAAAAAAAATCAGTTAGCCACTCAACCTACATTTGTGTTCTAGGATGAAATGATAAAATGATTATAAAATGACTTATGAGAGATTTGAAATTTATTATAGTTCTATGATTATGATATCAATGTGTAGAATATGTATTTAAGATATGTGTGGGAAGCATTCAAAGATCCTAATAGTTGATATTGGTGCCATAAAATAGATACTTCAATACTTCACCAACCCAATTATTGGTAAATATGATTATGAAGGCTTTATATTTGTGTGTCAAGCACAAGGGTTATTATTTTTGCAAATATTGTGTTATTTTTTGTCATACCCTTATAAGTGGCCAACATGAGTAACATGAAGCTAGGTAAGTTAGTAGTAGTGGTAGTAGTAGTAATAGTACTAACTATACCATACTATACTATTTAGATGCATACTATAATATGATCATAAATAATAACTTTTCATACCCATCATTTGATCATACAATAGACAATCCAAATGATCATAACAAAAGTGTTAGGAAAATCATGATAAGATTTAAGAGTTAGTTAGTTAGTATAGCCTCACTATGATATTTAGATGGTGTTATTTCATGTAGAAAATTAAATATATTGAACATTATTATAGCTTTTCCTAGTAGATGGGTGGTTAAGTAATGAAATGTAGTAAGTTAGGATCAATGTTAGGGGTATGAAATTTAGAAATAAGGTATAAACTATAATTAATAATTAATTATACAGAATTAGTGAAATAAAGGAATAATATTTAATAATATTAATAGTTAATTAATTAAAAATAAAATTAAATAAAGAATTAATGATTAAACTACAGGCCTTGCTAGTAGTACCTTGTTAATAACTTTCCAATATGATCAAAGTTGAAGAGTTAGGGCTATTAGGAAAAATGGTGATAAGTTGGTGGGTAATGTGATTTCTTTATTTGATTTAAAAGTAAATAATGGCTACATTGGAAACATTAAGGTTAAATTGATAATTAAGATGTTTTATTTCAGGGTCTAAAAAGTGGGAGTGTAATTAGAAAGTATAGGATCATAGCATATAAGAAATAGTCAAGGTACAATGGATAGATGTAATTAAAAATCATATATGGATCAAAGGCACTATTGAGACTATGTAATTCTTAGCTAGTAGTGAAATGAACCATCTCATGTTAAAGGCCTAGTTACCCCTTTTGTCTTCATAATGTAATTAAATAACATACAAAATTTTATTTGGAATATTAAAATAACATACCTAATTTTATTGGATTTAACGAGGACCATTGCATACGTATACTAAATAATATGTATATTAAAGTCTAGACAAAGAACAAAATCTTTCCCACAAACTAAGATCAAATGAACGTGGCATCCTAGCGTTATTGTATAATAAGATATATATATATATATATATGTATATCTACTTGATGTTAAATGTTTATGACAAGTTGTTATTGGAGGTCTTTATATATAGAGTGTATTCATAACATGTCACTTGTGATGTGTGTACATACTAAATAAAAGATCATAACGATATTGTAAGAGACTACTTAAGACTCTTCTAGGTATCTCAAAATATGAAAATTTTAGTGTTCCTCAATATATTTTTTTAACTAGTAAGGTATCACTTCAAATCTGAATAATGATGAGTCATATCCTAAAAGTCAAAGAATAGATGTACCTTGTTTATTCATTTTTTTTCGTAAACCCTATCTGCAACTTGACTAGAGTGAAGAATTTAGTTGCAACATGTATATGCCAACATGTAATACTCTAAGATATCTTACAAAAAAAAAAATAGTTGTGATTTTCCCTGAAAAGTTTTGGGCATGACACCCTCCTTAGATTGAGGTACCGCATGTAGGAAGGGTACTAATGTTTGAGGCAATTCAAAACCATTTGAAAGAAGACATGAAGAATGAAAACTTGGAAGTTGATATAGCCTACAAAGATTACAAAAAATTAAGAATATGATATATAGCAAGCATAAATCAATGATATTTTAATGATGATCTCAAAAGTAAGTTAAGTGAATCTTCCAATTTGCAAGAAATGCTTGTTTTATCCAAAAATTGCAGGCAAAATTGTCAATTCACTAACAAAAATAACACATAACAATTAAAAGATGAATGTGAGAACTTTAGGATCTAACTATTTGATGATTTTTTGATCAGTATTATGTAATTCATCATTGGATTTGAATAAGACATGTTTTATGTGATGTTCACTTTATAGTGTGTTGGTTGAGTGGTGGTGATGTTGTGATAGCAAAGGTTCAAATTTATGTTGAGCTATATTAAATACAATCTTGTATCTCATCTTATCTAAGATGTATGTGAGTTCAAACATCAACTTTAATATTAAAGACAATGTCTCCTATTTATAACCTCACCAATTCATAGCTCAAAATAAATAATATTTCACATGATATTCACATACATTCTTCATATTAAAAATACATTTTCACCATCATAGAAAAAAATATTAGCTAAATAAAGAAAAAACAAAGAAATATACCTAGGTATCATTAGTTACATTGTCACTATTGGCATCTAATTTTATTATATTGACTACATTAAAAAAATTTCCATGAGGACTCTTGGAAGTTTGAATTAGCTGAACTAAGGAATGTTCTATTTTTTACAACCCTTCAAGTATAGAACTTATCTCTTACAAGAATTAAAAAAAGATAAAAAAATTTCATTGCAAGAGACATTTTCTCTACACTATGGATAATTCACAAATAATTTGTGTCTTGGGAAGGAAAATGGTGGCCTGGCTCCATTTATATAGGATTATGAGTGATGCTTCTCATAGGGATATCATGAGTAGACTATATAATATATCAATTTCTCCTAAGAATTTTTTTTGCTAATTACTGTGAACAAGGAAAGTGGCAAAGATAAATAATCTATCCACAAGAAAGCTTTAATACCAACTATATAATATCCTCCAATCCAATCAACAAAAAATTAAATAAAAGAATATAATTTGATAAAAAGAATTACATGAAAATTTTCCTTTGTCAATATAATATGACTATATGAACATTTTTCCACATCAATGTTTTGAATGACATCCCATCAGTTGAACAAGCAAAAAAATATTTAAAATCTCAGTACTACTCATACACACTTTATGGTCTTCATTTATAACAATTATCTTACAATGAATATGATTAAGCCACAAAATGAAAAAAATAGAAGGTTGATAAGTGTTGAAGAATGTACACTATAACCATACAACCTCCAACAATGTAAAGAATATTTATGACTCCAGTAAAGTAAAGAACCATTCTAGTTGGTGCAGAGTGGTTTACATCTTTAACCTATATAATTGAAAGATAGCTAGATATTCACAAATTCAAATGAGCCATAGTCAAAGAAGCTATCTAGAAAATCATTCATGTAATAACACAATGTGGCTATCTAATTCTAAACATAATTAACTCAATTTTTTAATAAATTTAAACCTTTTTTTTTAAAATGTATATTTGTGAGAGAAACTTCTATATATACATATTTATTATCCTCATTAGGCCCATCCCCCTCCCCCATAATCACTCAAATTCCCCATTAACATCTAATTACATATTTCATTCATTCATTCATCCATTTATGAACTATAACATTCAATCACTATAATCACATAACATTGATTAACATGATATAAAATTCATCAATATGCAACATTTATCAATAATTCATTAACAAATCAATCATTATAATCACATAACTTTCATTAACATGACATAAAAAATCATAAGTATGTAACATTCATCAATAAATCATAAACACATCAATCATTATAATTACATAACATTTAATAACATACCAATTTAGAAGAAATTCCTTATAATGAATCCATTAATGTAGGGGACATTCCTTTCAACAATTTATATGGTTTCCATCATAGGGAACTAATGGAGTCAAGGTATTTTCATGACTTGGATAGGACAAGTGTACACGGGGAATATTTTGCAGCAACCATGAAACACATAGATGATAAAGTTATGGATAAACTTTTAAAATTTTTAGAGAATTGAGTGGAGCATTCAAGGTGTTGGGCATGTGTGGAACACAATTAAAGGGACTGAAACATATTCTGACCCCATTGTCAAACAACCAAGGCCCAATTACTAGTTAATTTGTTAAGGTGAAGGTGTCCAATTCTAAAATATCTCAAACAAAGGCAATAAGTCCATGCAAATTGCAATATATGTAGATTGAATCAAAGTGGGGTTATGGGGATACACAACTACCGTTCTCAAGAGTGAGGATATTGGTTTAACAACAATATCTCTTTGGGTATATGTTGATTGGTTCAGTTTGAGCTTCACTTGGTTTCAAGAATACTTTAATAGTCTATACTTAATAAGGCCAACCATGTGAAGGTGGAAGCTCATTTGGCCCCTCCCCCACTACAATCACTCAAATTACCTAGTAACATTTAATTATATATTTCATTCATTCTTTCATCCATTATAAACTATAACATTCAATCACTATAATCACATAACATTAATTAAAATGACATAAAGTTCATTAATATGCAACATTCATCAATAATTCATTAACAAATCAATCATTATAATCACATAATGTTCATTAACACAACAAAAATTTCATTAATACATAACATTCATCAATAAATCATGAACACATCAATCATTATAATCACATAACATTCAATAACATGACCAATTTAGAAAAATTTCTTTATAATGAATCCATGAATGTAGGGAAGATTCATTTCAAAATTTTACACGGTTTCCATCATAGGGGACTAATGGGGTCAAGGTATTTTCATGAGGTGGATAGAATGAGTGTACATGAGGAATATTTTGAGAAACCATGAAACACATAGATGATCAAGTTATGGATATACTATTAAAAAGTGCAGAGAATCAAGAGGAGAATTCAAGGTGTTGGACATGTGTGGAACTCAATTAAAGGGATTGAATGGTTTTGTAGACATTAGAGAACATATTCGGACCCCATTGTCAAACAACCACAACCCAATTAATAGTTTGTTTGTTAAGGTGAAGGTGGACACTTGTAAAATATCTCAAACAAAGGAAATAAATCCATGTAAAGTGCAACAATATATGTAGATTAACTCAAGGTGGGGTTATGAGGATATATAACTATCCTTCACAGTAGTGAGGATAGTGGTTTAACAATAATATCTCTCTAGGTAGGTGTCGATTGTTTTAGTTTGAGCTTCACATGGTTTCAAGAATACTTTAATATTCTCTACTTAACAAGGCAAACCATATGAAAGTGGAACCTCATTTGGCCCCTCCCCTTGTCCCCCATAATCACTCAAATTCCCCATTAACATCTAATTACATATTTCATCCATTTATGAACTATAACATTCAATCACTATAATCACATAACATTGATTAACATGACATAAAATTCATTAATATGCAACATTCATCAATAGTTGATTAATAAATCAATCATTATAATCACATAACCTTCATTAACATGACATAAAATTTATTAAAAGTAACATTTATCAATAAATCATGAACACATCAATCATTATAATCACATAATATTCAATAATATGACCAATTTAGAAGAATTTCCTTATAATGAATCCATAAATGTAGGGAACATTCCTTTCAAAAATTTATATGGTTTCCATCATAGGGGACTAATGGAGTCAAGGTATTTTCATGGGGTGGATAGAACAAGTGTACACGAGGAATATTTTGCAGCAACCATGAAAAACATAGATGATCAAGTTATGGATAAACTATTAAAAAGTGCAAAGAATTGAGTTGAGAATTCAAGGTGTTGGACATGTGTTGAACCCAATTAAATTGATTGAATGGTTTTGTAGACGTTAGAGAACATATTCTAACCCCATTGTCAAACAACCAAGGCCTAATTACTATTTTTTTTGTTAAAGTGTAGAAAATTGTAAAATATCTCAAACAAAGGCAATAAGTCCATGCAAATTGCAACAATATAGATTGACTCAAGATGGGGTTATGGGGGATATACAACTACCCTTCTCAAGAGTGAGGATATTGGTTTAACAACAATATCTCTTTCGATAGGTATTGATTTGTTTAGTTTGAGCTTCACTTGGTTTTGAGAATACTTCCATATTCTCTTCTTCTTATGATATTCAGTTGGTTCTAATCTTATGATATGATGCCTCCTCATATTTTTTGGAGTATGAGGTTGTTGTGCCAAAGGGGGTTCCATTGCAATAACAAATAAAAGGGTTAGATTAACAACATTTTTATTAATGTTACAAGTATTTCATTAATCAAAAGAACATAAATGGGATATTCTTTACTTGATAGTGCTACGACATCTAAAATTACATTTTGTTTAGCCCCAACCTCAACATGCTCAACACTAACATCATGTTCCACTTCATCACCATGATGTTTTGCAAGGTCTAAAATATTCACAAAAGGGTACACTAATTGCAGTTTAAAAATGTTAAATTTAATTAATAATCACATAATTTAATTCTTAATAGAAAATAAATACCTCCATCGCTATGATGCACATCAAGGCCTTTTTCATGTGTATTATCTATGCCAAGATTAAAAGGCTGTAGTGAAATATCATGCCATTTTTATCATTGTTTGCTTTATAAAACAAAACTAGTCAATTTATGTTCAAAATTAAAATCAAATAGATTATTTATCAAGTATTCAATTTGAGTTATTATTCATTAGGCATATTTACCTATGTGTGAACCGGTGCACCATAATCTTCTCTTTGGTCACTAGAATCTATGTGGTGGCATACAAACATGACTTTATAGCTTTGCTTGAAAGCAATTTGTTTGTCCTCTTCTATGGGCACTATATCAAATTCAAAGCCTTGCATTTTATTCTTAATATTGTCAATATTGAATTTATTGCTTGATTAAAAAAAATTGTTTGTGATTTTATATAATAGAATTTGATATAAATTTTCAATAATAACTATGTACAAGTCCTGCATGATGTTTTATATATCCACAAGAACCAAGATGGTGTTGGCTAACCTTATCTGTTCTTGCCTGTGTAGCCTTTAATGTGTCCTATAGTCTACATATGAGAAATTTAAAATATGTTAGATTATATAAATATAAAGATAACTAATTAGAGCATAATTTTATTAATACTATCACATACCTATTGTTCCCTCTTCTAGTTGAACTCTGTAACCTTTCAACCTTTTTTCTTTTGCATCTTTAATGATTTCATTTGACTCCATCTCTAGAACCATAGTAGGATGCTTGTACTTTGGGTTGTCCTTTAGAGCCCTTGTGTATTGGTCTCTCATTATCTTTAAATTATTTGCAATCTCTTTGAAGAATTTTGGCTTTGTCAAAAAGAATTTGACCAAAGAAATCCTTTAAATATTTTATGAGTTGATCTTTTAATTTGGGAGCTTGGTCATTCTACTTTTAACAAAAAATGAAATTGTTAGATAAATACATTATCTCAAGCTACATAACTTGAATATTGTACAATAAATGGATGAAAGGAAAAATATTCTACCAATTATATGAAGCTACACACCTTTTATGCAATATGGGCCCAAATAGCATCAATGCTATTTCATAAAAACTTTCATAAAAAACATCATTTCCTGCAAAAACATCATGGGATCATTAGTCCAAAATGATTTATGAATAACTACAATTACACTCTAAATAATAACAATTTTAAAGAACCTAGAAGCTTAGGAACTTTTAAGGGAATCATATCTTTCTTGGCCAACAACAATGACGCCTGCAATGATCTAGTACTAGTAACACGAGATGATCCAAGAAATGATGGTAAATTATCATTAGTACTGGTATATGTTCTATCATGGGAAGGTGTATCTATCATTGCACAAATGTAATGAATGACTATGATAAAATGAACCCAAGAAAGAACAAATCAAGTTATAATCAACACATAACAAAATATAACAAAATAAGGATTTATGATGCAGGAGCATCTAGTAGTGTAAGGGAAATCCTCTATCACCCAAAAATTTGCTTAGTGTTAGTTTTTATTTAAAGTATTTTTATTTTTGGATACCTATTTGGGTCAAATAAAGGTTCCAACTCTCATAGTTCCACTATTGGTTTTTTGGGTTAGAGTTTTTGAGCACCTTGGGATAGATGCCAATGCAAAAATGAGTTATTTTGTAATTGAGCCATAATTATGATGAGTTAGAGGGTGTAAGTTGGAGGGATGATTATAATTTTAATTTAAAGCACTTCAAAAAAAAGAATTAGGTCAAAAGGCTTTATAGTTTGAAAGTTATTGCAGTTTTAAAGTTGCCCAGAGACCTCCTAAGAGCGCTTCAAAGTTAGATTTGAGGAACTAAATGGTCTTGTATAGGCCCAACAAATGGGGGATGAGCAAAGCTAGTCCATAGGCCTATAGAGCGCTTGGAGAGATCTCTAAAAATGTAAACAGTTTGTCAATCAGAGTCTTGGATTAAAAGTTATGTCTCCTGAAAGTTGGACTACCATTTTTGGATTCTTCTAATTTTACATCGACTTCTAACATGATTTCTAGAACCTTCTGTTTTGGAGGTGGATTCCAAATGGCATATTTTATAGTGTATTCATATTTTCAGTGGGTACCTACAACAAGTTGAATATGAAGAAATTTGGCCCCTACAAAATTTTGAAGAAACATGATTCAGAAAATTCATGTGAGGTGGAGTTGCCAGATGGGATTCACATTTCTCCTATTTTCAGTAATGCAGACTTAACAAAATACCATGATGATGGTTTAGATGAGGAGTTGATGTTGGAGCCATGTCCAATTTCTACTTCTGTGAAGGAAGAGATTGAAATTTTTTTGGATAGTCGTGTGGATGAAGTACTAGGAACATGCAGTATAAAGAATATCTGGTGAAGTGAAAAGGACAACTAGTAGAAGATTCAACTTGGATATTTGCAACGAAAGTTGCCCATTTGGGTTTTCCTCTACTAGCTATAAAGTGAAAAAGTCATTTTTCAATCTACCCTTGGTGTCTGATACAAGAGCATCCAGTGGTGTAAGGGTAATCTTGTATCACCCAAGAATATGCTTAGTGTTAGTTTCTGTTTAAAGTATTTTTATTTCTAGATACCCATTTGGGTAAAATAAATGTATTAACTATCATAGTTTTACTATTGGTTTTTTGGGTTAGTTTTTGAGCACCTTGGTATATGTGCCAATGTAAGAAATGGGTTATTTTATAATTGAGCCATAATTATGATGAGTTAGAGGGTCTAAGTTGGAGGGATGATTATAATTGTAATTTAAAGCACTCTAGAAAAAGAATCAAGTCAAAAGGCTTTACAGTTTGAAAGTTATTGTAGTTTTAAAGTTGCTTGGAGACCTAAGAGTGCTTCAAATTCATATTTGAGGTACTAAATGGTCCCATACCGGCTTGAAAAATGAAGGACGAGAAAAGATAGTTCATAGGCTTATAAAGCGCTTGGAGATATTTTTGGAAATGTAAACAGTTCGTCATTCACAGTCCTAGATCAAAAGTTATGCCTCCTAGAAGTTGGACTACCATTTCTAGATTCTTCTAATTTTACACCAACTTCTAACATGATTTCTAGAACCTTTTGTTTTGGCGGTGGATGCCAAATGGCATATTCTAGAATGTATTCCAACCCTATACCTAATTGGGGTTTATTTAAGAATATTTATGGCATTGTAAAGGCAGTTCTTGGTGGAGATTGGGAAAAGGTACTAGAGGAGGATTTTCTCTAGATTTAGGCAACATTGTAAGCCCATAAGGCATATCTTAGAGTCTATTTTTAGTGTACTGAATGTAATAGTAGATTACTTCTTATAATAATATTTCCCTTTTCCTATTGTGTTCATTTTGGTCTTGGATTGTGCCCTCATCAATTTATCAGGTCTAGTAAGAGCAGGCATGGATATTTGCATGCTCCTTGTTGCCAATCATATAGCTGACAATCTCATAGTGGTAGTTGACCTTGTCAAAGGAGGCATATGTAGTTCATCATGACCTAAATATATATAGACAATGTCTTGTGTTTTTAAAATATAGATTGCTAAAATATGACAGCCTTGGAGGAGGAAAAAACATTATTCAAACAACAATAATATACTTCACCTTTCTTATAAAATTGTCAACAATAATCATGAAGAAAATAATAGTACGATTTCTACTATTAATGAACTAAAATAAAGAAGAATGGTATATGGTAATTTTGATGATGTCCCTTGTGATGGTTGAAAATAGAAATCACATACTTGAAGGAATTGCGCTAGTATCCTCATCATGTCCAATAGCTCAGTGAGGTATCAAAATGTCATGTAAGAACTCATGCACATTTCAGTTCATAATCCATAAATTAGTATAAATTATAAACCTTTATTGAACTATTGTTATAGCTAAAGATTTATTGTTGCTTATTTCCAAACAATGTGCTCTCCATAACAATTCATTTTTCATCTCCTTTGTCTCCTTAGTTGGATTAGGATCCATTACAATGGAAAGAATTTGTGAATTGATTAATTTTAGGCTCTTTCTACACATTCTTATGGGGTAAACGATATATACAATGTCATCATCACATAATACTGTCACTTGCATATCAGCAATTAATTTCTCTTTTGTTATTGGTACTTTTTCCTTTCCCTAAGAATCAATTTGGGATAGAAATATCAGTAAAACAATAAAAAAAGAGTCAAGCCCTATTGAAAATAACATAATAATATAACTTTTTTTATAATTACAACTACACTACTTTCTACACAAAAGTTTTACCTTCGCCGATTTATTATGGAGTTCACTATATAAGTTAGGTTATTTATAATTGCACTATAAATCTAAGGAAAATTAAATATCAATATCAGACTATATTAATATTCTAAAAAGTAAATTAGTATATATATATATATATATATATATATATATATAATTTGATTAAAGGTAAAATATGTTTGGAAGGGGCCTCAAAACCCTTTACAAATAGATTTTGAAGGGGATCTAGAACCCCATCCAAAAATAATGTTACAAATAAGAAAACATCAAAAGAACACCAACCCAAAGATATCCTATAGCTAGTGATCATAAAACTACTAATCAAAGACTTAGCTAACCTAACGGTAAAGCCCTACATCATATTCATATCTCAAAATAGGGATCCACAGGTAGACTATCCCAACCAAGGATATCTAGGGATTTCCATGGCCTCAAAAACCAAAGTTATATAGCCTCCATATGAACAAAGTACAAAGTAAGGGACAAACTATTCCCAACCCAAATAAAGCAACAAAGATTAAAAATAAACACCTATCATACCCTCAAAAGAAGATAACTCCGCCTCAATAGGAACTATTGAATTTGAACTAAAAGAAAATGTTTTCTCCAACAAGGAACAAGAGAGACTAAAGAAAGAGAGCTAGAACTCAAAATTATTAAGGTCCCATATCATAAAAACTTTAGCACCCATAGTCATTTTAAACTTAATACCCATAGAGCATCCAATCCCCATAGTTAGCACCCATAGTCATCCTAAACTTAACAAGAAGATCATTCAATCCCCAAGAAGGTGAGACACACTAGAACCAAGAAGCTTCCTCAAGGGACAATAACATCAAATAAGTAAGGGCCAGTAGAAGAAGGTGGAAAATGATAAGGTGGAGATCATTAAAACACCTTATGAATAAAATCTTTATACCAAACATAGACTTCACAACTACCACAAGAGAACCATCCTTATTAAGTGTCTTCACTATAGAGACAATTTCAATACAAAAAAGAAGCATCACTAGAAGCCTTTAACATTAGGGGATACTATAAGATGTGTGAAGGAACTAAGTTATCAAAGACCCCTAGCCAAAGAAAATCAATACCGACACACATCCACACCAAAAAAAAATAGAAAACTAGAGAGTAAAGTGAAAAAACCTTCTTTAAGCCAAGCAACTTTTCCCAAACAAAGAAATATGAGAGTTAAACCCAAGGCTAGTAGAAGGAGGTGGAGCATAGAAGGACTAATACCTTCAAAGCGTCTTGTTGAAATAATTTCAAAGGCTTCCACAAACCACCCAACAACCGCTAAACCACCAATCTGCCAAATGCTACCACTCCTAGAGGAGAAGCCACAACAAGAGAAAACACCATTGGAAGCCTCCAACAAAGGAGGACACTAACATAAAGAGAAAATGAGGGATTAAAGTCATCAAACTTCCTTGGTAAAATAAAATTAACACCCATACTCATCCACACCACAACATCCCATAATCCAACAACCCAAGTGAAGAGATCTCTCATACCATAACATAATTATCATAGAGGAAAACCACTACTGATATCACCCCATAAGAGAAGGCACTAAATGGTCAACATCATCATAGTGTCCTATCAAAAGAATACCAACACCAAGAATTTTTGAACTTCACCAAGAAAGAAGCTCATTAGAAACAACTCCTCTAGAGGGCCCTAAAAACTACTCCACAAGGTTTTCTTCAACCCAAAAAGAAAAATTCAATACCCATAGGAATAAAAACTACATCAATACAACTACCATAAACTAGAGGCATCGAACTGAGTAGCACCAACCATGCCAAAGAAAGTATAAAACTTGAGTCAACCAAATAGATGCAACTAGTGTCCACAACAACACTAGGGTCACTATCAACATAATCACAAAATTCCAAGTCAAATCATAACAAACATTTCCATTGTTCCCTATAATCCTCCTAAACCAAAGAGTAGTAGTTTGAGGGATAGTGCTAATAAAGATTCAATTCCCACATAGGGTATACAACTTTTATAGAAAGAGACCACCCACACTCCAAAATGAGATGTTAGAAGAATCATCAAATTAAAGTGAAGAACTGAAGAAAATAATAGGAGCAAGACTATAAATATTGAAACCCCCCCTGAAAAGGATGCTAGATCCAACCTACAACCCCACTCCATCCAATAGAGAGTCCACAATTCTTAAAAGGAAGCCTCCAAATCAACATTGACGAGAGACCCCTACTAGCCAACAAAAAAAGAACATAAATTGAGAGAATGGAAGACCACCAAAAGAGATCATGCAAGAGCTAAAACCATCAAAGTCCCTTATAATATTTTTTTTAGACAGTGATATAATCAACTCTGGGAGAAGCTAACCAATCAACCAAAAAATGTTGTACTTGCATCCACAACAATTATTTATCCTTTACAACCAAGGAGAAATCATTACAATAACCATAAAGACCACTAATATCATGAATAAATAATTCTCCCCCAAAAGAGTAAACTTTATAGAAAAGGAGGATAACCAACCAAAAATATCACCTCTCCTCTAGACAAAAAAGATCATACTATGATTCTAATTGGGAGCAAAGACCCAAAAAAACTTCGTGAAAATTTTGCATAAATAACTTTAATACATTAAATATATATTAACAAGAATACATATTTCTTGTCTTAATAAAATAGCTCCTTACTCATATTACTAACACTAAAATATTTCAAGATGTATAATCATAGTAGAGACATGTTATTTAAATAATTAATCAATCAAATCACCCATTACAATGTCTAAGCTTTGAAATATGGAAAAGAAAGTCTATAAATGGAATAGCTATAGTTGATCCAACTTAAAAGGGTTCAATTCTAGATACATTCAAAGTTTTAATTCTAGATACCATTCAAAGTTTTAATCTTAGCTGAAAACTACTCATCAAACAATAAATGAGGATCCTTGTGCAATTTGCATTAAATTTTTTTTTGGATATTTACAATCTATGTAATGTTCCTTCTTAGCATCCTCAAGTAATAACTTCTTGCCTCCAAATAATACAAGTTGAATGTCAATACAATGCCAAATGAGATTGATTCAATGGTGTACACAATTGGCACATGGGTATTATCTGTACAGTGTATTACATGAATGTTATATGATGTACACATTTTGTGGTGCACTGGGAGAACCTCAAATTTTTCATACGCTGAAGTCATGAGGTCATACAAAGGTATCACAGAGTGTCATATAGATGGTGAATTGGCAATTTAGTGGGAGAAAAGAGAGTGATGTATAATGCTCTACCCATGCATATGAAGACAATTTAGGAGATGGTGTACGATGGAGTTGTCAATCTTCCAGTACTATATGATGAGATATGAGGGGCTATGCAATGGTATGGAAGGGTATCATATAGTGACAGAAGAGGGTAGCTATATGATGGTAGGGAGTGAAGATGTATGGTGGAAGAAAGAAGGTGTCATACATGGTTTGAATCTTCTATCGAGAAAGTACAGTGAATTCCAATGTTATATGCCAAATAAAATAATATTAGAACACCCATTGCACAAGAAATATGCCAAACAAGAATTGACATCAAACATAGATATTTACCAATTATATTCATAAAAAATATGTCACTCTATATGTGTCAGTCTTGAAACAAAGTAATATAGAGAATTAGAATAGGTGAGGGTTTAATCCCACCGAAATTAAAATACCCAAGTAGGGAAGATCTTCCACTTTTGAAATGGAAAACAATAGTGAACTCAATACAAATTCATAGTACAAATAAAATAATCCAAATCACATACATAGATAACTCAACCTCATAGACATAAATACCTCATTGAGGGAGAAATTAAGTACTTGGTAGAAGAAAGGGCTTGTACCTTTGGTGAAATGGTGGGGCTTCTTTCCTATAGTTCCTACTATTAATGTTCAAAACCTCACAAGGTCACTCTCTACTATGGTTCTTAATTGAGATTTGTTGACTTTGACCCTTGGTGAAATAGTGGGGCTTCTTTCCTGTAGTGCTTACAACTAAGAGTTAAAGAACATTATTGGCTTTGTCCTATTACCCAATTTATTTTTTCTTTGGTGAAATGGGGGGGCTTCTTTCCTGTAGTGCCTACAACTAAGGTTCAAGTGTCCACAGGGTCACTCTCTAATATGGTTCTTAATTGAGATTTGTTGACTTTGACCCTTTGTGAAATAGTGGGGCTTCTTGAAGTAGTGCTTACAACTAAGGGTTAAAGAAAGAGATAAGGAATGCCCATGGAAGATCATAAACATTATGTTTATGTAAAATCTAAGTATCAACAAAGGAAACAACAACATTATTCAAACCATTTGGTCCTCTTCATGAGAAAACAAAGGAAGTAAGAAAGAACGGTTCCATAGAGTCAAACAATCCAAAAATAGGGAGGATGCCTTATCTCAGGGACCTACAAATAATCTTAGATGCCAAAAGGAAGTATCACAACATGAAGGGAAGGAAATCCATTTATGAGCCAATTGGTGGAATAAATTCAGAGGAAATTTCAAGACCTTGGCCTTTTCACTCACTAGACAAGTCCAAGGATGGAAGTGAATCATGTGGCAAATTAGCTAAAAAGAGTTATGGGTAAGCATGTTAACTTAATAGCAATGAAAAATGAATTTATTTATTTATCCTATGATAAAAAAGATCTTAAGAATGAACTTTTGTATGGTAGTACTTTAATTTTTAAATGTTATCTTGTTAAATTCTTAGATTAAACTCCCTTTTTTGACCCAAAAATAATGGTTAAATTAGAGGTAGAAAAGGCAATCATATTGCCAAATTTGCCAATTGAATTTTTGTATGATGACATTCTCAAAACAATTGGATCTAGTGTTGGAACTTATGTAGGTCTGGTAGAATCAGTTTTGGCTGTGTCCAATCCAAATATTATAGAGAAAATAGATGTTAACAATATTGAATTTAAAATCTTAGATATTAATAGTGATGATTAATTTATTTCTTTTCAACTGCGATTAATTGAAGGTCTCTTAAGTAGTTATTAGGGTTTAGCTTCATCTCAGCACCATCTTGGGGGTAATCTAAGGAAGGTAGAAATTACTCAAATTATAAGGAATGACGAAGAGGAGAAACTATCAATCCACCAAGAGGATGGGGAAGAATCTTGAAGGAGAAATTAGATATTTCTATCCTCACCTCAATTTAATCATCATTGTTTCAAATCTAGATAAGGTAGTTGACCCTCCAGAGGCTCCACCCCAATTACTAGTAAGGTAGGATAACCAGAGTGCTATGGAAAGAAAAGATTTATTAAATTAGGTGAGTCATTCTCAAGGAGATTGAAGTGACACCCTAGAAAGAAAGAAAGCCTAAGTTAGCATCTTGATAGAAGCCCTAAATAATATGGTAGTTGAAGATCTTATGAATAAGTTCATTGGTGATATTTGTGATGAGGAGGAAGATAAGTTAGTTGACCCTCCAAAGGTTCCACCCCTATTACTAGTAAGGTAGGATAACCAGAGTGCTATGGAAAGAAAAGATTTATTAAATTAGGTGACTCATTCTCAGGGAGATTGAAGTGAAACCCCAAAAAGAAAGAAAGCCTAAGTTAGCATCTTGATAGAAGCCCTAAATAATATGGTAGTTGAAGATCTTATGAATAAGTTCATTGGTGATATTTGTGATGAGGAGGAACTCAAGTTGCAAAAATCTATTTTGATCTCTAAAATCAAGGAAGTAGAGGACGTGGAAAGGGAGACAAGCCCCATCGTCACTGAAGAAGGGTTAGCTGAGTTAGCTCAGGATTTGACATGTACTTTAGGATTAGGATTGATCCTCCCAAGTAGGGGAGGTCTTGATTGTATGAAAGTATTAAGAAAGGGAGGGTAGAAATCCTTACAAGAACAACATCTAATAGATGAGGGAGCTAAGGGTCAAATTAAATTAACTAATATTCTTAATATTGCGAAGGGGAAGTTCCTTATTTAGATTCCATGAACTTAACTTGGATCATTAGGGGCCTTAGTGCCCGAAATAAACATTGGCTCCTAAAATGCTACATTACTAACACTAAAGATGGCATAATATTTCTCCAAGAAATGAAACTTAAAAGTGAAGAAATAAATAAGTTTAGAAGATAATTAGGTTGGAGGGAGATAAAAGATTCCCTTTTTGGAGGTCTCTGAAGGGACTTCTAGAGGTCTTTCCATAATATGGGATCTTATAAATGTACCAATTTTGTCTGTAGAAATTCATAAAAATTGGATGAGTGGTATGGTGAAAGGAATCAAATATGAATTTTTTTATAGGTTGTTTAATGTCTATGGTTTAATTTAAAATGGAGATAAAGCTAGGTTATGGAAAGCGTTGGAATATAGACTACATTAGAACATGAAGGTCTATCTATTTTAGGAGGATATTTTAACTGTATTCTTAGATCTTCAGAAAAGAGAGGAGGCAACAACACCCTCTCATTAGCATCACAATAAGTTTTTAATTGGGTAAATAGGTTAGGTCTTCTGGAGTTGGCTAGAATGGACAACACCTTCACTTTGAATAATTGAAGGAAGGGATTCAGTAATATTGCAGAAAGATAAGACATGTTTTCTATCATGGAGATCTATCAACAGTATCAGTTTCATTTCAATATGAATTTAAACCAATATTAGGATTGGATCACTATCTCATGGAGCTTAAAATTAAGGAAATTAAATGACCTAGCAATTTTCCTTTCAAATTCGAGAAAAGTGTAGTTCAAAAATGATAATTGTATTAATCTTATTAGGAGATGGTGAGAGGAAACAAAAGTCTCAGGATCCAAGATGTTCCAGGTAGTTTGTAAATTGAAAGTAATCAAACACAAGTTAAAAGAGCGGAACTCAGAATTGTTTGGAAATATCTATGAGGATAAAATAACTCTGGAAGACAAACTGGAATCATTAAACACATAAGTTATGGAAAATGGAATGGGAGAGGCTCAATTCCTCAAAGAAAGAAAGCTTATGCAACAATATGAAGAAGTTCTAGCTAAAGAAGAACTTTTCTAGAGACAAAAGTCGAGAGAAACATGGTTAGAAGCTAAGGATAATAACACTAAATATTTTCATAATAGCTCTAAGAAAAGAAGAGCTATTTAACCAAATTACTTCCCTTAAAGGAATGGACAAAAATTCAAAGAACTCGATTGAGGATATCAACTTAAAAGACATTTCTTACTTTGAAGGTATTTATAGTAATTGTTACTCTGACAGCTCAAATGAGTGTTCTCTCTAACATCTCAAGATTAGTCTACCTAGAACAATACAAAATCTTGTTGCAAAAGATCACCAAACCAAAGGTTGAAGAAGTCCTCAAACAAATGAATCCAGAAAAGTCTCTAGGTCCTAATGGTCTTCCTACCTTTTTCTTTTAGAAATGTTGGGACTTCATAGGAGAAGATGTAATGAAAGGCTTGGAAGGAGTCAAGAACTCGACAAACTTCTAAGAGAGGTCAATAATACTTTTATAGCACTTATTCCAAAAAAGGCTAAAGTAGAATATTTCAACAATTTCATACCCATAGCTTTTTGTAGTACTCTCTACTAGATCTTTACTAAAATTTTGGCCTGTAGACTTCAAAAGGTGTTGTCTAGTTTTATAAGTGAGGAATAAACAAGTTTTTTCCCTCAAAGATTGATATATGACAGCTTCATTCTAGACTAGGAGGCTTTTTATTCAGTTCAAAATAATAAGTTACCCACTATGCTCATCAAATTGGATATTATGAAATCATATGGCAAGGTAGACTGGCACTTTTAATGCAAATGTCTATAAGCTTACTGTTCCTCTAAACAATGGATAGAGTTAATCTTTGTATGTATATCTACTCTAAAAATATATATTTTAGTAAATAGCACCCTGGTAGGATTTTTTAGCATTTCTTGTGGATTGAGACAGGGAGATCCTATTTCTCCCTTTCTACTTATTCTAATGGTTGATGCGTTAGGGAGGTCAATTATCCAAGGAAGAATGGAATGAGCCATCAAAGGTATCTCAATAACCAACAAGGGGAACCATCTACACATCAACATTTTTTAGATGATACAATGTTATTTGGAGAAGGACCAACTAGAGAGACCTATGTTTGGAAGGATATTTTGGTTAACTATATGAAGGTGTTAGGTCAGGTAATTAATAGAGATAAATCAAAGATCTTTTTCTTCAACACTTCCACTAATTTGGAAGCTCATATTTGTACCATTTTAAACTTTAACAAATGTATCTTATCTTTCAAATACTTGGGTCTCCCTCTCAATTTAGGTCATAATGTTTCTAAATTATGAGAACCACAAGTAGAAAAATTAAAAGTAAAAATGGCTAGACAGAAAGGTAAGTGGCTTTCCTCAACAAGTAGGAAGATGATGGTTTTTGTTATTTTTCTAGCACAACCTATTTACCAAATTTCATGTTTGGATCTCCCAAACATAAATTTTTTAGAAATTGAAGACTTAAAACCTTTTTCAGGTAGGGTAATGCAGATTGAGATAAGTTTTCCCTTTTTTCCTTCGACTAAATCTATAGGTCTAAGAGTTTAGGTGTAGTTGGTATTGAAAATATTAGACGTTAAGGAATGGACTTGGGAGCAAGGTTATAATGGAGGATGGTTAGGTTCCCTAACCTTAAATGGGTTAAGATTCTTTCCCACAAATACCTTTCATCCCCTAATCTAGTTAATATCTTTTGGGAGGTCAACCCTCTCAATGGCTCAAAATTTTGGAATTTCCTCTTGAAAATCATAAATATCATTCAAAATAAGCTCTCATAGAATCTAGGGGATGGAATGGAGGTTTTTTTTTGGGAAGACTCTTGGGGTGGTTATAAGCCCCTTGGTCATTATCCTTCCCTTCTAAAAGACAAATCTTATTTGGTAGAGAGATGGGGAACAAAGGTGAAGAACTATGTATTTTTGGAGAAGATGGATTGCAGTGGAAGTGGAGAAATCTTGATGTTGAAGACATTATCTTAGAAGAAAATTTCTTCTTCAGTCAATTCTAAGATCTAGAGTAATCTCCTTTAAGGGAGTGGATGATAAACTCATATGGGATGGGAGAAAACATGAAGAGTACAATTCAAAAATGGGCTATTGGTATCTTGAATCTCTACAAGAATTCTCTCCATCTCCTTTCCCTCTCTATCTTGTTGGGATAAGTTCTACCTTTCTAAGGCATGATTTTTTTCATGGAGCATCCTTCATAAAAGGGTCCTTAGAATAGAAAGGCTTAAAAAGTTTGAGATTCAAGGGCCTATAGATGCCCACTATGTAGATGAGGAATCAACTAACCACATTTTTCTTAACTACCCTTACTAAAGCTCATGTTGGCATTGGCTACATTCACAACTGGGAGTTATGTTGGCTTTTCCAAATTCAATTAGGAGTATGTTGACTTTTTGGCCTCTACTAAGAACAAATAGTATATATTATAACCTTTGGATTACACCTTCTTCCATAATTGTATGGGAACTATGGAAGGAGAGGAACTGTATAATCTTCTAGGATACGCAGATGCCTATTGATCAATTAAAGAAAAATATTGAAGTCTCTATCATTGAATTAACCAGCAATAGATTGCTTAATTCTCTCCCTAAACATGCTAAGATGACTAATTAGGATAAAAGGATGAGGGTAGATGGATTGGTCTAAAAATTTCTTCCTTTTTGGGTGATGAAGGGACTCTAGGTAAATTAAGGAGATTAGATTGTGTTTGGCAGGATGGATGGTTCAAGCTCAATTTTGATGGAGCCTCTAGAGGAAATCCAAGTCAAGTAGGTATAGGGTGTTGCATTCACAATGGTCAAGGGATTGAAGTAGCTAACTTGTCCAAATACATAGGTGAAGGTACTAATAAGTGGGTAGAGATTTATGCTCTAGTGGAGGGCATTCTGTTGTGTAAATCCTTAAATATTAATTTTTCAGAAGTTGAGGACCATTCCCCCATCATAATTAATGCCCTTAGAAAAGGTTCCCTTCCTAAGAACTTTGCAAATATTTTGACCAAATTATTTTCAATATTATTTGTCAGGAAGGTAATAAGCGAGCAGATGAGTTCGCTAATATGGGGATTAATGCCTTTCTAGCATTGAATGTTTATTTATTTCCCATCTTCCTTATTATTTTTTAGTTACAAGGCTCAAAAAAGCTAGTAAGTACAGGTGTCTTTTAAGTAGGAAAAGAGAGATATCATTAGTTTTTGCACTCTTTACCTTACCAAATCATGATTAGATTTGCAGGTTCTAAATATTTGCGAAGTTGGAAATCTAAGGTAGTAAGGGGGGCTTTTATTAATCCCTTTAAGCAATTAGTAGAAGCCTCCCCTCTTTCAAGCTTCTTGCCTTTCTTACTCCCTATCTAATTGGATTTTGAGATGTATCAATCTGATTAGTATGTAGAAGTATTTTAAAAAGGCATTTTGTAATGTTATTAATCAACTTTGGGTGTGTTTATGTTTATTCAATTTGATGTCTGGATTTTTCATTTAAATGCTTCTTTATGACTTTATGGGTTTCTACTCTCAATCTATGGCTGATGCCATTCTACAGTTTCTTATTTTTATCTTTTAAATAGAATCTTTATTTAAGCTTTCTAAACCCTAACAAAGAAATATGGAGTTATCTATTTTGGTTAGTGTTTCTATGACATTTCAGGTAATTTAAGACACAAGAGTGAATCTCTTTGGAGAATATGAAAACTTATAACCACTGGATGTGGAATAAATGATTTTAAAAAAAAGGGGCTAAATTGAGGGACCATCACCAAATTCCATTCTTTTAGTGCCTCACTAGTTGGGTTGTACTCTTTTTTATATTTAATATATGGCCTTGGGCTAAACTGAAGGACCATCACCCAATTCCATCATTTCAGCACCTTACGAGTTGGCTTGTACTCTTTTTTATATGTAATATATGGTTTCTTGCTTATTAAAAAAAGGTACTTGGTAGAAGACATGAGATAATCCTACAAAAATAATTAAAATAAAAGTGGGTCCAAGATATGCTAAATCAATTAGCCAATAAAAAGGGTTCTAATTTATTATTCATTTTATGATGAGGACATTATGTTCCTCCTATCCATGAATTTATTTTCCCTAAAGAAAATGCAGTGTTGGATTTTGGAGGACTTTTTCACCTTCCCACACAGTGTCATCAAGCAACAAGTGTTTCCAGCGTACCAGATATTCCTTAATGTAGCAATTCTATATTTTTCTCTCTCATACACTAAGAATTTTGACATGCTCTAATATCATTTTCCCTTCATCATTGAAAGTTGGCAGGTTAGTGGATACATGGATATTATGGACTTTCTTTAGGCAGGATACATGGAAAACATTCTGGATCTGGCCTCCCTTTGGTAGCTCAAGCTTGTAGGCCACTTAACCTATGTGTTGAGTTATGTGGTACAAATCATAGAATTGTGGCCTTAATATCTCTTTTCCACTAACCTCCAGAGATGACTTCTTGTGTGGTTGAAGATGAAGATATACCATATCACCTACCTCAAAGCTTCTCTCACTTCAATTTTTTCCTGGATACATCTTTATTTGATTGTATGGTTGTTGGTGGTTCTCATTCAAGACGCTCTAAATGTCTTGTTCTTCTTGCAACCAATCCTTTTCATTTGGTGTGTGTCTGCCACTCACAACCATATCTACAAATGAGCGGGGTTCACATCCATAAAATACCTTGAAGGGTACCATCCTCATGGACATATGGTGAGTCGTGTTATAATAGTACTCCTCAAAATGTAACCACTTAACCCACACCCTTTGTTGTGCCAAAACATAGTTGTGAAGGTATCCTTCTAGCCACTTGCTCACAAAATCTATTTGCCCATCACTCCAGGGATGACAAGTAATGCTTGGTGATAATTTCATCCATGCTAGCCAAAATAGTTCAAACTAGAAGGTGTTGACAAAATGACCATCACTATCGCTTACAATATTTTGTGACAATCCTTATAGACAAAATATTTCCTTGAAGAATGGATCCTCTTTTGGGAAACTTGGAACTTGATAGTGAAGAACTACGTGTAATTTTTTTAATCTATCAACTACCACAAAAATTAAATCCTTTTTATTTACCTTTGAAAGTCTGGTAATAAAATCCATTGACATGCTATCTCATTTCTCTTTAGGTATTAGCAAGGGTTACAAAAAGCCCATGGGTGAGGTGTGTTCAAATTTTCCTTATTGGCATGTTCCACATACTGCAAGAGATTATTCTTAAGACCCTTCCATGAAAATATTTCTTTGATCTATCTATCAACATTGAGGAATCTTGGGTGTTCAACTTAAAGCCAAGGATTACATCCCCTTCAAAATTTTATGCTTCATTGTGGATTATTGTACTAAATATATTCTATCCTTCTAGGTACATAATGTCATTGACTACCCAAAATATTATATCCTTTTGTGTGCAAAATTTTCCTTGGAATACTCCACCAATAAGTACACCTTTCAATCAATTGAAAAATGAGAGGTAGGTTTTCTTGATAAAGCATATGTTGTGATATTATTCTTTCCCTTCACATATTCAATGTCAAAATAAAAATCATGAATCTTACTTACCCATTAGTGTTTCCTTTCGCTTAGATCTTGCTTCAAAAAATATCTCAAGCTATTATGATCAATACAAATGATCAACTTGGCACCACTAGCTATTGTCGAACATGGTTAGGGTATGCACTATGGGAAACTTCTCTTTGTCATAGATAGAATATAAAAATTCACCTTGTGTAAGTTTCCAATTCTCATTGGCTATAGGGAACCTTTCCCAAATTAGTATAGAGTCAATGCCCTCCCTAGAAGCACCATGCTCTAGAATGAAAGGTTGAGTGAAGTCAAGTCAAGAAAAAATTGGGCAGGTACTCATTGCTTGTTTTAACTTATAAGAGTTTGTTGTTCCTTTTCATTCTGCTGGAAGGAGCCCTTCTTAGTCAAAATTGTTAATGGTGCACTAAGTTGAGAGAAACTATGTCCATTGGAAGAAGGCCTTTACAAACATCCTATAGTAACTACACAACCCAAAGAAAATTTGTAACTATAAGACTGATTTTGGCAGAGGTCAATCAAGCATAGCCAAAATATTCTCCTAGTGGACATGTACTTCATATTTATTGACATGTCCTAGGTGTAGTATCTTTGTCATTCACAATTCATACTTTAATTATTGGAGAATAATGATCACATTTCCATGATTCCAAGGACTCCATCCAAATGCTTTAAAATCTATAAATAAGAATGTCATCAAAAAATACTAACAAGTTGCAACTATTTGTTAAAGATGCAATTCATGCAAGACTAAAACATGGCTAGTGTGGTTAATCCAAATGACATGACTAGGAACTCATAATGCCTATAGTGACAATGAAAAGATGTCTTTTCCACATCTTCCTCACATTGTAGATCTAATGGTATCTTAGAAAAGTTAATCGCACCATGCAACTTATCCGATAATTTATTGATCATGGGAATAAGGTATCTAGTTTTTATTGCCTTCTTGTTTAAGGCATAGTAGTCCACACACATGCATAAAATCCTATCCATCCTTTCACCAACACCACCATGATGTGAAAGGGCTAGAGGTGGGACATATCCATCCCTTCTTGAGTAGTTCCTAAATCATCTTCTCAATCTCATCTTTAAATTTTTTGGGACAATGATACGACAGTGATAATTGGTTTGGGGTCAAATTCCAATTTGAAAGGTATGCTTGAAATTACAATAGGGAAGTATGCCAAGAGGAATGTCTACAAAAACTTTATCATGTGTATTCAAAATGGCCTACAACTCATCATCCTGATGGCACATCTATTTTCCCTTTTATTAGTTATGTCAAAATGAAACAATTTGCAGCCCACACAATGCCATCATGCCAAAAATGGCCTCCATCCATTATGCAAAAACTTCCATGAGTCCCTCATTGCTCATCTCTCCTAGAACACACTTTTTACCATTTACAACAAAAGTGAATTCCATCAATTCGAATCTTTTTTGGTATCTATCTAGTGACTCCATCCAATGTATGTCCATAATGACCTCCATATCATCTTGTTCTACTATATAGATATCCTTTGTCACTATGATATTTTCCACGGTGATACTAAGTTGGGGAACAAGGTGCGTAAAGGATAAGAGTATTCCTCCAACAACCTTGAATTGGAAACCCACGTGTGCCTTTGGAGGTAAACCTCTTCATTTCACAAATGATGAGTTTATAGAGTTTAGAAAAGCTCTTCTATCTAGAATCACAATGACGCTTTATCCCTGAAGGGTTCCCCATACCCAAAATATCAAACATCTCAAGCTTTCAATGAGGGTGATTGTTTCCTCTCCATTGTACCAATGCAACAATCTTCTTCATATGATTTAGTTTGACCACCTTAGGGTTCTCTTGTGGCCAACGTCCCCAGGTATATCTTCTTGATCATCCTCATTATTAGATACCACTTCAATGTATGTCTAGGTTCCCATGTCTCCTTATAGGTGAAGCATAATTTCTTTCTTTAGAGTTCTTGTCTAGTAGCTTTTTCCAAAGAAGGATTCTTTGGAGAAGGTAATTTGTTGTCTTTTCCCTTGGAACCAAAATCAATTTGGAGGAGTAATCTCAAGAGGAAGATGCTGATTATGATACCATACTTCACGCCATTTTGATAGCCTCTGAGAGGGTGTGAGGATTGAAACTCTTTACCCAACCCCTTAGTGGTTCTATCAATCCATCCATGAATAGTTCTATTTGTAGGACTTTAGCATACTATGAGAAACCACAAAAATCAATAAAAATACACGAAACCCTTATAATATACCATGAAAACCAATCAAAATAAAGGAAGTAAACATAGGCAAAATTCTTTCTTCAATTGTAGTTCCCATGTCCTTCTTTCTTCTCCATTTGATGTAGCTTCAATTTCCTATAGTGCACATAATTGAAAGAAAAAGACTATGATGTGATGATGCTATTAAGAGTACTACAAGTGTGGTTTGGGCATGATGTGAGAATAGAGAATCTAAGAATTGAAAATGAGAGCAAGATGGGTCAATGTATAGACAAATTACCAGAGGAGATGATTGAATGAGATGATGGACACTTGTCACTTTGAATACGCAACTTGAAATGACATTACTTAGAATATATATGACAAATATGACACAAGATGTCAAATGTAGGATTCTATGATGCATGAAAGTCAACATGGCTAAAAATATAGAAGAATCTATGACATTCATATAACACCTCAAAGCCACTTGTAGACAAAGAATCTATGACAAAGGTGGCTCATTATAGTCATGCGTAAGGAATAATATATGTCAACTATGACACATATTAGCCAAGTGTAAAGAGAGGATCTATGATGCATCATGTCCACCTATCAAGAATGTTAGAAATAGATAATATTAGAAAAAGGGGGGAGGGTGTGAATCAGTATCTTCAATCTTTTTTCCCACAACTGAATATTATTAATTACTTTTCCACATGCATAAGAAAGAGAACCAATAATGCTAAATAGTATAAGCAACCATACATAAAGAGAACTCATAACACCTTATTTCGTTAACTAGGGAAACAACCAAGGGAAAACCCTAATGGGGATGAAACCCACAAGATGATTCACTATATGAAGAATCCGGTTAAGGATATTGACCCTATTAGGAGTCTATGAAAAATGTATAGTGTCTCAAGTCCCTATTAGGAGACTAGACCTTGTTAGAAGCCTCAACCCTATTAGGAGTTACTTCAACCCTGTTATGGGTTGGTAGATCATATACAAATGTGTGCAACAAGAGCCCATTTCCCTAACATGCAACTATACAATTGAGTTTTTCAAGAGAATAAACATACACACAACACTGGATCACTTGATGTACTTTGCAATTCCATTGATTGTCAATTCTTCAATTCTTGATGTACTACACATATATCAATTTTCATCATATCTCACATCACATAACATTACTTCGCATCAAATATCATAACATCACATTTCATAGCATCACATAGTATCTTATCGCATTCACTCTAACTTTGCAATTGAAGTTCTTTACTTATATCAAACATATTAATAAATTCTTCCTTAGTCGGCTCACATATCATCCTTAGAGTCGGCTCATCAAGATTTGATAAATAAAACAATTCTTCAAGTTGCTTAACATAGTTTACTAACATGCTCTATTCAGCACTGTGAAATCACTACACTAAGTATTTCCTCCATAACCTGAACTAGGTTGCTTGTATGGACATGCACATCAGTATGCATCATTAGAATAATGCCATGCATCTAGGATTAACTGTGCAAGAGAATATTCCAAGGGAATATTTTGCTATCAACAAATCTTGTCATGTTACTATAACATTGCCCAATACTCAGATAATTTTCCTTCACAAATAATCACAACTAAACTGCAAAACATATCTTTCCATAAATGACAACCAATATCTCACCTTATTTGATTGATTGGTCATATTGCCAATAGTCTCCCCTTTCGGCATTGATGGCACCATTTTGGAAAAATTGGCTATGTCCAAACATGTTATACCAATCAAAGTAAATAACCATAACACTATAAAAACATTGTATTCATGTTTTGAAAAAGGTTACATCCCTTATAGCTTTGATTACAAGGTTTGCTTAAAGAAAAACTCACTACTATGCTTCAAGATACAACTATATAATTTACAATTACATTTACAATTGCAATTGCAATTTTCCTTATTTCTCCCCCTTTGACATCAATGACAAAGGTACCAAAAAAAAAAAATCCTGTCAAAATTTGAAAGTTGCATCAAAACTTGGAGAAACAATCACTAAAGTTAGTCTTCATCTGCACAAGGTGTTTCTTCCAACTATCTTTCAATGCATCAAACACACTGATTAGCGCACATAGAGCATATGTGGCTAACTCTACTGCATTCAAATCTATAGCCACAAAAATTTCATATGAGGTCTTGGCTGCCAAGCATTCCTCCAACTAATTTTCTAACATTGTAATTCATGGGGATAAATGGTTCCTCAAAAGAGTAAATCATTTTAGAGATTTCTCCTTTTTTGCTTGTATATCCTAGATGCTATCATGAATTTCTCACATTGTATGCTGAAAGGTTTCTAACTTCTGATTCTATTTTAGAAAGTTATCAGTGAGCATCTAAAGCTTAGTTATTTCTTCTATAATCTGTTCATCACAGCTGTGAAGGTGAAGGTATGCCATGTTGCATTTAGCATATACCTACTTCCCTTCCTCCATACTCTACCTTAATGGCTTAATGCATACATTCAATGTTTCTATAACATTTCTTATATTTGTACACATATTATTAAGAAGTTTACCATCATGCTCAGTCTGTGCTTGAATTGTAGCCATATTGGTAAGCATTGCAAACTCATTATCAAAGGTTTTGCACAAAATTGCTGCTCTCCATTGAATGTTTGCAAATGCATCAATAGAAATTATTGTCTTCTTTAGTCTATCCAAAACTGAGGTTAAATTCTTCTCAATAGACTTGACTAATTTCTTCTTTTCAAGTAATTTACTTAAAGAAGATATAAGGTTTTGTGGCTCATCTTCTTCATCTAACTATACTGTTGTTGTAGTGACCACTACTGCTTGTGTAGGTGGTGTAGATGGTTTTACTACTTCTATGGTTGTAGGTATGCTTGTAGTAGCTGCTTCAATGCTAGATTCAAATTTTTTTTCAGAAGGTTCATCTTCTTGCTTTTGCTCCTATTCTTTCTCCTCATTAGATGAGTTGATATAATCAACAATATTTCCAACAATGCTAGAGCCAAAATCTTTAAATGGGTCTTTAGTTCCATCCACTATCACATTGGTGTTATCTACTTGCATAGATTCAGTACCAATGGTAATGTGTGGCGAATCACTTGGAATTGAAGTTTTAGTTGGTTGCTCTAAACTATGAGGTGGATTGACTATTACCACAATAGGGCTTGTCTCCTCTGTCTATGCACTCTTCTCAATCTCCTTAGGCATAGTAGACATCTATGTAACTATAACCTTTTTGAGTTTCCATATTCACTTCTTTATAATTTCCTCCCATAAGAAGAATGGATCTCTTCTTATTCCTCAACAATGGTGCTATTCCTTTTAGAATTTCCATTATCTCTTCCTTATTATTTACTATACATAACTTTTTAACCATATTTATCCTTATTTTCTTATCTTCCTCAATTAATCTACTTTTTATGTTTCTTAGTCTATTGTACAAATCTTCAAGTATTTGACCTCTTATGCTATCAAACCTTTTATCTTTTAGGATCATATTTCCAACTACAACATTCTCTAGCTCTCTTCTATCCATATTATTATACAAGTCATAATACTTATTCAATTGCACAAAATTATTATCATTAATAATTTGCATGTTAAGATTTTCTACCTTTGGTTTCCATGCTTTTCTTCCTATTGAAGTCTTCACTTCCTGATCTACTGATTCTACTGGTCTATCGCCAGTCTCTTCTTCAGATTCAAAGGAACTAATATGCAAGGTTCTTCTCCTCTTACTTGGTCCACTTGCAGTTTGCTTGACTCTCTTCTCAGTAGGGGGTTTGGTCTTCTCAAGCCTTATGGAATTCCTTGGTGCTGACACTTCCTTTATTTTCTTTGGATTCCTTAAAGGTTGTTGCTTCACAACTGTTGCATATGGCACTGTAGGTGCTTGCACACTTATCTATGCAACTATGACCTCTTTAGTAGGTTTGGCCATTGCAATAGGTGTAGGGGTCAATAGTTCAGATTGAATGCTAGCATTCATTTCCAAGGCTATCCCTTTTACATCTTTAGATTCATTTCTTGACATCCCTGATTCATTTAAGATAGAATCAATTACTTTTTCTACCTTCTTCTTGGAGTCCTTAACTATTTGATTTGTTTTGACTTCTCTCATCTTCTTACTATATGTCCCCCATCTAGGGCATTCAAAATCAATTTCAGAGTGTAGAATTATCTACTCATATCCTTTAATCAGTTCATCACTCATTTCATAACTCATATGTTCAATGAACTTTACTCGAGGAACTAATGCCTCCATGCATGTGAAATTTGTTTCTACCATAAAACATAGTTCATCCTTATATTTTTATACTAGTACAGGAGGTATCCTATACATTTCCTTCATTTCAGCTTGGAATTATTTCATCATTCTATCATTATCATTATCTTAGACTATTTCTAGTTTAGTTTTGTATGCACTAGTGATAGTCTACATTGCGCACTCACTTCCATCCCA
Source organism: Cupressus sempervirens (assembly GCA_028749045.1). NCBI lineage: Eukaryota > Viridiplantae > Streptophyta > Pinopsida > Cupressales > Cupressaceae > Cupressus > Cupressus sempervirens. The sequence continues at coordinate 428,816,023 of CM053793.1, read as the reverse complement.
ATTTGAAATACTAGGAAACTTCTTTGTTGCGTAGAAGAATATGAGTCAATAGGGATTTAAACTTAAAGACTATGCTCCTAAATTTCTTGATTTTTGATATGTTATCCAACAACTGAGTGCGAATAATATCACATAGATTAACCTTTTCACCCTTTATTGCCATCACATAAGCTGCATGAAGAAATCTAGTAGGGACTGAATGTATCCTAGATCCATGGTTGAACTTATATCCCAAAATTTTACTAATAAGTCTCACTCCATCATTTTGAATGGTCTTGATCTTCACGTTTCTTCCACTAAAACTTGTGTTGAGATTTGTTTCAACTAATATGTGCACATTCTTTATGTTGACGAGATTGCATCCTTCATTGCTCAAACTTGTGACCTTGTGAATTAGGTCATTATCAATGCATATAATAGAATCTCCCAACCATAGAAGGTCATCATGAACTCTGTTCTGAATGATTCTTGTCCATTCATGGTTATCAAAGTCCGTGTAGAACATGTGCTTCACTAGGTTAAGTTGTTCTAAGTATGCATATTATGGGTTCAATGACAAATCATTGTTGCACATTTTCTCCAATTCCTTATGAATCTCACTATCTCCTATGATTTATATTTAATAGTGAATATAACCTCTTATGTCCTCAACATGAAGAACATTTTCTAGTACTTGCGAAAATGCTCCAATGGGGTCATTAAGTAGAGAAACAAATGGGTGTTTCTTGAAGTTATATGTATGTCTATTACAAATATTAAACACTTCTTGTCTTGCCATTTCTCAAAATATGCTCAAAAAATTTGAAAAATACCTTAATTTTGAATTTTAGGGTTTTAGCGATCTCACGTATCTCCAAACTTCTTCAACACTTCAAATCTCTCTTCAATCTCGCACTTAAGATTTTGCACAAGAAAATGATGTTCGTAAATCAATGTGTCCTTTAAATCTTTCACAATTTGTACTTCACATTAAATGCATATCTACCACTAGTTTAACATATTGTCTCTATATAACAGTGAGGTTATTCTTCTTACATAACCGTATACTGATCATATTAAGAAATGCACACTTTGCTATAGACTCCTCTCAATGTCTTGTATATAGTGTTAATTGCACAACTTGTGATGTTCTCTTTGACATCAATTATTATTAACTGACATGTTATTTTACTAAGAATGCTTAATTAAGGTAGGATTAGTCAAAGACAATAAGTGACTTTACTATCTTATCAGGTACATTAGGGTGTACTTCTTCTAGACTTGTATTAAAGCTTCTAGGTTCTTTTTCCTTTACAAAGGTTTCCTTGAGTTCTTCTGTTTGCTCCTTCACTTCTTCTTTCTTACTGTCATCATTTCTTTTATTTTTCCCTCTATAATTTTAATTACTATTTAGGTTTCTTCTATACATTTTGCAGAACTCTGTTGTGTGTCCAAAGTTATTACATAACTGACATACAAGTACATCATTCCTTCTTTGTTTATTCTGGTGGTCATCAAGTGCTTTGCAATTCCTTGCAATGTGTCCAAGATTGTTGCATCAGTGACAAACAATTTGTCTTCTTTCTCCACTTTCATTGTTGTGAGATCTTCTATTGCCTGCATGTTTAGTGTTTCTAAACATTCTACTATTTGCATTATCTTTATCAAATTTAGGTTTATTACGATCTACTGCATAATGTCCATATCCATGACAATTGTGACAATAAAAATTTGAAATAGGTTTAAAAGACTTACCTTTGAAATTGTCTTCAGTATGTTTAGGTTCATTGTGTCTGGCATGAGATTCCTTTCTACTATTATTGTCATCTTGATCAATTTTTTTAGATTTCTCAGAGTGAGTAACATTCTCTTTCTCTTTATCTATTTTGCTTATGTTTAGATCCTTTTTGGCTTCAGGAGTATCAGGTTCTTTACTCTCAACAGATTTCTTGGCAAATTGTCCAAGGAAGAATCCAAATCCAATCTTATCATAAATAGGTCTTTGTATAGATATTTGCTGCTGGTATATAATTTCTCAAGTTGTTGTTTCGTTTGCACCAATTCACCTTTCACAATAGTGTTGTATTTTTCTAATTCTACATACTCCAACTTGATAGATTCTAATTCAGATGTTACTTTGCTTAATTGGGATCTTAGATTTATATTTTCAGCTTTTATTTCAAAATCATTCTTTCCTCCATTTTTCTTAAGACTTAGCTTGAGTTCCACTATTTTTAACTCATGTTTTAGTATCTCATTTTCTTTCTTTAGATCTTTAATATCATCATCATTGGTTTGCTCACTAGGTCTTTTTTGCTTCAAGTTATTTATCTTGTCCTTTAGTTCACCAATATAAGCTTTTTCATCTTTATATCTATCTTTTAGGTCATCTCTTTCATTAGTAAGCATATCAATTTACAAGAGCTTCTTCAAGATTCTTCTTCAACTATTCCATATCCATAGGGATCTTATTGAAGCTATTAAGCCTCTTCTAAATAACTAGGCTCTAATACAAATTGTTAGAAATAGATAATACTGAGAGGGGAGAGGGCGGGGGTGGGGGGCGGGGGGGGGGGGGCTGTGATTTAGTATTTTCAATCTTTTTGCCGACAACTAAATATTATTAATTACTTTGCCACGTGTATAAGAAAGAGAACCAATAATACACAATAGTATAAGCAACCATACATAAAGAGAACTCATAACACCATATTTTGTTAACTAGGGAAACCCTAGCCAAGGGAAAACCCCAGTGGGGATGAAACCCACAAGATGATTCACTATATAAAGAATCTGGTTAAGGATATTGACCATATTAGGAGGCTATGAATAATATATAATGTCCCGTGCCCCTGTTAGGAGACTAGGCCTTGTTAGAAGCCTCAACCCTATTAGGAGTTGCTTCAACCCTGTTAGGAGTTGGTAGATCATATAAAAATGTGTGCAACAAGAGCCCACTGCCCTAACATGCAACTATACAATTGAGTTCTTCAAGAGAATAGATATACATACAACACTAGATCACTTGTACTTCTTAATTCCTTTGATTGTCAATTCTTCATACAAGGGGTAACTATGCATATATCAATTTGCATCATATCTCACATCACATAACATTACATCGCATCAAACATCATAACATCATATTTCATAGGATCACATAATATCTTATCGCAGTCACTCTAACTTCACTATTGAAGTTCTTTACTTATATCAAACATATTAATAAATGCTTCCTTGGTCAGCTCACATATCATCCTTAGAGTCGGCTCATGAAGATTTGATAATTTAAACAATTCTTCAAGTCGTACAACATAATTTACTGACATGCTTTATTTTGCATTGTGAAATAACTTATTTAGTATTTCCTCCATAACTTGAACTAGATTGCTAATACGAACATGTGCACTGTTATGCACCATTAGGATGAAGTCACGCATCTAGGGTTAACTGTGCATGAGAATATTCCAAGGGAATATTCTACTATCAACAAATCTTGTCATGCTACTGTAACATTGTCCAATAGTAAGATAATTTTCCTTCAAAATAATCATAACTAAACTAAAAAACATATGTTGCCATAAATGACAACCAATACCTTACCTTATTTGATTGATTGGTCATATTGCCAACTATCTCCCCCTTTGGCATTGATGGCAACATTTTGGAAAAATTGGCTAAGTCCCAAACATGTTGTCATACCAATCAAAGTAAATAACCATAACATATTAAAAACATTGTATTCATGTTTTGAAAATGGTTACATCCCTTATGGCTCCTATTACAAGGTTTTCTTAAAGCAAAGCTTGCTACTATGCTTCAAGATACAACTATATAACTTACAATTACAATTGCAATTACAATTTTCCTTATTTTTCTCCCTTTGACATCAATGAAAAAGGTGCTAACAAAAAGAAAATCTAATCAAAATCTAAAAGATGCATCAAAACTTGGAGAAACAATCACTAAAGTTAGTCTTCATTTGCACAAGGTGTTTCTTCCAACTATCTTTCAGTGCATTAAACACATTGATTAGCGCACATAGAGCATATGCGGCTAACTTTGTTGCATTCAAATCTGTAGCCACAAACTTGTCATATGAGGTCTTGGTTGCCAAACATTCCTCCAACTAATTTTGTAACAATGTAATTTGTGGGGATAAATGGTCCCTCAAAAAAGTAAATATTTTTAGAGCTTTCTCCTTTTTTGGTTGTATATCCTGGATGCTATCATGAATTGCTGGCATTGTATGCTCAAAGGTTTCTAACTTCTGATTCTGTTTCAAAAAGTTATCAATGAGCATCTGAAGCTTAGTTATCTTTTCTTTGATTTGTTCATCAAAACTATGAAGGTGAAGGTATGCCATGTTGCATTTAGCATATATCTACTTTTCTTCATACCCTGCCTTAATGCATACATTCAATGTTTCTATATCATTTCTTATATTTGTACACATATTGTTAAGAAGTTTATCATCATGCTAAGTTTGTGCTTGAATTGTAGCCATATTGGTAAGCGTTGTAAACTCATTATCAAAGGTTTTGCACAAAATTGTTTCTCTTTGTTGAATGTCTGCAGGTGTATCAACAGAACTTACTGACCTCTCTAGTTAGTCCAAAATTGAGGTTAAATTCTTCTCAATAGACTTGACTGATTTCTTCTTTTCAATGAATTTACTTAAACAACATATAAGGTTTTGTGCCTCATCTTCTTCATCTGACTGTACGGTTGCTGTAGTGACCACTACTGCATGTGTAGGTGGTGTAGATGGTTTTACTACTTTTGTGGCTATATGCACCCTTGTAGTAGCTACTTCAATGCTAGATTCAAATTTCTTTTCATAAGGTACATCTTGTTTTTGCTTCTATTCTTTCTCCTCATTAGATGAGCTACTATAATCAACAATATTGCCAAAAATGCTAGAGCCAAAATCTTTAAATGGGTCTTTAGTTCCATCCTTTGTCACATTTGTGTTATCTACTTGCATAGATTCACTACCAATGGTAATGTGCGGTGAATCACTTGGAATTGAAGTTTTAGTTTGTTGCTTTGAAATGTGAGGTGGATTAACTGCTATCACAATAGGGTTTGTCTCCTCTATTTATGCACTCTTCTCAATCTCCTTAGTCACAGTACACATGTATGTAACTATAGCCTTTTGAGTTTCCATATTCACTTCTTCATAATTTCCTCCCATAAGAAGAATGGATCTCTTCTTATTCCTCAACAATGGTGCTATTCCTTTTAGAATTTCTGTTATCTCTTCCTCATTATTTACTATACATAACTTTTTCCCCATATTTATCCTTATTTTCTTATCTTCCTCAATTACTCTACTTTTTTTGTTTCTTAGTCTATTGTACAAATCTTTAGGTATTTAACCTCTTATGTTATCAAACCTTTTATCTTTTAGGATCATATTTAAATACATCATTCACTAGTTGTCTTCTATCCATATTAATATAAAAGTCATAATACTTATTCAATTGCATAAAATTATTGCCATTAATAATTTGCATGTTAAGATTTTCTACCTTTGGTTTCCATGCTTTTCTTCTTGTTGAAGTCTTCGCTTCTTGATCTACTAGTTCTCCTGGTCTATCACTAGTCTCTTCTTCAGATTCAAAGAAACTATTCTACAAGGTTCTCCTTCTCTTACTTGGTCTACTTGTAGTTTGCTTGACTCTCTTCTCAAAAGGGGGTTTGGTTTTCTCAATCCTTGTGGACTTCCTTGGAGATGACACTTCCTTTGTTTTCTTTTGATTCCTCAAAGGTTGTTGCTCCGCAACTGTTGCATATGGAATTATAGGTACTTGTGCACTTGTCTATGCAACTGCGACCTCTTTAGTAGGTCTAGCCACTACAATAGATGTAGGGGTCAATAGTTCAGATTGACTGCTGGCCTTCATTTCCAAGGCTATCACTTTTACCTCTTCAAATTCCTTTCTTGGCATCCCTGATTCCTTTAAGATAGAATTAATTACTTTTTCTACCTTCCTCGAGTCCTTGACTATTTGATTTTTTTTGACTTCTCTCATCTTCTCAGTATATGTCCCCCATCTAGGGCATTCAGAATCAACTTTATAGTGTAGAATTATCTATGCATATCCTTATCAATTCATCACTCATTTCATAACCCATATGTTCAATGAACTTTACTCAAGGAACTATTGCCTCCATGCATGTGAAATTTGTTTCTACCATAAAACATAGTTCATCCTTATATTTTTCTACTAGCACAGGAGGCATCTTATACCTTTGCTTCATTTCAGCTTGGAATGATTTCATCATTCTGTCAATATCATTATCTTTGACTATTTCTGGTTTAGTTTTGTATGCACTAGTGATAGTTTGCATAGTGCACTTACTTCCATCCGAATTTGAAATACGAGGAAAAATTTTGCTGTGTAGAAGAACATATGAGTCAGTAGAGATTCAAACTTAAAGATTGCATTCCTAGATTTCTTGATTTTTTATATGTTTTCCAACAACTGAGTTCGGATGATATCACATAGAATAACCTTTTGACCCTTTACTGCCACCACATAAGCTGCATGAAGAAATCTGGTAGGGACTGAATCTATCCTAGATCCACAGTTGAACTTATATCCCAAAATTTTATTGATAAGTCTCACTCCATCATCTCGAATGGTGTTGATCTTCATGTTTCTACCATCAAAACTTGTGTTGAGATTTGTTTCAACTAATTTATACACATTATTTATGTTGACAGGATTACATCCTTTATTGCTCAAACCTATGACCTTGTGAATTAGGTCATTATCAATGTGTATAATAGAATCTCCCAACCATAGAAGGTCATCATTAACTCTGCTCAAAATGATTCTTGTCCATTCATGGTTATCAAAGTCCATCTAGAACATGTGCTTAACTAGGTTAAGTTGTTCTAGGTATGCATATTCTAGTTTCAATGACAAATCATTGTTGCACATTTTCTCCAATTCCTTATGAAACTTAGTATCTCCTATGCTTTGTATTTTACAATAAATATAACCTCTTATGTCCTCGACATGAAGAACATTTTTCAGTACTTGTGAAAATGTTCCAATGGGGTCATTAAGTAGAGAAAAAAATGGGTGTTTCTTGAAGTTATATCTAGGTCTATTACAGATATTAAACACTTATTATCTTGCCATTTCTCAAAATATGCTCAACAAATTTGAAAAATACCTTAATTTTGCATTTTAGGGTTTTCGACGATCTCGCATATCTCCAAACTTCTTCAACACTTCAAATCTCTCTTCAATCTTGCACTTAAGATTTCACACAAGCAAATGATGTTCGTAAATCAATTTACGTCCTTTAAATCTTTCACAATCTGTACTTCACATTAAATGCATATCTACCACCAGTTTAACATACTATCTCTTTATAACAAAGAGGTTATTTTTCTTACATAACCTTATACTGATCATATTAAACAATGCACACTTTACTATAGACTCCTCTCAATGTCTAGTACATATTGTTAACTCTGCAACTTGTGATGTTCTCTCTAACATCAGTTATTATTAACTGACGCATTGTTTTACTGAGAATGCTTAATTCAGGTAGGATGAGTCACAAAGAATAAGTGACTTTATTGTCTTATCAGGTACATTAGGGTTTACTTCTTCTAGAACTGTATTAAAGCTTCTAGATTTTTTTTCCTTTACAAATATTTCCTTGAGTTCTTCTGCTTTCTCCTTCATTTCTTCTTTCAGACTATCATCATTTCTTTTATTGTTCCCTCTATAATTTTGATTCCTGTTTAGGTTTCTTCTATACATTCTACAAAACTTTGTTGTGTGTCCAAAGTTATTACATAAATAACATACAGGTACATTCCTTCTTTGTTTATTTTGTCGGTCATCAGGTGCTCTACAATTCCTTGCAATCTGTCAAAGATTGTTGCATCTGTAACAAATAATTTGTCTTCTTTCTCCACTTTCATTGTTGTGAGATCTTCTTCTATTGCTTGCATGGTTTGTGTTCCTAAATATTCTACTATTTGCATTATCCTTATCAAATTTAGGTTGCTTACAATCTACTACATAATGTCCATATCCATGACAATTGTGACAATAAAAATTTGAAATAGGTTTAAAAGACTTACCTTTGCAATCATCTTCAGTATGTTCAGGTTCATTATGCCTAACATGAGATTCCTTTCTTCTATTATTCTCATCTTGATCAAATTCTCTAAATGTCTCAGAGTGAGTAACATTCTCTTTGTCTTTATCTATTTTGCTTATGTTCAGATCCTTTTTGACTTCAAGAGTATCAGGTTCTTTTGTCTCAATAAATTTCTTGGCAGATTGTCCAAGGAAGAATCCAAGTCCAGTCTTATCATAACTAGGTCTTTGTATAGATATTTGTTCTTCAATCTTATCACTGCTAGTATATAATTTCTCAAGTTGTTGTTCGCTTTGCACCAATTCACCTTTCACAATAGTGTTGTATTTCTCTAATTCTGCATACTCCAACTTGATAGACTCTAATTCAAATGTTACTTTGCTTAATTGGGATCTTAGATCTATATTTTCAGCTTTTATTTCAAAATCATTCTTTCCTCCATTTTTCTTAAGACTTAGCTTGAGTTGAACTATTTTTAACTCATGTTTTAGGATCTCATTTTCTTTCTTTACATCTTCAATATCATCATCACTAGTTTGCTCACTAGGTCCTTTTTGCTTCAGGTTATCTATATTGTCCTTTAGTTCACCAAGCTTTTGCACCTTTTTTATCTATCTTTTAGGCCATCTCTTTCATTAGTAAGGATATCAATTTGTTCAAGAGCTTCTTCAAGATTCTTCTTCAACTATTCCATATCCATAGGGATCTTATTCAAGCTATTAAGCCTCTTCTAAATAACTGGGCTCTGATTCAGTATTTTCAATCTTTTTGCCCACAACTAAATATTATTAATTACTTTGCCACATGCATAAGAAAGAGAACTAATAATGCTAAACAATATAAACAACCATACATAAAAAGAACTCATAACACCATATTTTTTTAACTAGGAAAACCCTGGCCAAGGGAAAACCTCAGTGGGGATGAAACCACAAGATATATAAAGAATCTGGTTAAGGATATTGACCCTATTAGGAGTCTATAAAGAATGTATAGTCTCTCGACTCCCTGTTAGGAGACTAGGCCTTGTTAGAAGCCTTAACCCTGTTGGGAGTTGCTTCAACCCTGTTAGGAGTTGGTAGATCATATGCAAATGTGTGCAAGAAGAGCCCACTACCCTAACATGCAACTATACAATTGATTTCTTCAAGGGAATAGATATATACATACAACACTAGATCACTTGATGTACTTCACAATTCCTCTGATTGTCAATTTTTCATACAAGGGGGTAACTACACATATATCAATTTGCATCATATCTTGCATCACATAACATTACTTATCATCACATATCATAACAACACATTTCATAACATCACACAGTATCTTATTGCATTCACTCTAACTTCATAATTGAAGTTCTTTACTTATATCAAACGTATTAATAAATTCTTCCTTAGTCGACTCACATATCATCCTTAGAGTCAGCTCATCAAGATTTGATAGTTAAAACATTCTTCAAGTCATTCAATATAGTTTATTGACATGCTCTATTTTGCATTGTAAAATAGTTGCATCAGTATTTCATCCATAACTTGAACTACGTTGCTCATATGGACATGCACACTGGTATGCATCATCAAGATGATGTCATGCATCTAGGGTTAACTACGCAAGAGAATATTCCACTATCAACAAATCTTATCATGATGTTATAACAGTGTCCATTACTTAGGCAATTTTCCTTCACAAATAATCATAACTAAATTGCAAAACAAATGTTGCTATAAATGACAACCACATATCTCACCTTATTTGATTGATTGGTCTTATTGCCAAAAAAGAATAGGTGGAATATTTGAATTAAAAATTCATATATCCGCACAAATGAAAATTAGAAGTGGAAAATAGGACTTAAGAAATTGAGATTTTTCATAGTTTGTGAAGGATGCATCAATTAATTAATTAATATTAATTAAGTGAGAGTGTTCGTTAATAGGAAGAAAAATTAGTAATGTGGGATGGAAATGATTGAAATGACATAAGATTAGATTATGGGTTATCTAATCCTATAGGATAAATCAGTAAATGATTGGCCAATTTGATTAGATAAATGCAAGATGAAATGTGATGATTATGCAGATCGGCTAGGATCAAAGCCATGATCAAATTGATTGAGCTATTAGGGTTAACAATATGTCAAGGACACATGACATGGATTAAGGACAACCAACATTTAGTGGATATTGTAAATTCCATAGGATTGAAATTAATTGACAAGATTGAACATAATAACATCGACAAACATTGTCAATGTTATTAAACTAATTGGATAATGCCATGATTTGACACTGAGGAAATCGACAATGTCAATGATCAAATGACAAAGATGATAGACTTTGACCTAGCATTGAGGGACATGATAGTTTTAAGCTCATATTTGATAGGTTTGATAGGTTTCCAAGGCATTGGGAGACACGACAATGCCCAGGGTTGGACAAACGGTGATTGATTTGAGATATCTGACATGTTTTGTGTTGATTAGGGTTGATTTGGGATGATTTTGGGTTGATTTGGGATAATTTAGAGTTGATTATGAAAAGTTTGGATAAAATGATAATCGATTCCAAAGTGATCTACAATTAATTTGAAAGGAGATATGAATGATGATAGTGTCATAATATGATCAAATGATAATCAAGCTGGCAAAAAGATTGAAATAAGTGAAATGAGAAAATGGGATTGGTTAGTATGAAAATGTGATTAAACCATAGACACACTATTTTTGAGCATCTGCATTTTCCCCCTCTTTGATACAATGTGATTTAGAGCATTGTGTCAAAGAATATTGATGAAAAGGCCACAAAAGAATGCCCCAGTAGGGGTGGTATATATTGGTGCCCCCTCAAGAAATTGACCTAAAAATGCATATGATAGGTCAATTTGTCAACGATAAGAAGACCAAGCCATAACAACTAACGAATCACAAACTAGAGTTCAAATGCAAAAGTTATGGGGCCCAAAGTGCAAAAAGCATTATGACCAAAACAACAAATGCATCTTACACATCCATCTAGGTAGAAAAAGGACTATAAAAGGGCTTGGAGAGGGGTTTGGATGTCATTTTCACCCTCTGATTTGGAAGAAAAGAGCTCTACAGCAAGGAAGATGGACAAGCTACTTAGGGAGCAACATCATGGAGAACAAGTGTATACCTATTGAAGAGGGGTAGACGCAGGACCATTGGTGAGTAGATCGAGGCCTTCTCTATTAATTTTATGTTTTTCATGCATTTCGATATTAGTACAGGGAAAACAAGGCCCACTCAGGATCTCAAGGTTAGATTAGGGCATCAAACCGCCCCAAGTGTGCTCAAAATGCACCCAAGTGTGGTATGAGTGCACTTGGGATGACCAAGTGCAAACTAAGCACACTTGGCATTCCCGAGTGCGTACTGAGTGCAGTTGGGGGCCCCAATTGTGCTCTAGGATATTCTGGGCCCCCAAAGACAGTCAAAATGGACTTGTAATGACCTAAAACTAGGCATACATGCTCTAAACCATAGACCAAGGTCAAAATAAAGGTTAACTCGATTAAAAATGGTCAAATTAGTCAAACTTGGTCAAACCTAGGTCAGATTTAGGTCAACCCTAGTATAATGTTGGTAGGGAGTGATGTAAAAGGTTAGAAAGAGTCCGAATGAACTCAAAATGACCAAAAATTTGGCATACATGTTCAAAACCCTAGAAAGAGTTTTAAAAATAGCTCAATCTAGTCAAAAATTATTTTAAAATGGTCAAACTTAGTCAAACCAAAGTCAAACTTGGGGTAAAGTTGACAAAGAGGTATGCAAAGGGTCAAGAATAATATAAATGAACTCATTATGACCCAAAATTTGGTATACATACTCAAAACCCTAGAAAGAGTTCAAAACATAAGTCAACCTAAGAAAACATGCTAAAAATAGTCAAACTTAGGAAAGCCAAGGTCAAACTTGGTCAAACTTTATCAAATTTGGGTCAAACTCAAGTCAGACTTGGTAGAAAACCACAAAAGGTTGACAAACAACATATGATTATGCAAGGGGAACTACACCTAGAGCTTGGTTCTATGTCTTTAGATGATCATTGGTGATCAGGAGACCTGACAAGTCTTGGGTTGTATCACATTAAATTCATGCCCGAGGTGAGAGGGAACAGGGGTCCGTTGATGACACTGACAAAGAGATGACATTTCAAGACTGGTTTGTTCCATCTACCCACAGGAGAGGCCATAGTTACCTTAAAGGATGTATTGCACATCCTCCAAATTATGATCCATGGGGAGTTGGAAATATGTCACCCTACTACTGAGAGAGCAACACTGCACTGAATGCTTGGTTGGAGAGACACGGAGTTAGGGATTATGAGATTGGATGGGAGATATTGGTGGCACAACATGAGCATCTTATTGTTGTGATATGTTAGGTGGTGAGTGGGTTACTAATGTTGGATAGGCGAGGCCATAGATTCCCTGTTGGATGGGGCCAAGAATTGGAGAGGATGGTTATGGACGGGACTATGTTTGCATGGGGACCTTGTATGCTTGGGATGTTGTACTATCATCTACACCAAGTTGCATATAGAGGTGAATTGACTTTCAACACTAGAAAGTATTGTAGATTTGGGCATATGAGCACATTGTCGTATTTAGGCTGCTTGTGGAGAGGGAGTTTCTCAATGATATGCCTTATTCATAAAACTATAGAGGGATATTGGCATGAGGGCCACTAGGATACACATGATTCTTCCGGCATCAGTTGGACACGATGACATAGTTTAACTAGAGATGGTATAGAGATTTCCTGGGTAGGATGGTGATGAGATCCACTTTCCCTATTGCACACATGAGCATTATTTGATTAGTCATACAATGATTGAACATTTAGTGATAGAGATGTACTTTCTAGAGTGAGTATGTTGGCAGTTTGGCGAGAGGCGGGATGTGCCTACATGACTTTCTCTATTTGCTTGATCTAGAGAAAAGGTTAGAGAGTCAAGGGCACCTATCAAGACACAGGTTGCCTATGTTTAGTTAGAGGAGCTACAACCTAGGATGTGGGGAGAAGCAATGGATGTGATAGATATGGGTACGATAGTAGCATATGACAGATGATTTTCTCAACATTGACTGAGGCCACTGACAAATTTGACAATTCTAGTACCACAGGTGAGACCATAGGGAGATCATGATGGAGAGGAGGAGGATGAGGAGGGTGGTGGGGAGGAAGAAGTAGATGGGGAGGGAGGAGAGGATGAGGATGGCGATGATGATGAGGAAGACTGGGAGGATGATGAGGAGAGGATAGGGGATGAGGATGGAGAGGATGAGGAGGAGGATATGGAGGATGATGAGGAGGATGGGTAGGATGGTGATGAGGGAGATGATGATGAGGAGAGGATGACAAGGAGGGTGGAGATAGTGGGGGTGGGGATGGTGACAAAGGAGAGGATGATGAGGATAGAGGAGAGTCAGATGGAGAGGAGGACATAGGTGTGGATACTACAATGATAGATATAGAGGAGGATCTGGTAGATGCCACAAAGAGTATGGTAGTAGCAATATAGATAGGGCCTAGCCAATCAAAGTTAGAGATGATGGAGGTGATTAGAGGGCTATGGAGTTAGACGATCACAAGGTAGTGATTGATCGAGTTACAACAGAGAGAGGGATGTGGTGATACTACCTGAGATTGGGATACGATAGAGAGGGGATGCAGTTGTGTGGAGCAATAAGAGAGTAGTTCATGACTCTTGAGACTTTGCTAGAAGTATCAACGATCAATCATTTCAAGAGTTGGTCATGATGATGGCTACAATGCATGTAGAGACAAGTATTGGAGGGATCCTTATGAGACAACAGTGCCACCAAGGCAGAGGGTAGAGAGCTAGCCGGCAGCAAGGTCTTACTCTCGATGGACACACATGACAAAGAGTAGTTGAGGGGTGATGGGATTGATGCGGCCACGGGAGATAGGGGAGGGGTCATCCTCAAGGCTGGACAGGGGCCATGAGGCTAGGGATAGTACAAGTTTATTTCAACATGTTCAAGTGCAGAGGGGCTTCCTTCATTTTTGTTATCCTCTTTCATGGTTCACACCTATAGGCAATTAGTATTGATGTAAACCATGATGATGTACTCTAATACTTTTTGAGACCTTTATCATATGTACCTATGTTATGATGACTATATCAGATGGATTATGCACATGTTGATATGTTTTGTATGGATGTGTTTATGTTTTTCTATGTGGACTTTATATGATGACATCATGTGTTGGTTAGTTATATCAAATGCTTAGGAATGATATCTTTATTTTTTGCACATGTTTTTCTCATGAAATGAATGCAAATAAAATGTAAAATGATGTGAATGCCATGTTTATGCATTTATGTATTGCTTTGGGATTTTTGGACTTTTGATATACACAGGAATAAGGATGACAGTACTTTTGGTGTATCAGAGTACTAGACCATGGTAGTGGATGAGATAGATGTTAGAAGACAGAGGAGATGAGACAAGGCCCAATTAGTATGAGGTGAGGACTTTTTGCTTTCATAAAGTGCACTATATGTCAAAGGAGATTTATTTGATATGGCAAATGGAATGCAATGCATTGTGGCCATAAAAGGCTTGAGCTCAAATACAAGCCTTTTGCATAAACAAACATGATGCAGACAAAATAAATGACCTTGTCCTTCCTAAGTCATATATACATGCTCCAAACTCTCAAAGCTACATTCAACAAACAACGACCATCAACCATCTCGACCACTCTCATAGATCAGTTTATATCATTAAGTGGCATAGGAACATGATCAAAGAAAAACAAAGAAAAAAAAAATCACTCACTAAACAACGTGAGCCAACAACTATTCTTGTCCATTTTTGCTTTCTTTCTTACTATTTTTGATGTTCAGAGAGTGTTTGACAGATTGACAAGTGATAGGTCTTATTTGTTGGTTTGGTTGATAGTGACAAGTTGGATTGATTGTTGGTTCACATTGCTCAAATAATAGGTTAAGGTGTGCTTGTCATTGTAGTGTAGTGCTTTGAGTTTCAAACTATTAAGGTCCAAGTGTTTAAGCAAAAGGGGTGATTATCCACTGCAATTATTTACAAGGTTTATTGCAAATTTTCAGTAGGTTTTGTGATATTTATGGTTTTTGAGGATATTTGATGTTTTTGCATTGCTCATTTCTTTAGGCCATTTTATGATTTTTAGGGTTTATTTCAAGACGTTTTATGATTTTTAATGATTTTGTTGTTAGGACATTTTATGATTTTTATCAAAAAATTTAGGACATTTTATGATTTTAATAGATTTGTTCAGGACATTATATGATCTTTTTATCATTTTGTTTAGGACATTTTATGATTTTTATGGATTTGTTCAAGACATTTCATGATTTTTATGGATTTTTTTAGGACGCTTTATGATTTTTAGGCCTTTTTCAAATCTATTTTTTAAGGATTTTTCTAGAGTCATATCTAAATTTTTAGGATTTTTCATAATCATAAAGGATTTACAAGTGTTAGCTCCAATTCGATATGTGATAAGTCCAATGGATATAAAATGTTTGTAGGGACATGCCCCTAGTTCAATTTCAAACTTGCACATTTTGTAGGTAATATGCCCCAAGACAAGACACAAATTATGTACAAAGGCCAAAGACAGAGTATGTGCAGACTGGTGATGCTTGGATAAGATAACAAAGGATTACAACTAGTACATGGGTCATGATCAAGGACTAGGGATGTCTTACAATATGAAGGATGTGATCAAGGAATGACAACTGGGGAAAACTAGATGGAATCCTGATAGATGGAGGAGCAACAATTGATTACACATGGTGCCTATTTGCTAGGTTTCACCATGGTACTTTCCCAAAGTGCCTGTTTACTAGGTTTTCACTTTTGGATGGAATTTTTCTCTTAACTTAAATTTTCGTGCCAAGACACCTGTTTACTAGGTTTTCATCAAGGCATCCATTTTTTCACGACTTTTTTCACTTTTTTGTTTATTTTTCATTACTTTTTGTTATTTTTTAATACTTATTCCAATATTGTTTGCCATTTTTTGGGATTTTTTTTCAAGATTTTTTGTCTTTTTTAAAAATATTTTTTCAGGACTTTTAGATAATCATGAATGTTGCTAATCAAATGCTAACTTGAATCTGTTGCTGGTGCTTCTGGCTAATAATTTTTGGACCCATAAGTGACTATAACTACATAAGATTTGTTCCAAGTTTGTAGCTAAACTCAAAACATTGGAATGACCTCAAGATATACCATAGTGTACCATGTGCAAGATAGTGTCTGCCTCTCACAAATCAAGGCATCTGAGGATAATTGGGTCCAAGGATTTTTTGTATAAGATGTCAATGATGATGATGTACTCAAAGGTTTTCTAGATATTGGTTTGATTTGAGGTGTTGTATAAGATACGTAGTTGGATTTGCAAATAGATAGTTGGATACAAGGAAGAACTGAGAGGATTGAGACCAACAACTTCCCACATGAAGGTTGATCAAGAGAGCTCAAAAAGACTTCAGGCATATTGAACATTGGAACACTTATATTCATGACATTAGATTGTTCATTTTGTATAATAGGGAGATGCTTATCTTTTTCTTTTTCACGGTCTAATGGCACCTTTTGGTTTTCACTAAGAGACCTAGGGTTATTATTTTTTCCTTTTATTTAGTTTTGTAACTATAAGATGAAGTTGACTCCCTGAAATATGCCAATGTGTTCAATTTAGGAGGAATTTCTTTTTTATGACCATCAATTGTAATGCCTTCATAGAGTTCCAAGACATTTATAAGAGCATCATCTTTGTCAAATCGATCAAAGATCGGTGGTCCACGCTGGTCCCAATCCAATAGTTCAAGATAACTTGAGGGGATTTCATTATCAATGTTGAATGAGTTTTGGTCAAAGGTATATATATGGTTATTAGATTTAGTGGTATTATTGGGGTCATTCTTAGAAGCTAGAGGACTTGGATCCCATAATGTATCGATCCAAGGTGTATGATTGGTTTGAACAATGGGTGGAGTTATAGTAAGATATTTATTCTCCATGGGTAGGCTATTAGGGTCAAAAAAGATGTCGTCAAGTGCATAAGGACGATCAATATTATTGGTTTTAGGTTGGGTATCCTCAGATGCTTTTCCATCGTTCAAAACATTCACAATCTTACATGACATACCTTTGTACTAGGAGGACCTATTCGTAATGGTTCAAATCCAAGCCCTAAACTAGGTCATCCTTTTGCAATGATAGGTTCAATCATTCCTTGTTTTTGAGATCCAAGACCACTACATCCATCATAGCCTTGTTTCTACATGATAGTAAACCTAGGTCCATACTTGTTAGGAGATATCAAAGTGGGTTCTTGTTCTACTTTTACTTTCTCAATATTGACAAATGTATTCTCATAGACATGTTCTTCATGTAGGCCACCTCCACTAATGAAATTAATAGAAATAGCATTTTGTATACTAATCTCAGAACGTTGTGCTTGCAATAGTTATGATTTACCATAAGATTGGGAGAAAGTGGTGACTCCCTAATGTAGAATACTTGAGACATAAAGTATTCTCCACACTTGTTGTCTTCAATCTTCAACTTTTCCTTGGCCTTATTGAGGAGTATATCAGGGTCTACATATTTAGAGGAATATGTGGATTCACACTTCATTGTTTGTTGGGACTTGGTATGTAGTAGCATATCTCAAATTAGCACAAAAGTGGAAAGGATTTGGATCCCAGGGATGGTATCCTCCACATTGTTGTTGTAAAACTTTAGACACTAATGATATGTAGAAGGCACTGCTTTCATGGCATGAATCCAAGGATGTCCTAGTATTATGTTGCAATTCATTTCAATATCTATGACTTCGAATAATGTATCCTCATTAACTGGACCAACTCTTACAAGTAATATGATAACATCTTTGGAGAAGCATTCACCATTGCCATAGGCCATTATTGTGATTCTGCAGCAGGGATCCACATCTTCTTCAAAATAACCAAGACCCTTGACAACTTTAAGGGTACAAATGTTCAGTCCTAGTTCACCATCTACCAAGACATGTTTGACCTCGGTGTTGTGGATAAAGACCTTGAGATGAAGGGGTAATTTTAGTTAGGTCTATCTTTAGGGACATCTTGGGGTGAAAAGGTGATATGTTGTGATGGGGATAGGTTCCCAACCATGCGAAGAATTAAGCAACATCAATCCAAAAGGGTGTAGTTAGTAAAAGAGGTGTTTGGATGATAAATATGCAGAAAATGAATGACCTAAGTCTTTTTAGGGGTTTTCTAGGGTTTCAAGATGCAATGCAAGCTATGAAAATGTAGTTTAGGGTTTTGGAACCTAAGATGATCTTACCAATTACGAACTGCGCTCTGAAACTACCGTGTGCCTCATGTGTGCAGTTGGTAAAATAGGTCAAAAATTGATAATTTGGAAGTGGGCATGCAAGATATGACTAATTTTTATATTTTTTTTGGGGTTTACATGTGATATGCAACCTAGGGAAGTGAAAATGACCTAGGGTTATCATATGCAAGGTGTAAATGACCTAAGGGAATGATGCACAAATGCAAATGTGAATGACATTTTGGGTTTTGACTAAGGGGTATGAAGATGATTCTAAGGTATGCAAAATGCAGATTAGGGTTGGACTCTTAGACTTGGGAATGATATATGCAATGTGGATTATGCAAAGGGAGGTATGTTAAGGTTGATAATGACATTTAGGGTATGCAAAATTGGAATGTGAGATCAAGTAAAGTGTTGGGTTTGACAAGTAATTGGACAAGTTGATGGGATTTTGATATTGGGAGAGATGCTAGAGTTTTGAACAATGTCAGATGGAGTGATTATGCAACTAGGGTTAAGCAAGATGACGTTTACAAGGATATGATAATGCCATGACAAGGGTCTATGCAAGGTTTTGAACTTAGGACAAATATTTGGAAAGTATTAATCTAAGAACTTAACCTTGTGAGGATGGATTTTGGATCTTGACCAAAAAGAGACAAAAATTGAAAAGATCAAGTTAATAAGAATGACAAGGCCAAATCCATCAAGACATAGATATAGTTTGACCCAAGAAAAATGACAAAAAAGATAACAAAAAGACTATGGTCAAAATCCATCATCCATCAACATTAGGACATACTCTAGGACTCATACATTGTTCTGATTTTTGCCTAAGTTCAAAAGGGAATTTAGGTTCAAAATGAGGTTTAGGGGGTGGATCAAAATGAGGTTTATGTGGATTGGATATGCAAGATGCAAGGATCCTAGGATGCAAAATGATGTTTAGGGTGCAAAATGATGTTTTGGGTTATGTTGAGAGTGAGAACCTATATAGGCTTCTGAAGGTAGTTCTAGGGTCCCAAAATGTAGTTTGGAGGTCCAAATTGGGTATTCTAGAAACCAAGTGCGCTATGAAAGCACCAAATGTGCTCTAATAGTACCAACTGTGCCTACGATGTAGTTGGGGTCAGTTTCAACATTATTGGTAGTTTTATAGTGCAGTTGGGAAGCTAGGTTGAAAGTTTGTTGATCCTGGACTTGGTGACCGTTAGACTATTATACCAGAGAGCTAGTTGGTTGGGGATGATTTTAAGATTAGATTGGAGATGCAAAATGAGGGTTATGTCTTGAAGAATGAAGCCTAAGATGTGAAAACTAGTGTTAGGATATGCAAGAATGATGTTCAAGACATGATCAAAAGCCAATTTAGGCACTTGGTGGCAATTTTAGGGACCCAAAATGTTATCTTGAAGTCAAAATTGGTCGTTCTAGCAACCAAGTGCACTCAGAAAGAGCCAACTATGCCTAGGGTGCAATTGGGGCTAGTTAGAGCATAGTTGGTAGTTTCAAAGCTCAGTTGGTAAAGTGGTCTAGAACTAGAATTATTATGGGCTTGGTAACTTCCAGATTGTTATTTCAGAAAGCTAGTTGACATGAGATAATACTATGATTAGAATGAGGATGAAAAATAAAGGTTAGGACATGAGGAATGAGGACTAAGACATGCAAAGCGAGGATTAGGGTATGTAAGAGTGCAAGTTGGGGGATGCAAGATGAAGAGTCAGGGCTGAAATGTAAAGACTAGGAGCTTCAAAATGAAGTCTAATTGATGCAATATGAATTGTAAGGAATTCTTATGCGGACTAAAAGATGCAATATGAGAACTAAAAGGATGCAAGCATGAGTATCAAAAGATGATAATTGCAAGGACATGTTATGCAAAGATTGAATCTAAATCATCCAGGACCCCTAAGGTTACAAGTCTCCACGTTTTCAAGGTCTCAAATGTTTGGCAAAAGGTTTGTAATGTTTGAAAGTGTTTAAGGTTCAAGATGTCTTTGGTGTGAGTATGTAGATTTGGTATTATCTTGATTAATGTTATTCACACACACAAGAAACAATAAATAAGAGTAGTTGTTAAACTTAAAAGACACATCACAACCTAGGCTTTAAGACTATATCCACTAAATTCCCACTTGAACCGAAGATCAGCTACTCTTATCCAGAGCAGACAATCTTAATCTTGGAACCACAAGCTCCCCCTTACAACACACTCAGTTATGGGGGCTATCAAGTTCCACTTCCCAAGGGTCATCACTTCCTAAGGGATTATTGCCTCTACTAAGGACCGTGAGTATGTGGGATGTCTTCACGGGCATGCATGACCCCCTAAGCCAATGGATAGAAAGGATTTTGGTCACTAAGACAAGGTGTTTAGTTTAGGCACTTTGTTTGGAAAGTGAATGATAAACTTCCGCAAAAGGTCTCCCAACCCCAAGAACCGAGGTTTGATGCACCACAAGGATACTAGAGAGCTATCACAAAACAATACCATCGACATGAAGTTAACTGTATTGAGTCTATTATAGCAACTGGACTGTAGACCTGACTTTGGCCTATTACCCCTTCAAGGTCAACCCTTGGGACTCACAAAGTGTTGAGTGTTGGTTCCAAGGCAGACCTCTCTAAAGAAATTGCACGAATTTCTCTTGCACCCAAGATCCACGAATGACAAGGGGATAGGATATGTCCATGCAACTCCTAGGGTTCTAAACAAAGAATAGACACCGAATAGAAAAGAAAATTCATTTAGAGCACCAAATGAAGTGTTATCGAGTCTAAGAAAGCCACACACAAAGTTTGAACAAGCATATAGGTCTTCGTCAATGTCCTGCATCAAATGATTAGTAGTTTCCAATGAATAAGTCTTCTCCTAATGATCGCCACATGCTACAAATAGATCATCAATAACACAAAAATGTCTACGCTAGAATCAGAATGAAACCCTAAATGTTAACATGATTGAGATTCCACCTAATTTTTAGGTTAAAAATGATGACAACATTCTTCATCTAGGATATCATCGGGCTAGTTTTGACAACCAGTGTCCTTTCCCATACAATGACATCAAAATGAAAGTACTTCTATCTTTGATAGATTTCAATCCATCTTGTCTAATACTAACAAGTGGATGAAAATCAATAGCCTCAAGAGAGAGTATATCCTAATCTTGGGGTAGATTGTGATCGTTTTGTACCAGTTGGAAAGACAACTTGGGTAAAGATTTCAAGCAAAGATAGGTGCATCTTCCTCAGTTCTGCCTAAAACTCTCAAGTTCAAGCTTAAAGGCAGGAAGAGATCAAAATAAGTTCAAAAACCTTCTCAAGTGCATGTGTAGGCTAAATAATCTGAGGAATCTGAAGAATAGTCTAATAAGGTAGATGAAGAGGAAGGAGAGATTATGATTATTTCTCCTTTGTGAATGACAAATACTCAAGGTCCATCCATTCAAGATACACCTTTTTTGGATGATATAGACAATGATGTGGATTCAATCTCCACACTTGTTACATCTACTACCCTTGCTTCAAAGGTGAACATGTTGGCATTCCCCATCTTTTTGGCAACCCCTCCTATTCTCACAGTTGAGTAGTATGAGGGTTTGAAGATTTCCCAACTCTCACGGAGGGTCAAGTTTCCCAACTTGATACTTCAATGGCTGATTTTGATTTGTTCATGGAAGAATCTTCTCATCAGGCACCCATGAATTAAGATGTGCAAACTGAAGCATGCATGGTCACAATAGAAATACAATAAGGATTAATGTCTGTGGTGGCCATTATCCCTATTTCTACAAATGAGGGTTTTCGTTTGTCTGCATGGTTAGGTAAAATCACTATGAAAAGAAGAAAGGTTGTAATCCAGACAATCTTTCTATTAAGAAAAATAAGGCTAAATCTTTGAAAGACAAGATAGGTTTCAAGGATTGTGGTAGATTCTAAAAAGACTACGTCAACAAAGATTGTTGACCCTTTGGTAGATAAACTAACTGAAGAACTTAATTGCTCAGATTACAAGTTTACTAAAATTGAACTTGGTAAATGATCACAGATGAGTTGTCTACAGGATGCTCAAGATGCACTTGCCAATCAAACATGAGCTATGGGAGAAGAAGAATCAACTTATGCAAGAACGCGCTCGTCTCAATGAGGTCATTCACTAGCAATCTTCACGACTCCGAATCACCACATCTTAAACACCTAAACAAAAATGGATAACTAAATCAACAAAGACTTAGGTTTGAGAGGTTGTCTCTAAAGGACTTTAGACCAACAAAGACCTAGTCAAAGTTCTTGAATGTATCTAAGGTTTTGAAGAGATGTTACATGACCTAATTGCTTCTTTGAATCAAGAAGCTGATACCTTGAAAGAAATCCTAGGTGATTGGAAACAAATTGGTAGTGTTAATTTAGATGGTGTGATTGTATGTGAAGTTGTTCTGTCTTAAAAAATATTTTACAAATGTCAAGGAATCATGCATGGGTCACAAAGAAGAGACACTAGGAAAACTTCAGATAAATTTGTAGGCAACCTTAGAAGACTATCAATCAATTGAAACAAAGATCATATGTATTTTGGAGCAAATGAGATGCAATGTCCTTACAAAACATGACAATCTGGTCACAGAGAACATGACTTCAAATTATACAATCAGAGTGAATACTAGTCTTGATTTTGAAGAATTTGGATCATGTATGATCAATAGATTTGCTACATACAAATCAGTAGCAATAAGCCTATGGGATTCTCTATCATCAAATTACAAGGTTGTGAAATCAACCTATTTCAATATAGTTAGAATTGAAGCCATATCAAAGATAATGAAAATCTTAGATCTTCCTACAGTACATGATTGCTTGCCAAGTAAAAGGCCATTTAAAACAATCACTAGGATTCTTTCAACTTTTTTCTGTCTTCTTCCTTCTTTAATTTTCATGTTTGTAGATTGGAGATAGTAAATTGCATGAAATTATGCAATTACATATAATTCAATTGCATATCCTTATGACATGTAATCCAATAATTTCTCTCATCTAGTTTGACCAGGTGAAAGTTGGTTGAGTTGCTCCCACTTTTTCCTCCACTTTTATCTCAACTCCTTTGCATATATAAAGAGGTGTCCTCTCATAGTAAAAATCATCTTTTATTGTATGCAAGAAAGCTCTAAAGAAATTGTGCAAGCATAACTTCAATGAAAAGTGAATAGAAAGAAACGATTGGAGCTAAACTTTGATTAAGTGCAATTGTGATTAGTGCAAAATGGAAGCTTTGGTTGTAAATGGTGTTTGTCTTCTTTGATTCATGATATTGTTGTTTAGTTTAAACAATTGAGCATAACAAGCTAAGAAACAATTGGGTTCGAAGCTTTGATTGGAAGCTACTATGGTAATACATTGACTAGAAGCTTTAATAGTAGCTTGTATTACCTTCTTGATTCACAAAAAAAGTTAAAATTCTTTAATTCTGGATGTCTTTGGGCCCCAATAGTAAAGATTAGATTAAAATCAGACTTAGAGCCAAACTCGTAGTCTTTTCAACTACCCTTTGAGTTAGTGTGAGTTTATTGATATCACTGTTTCCAACTCTAAGTAGAAGTGTAGTTAGAGATTTCATCTTTCCCATTACTCACTCTGCAGGTAAGTGGCTTCTTTCTTGAAAGTTAAGAGGAAAAAGTATTAGTCATATCCCTTTCAAAATCTCTTAACTTTTTGCTTACCTTGAGTTGATCCAAGGAACAATGAGAAGAGAGCCTTCTCTTTAAGGTAAGAGAGACTCTTTCTCATGCATTGTGGCTGGCCATCCTCTTTTGTGACTAGATTTTCACAAAATTGTTAGTTGAAAAATATCCAACCAACAAAACAAATAAAGAAGGAATAGAGAAATGGAAATAAAGTGAGAGAAACAACCAAAACCAACAAGTGTGTGTGTGTGTGTGTGTGTGTGTGTGTGAGCGCGCGCGCATGAGTGGTGTATGTGTTTCTTTAAGTGTGCCTATGAGTGTGTCAAAGTTTACTTAATTTTATCTTAGCTCGAGTTTACATGAAACCCAATATACAAATTAAAGAGTCAAATTAGTATATTGGATGGATAATTTAGGTCTTTTTGAAAAAAAAAATTGTACCAATAATATAGAGTAGATTTTAGGTTTTAAATATAGATTATTAATTAGCTAGATTGAACTTATTAATATATACCACAAAGTAATCCTTTCTATTTCACAATAGTAATTTAACCAATTTAAAATTTCACCATTGCTACATTCTATCATTTAACTTTACAAAAAACTAGTATAGATTTATTGTAGCTTTTTGATGATTCACCACCAAATTTGAAGTAAATTTTAACCAAATAAATTTTCCATTTCAATTTCTAGGAATTTGTTTTAATTTTAAACAAATTTCTATAAAAAGTTACCATGCTTTTTAGCATATAAAATGCACCTCTCTCTCTCTCTCTCTCTCTCTCTCTCCATATATTCTTGTGGTACATGCAAACTCTAAAGCAATTGCTCAATATTGTTTGCTTCGTCCAAACTTAAGGATCAAGGAATCAAATCCATTCATATTTCACATCACATGCCATAATTTTTTTAAAGATATTATAAGAAAAGCCATTCTCTATTAACTTGATCATAATTTTAAATTTATAACATATTAGAATTTAAATTTAAAAATCCATTAAAAATTACACTTTCATTATTATTGTATAAACCAAAAAACTATATTATATAATTAATTAATATATCATGGATATAAATATAAAATATACTCTTTAATACACTAACTTATATATTGTTGTCTATTCATGCAACTCTTGCCTTTTCTTCAAGAGCAAGCGCTAGTTAATGTTGATAGACATTCTACAATGGCAAAAAAGGTGGAGTAGGATGGTGTGAGTGTGTTAATGTTAACTTTTATCTTTTTAGGTTAAATTTGACAACCATTTACACGTCAAAATTTTTCATTTTATTATAACTACAATTTACTTTAAACCACCACATAAAATATTTGTTAAAATTATAATCTTTGGAGATAAGTCATCATTTTTTTTTTAGAAATTAAATGAAAAGCTTAAGCTAGTGCAAAGAAAATAAAGATAAAGGAATATAAATAGGTACGAGTGTAGTAAATTAAATTTTAATAAATTTCTAGCAGATATCAATATTTCTTTAGATAGATTTATTTTAGATATCTATACTAGTTTAAATAATTAAGAAACTAAAGTTTGCAATATATATATATATATATATATATATATATATATATATATATATATATAGATATATATGTATATGTATATGTACACACACCAACCTATTACTTCAGCTTAACATGCTCTAAAGTCCACCTCAAAGAAGCTGGTAATAATGGAATATTATTTTCTACTTGATTAAGATATAAATTTATATGATTGTTTAGCCTATTTTTATTTTAAATTGATAATAATTTATGTCATTAAAATTTGGCGAAGAAAATAGAGGCAAACATAAAAGAGTGGAAAATTTCTGTGAAGGGACATAACATGTTTGTAATATATAGTCGTTGTTTGTTTTCAATCCAATTAGTGTGCTCAAATTTAGATAAACATGTACTGGAAAATACACAAATTAATATTTACTCAAACTATCTAGGAAGGAATTTAAATGAAAAGGTGTACTTTTGACAACATTTTACAATTTATGAACTCTAATAAGCACAACTTTTTCAAATTATAAACTCGAATGAACACAACCCTTTGCATTATAATATTATATTCTAGTTTTTCCTTATAAATATGCCCTTGTCACCAATATGGAACTGGAAAGTATTTCATGATAGTTAAACAACGTACCACATTCACATTCAATTTTTTTATAATAAATTGAAGTTAAATTCTGATCACTCTCCATTCAAAAAGCTTTGAGGCTTACTACTAGCAAAAGCCAACCATACAAGAGTTCCTGTGATGTAGAAAAAGATGGAAGGTGCAAATAGTGCCAACTACACACAACGAGAAAAGTGAAAGAAAAGCTTAGTATGTGTGGCACATGCAACATGAAAAGGTTTGTATGGTAAAATAGAGATTCTTACAGTCCAAGAGTGAGTTTGATCAAGAAGATAGCCTGTTAGCGCAACTCCTACAATTCCTGGGAATGCTCCAGCTGTGCTTGTCACTCCCTGTCTCACAAAATAGACCATATTATTTCTGCCACCTACAAATGCTATCATAAAATGCACATATTAAAATGTTTGGCGGCTCATGTTATTATGTAAGCTCCATATTTTTCTACACAGAAAATTTATCACAATCTAATTAACTAGATTGTGATTTGAGTTATTCCCACTCTATCCCAAGAGACAGTGTAAATAGATGTCGTGTTACTAAATCAACCAAAGACCTAAGTATGGTTTGTTTTGGACATGGAATCAGGTTAATTAACTTATGGATGTTTGGTCTATAAGTTTTTTGTGTTTGGAATCACTTAGGCACACACCTGAGCAATGCCTATAAAAATTTACAGCTAATGCTACAA
Organism: Cupressus sempervirens; assembly: GCA_028749045.1. Lineage (NCBI taxonomy): Eukaryota > Viridiplantae > Streptophyta > Pinopsida > Cupressales > Cupressaceae > Cupressus > Cupressus sempervirens. The sequence continues at coordinate 428,789,019 of CM053793.1, read as the reverse complement.
TATAAATAAGAGATCTAGATAGAAAAATAAAAAAATCCATCTTTGCAAGAATTTAGAAATAAACAAAAATCTCTCATTCCATAATAAAACTGATTACATTGTGCAACTAGTGTATAATTAATATAATAAAGAAGAAGTTGAAATCACCCTGAAACAGTAATGATGGTGATATCTTGATCTGCACAATAATGAACTGTTAGAGGCATCCATAAATACGGATCAGGACAAAGCGAGAGGTCATAATTAACTAACACTGCCCCCTTATTTCTAAATAAGGAGAATAAAAAGCTAATGAAGAAAGGAGGAAAGAGGGAGAACCAAGTGGGAATAAACCCCCCTACAAACCATACAGAGAAAATGTTTTGTGACATGAAAAATTGTAGACATCTGCAAATCATAACTGCCGAGGTGCTAAATGAAGAACCTCCTTTGAAATCAAGATGAGGATCAAGATAAATCTGCATGAGTTCCCCCAATGACACTACTCAAACAATGAACACATGACAAACAAAGGCAAAACATCTGCCAGTCAATCGAAGACAGAGTAGACAATAAATTGCATATGGGCTCCAAAATAATGAATAGATGGCAAACAGAGGCAAAACATCTATAATTCAAGTTTGCAGATGACAAATGACTCTGTATGAGTGACCCTAAAGACAATACTTAACCATGCAAGAATAAATTGCTGATTGGAAATACACGTGTAAATCGTCTATAAATTTGATCAACTATGGAACCAAGAAAGCATTTGCACAAAGAGGCATGACATATCCACAAGAAATAGTGTGTCACTAGAAAGAAAATGAAGGCAAGACTCATGCAAAGAGAGCATGATCTTGGCCTATCTCTAATGTAAAATCAGGTCCAACCTTTAATGCCATGACTTTTTGCCTTTGCTTGTGGGCCTAGGCATAATCGATGGCTTTTACTTGAAATAATCATATGACATAGGAAGAGAAAAGGTTGAAAAATTCATTCTTTCAAGCTCTGATCTGCCGTACTAACAAAATAATACCTTTTTCTTCTTCCTACTTTGACAACATGTAAAAAATTGCAGCTAATGTTGCAATATAAATAATAGATCTAGCTAGAAAAATAAAAAATCCATCTTTGCAAGATTTCAGAAATAAAAAGAATTGAGAATAAATAGAAATCTCTCATTCCATAATAAAATTGATTACAATATGCAACTAGTGCATGATTAATATAACAAAGAAATGCATAAATACCAAAAGTTGAAATCATCGTTGAAACAATAATTATAGTGAGATCTTGATCTATACAATAATGAACTCATGGAGTCATCCATAAATTACGGATCAGAATAGAGTGAGAGGTTAGAATTAACTAACACTACTATGTCAAGGCAATTCTACAGGTGACCTTAGCAATCAACGATAGTTTCAATTTGTTCTCTTTGGCAAGAGATAGGGATAAATCATAAAACAAAAGCTGCTTTTTTTTATTGATTACAAACATTGCATTTTGTTTGATACATAGCTCAACAATAAGAATAACTCCATAGAGTAAGCAATACAACAATATGATTCAGAGTAAGCATCACCACTAATTTCCTTTTATTCTACAACTATCATATTTTCCTATTTTAGCAGTCAGATAAGGGAGTTAGTTTGATTGAAAGTGGTACTTGGGTTGATTGTGGTTCTAGTTTACCTAAATCATCTTTCTTCAATATGATGATAGTCGTGGTGGTGGTTTTGATCATAGATTGCATACTCAAATCAGGAGATTACTTTGCAAGCCCAATTTTTTATGACTTGCAAAAACTTAACTTAAAAATATAAACTAAAGTTTCTTATTAAAACACTTTTTGTGTTGTAAAATTCAATTACAAAATGTATCAAATGAGCCCAAAAACCATGAGAGAGAGCATTTTCTATTAAATTTGATTACTGAATACATATTGATCATAAAATGACATTATTATATAAAGTTGTTTAATAGAATCATGAATTTATCATGATTGCATTCGAAAATCATTGTCACAAACTTCATATCTAGACAATTTAGACATTTCAAGTTTATAGTTTCTTCTTTCCCACCTTAGAAAAAGATTGGGATGCACAAGATATGGTCCTTGAACTCAGTTTTGGCTCCTTACTTGGCATAGAAGATTGTGTCTAGGGCTCTACCATGCAGGTAGGTGGGAATGGCTCCACCATGATAGTAGATGGTTGTGGTTCCTCCACAATATTAATGTCATCCAATCAGCCTTGCATGTAGTACAACCAAATTCTCCATAGTTTGCCTCTCGAAATCATCAATCCAATCACTATAGGGATCAATGTATAAAACTATTCATTGTTTCTTGAATGGATTTGACTATGATGGTTAGTAATGTTACTTAAACAATGAAATTTGATAACTTACGAATATGGACTAAAGGATGTACATCTTTCAAATCAGTAAAAGATATATCTAATTGTTTAAGGACAAGCAATTTGAGGTAGGGCAGATTGCCATACCCCCATTCCAAGAGATAATCTTAATAAAAATTATATTATTAAATAAATAATAATAATATCATATATTAAAAATATAAAAAATAAGAAATAAGAATAAAATAATAACACATAATCTACTATCAAATTTAATAATAGATAAAATAAGGTTTATAATAATTAAATAAGAATAAGATTTACAATGAATGAATAAGTAAAATAAAATTTACTACAAGAAAGAATAGTGCAGAAACTATGTTACCCTTCTAAGTAGGATTTAATAATAAATGATAATAAACATATAATAAATAAGTAAATAAATAATGAAATGTAGAATTAATATAAATTAGGTAAACGTGAAGAAAAGTTATTAGATATGTAATAAAGAGACGTGACTCATTCAAATTTTAAGATATAAAAGAGAGGAGAGTTTGTTTGAAAGATGGAGGAAGAAAAATGTAAGAAAAAAGATAAGCTAATGTTTATGGAAGATATAAAATTATTTACTACATTGTAAGCAAACTATGTCAACAATAAGATGTCAAATTTTTAAGTTAGACATATATATATATACTTTGTCCCAAGATAGGGTAGGGATCAAAAACCCTAAGAGTCTCACAGAAAAAGTCCCAAGAAAGGCTTAAGGGCTTGGATCTATAAACTTTGAGGGAATCCATTGCAAGTTGGTATCTAGGCAACTTGGATAACCTTGTCTCCTTTCATCAGTAAGATGAATAGTAAAAAGATTGGATATGAGATTAAATCCTCACAAGAAAGGTAAGGATATATATTTCTAATGTCTTAAGCGAAAAATCACAAGATGGGTACTAACATACAATTTCAGTGCTTTGAGGAAACCTACTTGTAAATTGGTGTCAAGTATCTGGCAACAAGTAAATCCACATTATTTATTCCATCTTCAATGGAATTGATTAAGATGGTTATTAATGATTCTTAAACATTAAAAATTTTAACCTCTTAGTAGGAGAGACATTACATAGGGCCTCCATAGCCTATCCATTAGCATCTGTAAAGCTCTTGGAGAAGTAGAACTTTTGGTTGAGATACTACCCCGTTCATGAATGTGCTCACCGAATTGATTGTTCCACCTCTAATCTATGATCTCTCAAATAGGGGCAAAATCTATTTAAAATTATTCTATTGTGTTATAATTTTAATATTGTTAGTCAAATAAGAAATTCAAGAATATTGAAGTTTTATGTGTAGTATATAATTGAGAACTTGATCATTTAGAAAAAAATTGTGCTATCCCATTTTTTCAATGTTTCAATAAAGACCTAACTTTTAGAATTTATTAAACATAAGGTTGATATAGTAACAATCATAGTAGCGACGGGAGCTGGTGCAAGCGAAGTTGGAGGTGTGAGTAGGAATAGTGGAATTCAAATTTCAAATGGGACTAGTGTAGGCCCGTTAGGGGAGGGAGGTCAACGCAAGGCGACTGTAGAGGCAGGTCAGCATGGGAAGGAACCCGATGGAGGTCAAGCACCTAGGGACCCGACGGGGGGCAGGTCTGTGGTTTTTGTCCAGATTCCTGCCAAAAAATGGTCAAGTTTTTTTTGGTATCACGCTAATAGGTCTTCATTTCCTCCGATTAATAATGTCTCTATTTCCGAGAAGGCTCGTCTATTTTGGATATCCCAAATCAAATCATAGATATGAACATATCCAGAATCGATCAAGCCCTTGTGGGGAGACTCTTGGGAGCCGGACCAAATATTGAAATAGTAAGAGCCTTTGTTAAAAAGAAATGGGTTTTGAAGGGATAGGTTGATATTGCTGCTACATCAAAAGGTTGTGTCTCCTTTTGCTTCTCTTGCGATGAAGATCATAGAAATATTGTGTAGTGGACAATGGGTAGTGGGAAAGCATACCATGGCATTACAAAAGTGGTGTCCTAATCTAAGTTCTCAAAATGAATCGGTTGTGCGAGCCCCAATTTGGCTTAAACTACCAAGACTGCCACTTGAGTTTTGGGTAGAAGATGTTTTTCAAGGAATAGCTAATACCTTTGGAGAGCTATTATCAATGGATCCAGTGATAGTGTGAAGGAGGAGATTGACTTATGCTAGAATCTGTGTGGGAGTCATTGAAGGGGTTGATATATCAGATTCCATCACACTTCAATCTAAATTGGGAGCTTGGCAACAAAAGATCAAAAATCAATCCATCCCATTTGCTTGTTTCCGTTGTTAAAGTTCCAAACACTGGGTAAAGAAATACCCTAATAAAGTTAGTATCTCCAAGAAATATAAAAAAGAATGGGTTTGAAAAAGCATCAAGGAAGCTGAGCCTGTGGAGCAAACTCAAATAGAGAAGGGGGTAAAAGAGGATAATAAGTGTACTCAAGTTGAGCCTATTGAGATGGTTAGTAAGGAGAGTGAGAATGGGAATTTAATGGATCAAATCCAGTTCCTATAGATGGATCAAAATAATTCCTTTAAGCAATTAGTGATAAAGGATACCTATGATGAGGAAGGCCAAAGTAGAAGAATGGAAATGGCAGAGTTAAAGGAGAATAATGATGTAAATATTGAAAGAGAAATGTCAGTCGTTAGTAACAAGACTGCTAGTAATAAAAAGAAAACAAATTTTCAAGATACACAAGAGTGTATTATTTTGGGATCGAATTTATGTGAATGCTCTTAGGTGAACATCAAGGATAATAGAAAATAACCTCTTAGAACTGGAGTCCTGACAGTATTAGAAAGTGGAACACCTAAATGAAGGGATGTAGAAGATATTGATAGAGCTTTGTATTGTGGGAAAGAAGGAAATGGAGAAGGATAGATGTGGAGAACAAGAAAAAAGCAAGGATTAAGAAAAAAGAGAATAGTCCAAAAAATAACAATGAAAATCAAATGCTTAGTAGAAACACAAGGACTAGCAAAATAGGGGATGTGGGTTATACTCATACACCAATACAGAGGCTTTCAAACCTACAAAAAAGAAATATGGAGGCCAATAGAAGTATAGCGGATGGTAGTTAAAGGACTATCTTGGACTCAAAAGCATTCCATAAGAAATGAAGATCATCTCATAGAATATCAGAGGATTAAATAATCCTCGTAAGCAAGATATGGCGACGAATATGATTAGAGATAATAATTCGGATATTGTGCTTCTTTAGGAGAGTAAGATGCCAAAGGATAAAAGCAGTGGTAAGATACTAGGTGGTGATGTAGATGGGGCCTCTGGCGGCATGACAATTAAATGGAATGCTAAAAACATTCATGGGGAACTTCTATCTTAGAATAGGAATATGATCAATGTTAAATTTTCGAATACCAAGGACAACACCTCATGGGTTCAAACTAATGTCTATGCGCCTAATACCAGATGGGGAGGGAAAGTATGTTGGATGGAAATGGCTAACCATAGGAGGGACTTTGGGGATGAGGAATGGGTAATTATGGGAGATTTCAACATCCTTTGAAAGAAAATGAGAAGATGGGGGGAAGACAAACTAATTTGGAAAGCAGAATGGATTTGATGGAGTTTATTGACAATCATTTGCTAGACATGGATTTGCAAGGTATAGACTATACATGGACAAACAAAAGAGTGGGTAAGGATCTTATACAAGTTAGACTTGATAGAGCTCTTATCACTAATAATTGGTTTCAAAGTTATAAATGTTCTTTAACAACTCATGTTAGACTGGGATCTGATCATTTTCCCATTTTTCTCTTAGCTGACTCTGTTTCCATTAAAAATAACTTTCCTTTCCGATTTGAAAAAATGTGGACTTTACATCATGGGCTAGAAAACCTTATAAAAGAATGGTGGAGGGTTAAAGTTGAGGGAGCTGCTATGTTTAAAGTTGCTAAAAAGATGAGAAACATAAAGGATAACATTAAAAGATGGAATAGAGAAACTTTTGGGAATATCTTTGAAAGCAAAAGTAAGATTCTTGAGGAACTGAAAGAGATACAGGACAAAATTTAGAGTGAGCATTATGAGAAAGTTACTAGAGAGGAGGAGGATTTGAAGTTGATTGAGTTACATGACATTATCACCAAGGAGATTTACTGGAGGCAACGATCTAGGAAAGACTTTATTAAAGAAGGGGGCAAGAACACAAAGTATTTCTATATAACCACTTTGAAGCACAAAATGGTTAACCAAATTTCTAGATTAAAAGTGAATGATGCTATCGCTAAGGATGATGAAGCTATTTTAAAAGAGAAGCTATGAGATTTTTCAGTGGTCTTCTAGGGAGAGAACCTCATCTTGATAAGGAAAAATAGGAGTTCCCGAACTATATTAACAAGAGTATAACAGAGGATTAGAATAAATAACTAACTGCTATTCCTTCTAAAGAGGAAATAACTAAGGTTGTTTTCTCTTCTGATGAAGACAAGGCACCTGGCTCGGATGGTTTCCCCTTTCTATTTTTCCAAACGTATTGGCACATCATACAAGAGGACATTATCAAAGGGGTTAAAGAGTTCTTTGGATCTAGAAAACTTCTTAAAGAACTGAATGGCACTTTTCTAGCCCTGATACCCAAAAAGACGAGGGCAGATAGTATGGATCAATTTTGACCCATTGGTTTATGTAATTCTTTTTATAAGATCATTTCCAGAGTCCTCACTCTTAGGATTTTGACTTTATTACCTTCTCTGATTTTGACACAAGAGAATGGGTTCGTTCAAGGGGCCAATTTTGGATTCTATTATCTTCGTTCATGAAAATATTTGTTCCCTTACCAAATCAAACAAAGAAGGGTTCATATTGAAGTTGGATTTGTCTAAGGCTTATGACAAGGTGGATTGGGATAGTTTGAGGTGTGGGCTGGAGCCTTTGGATTAAATAATAGATTCTTGGATATGGTTCATATGTTGGTCTCCTTAGCCACTTTTTTTATTTTGGTTAATGGGTCTCTAACTCCTTTTTTCCATGCATCCCAAGGTTTAAGACAAGGGAACCCTTTATCCCCATCTTATTTATTTTAATGGCTGAATGTTTGCGCAGATTTGTGGAGAAAATGGTTCAAACGGGGGAGTTTGTGGGGTTAAGACTTTCGTCAAAGGAACAAATGTGTTTACACCAACAATTTGTGGATGACTCGATTGTGATGGGAGAAGCTTCGATCAAAAATGCTTGGAATATGAAAAAGGCACTTGATGATTATGGGCAAGCCATGAGACATATTATAAATTGGAATAAAAGCTCTATTTATTTCATAAATGTTAATGTGAAAAGACAAATTAAAATCCAAAGAATTATGGGATGTGAGGTGGGAAGCTTTCTGGGGTCGTATCTTGGTTTACCTCTCTACCTGGACCATCCTGAGCCTTTTTGGAGTTCTCTGATTGATAAGATACATACAAAGTTAGTTGGATGGAAAGAATCCCTCCTTAGCCAGGCTAATAAGATAAGTCTGCTAAAATCTATCATTCAAAGCATCCCCCTGTATGCTCTAAGTATTTTTAAGATACCCAAAAAATATGCTATGGCTATTGAAAGACTTTAGAGAAACTTCTTGTGGGCTGGTATGGAAAAGAAGAAAAGAATGCCATTGATTGCTTGGGACAAGGTTTGTAAGCCCACTAAAAAAGGATTGGAGTGGGGTTAAGAAAGATAAGTAATATGAATGATTTCTTACTTGCTAAGCTTATTTGGAGACTCTATAATGATGAAGGAGAATGGAAAGACATATGAAATAATAAATATACTATGGAGAATAAAATCTTTAATTTTTTCCTTAACAATGATGATATTCAAGGGGGTTCAGCTATTTGGAAGCAGGCTTAGAAAGATAAGCAGATTATTAATTAAGGGGTGAGATAGAAGGTTGGCAATGGTAGGACCATTCAATTTTGGGATGATATGCCTTGAGTTCTGATCAGCAGTGGAATGGCTACATTACGCAATGTAAGACTATTTTTTAGGACATTTGTTGCTGACTATTGGGATGGAGATAAATGGGTGGATCTAACTAGAGTGGATGATTCTCTGAATGACCTTAATAAAATGTCAAATGATGTCTTTTTAGTTAATGAGGACTCTCTAAGTTGCAAGTTTAATCCTAATGGACTATTTTCTATTTCTTCTTTGTATGGTAATACCTTTGAAGACTATCATGAACCTTGATGGGCTAAAGCCTAGTTCAAAGGTCTAACACCTAAAGTTAACATCTTTTTCGGATTTTATTGCTAGACAAAATTCTCACTACTAACAATTTAAAGAAAAGAGGTATTTGTCTTGTAAGCAAATGTTATCTTTGCAAGGAAGAGGAAGAGGAAGAGTCGGTTAATCACTTGACCATTCATTATTCCCACACTAGAATCTTATGGGAAAGGATTTTTAGACTTCTGGCTATGGAGTGGATTCTCCCTTATAGTATTCAAGATTTGTTCTTAGCTTGGAAGTCACCCTCTCATAATGCCTTGATCAATAACTTATGAAATTACATTCTACCTTATTTATGCTGGGGCATTTGGAAGAAAAGAAATGATAGGATTTTCAAGGGTAAGGCATCAAATGCTAATAAGATCTTTCATAAGATCAAGTGTATGGTGATGAAGAATGTCAGGCTAAGTGGGAAAGTCCAAGAGCCTCATGATGAGTGGGAAGCCAAAGTCATTAAGAATTGGAAAGTGGAAGGGGCTAGTTACCCTCAAAGTGAGAAAAGTCTTAGAAGCTTGGCTAGATGGGATTCCCACCAAAGGAATGGTATGAGGTTAATTTTGATGGGGCCTCAAAGGACAACCTAGGGATTGTAGGGTGTAGTATTATTATTAGAAATGAAAACGAGTATAGTAGTGGAGCAATGGCAGTCCTTATTGGAAAGCAAACCAATCACATAGCAGGAGCTAGTGCGGCTCTTTATGGACTTTTATATGCTAAGAGTATGAATATGAAGAAAATTTGGCTAGAAGGGGATTCTCTAAATATCATTAATTGTCTTAACAAGGTTACTACCCCCTCACGAACTATTCATAACATTATATGCAAAGCCATAAATTTAATCAATTCCTTTGTGGAATGTGTTGTTACTCATAAATTCAAAGAAACTAACAAAGTGGTAGATTGGGCAGTAAACGTGGCTTGTAAAAGTCACATGAAGATGACTTGGAATAATGGCAATGACATCCCAATTGATGGACTATCTATGATAGACTACGACAGAATTGGAAGCAAACAAAAATGTTTTAATAATGATGGCAACGATAATTAGGAGTAATTATAAGATGTGTTGGAGAGGGGGATGATTGTGTATGACACAACTACCCATTTATTACCACATTGATTGTGGGTGTTTTTGCAAAAGAGAAAACCCTATTGTGACTTCAAAGTAGAGAATTTTAACTTGCTCAATCTTACTAATAAGAATAACAATTTCTGCAGGACCAGTAACATGGGAGGTAGGAGAAAGAGGCTGTGAGCCAGGAAATTGCAAGGAGTGAAAGCAAAAACCAGAGATATGGGACATTTTGGAGTAGGGCAAGTTTAAGGGATTTATGAAGAAACTAAAAGGAAGTAACACGTCTATTACCAAGTAATTTATAGAAACTTGGAAGTATGGTAGCTTTCTGGTTGGAAATCAGAGAATGGAAGTCGCAGAGGATATCACTGCCAAAGCCACTAGCCTAGACATGGAAGGGATTAACTTCTACAGAGACAAGAAGATGTTTGATAGAGCTGTTGATGAGTTTGCAGAGTCGACCAAGGAGAGAAATAGGTTGGTCAAAATTGACAATTCTTACTTTAGCCCTCATTCTATTTCTAGACCTTGGAGGTTTATTAAGTGTGTTATGATTGAGTATATTACCCTAGATGGTCATTTTATTAAGATTTATGATCACCACTTCATGCTGGCTAATCACTTTAGACATAGGGTTAGGACTAACTTCCCCTTTCACCTTCGATAGTCTCTGGATAATACCATTTTAACCCTTCAGAATGACCCAAATGGGGATCATGCTTGTCATGAGGGTTTGATGGTGTTGATTATGAATTTTCTTAAGTTCAAAAAAGTGGATAGACCTCATATAAGCAAAAAGACTATGGAATGTGAAACTGAGGGGAGTGATTTAGATGAAGTTGATGAAGAGGAAATAGAGGAGGAAGAAGCAGAGCCAATGGCAAACAAAAGAATGAATCCTCCCCCTGGGGGCTCATCATCTTAGAGAAGGAAAAGAAATGAGGTGGATTACGAAACAGAGACTAGAACTGATGAGGAGATTGAAGAGGAAAAAGGGAAGAAGAATAAGGGTAAAACTAGTAGCAGAATTAAAACTAGAAATAATATGAAGAAAAATGAAAGATGCATGAACATCCCCTCAGATGATGAACCCCTTTTCCATAAAATTGAGAAGGATTTGAAAGGTAAGAAGATTATGCTTCAAGGAAGGCTGAGGATAAAAATACTAAGGATACTGATGCAAGGAAAGATAATGTTGATTTGGATGAGGAAAATCTGAATCAAAGCAGTACCCAAGATGATCAAGGGTGTATGAAGGGTGTCTTGGGCAACCCTGGGGAGATGAGAAGGGGCATAAATTTTATGAAGGAGCAAATGTAGGATATAAGAAGGGAGTTTGAGCATCTCAACAAAACAAATAAGGGTGAGATGACTTTAGACCAGCATCTAGATAGGCTCTCGGAGGTGATTGGGAATGCTAAAGAAGTTAAGAATTTGATGAAGAGAGTCCCACCTCTTGAAACTAAAAATAGAGCTACTAATCAAGTGGTGAAGGACATGCAAAAGAAGATGGACATTTTGGAGAACAGAGTTGAGGAAATAGAGAATGTTTTGAAAAAACTTGCTGACCGGAGCTGTTCCATATTGAAAGTTGTTGCAGAGAATATCAAGAATTTGTTCGATAAGTTGGAGCAAGGGAAAAATCAAGGTGCAAAGGAAATGAAAGACGATCAAGGTCCCAACAAAAGCACAAGGGAAAACTCTAAGAACACAAAGGTTATTGATGATAAAGAGATCAACAAGCTAAGGGCCTCTACTGTGAACATGAATATTTTAGCTGACCTATTGAAGACTTTATATATGTCCTATTGTCTCTTAGTAGTCTTTTTATTCTGCATATTGTTTTAGGGCATTTTGTTTTGGCATGTTTAGTTTTTTGGTGTTGATGCATGATTTCTCTTGGGCTTTTAAAATATCTTGTGTTGTAACACTTGCTTGGTTTTTTGTGAATGGTTTTGGGTCCTTTTAAAACCTATTTTTACTTAATCATAACTTTTAGACTTTATTGTTATTAAAAGATAATTATATCGTTTACCAATTGTATAATCATATGTTTTAACAATACCCAAAAATTCTTGGAAAGCCTCCTCTCCTCAAAGTGCATATATCCTTATCAAATACAAGTATTACTTTAAACACTCTTCGAAGAGTCATATAACGCACAGGAACTCTAAATTATATTGATCATAGGTCTTAATGTTTTTCCAACAATGTTTCACTACACACAACAGATGGGCTTCCTAACTTTATACACAACCATTGGATCATTGACATTCTTACACTCATAAATAAACACACAAATTGGAAGCATGCATTTCATTGTTAATATGGCATATGTTTCAATATGTAGTTGCAAAATGTTATTTCACTACTAAGGTATTATACTACTCAACTATTCTACGACCTTATTAAAGCAACTTGTAAGAGATTATATCCATTTTGTGAATCTCCACTAATCAAGCGAATATCCTGTGATCATTGCAGTCCACGAGACCCTATCTCTAAGCCTTAACATCAAATAGTTCACATGCTTTGTGTATTCTTCCACATATTTGATACAATATCTTTGCATTAATTCCTTTCTAGGAATTACAATAGTCACCAAGAATGTCTTTGTTCAAGCTTTGACACTCACCAAGAATGTCCTTGATCAAGCTTCGACACTCACCAAGAATGTCCTTAATCAAGCCTTGACACTCATCAAGAATGTCTTAATCACATTTCGACACTCACCAAGAATGTCTTGAATGGATTTGAAGTAAGTTGTTCTTAGCACTTTGCCCTAAATTACAACCTTTTTCCCTTATTTAGTTTTACTATATTTTAAATCAATAAATGAAGATTACATTACAAAGTTGCACAAATATATTAATCGCAATCTATTGCATGACTGCTTAGCAAAAACAAATATCTTGTTATGACCAAGAATGAACCTCCTCAAGTTTCCATTGGCTTTTCATTACTTTTTTTGGTTAAATATTATTACTAAGTTCTCCTTTTTCACAATTTGTTCTATGTGGTGTTTCTTCATCAAGTGTTGCTCCTATTCTAAGGACTTAACTCCATTTTCTACAATTGTGCCTTCATGCTCAGGGTTCTTTGCATCTAAAACATATACCTTTCTTCATTATTTCATCTTTCCCTTGGCATTGATTCCCTATATTCCATTGTTCTTTACATAAATAAGATTTATTTCTCTTATCATCCTTCCTTGAATCTTCATAGCTGTACTTTTTGTTGGGTGGGAAATTCTTAGGTCTTTCTCTTCAAGAATTTGGTTCAACCTTCTTAGCCTTTTGTAGCTTGCCCCACGGTTGGTTCAAGAGGATTCACTATACTTTTAATTGACTCCTAGTCCTTCAATGAACAGAGAGGTGAGCCGTTTTTCGGATAGATCAAGAACCATAAAATGAAGTTTTTAAAATTCATTAGCAAATCCCTCCATTGTGCCATGCTATATAAGTTGTGTAAGTTCCTTAAAATACCATTTAGAATCTTGTTGGTTAAATCTATTAGTGAGTTTTTGAGACAATTATTCATATGAGGTTAAATTTTGCTGGCCAAGGGAGTAAAGCCCATTGTGCCACCATTCATGTGTTATCCATTCTAAATGGAGTATGGCACATTGGAGTGCATCCTCTTAAACCATTGGGTTGAGGGTGAACTGCGTGTTTAAGTTTTGCAACCAAGCATGAGCCGTAACTTTCCAAGACCTTCCAAAATTTGTAAGTATCAAATTGTCTACCTTGTGTTTGACATCTTTATTTGTTTATCTTTTTGTTCTTTTAGAAGCTTCAAGTTTTTGGCCTTTGCAACTGCTATGAGCTCCCTAATGTTTTAAGGCTTGCATATGCACTAGCATTATCTTATGCTATTGTGGGCCAACATGGCTTGATTTACCCAAAAATTCCCAATGGGTTTTAATTGCATTTGGAAATGATAATATACTTAGTCTATATGACGTATCCTAATAGAAGGTTGCCTTTTTCCAATGATTAACATAAATCACTAGGCATTTAAATCAAGTTACTTCCTTATTGTAACGTTTCTTGTCTGGTCCTATGTTCTCTAATAGATTTCTTTAAATTCAATTACAAGAGATTTCCTGCTTTTGAGCTTATATCTAGAAAGAATTAAGAGGCAAATGGAATATCAATTACCTTGATATTTATGTCATTCAATTGTGCTTGTATGAAAATATGGCTTCATCTTACTACAATATCTGATATGATATGTATGGTGGAATGTATTTTCTATATATACTTATGTATAAGAGATATAATGTGCTAAGAAATGTATAATATAATACACTAAGCATGAAATGATATCGATATGTTTCTTTTATGCGAATACCTTAAAATTTGCTGCTGCTTAATTTTATAAGTCTAGCTATGAAGTAAGAATTAGAAGAATGTTTGATGATTCCCCCAATTGAAAGAAATAGAGTACATTTGTATGTCATCATGGGACTCATAACTCATGCTACCAAAGGATGAGTCTAATACCATACCTTTCTCTTCACTTATTGAACACACCACCTCGTTCCTTTGATGTATTTAATTGCATATTTTGTAATGTCCCCATCTTTTTAGCATCTCAGTGGAGTTCTTAGCCTTTACATTCTCCGAAGGCTATGTGGAGAAATTAGGTGAAATTGATTAAATTGATTTCTTATAAAGTCATTAAATAAATTAAAATTAAAAGGTGACTTTATATTTAATTAATTTAAATTTCTAGAAGCACAACTAATAATTATATTCGAAAGGGGGAAGCCTCTAGAGAGTACATTTTTTAGATGTACAACTAATTATTGCCTTGGAAAGGGGACAACTTCTAGAGAATACAATTAAATAATATTTTATTTCCTTCTAGAAGGCTGAAGGAAAAGAATAAATAGATGCAAGAGCTTCATTGTTAGGCATCCAATTATTCTGTATTGCATTTTATATGAACTTGGGAGAAGAGACTAAGGGTTTCTGATTTCAGTTACCCCTTTGAGAGCGTCAATTCTTTAGTGTTGCAACCATTTGAGGTGGTGAAATATCCACTGAATTTGGCATTCAGGAGAGCTTCATTCTAGAGTTCTATCTGTGCTTAAATTGGAGAATACATTTATTGGTGGCTGCTACAGCACACGTGAACAATGTCACACTATAGTATTTATGCTTAATTCCGATTGCAACTTTTATCTCCATCCTTGGGCATCACTATTATCAAGTTCCTCTTACAACCATTAATACTTAGCATTGTAATTTTAGGCATATAATTTTGTTATTGTAAGTGATAATTCAGAATCAGATTTTGGCATTGTTGTAGTCATTATTTTAAGCCCATTTGTCTTGGCAAACTCATAGCAACATTGTACATGGGAATGAATTCAATAAAGGAGGTATATGTTGCATACCATTTGTTTGATGATATGTCCATCTAATAGCATATATGATCAGCATAATAGTTGTATGCCAATTGTTTGTCAAAATGTTAGTTGGCTGTAGTTATGCATTCCATATCTAGTTTCCATGTAATATAAATTGAAAATACCAAAAAGAACTACACTTGCATATTAGTTCATTGTAAGTGGTATTGTAATATCATCTGTGAACACTCTAAATTTCTTAGCATCATCAAACAATCTGAAACACACAAAAAATCAGAAACGAGAAAGACAACATACAAGTGTGACAATATTCCTTGAGCTAAAATCAATCAATTTGGGCAAGGGATATTACATGTTTTTGTTTTTGTTACTTACTAGAGGTTGCTATTAATTAATTAATATTTCCTCATAATGATGATGATAAATGGATCATCAATAGTTTTATATGCTTGTAATATTGTGATTGATCATAAGTAGCAGTTGCTTGGTAGTTTATTTTAACCATTTCTTGTCTTCTCCATATACGTTTATCAATAATCGACACTTCCTCATGGGCCTTGTTGCTGTCTTAGTCAATTTGCAGATATGCATACCATATCCTTAATTGTTTCCTACCAGTCTCTAGCTTCATGTATGAACAATGACTCCTTGACAATGATGACTCCCCGATTGAATGTTATGGCCATGCCCATAAGAGGATGGAATTATTTAGTAGAATCCATTTACAAAGGAGACATAACTGACACTAGTACCCGCCAATATTTCTAAATTAATTATATATTACTACTTATTAATTGCTAAAGATAACGAATGGTTTGACGCTTTATTTAGTTGACTATATTACTATTATACAAGAAGATTAATATAAAACAATTTAGTTAGTATTATACTTAGTATTAATTATTTTATTATTAATATTGTTTATTAGTATCTTAATATTATTTATTATGTTATATTTATTATTAAATCCTATTCAAGTGGGGACATTAAACAAGGTCTGTGTTTTATGTGCCTAATAGTTAAAACTTCTCATCCTAGTTCCAATGAGCTATAACACTAAGGTTCTCATTAGACAACTTTCATTAAAATGGTAAATTTAATTATAGTGAATAGTACACCTAACTTGTGAAAATGGCCGAAAAGCATTAGAATTAAAATCTTACAACACAAATGTGAACCTAATGATAAAAGATGACAAACAATCCTGCTAGTTGACTTGCTAAAAATAGATGCTACATCCAAAAATCTTGGAGCCCAAAATAGAAAACAAAAATAAAATCTTTAAGCGTCATTTAACTCTAAACCATTCAACCTCATTGGAAATATCAAAGTACCCCTTGGATCATGCTAATATAAACTCAAAATGTTGACAATAACTTGCTAGAGTAGTTAAAGAAGAGGACATTACAATTCTCCCTTTTTGACATTGCTTGTCCCCAACTAATGATTCACTATTGCCCTAGGATCCCAAATCAATCTCAAAAATATTTTTGTTGCTAATTTGTTGCACCAATTTGACATTACTAATTTCAACCATACTATTATCACACAACACATTGGTAAAAACACAATCAATCATAAAAAATCCTAAATCCCAAGTTTGAGTTTCTAAATACATCCCATGAGTGACTGAGTGGACATGCTTGCATAAATCCACCAAAAGGATCAGCATCCTCAAATTGTTACCAACTCCCCGAAACATGACTACCATGGGAATGCTCCACTAGATCCCACTAGTGAAAAGACCATCCACCTTTCTCATTATCTCCAATATCCAATTGCTCCAAACTTATTATAGATGAAATGTCCAAATACCACAATATTGTTAACATCTATCCCAAAATCGTGACCATAGTGCAGAAGCAAACAAGAGGCCAATAAGATTTGGGATCTTTCTTTGCAAGACAAAATGCCTCATACCAATTACTTGCCCCAGACTAAGGTGTCATTCAAGGCATCAAATCATCAATAGTGGGTTGAATGAAGACTAATGCACATATCTCACAATGTAATTTTGGTGAAATGCATTACTATGCACAATCTACCAACTATGTGTAGACGAATCATATTCATCCCACTCTACCCTCATATTATCATCATGAACATCCTTATGGATAACATAATCACTATTCACCTCAGTGTCTCGCATAAAAATGTAACTAAGGAAATAACACTAAGCAACTAATGCACATTCCTACATTATCATGCAAAACCTCAAAATATGAAAGAAGACATGTAAATGAACAACATGAAACCAACAAGAGTATTAATGAAATCAAAATAGCATTATGCAAACCTCACAAATCACCAAGTGGTTGATTATTTTCTTGCTCATGGAATGTGGTTGCTCACAAATCCAGCGGCATAACAATGAGGTAGATAGTGCTTGTGGAAATGAGGAGAGGGCTCTCCATTTATAGGAAAAAAGATGCAATGGACAGCTGAGATTGAATGCAAGATGGAGGGCTAGGATCTCTCAGGATTTATGAGGTGTCCATGAGGTGGAGGCCAAATAAACTCCACATGGATTAAGGTTTTGACCATTCAAAGGGGGCAATATGCTCACACATGTGTGAGCAACCTTTGATGGTGACATGATCAATGAGGTGTGAGAAGCATGGCTTCTCACACGTGTGAGACAACTTGATTCTCATGCAAGAAGACAAGTGTGCAAGAGGTGTGAGAAGGCATGGCTTCTCACACATGTGTGAGACACCTTAACTCTCATGCAAGAGGACAAGTGTGCAAGAGACATGCAAGACATGAGGGATGAGGAAAGTGTGAACATCTCTCACACGTGTGAGGATTCCTCACACATGTGTAAGAACACACTTAGGATTAAGAGATGATTAGCTAGGATGATTATGCAAAGCAAGCATGATCAAGGAAGTGGGTAGGTTTAGCATGGTGGGTTAGGTAGGCTAGTGAGGTTAGGTGAGGGTTAAAAGTAAGAGCCATGTGCTCAAATAGGATTAAATGCAATATTTAATTCCAAATGGGATTTAGGCAAGGAATTAATTAAGTAAACAAAGTACTTAATTAAAAGGAATGGGTTAAGATTTAAATAAACCTTAGTTTATTTAAATCGAGGAATGCCTGGGCTTTAGATAAACCTTAGTTTATTTAAATCAAGGTAAGGTGAGTATAATTAAATAAATGCGAATTTATTTAATTAAACATAGGGTAATTAAATAGATAATAAATATCTATTTAATTGACTAGGAAATGGGTTTTGGACAAATTTAGGTGTCTACACTCAGTTATTTCATTAGTCTCAACATTATATTCTTCAACATTGACTTGTTCAATCTTTATAGCCTTTGAAGGTTCTTGTGCCTCTCTCCTTGTGAATGCTCTGAATAGTTTCCTTGAAAATGTGAGGCACAATCTCTACCTGGAAACAATTGTAGGTAATATGGTTTTATTGCTCCAAGTGCTCATCTAAGCGTGTAAATAGGATTGATGTTGAGACTCCATTCCTAGGCCTATTTCATCTATCATTAAAATAAACACATTACACAAGGTATTCAATGAATTTATTTGCAGTGTTGAAACAAGCTATCAGTTGCATAACATTTTTTGAGAGCTCACCCTCAAGACCTACTCCAAGAGATGTAACTTGCTAGAAATCAAACATGTTCCTTGTCAAAGATTTTTCCTCATGGCCGCAAGTTGCACATCCATTTGAATTCTTCTCTTGTTTTAAGATTTCTAACACTTGGTGTGTTTTCTTGTTATCACTGCTACTAAGGAATGAAGTTTCCTCCTTCACAACTAAATTACAATCAATGTCATGCTCCCCTATAACAATTTCATGGCTACAAACTCTCACATGAAGTTCATAAGCTCTTGTTACCTATAAGTCCTCATCTATCATATTTAAATGTTGAGGTTAAGAATGCGACAAAATCAATTTTTGACCAAACTCATGTACTTGATTTTTAGCTTCATGAAGTGCCGCTAAGGTACCCTCTAGGGTGTCCTTAGTATTAGAGAGCTAGAAGGGTGTCTACTTCTTCCTTCTTCCTCAAGGCCCTTGAATAAATCTCTACAATATTGAGGAAATGATCTTGATCTTAAAGTGTCAAGAATCTAATTTCATTATTTTCATCCCCTCTGACCATTTGCAAATGTGGGAATTCTTCTTCGAGTCCCCTTTGTCTCCTCTAGTTGTTCCTCCTAAAGATGCTTTTCAATAATCTCCTATACATCATCAAAATGCTCATTTAGAGAAACATGAGGATTTTGTCTTCGTAAATTTCTCTATCAAACCATCTAGAGAGATTTCTATATGAAGCCTACAACAATTTGTTAACGAAGCACAATCGTGAACTCTAGATGAATCCACACCTAAGGTGAATTAGGTTTCCATCAAAATCACAAGAAACTCCAAGGGTTTTCGTCCTTACGTTTCCTATAAATGAAAGCCAAAGCCCTCTTCGAGAAATTTTCTAAAAATCAAATGTGAAGAATGTACTCATTTCTCCTTTCCCTCCTATAACCACCTTTCCTAATGTTGAAAGAAATTCTTTATCGTTCTATTTCATTTTTCCTTCAAAAGCAACTTAATGTTATTTAATTACTTTTAACTCTCTTATTGCTCCAGAAAATACCTTTTCATTAATAGAATGATATTTTGGAACAAAGGTCCCTATTCTATGTGCCCAAGATTTAAAACTTCTCATCCTTGTTTCAACGAGCTATAACACTAAGGTTCTAACTTCTCATAGACAATTTTCATTAAAATATCAACCCTAGTAAATCAAATAAATTACAGCTAATAGTACAACTGACTTGTGAAAATGACCAAAAAACATTAGAATTGAAATATAATAGCACATGAGTGATCCCAATGATAAAAGTGATAAAAATCCTAACTAGATGACTTACTATAAATAGACATTCCCTCCAAGAATCTTAGAGCCCAAAGTAGAAGCCAAAGATAACATCATAAAGCACCATTTAGCTCCTCTAAACCATTTGATCTCATTGGAAATATCAAAACAACCATTGAATCATGGTGACACAAAATCAAATGTCGCCAATAATTGCATTCCTAGAGGATCTAAAAATGAGAACATTACGTATATGAATTTTTAAAATACATGCGTGTGAATTTTTAAATATATTTTAGTATTATAGATAGAGGGAAATAGAGAGATATGTCAATAATTGATAACAAGACAAAATGCACATAAATTGTCATCGGTAAATATTGTGTAGCCAACGGGATGTATGTTGTCGGTAACTAAAAACTATGTAGCCGATGGCCCCTTCGAGAAGGTTCTTGTTATGTAGCCGACGGCCCTTCAAGAAGGTTCTTAGGAAAGTATATATACACCCTCAAGGATCATTGTAAGAATCATCAGAAGCATTATGTAATCTCTTTGGCATATGCAAATAATAAAAGTACTGCTATTACATGTTTCTATTTATTGTATGTATGCATTAATTCATTTACCCATGCGGTAAACATTTGGCGTCGTTGCCCCATGAACCTGGAACGAAGGAGGAATGAAGAGTAATGCCAAATCAGCTTAAGAAGAATAGAAATAAGATAATGGGAAAAGATGGAATACGCACTATGCAAGAAAATTTAATTTTGCCACAACAGACCGAGCGCAAACGAAGGTTTCAGTAGATTGTCGATGGACATCGAAGCACCGAGGAATTGCTGGAGGAAACTCAACAGCGGGTGGAATTGGTGGAAGAAGCAAGGGATGAATTTTTGAACCTGTATTCACCGAGGGAAGAGAATCTAGACAGAAGGGAATTAACTAACACAACTCGGAGTGTCGAGGGAGCACGAGCGTGGAGTGAACTCTTCATCCACGATACACTTCTAGAATGGACAAGTTCGCTTAACGAAGACCCTTCTTCACCAAACAACACAGCTGTTGGGAATAAGACAACTACCCAAAACAACATCAATGTCAGAGTGCAGAGCATTGGTGTTAGAATACAAAGTGTTGGTGCTGGAATACAAAGCATTGGTATCGGAGAGTAGAGCGTTGGTGTCAGAATACAAAGCGTCGATGTCGGAGTACAAAACAGCACCCATACACAAAATCAAGTAATAATGGCAAGACCAAAAGAGAAGTTGCCAAAGTTTGATAGGGATGGAACGGCTGATCCAATTAGACACTGTAAGACATGCAAAACAATTTGGATGGCGAATGACGTAATTGACACAAATGAATGGGTGCAACAATTTCAGGCAACCCTAACGGGGGTAGCAATTGATTGGTTTGCCGATACAGATTCCCAAAAATTAACCAATTGGGCAAAAGTTAAAAAGGAATTTATCACTGAATTTCAATTGTTGTGCGACGACAATGAGATCGTAGCAGAGATATACAATACAAAGCAAGGAAAAAATGAAATAGTTCGAGTATATGCCGAAAAATTAAAAGACTTAATAAACAAGATGGAAAGTAAGCCGGCAGATGGACTGCAAAACAGATGGTTCATTGAAGGACTACACCCGAAGTTACGAAAGAAAATGAAGATTGTGTCGCCATCGTCATACACTGAAGCATACAATCGGGCAATGAACTTAGAAAGTGAGCAGAAAACAAAAAAGAAGAAGAGTAGCTCATCCAATTCAGATGATGACGCATCTTCAGAAGAAGAGAGCAGCGATGACGAAAAGGGTAGCAAGAAGGTCTGAGCTCTCCAGAAGGATATGATCTGAATTATGAAAGAATTTAAGAACATGCAGAAAGAGACGAAGGGAAACGACCTATGGTGTACATAATGTAAGATAGATAGTCACACGAAGCGATCCTATCCAAAGAACCAGTTCTGTGAGATCTGCCACATCATGGGACATTCCACAAAAGAATGCCCCTTCAATATGAAAACAAGAGGACCTCAACAAGTGCTCCTGACCCAGGAGGCTTCCGCATTAGGAGGGAGTGGAAACACCAGTAATGAGGGTGCCACGTCAGGAGGGTACAGAAATAATAGACGAGTGAAAAACAACAACAATGCCAACAATAATAATGGGAGCCACAACCGAATTCAGTACGATACGAACGACCGCCTAATAGTTCAATGTCGAGCATGCAATTTGTGGGACCACTTTGCTCGAGACTGTACAACGGAAAACACACCAAAGTTGTTATGCAGATGGTGTGGTCCGAGAGATCATGAAGATGCCAAATGCCTAAAATCACGATTCAATTTGATCACCATCGAGACGAACGAATAGGAGGTTCTGGCAATCACACAGAAACAAGCAAAACTGTACCCCGCTCTGATAGAAGAAAAGAAGAGATTATAGGAAACACAGGCATAAATTGAGAAGGTGACAAAGGTGGAGAAGACACACTTGAAGGACACTACTAGTACCTTAGCAAGGAGCTGTACGGAACCAAACATCGTACGACAAATATTACAAACTGAAGTACTAGTCAAAGTAAACGATTTTCTGCTCACAATGCCTCAACCATGATCGACACTTACAAGCATCGC
The DNA here is from genome assembly GCA_028749045.1 of Cupressus sempervirens. Taxonomy (NCBI): domain Eukaryota; kingdom Viridiplantae; phylum Streptophyta; class Pinopsida; order Cupressales; family Cupressaceae; genus Cupressus; species Cupressus sempervirens. Next base: position 428,766,467 of record CM053793.1, on the reverse strand, counting down.
TCCAACTACTAAATTATCAGGAGAACAAGGGAAAGGGAAAGTGGAGTACGTGCAGAGGACCCGATGCTACTAGCCCTCACATATGGACAGCATCTGACAATCATCAAGATGGGAATTCTGGGAACTGTTTTGATAGACACAATTATGGAAGGAGGCTCTGGTGTGAATGTGTTATCGAAGGATACCTGGAAGAATTTGGGACAACCAACCTTGTGACCACCTACATTCCAGTAACTAATAGTGGACCAACACGACATTAAACCTCTCGGCATTTTGATGGCATAACCAGTGACGATTAGAACACAACCATTCCTACTCAACTTCATCATCATCTCGCTGAAACGGAGAGGATATGACACCATTCTAGGCCGTGGATGGCTCGTGCAAGAAAAGGTCAAGCATGACTGGAAGAAAAATACATTATCACTGAAAAGTAAAGGGCGAAAATTCATTAGCGATCTACAAACGCAAATGGTGGGTGACGAAGCACTCTCATCTGATTCCGAAGACGAGAATGAAGGAAAGAAGCGAATGGAACCAGATCCGGAAGAAGTCCTACGGTTGGAAGGCGGATCAACGGACGATGATTTGGATTCGATGAATGGATTATTTCACTGGCAGATAGAGGATTATGAGCTATTTTGGAGTTGCAACATACTCATGATAGAGGAAGGGCATAGCAAAGACGGATTCCCAAAAGAGTTTACGGAAATAAAAGAAGGGGATGCACCGCTGGATAAAACACCTACACATTTATTCGATGAAGGGAAGCCGATCAAATATAATGAAGCCACAATGCAAACCATGAATTTGGGAGATAAGGCCGAACCAAAAATCATATTGGTGGGGGATAACTAGAATTCAGTACTCAAGGCAGTGGCATTTAAAATATTTTTGGAATACAAAGATGTATTCACTTAGACATACAAGGATCTAAAAGGAGTACCGCTAAGTTGTGTGTGCACCGCATTTCGTTGGTTGAAGATGCAGTCCTTGTACAGATGCGACCTTACAGGATGAACACGAACTACGCGGCACAGGTTATAGAAGAAATCAATAGGATGCTGGAGGCCGGTATTATTTTCAAGGTTCCAACAAGTGAATGGGTGTCGCCTATAGTAATCTCACTGAAGAAGGATACCACCTAGATCCGGATCTATGTCGAATTCAGATGTCTCAATGCAGTAACAGTCAAGGACCCCTTCCCGATACCATTCACAGATAGCATATTGGAGGAGGTAACGAGACATGAGATTTATTCCTTTATGGACAGGTTTTCGAGATATAATCAAATTTGCATAGCAGAAGAGGACAAGCTGAAAATGACATTTGTGGTAGAAGATAGGGTGTACGCATACAACCGGATGCCATTCGGCCTGTGCAATGCATCGACGACGTTCCAATAGATCATACTACACATATTCAAGGCATTCCTAGATGACTGGTCGGTATTAAGCACCGAGGACAAACATCTGAAGGTGTTGGGTGAATGCATGGAAAGATGTCAAAGTGTGACTAGCCTTGAATCCAAAGAAATGTATATTATGGTTCCACTGGGAAAATTGCTCGGACATATAGTCTGCAAGGAGGGATTGAAAATAGATTCGGACAAAGTCAAAGTCATAATGGAAATGCAACCATCCACAAATGTAACGAAGGTAAACTCTTTCCTCGGACACAGGCTATTATAGAAGGTTCATCAAAAACTTTGCCAAAGTATCATACCCATTGGACAAGTTAACATGCAAAGGGGAACCATTCAAATGGGAGAAAGAACATGATGAGTCATTCGAAGGATTGAAGATACAGTTGGCCACAACACCCATATTGGCGTACCCAGATTGGAACAAGGAATTTCATGTTTAGGTGGACACATCCAACTATGCAATCGGAGCAACTTTGGCACAAATAGTTAGCCACGGGTTAGATCACCCGATATATTTTGCCAGCCAACTCCTGTCAAAAGCAGAACAAAATTACAATACAACAAAATGGGAAGCATTAGGCATGGTTTACGTAGTACAAAAGTTCCAACACTAATTGTTGGCAACACCATTCGTGTTCTATGTTGACCATCAGGCTCTATTGTACCTGGTAAATAAACCTATCATCCAAGGACAAAACTAGCTGGTGGTTACTTTTGCTACAGGAGTTTACTTTCAAGATCATTGTACGGCCTAGGAAGAAACATGTCAGTGCAAACCATCTATTGCGTCTCAAAATAGGAGAACCACCGGACAATGTGAACGACGATTTTCTTGATGCACAATTATTTCAAATTGCAGTACTGCCAAAATGGTACACGAGAATTGGAGAGTATCTTTCGACGGGACAATTTTTGAGTGAAATGCTTCCAAATGAGAGAAGGAAATTGGTGTTGACGAGCCACACATTTCAATTGATCAATACCGAGAGTGTTGAAGGAAGCACATAAGGGTCTAGCAGGAGGGCATATGGGACCCGATACCACAACGCAAAAAATATTGCTGGTAGAAATGTGGTGGCCAACAGTGTACAATGACGCAAGCAAATGGGTCATCGAGTGTGACACTTGTCAAAGCTGGGAAGCCGCTAAAAAGAGACTTCATGCCACTTGATCCCTCGCACGCGCATGAACTCTTTGAAAGATGGGGATTGGACTTCATTGGACCTTTGAAGGCAAGCAAAACTAGAAGGTACCGATACATTGTAGTAGCGACAAAGTATTTGACCAAGTGCGTGGAGGCACGTGCACTACCAGATAACTCGGTAGTAAACACAATGAGATTTATCTATAAGAAAATTATTACCAAGTACGGAATTCTACTACAGTTAACAAGTGATAGGGGAGGACACTTCGCTAACCATGTTATCCGACTGCTCACTACTGAATTTAAGATCTATCATTCATTATCAAGCCCGTACTACCGAAGAGCAAACAGACAGGATGAGGCTACGAACAAGACCCTGGTATCAATTATCTACAAGTCATGTGTAGTTGAAGGAGAAGTCTAGGAGGAAAAACTGCCCTCTGCCCTTTGGGCATACCGCATGTTGTACAAGGTGACAACGGGCCACACCATTCCAGCTGATGTTCGGACAGGAGGCAGTGGTACCAGCAGAATTCATGATACCGAGCCTAAGGATCGCGCTGGAAAAATAAGTTAGGTGACATGGAAAGCCTAAGGGAAAGGTTGCATAATCTGAACAAGCTCGAGGAGAAGTGGCTATTGGCACAATGGGCCACGGAGGTGACACAAAACAGGCACAAAGCATGGCATGATAAACACCTGAAACTAAACAAGTTCCAACCGGGACAATGGGTGTTAAAGTATGACGGACAAAACGAAATCAAACTAGGCAAGTTTAAGGTAAAATGGGTCCGGCCATACCAGATACAGAAAGTAGACGACAACAGAGCAATAAAATTGTGGACATTAGACGAACAAGAAATACCAGAGGCAGTCAACGGCAAAAGGAAGAATTTTTTTTTTTTTTAAATAATAATAATAATAAAACAAAGGAAAAGTATTGTACGATAACTATACCGTACGGTGGTCATTGCATATGTCTTCACAATACAGTTGTCTACCACCGTATGGCTTGAAAGGAAGTTGTAAAAGAATAAAGGAAGGCACACCAACCGTACGGCCCTCGAACCGTACGACCCTTCACAAAGCAAGACACCATATGACCATCTTCCCGTACGATCAAGACCATATGACCTTTTCAAATGACACTATATGGTAGCATGTAGTTTTCCTAGAGGCATCATACAGAAATATAAAGTCGTTCCGTAGGTACTGTACAACATTCTTTATTAATGCAGGTGTATGGCAAAATAAGTACGACACCTAGAGCATTTCACTGTGCACAGCCAAATAAAGGGAAAGGAGCATTAAAATTATCTCTCCATAACATGAAGCACACTGTACAACAACTCCAATCGTTGGGCCTCCATCATACGAGTAATAAGAGCACATGGGATATAGGAAAGGAAGATGTCGATGCCTTTGTGCAAGATTGCATAAATAAGATGCCGATGCCAAGCACGTATGTTGAGAAGAAGGCATCGAGGAGATAGTATAAGTGCAACAGGGTGTGTTGAACAAATGGTTTCCACAAAAATAAGTAAAGATAGAGGTGTCAAGGCAAAGGAGCATTTATCAGCATCAAAGTCAATGATGCAGGAGCATCCAGAGGTATAAGGGCAATCCTGTGTCACCCAAAAAAAAAATGTACTTAGACTTAGTTTCTGTTTCATGTGTTTTCATTTTTGGACACCCATTTGGGTCAAATAAAGGTTCCAACTCTCACAGTTCCACTATCAGTGTGCTAGAAAATCACGAAAAAATAGGAGCATGTAATTGGGCCACCATTTTGGTAAACTAGAAGGTGTGAATTGGCCAGATGAATGTAATTGTGATTTAGAACATTCAAGAAAAAGAATCAGGTCAAAAGGCCCCATGGTTTGAAAGTTATTGCAGTTTTTCGGGTTTTGGAGACCTCCTAAGAATGCTTCAAAGTCAAGTTAAGGGCATTAAATGACCTCGAAAAGGGCCGAAAGATGAGGGACGAGCGAAGCTGTCCATATGGCTATAGAGCGCTTCGAGAGCTTTCCGGAAATGTAAACGGTTCGTCAATCGGAGCTACGGTTCAAAAGTTATGCCTCCCAGAAGTTCGGTTACCGTTTCTGGATTCTTCTAGATTTGCGCTGACTTCTAACGCAGCTTCTGGAGCTTTCTATTTGGTCGGTGGATGCCTACTAGCACCTTCTAGAATGTATTCCTCGTCCTTAACCCTCCGGGATCTATTTAAGGAGATTCCTGGCATTGTAAAAGGCAGTTCGGAGTGGAGTTTGAGAGGAGGTACTGAAAGGAGAAATTATCTCCACATTTATGCTATTGTAAGCCCTTAGGGCATGTTTTGAAGTTTATTTTCTCTGTACTGAATGTACTAGCTTATTTTTCAGTTAATACAATTCCCCTTTGCTGTTGTGTCAATTCTATTCTTGGGTTGTGTCCCCAACAAGTGGTATCAAAGCTAGTTTTCCTGAGTGTGTAGACAGAGCGCCAACTGTGAGGCAGTTTGCACCAGGACTGTGTGGTTGTGGGTTTGAGTTAAGAAGATGCCTCCACGAAGAGAGCGTGGCGGAAGGGCCAGAGCTATTAATCCTAAGGAGGTTAGAGCCTTCCAAAGGAAGGTACAAGCATTGCAGGAGGAGCTTTGTAGAGGAGCAACTGTGGCCGCAGGTGATGAAAGTGAAGATGACAACGAAGAAGATGAAATGGGACCGGAAGGGGAATTTGACGGGGAAGTTCTGAATCATGCAGAGGAAAGGCTTTTTAGGGCCATTACTAAGTTTGGGAAAAGACCTACAATTGAAGTGGGTGTATTTTCAGGAAATCTGAAACCAGATGAGTTGATCGATTGGATCAATGAACTGGAAGAATACTTTGAGTATGAGGATATCAGGGACCCAAATAGGGTTAAGTTTGCAAAGGCCAAACTGAAAGGCCATGCCAAAATCTGGTGGCAAGAGGTTCAATTGGAAAGAAACAGAAGAGGAAAGGAGAAGATCACAAGATGGGACCGCATGGTGGACAAATTGAAGAAGTAGTTCATTCCTGTGGACTACGAGCTTGATTTGTTTAAGAAGATGCATGGGTTAAAGCAAGGAGGAAGATCAGTCCAAGAATATACAGAGGAATTTTACCGACTCTTGATTAGAGCGGGGCATGCAAAAGCAAATAAGGAGAAGGTTGCTCGTTATATCAGTGGGTTGCGACCTAGCATCCAGGAGGAATTAAGTCTGGTAAGAATGACCAGCGTTGAAGAGGCATACCAGTTTGCCCTACGAGTTGAAGAGAAGCTGAATAAAAGGTTTGAAGGAAGACAAAGAGGGCGCGGTCAAGAAGGAAGGGGAAGTGGTAGATCATCTGGAGGCCGCAATGAAACCCAAAAGAAAAATGAAGATGTGGGTACTAGCAGGAACCAGAGGAATGAGGGTTTCAACCGCTCCCATGATCAAGACTTTGGAAATCAGAGAGGAAGAGGTAGAGGACGTGGACAAGGAAGAGGCGGCTTCCGTGGTACCTGTTTCCATTGCAATGAAGAAGGTCATCGTGCCTTTGAATGCCCTCAACGACAAGGAAGGACAGATACGAGAGCTGAGGGCCAAGCTAGGGTTGCTCATATGGATGAGGATGCACAATCATTACATTCAGAGGATGCAGAAAGAGGAGAGACCTTGGTAAATGAAAGAGTCCTACTAAGTGGTGAGATTGAACCAGGACAACGGAGGAGTTTGTTCCGTACCAGATGCAAGTGTGAGGATAAATGTTGTGACGTGATCATTGATGGTGGTAGCACTGATAACTTGGTATCAGAAGAGATGGTCTCTAAGCTGAAGCTCAAGACGAAGAACCATCCCCAGCCCTATCGAATTGCTTGGGTAAAAGATGATCATAAGGTCCTGGTAAGTGAACAATGTTTAGTGAAATTCAAAATTGGGAGCTACTATGATGAAGTTCTCTGTGATGTTATTCCGATGGATGTTTGCCATCTATTGTTGGGTAGACCATGGCAGTTTGATAGACATGCAGTACATGATGGGCATGCAAACACATACTCTCTGACAAAGGATGGAGTTTGCCACAAATTGAAGCCCATGAAAAAGGAAGGTGAAAAGGTATGTAGCAGTGCTAGGATTTGTCTTGTTGATGAAGGAAAGTTTTTAGATGGCATGAAATATCAGCATATGTGCTATGCTTTGATTCCTCGGAAAGATAAAGAAGGTAGTAGCGAAATACCACTTGAAGTTTCAGATTTACTAGGGGAATTTGGAGATATTATCTCTGATAATGTTCCAGATGGATTGCCACTAGTAAGGCAAATCAGTCATCAGATAGATCTGATTCCAGGAGCTAGTTTGCCTAACAAGGCTGCTCACAGGATGACTCCTGCTGAAACAGAGGAGCTAAATAGACAGGTTCAGGAGCTGTTGAGGAAGGGCTTGATTCGAGAGAGCCTGAGTCCATGTGCAGTACCTGTAGTACTCGCACCAAAGAAGGATGGAGAGTGGACGATGTGTACAGATTCTCAAGCTATAAATAGGATAACCATCAAGTACCAGTTTCCTTTGCCAAGGATGGATGATCTTATGGACTGCTTGAGTGGAGCTCAGTACTTCACAAAGATAGATCTGAAGAGTGGTTATCACCAGATACGGATTCGAGAAGGAAATGAGTGGAAAACAACCTTCAAGATCAAGGAGGGTCTTTATGAGTGGTTAGTCATGCCCTTTGGATTGACGAACGCCCCAAGCACCTTCATGCAGCTCATGAATGAGGTACTTAAGAAGTTCTTGGAAAAAATTGTTATTGTCTATTTGGATGATATTTTAATTTTCAGCAAGACTTTGGAAGAACATTTACTGCATATTCGTAGTGTCCCTGAAAGGCTAAGGGAAGAGAAACTGTTAATTAATCTGAAGAAGTGTATCTTTGAAAAAAGGGAGTTAGTCTATTTGGGGTTTGTTATATCACCTGAAGGTCTCAAAATGGATCCAGAGAAGGTAAAAGCCATCTTGGAATGGCCTACTCCAAGGTCTGCTACTGAGGTAAGATCATTTCATGGTCTGGTTAGTTTTTACAGGAAGTTTATTAAGAATTTCAGTGGCATATGTGCACCCCTAACTGATACAATAAGAGGGGATAGAAAAGAGTTCAAATGGACTGCAGCAGCTGAGAAGTTTTGAATTGCTGAAGAAGAAGGTGACAAAACAGCCTGTGTTGGCACTTCCAGATTTTAGAAAGGTTTTCCAGGTGGATTGTGATGCCAGTGGCAGCGCTATTGGTGTTGTATTAAGCCAAGAAGGTAAGCCTATTGCATATTTTAGTGAAAAATTGAATGATGCAAAGAAGAAGTATTCTGTTTATGATCAAGAGTTCTATGCAATAGTTCAAGCCTTAAAGAAATGGAGGCATTATTTATTGCCAAAGGAATTTGTTTTGTATACTGATCATCAGGCATTACAGTACCTAAATAGCCAAGGTAAATTGAATCAGAGGCATATGAAGTGGGTAGAGTTCTTGCAGAGCTATACATTTGTGTTGAAGCATAGAAGTGGAAAATCTAACAAGGTTGCAGATGCACTAAGTAGGAGACAGTTGTTGCTTACAGTAATGCAGGTTGAAGTAGTTGGGTTTGATGAACTCAAGAAATTGTACCCCGAGGATCATGATTTTGCTGAAGCATGGAAAGCTTGTAAAGAACCTGTTGTTGTAGATAGAACCAAGTGGTTAGACTATTTGATTCAGGATGGCATGTTGTTCAAGGGTAGTCAATTGTGCATTCCAAGGAGTTCCATGAGGGAAAATCTGATTAAGGAGAAACATAGTGGAGGGATGGCAGGACATTTTGGTTGAGATAAGGACATTGCCATTCTTAGAGAACATTAATTTTGGCCTCAAATTTAATAGGATGTGAAGAAGTTTGTACAGAGTTGCCAAGTTTGTCAAGTTGCCAAGGGGTTTAGTCACAATACTAGCCTATATCAGCCATTGCCTGTTCCATCAAGGCCATGGGGGAACATAAGTATGGATTTTGTTCTCGGATTGCCAAGGACACAAAGGGGTAATGACTCAGTATTCGTGGTGGTTGATAGGTTCTCCAAAATGGCACATTTCATTCCATGCCACAAAACTCATGATGCTGTCCATATTGCAGACTTGTTTTTCAAAGAGGTGGTAACACTACATGGTCTTCCAAGGAATATAGTTTCTGACAAAGATACTAAATTTGTGGGGTATTTCTAGAGGACATTGTGGAAGAAGTTGAGAACAGACCTAAAATTCAGTTCCGCGCATCACCCGCAGATTGACGGCCAAACAGAAGTGGTAAATAGAAGTCTGGGCAATTTGCTGAGATGTTTAGTTGGGGATAAGCCCAAGGGATGGGATTTGATTTTACCACAAGCAGAGTTTGCTTACAATAACTCTATAAATAGGAGTACTGGAAAATCACCATTCCAAATTGTATATGGGAATAGCCCAAGGACTGCACCAGAATTGAGGAAGATAGAGCAAGGGGAGAGGACAAGTGCTGAAGCGGAAAAATTTGTTGAACATATCAAGCGTCTACATGACGAGGTTCAAGCACACATTACCAAGATGAATCAAGAGCATAGTTCCAAAAATTGCCATGAAATCGTCGAAATCGCGATAAGATTCATGGCTCCCGATCTTTTTGGAATCGGAAATCGCTGGTGGCGATTTTTTCTTGTGAATTGCCTGAATCGCCAAAATCGGCGATTCATGGCAAAAATCGCCAAAATCGCCATCATGAATCTCCAGAAATCGGCCGCGGCAGCAAGGATAGAAAGTTCAATTTTTTTTTAAAAACACATGTTTTATTTGCTTTCTAAGTTGACTTTCCTCTTTGTTATAACCCTAAAGAGCCTTCTATTTGCTTAGTATGAGTAGAAGAGAGGAAGAGTGAGAGAGAAGAAGAGAAAAGAGAATCCATAGGTTTCCAACCGGCAAGAAGGAAGAGCACCAAAGAGATCAGAAGTCCATTTGGGGAGGCTATAAATTGCATTGGGAGCATTAAGGAGTCAATATCAACACTCTTCAACTCATTTGCAAGAGATAAGTGTTGGTTTTTTTTTGCATGTTAGTGTAGTATGCATTTTTTGGTTAAATTTTTTTAGTGTTCATTTGCAAATCTTGAATGTTTTTTATTTTTAGTTTTACTAAATTGCAAACTAGGGTTTGTTGTTTTGTAGTTTTTGTTTATTAGTTGCAAACTTTGATTTTTTACATGAATTTTTTTATTGCAGCAGCCCTTTGCTTTCATTTTCCAATTTCCACAATGGGTAAAAAAGATGAATGCTGGAAATATAATGAAGAGTTTCCTGGGAGAACTAAATATCAAACAAAATGTATATTTTGCAAAGAAAAAATAAATTCGGGAGATATCTATAGATTGAAATACCACATTGCTGGCATACCTGGCCATGATGTCACAGTTTGCACTCAACAAACCGCTGAGGCAAAACGCTCTTGTTTAGTGGCATTAGAAAAAATTGAACAAGACAAGTTGACTAAGAAAATGCAACTTGAAGGGTCAAGAGGTATTGGCTCCCATGCTCCCACATCCGCAACCGCATCTACATCTGCAAGTGCATCTGCATCAGCTTCCGCATCCGTAGGTTGTGTTGGAGAGGGTTCTTCTAGGCCTCCTTTTCATCCTAGTGCTAGTGCTCATGTGAGTGTTAGTGGTAGTCAATCTCATACTGAGACAGAGTCCAACACCAACCTATTGCGGCCTAGAGTGCGGAAAAGCAGAATGGATAGTTACTTTGTGCCCCGCACTACTCCTGGCTCCCAACCCACGCTTGAGGGCATGGGTTTGAACAAGGAGATTCATGATGCTGCCAGAAAAGAGATTTGCAAATTCTGGTACTTTTGCAACATTCCATTTATTGCAGCCAGGTAATTGATTCTTTTTTCTTTGTTATCTTCAAAGTTAAAGTTAAAAGTAAAAGTAAAACTTTAATTATATCTACTTGTTTTATGATTTTAGTTTTTGACATCTAAATTTCTAATCAATATCATTATCTATTTGTGACAGGACTCCTTATTGGCAGAACATGATAGATGCAGTTACCATTTGTGGTCCGGGGTTTAAAGCCCCAACTGAGGCTGAGTTGAGTGGATACCTCCTGGAGGAAATGGTTGAGGATATGAGGCATGAGCTTGAGGACAACCGAAAGGAGTGGATCGAAAAGGGTTGCACCATCATGACTGATGGTTGGACAGATAGGAGGGGAAGAACACTCCTCAATTTTCTTGTATCCTGTGGAGGTGATTGATCATTCTACTTTCCTACATACATAATTTTGAATCGTGATTGACTATTTCAAATTTTGATTTGTTGATTGCTAATAGTAATTATAATTCGTTGTTTTGTTACTCGTAGGATATACCATGTTCCTCAAATCCATTGATGCTTCTGCTCATGTAAAAAACGCCACATACTTATGTGAGGTTATTGAGGAAGTTATAGCAGAGGTGGGGGAACAACATGTGGTGCAAGTGGTGACGGATAATGCAGCAAGTTATGTTGCTGCAGGTAAACTTTTAACTTTTTAAGTTTTGAAAATAAATTTATTTGAATTTTGAACTTTTTCTAATTCTAACTTAGAATTTCTAAGTTTCCTAAGTTCTAACATGTTTGAAATTTGAATTTCTAATTATCTTAAAATTGTTGTAGGCAAACTTTTGATGGAGAGGCACCCCACCATATTTTGGTCCCCTTGTGCAGCACACTGCCTTGACCTCATGTTGGAGGAAATTGGCAAACTTGAGTGGGTCAAGTCATGTGTGGAAAGGGCAAAAAACATATGTAAGTTTATTTATAATCATTCATTTGTCCTTAGCACAATGAGGAAGTACACAGGAGACAAAGAGTTAGCTCGTCCAGGGATCACGAGGTTTGCCTCGAATTTCATCACCTTGCAGTCCTTGTTGACATCAAGGGATGATTTGAGGAGCATGTTTGTTGGGCGGGAGTGGATTTCATCTTCCTATGCTATGACCACTGCAGGGATAGATGTGGTGGATTGCATATTTGATGATGATGGTTTTTGGAAGCCTGCTAGAGAAACACTTAAGGTAATTTTATTGCAATTTAACATTTAATATTTTACAGTTTACTATGCTAATTGTTTAATGATTTAGTTTTACCTTATATTATTGAATTATTCTATGTTTAAGTTTTGACTCAAATTTTTGTTTTACTTTATATGTAGGCCACTGAGCCTCTTGTATCTCTCCTACGAACTGCTGATGGGGAGAAGCCCTCTATGGGCTACATATATGAGGGCATGGATAGGGCCAAGGAGGCCATTAGAGCTCAGTATGCAGGAGTGCAGGAGAAGTATGCCCCTATTTGGGACATCATTGATAGGAGATGGCAGAATCAGCTCCACAGACCCATCCATGCAGCAGCTTACTTTTTGAATTCGGCATTTCGTTTCCATCCTGACTTCAAGGCGGATGAGGAGGTTCTCACCGGATTATATACAGTGATCCAGAGGTTGAGTACTGATGAGGATAGCAGTGCTGCAATTATTGAGCTTGATAAGTTCAATAATAAAGAAGGGCCACTTTTCTCTAGCAGGGTAGCCATAGATGCTCGGGAAACAATACAGCCAGGTAAAAATTAAATAATATATTCAATGTTCATGAATCTAGATTCTAAACTTAAAGTTGATTATGTAATTTTAGAGTTAACTTGTAATTTGTAATTTGTAAATGAGACTAATTATTTTTATTTTCCCTTATTTCAGATAGATGGTGGCAAATGTTTGGGGCCACAACCCCAAAACTTCAAAAAATTGCCATTCGTATTCTGAGTCAGCCAAGCAGCGCTTCTGGATGTGAGCGCAGTTGGTCCATGTTCGAGCACATCCACTCGAAGAGGAGAAACAGGTTGACAGTGCAGAGGTTGAATGATCTTGTCTTCGTTCATTACAACCTCCGTCTTAGGATCAGACAGATTTTGGACACTGACTCCTCTCCGATCATTCTGGAGGAGATTGATCCAGAATCAGAGTGGCTCACAGAGGTTGTAGATCCAGTCTTCACTAAGGAAGACCGTGCGTGGATTGACCATGTGGATATAGAGGCTGAGGCAGCTAGAGCACGTTCTTCAGGCATTGGTAGACGCACACGTGCACGCACAGACACAGGCCCTAGCGACATTCGTGAGCCCATCTTACATGCGGGAGATATGGCTCGACAGTCCTCTAGGACCTACATTAGACGCCTTGCTACTAGGCAGACTGGATACTCAGAGGCTCAGGCTGAGGCTGTAGCCGAGCTTGAGGATGATGTTGAGGATGATGATGACTATGAGCCTGAGGCTTGAGCTGGAGCCTTGTTTTTATATTTTGTTTACAGATATTGTACTGAATCATTGATAGACATATGTTTCAAAGTTTCAAACTTTCATGGATCTTCATCTTAGATTCTTACATAAATTTATGATTTGATGTCTTATGGATCATCTTACATACATTCTATGATTTAAATCATTATGATCATTTGATTTCTATTTACTTCAGCTAGCCTACAATTTACATTTTAGATAACATAGTTACGTATGTGATGGATTTTATGTTTCATGTTTATGTATGTTAAGTTTTAACTTCTATTTGATGATGTTATAGTGTGCTTAAGTTATATTCAATAAAGGGTGCATGAAATAAGTTTTAAATTGTTAAAATCTTTAAATTTAAAGGGTTTTTTCAAATTTGCCGATTCATCGCCGATTCATTGCCGATTCACGATTCGATTCGGCCTTGCCGATTCCGATCCGATTCCGATTCACGTTTCTTTGATCAAGAGTATAAAGCTAGGGCTGATCAAAGGAGAAGACATAAGGAATTCCAAGTAGGGGATCTAGTCATGGTGCACTTACGAAAAGAAAGATTTCCAGCCGGTACTTACAAGAAGCTGAAAATGAAGAAATTTGGCCCCTGCAAAATTTTGAAGAAACATGACTCAGAAAATGCATATGAAGTGGAGCTGCCAGATGGTATCCACATTTCTCCCATTTTCAACATTGCAGATTTAACAGAGTATCATGATGATGGTGCAGATGAGGAGCTGGTGTTAGAGCCGTGTCCAATTCCTGCTTCTAAGAAGGAGGAGATAAAAGACATTCTAGATCATCGTGTGGGTAGGAGTACCAGAAACAGGCAGTATGAAGAGTATTTGGTCAAATGGAAAGGATGACCGATCGAGGACTCAACTTGGATTTTAGCAGCTGAAGTTTCCCATTTGGGATTTCCTCTACCATTCATAAAGTGACAGGGTCACTTTTCAATCTACCTTGGGTGTCTGATGCAGGAGCATCCAGAGGTATAAGGGCAATCCTGTGTCACCCAAAAAAAAAATGTAGTTAGACTTAGTTTCTGTTTCATGTGTTTTCATTTTTGGACACCCATTTGGATCAAATAAAGGTTCCAACTCTCACAGTTCCACTATCAGTGTGCTAGAAAATCCCGAAAAAATAGGAGCATGTAATTGGGCCATCATTTTGGTAAACTAGAAAATGTGAATTGGCCAGATGAATGTAATTGTGATTTAGAACATTCCAGAAAAAGAATCAGGTCAAAAGGCCCCACGGTTTGAAAGTTATTGCAATTTTTCGGATTTTGGAGACCTCCTAAGAATGCTTCAAAGTCAAGTTAGGGGCATTAAATGACCTCAAAAAGGACCGAAAAATGAGGGACGAGCAAAGCTGGTCCATAGGGCTATAGAGCGCTTCGAGAACTTTCTGGAAATGTAAACGATTCGTCAATCGGAGCTACGGTTCAAAAGTTATGCCTCCCGAAAGTTCGGTTACCGTTTCTGGATTCTTCTAGATTTGCACCAACTTCTAACGCAGCTTCTGGAGCCTTCTATTTGGTCGGTGGATGCCTACTAGCACCTTCTAGAATGTATTCCTAGTCCTTAACCCTCCGAGATCTATTTAAGGAGATTCCTGGCATTGTAAAAGGCAGTTCGGAGTGGAGTTTGAGAGGAGGTACTGAAAGGAGAAATTATCTCCACATTTATGCTATTGTAAGCCCTTAGGGCATGTTTTGAAGTTTATTTTCTCTATACTGAATGTACTAGCTTATTTTTCAGTTAATACAATTCCCCTTTTCTGTTGTGTCCATTCTGTTCTTGGGTTGTGTCCCCATCAGTCAAGGCAAGTGAAGGGTTTGGAGAATGTATCAACTCCAGGGGTTGCCAAAGTTGTTGGAATTTTGCTTGGAATTGTTGGAGATTTGCGAACATAGAGGATTTTGGGTAGATAGAAAACTTGCATTCGTGGGAGGGAAATATTAATCTGCCGTCACTAAGGCATTCATTCATTTTACAGAAGGGTTTGTGCTTGTATGCACAGAAGGTCGTACCAAGCAAGGACATGCATCCGTACAGTGCTCCCTACAGCAAAGAAGCAAGGCCAACCATACGGCTGTACAATGTGCAAGGAGGAAAGATAATAAAAACAGAAGTGGCCAGGGGCCTGTACGATCGAAGGTCAGGAGGGTAATTTTTACAAAAGGCAACTATTCGAAAAAAAAAGTAATTGACCTAACGGTAATCTATCTAGCAAATTCAAAAAGGAGTAATAGGTATGTAGTCAACCGGAAAAAGGGCTTGGAGGAAGAAACTTGATCACGATTCAGCCATGAGTCAAAATACATAAGCAAGACCTTCAAGAGCACGTCCAGTCAGAAAAGACAAGGGAAAACAAAGGGCCAAAGTGCAAAACCAGCCGGATGTACAAATAACACCGCAAAACATATCATTCAAAGGGTTGAATGGACTGGACTGCAAGAAATGGTGGGATGAAAATCCGAATGACCACCTCTTCAAAGCAAGCATACGAAAGGCACAAGTAGTGGGCAATCCGAATGCCAATTTTCTATATCCGAGATTTCGAAGGTGTTGCGTATCATGATTGAGGCATATGATAGGCACTCTCATAAAAGTACAATTATGTACTTAGGATATGACATAGTGGTATCATTCTGACTAGCTGACTTTAGCAGCGTATTTGGCATACCAGGAACGGCACAAGGAAAAAAGAAAATTGACAGTAAGCCAAGAAAGATGGACAAGGAGAAGAAATAGAAGCTGGTGGAATTAGTGTGCAAGGATCAGGTACAGCAATAGAAAGATGCCCTTACTAAGACCTCAAGGAGAAGAGGGTTGCGGAAATCTGACATCAAAGAAGACCATTGGAGGTGTCTCATGGACGTAATAAAGAGTAGACTTACAGGGTCTAGTAGGGCATCAAACATCTCCTTTCCACTGGTCAGTATGATGAATGGACTCATGAATGGGAGGGTTTATAATTGGGCTTCTCTATCAACCACGTGCATGGATGAGTTCATGATATTGTAGCATAAAACATTTTACATGCTGCACTATGCCATCAGACTCTTTTTGGAGGCAACTGCGAGGACGATACCCCAAGAAAAGTTGGAAATTTAGCCAAGTACGAAAGCACCTGGTGAGCCTCCAATAATGCAATGGAGGCATTTAGACTCACCTAGAGGGCAGAAAGGCATTGGCCAGAAGAGGGTAAGGCAAGAGATGGAGGAATTAGGAAACACAAATAGTGGTCGCCAGGATACATCTTGTGAGGAGGATGACTTAGAGGATATGGAAGAGGTGGAGCAGGATGACGAGGAAGATGATGAGAAAGTCGAGGTGATTTCAGCAACCCCACTTCGCTTTCCACGGCAGTTGACGACTGCACCAATAATAGCTACGCCATCATTTTCAGCTCTGCATATGCACATTATGGCAGATGTTCACATCCTAGGCTTCAGACAGTTTAGGTATCCAGTGGTGATGACCTCAATCACCCTAAACCCTAGATCACGGACAACAACAGGAGTAGCAGGATCAGTTTCACGTACAGTGGCTGCCCAACCTTCAGTAAGCTGGAGGATAGCATCACAAGCAGACACCTACGAGCACGTAACCTACGGGAATGCAACCTCAGCCAGCAGTTCATAATCGACTTTCATACGTCAAGAGCAAGGATCACTTCAATCAGTAGTAGTAAGTCTGCCTTAGCCACATCCAGTAGCCCACCATGGCGGGAGGAGATGCTTAGGGAAGGGCACAAGACTAGGTCCAGTTAGAGGTGATTGGGACGGATGCAGTAGTCACGATAGCTGACACATTGTTGGATGATGCAGCGGATCAAGGTACTGATTTGAGCATGCCGAAAGCTGAACACCAGGCGCCAGCAGCCACACAAATTAGCTCAGCAACCCAGGCGAGTGAGTATTTGAGATAGCGACTACTTGCTCTTGTTACCAAAGGTCATTCCATTCAGTCTCCCATGCGAGAGGATCTTCAGTTAGAGGCGATTTGGTCAAATAGTGAGGTTGTCGAGGTCCCCACATCACCAGAAGCAGGAGATCAGAGTGCAGCAGCACCTAAAAAAGAAGAAGGGTACAAATGCAACATCCTATACCTGTAGCGGAGGAAAAGGATAAGAATATCTATTCATGCCTTAGTGACATCACCGAGAGAACCAAGTTCCTGGCAGAGTTGGTGCTCATAGAGAGACGACGAGCAAAGGCTAGGCAAGAAGCTCGAGAGGCCGCAAGAAGGCTTGGGAGGAGATGGTCGACCGACTTGTCACCCAGCAGATTGCATGGGAAATAGAGCGGATAGCACTGTTGGCACAACTTGAGGAAATTGGACGAGGGAAGCAGGAGGCCAATTAGCAACTTGCAGCAGCATTACAGGAAAAGGAAGCAGCAAAGAAAGCTCATGATCAAAAAGAAGCTGAATGCCATGAGGTCACATTAATGTTGAAGGAGGTAGTGAAGGAGAACTCACAGCTCAGAGCTGATTTAAAGGTCCAGACAGAATAGGTGTCTCAGCTACGACGCAGCTAGTCTACAAAGTCAGAGACACAGCCTTCTAGTTCATGATGTTTATGTTGTTTTTTTTTCTATGACTGAATGTAATTAGTTATTTTGAGTTTTGTTGTGTTGTCCGGAGACGACTTTTCTTTTTGGGGGGGATGATGTCGTCGGTAAATATTGTGTAGCCAACAGCCCCTTCGGGAAGGTTCTTGTTATGTAGCCAATGGCCCTTCGAGAAGGTTCTTAGGAAAGTATATATACACCCTCCGGGATCATTGTAAGAATCATCAGAAGCGTTATGTAATCCCTTTGGCATATGTGAATAATAAAAGTACTACTACTACATGTTTCTATTTATTGTTTGTATGCATTAATTCATTTACCCATGCGGTAAACATAAATCATCTCTTCACAAGTTACAATAGTGGTATAAGACTAAGGGGTATTCATTGTGTTCCACCTACTTGAGACAATAGGCCTAATGTGGTCCTCATAGAATTCTCACTTTGGCAAAAATAATTTTACAAAAAGTGGCTTTTTTTAATGCCAAAAACTACCCAAATGCATAGAGGAGGCTTTTTCATTTCAAGGATGGATCAGGGATGTTTTGGGCATTCCCTATAAATTTTGGAGATGGCTAGCCATCCCTAAATGTCTGAGGACATTTCCTGCGGTTTTTAGTTTTTTTAGAAATCAGAGACAGCTGGGGGACACCCCTTTTTCATCTTCCTATCTGCAAAACATTTTTGGGAAAGGAACAAGTCCCCTGGGGAAAGGAATTTGTGTCCCCACGTAACACCCCCTAATGACATTTTAGTCTGAATCACTTCTGCTTCAGCATCTAACGGAACCCACACCTATTAAGGTTCTCCAATCCTTATCTGCTTTAGATTGTATGTGTAGATTCCTCATTTAAAATTGTGACCCTTTTACAAATGGCTCTTTCCTAAAGCCCCAAATCGCCTCTTAGACTAGATCTTTAAGTTGATTTGACCTAGAATGGTCTTTTACCCTTCCTCTATTTTGAGGTCATTTATACATACTTGCAAACCCAACAAAGCTCTCGTAAAGGGACGGAAACCATGATAAAAGAGCATGATCTTATAAGCTGTAAGGGTACTTGATAGAGAATTTGTGAGTAATTGGTGAAATTGAACAAATTCTGTCCTGTGCACTACATTTGACATGACATAACAATAACAGTTCTGAGTTCCAGCACATTTACAAATATTTCAGCATTTTAAAAATTTGCAGGTAATCTTCCATTTTAAACCCAAGAAATTGAATTCCATATGTACATCCTATTTTTTAGGTCAATGTGAGTAATTAAAATTCCTCTGGACATACAACATCCCAGTCAATATCCATCTTTACACTGTAAACTTTAGCACATAACAATAAGTATTTCAGCAGGGAAAAAATAATATCATCTTTTAATCATTTGTTAGATTAAAAAATTCAATTCCCAGTAAACTTATCATGAGATAATTCTTATCATTGACTCTAATTCATGGCTATAGAATGTATCATGTACATACCAAAAGGATGCTTGCAAACTCTGGAGAAATGTCTTGATGGGTGCAGTACAATCCTATATAATAACCAATCTCTTGAATATGAGAGAGAAATCAATGTCTCAACACACAAGGAATAAAAGAATCACCCTTCAAAGATTTTCAATTGCAGATGATACCACAGTGTCTCTAAATACCAAAAATTAGACAAAGAGAAAACAACTTTAACTAAAGAAAAACATTACCCGCTAATGCAAAGCTAGAGAGAGATAAACCAGTGGTGATAACTGCTACAACTGTCCAAGGAGACAATCCCAAGTCCAAAGAGCAAATAGTCATACAAATGGCAGGGGATACGAAACCAATTGTTTGACATAGCTTACGCACCTGTATATTTGAAAGTGAGATCAATATTTAATTAAGAAGAGTGCACACCAATGCTCGATCCTATGAATGAGGCCACCAAATAATAATGAGCATGTAATCAATCTATATCTATTTTAAATAATGAGGAATTATTATTGTATAAACTTACTATCCTATCATGCCTAATTATGCAGTAGTAAAAAAAGGATCAATGCCATTGCAACTGTTTGACCAAAATTGGTTATAAAATCCAATTTTAATAGTTTGGCAGTGAATCTGGTACCGTTAATGTTTATTTAAAATTGCTATGATTTACTCAGTCAATGATCCAAAAGAGATTGCAAAGGCACAACATGCTACTATCAGTATCCAAATAATAAAAAATAGTAATTAGCTATCCATGAAATGATTAAAGTATGATAAAAAAGAAAATGGAAATGCGGGGAAGAAGGGTTTCGCCATAACCCAAAGCACAGTAAACTGAATATCATAAATAGTAAATGTAATAAACCCTTCTAAGATTTCTATGAAACTTCTAGCTCAAAATCCCGGTGATATCAGCTTGTCTGATTTCTCAATGTGCAATTCAACAGTTCTTTGATGTAATGCTGCAAATATATTTCATTTCAATAACTTAAATTAATAGAAAAAGAATATCCGTTCTTTCATAGAATCAACATTACAAGATGTTGAATGAGACCCCAACAATAGCACTCAGAGCCCAACTGTTGCTGAGCTTACTGAAATATATACATCCAAACTGCTGCATAAATAACAGAAGCTAGTGGTACCAAAAAGGTAATCAAATAAATGGAAATCTTCAAGAACCAACAATAGCAAACCACTCAAAATGCTTCAGACAGTTGTCTCATTTGAAGAATGATAGGCGAGACAGACCAATAAGATTACGCTCACCAAACTGCTGTAACCTTATCATGAAAAGAACAGGGAACAAGATGTTTTGAATTCTTCATTAACAATGATAAATCTTTCCTTGCATAGTTGAAGTAGATTTTTGCAAACTAAATTCAATCCCACATTGCTACTTATGAGTGCTACATTGAACCAAGACCTCCACCTCAAACTGCCATAATGGCTGTGCACTGTTAAGTTGATGTCAAGAGAATATGGCAGCTTGGATGATGAATTTAGTACCACTACATAGCTCCAATTAGTACCAATACCCAGAATCACCGATTGGAGCTATAAACGTTAGCAAATTTGTATGACTTGTTTCAGACTGTGTGCAACTGGTTACTTTTAATCTACATTGTCCGGGTATGCATTTCTGCCCCTATACCTGAAGTTTCAGAAACTGAGTTTCGAGGAACGGGAAATGGTAGGGGATGTTTCCAAGTTGCCCCCATTATGGCTGAAAAGGAGATGCATTTCAGAAACATGGGAAACAGTCGACACATGTCCTGTATGCATTGACCATTTTGAGGACACCAAGGGACAGAAAATCCATTCCCTAGTCGTCTAAGGGACTTTTTGAAGTTTCCAGCGGCAGTAAGGTATCAAAACCAAAAAGAGATTAATAAATACCAAATTTTTCTTGCTACAGGCCCCACACACAATGGACAAAGTTAATGATTAAATAAAATAAGTTATAAGTTGCATATCAAATGTAACTTTGTTTTCATTTTATTTCTCCCTCATGCATGTGAATTTCATTCTGGACAAACAACGCACATAGCTTTCTGGTCACAAACAAGATTGGAAACAAAGGAGTTTGCCATTTGGATGCAAAGTTTGACTTTGCATTTAGATGCATGTATAGGTGAGAGGCATTTGCAGTGTCCTTTTAAGGCATTTGCAGGCAACATTTCACCGTTTCAAGGGTTTAAAGGTCAGTTTTTTAATTAATTTTTTTTTTTTCTTGCTAACTTTTGGTTTTCAATTTTTATTTTTTGATTTTAAAATTTAAGTTTTTGTTTTAAGTTTTATATCTTATTTTCATTTCTTGTAAACTATCTTTCTAGTCATGGTACACAGTAAAAAAAATTTGTTTTGAAATAGTTTTGAACTTTTAAGAAAAATTCATATAGAGGTCTCTGATTCATATTTTTTCCCTAAATTCCAGAATCTTGATGTTGCATAATTTTACACAAAAGGATGCTCATAAACATGACCAACAGCAATATTGATGGTTCTAGTAGTGATCAAGAATGGTAGTGGGGAGAAGTTAGAAGGGGTAGATAGTGCAAGTGTTGTGAATGAATCAATAGATGATCAAGAAACTCCAACAAACAAAATTTGAAATCCCTTCATTTGTCCTGAAAGAGTTTGCAATGAGGCCCTTTTAATCCTTAAAAAGCTCTACTTTTGCCACGTTCATCCAATAGTTGTTAGAAAGAAAAATTTGGGTGCAAGTAGGATATATAAGTCATGTACACAAATGTGAAATTAGAGGGAGCTACACCAGTGTGTGGTTTCATTTCTTGGATTTTATAGGTAAAGGAGTTAAATACTGTCATATACTAAAGGAAAATACAAAATATCAGTCTTATAGATTACACATGGAGGCTGAATACAAGCCTAAAGGTCTGCCCTTTGTAATACATCCACTCTCATAGCAATTCACTCTTCACTCTATCATCTAGTGCTACCAGTGGTAGTGCCTTTTCTAGGTTAGGAACCTCAACTAAAAAAAAATGAAAAAGGAAAGAGGAAGGCTAGTGATAGTAGGCTACATGGGTCGGCTACATATTTGTTCAATGTGCAAGCATGGGAAATGTTATATTGTTTCGTTGCTGATTTCCTTTTTGCCCATACCATCCCACTTCACGTGGCTTGTTCTCCATTCTTCAAGAAAATGTCAAGAGATGAAGGCATTGGAGGTCCCTCTTTGGTAACCTAGAGATCATAAACTACAGAATACCCTCCTTGATAAAGCATATTTTAAGGCAAGTAGAGAGATGGAGGATATGATGCATACTTGGATGAAGATTGGTTGTTCCATTGTGATGGATGGGTGAACTGATATTAGACATCGGCCACTCATCAACATTATTATCACATCCACAAGTAGCTCTTATTTTCTTATAGTTGTTGATTGTTCAGGGAAACACACAATGCAGATTTTCAGTTTAGCATTCTAATATAGGCCATAGAGGAGGTTTGGCCCTCAAATGTGGTTCAGGTGATTAATGATTCAGCATATGTGTGCAGATTGGCTAGTATGATGGTGGAGGGTGCTTACAAGAACACCTTTTGGACTCCATATTGTATTCATGTGTTAAACAAGTGGTGACACAAGGAAGAGACATTCAAATGTTCATTTGCAACCACCACACCTCACTATCTCTCTTTAGGACATTTTCAAAGAAGGAATTTCTCAAACCTATAGAGACAAGCTATGCTAGCTACTACATTTTGCTAAAGAAGATGGTTGAGGTGCATGAGGTTCTACAATAGATGGGAGCGAATTCATAGTGGAATGGCCTACTAGAAACACTATTGAAGGAAAAACCATTAGACAAAGGACCCTTGATGACAATTGGTGGTCCACTATGAGGTAAGACATTATTGATTCTCATTTCATTTGAAAATCATTAATTTCTTTCAATTTTCAGATTCCTAAATATCTGATTTAAATTTAAAAAATTCTGATTTTCCATCATTTAATTTGAAAAAAACTGAATTTAACATTTTATTCTTATTTTAATTGCAGATATATTTGCTACATCACCTCTCCTGCTGTAGATGCCATAAGATATGTTGATACAGGCTCTGAGACTATGGACAACAATGCTTCAAAAGATGAAGCAAATAATTTTGCTTTAGGACAATGATTTGGCCCTATCTAATGAGCACACTCAACCAATTTTCTTGCAGAGGGGAAACACTATGAATTAATCAACTTCACATGGAAGCTTATGCTCTAAATCCAAAATGGTATGATCCTAGGCCTGGAAGTTGTGCTCTTGGTTGATGAGATGAGACATGAGATTATGAAGGCCCTTCAAAAGATGGTATTCAGCTCAAGATTCTAGTAGACTTCAATGGGTTGCCTTCACAAACCTTGATGGACCAAACTTTGGCACACCATAGAGAAACGCAATGATGGCACAAAAAGGCCCCATTGGATGGTGGAATGGCATGGGGCAGATGCAATAGAGTTGAAATTGCTTACAACTCGTCTCTTCTCAAAAGTTGCTAGTTACCTTCCTACAGAGAGGAATCGGTCTACATATAGCTTTATTCACTTGTGAAGAGGAAGAGGCTTACCTCTAAATGAGTAGAGAAGTTAGTCGTTGTGCATAGTGCTTTGTGACTCGCAGACCTTAAGACTCTTGTGTATTGACAAACTCCAACTTTACAGTGGGATATTGATCTCGAGGACACCATCCAAGTTGATGAGAATGACATGACGCCAAGACTGTTTGGCATTCCATTGGATGATACAACCTCTAAGGCTTAAGATGACAATAATAATGACTTTGATATGGATCAAGTTACAGGCATCTGTCATACTATCACTATTTTCATTTTGACTTTGATGTTTCAGACTTGAAGTGTTTTGACATTATCATTTATATGATCATTGATAGTTGATACTTTAATAGTTAAAAGCTTTTAAGTCATTGCAGCTTGAAACTTGAAAATTGCAGCCTTTGAGATTTTTGAAATATAATTACAATATGAATCTATGATGCTTTTCATTCTTTCATTTGATAACATCCCATAATTTGTTTTGATGCTACATTCTACGATGATTTGAAGAATAGAATTGATAATTTTAAACTTATGTTTTCTATGATGAATGTGACAATGTTATGTAATTCTGGAGATCAACTTTCAAGCGGTTCAAAGGAAAGAGCAATTGGTGATCCCAGGAGACCAAAGTATACCCATTCTAGAATGGTTGAAGCAACGAATTCAGAATAGTCAACAAAAGGAGCTTGATCCGGCAATTGAATTACAAGAAATTTTGGACCGAGCAAACCAATCAAAAGAGAAAGGGAAAGCAAAAAGATTCACGAAGGTTGTCAGAGGAGATATATAGCCATCCCTCTCTCAAACAAAAAAAAGTAGAACATCCCGGAAACCCATTTCCCTGTCCTTCCAGCCCAGAAACATTGGGTAACATAGCTTTTGATGTCCCTTCTAGGATTTCTTCAATCTTCAAGTTCTTATGGGATTTGGACTCTTCATCAAAGGGTCTAATACAATTCGTTCTATGCAAGGGTACGATCTTAAATAGCTTTATGCATAGATGGAAAAATCGCTGAATACTCAACAAGTTTTAAAAAATTGCCAATTTTTTCAGCTTGGAGAGTTTTTCGCCACTTAACTCATGAATCCAAAAACTCAGCTACAACACAATTAATCGCCAATTACTTAGTGAGTAATCGGTGATTTTTTTTAAAAAACTCATGGTTTGCCTAGCCCATGGCTTGTGACGGCTTAAAAGGGCAACAAAAACTTGTTTTTTTCTTATTGTTTGTTGCATTTGTGTGGGGAGAAGAAGGTTTAGAAACATTCTTAGCTGATTGCAAGTGATTCAAGACGGATTTGACTGGATTTTAGAGGATTCTAACCGGTTTTACAAGACTAGACCCCCTCGCTTTCCTACTAGTGCAACTGGAAAGAGGAAGATGTGATTGTATTGATGTATTTAGACTTTTAATATTTACTTCCAGTTTGACAGATTGAAACTATTTACTATTCTGCTTCCTACCATGAGCATTCTGCATGAGAATGCAATTTTGTACGCATTATGCATTTATATATATCTAAACTCTGCTTGTTTCTTTTGTATTCTCTTTAATTAACTTATTAGATGCATCTTCTCATTAATTTTGCAAAATAAATGTATTTTTAATTAAATTTCAGTGGTTTTTTTAGGTTCCCAAGTTTTTTTTTTTAAATTGCCGAGTTTTTCTCAATTAAACTTTTGGGGGGCTTGGCGAGTTTTTGCCTTTGGCAAGTTTTCCAACTATGGCTTTATGTATTAATGCAATGATAAAATCTTCTAATTCAATTTAATTCTTATATATTCAGATCTTTATTAAGGTCGCTATCCATGCATTATCTTATGATTATGTGATTGCTTGGAAGGTGAAAGACTTCTAGTAGCAATAGGTTTGTAAAATCAATTAATAATGTATAAACTTGAAATTATATTTCCAATTAAGAATTTTGATAAAATTTCTCAACTAAGAATGGAAACTAATGACAATGAAGCCAAAATTTCTTTGACATCAATATTGATAGGTTTATAAGTTTATCGATGCTAATATAGTTGCTCGTCCATATTGATATTGATATGATCCTACGAGCGTACAAAGCTAATCCTTAATGCTTGTTTTGATCCATGTGATATTTACTCCATTTTTTGTTTTAGATCGACTTGGTATTCATGTGTTAATGGTTGTACGCTGTCTAAATATTGACAATGTATTTATGTGCCTTGTGTCTTATAATAGGTGGGTTGGATACCACTTTTACTTGACCCATTGTAAGTTCTTATAGAGTACTATTGATTTGATAGACAAATAGATAAATTTCACCAATGCCCCTTTGAATGGTCAATGTGTTGTTAAATACCCCTTAATGTGGATGGAAGGTTATGCCTCTTCCAACGGACATCATCCTTGCAAAGATAAAGACCCCTCATACAATATATTTCCCGTTTAACCAAGGCTACATGACATGCATCCTCTGCCCCGAAACATGGCTTCCTTGTCCCTTAGCCATTTTGGGGTTGATAGAATGACAAGGTGTCATCCCCTTGTCATCCCCGATGCCTGCCTAAGCCTTCAAAATGCCAAGAAACATATCCTTCCATTAGGAGACGGTTAACAATCCCCAAAATGGCTAGGGTATGCCTAGGGAACGGCTAGCCCTTTCCAAAGAGCATGGGAGATCTTGTGGTGTTGAGGAAAAAAAAAAACTTTAATTTTCTTTTCTTATACACCTTTGTATGAGAAACAAAATAATATAATCAAATTTTAAATGTAAAAGAATCAAACCAGCTACATGTATGAGAATCAAATATAGTCAAACAAATACACAATTAGAAATTACATTTTTTTAATTTTATGAGTCATGCCAAGTCCAAGTCTCAATACAATGTGTGAAAACTTTCCTTCTTGAGTTTTGATATTAAAAGGATGCATTATCATATTTCTTTGTATAATTGCACTTTATTTGATTTGAAAATGTTTACTATTTCGCATTGACCATAGTGGCTATGATTGAATGATCCAATTCTGCCAAAGGGAGATAGTGACTAAAATGGTTTTGAGTATTTGGTTATTGATAGCTAGACAGTTTTATTTTGATGTTTAAGACTTTTGGATGCATGTTTGGGACTTTTAGATTTTTATAGATCATGGCTTTCTTATGTTTGAGCCCATTGTTATTTTGCTTTATTGAAATTTATTAGGCTATTGTACTATTTATCTCATGATTTATTTGCATATTGATATTGGTGCTATCAACTATTGACATGTGTCGCATTATCTCTCTTTCCTACTCTCTATCATATATTAATATAGTTGAATAATCATTATATATAAATTTTGTAAAGTCCCCATTTTTGTTAGCATTAGAGTTTCAGTGATTAGCCTATTATTGTGATCCTCATAGGCTAATTATTGTGGATAGAGAATCTTCAGAGGCAGTGACTTGGCTTGGGAGGGTCTTGTCTTTTCCATAATTTAGTAAGTTACAGGTTGGTCTTTGTTTGGCTCAGATTGGACTCTATTTAGGCTTAGTATTGTGTACTTACTATTTGTGGTGAGTTGGTTGTTGATTGAGATGGACCCTTTCTACTTTTGTAAAGTCCATTTGGTCACATAGAGAAATGATAGGTGTGATCCCTATTTCAAACGACATATTTAAATGATGAGTATTTTGGGAGTTAATATATTTTTAGTAGTCAAATTATTATTAATTCATTAAATGGCTTATTATAAAGTTACAATTTAACTTTATAATTTCACTTAAGTTGAGGGTTGCGTTATTATTGGAAGGGGCCATTTATTTAATTAGTTATAAGCCAAGTATTAAATACAAAAAGGCAAGAAATTGTTATTCGCTAAAAGAATCTAATGGAAGCTTCTGATTAACGTTGTGTTGGTGAAGCTATTTTAGCAGAGATTTGTTTGGGAAACAAGTAATTTTGAAGATAATAAATTATGGGCTCATTGTGAAAGGAAAGGCATTCGGTTATTTGATTATCTTATTTGTTTATTGTCTTTGTGACATTCCTGAAGTTCTGATTTTTCATGCCCTTGCCTGAGGTATAAGGGTTTGGAGTTTGTGTTGATTCCACAGCTGAAATATATCAATTTCTGAGTATTGCATTTTCCACGTTTTTATTTCCAGTTGCTTTGGGAGAAAACTTTGGTGCCAAGGGTTTGTGAGTGAGCTGGGAATTCTGAAAGTATTTCTGATTGGTGTTTTGATTGGTTGCTGAAGTATAACCAATTGAAGGTTCTTTCCCTACCATGTTTTCCTATATTTGGGAAGAGGACTTTTGCATATGGTGAATTGTTCAAGGATTCTATAGAAAGATTGAACATACCTGGCATTCGTAGAGTGGTTTGAATTGTGCTGAAGGGCTGTGATTTACTGGTTACCGAATTACATAGCATTTACTGAGGTTTATGTTCCTTATAGGGCAGCGTTTGGCATTTCTACAGGCCTGCGATCAACTTTCTGTGGCCTGTGAATGAGTGTCGATGGCCTACATCTAACTAAAAGGACCTCAGATTCATTTAATGAGACCTGCGTTTACTTATTTAGGGCTTGCCTCTGAGATTTAGAGGCCAGTATTTACTTCCTAAGGCCTGTGACAACATTTTGGAGGCCTGCAATTTAATTCTTGGAGCCTGAAATTTCATTCTGGGCCTGCAATTTGTCTTTGCACACGAGCATAGATGTGTTAGGGGCTGTCAATTCAACTGTGGCAGTATTTGCATTTGGAGGGAACCACAACAGCCTATATTTCAATGGTGAAGATAAAGTTGCATTTCCAGGTTTCTTGTCATTTATTGAGTTAGTGTGTTGTATATTGTTTGAAGCAAAGTTGCTAATGAATAAACTTAGTAGTTTGGTGTGAATCGTTTGTCATTTCAGAGTTATTTATTTTGCAATATACATAGGGCAGAATTGGATATCAATATTTGACATTCATCTATGGACAATTATAGAACCAAATTGAGTTGAATATTGTGGGCACTTAATTGCATTCTTTAGTTTGATGTTTGAAATTTACAATATCATATTTGCAATGATAACAATGAAGCCTGTCAAATGTTTGATGAAATGCTAAACTTCTGATTAGCTAAGAAAATGGTGTTTGTCTAAGCTATAACTGGAGAGGGTTATTACAAAGCTGGATACTACCATCCCCTGTCGTCCAACTGTCCTGGCCCTCAAAACGTCGTGGAATGTAGCCTTTAACTAATTGATCTACTTCTGATAATTGCACCTGAATATTGATTACTAATAAAAGCATTACAATATGTGTTGCATTGTTATTTTAATATATGGATTGCTGCATTTATTTTATGTATCAATGCAATTCAAAATTTGATGCGAAGAGGTAATGTCCCCTTCTTTGGTGTTAAGTATTGCCTTTTTCTATGATGAGCCTTGATGAATAAACCTGCACACGAGTTAGAAGATTTTATACAAAATACATATATATAATCATAAAAGAAAGTAAAGAGTATCTAGGGAGGACCCCCTAGGGCTCTAGTTGCCTTTATGCTCATTCTAGAACAGTCCTCAAACTATTTCAATATCTCATTGCATCTAATCTCTCTTACTTAGGCTTTATGGATATTTAAAACCTTGGTGTATGTATCCTTGTAATCTTTCAGAAGAGATGCATCTCTTCTCAGACTTTATGGATACCCTATGCTTTGCTGTATCCATCTTCACTAATGCATGTCATTTATCTAACGGCATATACTGTCCTTCAGAGATGTATAATTTCTACCCTAATTCTGTATGAGGAATTATAACATTGAAACTAGAGAGTCCTTAATGGCAACCTTATTTGTTGGCTGATGTAAATTCTTATTTGCAAACGAGAATTCCTCAAATCAGCTAGTTCAGATTTAATGATCTTTTAGATCTGATTTGATGTCCTTTGAAGAAGGCTGCTTATTCCCTGGAAACTTTGTTCTCTGAAGTATTATATGATTCTTCCAATTGCTATTGGTCTTTATTTGCTTGAAGGGACACCTGCTTGTATTTGATGCAGGTCCCCGTAATGCTGTCACTGCTTACTATCGCTGCTTACTACTCTTCCACCTGTGTAATGATCTATTCTATTTCTTCATTTCTATTTTATCAGAGTATCAATTCTGATATATATGTATTGCCTGTATTGTGCTCTGTACAGAGTAAATGAATTACCATCCGATTTTTATCTCTTCACTCGGAAGAATGACTGAAATATCCCAAATGGATATTTGCTCTGCTGCTGCTATAATGTTTAATTATATAAATTATATTTTCCTGTAGATTTTTCTTTGATCATATAGAGCTAGACAAAAGTTGCAAAAGAGTGTTATTTCTTTTTGTATTTTTCGAAATATAGGTATTACAAAGAATAAATAATAGTAACTGATAAAATAAAAGTGATAGAAATCACATGCAGCAATACATACTAATCTGGAAATGATTCTAAAACCATAAGTCCAAACTCACATTTGGATAACTTAGCAAATAGAGACTAACTCTCCATGATACTAAGTACCTCCTCAACATGTCTGAGATAGTCCTCCCAAGTACAGCTATAAATCAAAATATCATCAAAGAATACCAACACTGATTTCCTCAACTGCTTGTTGAAGATTTGGTTCATGCATGATTGGAAGGTGGTCGGTGCATTGGTAAGGCCAAAACGCATCACCAAGAACTCATAATGTCTGTAGTGGCAACAAAAAGCAGTCTTGTGTACATCCTCTAATCGTACACGAATTTGATGATAACCCAAATGAAGATCAATATTAGAGAAGTAGATAGCCCCATAAAGCTCCTATAACAATTCATCAATGCATGAGATTGAATATCTGTTCTTGATTGTCTTTCTATTCAGTGCTCTAATACCACTGAAATATCTCAAATGGATATTTTCTCTACTGCTGCTCTAATCTTTAATTATATAAATTATATTTCTTGTAGATTTTTATTTGATCTTATAGATCTAGACAGAAGTTGCAAAAGAATGTTGTTTCTTTATGTACTTTTCAGAATATAGGTATTACAATGAATAAATAACAATAGAAGTGATAGAAATCATGTGCAGCAATACATACTAATCTAGAAATAATTTTGAAACCCTACTGTTGTGAGGTTTTCACACCATCGCCCCAAAATTCTAGGGACCCCCCCTTTTTTTTTATCGCCTTGGCAAATTTTTGGATTGCCCAAAATTTTTGAGTTTTGAAAATTACATGCTTTGGCACCTTCAGGACAAATGTGGGAGAGGGTTAGATTTCTTTTTACCCAATTTCAACTTGATTTTCCAGCGCCACCAATTCTATCCTTAGGCCGAACAAATTTCAAAGTTAATTCCAACTTGGCAAGATAAAATTGTAAATTTTGCACTTTGACATTTTCTTTTGAAAATTTGGATATAATTGTATAAATTTGGATAATTTTCAAAATATGAAAATTTTGTTAAATCTGGTCTTTTGGAAAATCTTGATTATTTTTGGTGAAAAGGATTAGTTTTTGTGATGGTAAAATAAAATTGCAAAATCGATTTTAGGCTCTAGAGAAATAATTTTATTTGTGTTAAAAAGCTAAAATTGCTTAGCTAAATCGATTTGGAGAGAAATTGCAAAAAAATTGGTTTTAATAGATTAAAATTGCCTTGAAAATTTTTCGCCTTTAATAAAATTGGTAATTTAATATTGAAAAAATGGCTTTTGGTTAGCCAAAATCCAAATTTAATGACGTATTAATTACTAAACCCCCATTAAATGGAAATATTTAACACCCTCAAGGCATTATTTAATTTCTTTTTGCAATTTAGAACTAATTGGCAAATTAGAAAGTTAATTTTCATCATGGAAAAATTAATTTTGGTTAAGTATTTAATTGTAGACCATAATTTTGCATTAATTATTTGTTTTTCTTTCTCCTAGGGTCCAAGAAGAAAGTTGGGTATAAGAGGAGGCCTCTCTCCCATTTCTTCCTCAATTCTCGCTTCTCCTTCTCAAGGTGTTGGTGATTTTGCAAGAGCAAATCTGCACTCTTCTTGCTTGGCGAAATTTGTGAGAGCCGATATTTGTGGGAGCCAAATTTTGTGGAGTTTGAAATTTGTGGAAAATAAAATTTTGATTTTTTCAAGAGGTTGCGAATTTTTCCCTAGGTTGGGTAATTTTATTTGGATGTGAATTGCTTGATAAATTTCTGATTTGCAAGGGATTTGAAGTTCTTAAAGTCTTTTCCTAGGTCCCGAAAAGTCGCTGTAAGATTATTGGTTAAGGTGAATTTTCATCATCTAGAGTTGCAATGGGTCCTTAAGCTAACATCCATCTTCCATTCTAGTCTAAGGATTGCTCCTCTCGGTTCTTCTTGCCTTCTGGTCCGCCACTCTACCATCCCATAATAGGGCGACGAGCATGGAGGATGGTAGTGCAAGTAAGAATCCCAAACGGGCAAACACTAAGAAAGACAAAGAGCATATGATGCCCGAAACTCCCTTCTTCTCGAAAATGAAGAGAATAACCGACACCAATATCGCTACAGTGGACATGATGCGGATGAAAGAGAGACTAAACGAAGAACAATCCCCCTTGGCTATAGGTAGAGGTAATTTCAAATCATCTAGAGTTGCAAGGGGTCCTTAAGCTGACATCTTTTGTTCTAGTCTAAGGATTGCTCCTCTTGGTTCTTCTTGCCTTATGGTCCACCACTCTACCATCCCATAATAGGGCGACGAGCATGGATGTTAGTGCAAGTAAGAATCCCAAGCGGACAAACACTAAGAAAGACAAAGAGGATATGATGCCCAAAACTCCCTTCTTCTCAAAAAATGAAGCGAATAACCAATACCAACGGCAGTACCATAAAAGGATATACAAAAGGCAGTTGCAAATCACAACCCAAGCGTCGACACTTCCATTTCAACCATGATGAGCAATGTTGAAGTGGCACTTGATTTTGAGGATATCAAAGAAGAGGATGTCAATGAAATAGATTTTGGATCGAGGTTGGATGAGTTGGGGAAGGTTGCTATCAAGAAGAAGCATTTGGGCACCCTTTTCTCTCTCATGTTTTTATTGGATTTGAGAAAGAATATGAGAAGGATCACAAAAGGATACTACAAGCAGCAAGTGGCATGGCAAAGTTAGCAGAACTCAGGGCGAAGCACACACTTTGTCCTTCTATGGAAGAAGTTAATGAAAGATTAGCTAAGTTCATTGCCTTAGCTAAGAAGATGAAAGAAAAAGAAAGATTTATATTAGATCATTTGATGTACGCCCAAGTGGCAATTTTCCTTTCTTCTAGAATAGGACAAGTGTCTATTTCTGATTGGTCACCATTTTGGTATCTTCTCATTGGTTGCCACTTTTTTCATTGGTCCATTGATGAGGTGGCGGCTTCTCATTGGCCGATGGCGTGCCAACCCCAATTAGGGTTTTGAGGATCCAATCTAGATCGTTGATCTTGTTTTGATCTCTGTTGTCTGTTGTATTTCTGGCCCCTATAAAAGGCCATTTGTTCTCATTTGTAAAGGGGTTGGAGAAATTGTTGCGAAGATAATACCAAAATTGCTCTCTTTTTCATTGTTGCGATTTGCATGTTGATTAAGAACATTGGGTGTTATTGCATGTTTTCTACTTCCACTTACTTGGATTTCTTTTCAAGTTGTTAAAGTTGGTTTCATTTCAAGCTGTTTAAGTGAGGTTAGAGTAGATGAATAGTTGTATGGTAGCATTGGTAAATGTTTGATAGGGATCAATACTAGACGACTAGCATCTTAGCGGCTGGTTGGGAAGCTTTGTGTGGTAAGCTAGTTTATTATTCCTTTGAATCATTGCACCTATGGAAGTGAGGCCGCTGGTCAGCTCTCATTAGGTTCGATCCTCGTCCATTTGCTAACCTTCCATTCATAGGAGTAGGAGTAGAATAGTAAGTAGCTGGGTAGTCGAAGCTTAGAGGAGCAAGTTAGAGGAGTAAGTTAAGTACTAGAGCACATCCATTCACCTCTCATAACCATCGCTTTCCCATCAACATCATCCCTGACAGACACATCCTTCATCACCACCACCATCAACATTCTCTGCCACTCGCATATTTCACAAACCCATCATCATCTCCATCATTCCAGCAAAGTTCAAGTCATCCTTGAATGAATAGCGTAAGGCCACTTACATGATTACCAGCAAATCACATCGATAAAACTAAGTGAGTATCCAACGGTGTAAGGAACATTGGAGTTATACTCATGTCTCATGAGCATTAACTTTTCAAGAGAGGAGTTGTATGTTTGATATCCCATATCGAATATTCAAATCCTAATATGTTATGTAAGTGATACAAAACTCGCATCAACATCTACCAACAAAGTGATTTATTTCAAAACAATACCAATACAGATGTGCTTCAAATAAAGTTGACGCTAGCTGAAAATGGGAACCAACTACAACCAAACAAGTTTGTTGAGTGGATATTTTGCAACCGATAGTTTTGGGTAAAAATCCAATTGCAAAATAGCATGACCAGGCATTGTGTGTGAGACAGAGTCTCTCCTACCTTAAAGGGAAGGCTCCCCCTTCTCACCGTTCCTTGGATCAACTCAAGGTAAGTAAGAAGTCGAGAGATTTTATAAAAAAGGTGTTACCAATATCCTTTCTTTTTAGCTTTCAAGAAAGAATCCACTTACTCATAGAGTGAGCAATGGTAGGGTAAATCTCTAACTACACTTCTATCAAGAGCTAGAGACATTGATACCGATAAACCTTCACTAACTCAAAGGCTAGCTAAAAATGTATTGATTTGGCTCTAAGTCCGGTCACACTTCTATATGAAAAAGCTTACAATTAGGGCACAATGGCTCGTAAAAGTAAGAATACATAACTATTTTGCGAATTAAGAAGAAAATATAAGCTACAAACAAAGCTTCTAGCTATACACTTTCACAATTACTTCTGGTCAAAGCTCTGGCTTCAATTGCTTTTTAACTCTTTTTTATTCAATTCAAAAGGACAATTACTAATAACAAAGACAATATGAATCAAAGACAACTTGGACAAATTATAGACAAAACTTACAATTCACACAAATAACAATCTCACTTAATCAAAGTTAAGTCTCAAATGCTCCTTTGTATTCACTTTATCTCAAAATAGTGCTTACACAAACAAAGTTCTGCTAGCACAATTTCTCCAGAGCTCTCTTGCATAAAGATAATGATGATTTTACAATGAGGGGGCACTCCTTTATATAGGAAAAGAAGTTGAGAAAAAGATGGAGAAAAAAGTGGGAGCAACTCAACCAACTTTGATCTAGTCTAACTACAAAAGAAAATAAAGGGTTACATGCAACTCGCATTACATCTTTTTACATACATGTAATTACACTCTTTTATGTAATATATTCTAAGTAGCTACTAACATGAAACAAAACAAAAATCTTAGAGATTATTTCTCAATGCCTTGAATTTGACAATGATGTCACACACTGTGGGAAGATCAACAATTTCCATAGTCTTTGATATGGCTTCAACTCTCACTGCATTTTCATATGCTGATTGCACAACTTTGGAATTTGTTGTTGTAGTATCTAACAAGTGTTTTGTTAAGGATTTATACAAAACAGACTTGTTTATTGTGTGCGAACCAAAATCTTCAGAATCTACATCAGCATCAATATTGATTGTATATTCTGAATTCACTCTCTCTACTGCCATAAGATTACCAAAATCATCAGTAACATAGCATCACATCTTTTCCAAATCACAAGTAACACTTGTTTCAACTGCTTGACAATCTCCAAAGGCCACCTGCAATTTTGTGATCAACTTCCTCAATGTCTCCTTGTAACCAATGAGTCCTTGAAATTTGAAGAACATTTCACATGATGGAAGAATGTCACATGAGACCATGGCATCCAGATCAAATTTTATCATTTCATCCCAATCATTAAGGATTTCTTTCAGGTTATCTGCTTCTTGAGTCAAAGAAGAAATTAAGTTTTGTTCCATTTCGTTCATCTCTTTGACATGCCTAAGAACTGCAAATGTCTCTGTGATGGCTCGAATTCCTTCAGGAATAATTTCCTGTATCCAAGATTTGGCAGCTTCAATCAATCTTTTCTATTTAGACATTTCAAACATAACAACAACACTCTGAGAAGATTGTTTTTGAATAACCTCATTCAAACAAGAAATCTCTTGTTTCAACTGATTCTTCTTTTCCCAAAGTTCATGATTGCTTTTTGATACATTTGTCAATGCATCTTGAGTATCTTGCAAACAACCCAAACGTGATTGCTTTCCAACTTCAACCTTAGTAAACTTGTAGTCAAAACAAGTAAGTTCCTCAACAAGTTTATCTACCAAAGGCTCAACAATCTCAACAAATTTAGTTTTATCAGAATCAACCAAAATATGAAAACAATCTTATCTTTCAAAGATTTGGATTTAGTCTTCTTCACAGGAAGATTGTCGAGAGGAACAACCATTTTCCTTCTCTTTGTTGTTATTTTACTCAACCATGCAGGCAGGCTAATAACTTTCATTTGCAAAAGTTGGCACAGTGGAGACTATTGGCATTGATCCTGATTGTATATCCGTAGTGACTGAGCAAGATTCAGCCTATACTACTAAAGGCATAGGAACATGTTGAGAAGACACCGTCAAGAAAAGTTCAAATCCTGTCAAGGATGTATCGTGTTGGGAAACTTGACCACTAGTAAAAGTCAAAAAATCTTCAAACACATCTGCTAAGTGCTCATATTGTTCATGTGTAGGGATGCGAGGAGCAGCAAAAGAAATGGGAAGAGCCATGATATTAACCTTCGAGACTGGAATGGAAGGAGTGAAAACAGTGGAAAATGAATCCACATCATCATCAACCTCATGCAAAAAGGGTTCTTCATGTATAGAAGACGTATAGGCTTGTGCAGGCTTTGGAGGAGATATGACCATGATTTCCCCTTCTTCATCTGAATCTCCTTTATCAAAATTCTATTTCCAATTCTTCTTCTGATTTCGCTATTGATTCTTGAATTGGCTTAGGAACTTGATTTAGTTCCTTTTCCGCCCTTCAATTTGAATTTGAGGGAACTCTTGGCATTAGAAGATGAAGCACCATCTTTCCCTGTAATCTCCAATGGCGATTTCCTGCCAAGAGGACCAAAACTTCCACAATCCAGGCCCATCTTAGGATTTCCTCTTTTAAGGCCTTTACTTTTAAACCATTTGTTTGTGTTTACTAGGATGGATTGAAATCTATCCATGATAGATGTACCTTTCTTTTGTTGCCATTGAATACGATTATCACACTTCTTATCAAAGCTGGCTTGATGAAACTCTGGATCAAGAATGTCGCCATCATCTTCAACTTGAAAATCTGAAGGGATTTCCAACATGTTAAGATCAATTATTTGTTGCAAAGTTAATCTATAGTAATCCATCTTCACGATGTCAAGTTCTGTTCTCATATCAATCCAAATGTCCTCAATGCAATGAACATGAGTGTAGGCTCTTTTCATCCGAGAATTCATCTCTCGATAGTTAAAATCAAATTTGGCCTTGAAGTTCTTCAAGGTAATCAACTGCAATTCTGCTTATATATTCTTTGCTTTAGGCATAAAAATGATTGAATAATTGCTAATAGCCAAAGGCTTAGCTGAGGTAATGCCAAAACCAGGTCTTTATGAAGCATGTTGATCACTCTGCATGTCCATGAGCTGTCTAGCGAACTCCATCATGATGATTCGATCTGTAGCATACCTAGGTAAGTTATACGACTCTCCCTTGAATATCCAACTCTCAAGTATGTAAAAGTGGGACACTAAAGAAAAATACAAACATATTGGTTCACCTTCTCCCATGCTCCATCAAATACTCTTTTGATAGACAACTACTTATCAAACAAGCACCAAAAATGTCCAAAAAAGGCATCTTGGACTCTTCTGCAATGGAATTTACTATTTGCCAAAGTGATTTGATCATAGTAATCCCAAATAGGAACTTGAAGATGATCTCCTTTGGTAGAAAGACCTAAAAAGAGCCCATGGCAGCAGCAATGTAAACTAGATGAGAATTCATATAGAAAGGCACTAATGTTCCCACATTACATATCTGCTGACAGAGTGCAATATTGATAAGTTCTCCCCAAAAGAAGTATTCTTTATTCTCCATAATTTGAAACATGAACTTATACATACATGGCTCAAAATCAGTAGAATCTTTAAGGCCAAAGATTATGTCGAGAAGGATGATGAGATCCTTGTACTCTTGTTTGAAATTTAACCAATGAATAATCTTTGGCCATCTGAAAAAATTGCTTATTTTGTTGTCTAACCAGTAAAGGTTGATATACTTCTAATAATTACTCTTTTTCTCATTCCAACAAGCTAATGATGATTCTTTAGTCAAATCAGCACATTATGATTTATGCAGAACTTTGAAGATTTGTTCTATAAACTCAGGATTAAGGCTAATGATAACCTTGTTAGCATCTTTGATAGTCCTCGTCTTGGGAGTAAACTACCGTGCACATCCATAAACGAAATCAAGTTCTATAGCCACCATAAGAAACATAGATACCAAGTGAATGTTGCTTCACCTAATGCACTTCATTTCCTGACAATCCGGAGCTTCAATTCTTTGTAGAAAATCAGCCACGTCTACATGACCAATCTTCGTGTCCAACACGTTATCCAAAACAAATATAACGAGGAGCTGCATGAGCCAATTCTTTATCATATTGATATTTCATTTTGCCTTTGGATTTGGATGGCGAGGACATATCTTGTGCTTGTGCTGCAACACAAAAATTCCAAAACATAAATATATCATCAGAAGGGATCTCCAAACAAGTGAATTCCAAATCAGTAATGAAGATTCGAAAATAGATTAGAGACTTCACAAATCCAACAAAGTCACTTTAAAGAGAAAGCATATGCATATGCAATTGAACGGAAAGCAAAATGAAATGCACGGAACGCGGAATAAAATAATATGAAAGTGAGAAAATGGAAGATGAAATAAAATAGAATGGAAAGAGAATGTGTGAAGGTAAAATGCATGGAAATGCGTGCAAAGTGAACGTTGCTGATTTCAAAAATGACTTAGCGTTTTCAAAGCATTATTGTAAGAAAAATGAGTACATGTAAATGCAACATGTAACGGGAGCTAGAGGGTGAGATGAGATGAAAATGCAAATGAAGCATATACTTCACATGTATGTGCGAATGAAGGTCAAGATGTAAAGCATGGAAAGATGTGGAAACATGTATTTACTCATGTAAGCGCAAATGCATATGAAGAGATGGAAGTGGAAAATGGTCGTGAGATAATGAGTTTTATAGTCACTTTTGGAGAAAAGGAGAACTCAAAGTACATGGGAGGCGAAAATGACATCTTTTTTTGACTTTTCAAAATATGACTTTTAATCAAAATTGAACCTTATGGATGCAATTACACGTAAGACATTTCATGTAATCATCTGATGTGAATGGAAACGAAAAGCGAGATGGGTGAAAATGGAAGAGGAAAATGGTATTAGATGTATATGCACATGGCGAATGGGATGAATAACATGTAATCACATTTCATTGAGTGAGAGATGAACTGTTGTGACATGGAAATGGAATGTGGAAGATGACAATGCTTTCGCATGTAATGAAGCAAAAACAAGTTCTTCAGAAAGAACTTGTAATTTCTCAAAGTGAAAACCGGCAAGCAAGCACAAAACACAAAACACAAAAGAAACAACCTACCTTCGAATATAACTCAAACATGCCAAGATGCAATGCACTTGAAAGTTCAAATTCGAAATTGGGACTTGGGAAAGAACCAAAAACATGAAAATGAATACAAACTTCATATTTAAAAGAAAAATGCACTTTCCATGACAAAGAATTTCACAAATGGCAACCATCAAGCAATTTCATGCATAAAATCAGCAAGATAAGCATGAATTAAATAGCAAGGAGGAAGAAGTCCACTTACATGAAGATTAAGTGTCAAAAATGAAGGTAAAAGATCCTCTAAAGTTCGAAAAATTCTTAAAAAATGTTAGGACTTTTTCCAACATTGCAAATTCGAATGAGATAGGGCAGCAAACAAGGTATTCTTGTTAGAAGATGCCAAAACGTGCCTAAAAACACTCCAAGGTCCAACATTTTGAAGGTTCATGCTTGCAAGAAGTTTTTGACAAAAAACATTTTTCCTCATGTAGTAAGATCAAAACCTTTTAATCATTAAACCTCAAAACATGAACTACAATACAATATAATCCCCAAATATGCCAAATCAATTTCATTAGGAGGAAAAACATGCATTAAAATTGGATTTTTTGTAAATTTCTTCAAAAATGTGATCCATTATAAAGCTTCCAAAAATGTTTTTGAGGTAAATGAATCCATTTTAGAAGCAAGGAAACTCATTGCCATCCAAAAATGTCTCCAACGGAACAAATCCCATGCAAACCCATTGAGTAAATCTCAAGTTATGAGCAAAATCGGGTTCTTGGAGGCCAAATGCATGCTTTCCTTTCAAAATCAGACCTTTCGGAATGCATAGCATATTTTAAAACATACTTTTCTTCAAAATTGGACCTTTTGGAATGCATAGCATATTTTAAAACATACATCCAAGTTTAAATTGGACCTTTTGGGATGCATAGCATATTTAAAAATATACATCCAAGTTAAAATTGGACTTTTTGGAGGAGAGTGCATATTTTAAAATGTAACTCACCTTTTAGATGCATAAGCATGAAAACTCCACTTTTGATGCAAAAGCATCAAAAAGGTCCACTTATGGTGAACTTTTAATGTAATGACATTAAAAAGGTCCACCGGAGTAAACTTTATATGCAATGGCATGTAAAAGGTCCACTTTTGATGGATTTTACATGTTATTGCATATAAAATGTCCACTTATGATGTGTTTAAATCATAGTTGGAAAATTCGCCAAGCCTCCCAAAAGTTCAATTGGGAAAAACTCGGCGATTAAAAAAAAAAACTCGGAAAAAACTCGAGAACCTAAAAAACCGCTGAAATTTAATTAAAAATACATTTATTTTGCAAAATTTAATGAGAAGATGCATCTACTAAGTTAATTAAAGACAATACAAAAGAAACAAGCATAGTTTAGAGAACCCAAGTTAATTAGTGGTAGATTGGTGAGTACGCTACATGTTGGGGACTTTGCACCCTGTAGATTGCAGAGTCACCAACCACAAGGAAGAAGAATTTATGAGCAATGAAGCCTGTGTCTTATCTAATGATGTAACACCTAACTTAAAGGTTTGGCAAAATTTATTGCTTAAGTTTAAAGCATGTATTTATTAAAACCAACATTGAGCTTTGATCAAGTACAAAATTAGGCCAAATTCTTTAATTTGCATAATGTCTATAAAAACCAACTTTAGTTGCAGCAGGTCCCTCTTCACTAACCATGATCCACTGGGCAGATGGGTGTTTATGATACCACATTTACAACTGGGTACAAAGCATGGGGTTTTGAAACCATTACAGCTGTGAAAGAATGAGACCTCTTGTAGGTGCATTAAATGATGTTATTTATATTATGAAAGAGTTAGGTTTCTTGAGGAACACTAGATGGTATGTGGTAGATTCAGGACAAAAATACCTAAAAAAAAACATTTCTTCAAACTTTTAGACACAAGAGAATAAGGGAATAGTGAGTACAAAGTACAATGCCTCCTTCACTGGACGACTTCTATTCTGAGTGAAGCATGACTCAACTTTACAATCAGGGCTTCTTGGTGCTAACCCCAACAAATAAGCATACAGTGTATAGGTGCTAAACTATACAAATCACTTTTTGCCCTTTTTCGCTGTCACAGGCCACGGGCCAGTAAATCGCGAGTTTTAACCAAAAACTCGCCGAGTTTTTGACGAGTAATCGCCCAGTAATCGGCGAGTTTTTGCCTCATTGCCGAGTTTGTCCAACTGCGAGTTTTTCTAGGATTTACTCGCCCAGCTTAAGTACTCGGAGAGTTTTTAAAACTTGCCGACTAATCTGCGAGTTTTCCATCTATGGTTTAAATTATTTAATTCCACTTATGATATATAGTTAATTTAAGTGAAAAATTAAAAAGTAACTCAACTTAAAATTATAACATAAAGTGTAGTCACTTTAAGTTATAAATTTAAAGTAAAAGTAACTTAAAAACATAACAAAAAGTGAATGTCAAATTGAAAATATAACATCATATTTTCAATTTGTGCTGTTGCACCTACAATGTCCACCTTTGAGGCACTAAAACGGACATAACTCATGATTGACAACTTCGATTGACCTCTAGGTTAGACCGAAATTAAGAGAAAATTGAAAGGCATAACATGAGAAAAATCAAAAGACTAATAACAAGAAAACACAAACTCAAAAGCAAAGAATGAACTATGAAGGCTTCAAAAATCAAGCAAAGGCTCAACAGAAAGAAAAATGAAAAAGACTTGATGAAGGCCTTTAGTAAATTAATTTGATATTTAAATTGAAATGGATCAATCAATCCACATTAAGCAATTGAATATCAAATTCAAGCTTAAAGAAATGTGAAACTAGCGTGAAAAGTTTCGTAAGGCCACCAAAATTTTGTGGTGACAAAATGCAAGACAACAAAGTTCAAATGATAAAGCCCAAGCTACTGCAGTAAAACAACTCCAATCTACTGCAAATAAACACTCCAAAATTCCTTACATGAGCTGCTATAAAGAAATGTCAGGCTGAACCAAAGTGGCCACCTTCCTTAAAAATCCACTGCCTACAAAGTGTGACTACAATAATAGAAATCGATTCCCTACCTTGATCAAATTGTATGCATAAAAACCTTTGAATTTTATCTTGTTGAGGGCTACATCCCAACAAATCTGCTCTCAGCACTAGAGTTTGCAACCTAGGTGAGGAATGCTCTTCCAGAGCAATGGTTTCCAAAATCGGTTGACAAAATGATAAAAGATACTTACCTTTAGGTTACCATCTCCTTATATCCCCTCTCAAAAGCAAATCAAACCCTAAAATAACCCTAAAGTGGATTTCATTTAAACTTTATAATATAGCATTATTTTCCCAATAAAGGCGTTCAAATAGAGAGAAATCGTTACTTTATTAATAACAAATAGCTCCAAGCATCAAATAAGTCCCAGCAAGTGATAATCAAATAGTAGAGACTGAGCTCTTTCCAACGAGCTATCACACATAGGCAAATCAATCCAAATGAAGCCAGAAAACTCCTTATTACTCCAAAATGGCTAAACACTTCGCCTTATTTAAATTATTAAAATGCTAACTTAGGAGAATATTTAAATAAATTAAAATATTTCACAAGTAGCCAAGAAACAACCTAAACACCTCTAAAACATGAAACTAAGTTTGTCACCCGCCTGTAACTAATGTCGAACAACCTAGGCCAACTAGCAATCTCATCTTCAAATCTAGGGATACTCCTAAAAAATAGGGAATGCACCCAAATCTCCTAAAATTGAGATCAGGGGTGATCTCATAGAACCTCAACTCTGGAAAACCTCACAACCTCCCAAAAGGTAAGAATCTCCTCCTAAAATCAAGGAACTGCCTCCTAAAATACCAAATCCGGACACTAAAAACCCTAATTGAGTCCCTGATCACCATTGTTAGCCTACGAGACTCTATAATAGGCTAACACTCATGTCACTGTTAGATAGAGCTAACGAGGGGACATAACAATGACCAATACTTATATTTCCTATTTCAATCCTGACACACTCCCCACACTACATTTACAAGTTTGATTGTTTATGACAGATGTTAATAGCTATTTTCGTACTCCATACATAGATTTAGTACTTCATATATCTCCTTAAAAGAGATCCCAATTCTAAGAGAATCTATTGAGACTTCAAGAAGGAAGTATATCGATTTCTGGCTTCAGCTATAAATCCAATATATTTCAATGATTTTAAAAGACCAGTGCCTATTCTTATTCGAGCAACAGAGTCAACTACAACAAGGATTATTATGTTCAACTCTATGAGACAATATTTGTTTAAGATTATTAATTACTCCCGAGCTACGCAAAATATAGTTCTTATATGCAATTCTATGTTAGTCCAAAAGAGTCTTATCTTCTTCAACGAAAGTCCAATTAGATAGAGACAAGGAAACACTTCTTCATTTCACAATATCCCTGATTATCAAATGAAGAATGTAGAAAAATCCGATGCAAAAAAACCTTGTCAGAATAATATAATTATCTTCTTACTGATCATAAAATCATAATCATAATTTCATTCTCTCTGCCTTTAACAAACATGAACGAAAGGGCTTTTTAATATTAAAGTCATGCTTTAATATTTACATTTCTCCTTACAGATAAATATATCACTTACAAATGCTTCTCCAAAAATGTGTCTTGTTTTTCAACATGTCATTTTGAAAAATAAAGCTTCTCTTATTTGTACATTTTAATTTTTATAGATGTGAGTTTTTAATTAAAAAACTTATATCCTTTCATAGATTAATTACAACTTTTGACAACATAATTTTAATAAGTTTTGTTTGCAATGATAATTATCTTGGAACTTAATCACTCCAGGCGTGCTCTTCACAGGTGGATAAATATTTATTTTATTTGCCTCCTACACATGGCCATCTCACATACTACATGTCTAAGTGGAGGAGATTATGTGCATAAACAATGAAAGGAAAAAGGTTTAACATTCACAAGCCTATCACACAGATTACTTAAGCATCCATTAATCTCGTCTCTCCTAATTCTCTCAATTCTTCTTTCACTTTCCATTGTCCACCTTAAATTGTTTGAGAGCTTATGCATGTCTTCCGTCTCCATCTTCTCCACTATCGGTTTACTTAAGTTGTTTTCAATATGTCATGAATATGTCAATCGTTGTGAATCCATTTATTAATAATGTTGTGCATACAACTTCAATGTTTTATTCTTCCTTGCTTCATATGTAGTTGTGCATCTTTTCATTTGTTTACCCTTTCTATCTCATCATAGAGACACAATTGAAAACCCGTTGCTTCCCTCCATGTTTTTTGTACTCATTGCCTTAGAGATTTTATTATACTTTTGCAATTCATTCATTTTTCACATTGACACATATGTGTGTCTTTTGTTAGTCCATTTAAATCTTGTCATGGAATCTATGTATATGATCAGCATTTTTGTCTTATTTATTCATTCATATGTCTCTTGTTAATCGCTGGAAGTAATATCAATAACTTCGACTTTCACTAGCCCCTTTTTATTGTCATGTGCATATGATGGAGGAATTCAATCACCATTCAACATATATATATATATATATATCCTCTTCTCATAGTCCCTCTCTTCAAAATAAATTATTTCTTGATTTCTCTCCTTTAACTTCGCGTAATGTCTCTATAATCATACAAAAGCATTATTATGTTATCCCAAAGGCAAGACTCACAAATTTCAATTGCTCTTAAGATAAGGTAATTCTTGTATGCTTGCATTCTTTTCA
The DNA here is from genome assembly GCA_028749045.1 of Cupressus sempervirens. NCBI lineage: Eukaryota > Viridiplantae > Streptophyta > Pinopsida > Cupressales > Cupressaceae > Cupressus > Cupressus sempervirens. Next base: position 428,721,478 of record CM053793.1, on the reverse strand, counting down.
TTTCTGAGCATTTTGTATGCCTTTGATGGTACATCCATGTTTCGACTCCTTATGCTAGGTACATCAACACTCAAATGTGGATAAGATTCTAGTGTAAATTTTATTCCTTGCTGAAAAGATACACCGGTGCATATCCTAGAAGATTCTGAGCTTTCAAAGAATTGAATGTCCCAAAACAATAGGCAGCCTCATCCTTGATAGTGTGAACTGAGGCAATGGCATCCCATATGCAACAAGCCTTTTGTAAATCCAATCAACCATGTAGGCAGTTGGCATCATCACTTTTAAGGGAATGTGAATCCCAGGCCATCATAATTTCTTTTACAGAATTAATTTTTCTTTCCCTCTTAGAGTTCAGCAGATTCTACACATTTATATTGCAACTATACACACACACACACATGCTGTTCCACATCTCTTCAAATACATTGCAATGAACCCCGAATAAATGCATCTGCATCTGAGATTATTCTTGTTATTCCTTGAAATAAATCATAAGTAAATGATAATTGAAAAAATTAATTATTCAAGTATTCTTGTGATAATAATTAAATTGGAAAAATAATGATTCAATGCTCATCATAATAATATAATTCAAATTATATATATACATATATAACTTTCACCAAACAAAATATATAATATGCATTAAATAAGACCATTGTACCTCAAACCGGTGGGGAGAAAAGTTATGTTTGGTGAGTCACGTCCCTTGACTGGGAACAATGATTGTATATATATAGGAGTCTCAGTCAAAGGAGAGCAGCACTGTGGACAGAGAAAAAGGAAGGGCAGATAACAATCCAGCAACCCATTGATGAAAGCAGACCAACATTGGGTTGGTTAAAACTCACCACAGACTAAGACGGGATCCAAACAGGGGTGTTTGATACTACAGGTCAGGACACAGAGCCGACTACCGCAAGAAATTCGACAAGAGAATAATCAAGGACATTACAGTGTTATCAGAGAATAATCCTGCCAACCTATGGATTTTATTTTTGCCAAACGAAATAGAAGGGAAAGGCTATGGCAAAACAACTAGCCCAGGAGTTAAGAAACTTCATGGAACAAACCAATGAGAAATTTGAGAGAACAAACCAATTAATACTTCAAGCCATCCAAAACATGACTAATAATAACCAAAATGAAAGAACTGTTCCAGTTACAGGAGAGATACACAATCTAACCACTCAGAGAATGAACACTCAACTCAAAGTTCTTCCCTTAGACGAAAATGCTAGCAAGTCACAATAAATGTAAAAATCATGGGGAAAGAGACATCCGTGCTAAGATAGGGAAATTGACCTTACCATTTTTTGAGGGCTCGAGAAAAGAAACCGCCCAAGCTTGCGTGCAAACACTTGATACTTACTTTTCGCTCAGCCCTATGACGGAGGAAAATGCCATTAAATTTGCAATAATTCATCTGATTGCAGAAGCACATAATTGGTGGCACCATGGTATTATCACTTTGGGTCATAAGAGCATAACTACCTATGAAGAATTTATACAAAAGACCAAAACGAACCAAAGTGGTATTTCCAAGAACTAACCCACCTCAAAAAAACCGGAACTATTGAAGAATTTGCCAACAAATTTCTGAGTTTATATCAGTCATGGTTCCCAAAATATCTCATAAGAGAAGAGTATATATGTTCATCGAAGGACTTAAGGAGCACATCAAAATAAGAGTAAAACCCTTCAAGCCTCAAACACTTGAGGAAGCCATTCGTAAGGCCAAAATGACAGAATATGATACGCCAAAGGAAAAATCAAAAACAAGCTGCTTCAAATCATTAGATCGAAATGAAGGACCAAAAAGGGAACCGACAAAATGTTTTCATTGTCGGCTGCCATGGAATAGAGACCATCAGTGTAAAGTAAGAAGTGAATTCATAGAGAAAGGTCTGGGTTTCAAATGTAAAAGACCATGGATGAAGGGTCATCAATGCAAAAGAGGACAAATGAATAACCTAGAGGAAACAATCAACAAGGGACCTACAAAAAGGGCTAGAATAGAGGACTCTGAGCATGGAACACTAGCAGTCATCACATAAGGGAATAAGAACAGACCCTTTTGACTTAAAGGAGTGGTTAAAGGATAAAGGATAATCGCCTTAGCAGACACAGGAGCTTCACATGATTTCATCAGCCAACAACTAGTAGAAAGACGTAAGATGGCCATTCAAAATTTCGAAGGATTTGAAGTTATCATGGAAAATGGCACCATAGATCAATGTACCAAATTTATTCCCTAGTTAGAGGTCAAAATAGGGGACCATATAATCAAAAGAAACTTTTTCGTGGCAAAAATTTAAAATGACATCATTCTAGGAATGTCGTGGATAAATTCTTTGGGAAGATTTACAATGGATAGTCCTAATTTGGAGATATGTTTCCAGCATCAAGGGAAGAAAGTAATATTAAAAGCAAAATCCGACGGTTCTCCGAAGATGGTATCATGTAACAGAATGGAGAAAATTATCTGGCACAATCAAGGTGAATGGATAGCTCAATGCATGATGCTAGATGAATCAACCACCCATGGCCAACCTACACATATCGACATTCACCCCATTCTTATGAAGCACAAGAGGGTCTTTGATGATATTCCGCCTAGACTTCCCCCCAAAAGAGGGTTTGAACATTCAATCGAATTGGAAGGAGCAAAACTTGTAATTACCACGCCTTACCGCCACCCTCACAAATTTAAAGAAGAAATTGAAAAAACAATTAAGTAACTATTGGAAATGGCACATTTTCAACCTGGCTGCAGTCCTTTTGCGTCATCAATAGTCTTGGTTAGAAAGAAAGATGGAACAATGAGAATGTGTATAGATTATCGAGCCCTTAACAAAAAGACAATTAAAAACAGATATCTGATTCCTAGGATTGATGAACTGGTGGGTGAATTACATGGAGCCAAATACTTCTCAAAAATTGATTTAAGGTCAGGGTACCACCAAATCAAAATGAGAAAAGAAGATGTTCCAAAAACAGCTTTCCGTTGCCATTATGGTCATTTTGAATTTCTAGTTCTTCCTTTTGGACTCACCAATGCACCTATGACTTTCCAATCCTACATGAATCATATCTTCCATCAACAATTAAGGAAATTCCTACTCTTTTTTTTTTATGACATACTTATTTTCAGCAAGACATAGGGGGAACACCTCAAGCACATTGAGGAGGTTTTAAGCATCTTAGAATCAAAATCCTTATATGCAAAAATGGCAAAATGTGAATTTGGACTTGAGGAAATCATTTATTTGGGTCAAAAAATTAGCAAAGCAAGTGCGGATGAAGAAAAAATTAAGGCAATCAGAGACTGGCAAACTCCCAGAACTTTAACACAACTTAGGGGATTTATAGGCTTATGCACTTATTACCGACGATTTGTGAAGGGATTCTCAAAATTGCTGCTCCTCTCATAGACTTAATGAAAAAGGGGGCTTTCACTTGGAATGAAAAGGCCCAAACCGTTTTTGAACAGCTCAAAATAACCATGACTTCCGGTCCAATATTAGCCATTCCTGATTTCTCCATACCATTTGAGCTTCAATGTGATGCATCCGAGGAAGGAATTGGAGCATTGCTTATGCGAAGAAAACATCCCATAGCCTTTGAAAGCCACAAGCTTACAAAGACAGAAAGACTTTATTCTATTTATGATAAAGAAATGTTGGCCAAAATGCATGCCTTGGTTAAATTTCGTCAATATTTAGTTTGTGGGAAGCTTTTGGTAAAATTAGACTACAATAGCTTTCATTACTTTTTGAGCCAAAAGGATCTTAACAATAGACAACAGAAATGGGTGAGTAAAATACAAGCTTATGATTTTGATATTGAATATATGAAGGGAGCAAGTAACCAAGTCGCAGATGCACTCTCCAGAAAAGCCCATATCAATGCCATCACAAACATCGTCAAAGATTGGAAGGCGGGAATCGTCAAAGACTATGAACAAGATGCACAAGCTCAAGAAATACTAAGAGGAAGCCTACCCAACGAAGACTATAAAATTAAGGATAAATTAATACACTATAAAGGAAGAATATTTTTGATTCCCCGATCTTAATTCATGGGCAAGATTCTAAAGGAATTCCATGATAATCCTTTAGTAGGGCATCAAGGATATAAAACATATAAACACATCAAAGAACAATAATTTTGGAAAAACCAAAAATCCGATGTACACAGATATGTACAGGAGTGTATGACTTGCCAGCGTAATAAGGCCGAGCTCACCCATCCAGCTGGGTTACTTCAACCATTACCTATTCCCTATCAAAAATGGGAAAGTATATCCATGGACTTCATAACAGGTTTACCCAAGGTACAAGGGAAGGATGGGATCTTTGTGATCGTAGACAGGCTCACCAAGTATCCTCATTTCCTCCCGATCTCTGCAGAATATAATGCCTCCCAGATTGCCGAAATTTTCTTTAGAGAAGTATTCCGACTACATGGGCTTCCTCAAAATATTATCAGTGACAGGGATAGTAAATTTATTAGTAAATTCTAGCAAGAACTCTTTAGATTAGCAAGCACAACATTGACACCCAACACAAGTTATCACCCCCAAACAGATGGTCAAACATAAATAGTAACAAGTGGTTGGAAGAATATCTCAGAATTATGTTATAGGTTAGCAAAATGCATGGATCAAAAGGTTACACCTAGCGGAATATTGCTATAATACGACATATCATATGTCAACAGGAATGAGTCCATTCAAGGCCCTATATGGATATGACGCGCCAGCCTTTGGAGAATTGATGCAATAGGAAAGCATTGTACCCAAGGCACAAGACTTTTTTCCACAAAGTAGAGACCTTTTGAAGTCCCTAAAAGAAAATCTACACCAAGCTCAAAATCAACAAAAAATCTATGCAGATAAGAAACGTATAGAAAGAAGCTTCGAAATAGGAGATCTTGTGTTTTTACGACTACAGCCCTATAGAGAATCCACCCTCAAACAAAGTGGTGTAGAGAAATTAAAACCCCACTTCTACAGACCCTACAAGATATTACGAAGAATCGGAGAACTAGCCTATGAGCTAGAGCTTCCTAAAGGTAGTAATATCTACAATGTGTTTCACGTATCACGGCTTAAAAGGGTCATCGGACAATATACCATTCCTTGTGATGAGTTGCCCCCATTAGATAATGAAGTGAAACTCATCTTATATCCCGAGGTTATTTTGGATACCTGGGAAAAGAAATTATGGAACAGCTCACTTATAGAATATTTGATAAAATGGAAACATCTACCAAGTAAGGATACCACTTGGGAAAAAGAGGAAGTCCTTAAATTGCTTGAGGACAAGCAAAATCAAGAGGGGGAGATTGTAAAGACCCCTGAATAGGTGCATCTGTATCAAAGATTATTCTTGTTATTCCTTGAAATAAATAATAAGTAAATGATAATTGAAATAATTATATATTGAAAAAAATAATTATTCAATATTCTTGTTATAATAGTTAAATTGGAAAAATAACGATTCAATGCTCATCATAATAATATAATTCAAATTATATATATACATATATAACTTTCACCAAACAAAATATATAATATGCATTAAATATGACCAATGTACCTCAAACCGGCGGGGAGAAAAGTTATGTTTGGTGAGTCACGTCCCTTGACTGGGAACGCTGATTGTGTATATGTAGGAGTCTTAATCAAAGGAGAGCAACACAGTGGACAGAGCATAAGGAAGGGTAGATAATAGTCCAGCAACCCATTGATGAAAGCAGACCAGCATCGGGTTGGTTAAAACTCACCACAGACCTAAGATGGGATCCAAACAGGGGTGTTTGATACTACAGGTCAGGACATAGATCAGACTACCACAGGAAAATTCGATAGGAGAATAATCAAGGACATTACATACATCTTTCTTTGTCTCATATTTTCTATGTTGTTTGATTCAAATAAATAGCCAATTCGCATCCAAGTAGACTCCATATCATAAATGACACTTTCTCGCCACATACATCATCTTGTTTTTGTCAGTTCTTTGTCTAGTTTTGGGGTAATGTAGAAATAATGACTCTTTCTTGAGTTCCAACTATCAAATCAACATGGCCTTTTGGAATCAAGAAGAGCACTCTATACATTTTTTAAATATGCAAGTAGGAGTGCTAGAAGTGAGTTTTCTTAATTTTACAAGCAAGTCGTAGGCGAGTTTTCCCATACCCGCATTGTTGTAGTGATTGGAGGTTGATGAATTGGATTGGTCTATGACATCCAAGGAGTTGGAGTTGAAGAACAAGGTAAAACAAAGCATTGTGCCAAATTGGGAGAGTGGGTGAGTGGGTTTAGTATGTTTTTGAAGACCAAATGTCTAATGCTGAAACCAAACCCTTAGAAACCCTTAAAAGTAGGGTATTGTACTAGAGAGGTGTATGGATGTTTTGACGCCCTAAAACCTACAAAATCTAAAGTGTCTTTGAAAAGGATATTCGAAACACAAATTACATTTGGGGGTTATGTGCAAGTTTTTGTAATTATTGTAGTAAAATCTAGACAGAAGGCCTAATTGGGGGCTTTAGGGCTACTAGCCCTAGAAGGCCAATTGGTCTACTTGGTGAAGTGGGTTTGTAGGATAAGGCCCAAAACCACTCAAAAAGCTTAAAACTAATGTGTAGAAGAAAAATTGAAGGTGTGGGAATGCCTTCTTGGTGAATACCCCTATTCTTGCAAAGACGGCAAAAAGTGCCTAGTAGAAAGACTAGGTAAGAGTGGAAGTGACACAACAAGTTGAAGAATTAGGTCTTGTAAAAGGGGAAAGAAGAGAGGGTTCTCCTAGGGATCGGGACATGAGATAGCCCTATAGGCTTAGGACAAGCCTTGGAAAGTTGAGTAGGAAGACTTAACCTAGTGTGCGGACCTAGTTGCATCAAATTGGTATCAGAGCAAGAAAGATTTGGGATAGGCATTGTTTAGGTCTAAGTTAGTGGGTGAAAGCACCATGGTGACTAATGCTAAATTGGCCAAAGAGGTCACAAGCAGAAGGAAAGAAATAGGCTTCTTGAGAAAGCTTTATAAGACATGAAGAACAAATTGGATGAAGTTGTGGAGACAATTGATAAGGTGAAAGAAAAGCTAGATATAGATAAAGATAAAGGGAAGGCAGTGGATGAAGAAGATGTCATCCTAGAATTAGACCCTCCAATAACAGAGGAACCATTTTTGAAGGCCATAAAAGCTCTAAGTGGGAAGGCATTAGCAGTGTTGTCCTGCATTTCGTCGCCACAAAATGTAGGTAACAGTACGAATTTTTTTCAAACTAGTTTCTCATTTCTCTAGGTTGAATTTGTTACTCTATTGGTTAATGTTGATCGATCAATCAACTCTAATTCACATAGCAAATTCTTTTACTGAAGGCTTTTGCCAAGTCCTTTTCTTTTTCTGTTTGTCGAGCCTATGCTTGATTTTTTAGGCCTTTATCGTTCTTTCTTTTGTTTTTGAGTGTGTGTTTCTTGGTTTTAATCCTTGGGTTTTGCCAAAATCATTGCTTTTGTTTTTCCCTTCGATTTGATCTAACTTGGGGCTTAATCGGAGTTGTCAGTCAAAAGATATAGCCATTTTAGTACCCAAAAAGTGGACCATTTTGATGCAACAACACAAATTAAAATTATAATGTTATATTTTTAATTTGATATTCAATTTTTGAGAAATATAACTTAAATTCACTTTATGTTATGTTTTTAAGTCACTTTATCAATTAAATTTTCACTTAAAGTAACTATAGTGCACTTTATGTTATATTTTTAAATTGAGTTGCTTTTTTATTTTTCACTTAAATGACTATATAAAACTATATAGTTCAATTTAATTTTTGACATTTAAATCAAATGCTCTAATAAATATTACTTATTAAATTATATTTACACATTATATTGTTAATATGATCATGTAAATATAATTTATGTCCCACTTAAGTAATATTTTATCAAAATTAAATTGACATGTGCTTGTTAAAATTACTTAAAAGTGGACCTTTTTCATGTCATTACATGTAGAAATCACTTAAAAGTGGACCCTTTTTATGCCATTATATGTAGAACTCAACTTAAAGTGTAAAATCACTTAGAAGTGGACCCTTTTGATGCCATTGCATGTAAACTCACTTAAAATGTGCAATGACATCAAAAAGATGAGCTACATGTTATATGCATATGCACCAAAAAGGTGAGCTTTTTCCTTGAGTTGCATATGCATGTAAATCAAACATGTCTTTACATCAAAAATGTGAGTTTTTGCACCAAAGGCATGTATTTGCACTTTCCAAACCCGTTTTTGGGCAAAAAACATATTTTTAAAACATGCATATGCATCCAAAAGGTGCGTTTTTGCCTTGGAAGAGCCCATAACTTTAAAAAATGTAATGGCCTCTAAAAGGTGTGTTTAGGTTGATTGTGCACATTTAAAACATGTAATCACAAAAAAAATGTTCGTTTTGCATTCAACTTCATGCATTTGCCCTTCCAAAACTTGTTTTTGAAGAAATTCATGACTTTGGCCTCCAAGAATCCATTTTTTGGTGCTTTCTACTAGATTTCTCCATGGAATGACTTGAAATTTGTCCCTCAAGAGGCGTTTTTACATCCTCATGCATTTCCATGCATTTGGTAACCTCTTTCATGCTAAAAACGTTTTATTTCAGCCTCATTTGCAGCTATGCTTTGGACAAAAACACCCAGATTGGGCCTTGAAAACTCACGTTTTTACCAAAGGAGGGGTTGTTTTGGAGTTTTGATCATTATAGATGACATTGGAGGGCACGTTTTTGCATTTTACGTTAAAAAATGACTCATTTGCTGCCCTTTTGGAATCACATTTTTATCAAAAAAAAATCTTTCATTTTGGCTTAAAATATTGGAAGTTTGAGGGATTTTAAGGCATGTTTTTGGCATTGTGCATCAAAATCGCCTCATTTTCTGCCCACTACAAATTCCTCTTGCAAAGTTTAAAAAGATCTAACATTGTTGCAGAATTTTTCAACATTGGAGCTTCTTCCTCATTCATTTTCGGCATGCAATCATCATGTAAGTAGACATTTTCCTTCTTACTAATTAATTTGTGCTTGCATCTTGCTGATTTTGTGCATGTTTTAGCTTGATGTTTTACACTTGTTGATTTTGTTACCATGGAAAGTGTATTTTTCTTTTAAAAATGATGAAATGGTTCATTTTCATGTTTTTGATTTTTTCCCAAACTCCAAATTCGAAATTGCATGTTGAAATGTTTTGCTTGTTGACATGTTTGAGTCTTTTGCCAAAGGTACGTTCTTTTGAAGAAAAAAAATTGTGTTTTGTGTTTTCTTTTTGAGATTTTTTCTTCATTTTTGAAGAAGTTGCATGTTCTTTCCCAAGAACTTGGTCATGTTTTACTTCACTCCATCTCCTGTTTCACGCAAGAGCATCATCACATTCCATTTCCAACTTTCCATGCAACAATATTTTCATCTCATTCGTCAAATACGATTACATGTATTTCATCTCATTCATCATCCGCACGTACATCTAATTTCATTTTCCATTTCCAATCATCTCAATTTTTGCATCCAATTGCACGACATGATTACATGAAAAGCCTTACGTGTAATTGCATCTCTAAAACTTATTTTTGACTTAAAGTCACTTTTTGAAAAGTCAAAAATGCCATATGCATGTTTTACCATGTTCTTTGACTTCACCTTTCCACAAAGACGACTATAAAGTTCATTTCACCTCAAGTAACATTCCATTTTCATATTTTCATGCCACACCATTTTGCATCTCATTCTCCATCTACATTCATATGTCATTTCACTTTTCGTTTCTCATTGCATGTTGCATATACATGTAATCCACTTTCCATGCAATGACATCTTGAAAGCCCAAGCCACTTTTTAAAAATCAAGAGTTTTCATTTACACCCATTCTCATGCATTCCATTTTCATGTCCCACAGCATATTCATCACCCACTTCATGTTTTATCTCTCTCCAACTACTGTTTTCCATTCTCTACATATGCTTTCTGGTTCATTTACAACCATCACATGTGTTTCATAAGTATCTAATCCATACTTTGAATACCCACTCGTGGATTCATCATTGTTACTCAAATCTCAATGCTTTCATGGATTCAATCGCATTGAAACTTTCATGTTGCAGCAAGTCAAGATATGACAAGATTTCTGTAAAGAATGAAGACATCTAGTAAAGAAGGCGTGTTTCAAATCAAAAAATCGGTAATTCATTTGGTCTCCATTTTTCAATGGTTGTCTGAGAACCAGAGTTTGTGATGGAATGTGCCACACACTTTGTTTAAAAAATTAAAAAAATTGATGGTGCTGATGGAAAGTTGTTTCGAGTTTACATCCGGATGTCATCGAGGTATTCAAAGTGTTAGAGACTTCAAAATGTGCTTATCTACAAAGAAGAATTCACAACTTCAATGAGAAAAACCTTGATCACATCCAGATTTCAAATAACAACAAAAAATTGATCAAAGAGAATTAGAGGCTATCAAAAGATGCAACACCATGGTTATCAAAGTGAATGCAATGACACAAAATACAAGAACTTTTAATCCTTATCATACGTGATTGCATTGCCAAGTACAAGGCCCTTCAGAACAATCCCTAGGATTTTTTCCTTCTCTTCTGTCTTCTTCCTTCTTCTTTCATTTTTGTAGTTGGAGAGGATACATTACATGAAAGGATGTAGTTACACGTAATGCAAGTTGCATGTGCAGTGGCATGCAACCCAATAATTCTCTTCTTGTTAGACTAGGTCAAAGTTGGTTGAGTTGCTCCCACTTTTTCCTCCATCTTTTTCTCAACTCCTTTGCCTATATAAAGGAGTACACCCTAATTGTAAAACACCTTTTATCTTTTTTTGTATGCAAGAAAGCTCTTCAAAACTTGTGCAAGCATAACTTTGATTGTGTAGAACGAATTTCAGAGAAAAGTGAATAAAAGAAGCAACTGGATTCGAAGCTTTAATTGTAAGTCGTGTTTATTGTCTTTGATTCATGTTATTATTGTGTTCAATAATAGAGCATAGTGAGTTAAGAAGCAATCATAGCCGAAGCTTTGACTGGGAGCGATTGTGGTGCTACATAGACTAGTACTATTGTCTCAAATTCACAAAAAATAGATAGAATTCCCTACTTCTGGAAGTCTTTGTGCCCCAATGGTAGTGATTATTCTTATAGAATAGGTTAAAATAGGACTTAGAGCCAAACTGGTACATTTTCAGCGAGCCTTAGAGTTAGTATTAGTTTATCGACATCACCATTTACAACTTTAGATAGCAATGTAATTTGAGGTTTCATCTTGTCCATTATTTGCTCTACGTGTAATTGGATTATTTCCTGAAAGCTAAGAGGAAAGAATATTGGTAACACCACTTACAAAATCTCTCAACTTCTTGCATAGCTTGAGTTGATCCAAAGAACAGTGAGAACGAGGAGCCTTCCCTTTAAGGTAGGAGAGACTTTGTCTTACATGTTGTGGCTGGTCATCCTATTTTGCAACTAGATTTTACCCAAAACTATCGGTTGCAAAATATCCACCCAACGAGAAGTACCCCTATTCAGTGGCAAGATGCACACTGAGCTAGTCATGGAGTGCATAGAAGGTATGGAGAATCACTTTGAATGTGAGAGAATCACAGAGGCACAAAAGGTGAAAGTGGCTAAGGCTAGGGTAAGAGGACTAGCTTTGACATGGTAGAAGTTTCTACAAGAAGAAAGGGAGAAGGTGAGAAAGAAACTAATAACTAATTGGAAAGCTATGGTGACCATGATCAAAGAACACTACCTACCAAAGGACTACAAGATTCGGTTACACAAGAAGAGGCAAAGCCTTAAACAAAAGGATATGGATGTGGCAACATATACTAAGGAATTCCAAAGGTTGTGCCTAAGGTCCAAGGTGCAAGAAGATGAGAGCGTTAGAGTGGCTAGATATTTGGGAGGATTAAGCTGGGGAATCCAGGAAGATATTAGTTTGTGGACACCTACCACAGTCCATAAGTGCTATTAGTTGGCACTCAAGGTAGAAGAAAGAAACAAGATGCAACATCAGAAGGAAGAGGCAGAGGCAGAGACTCTAGGAGGGCATAGAGGTGGTTGTGGAGGAATATCAAGTCACTCCAAATCACAGGAGGATACTAAGTCAAGTGAATTTTTAATGATAGTGGCAACATGAACATTTATGGAAGGGGAAGAGGTTCCAACAACGGAAGCAGAGGTAGGTCAAGCTACTATAGCAGATTTTCACATTTTGCTAGTATGAAGTGCTACCATTGTGGAAAACTGGGTCACCCTGCCTATAGATGTCTAGAGAAGGCATCATGGTTAATTATGTCCAAGAAGACCAAGGCAGCAATATAAATCAGGAGGTGAGTCTTGACTCAGGGAAGGGGGAAAGCCTAATGCTTAGGAGTCTTATTGAAAGAACCTAGCAAGGAGGAACCCAAATAGAGGAGGGCACTTTTAGAGTCAAATGCAAGATGCAAGGTAAAGTGTGCAAGGTAATAGTGGACTCAAGGTCAATTGACAACACCATATCAGAGGAGGCAACTCAAAAGCTTAAATTTATAAGAGTTCCACTTGCTCATCCTTATAAGGTTACTTGATTAAATAAGTCATAATGTTTTGGTGAATCAACAAGCTTGGGTGGACTTTTTAATAGGAGAATACCAAGATAAGATATTCTGTGATGTGCTATTTATGGATGCTTGTCATCTACTCCTAGATAGGCCTTGGCAATATGATAGGGATGCTACTTATCATGGCAAAAGAATCTTTATACCTTTAACAAGGATGGAGTGACCAAAAAAATTCAATCACTAGTTGAAGAGGGCAATGATGTAACTACAAAGCAAAACCTCTTACTAATGGCTGGGAAAGAGTTTTTGAATGATTTTAAGGAGGAGCCAGAAGTTGGGTTTGCAATCATGTCGAAACCTAAGGAAGAAGAGGTAAGGAAGCCAATTGTCTTACCAAAAGAAGTGCAAACATTGTTGGATCAGTTCAAAACTTCAAAGACATTATCACTGATGGTACACCCTCTACACTACCACCACATAGAGCAGTGAGTCATCAAATTGACTTTGTGCCAGGGGCTTCATTACCAAACAAGGCTACCTACAAGATGACTTCTGAACAAAACAAGGAGATTGCTAGGCAAGTGCAAGAATTACTAGATCGGGGACTAATTAAGAAGAGTATTAGCCCATGTCTTGTTCCAATAGTGCTAGAACCTAAGAAGTGAGGCAAATGGAGATTGTGCACAAATTCTAGAGCCATCTAGGATAACCATTAGATATAGGTTTCCTATCCCTAGAATAAAAGATCTAATGGATTGTCTACAAGGTGCTTAGTACTTTTCCAAGATTGACCTAAAAAGTGGTTACCACTAGATAAGAATGAAGGAGATAAATGGAAGATAGCCTTCAAGACCACTGAGGGACTATATGAATGGTTAGTTATGCATTTGGCCTCTCCAATGCACCTAGTACATTCATGAGGCTAAGAATTGCAATTGCAAATGTCTCTGTAATGCCTCGAACTCCTTCAGAAATGATTTCCTGTATCCAAGACTTAGCGGCTATAACAACACTCTAAGAAGATTGTTTCTAAATAACCTCATTTAAATGAGAGATCTCTTGTTTCAACTGATTCTTCTTTTCCCAAAGTTCATGACTACTTTTTGATACATTTGTCAATGCATCTTGAGCACCTTGCAAATAACCCAAATGAGATTGCTTTCCAACTTTAATCTTACTAAACTCGTACTCAGAACAAGTAAGTTCCTCAACAGGTTTATCTACCAAGGGCTTAGCAACCTCAACATATTTGGTTTTATCAAAATCAACCAAAATTCTGGAAACAATCTTATCTTTCAAAGATTTGGATTTAGTCTTCTTCACAGGGAGATTGATTTAGTCTTCTTCATAGGGAGATTGTTAGCAGTAACAACTACTTTCCTTCTCTTTGTTGTTATTCTAATCAACCATGCAAGCAAGCTGAAACTTTCATCTGCAGAGGCAAGCACAGTGCAGACCATTGACATTGATCCTAATTGTATATCTGTAGTGACTGAGCAAGATTCAGTTTGTACTACTGAAGGCATAGGAATATGTTGAGAAGACTCCATCATGAAAAGTTCAAATCCTGTCAAAGATGTATCAAGTTGGGAAAATTGACCACTGGTAAGAGTCAGAAAGTCTTCAAACACATTTTCCAAGTGATCATATCGTCCATGTGCAGGAGCACGAGGAGTAGCAAATGAAATAGGAAGAGCCATGGTGTTAACCTCTGAGACTAGAATGGAATGACTGAAAATAGTAGAAAACGAATCTACATCATCATCAACCTCTTGCAAAAAGGGTTCTTGATGTATAGAAGACATACAAGCTTATGTAGGCTTTGGAGAAGACATGGTCATCATTTCTCCTTCATCTGAATCTCTTTTATCAGATTTTGTTTCGAAATTCTTCTTCCGATTTTGCAATTGATTCTTGAATTGGCTTAGGAACTTGAGATGATTTAGTTCATTTTGCTCCCTTCAATTTGATATTGAGGAAAATCTTGGCATTTGAAGATGAGGAACCATCTTTCCTTGTAACCTACAATTGTGATTTCCTGCCAGGAGGACCAAAACTTTCACAATCCAGGACCATCCTAGGATTTACTCTTTTAAGGCCTTTACTTTTCAACCATTTGTTGTTGTTTACTAAGATAAATTGAAACCTGTCCATGATAGATGTCCCTTCATTTTGTTTCCATTGAATAGGGAAAGGGCACTGCTTATCAAAGGTGGCCTGATGAAATTTCGGATCAAGGATGTCACCATCATCTTCAACTTGAAAATCTAAAGTTATTTCCAACATGTTAAGATCGATTATTTGTTGCAAGGTTAATCTGGCCTTGAACTTTTTCAATGTAATTAACTGCAATTCTGCTTCCATATTCTTCGCTTTAGGCACAAAAACAATTGAATAATAGCCAATAGTCAAAGGCTTAGCTGAGGTAATGCCAAATCCGGGCCTATGTGAAGCATGCTGATCACTCTGCACGTTCATCAGTTGTCTAGCTAACTCCATCAAAATGATTCGATATATAGCATACCTTAGTAAGGTATAGGGCTCTCCCTTGAAATATCCAACTCTCAAGTATGTGAATGTGAGAAACTGAAGAAAAATACAGCCGTACTAGTTCACCTTCTCCCATGCTGCATCAGATACTCTCTTGATGGACAAAGTCGTTTATCAAACAAGCACCTGAAATGTCTGAAGAAGGCATCTTGGACTCTTTTGTAGTGGAATTTACTATTTGCCAAAGTGATTTGGTCATAGTAATCCCAAAGAGGAACTTGAAAATCATCTCCTTTGGTAGAAAGACCAGAAAAAGACCCCATGCTAGCAGCGATGTAAACTAAATAAGAATTCATATAGAAAGGCACTGATGTTCCCACATTGCATATCTGCTGGCAGAGTGCAGTATTGATAAGTTCTTCCCAAAAGATGTGTTCTTTATTATCCATAATTTGAAACATAAACTTGTACATCCACGGATCAAAACTAGAGGAATCTTTAAGGCCACAAATCCTGCTGAGAAGGATGATGAGATCCTTGTACTCTCATTTGAAATTTGACTGATGAACAGTCTTTTGCCATCTGGAAAAATTACTTTTTTTATTGTCTAACCAAGAAAGATTGACATACTTCTGATAATTGCTCTATTGCTCATTCCAGCAAGCCAATATTGATTCTTTAGTCAAATCAGCAAGCCAATATTGTTTCTATAAACTCAGGATCAAGGCTAATGATAACCTTGCCATCAGCATCTTTGATAGTTCTTGTCTTGAGAGTAAAACACTGTGCACATCCATAACTGAAGTTAGGTTCTATAGCTGCCATAGGAAAAGTAGATACCAAGTGAATGTTGTTTCTTCTAATGCACTTCATTTCATGAGTAGCCAAAGCATCAATTCTTTGTAGAGAATCAGCCACGTCTACATGACCAATCTTTGTGTCCAACACGTTATCCAAAACAGATGTGACTGAAGGAGCTGCATGAGCCAATTCTTTATCATATTGATATTTCATTTTGCCTTTGGATTTGGATGGCGAGGACATCTCTTGTACTTGCGCTGCAACACAAAAATCTCAAAACATAAATACATCATCAGAAGGAATCTCCATGGAAGTGAATTCCGGATCAGTAGTGAAGATTCAAAAAAGGATTGAAGACTTCACAAATCCAACAAAGTGACTTCAAAGAGAAGGCATATGCATATGCAATGGAACAGAAAGTGAAATGAAATGAACGGAATGTGGAATGAAATGATATGAAAGCGTGAAAACTGAAAAATGGAAAGAAATGGAATGGAATGAAAATGTGTGAAGGTGAAATGCATGGGAATGCATGCAAAGAGAAAGTTGCTGATTTCAAAAGTGACTTAGCATTTTCAAAGCTTTATTGTATGAAAAATGAGTACATGTAAATGCAACATGTAACGGGAGGTGGAAGGTGAAATGAGATGCAAATGCGAGTGAAGAATACACTTTGTGTGTATGTGAGAATGAAGACCAAGATGTAAAGCATGGAATGAGGCGGAAACATGTATTAAACGCAAATGCATATGAAAAATGGAGGTGGGATAATGAGTGTTATAATCACTTTTGGGGGAAAGGAGAAGTCAAAGTACATGGGAAGCGAAAATGACATCTTTTTTGACTTTCCAAAATGTGACTTTTGATCAAAATCGGACCTTTTGGATGCAATTACATGTAAAACATTTTGTGTAATCGTGTCATGCAAATGGAAGCCATAAGTGAGATGGGTGAAAATGGAAATGGAAAATGGGATTGCATGCATGTGTGGATGGCAAATAAGATGGAAAACATGTAATCGCATTTCGTTGAGTGAAAGATGAAGTGTCGTGACATGGAAATGGAATGTGAAAGATGACGATGCTTTCGCATGAAATGAAGCAAAAACAAGTTTTTGCGAAAAAACTTGTAATTTGTCCAAGTGTAGAAAAATCGGCAAATAAGCACAAAACACCAAAAACAAAAGAAACAACATACCTTCAAAATAACTCAAACATGCCAAGATGCAATGCACTTCAAAGCTCAATTTTGAAATTTGGACTTGGGAAAGAACCGAAAACATGAAAATGAATGAAAACTTCATATTTAAAGGAAAAGTGCACTTTCCATGGCAAAGATCTTCCCAAATGGCAACCATCTAATAATTTCATGCATAAAATCAGCAAGATAAGCATGAATTAAATTGCAAGAAGGAAGAAGTCCACTTACATGAAGATTAAGTGCCAAATATGAAGAAAAAAGATGCTCCAATGTTTGAAAATTTCTTAAAAAATGGTGAGACATTTTCCAACTTTGCAAATTTGAATGGGAGAGGGCAGCAAACATGGAGAAATTGTTGCAAGATGCCAAAATGTGCCCTAAACGCTCTCCAAATTCCAAAGTTTTTAGAGATTCAAGCTCATGGGGTGTTTTTAGAAAAAACGTGTTTCACCATGAATCTCAAGTAAAATGTTTTGTTGTTTAAACACCAAAATGTTAACCAATATGCAATGTAATCATCCAATAAGGGCAAAACAATTCATCTTCATGGAAAAACGTTGATCAAAGATAAAGATTTTTGGAGTTTTCTTCAAAAAATGCCCTAGATATTAACTCCCAAAAATGATTTTCAGCACATTAAACTCATCTTTGATACAAGGAAACTCATCACCAAGCAAAAACGCCTTGAATGCAAAAGATTTCGTGCAAATCTATGAAAAAAATCTTGAGTTATGACCAAAATCGGATTCTTGGGAACAAGTGCACATTTTCTTCTCAAAATTGGACTTTTCAATGGACACAACACATTTTTAAAAATGTCTTTCTCCAAAATCAGACCTTTTGGAGTTGCATACACATTTGAAAATGTCTTCCAGTGAAATCGCACTTTTTGGAGTGCATAACATGTTTTTAAAATATGCTTATGGGTAAAATCAAACCTGTTGAGGTCACTTGCACATTTTAAAGTGTATCTCGCCTTTTAGATGCTAAGGCATAAAAACTTTACTTTTCATGTCATAGAATCAAAAAGGTCCGCTTTTGAGGCACTTTTGATCTAATGACATGAAAAGTTTCCTCCAAAGTGAATTTTATATGCAATAGCATGAAAAGTGTCCACTTTTCATAGTTTTTACATGCAATTGCACATACAAAGTCCACTTTTGAAGCCTTTTAGTCATGTAATTCACTTAAAATTATAAAAATGTCACCAAATGGGTCAAAAACAATATTCATTTATCATATTATTCAATATAATACATAAACATCATTTTAAAGTGACATTTAAATAAGTATTTGATTTTTAAAACCAAAAATTTAAAATGTAACTATATAACTAAGTGAAAATTAAAAAGTAACTCAACTTAAAATTATAATATAAAGTGCACTATAGTCACTTTAAATTATAAATTTAAGTAAAAGTAACTTAAAAACATAACAAAAATTGAGTATAATGTTATCTTTTTCAAAAAGCGAATGTCAAATTGAAAATATAACATCATATTTTTAATTCGTGTTGTTGCACCTAAAATGTCCACTTTTGAGGCACTAAAACGGGCATAACTCTTGATTGACAACTCCGATTGACCCCTAGGTTAAACCAAAGTGAAGGGGAAATCGAAAGGCGTGACATGAGCAAAACCAAGGGACTAAAAACAAGAAAAAGAAAACTCAAAAGCAAAGAACGGACTATGAAGGCTTCAAAAATCAAGCAAAGGCTCGACAGAAAGCAAAACAGAAAAGACTAACTTGACAAAGGCCTTCAGTAAAACAATTTGATATTTGAATTGAAATGAATTAATCGATCCATATTAAACAATTGAATATCAAATTCAAACTTAGAGAAACGCAAAACTAGCTTGAAAAAGTTTCGTATTGTTACCAACATTTTGTGGTGACAAAATGCACAACAACAAACATTACATATATAGCCATTGTGACATGCAAGTTGGCTCAAAAGAATCTCAATTTCCAATACATAGGAATTATGCTACAAAAATAGGTTTGACACTCAAAGATAAGATGAGCGATTGAATGAAAAAGCATATTAAGGTTGTGTGATCCAAGATATAGGCCCACACATGATCCAAGAATAACCATGAAGAGCCACAAATCATTGCATACAAGAACAATAATTGTGCTGGTTCCCAAATCCGCAAATTAGAATCCTACGAGTCTTGCCAACTCAATGTTGGGATATCCAACCGGTTATGGCCAACTTGATGGAACTGAACAGTGTGTTTTGAGTTCTCTGCACTTCTAGCTCTGCAAAACCAAGGCAGGTGTACCTAATCCTAAACAAAACACTTAAGCCCAGGATTGGTTAGAGTAGGAATGCAACAAAAGTTTTCCAAATGGTAAGAATTATAGAAAGCTTTTAACTTGCAAATTACGAATTAAGAATAATGAATATATGAGTGTTTTAAATAAAAGTAATTATTATAGATGATTGCAATAAATGAATATATTAATTCTTCAAAGGAAAACTATGAAATAATTGCCAGCATATTGATTGCGAATTATGAAAAATATAAAGACCAATGCTAAAGGGCGATAGAGTCAGTATTATAAGTTTAAAACATATAACTATATAAAATTCTACACACATCAATTATAAACAATTTAGTAATCAAGATTCGACAAATCAAATATATGGACGCAATTTTAAAATAGTCTAGAATGTATTTTAACTCCTGTGGTTCAGAGACAAATCAGACAAATTCGGAAACGATTAAATATTTCTCAATATCTATGATGTTCAATTTTAAAATGCTATAATTGATCATGCCCACTTATCTATCATAAAAATTATCTATAAAATTAAAAATAATAATTATAAAGGACAAAAATATATAATATTTTAACTCTAAAGCTTCATGAAAATAAAATAAAATAAAATAATTATTTCATACAGATCATGTCGGAAATAAAATTGCACCGAAAACACTCCTTTTGGATGATCCATCCAATGCAGTTTGACTCCAGAATCACATATAAATATATTTATCCAATAATTCAGAATCACAAGCTTAGTTCAAAAATTCATTCATTTTCCAATGAAAGAATAAAAAATATCAAAGTGCATATCTCCTTGATATATAAAAATTATAAAAATGTGTAAGAGTGTCTATGAAATATGAATTGTGTATCAATATATCTTCGTATCGATTGTGATGTCAGCCAATTGGATGGTCCCGACGATGTTTTTGTAGCCGACGAAATGATTGTCGTCGGTGTTTTGTATTCTGTAGCTGACAGAATTATTGTTGTCGGTGTTTTGTATTTTGTAGCCAACAAGTAAATAGTTTGTAGTGGACATAATGATTGTGGCCGACGGACTCCTTCGGGAAGGTTCGGCGGATAGTATTTATATCTCCTCTGAGATCATTGTAAATCATGGAATCATCTATTATTACTGATATTATGAAGCATAATGTATGTCTGGCATATGCGAATATAATTTTGCTATTCTGTTCCATTATCTGCATGTGTTGATTTCTTTACCAGTACGGTAAACATTTGGTGCCGTTGCCAGGGAATCTGGCAGGTGGGAGGAATGAAGATTAATGCCAAATCAGCTTAACAAAGATCGGAATAAGGTCAAGGAAAAAGATGGAACCCATACTGCGCAAGAGAATTTAATTTTGGCACAGCAAGCCGAACGCCGATGGAGATTTCAAAAGGTTGCCGACGGAAACTGGAGCGCCGAAGAATTGTTGGAGGAGACTCACAAACAGGTGGAATTGGTGGAAGAAGCACGGGAGGAGTTCTTGAATTTGTGTTCGCCGAGGGAGGAAAATTCAGACGGAAGAGCATCAACTCGCACGGCTCGCACTGCCGAGGGAGCACGAGCGTGAAGTGACCTCTTTATCCGGGATAGACTCCCGCAGGAAACAACTTCAGAAGATCCTTCTTCTTCACCAAGGTTCGCAACTGTCAACACCTCCGGTGTGCGAGTGCAGACCGCCAGTGTGGGAGTTCAAACTGCCAGTGTGGGAGTGCAGACTGCCGATGTGGGAGTTCAGACTGCCAATGTGGGAGTGCCGACCGCCAGTGTGGGAGTGCAGACCTCCGGTGTGAGAGTGCAGACCTCCAGTGTTGTGATGGCGGGACCCAAAGAAAAGTTGCCGAAGTTCGAGGGCAATGGTACAACCGACCCCATCCGACATTGTAAGACATGTGAGACGATCTGGCGGGCAAATGGAATCACAGATGCCAATGAATGTCTATGAAATATGAATTGTGTATCAATATATCTTCGTATCGATTGTGAGTCCTATTTATACTATACAATAGAATAACTCAATTGATTGCCAATTGTTGTGACTCTTCACAACACCAACTAATTATGTCGCTAACACCAAGATGAGATTTACTTGGGCCGTCAATTCCAAAATTGTTGCCTCAATTACTAACTATTTGTGAAATATTAATGAACCTTCAAGGGTGTTATACTGAAAAATCACACATTCTTCTGATTGACAAGAACCTTTATCCTATTCGACTCCATGCTTGGGCACCCGACTTTCTTCATATTATCGATCTCCAATTTCAATGTGATAACAATACTTGATGCATCCATTTGGACACTATTGAGTAACCTAAAATCATGGGCATGTCATTGAACAATACAGATTGTGTCGAAAGCATGGATTAATCCCTCTCAGAAACACTCATCATGTTAAGTGGCATCCATCATCCAAATCTGCATATAGTCCTGCACCAATAATGCAAGAACATTAGATATAAACTTATCAAATAGCAATCAAAGTCACAACTATATTTCTCCTATTTCAGATGGCTCTTATGAACTATGGGAGCTGAAGTCTCCATGATCACAAACTGAAAAAATAAGAATCATGTCAAGACTACTTCCAGATATCTGAGAAGTATCTGCGAATCTATCACCAACTGGTCACTTTTATATAAATATCGCTATTCCTGCTAAAGCTGCCCTTGTCACCACTTCTACTTTTTCAGGTGCTTCCTTTGCTAAACTCTGTCATTACGCATGCTCTTGTTTTGACAGATTCAATAGTCCATGTTTTTGATGGTACCACTGGCATTGAGTCACGATTCATTGTGGACTACCTCTGTTTGAGACTTTAAATAGGATGTTGATCCTCCCGTGAGTGTTCAATGGCTTATTGTTTCATCTTCGTGATTTGGGGGTTACCTGTATAGCTTTACATACAGATTCAGTATTTATGAACTCCTTTCGTGATCACTTGAGGCCACTTCAACCATGCAAACCTGCATGATGACGTCTCCTTAGTTGCTGCTATCTCTGATATCACCAGAAATACACCTTAAGTTGCCATCCAAAAAGATATTCATGAGAAAAAATATTTCCTATACTCAGTCAGGTATGCCACCTAACATTACTTCATTGCTTAGTATATCATTTGCACCTTCCCAAACTCTGATCGCATTCAGCACCATATTTTAATTTTATTGGAATATTCACATTACATATTCCTGATAATCTCTTCTCCTGAAATATTTATAGTCACAGGCATGGTAACAACCCTTGTTGCTTGTCTTCATATCGTATGCTACCACGCTTAGGCTCTTACTTCTGATTAATAAGATATATGACTGGCTTTATCTGTATACTTCTATATCCATGATCTGTGATAATTATTTTCTAGTATACATTACCAATGTTCAGAGTGTAGCATACAGAATTTAATATCAGTGCTTATCATATTTATCTTCAGCCATACATTCAGAGCAAGATTCAGGATATAGACTTCTTTAACCAAATACTTTTCTATGCAAACATCATTCTATGTTCATAATATCACTACATGGTTGTTGCTGCATATAAAACCTTTAAACCTGTGCCATATATGTCTTGATGGACTGCAACTGTAATCGAATGCTGTTAATATATAGCAACTTTTCTCATACATTATGTACTCCTGTACAGATTTTTAATCTTGACCAAATCCCTAAACCTTTCACTATCATGTTATATGCTGTTAGAATTATATGAGCTTTTTCTGGTGTATACTCTTCTCATATTATTTCTTACAACTTTTTCTTCACATATCCAGTAGGGTAAACGATAATATTTCCATCAGCCAATCCTCAATATTACTTAATAGGAGACATCAAATTTTGTAAAAACCTGGGTTCCATCACATTGCACAATTAGAATTCTGCACATCACCCAATGTGCCAATGAATAACATGCTAACCGAAGATAAATGGATTGGAACTCAGAGGATACAAAACCATAAAATGTGTGAACATAGAACAATAATCCACAATAGGTCTTCTTTAAGATACCAAGATCGCACATACTTAAAAGCTCGAAGAAACGCACATGCAAACAACAAGATAGGAGAACAATACTAGAAACAAAACACAAAAGAGTGATGCAAGATTGCCAGGAACCCAAGATGCTCCTGCATCACATTGAGAACTTAACAGAGTGCTCCACCAAAGTGGGTTAGGGGAGGGAAGGTAAAGGAAGACAATCTGTTGAGGCAAGATAATAGACTTGCAATTATATATTAGTTTAAAATAGGTGGTCATCACCACATAAATAGATATTCCCATTCATTTTAATTTGATATTTCAACGTGTATAATGAGTAAATAAGACTTTTCTTTTTCTATATAAATGTTGAATTATTTCTTCTTCTTCTAGTAATGAAAAGGTCAAGAACAAAAAGGGTTCACTCTTGAAAATTTTATTAGGTCCTCACAAAAGGTTATTAAAATACTATGGATATATTTGGGTTAAACAATAGTATCTTCTATCTTCTACACTATTTGACCTATACATTGACTAGGTGGAAGAGTGGATAACATCTTATCAAGTGCTACCTAGCTATGTATGTTATAAAAGTATACTTGTGTGCAGAAGACCTTATCATGATGGCTAAATCAACCCAAATCTTGAGAGATAACCTGAATTATCCACATATCTTTTGTAAAGAACTGGAGATCAAGTACCTTCTCTCTTTAAAGGAAACCAAATAACATAGGATTTCTCCTCAACCCTAGTAGTATTGACCCAAAACATAAACATCTTGGTCTGTATTTCCATAGTATGGTCAGTTGGGAGTCATGCAAGACAACCAAAATAGGTGGTCAGAAATCATTCTACTTTGTGAAAGTTTTAAAAATATATATATCGATATATTTTTAGATGGGATACCTTGTTTCACCATTTCAGTGCATTACGATTTTTAAAGTGGACCCTCCGTGAATTCTACAAAAACTAGAAGTCGGTAAGCTCTTTATGGCATTGTACTAGTCCAAGGTACTCATAGAAGCTTTTAGTATGTGCATATCAACCTAAAAAGAGGCATGTTAAATTCCATAAGCGAAAAGAAAAACTATTTCATTAGAACACAAATATTTTAGTAGCCTACAGGTTTTGGTTCTCTGCTCCATCTGATACTTATTTTAATTTCAATCAAACATTTATTTCTATGGCAAAATGAAACAAGTGTAGAGACATACAATTGTTGTTTCAACTCCATTGAAGATTAATTTGTCGGCAAATGAAGCTGCAAAGTTGGAAACTAAAATTGACCCCAGTGAAGGAAGAACTGTCACCTATACCAGTAGAAATGAAAAAATTAATAAGCTCAAGGAAGATTGATTCTAGTTCTTGCATTAAAATAATTCTTAAAACTTCTACTGAACACTAAACGTATTACCTTCACTCAGCTACTTGCGAAAGATATTAAGCATTTGAGTTGCAATGATAAAAGCGGTCAAAATTATCCCCAAAATCCAGGATAGCAAAATGTTGGCCAGATAAAATGCTACAGTTTTACTTGGGGATAATACACTTAAAACTTCATGACTGAATGAAAAATTAAAAGGAAGACACTAAAATGTGCTAATCAAATTTTACGCAGTGTAATTCATTTCCTTTTATGCCGAGATGAAATTTTTCAAGTACAAAAGCAATCCAACTTGAGATGTTCAGAAATAAACATAGTGTATATATAGTGTATATATTTTCTTCATAGCAAATAAACATATTCTGGTGCCTCAGATAATGTTATGCCAGCCAAGGTTGCAGATGCTTTAGGTTTGACTTTAACTAAGTCTTTTGGTAGTTGTTATTCCATGGAGAACAAACAAGTGCCTTTGAAAGGGCAAATCAAAGATGCCCAATTTGCCTTTGCGTCTTTCCCAAACAAAAAGATTAAAATGACTATCTTAGTTGTTGATGTACCAGCCTCCTCTGGTATGTTACTTGGTCACAATTTCTGTAAAGATGTAGGAGGAGAACTTAATATGGATATGACTGAAGCCAGAAGTTGTACCCTGAAAGAGAAACGAAGTATATGTTAGTCAAGTCCAATGATCCACATGCTCAGATTCTTTTTGAATCAGCAAGATGAGTAATTACAATTTACATGTTGATGAAGTGTCCAAATTTGCCAAAGACTAGATTGATTCTGAGAGTTCCTCGCTATTATCAGACACTGAAAGATTTGCTGATGCTATTGAAGTCATAGAGGAAGATGTCATTCCTAAGGAAAAAGCTATTCTTGAAGATGATCCTATGGATTGTTTTAAGGATGAAGAAATGCATGTTGAAGGTGACTCTATTGATTCTCTTGAAGGGAGAACCATTCTTAACGATTCTGGCGCGAGTACAAGTAGTTCTACTACTATTTGGATTATGGAATTTGATGGTAGTTGTGCTTCTATGGGATCCGGTGCTGGAGTTGTTTTCATATCTCCTGATGGTGAATTCTTCCCTTTGTCTTATAAGTTGCAGTCTCCTAACACAATTAACACAGCTGAATATGAAGCCTTGATATTGCGGTTAAACATGTCAGAGGCTAGAGGAATTCAGAACTTGCATGTAAAAGGAGATGTCGATTTGGTAGTGTGTCAAGTCAAGGGTCAATATCAAGCAAGAAATGACTGACTTAGACATTACCGTGATTTAGCTTGGGATACATCAAGTTGTTTGATGCTTTTAATATTTCACTGATTCCTAGAGAACTGAATGATAGAGCTGACGCACTTGCTGTTTCAGCCACTCTACTACTTCCACATCAGGATTTTGAAGACAATAAATATGAAATACGATTGGTCTATCGACCAAGTATTCCAAATAATTGTGAACACTGGCAAGTGTTCAACGATGATACTTAGATCATCAATTTTCTTGAAATAAAGGAGGACTTTGATGAGATGTACTTTGAAGGATGCAAACATGCATTCAATGAAGTTCTCTCTGAGATAGATCCTGAAACTGGTCATGAAGTTATTCAGCTTAAAGAGAATAATATTCTAAAACATTTAGTTTCATTGGAAAATCTTTTTGACAAACATGATAGATATATTAAAGAGCAGCAAAAGACAAGAACTAGATCTATGGAACAATATCAAAAATACAATATTGGAACAAAAGAAGACCCAAATCTGGTTAACATTGGCAACTAATGCATGGAGGAAGAAAAGGAAAAGTTTATTACTCTGCTTCATGAGTACAAAGATGTCCTAGCTTATTTTTATGAAGATCTCAAGTCTTTCAATCCAAAAGAAGTGTAACATGACATTCCTTTGAAGTTTGGTGTAGCTCCTTTCTGCCAAAAAGTAGAGGCAATATAATCCCAAGATCTCAGGTACTATTTTAGCAAAAATTCAAAAGATGCTTGAAAGAGGGATCATTTTTCCTATTCACCATTCCTCTTGGGTAGCCAATATAGTTCCTGTTAGAAAGAAGAATGAAGAGATTCGCATATGTGTGGATTTTCGCAATCTCAATCAAGCATCTCTCAAGGATAATTATCCATTGTCGGTCATGGACCAATTTTTGCAAGCTGTTACTAGTTCTGAGATGTTGTCTATGTTAGACAGCTTTTCTGGTTACAATCAAATTGAGGTTCGTGAAGATGATTAGTATAAGACAACATTTACTACCCCATGGGGAACTTTTGCATATAGGCAAATGCCTTTTGGTCTTGTCAATGTGGAGCAACTTTTCAATGAGCAATGGATCTTGCTTTTGATGGTCTGATTAACAACAGTATTGTTGTATACTTGGATGACTTCACTGTTTACTCCAAGAAATGTCAAGATCATTTCTTTCATCTTCGACAAGTTTTAGAAAGATGTAGACAGCATGGCATGTCTTTGAATACCAAAAAGTCAATTTTTGGTCTAATGGAGGGAAAACGTCTAGGACACATCGTGTCTAAAGAAGGTATTAAAATTGATCATGAAAGAGTGCTAGAAATTCAAAGCTTATCTCTACCATCAAGTAAAACAGTCATTCATTCTTTCTTTAGAAAGGTGAATTTTCTAAGGAGGTTTGTACCAGATGTTGCTAAACAGACTCATCATATTGTGGAAATGATGAAAGGTAAGACTTCCTTCCATTGGAACCAAGAAGGAAGGAAAGCATTCGCAAAGATCAAGGACGCTATAGCACATGCTCCTGTATTGGTATGCCCTGATTATACAAAAACCTTTATTATGTACAGTTATGCTTCAAAGCATACTTTTTCTACTATTCTGATACAAACAAATAATGAAGGAATTGAATCACCTATTTCATTCATGACCTGCCCTCTGCAAGCTCATGAACTGAAATATAATCAAATGGAAAAACATCCTTATGCTGTTGTCAAGGCAGTCAAGCATTTTAGGCTCTACATTTTGAATTCTCATATCATTGCTCTAGTTACGGATACTACTGTCAAGACTATCCTAACTTAGCAGGCTTTTTGCACTAAAATAAGAAATTGGATAGCCAAGATTCAAGAGTATGATATAGAGATATGACCTACAAAGTTAGTTTGTGGTAAGGGATTCTGTTAGCTTATTGCTGAAAATGAACTGTTGCAAGTAGAAGATGACAATTCTTCCTTACTTCCTAGTGTACTGTTCATTAGCACTATGGATGATTGGTCCTCCGACATGGCATACTATTTGAGTTATGGTGAATGTCCTTCACATTTGACATAAAAAGAACGGAGGACTCTCAAGTTGAAAGCTTCGAGTTTTGTTTTGTGGGAGAATGGTCTTTACAAGCGAGCAATGGATGGAACATTTTTTAGATGTGTTGATAAAAGTCAGGAAATACGACTTTTGGATTCCTTTCATAATCAAGTATGTGGTGGACAGTTTTCAACACTTGTCACTGCACATAAGAGTCTGAGAGCACAGTATTATTGGCCAATGCTTTTTAGGATGCCTATCAGCAAGTAAAGAAATGTGAATTATGCCAGCAATTTGTTGGTAAGTAGAAACTTTCTGCCCTTCCGTTGAAGCCAGTTGTGATCGATGAGCCATTTCAACAATGGTGAATTGATTTTATTGGTACTATTAATCCACCTTCAAGAAAGGATCATACTCATATCTTGGCAGCAACGAATTATTTCACCAAGTGGGTTGAAGCCATTCCTGTGAAAGGATCTACATCTAAGATAATTTATGAATTTCTAAAGCAAAACATCATTTCAAGTTTTGGTGTTCCAAATAAGATTGTCGCAGACAATGCAATTGCTTTCTCTTCCAAGGAGGTCAATGAATTTTGTTTCAATCACAGGATTATTTGGGCACATGCATCTAATTTTTACCCACAAGGTAATGGTCAAGCAAAATCAAGCAACAAAAATTTGGTGAATATCATAAAGAAGTTGGTTGATTCAAATCAAAGAACCTGGCATAAGGCTTTGTTTGATGCTTTGTGGGCGTATCGGATTACTCCGAAGCGACCAATTGGAATGTCACCTTTTCAATTGCTATACAAGATTAATGCTAAGATTCCAATAACTTTAGAGCTTACCACTCTCAGGTTGGTACCCGCCATCGAAGATGAAACTTATTCAGATGCACTAGATAAGAGGATTATGTTTCTTCAACAGTTGGAGGAACCAAGAAAAGAAGTGATTGACATGCTTTCTGCTCATCAACAACAAGTAAAACTTCTTTTTGACAAAAAGGCTAAGTATCGAGAATTTCAAATTGTGATCTTGTTCTACTCTGGGATAAGAGGCGAGAACAAAAAGGAATGCATGGAAAATTTGATTCTCTTTGGCAAGGTCCTTTTACAATTCATCAAATTGCCAGCGAAAAAAATTCTAGCTTGCATATCGCAATGCCACTGCCCTACAGTGGACAGCATCTGAAACATTACTTTCAATAATTATTAGATAAGTACCCCTTTTACATGGTTTTCATTTTTGAGTCGTAGTTTAGTTTTAGTTTTCTTTTGTTGCCTGACTCTATTACCCAATGGAGTGGATAAAGGCACTTAGAGAATTGGATTCTATGTCACTCTTCACTTCCAAGAACAAACGAGTAACATTCTACAGACAGAGCCAGCTATTGTCTTGCATTTTGTCACCATAAAATGTTGGTAACAGGACGAAACTTTTTCAAGCTAGTTTTGCGCATCTCTAAGTTTAATTTGGTATTCAATTGCTCAATGTTGATCTATCAATCAACTCCAATTCATATATAAAATTGTTTTACTGAAGGCTTTCGTCAAGTCTTTTTCGTTTTGCTTTTTGTCAAGTCTTTGCTTGATTTTTGAAGCCTTCATCGTCATTTTCTTTGCCTTTGAGTTTGCGTTTGTTGGTTTTTCATCATTTGGTTTTGCTTATGCAATTGCTCGTTTTAGTGCCTCAAAAGTGAACCTTTTTGATGCAACAACACGAATTAAAAATATCATGTTATATTTTTAATTTGATGTTCACTTTTTGAAAAATATAACTTAAATTCACTTTATCTTATGTTTTCAAATTATTTTATCATTAAATTTTCACTTACAAGTAACTATAGTGCACTTTATGTTATAATTTTAAGTTGAGTTACTTTATATTTTTACTTAAAGTGACTATATAAACTATATAGTTTCACTTTAATTTTTCATATATAAATCAAATACTCATTTAAATGTTACTTTTAAATTATATTTATGTATTATATTTTTAATATGATATATAAATATGGATTATGTCCAATTGAAGTAACATTTTAATGAATTTAAATTGATATATGTTTGTTAAATAACTTTAAGTTATCAAAAAAGATAAAAAACTAGCGCTCATAAAATGGGAGAACATTTGTAAACCTAAAGATTTGGGTGGGCTAGGGATCAAGAATTTACAATGGCAGAATGAAGCCCTAGGTGCAAAACTAATTTGGTGTATCTATAAGGAAAAAGAGCACAAATGGGCTAAGATCCTCTACAATAAATATCTCAATGTGCCCCTATCGATTTTTAGGATAAAAAACCCACCTAGAGGTTTTGAGAGCTCGAACTTTATGATAAAGTCATTTGGTTTGTAAGTATTTGACTTGGGATGTAGGCAAGGGCAATGAGGCCTTTTTCTAGGAGGATTCTTGCGATGCACACCCCCCTTTACAACATAGCTCTATCCCTAAGGATCTCAAAGATAAATTAATTAATCTATGGGGAAATAAAGTCTATGACTACAAAGCGGTGGTTCATGCAGAAGGTGAATCTAAATGGGTGTGGAAATCTCTGGATGGTATGGGTGCGGATGCTCAGACAATTAAAGATTATGATAAACTATTAGAAGATAGGAGGATTAACCAATCAGAGAAGAAAGATGAACTTATTTGGGCAGCCTCAAATGATAGGAAGTATAGCGTGAAAAATGGATATAGGGCACTATTAGATTCGCAAAAATGGGACAAAGTGGATATTCCACTAAAACTCTGTTGGGATTCTACATGCCTTACAAAAGCGGGATTCTTTTTATGGTTGGCTTACCAAAATAGAATTTTGACCATGGACAAGTTACGTAAACTTGGTTTTCAAGATCCATCTAGATGTGTTTTATGTAAACAAAATAGCGAAGACACTAATCATATTTTATTTAACTGCCCTTTTTCCCAAAGATGCTGGGAATGGCTTAGGCACATGTTGGGGTGGTCAACGCCTTTCTCGAAATCCTTTTCTGAACTCCTCAAGGGATGGCCTACTAACCTGGCCAAGGGCATTTATAATAAATTATGGAACATTTGCCCTTCCATACTAGTATGGGAAATTTGGAAGGAAAAGAATCAACATATTTTCTGTAACTTAGAATTGAAACCTGAAGAGTTAATAATAAAAATGGAAGCTAGCATAGTGGAAACAACTAATTCACATCTTAGGAATGCTCGGAAAGAAGAAGGTTTCTTCTCTATTTGGGATGGGCAAATGAAGAAGCATTGGTCTAAATTGATTAATCCTCCTCTGTTCTATGTGAAGAATAGTAAGGAGGCAAGAGAAAAATGCAAATGGGGTCCTCTACCAAAAGGATGGGCTAAACTCAATTTTGACAGTGCTGCTAGAGATAACCCAAGAACAGCAGGTATTGGTTGCATCATTAATAATGATTCAGGTCATTGGATAGCCAAAAAAGCCATGCCTATTGAACCAACTTCCAACGATCTGAATGAATTAGAGGCTTTGAACAAAGGACTACAATTGTGTCATAAGTTAACTTTATCAAAAGTTATCAAACAAGGAGACTCACAGATTATCTTAAATGCAATTAGAAAACGAATAACCCCTAATTGGGTACTTAATTTTAAGTTAGAAGAAGTTCTCATTCTTCTAGATAAGTTTGCAGATAGCAGGATCTGTCATATTTTCCGAGAAGGTAATCAGAAAGCAGATCATTTAGCAAATTTGGCGGTGGATGGGGTCAATTCATTGATTATCAAAGATATATCAACTATTCCGTGCTAATTATGGCCACTTAGCATAATTGATCCTCAAGATCCATCCTCATACGTATTTATAAACATTTATATTCAAATACATATTTATATATATATATATATATATATATATATATATATATATATATATATATATATATATTCTCCTATTATAATATTTAATACCTTTCTTTATTGATCTTCTATCTATTTACTATGGCTCTTTTTTGAAGTTTCTAATCATTATATTCTATTCTATCTTTAGTAGTGATATTTTATCCGATTCTTAGTCTGCTTGTTACTCATCATGAAATGGGATGGGCCATTTATTCGTCCCTATCTTCTCTGTTGGTTTAGCCTTTTACCTGTGACCTTTTCATCATGAAGCAATTAAGGCCAGCTTGTGCTTAGATTTTGCGGATGACATCATTTCATGTCGTCACGGCAGAATATGTTTCTAGGACCTTCTCTTGCCTTTGTCTTTTCTTGAGTGTCGCCTTCTATCACTATCATTTGGTATTTCCTTCCCCTGAATATGGATTCAAACATCACTGTTTATCATGCCTCAGAAAACCGAACAATGACATTCTGTGGAAATGTCAAACCGGAGAGATGGAACAGAATTCTCAATCCAATGGATGACATGACTAGGATTGCCATAAGCAGAGCCATTGGGGACGGGGTTTTCAATTACCAATATACATGGAGGACTAACAATGATATTATTGACTCTTTCATTGGTTGCATGGCAAGAGCAAAGGTTGAGGCGGTGACCATTATCAGACTATGCCGCAACATATTTGATCCAATATAGATGAAGGGTCTGGAGCAAGCAGTCAACAGCATAGATGACAAACTTTGAATTGCTATGCCAGAGAAATATATGAATCTTCCTCTGGGGTCCCCTGAATTAGTAATAGCTTATCGTCACCCTTCATTGGTAATCCGTGAGAGCTATGCCTTTTACCGTAAATGGCCCAAGATGGGGCAAGCATTCAATTTCAACTTCGTTGGAGAGGAATTATCACGGATGAAAGCAGAGCATGGTTAACAAATTACCTCAAGTTGTTCAATGTATATATTCAGTCGAGAGTGGTCTTCAACAATCTTGATGCCCTAAATTTCAAATTCCCTCCGAACTTCTATGTGGAGAATCCTAATAATAATCTTGAAGTTATCATGGTGTATTGGAAGTAAGGCGTTATCTCTAGTGTCCTTTTGGGAATTTTGCATTGTTTTTGAGAAAGGGTTAGTAATCTAGGAGTAGACAGTTATCTTTTAGATCGCTGTTTATATGTTGGATATATGTAATGATCAATATGTTATGACATTTCACTGTATGAACTGTGATTTTGATTTAAGAAGCTTATAGACTTAGACGAATGGAGAAATGAAATCAGTTAATATCATGTTTATACTATGTTGAATACAAGAAGTTTGGTTAATCTTTTTGCCTCTTTGAAGTGATGTGGATTTGGTCGCTTGCGATGGTTAAGGTTTTTATGTATTTTTACCCATATCTTCTGATTTCTAGGGATTGTATGATCTAATTATGGCATGATCCATAGCTATATCAGAGATTAACGATTTAAAATGGATGTCAACAATTTCTTTTTATCTGGTCCTTAAGATAGATATAGCACTTTATGCTTGTTAATGGGTTTGTTTCCTTTAATTTCTCAAATGATTGTGATAGGTAAAAAACGCTATTAGCATTATAGGTCGATTTTGTATTTCAATGCTCTGGGGGGGGGAGAGTTGGCGTTTGGTTTAGCCCTATTGAACCCTATGCGGCCCAACTATAGTGCCCACCTATCAATGGTCGGCCAGCGACCTATCCAAACTCTTTATAGTCCCTCAACCAATAAAGCGATAACGCAGCGAACAGCTTGGGGCCGTGGCTTCAATAACATCACGATTCGCCCTACTATCTATAGGGCCGGTGATTCTGCAGGATGGGATACTACTGCGCTTAGTTAGCGCTCGCTCATTGAATGGCTCTGCTGCAATGGATGGCAGAGGGCCCGTAGTACCGGCCGGGCCGGGAAGGGGCCTCATAAGTGCCTACTGCTACACATCCGGAGTGTCCAGCAGGGTTCGGACTCCTTCCTAACTCGAGATGGGGGCCTCAGCTCGACACCCCCTCAGTGTTCATTCGTTCATGCATGTGTACTAAAGTCATGATAATGCATTAACAAAGAATCAGCACCGTGACTGCAAGCAATAAATTCAGAATTGATGCATGCTGTTTAGCGGGATTTCATCATTTTTTCTAAATACATTTGAGATCATCCAAGGTGTTATGTGTTTGAATTGTCAAATATGGCTCTCGGTGTCTTTTCTAGCAGATTTGTAGTTCTTATCTAGGCATTCTAGTTTAGACTGGATTATTAACTGTATTAAACAAGGCTCTCTACATCTGAAACCCTAATTTAAAAGACTCAAGGGTTTAGGTCTTAGGTTCGTTTTATTTCTTTCTTATTTGAGATTGGCAAGTTGGGCAAAGGAGGCATTTTTAAGATTTTTGCTAGTAATGATGTTTATTGTTGTCTAGCCTAGGTTTTCTATTGACATCTTTTTTTGGTCCAAGAGGTCAGCTGATTTTGTTAGGCAGATCAAGTATGAAATGAGTTTCATTTGAGGTAGCTGGAATTTAGTTTCGGTTTCTATCACTTAAGGTTTTGTATTTAGATCTTAATACTATATTGCCTAGTATTTTAGGTATAAATTAGGATAATGTTTTCTCCTCTCAATCTTAGTACTACAATTATATATAGTAATTTAGATAAGCCTCAAGTCAATGTTTCTACAAACACAATTTAAATATAATTACCTGAAAGGGTTTAAATTCTAACAATCTATTGACAAGTTCTAGATTATGATAGAAGATACTACAATCATAATGACAAATTGGTAATGTTAATTTAAAAGGTATGAGTAATTAGTTATTCAATTTAAGATAGATTTCAGGTTCTATAGATGATTGTAGTATTATTACTAACTGGTTTGTTTGACAAGATAGCTAGGCAGGGTGAGCATATTTATCTTCAATGGCAGGATGCAAAGAGACGTGGATGGAATGATCCTCAATGAGATCTCAACTGTATTTAGAATTTCTTGTAATAAGATCTTTCTATTGTAATAATATTTATTGTTGATAATCTGATTGGGGTATGCCCCTTTTATAATGTAATAATAAAAGACCATGGTCCTGAGCTAGACCGGACGTTTTCTTCCCCGTTCTTTCCTACCAATGCCTGTTAGAACAGCGTTACGGTATTGTAAATAATTTTTTATTAATAAAATTATCAAGGCCTTGGCCGTTTACTAATCAAAAAAAAAAAAATACTCTATGTTATCAAAAGTGGACATTTTATATACTATTACATGTAAAATCCATCAAAAGAGGACATTTTACATGTCACTGCAAATAAGGTTCAACTTAAAAAGCATAAGACTATGAAAAGTGGACCTTTTTGGTGTCATTACATCAAAAGTGAGTTTTAAGTGTCATTGCACCAAAAAACATGAAATTTCACTTAAAATATACAATCCTACCCAAAGGGTCCGATTTAAACCAAGTGCATGTTTTAAAATGTGTCATGCCTCCCAAAAGGTATGATTTGCCTTGTGGGAAGTTTTTGAAATATGTAATCCATTATAAAGGTCCGATTTATGACTTCTGCATATTTTAAAACATGTTTTGGGCACTAAAAGGTCCAATTTTAACCATTTTTCATGCATTTACCTCCAAGATGTCTGATTTTGGAAGAACACATGTATTGGGCCTCCAAGAACCAGATTTTGGAGATTGTGAGAGATTTTCTTGATGGTTTTGCATGAGACCTTCTTCAATATGGTCGTTTTCGCTTGGCAATGGATTTTCTAGCATAAAAAATGGATTCATCTTGCTGAAAATCGTTTTTCTAAGCTCTATCCTAGGGCACATTTTTGGAAAAAACTTCAAAATGCATCATTTTTACAGTAGGATTTCGCTACAAGAGGAATTGATTTGATCTCTGTTCGTGTTTACATTACATCTTGGTGCATGTTTTGGCATTTAAACACCAAAACGTTTTGATCTCACTCTTTGGTGAAAAACGTTTTTTACAAAAACATCCCATAAGCATATCCAACTAAAAAATGTTGGATCCTAGAGCATTAATAGGGCACGTTTTGGCATCTTCCATCCAAAACGCCTTGTTTGCTGCCTCCTCCCATTCGAATTTGCAAAGCTGGAAAAAGTAAGTATTTTTGAAAAAAAATTCAACATTGTAGCATCTTTTTCCTTCATTTTTGGCACTTAATCTTCATGTAAGTGGAATTATTTTTTCTTGCTATTTAATTTGTGCTTATCTTGCTGATTTTATGCACATTATTGCTTAATAATTGCCACTTCTTCAAATCAATGCCATCGAAAGTGTATTTTTCCTTTAAAAATGAAAAAATTGTTCATTTTCATGTTTTTGGTTTTTCCTCAATCTTCGAATTCGAATTTGTGTCTTAAAGTGCTTTGCATCTTGACATGTTTGACTCACTTTTCAAAGGTACGTTATTCTTTCAAGTTTTTGTGCTTTGTAGTTGCTTGCCAGTTTTCTCCACTCTGGAGAAGTTACAAGTTCTTTTCCAAGTACTTGTTGTTTCATTTCATGTGAAAGCATCATCACATTTCACTTCCAGTTACAAGTTCTTTCCCAAGTACTTGTTTCATTTCAAGTGAAAGCATCATCACATTTCACTTCCATCTTCCATGTCACAACACTTCGCATCTCACCCGACAAATGCGATTACATGTTTTCCATCTCATTCACGATCCACACATGCATGTAATCCCATTTTTTGCTTCCATTTTCACTCATCTCACTTTTTGCATCCACTCACATGCCACAATTACACAAAAAGCCTTACATGTAAAAGCATCTCAAAAGCCCGATTTTGACTAAAAGTCACGTTTTGAAAGTCATAAAGATGTCATTTTCATCTTCCATGTACTTTGACTTCACTTTTTCACCAAAGATGATTATAAAGTTCATTATCCCCTTTCATTTTCCATTTCCATATCTCCATATGCATTCAAGCCTTCATGAGCAAATACATGTTTCCACATCTTTCCATACTTTGCTCCTTATCCTCAATTCACACTTGCATGTAAAATGCATCTTCCATTCGCATTCACATCTCGTCTCACTTTCATCTCCTATTACATGTTGCACTTACATGTACTCATTCTTCATGTAATAATGTCATGAAAACCCTTAGTCACGTTTGAAAATCAGCAATCTTCATTCACACACATTTCGATGTGTTCCATCTCTACATATTTTTATTTCATTACATTTCATTCAATCTTCCATTTTCCACACTCATAATAATTCATTTCACATTCCACATTTTGTTCACATTTCATCTTCATTCACTGCATATGCATATGATTTCTTTTTGAAATCATTTAATTGGATCTACAAAGTCTCCAATCCGTTTCCAAATCTTTGTTGCTCATCACAAATCAAATTGTATGGTGATTCCTTCTGATGATGTGTTTATGTTTTGGGATTTTTGTCTTGCAGCGCAAACGCAAGAGATGCCCGCATCATCAAAACCCAAAGGAAACATGAAATATCAATACAATAAAGAGTTGGCTCATGCAACTCCATCATCAGTTCCATCTATTCTTGATAATGTAATGGATACAATGACTAGTCATGTGAATGTGGCTGATTATGAAAGAGTTGAAACTTTTGTTGGTCACGAGATGAAGTGCATCAAAAGAATTAACATTCACTTGGTGTTTGCATTTCCTATGGCAGCTATGGAGCCTGATTTTGTTCTTGGATGTGCACGGTGCTTTAGTTCAAAATCAAAGACTATCAAGGATGCTAACACTAAAGTTGTCATTAGCTTTAATCCACAAGTCATTGAGAAGATCTTCAAAGTAGCACATAAAGCAGAATGTGTAGATCTAACCAAACAATCATCTTTGGCATGCTGGAATGAGAAGAAAGGTGAATATTGGAAATGTCAACCAATACTGGTTAGACAATAAAAGGAACAACTTCTCAAGATGGCCAAAGACCGTTCATTGGTCTAACTTCAAACAAGAGTACAAAGACCTCATCATTCTACTCAGCAAAGTTTGCGGTTTCAAAGATTCTACTAATTTTGAGCCATGGATGTACAAATTCATTTTTCAAATCATGAAAAACAAAGAACACATCTTTTGGGGAGAGTTGATTAGCACTGCACTTTGCCAGCAGTTGCTCAACATGGGAACTTCAGCACCCTTCTCCATGAACTCCTATCTTGTCTACAAGTGGTCAAGTTTACCAACTTGATACATCTTTGATAGATTTTGAGCATTTCATGAGAGAATCCTCTCAGCATGTTCCTATGCCTTTAGCTGTGCAGACTGAATCTTGCTCAGTCACAACAGAAATACAATCTGGACGAATGCCAATGGTCTCCACTATACTTGGTCCTACAGATGAAGAATTCAGTTTGCCTGCCTGGTTGAGCAAAATAACAACAAAGAGAAGAAAAGTGGTTGTACTGCCGGATATTCCTCTTGTTAAGAAGACCAAATCCAAATCTTTGAAAGATAAGATTGTTTCAAGGATTTTGGTTGATTTAGATAAAACCAAATTTATTGAAGTTGTTGAGCCCTTGGTGGACAAGACTACGGAAGAACTTACTCGTCCTAATTACAAGTTTACTAAGATTGAAATCGGGAAACAATCACGTTTGAGTTGTTTACAAGATTCTCAAGATGCATTGGCTAATGTATCAAAAAGCAATCATGAGTTGTAGGAGAAGATAAATCAACTGAAACAGGAGGTTTCTCACCTAAACAAGATCATTTGGCAATAGTCTTCTCAGAGTGTTGTTGTTATGTCTTAGAGATCCAAGGAAAAAAAGTTGATTGAAGCCGCCAAGTCTTAGATAGGGGAAATCATCTCTGAAAGAGTTTGAGCTATTACAAAGACATTTGTAGTTCTTAGGCTTGTCAAACAGATGAATGAAATGGAGCAAAACTTGATCTCTTCTTTGACTCGAGAAGCAAATAATTTTAAGGAAATCCTCCGTGATTGGGATGAAATGGCAAGATTTGACCTAGATGCCTTGGTCTCATGTGACATTTTTCCATCATATGAAATGCTTTTCAGATTTCACGGACTTATTCGTTACATAGAGGAAACATTGAGGAAGTTGATTACAAAGTTGCAGGCAGCCCTTGGAGATTGTCAAGTAGTTGAAACAGGTGTTACTTGTGATTTTGAACAGATGGAATGCCATGTTATTGATGAATTTGGTGATCTCATTGCAGTTTAAATGGTAAGTTCAAAATATACAATCAAGATCAATGTTGATGTAGATTCTAAAAAACTTTAGTTCACACACAATGAACAAGTTTTTCTTGTATAAATCCTCAACAAAACACTTGTTAGATTCTATGGCAACAAATTCCAAAGTTGTACAAACAATGTATATAGATGCAATGAGGATCGAAGCCATAACAAAGACCATAGAAATTGTTGATCTTCCCACAGTGTGTGCTATCATTGTCAAATTCAAGGCACTAAGAAACAATCCTTAAGATTGTTATTTTTTTTTTTTAATGTTTGTAGGTCTAAGAGAATGCATTACATGAAAAGATGTAATTACATGTAATGCGAGTTACATGTGCATGTAAAGATGTAATGTGAGTTGCATGTGCAGTTGCATGTAACCCTATATTTTCTCTTTTAGTTAAACAAGGTCAAAGTTGGTTGAGTTGCTCTCACTTTTTCCTCCACCTTTTTCTCAACTCCTATGCATATATATAAAGGAGTGCCCCTCATTGCAAAAATCATCTTTATCTTTATGCAAGAGAGCTCTGGAGAACTTGTGGCAGCAAAACTTTGTTTGTGTGACACTATTTTGAGAGAAAAGTGAATACAAAGGAGCATTTGAGACTTAACTTTGATTAAGTGAGACTGTTACTTGTGTGAGTTATAAGCTTTGTCTATAATTCATCTAAGTTATCTTTGATTCATGTTATCTTGTGTTCTTGGTAATTGTATCTTGTGAATTGAATATAAAAGAGTTAAGAAGCAATTGGAGCCGAAGCTTTGACCAGGAGCAATTGCGGAAATACATATTTAGAAGCTTTGCCTATAGCTTATACTTCTTTCTTAATTCGCAAAATACTTAAGCTATTCTTACTTTTAGGAGTCTTTGAGCCCTAATTGTAAAGCTTTTCATATAGAAGTACGATTGGACTTCTATCCAAACTACTACAGTTTCAGCTAACCTTTGAGTTAGTGACGATTTATTGGTATCATTGTTTCCAACTCTTGATAGAAGTGTAATTAGAGATTCACCCTACCCATTACTCACTTCACGAGTAAGTGGGTTCTTTCTTGAAAGATAAGAAGAAAAGATATTGGTAACACCCATTTTACAAAATCTCTTGACTTCTTGCCTACCTTGAGTTCATCCAAGGAACGGTGAGAAGGAGGAGCCTTCCCTTTCCCTTTAAGGTAAGAGAGACTCTGTCTCACACGCTATGGCTGGTCATCCTATTTTGTGACTAGATTTTTACCCAAAACTATCAGTTGCAAAATATCGAGCCAACAATACACATGCAATGAGCGATCTTGTGGTGAGTAGTTCTGCTTTAGTTTCCTATCATAGTACAATGAGTGAGACAGAGAGCTTGCATAGGAGGCAAGGGTTATAGAGCATCATGTGACTAGTCAACTGAAGGTGAGTGATAGTGACATCTCTTCAACTCCTAAGCATTGTGATACTATTTGTCAGATGTTAGTTGCATATGGTTGGGGTGCTCCTATGTCACATGAGCTTGGTGATAGTAGTCTTTCCCTAATAGAGGTTCATGCACTTCGAGAGGTTATCAGGATCATGAAACATAATTATTCACAGTTAGTTGTAATCAAGGATTACCTTCTACAATGCGGTAGCACCTGTTATAAGACATTGTTAGGGAAAGAGAAGCAATTGATTAAGCTCACCCATGAGCTTGAGGTGATTGTGGACTCATTACAATCTACCTAGTTGACTTTCCAAGAGTCACAGTCATTGTTGGATGCGGTGACCATGGCGATGGAGCATGCTTGGTACACACCAACCCCAGTTCAGCCGCATATTGTGGTGGTTGGTGGTGTGTTTGCTTCCACGATTGAGGATGATAGACATGACAATCTAGCAAACACATCCATCCAGGATATGGGTGCAGTACATAGAAAGGAGGTAAGAGCATCAATAGAGACGAACTCTCATGCTGATTTGTTTCCTTCAGCTAGAAGTGAGTCTATTTATTTATCTCATACAACTAGTAGCATTGGACAGTTGACAATGCCACATTTTCAAAGGGATCAATTGTGGGTCATAGGGGAGCAAGTTAAAGCTTCCGCATATAATTTCTACTACACTGAGTCGTTCATGGAGTGTTCATTTGAGAGTTTGGATTTGCAAAAGGATTTATATAGAGAACCTAAGGGTACTCTCATTCAAGGCTCTCGTGCTATACGACGATTGGTGGAAAAGATTGTAGAGACCTTGGCCACAATGCTTCCCAATAAAGATTTTGTGGTTAGGTAAGCTAAGAGGGTTGCCCAAGATCCTTCCGAGCCAGTAGTAGTTCGAAGTCAGATATTGGAGTCGTTTCCTGATTCCCTGTTTGATACTGATAAGCCCTTGACAGAGATTGGGAATTTCTATCGACATTACATTACAACGAGTGCTCATCACTTCTCTTTTGACCCACAAGTAGAGAACTTGGTTTCACGTCAATGGGGTTGGCTCCAATTTCATACCATCCATTAATGGGTAGGTTAGCACCATCTTCTACAAATGGGATAGACAACTACAAATTAGACCACTTCCAATATCGACACACTTAAGACAGATTATCAAAGATTGGAGTTGGTGGTATTGATTGAAGTACCTTTGGTTGTTATCATCTCCACAATGCAATTGGGTGTGAGTCTCAGTTCAATGGGGAATCAAGTGTTGACAAAGTTGGTATTTCAGTTGAGTTGAGTTCCGATGGGTTCTTGCCTCCATCAACGCTTGCAGTCAATTTCCAAATTTTGTCATTGGTATTCCTTATTTGGGTGTTGGTACTACTGGAGCCACTTGTCTCCATCAAAGATATTGCACAATTTCACCCTTGCGGTCCAGGTTGACTGTGGTGTACATTTTTCCTCTCAAATTGCTTGGGGACAACCGATTTTAGGGGGGAGGATTTTAACGCCCCCATTTTCGATGAACCCCTATTGTGGATTGAATCAGCTCCTTATAGTGACCCTTGTAAGCTGAAAGGTTGATTTGGGCGTCTCAATTGTGGACTTTATTTGTAGTAAGTCAAATTCGAGTAGTTGTCATATTTGGTAGTCCAGAGGATGACAGTGGCAGTTGGTAGGCACCTGCATCAAATGGAATATTTTTTGCACGAGTTCATATTTATTAATTATTTATTAAAGTTTCATAATTATAATAGCACACTTTATTATAATAATGTTATAAAATGATGTTGTGTTGGTGAAGTTTCTTAAGTGAAGTTGCAGTTGGGAAACTTTGCGCCTATGAGGTTATAAATATGAGCCCAATTTATGAGAAAGGCATCCAACTGATTATTTTCTTTCATTGCCTGTGAGCGGTTTTTGTGTTCGATTCTTATGCCCTTGTTGAAGTAAAAGGGCTCATGCTGAGAATTGTATTGAATCACTACTAAGGTATAGTGATTTAATTATATTTTGGATTCGGATGAATCTCTATTTTTTTACCATTGTTGCTTTGCAGAATATCATTGGTCCTGAGAGGTTGTGTGATTTTCTTATTACTTCTCTGCTATTTCCCACTGTACCTAGGAAGAAATTAATGCTAGAGGGAATTACTTTGTTTGCAGAGAATTGTTGTAGCATTGAATCAATATACATGTGCAATCTATATTGGAGAATTTGTAGAGCATTTGTAAGACAGTTGTTTACTCTCTTGGGGCAGTGTCATACAATATTTGGGCCCTGCAATTCTTCTTTGCTGGCTGGCGTCTCTCTTTCCAACGCTGTGGGCAGTCTCTAAGACCTGCATTCCAAATTTAAGGGCTGCCATTTAATGCTGGGGTCTTACGTTTGTATTAGCAAG
The DNA here is from genome assembly GCA_028749045.1 of Cupressus sempervirens. Classification (NCBI taxonomy): domain Eukaryota; kingdom Viridiplantae; phylum Streptophyta; class Pinopsida; order Cupressales; family Cupressaceae; genus Cupressus; species Cupressus sempervirens. The sequence continues at coordinate 428,678,554 of CM053793.1, read as the reverse complement.
GCCTGTGAGCAGTTTCAAAGGGGCTGAAAACTACAAGGAAAGGCCTGCACATTGTTTCTCAGGCCGGTGTCTGGAGTTTGGCAGCCACCTAACTATGCTGGCTGGATAACACCAATTTGGGAAGCTAGGATTTGCTGTTGCAGAGTTAACTTGCATTCAAAAGCCACGCGGACTAAAGGAAATCTCCATCGTGTTTCAAATCACATCCCTTATTCTAATATTTGTAATTCCTTGCAGCTTCATGATTGAACAAAAGTTTAGTATTGATCACAATGAAAATAGTTTTAATTTCAGAATTGTTTGTGGAAGAAACTAATAATTTCAGAATTCCATACTACTTGCTGATGTTCATATCAAATTAAACCCAAAGTTAACTTCATTCCATGGGAGTTAGTCACCAAGTGTTTGACAAAATACTATACTTATGATTTGTGTCAGAATTGGTCAAATCAAAGTTGTCCGCATTATAACCAGGTCAGGATTATTACAGGAACCGCTCCAACTCAATCAACACAGTGATATGAAACCCACAAATGCAATGCACTTCAGGATAAAGAAATTGATGAATAGGGGATGTCCGCTCCAGCTCATTCAATACAATATCATGAAACAGAGAATCAGCATGCAACTCTATGATTGAGTGGGCATTTGTCACCATCACTGTATTGAAGATTGTTTCTAATGTGTAATAAACTTGGAAATACCATGCAGAGATCAAACCTGAGATTTCAAGTAGTGAAACTTTATTACAAACATATATCTAACAAACCACGTAGCTGAAAAAATGAAATTAACATAAATGCAACAACAAAAGCAATAAATGAGGGTTTCCAAACCCTTGCCACTTATATCAAATGGACGGTTGGAATAATGGGAAAAATGGACGGTTGGAATAATGGGAAAAAAAGGGAATAATGGCATCAAAAAACCAATCAAACATCTTAGCAACACCCACTTCAAGAAAACCCATGTCCCCTCTCAAGCAACATTCAACCGTCTAGATGATGCGCGGACAAAAGCAAACGATCTCACATATGTGAAATGAACTCTGCAACCTCCCACATAAGCCCTCAAGAATGAATCATTGTTATAGCTCAGTTGTGATCTCTTTCTGAGCTCACCAAGTAATTCACCAAATTATGTCTGTTAACAATGAGAGGAGTGTTTTCTGCAAGGATTTGTGTTCGCATAAACTATCAAGAAAAAACAGAAACTCATTAAAAAACACCATCATAACAATATCTAAATTCACAACACCGAAATGAACTCCACAAAATTGGTTTTATATTATTCCCAAGAAGTTCCACCCTCTTAACCAAGCCATGTGGAATTAAATAAATAAATGAATTTGGTCTCCCATGCGGAGTACAAAAATATTCAAGGCGTTATTCCTTAAAAATATTAAATTTCTGCTCCTCCTAAAGTGTTAACTTGGAAGTCAAAGGGCCTCTTTTTAAAGACAACGTTGTACTAGGCAAAGGGGTACAAGTTAATTGAGTCATAAAGTGATAATACTTAGGTGATAAAAATTGAAATGTATTACTCTGAAAAATAGTTCCCAGACTTGGACTTGGCAAGGCCATCCCAACAGGGACTTAGCCAAAAAAACTCAACAAGATTCAACAAAGTGAAAAAACCCAAAAAAGATAGAGATTTTTAAGGATTTATAACTTGTTTCATGCACCCTCTATTAAATAAACAATAGAATCTCAATAATATCATCAAATAGAAGCTAATGTGATGTCATGTCCCCTTTTTAGTGACATGTTATTTTTCAGTGAATTTGCCTATCATGGACTCTTGTAGGCAGATGATTTTGGTGAGAGAGTCATTTTGATGATTATTTGGGGATTGAATCATCTTATTTGCTCTTGGAGAGATGGGATTTATCATATTTTTATTTTATGTGTTATACAGGGCCAAACTACTATAATTTTGAGTTGAGTTGCACCTTTTATTTTATAAAGTCACTTTTTATATTAAAGTGCATTACAAAGGAATCTCATCAAAATATTTTATGGATACACTGTAGTGGTCCTAGCAAATAGGCCACTAATAAACACTAACACTAAACTGTGTAATTTTGTCAAACACTTGGCATGCAAACTAAATACACTGCTGAAAGTAAAATGCTAAATAAAGGAAATTGTTGTGAAACAAATCTACTCAAACAACTGATGCAAAATAGTGTCAATATATTCATTGAATGATAACCCAATGCTTTTACATATGATATGCATTTTCCATCTCAAGGCATTACAACATGGCACATTACAAACAAACCCTTACTGCCTGAATGCAACTGAGAATTTCTTGCAATTACAAACATAAATGAAAGAACCTGGATTGAGCAAATGTAACGTACCCATTTTGGCTAACATCGTTTTGCATGCCAGATCAGTCTATCACGGACTCTCGTAGACTAGTGGTTGTGATGAGAGAGTCATTCTAGTGTTTATTTGAGGATTGGATGGCTTATTATGCTCTTGGAGATATTATTTTATTTATATTTTATCATCACTTCTTATACAGGGCCTACATGTTATAATTCTACGTTGAGTTGCACTTTTATTTTACAAAGTTATTTATTATAAAAAGTGCATTATAATGGGATTTTATAATGGATGTTTCTAGAAGTTCTTAATAACTTCTTAGAAAAGGATGTTTCTAGAAGTTCTTAGTAACTTCTTAGGAAAGTAGATAAATAGAGGTCTTGGACTCCCATTTGGATGGACGAGAATTGATGATTCTACTACCATTCTCTTTGAGCATTTGTGGCACCATCCAGGTCTGCAAATATTCAACATAATCCTTGAGAACAATACCTCTCAAGAGATTGCATAACTGAGGAAGTGAAAGACCTTCTGAAGGGTTGCACTTTGGAAGTGGTATTCAGCCATTTCAAGTTGAGCTTAATTTAAATACTCAGACTACCTGAGGGTTTGAGTTTTAAAAAGCAGATCCGAAAAAGTAGTCTGAAAAAACAGATCTGAAAAAGCAGTCTGAAAAAGCAGTTCAAAAAAGCAGATCCGAAAAAGCAATTCAAAAAAGTAATTTGAAAAAACAAAGCGAAAAAGTAGATTTGAAAAAAGTAAATGAAAAAGCAGAACAGAAAAAAGCAAAGCCGAAAGAGAGCATTGGAGAAAATTATTACAGCCATCTACAACCAGGTTCCTTTGTTAGCATTGCATTTTAGGTGTTACAAGTTTCAGCTGTAGGTGTGCATTATACCAACATTATCATTTTTGTAATCCATGTAAATGCCAAAAGTCTTGGCCATATTTCATGAGCATTGTATTAGAAATTTCATTGCAATTAAGGAGATAATAGTTGTTGGTGTCATTTGAGCAATTCAATATCATTATTTATCAGCTAGTTAGTTTGCATACCAACTGTTTGTAAAAATGTCAGTTGGCTGTAGGTGTTCATTTCTCATGTTTAGATCATATATATGCATTGTATATTGCCAAAATTAGTTGCACATTCATGTTAGGTCATTGTTTAATCAATTTAGAGTCTTCTTGCAAGCATTCTTATTGATGCTAAGTGAAGGAAAGAGCCATAAAAGCAAACTGAAATTTTATATCAGTCATATGACCCTTGTATGCAAAGTGTTTTCCTGAACCTTTATCAACATTTTGGGATCAGATTTGAGCAAGGTCATTACAGTGGTATTAAAGCAGTTTCCTGCCAGCTTGATTGGGTTATTTCAGATTGAATTCAATTATCAGTATGGCTTTAACAGGAGACAAGGATTTGGAAGAAAGAATGCACAATGTAAAGAAGAAATTAGATTGTCCATTTCAGCGAATAGAAGACCTTCTAAGAACCTTGGAGGAGTTGGAAACTTATTTAGGCAAGTTTGATCAGTCAAGACCCGATGCTATGCAAACAGCTTTATCTCCAGCATTTGGTTCGTTGGTTAAGCCCCAATTATTGACACATCATGATGAGGTAATAAGACTTACAGCTCTTTCTTGCATTAGTGAAATCATGAGGATAATAGCTGGCCTTAATTCTTATGACTATCAGATTATGAGAGAGGTACTTCATGCCATGCTAAAAAGCTTCGAAAAGTTGGACAACATCTGAGACCCTTATTTCACAAAGAGGGCAAGATTACTTGAAGTATTTGCAGAGTGTAGATTTGCAAATATTATGCTGGCAATAGGTTCTATTGGTGACATTCGCAAGATGTTTAATACATTTTGGAATATTATGGACGAGTTTCATCCCAACAGGGTATTGGCATCGATGCACTCCATGTTCACAATCTTGTTTGAGGGGGAGGATGAAATTTCTAAACTTTTGGCAGAAGATTTATGGTATGTTTGGACAAAAGACAGGAATTTGTCACCTATGGCATGTACGTGGTTAAAGAGCTTGATTGATAGGCCTAAGGATCGTACCTTCCCTATGACAGGCAGAAACTTGTATGAGGAGTTTAACAGACATGCAAATTCGATACAAGGAGACATTAGCACATCTTCAGGTAATGGTTTATCTGCATCATCTTCACAAGCAGAAGGGGTTACAAATGTTGTGCAGGTTGAGCCAGTTGCATCAGAAGGTGATATCACAGGCACGCCGAATTGCGTGATTGACACAGATAGTGATTCCAGGACAGTTAGGCTGGATGAAGTTACAGTAGTTGAGGATACTGTCATGTTTGAGGATAGTACAGTTGATCAGAAAGTGAGCATTCAGGTCTTTGCAAAAACAGAGTATCAAGCACAGTTAGATGCTTCTTCACATGAGATAGAGGCTAGTAGCTCTTCACTTGGTTTGGCAAGCCAGCTGAAGACAAGGGACAAGGATATTGTCGCAACTTTATCTCATCATGACAAGATGCATGGATTGATTGAGAATCACATTTGGATGATTCAACTGTAAGAGAGACAGAAAGGAGTCACAAAAGGTTCTTCTTGTGACAACTTACAGCAGATCAAGGAAGCCATGGAGGCAATGAAGGTAAGTTACATACACCTACTTTCAGATCGTGATCATCTCCTTAATCTTGCAGGGATCTATTTAGATGCATTGAAGGAGGAGGAGGTTGACCGGCTTTCTCATGAGCTGGAGGATACTCGGAATTCCTTGGTGTGTACTCAGTTGGCTCTCCAGGATTCTGAGAGACATGTGGACGAGCTTTGTCTTAAGGTGAGTTCAGTTCGAGAGTTAGTGCGTATAGCAGGACTCAATTTTCTTTTACAGTCAGGTCACATGTTGATGATGATGAGTATGTCTAGCATTCACACTCCGGATTCAGAGATTGTAGACAGGTGCGTGAAGTCAATTGGTATTGTTCATATTACTCAGGTGAGAAGTTTTTCATGGATTAGATGTTGGGATCCTTATCTTAGTACTTGTGATCGTTTTGACCGGAGATATCTATCATTCTTTGGTAATATTATCTGTTGCACCATCATGGACTTGATTAGTAGTTTACCAAGTGTAGTTCTCATCCATCCAATAGCTTGTCTAATGCTAGAATTAGTTTTTATACACCTGTGTTGGGCATTGTTCATGTATCCAGTCGACCATTCTTGTTGGAATGGGTCGATGATCTCTCAGATATGACAGAGTTTACAAAAGAGTCCTAGGATCTAATTATTACAGATGACACCCAGGGGGATGTTGTAGACAGTGTTGAGGACTTAGCCTCTTCAACGGGTTCCTTTGATACAAAGGTTTATGTTGATGCTCCAGTCACTCCGTTTGATGATACGAGTTCAGCAATTGGTCTGCAGAATTTGGATGACAATATTACAGATGATAGCTATTCTGAGGTTACTCCTTTGGACAGTGTACCAGGGGTAGAGTATAGGAGTTTGACCAGCCAGCACAATCATGTGTCTAGTCAACTGAGAGTTAGTGAGCGAGACATTGCTATCGTTTGCGAGCATTTCAATGCTGCTCGTCAGTTGTTAGTAGTTTATGGATGGGGTTCTCCTACTAGTGATGAGCAGGGAGGTAGTTATCTTTCCTTGACAGAGATCCACTCTTTATGGGAGGCTATCCGGATTCTAAGACAGAATTATATGCAGTTGGTAGCCGACAAAGATTATCTTATGGAATGGGGCAGTACAGCATATGACGCATTATTGGTCAAGGAAGATGAGGTGAGTGAGCTTACTCAGCAGCTCGAGGTGACTTCTGAGTTTCTTGAGAGTACAGAGTTGGCTTTCGAGGAGTCACAGCTTCATTTAGCTGAGGTGACCATGGAGTTAGAACGACTTCAGTCTTTACCAGATTCTGTACAGTCACAGACCGCGGTGTCTGGTGATCCGAGGATGTCCATGGTCGAGGTTGATAGAGCCAGTGGAGATGAGGATATATCTGTCCACGACACTAGTATTGGCATATTTGGTTCACTGGAGGCAGGTTCAACTTAGTTGGGCATTGCAGCTAAGCATTGTGGTATGTTTGACTTAGAGGGCACAGAGACTAGTGATGTTGTTGTTGATTTTGCGCACTTGGCTATATCATCCTCTGACTTAGCGGATGATCAGTCACAGTTGGTCGTATCACGTCTGTAGGATGATTCTTTCACTGGGATTGGTTCTTTTCACCGACATTATACTGCAGGATATGTTCACCGATTTGCTTTTGATACATGTGTTGAGGAGTTGATGGCAGACAGGTTTGCTCTGGGCTCTCGTTTTTGCTATCTACCGTGTAATGACTATTCACCATCAGCAATGCATGGGTGTTATGGTTATGAGATAGTGGCCGGTGATCTGCAGAGTTGTGTTAACTGCAGTAGATGTACAGTGTGTGGATTCTCTGTATTTGGTGCAGTTTCATGTGGGAGTGGTCACCATTGTAGCAGAGTTGGAGCGTGTATTCCGCATAACACGGTGGGTTGTGTGGATGGTGTTTATTATGTTGACAGTTTGGGTGACCTACTCTACTTGGGGTCTGATATTTTGAGAGTTTGTGCCTTGTGGGTTCCTAACTATGGCAATAGTGGATTTGGAGTTCAGTTGCACAGTGATTCACGATTCATTCATGGATTCCTCTTGGTTATATTTCAGAGGTTGTTGCAGGAGCCTACGTTGACTGACAGCAGTATAGGTCATGACTACATTTGAGATCCAGGTGGAGCGACTGGTTTGTTGTTCGTCCATTGCTTGGGGACAAGCAATTTCAAGAAGGGCAAACTGTAATGTCCCCGTTTTGGCTGACATCGTTTTGCGTGCCGGATTAGTCTATCACGGACTCTCGTAGACTAGTGGTTGTGATGAGAGAGTCATTCTAGCGTTTATTTGAGGATTGGATGGCTTATTATGCTCTTGGAGATATTATTTTATTTATATTTTATCATCACTTCTTATACAGGGCCTACATGTTATAATTCTAAGTTGAGTTGCACTTTTATTTTACAAAGTTATTTATTATAAAAAAGTGCATTATAATGGGATTTTATAATGGATGTTTCTAGAAGTTCTTAGTAACTTCTTAGAAAAGGATGTTTCTAGAAGTTTTTAGTAACTTCTTAGGAAAGTAGATAAATAGAGGGCTTGGGCTCCCATTTGGATAGAGGAGAATTGATGATTCTACTACTATTCTCTTTTAGCATTTGTGGCACCATCTAGGTCTACAAATATTCAGCATAATCCTTGAGAACGATACCCCTCAAGAGATTGCATAACTGAGGAAGTGAAAGACTTTTTGAAGGGTTGCACTTTGGAAGTGGTATTCAGCCATTTCAAGTTGAGTTTAATTTAAATACTCAGACTACCTGAGGGTTTGAGTTTTTGAAAGCAGGTCTGAAAAAGCTATCCGAAAAAGTAGGTCCGAAAAAGCAATCTAAAAAAAGCAAATCCGAAAAAGCAGTCCGAAAAAGCAAATCCGAAAAAAACAGTTCGAAAAAGCAAAGCAAAAAAGCAAATCTAAAAAAAACAAGTGAAAAAGCGGAACAGAAAAAAGGCAAAATAGAAAAGGCAGCATTGGAGAAAATTATTACATCCATCTACAACCAGGTTCTTTTGTTAGCATTGCATTTTAGGTGTTATAAGTTTCAACTATAGGTGTGCATTATACCAATATTATCATTTTTGTAATCCATGTAAATGCCAAAAGTCTTGGCCATATTTCATGAGCATTGTTTTAGAAATTTCATTGCAATTACGGAGATAATAGTTGCTGGTGTCATTTGAGCAATTCAATATCATTTATTATCAGCTAGTTAGTTTGCATACCAACTGTTTGTAAAAATGTCAATTGGCTGTAGGTTCTCTTTTTGGCATAAATAATGTTATAATTTCGCATCCCAAGTGTTTGTCAAAATTACTAGTTGCTGTAGCTGCATATTGCAAGTAGTTTCAGTCACATATATGCATTGAATATTGTCAAACTAAGTTGCACATTCATGTTAGGTCATTGTTTAGTCAATTTAGAGTCTTCTTGCAAACATTCTTATTGATGCTAAGTGAAGGAAAGAGCCATAAAAGCAAACTGATATTTTATATCAGTCATATGACCCTTGTATGCAAAGTTTTTTCTTGAACCTTAATCAGCATTTTGGGATCAGATTTGAGCAGAGTCATTTCAGCAATTGTTGGAGACTGAATGCTAAAGACAAAATGATAGAAATGCAACTCCAAACTGCCCTCCGATTTGCTGACTGTACGGCCTACAGGTACAGCCGTACATGTACGTACTGGTACGGCACCTAACAAAAATAAATGCTGGGTTGAAAGGTGCCGAAAATGATATAGGAATAATCGCCAAGCTCCAAGAAAAATTCTCCCAAAAAAATAAAAATCAAACTCCTGGCCAATAGTGAGATATGAACAAAAATGTATGTCCAGGCTGAAAATCGAACTCTGCTGGAAATGCCAAAATAAGCCCAACTTGCAGTAGCTGAATACCACTTCCAAAGTGCAACCCTTCAAATGATACTTCACCCCCTCAGTTATGCAAATCCTTAACAGACTTCGTTCCTAACGATCAAATGACAATCTGAAGACCAAGATGGCACCACAAATGCTCAAAGAGAAAAGTAGTGTAAACTCAAGTCATGTGATGTCCAAATGAGAGGCCAAGCACTCTATTTATGTACTTTCCTAAAAAGCCACTAAGAACTTCTAGAAGTATCCATAAAATATTCTTATGAAATCCCTTTGTAATGCACTTTTATATAAAAAGTAACTTTATAAAATAAAAAGTGCAACTCAACTCAAAATTATAATATTTTGGCCCCGCATAACACATAAAATAAAATAAATATGATAAACCCCATCTCTCCAATGTTTACCGTACTCGTAAATTAAATGAACACATACAGACAATGAACTCTAACAGCAGAATTATATTGGCAATAGTAGATTATTGATGATTTACAATGATCCCAGACGGGATATAAATACTACCGCCGAACCTTCCCGAAGGAGTCCGCCGGCCACAATTATTTTATCCGCTACAAACTATTTACCGCCGGACTGTCCGCTACAGAATACAGAAACACCGCCGAACCATTGGCTACAGAAACATCGCCGGACCGTCGGCTACAGAAACACTGCCGGACCATCGGCTACAGAAACACCACCGGACCGTCGGCTACAGAAACACCGCCAGACCATCGGCTACAGAATACAAAATACCGCCGGAACCATTTAGTCGGCTAACACCATCCCCCCCAAAAACAAAAGTTGTCTCCTGACGACTGACAAAATATCTGAGACAAATTAACAAACAAAATACATTAACAGAGTGACTACAACAAGAGAAATCTGCTTGTCACATCACTTCCACATTCATCCCGTTACATCTGTAGCCTCTGCTAACACAATACAGTCTCCTCAAGCTGACCTTGATAGCCACCTGTGCTGCTTTCTCTGTTTTCAATTCCTCGGTACCCTAAGCCAAGTGTCGCTGCACTGCCTCCAACTGGATGATCGGCTCCTCCCGAGCTCTCTACGCATCCACCAAGACAGCCTTATAGCCAACACCTGCTCCCACTGCCTCTGGTACACAAAAAGACCATGCCTGCAGCAACTTCAACTCTTCTCAACTGGTCAGACTCCCACGACTGATATCCGCCACGACTGGGGGTCTAGGGGGCAACGCCCCCGACAGGGTCGAGGGGCAGCGGCCCCGCGGGGTCCTGGGGCACTTTGAAACCCACACAAAAATGCACGCAACACACCATTTCTGTCATTATCTGCCGATTCTACACTCTTTCTGGCAACCACGGATGTGTCCCCTTCCCTTTGGCATCATCTGTCACTCATTCTGAACAACTTGATTTTGTCGTCGTTTTTTTTTTTTTTTTTGGTAAATAAGTATCCTCCGTTCATTACAAGCACACTCTCCGCCGGAAAATAATGTTTGCTACCATGCTCACAATTAGCAAGAGATGAAAACAGCCTCCACGGATGAGCATAGGGCAAATCATGAATTGAACCCTGCACCACTGCTATAGATCAATTCTTCCCATGGCAATGACCCGCAACAGCAACCCCAGGATCTGGTTGGACAACAGCAAAGTTCCGCCAGAAACCACTTCGCGGGAATTTAAAAAACTCCGCCAGACGCAACCACAACTTCATCACCCGTGGCCTTCCTGTTCTCCCCGCGGCCTTTCTATTCTCCCCGCGGCTTTTCCGTCTTCACCCGCGGTCTTTCTTTTTCTACCCGCGGGTCTTTCTTTTTCTACCCGCGGCTAACTGAGCGAGGGTTTATAAAATGTTAAGCCCGCGGACATCTGCCTGCGGGGCTTTTAATAACTCGCGGACAGACTGTCCGCGGGAACCTTCGGTTCCCTGCCCGCGGAGCTTTGTCTGCCCACGAACAACAGTTGCCCGCGGGACTTTTCAGCCCGCGGGTCTGTCTGTCTGCGGCCCCTCTTTTTCTGCCCACGGGACTTTTCAGCCCGCGGGCCTTTCTGTCCGCGGCCCTTTTTCAAAAAAATTTCAAAAAAATTTTTTGTTTTCTTTTTTTTTTCCTCTTAAAAGAAATCAAATAACAGAGGTACCTCCATTTTGCCTCCAGGCGTCGCCATTCTGCAACGACGACGGAGTCAGCTGGCCATCTTGTGACAGCGATGGAGTCTTCCTAGCACCATATATTTTGAATTTGGATCTGTTGAATACCAGAGGTACCTTCTGCCCGTCCAAAGTTGATAATCTGATTGCTCCATTGTCGCCGACCTTCCGAATCTGATATAGTCCAACCCATCTGCCCTTAAACTTTTTCACTTTGGTTTCATTCTGGCTGTCGTACACCTTACGTTTGTTCTATGCCACCCCCGTCGCCCACTGTGCCTGTAGTCGTCGCGCAACTGGATTATTTCCTTGATGTCGGTGCCCTTCCACTAAATTTATGCTGCAGTGTAACCTTTTCCTTCTGCGCGGTCCATTCACCATGTACTGGAGAACGGAATTTTTCGTTTTTCTGTGTTCAGACTGTATGTTCTTTCCCTCAGCTTCAGCCATGGCAACTTTTCCTTCTTCCACTTCCCTGCATTCCTCCGGACATTCGTTTTCCTCCTTTTTCTCATCTTCGTCGGCCCTTAGCATATTACAACTCGGAAAGAGTTCGTAGTCTTCTATCTGCCAGTGGTAAAGGCCATTCACCGAGTCCAGGTCGTCGTCATTCGATCCTCCGTCAAGTCTCAATACTCCTTCATCCAGTTCCATTCTCCTCTTTCCTTCATCATCACTCTCGCCCTCACTGTCAAAATCTGACAATGTTGCCTCCTCGCCAACCATTTGCGTGTGCAGGTCAATTATGAATCTTTTGCCTCCGCACTCCATTGATAGGGTATTTCATTTCCAGTCATGCTTTACTTTTTCTTGCACCAACCAATCTCGTCCCAGAATAGCATCATATCCTTTTCTTTTCAATGGAATAACCACAAAATCCAATAAAAATGGTTGCGTACCAATTGTTACCGGTTGCGCTTTCAGAATTCCCAACGGTTTGATTCCATGTTGGTCTGCCGTGAGCAACTGAAATGCAGGTGGCCACAGCGTCGGCTTTCCCAACTTCTTCCAAGTATCCTCCGGCAATACATTCACGCCAGACCCTCCGTCAACAATTGTCTCTGTCAAAACATTTTCCAAAATCCCCATCTCAACGACCGCCGGATGTCGTCCGGAGGTGAGTGCCAGCAGCATTGGGTCTGTTGTCATCACTTCCCTACTATTCCTTCCTGTGTCCTCCGGTGTTTTCGAAAACGGTGTATGATTCAGAATAGCCATCCGTAACTGGGGCATTGTGAGAAGGTCACTTATCGACTGGTATCTCCGCTTGTAAGATCTGTCGTACAATGTTTTGTTCTGCGAAGTTCCTTGCCAAGGTGTCGGTGATATCCTTCAACTGAGATGTTCCCGCCAATGATGCCTTTGCAATGTCCGCCTGCGCTTCCCCCACTTTTCTCTTTTCCTCTTCTTGCCTCCGTGTAATTGCCAGAACCTCCTCTACATCCGTGCCAACAGTGATCAAGTTTACTCCAGCCTTTGGACACTTGGAATCTTCGTGATCGCCAGGTCCGCACCATCTGCATAATAATTTCGGTGTGTTTGCCATTGTACAATCTCGCGCAAAATGACCCCACACATTACACGCTCGGCATTGAACGATCAGCCGTCCATTTGCATCATACTGAGTTCGACTTCGGCTCCCATTATTATTGTTATTATTGTTATTATTTTGCCCTCTATTATTATTCCTGTATCCTCCGGATGTAGCACTGGCAGTATTCGTGTTTCCGCTACTACCCGACGGGGAAGCCTCCTGTGTGAGAAACACCTGCGGAGATCCTCTAGTCTTCATGTTAAAAGGACAGTCCTTTGTCGAATGGCCCATGATCTGACAGATGTCACAAAATTGGTTCTTCGGACACGATCCCTTAGTATGACCATCGGTCTTACATTCCGTGCACCACAGTTCACTACCTTTTGGCTCCTTCTACATGTTTTTAAACTCCATCATTCGAACCATATCCTTCTGTAAGGCACGAACCTTTTTGCTACTACCTTCATTGTCGCTACTATCATCTCCGTCAGGCTCGTCGTCATACGAATCAGAGGAGCTAGTTTTCTTCTTCTTTGTCTTTTGCTCACTTTCAAAGTCCAGTGCTCTGTTATACGCGTCCACATATGATGATGGTGGCACAATTTTCATTTTCCTCCGCAACTTCGAGCGTAGGCCGTCGACGAACCATCTTTTCTGCAATCCGTCCGCCGGCTTGCTTTCCATTTTGTTTATTAAGTCTTTTAATCTCCTGGCGTAGACACGGACAGTTTGGTGCTTCCCCTGTTTGGTATTGAAAATCTCCGCTACAATTTCATTATCATCCCGCAAGAGTTTAAATTCCGCCAGGAACTCCTTTTTAATGTTATCCCAGGTATCCAGCTTCTGCAGATCCATATCCGAAAACCAATCAATCGCGACACCCCGTAGGGTTGCCGAAAATCGCCCGGCCCATTCGTTGGCACCTGTGATTCCATTTGCCCGCCAGATCATCTCACATGTCTTACAATGTCGGAGGGGGTCGGCTGTACCATCGCCTTCAAATTTCGATAATTTTTCTTTCGGTCCCGCCATAACTCTGGAGGTCTGCACTCCTACAGTGGTCGGCACTCCCACACTAGCAATTTGGACTCCCACACCAGCAGTCTGAACTCCCACACCGGCGGTCTACACTCCCACACCGGAGGTGTCGACAGCTGCAACCCTTGGTGAAGACAGAGGATCCTCCAAAATTGTTTCTCGCGGAAGTCTATCCTGGACGAAGAGGTCACTCCACGCTCGTGCTCCATCGGCACTGCGAGCCGTGCGAGTTGATGCTCTCCCGTCTGAATTTTCTTCCCTCGGCGAACACAAATTCAAGAACTCCTCTCGTGCTTCTTCCACCAATTCCACCCGCTGTCGAGTCTCCTCCAATAATTCCTCCGCAATTTGGTTTCCGTCGGTAATCTTCTAGAATCTCCGTCGATGTTCGGCTTGCTGTGCCAAAATTAAATTCTCTTGCGCAGTACGGATTCCGTCTTTTCCCTTCGCCTTATTTTGATCCTTATTAAGCTGATTTGGCATTAATCGTCATTCCTCCCACCTTCCAGATTCATAAGGCAACGGCACCAAATGTTTACCGTACTGGTAAAGTAAATGAACACATATAGACAATGAACTCTAACAGCAGAACTATATTGGCAATAGTAGATTATTGATGATTTACAATGATCCCAGACGGGATATAAATACTACCGCCGAACCTTCCCGAAGGAGTCCGTCGGCCACAATTATTTTATCCACTACAAACTATTTACCAACGGACCATCCGCTACAGAATACAGAAACACCGCCGGACCGTCGGCTACAGAAACATCGCCAGACCGTCGGCTACAGAAACACTACCGGACCGTCGGCTACAGAAACACCGCCGGACCATCGGCTACAGAAACATCGCCGAACCGTCAGCTACAGAATACAAAATACCGCCGGAACCATCCAGTCGGCTAACATCCAAGAGCAAATAAGACCATCCAATCCCCAATTAATCATCAAAATGACTCTCTCACCAAAATCATTTGCCTACGCGAGTCCATGATAGGCAAATTCCCTGAAAAATAACATGTCACTAGAAACGGGACATGACATGTGATCCCATACACATGTTTACATCAATCACATAAGAATAAATATAAACTATAACCACAAATTGTAGCTTTTGGATATAGCACAAATGATATATAAATATTCTCAAATATATAAAAAACTTATAGAATATGACATCCATTGCACCAAATGTTCTAAACAAGTATCAAAATAAAAACTACAAGCCTATGGCACATCCACTCATATCAGCAAGAATCCTTACTACAAAGTATTCTAACAAAGTTCCTGGATGATATGATAGCCATAACATTTGTTAAGCAATGAATATGCAAATATTTGCAACAACGGATGTCTATTACGTAAAGTTTTATGATCATGATATATTAATGACCATTTACTTGCTTAGACTTATAGTTTGATGGAAGTTTGGGAATGCCAAAACAAGATTGAGGGTAGCACTCCTTGTACGGGTTTGAGGGCGGGATAGGTAGAAAAAATGTTGATCTTAGAGCAAAAAGAAGAAAGAGAGGCAGAGAAGGGGATAGAAGAAGAGTGATATGAAGAGAGAAACAAATATATCTAGAGTTCAAAGAAGACAAAGAGATTCAAATCGAGAGAGTGGGAGAAAGCTAATAGGAAGTTGTTGATTACAAAAACTTGAATAACCTAAACTTGATTTGTCCTTTCAGGGGGACTTATTTGTTTTTCATAGAATAACAACTACCAAAAAACATAGTTAACAGTCAAACCTAAAGCATTTGCAACCTTGGCTAGCATAACATTATCAGAGGCACAAGAATCTATGACACAGTTGCTTAACTTGAAACCGTTGATCAAAAGAGAAAGATAGAAAGGTTCATCTTTCCTAGAACTGAGGATGGAATGGTAACTAACTTATTTGGCATATTTTTAACTTCAGGGGAAATCAAATGAGTTTGAGTAAGTTGAGATTCTTTGACAAATTTAGTAAGTCTATCCAACTGATCAGGATAGGCCTATAGATATTCTACCTCAAACATCTAAATTTTAGTCTTTTTAGCATGATCTATAATCTCAAAAGCCTAGAAAGAATTTGCTAAAAAAGAATTGAAATTTTTAGCCTGAGTTTTAGCACTAGTATTAGACATACTAGATTTCAAAATACTAGATACATGAGCAAATTGATCAGCACTTACTTGATTTTTAGCTGGATCATTAGGTAGGCTAGGTAATGTTATTCCCCTCTTTGTAATGGTCACAAGCATTTGAGTATCCAACTTCTTTTCAGCCTCTTCTTGTTATTGAGCCAGCTTGGTTTATGAACATGTCATAACTGCATAAGCTTGTGCAAAATCAATTTCATGATCTATGTCATTGTATTGTATGTACCTAATAGTAGAGTTGTCAGTTGCCTGAGGATCATCATGATATAGAGCAGCAATATCTCGGAAGGATATTCATCTTGATTATCATTCATCAAATCAGCTTCAAAGTAATCAATAGCTATGTTGCTCATGTTTCAAGCGCAAGCCTCTCCGGAGGAGGAGGAAACTTATTTTGATTTTTAGCTACATAATTATTCACAGCATTCGGATAGGGTCGCCTTGGAATATCCTTGTATGGTGCTGCAAATGAACCTTGAGATATTTGCTTCTTGAGAGCAAGAAGTTTTTGCTAACTTCTAAACCAGTGAATTAGATGTGTCCGATGAAGAAGATTCTAGGAAGTAATTATTCTTAAATCAGTTGGCATCTTTATGAATTTTTCCTGCCAGTATCAAATCATCTTCAATCTCAATTGCCAAAGATTGTGCGAGGGCCAACATTGTAGGAGCAACTCTTCTCAACAAAAAGTTGACTTCAAGAAGCTGAGTTGATGAAGAAACCTTCAAATTTGTGGCAGTGAGCTGAGCAGCAATAGGAATTCGATTAGCTAATTTATTGAACTTAGCAAAATTCTCACATTCTATCATTTGCTTCATTTTTCATTAGTGTGAGTTGTGCTAGGACAGCATGCTAAGCTTCTGCAGACTTGAACCTTTCAAGAAACTAAGTGTGCAAAGACACCAAACCTGTGATGGAATTAGGTTCCAAATTATAGAACCAGTCAGCTACTATACCCTATAAGGTTTCAATAAAAAGCCTTACAGATATGTCTTCATGTTCAACACCAAAAACTCCTACAACAACGTAGAAGGCTTTAATATGCTCATTTGGGTGTTGCTTACCGTCCCTGTAGAATTTAGGAAAATTCTTCCGAGAACATTGAGGTAATGCATGCAATGGTGCTACGAAATTTAATGGACCAAAAGTTGATCCCCACAAACCAGCAACCATATTAATGACTAGAGGATGAGTAGTATGAGTAGCAAGATGTAATTGTGCAGCAAAAATAAGGGGTTTGAGGAAAAATTGAGAATTTTCACTGGGTATAATAGTCTTCCTTTTAGGAGGGTAGCTTGTAGTACGGGAGAGAGAAGGAATTTTGGTAAATAAATCAAAACCAGCATGTTGCACTCAAAATGATCCTACAAAACTTAATGAACTATCACCCTTCTTTCTCTAGGAATACACGTGCTCAAAACTTGCCAATTTGATAACTTGTAATGCCAATTAGAACAAGGAATTAAACTTCAAATGAAAGCAATAGGCTTCTGAATGTGTTCGTATCCCCAACAGAGTAACCAAAAAATTGTTGGGTAAATATTTTGCAACCGAAAGCTTTGGGTAAAATCCAGTTGCAAAATAGGATGACTAGCCATAGCGTGTGAGATAGAGTCTCTCTTACCTTAAAAGGAAGGCTCCCCCTTCTCACCATTCCTTGGATCAACTCAAGGTAAGCAAGAAGTTGAGAGATTTTGTAAGGGGTGTTACCAATATTCTTTTCTCTTTAACTTTTAGGAAAGAATCCACTTACTTGTGGAGCGAGTAATGGGCAAGATGAAATCTCTAGCCACACTTCTCTCTAAAAGTTGAAAATGGTGATACCAATAAACCAATACTAACTCAAATGTTAGGTGAAAGTGTACCAATTTGGCTCTAAGTTCGGTCGTATTTCTATATGAAAAAGCTTTACTAATAGGGCACAAAGACTTCTGAAAATAAAGATATCTTAACTATTTTTGGAATCAAGAAAGAGATATAAGCTACATACAAAGATTTGAACTATATATCTCCACAATTGCTCATAGTCAAAACTCCAACTCCAACTGTTTCTTAACTCATTTTACACTCAATTATCAAGAACACAAGATTACATGAATCAAACATAACATATGCAAATCACATACTAAGCTTCTAATTCGCACAAGTAACAATCTCACTCAATCAAAGTTAAGTATCAATTGCTCCTTTATATTCACAATCCTACCAAAATAGTGCTACACAAACAAAGTTTTGTTGGCACAATTTCTCCAGAGCTCTCTTGCATACAAAAAAGATGACTTTACAATAAGAGGGCACTCCTTTATATAAGCAAAGGAATTGACAAAAAGATGGAGGAAAAAGTGTGAGAAATTCAACCAACTTTGACCAAGTCTAACTAGAAGAGAAATATTGGGTTACATACAACTCTCATTACATATTTTCATGTTATGCAACCCCTTTGATCTACAAAGAGAAATAAAAAAAAAATACCAATCTTAAAGATTGTTCTCTATTGCCTTGAATTTGATGATAACATCACGCATTGTACAAAGATCAAAAATCTCCATTGTTGTTGATATTACTTCTATCCTTATTACATCTTCATATGCTGATTGCACAACCTTGGAATTTGTCATCAAAGAAACTTGCAAGTGTTTTTCCAAAGATTTATGTGAAGCAAAGTTGTTCATTGTGTGTGAGCCAAAATCTTCAAGAATATCAACATTGACCCCTGATTGTATATTCTAAAGTTATTCTTTCAACTACAATCAGACAATTGTGTTCATCAAGAACCTAACATCCCATTTTCTCTAAGTCACATGTGACCCTTGTTTCTATTGCTTATCAATCTCCAAGGGCTGATTGCAACTTTGTTATTAAATTGCACAGTCGAGACCATTGGCATTCATCCTGATTGTATCTCCATTCTGACCAAGCAAAATTCAATTTGCATAGCTAAATTCATAGGTGCATGATGAGAGGATTATGTCATTAATAGCTCGAATCCTGTCAAAGATGTATCAAGTTGAGAAACTTGACCCTCAGTGAGTTGGAAAATCTTTGAACACACTTCCCAAATGTTCATATTTTTCATTTGTTAAAACGGAAGGAGCTCCTGAACATACAAGAAGAGCCAATGTATTGACTTTTGAAGCCGGAATAGAGTGTGTGAAAATAGTGGAAAATGAATCAACATCATCATCTATCTCATCTAAAATAGGTGCTTCATGCATGGTTGGTGCATGAGTTTGTGCAAGTCTTGGGGGACATATGATCATAACTTCACCTTCTTCCTCTTCTTCAACTAATTTTTTCTCTAATTGTTCCTTTGATTCCTCATTTAGGGATCTGAGATGATTTAGATCTCTTTCCACCCTTCAACTTGAATCTAGGAGACTTCTTCACATTAAAAGAAGCTCCTATCATCGGTAAATATTGTGTAGCCGACAGGATGTATGTCATCGGTAAATATTGTGTACCCGACAAGATGTATGTCGTTGGTAAATATTGTGTAGCCGAAAGGATTGATGTCGTTGATAAGTGTTATGTAGCCGATGGGCCCTTTGGGAAGGTTCTTGTTATGTAGCCGACACACCCCTTTGGGAAGGTTTTTCAGAAAATATATATACACCCTCTGAGATCATTGTAATCATCATCATAAGCATCATGTAATGTCTTTGGCATATGCAAATAATAAAAGGAGTATTGTTGTTGTAGTCTATTATCTATGTGCATTAATTCATTTGCCCATATGGTAAACACTTGAGCTCCATCTTCACCTGTAACTTCCCATTGAGACTTCCTTCCAAGTGAACCAAGACTTCCACAATCCAGACCCAATTTCAGATTGACCCTTTTGGGGCCTTTATTTTGTAGCCATTTGTTGGTGTTTGCAAAAATGGATTGAAATCTATCAAGGATAGATGTACCCTCCTGCTGCAATTGAATGGGAAAAGGGCACCTTCTATCAAAACTTGTTTGTTGATATTCGAGATCAAGAATGTTGCCATCATCTTCAATTTGGAAATTTGATCAGATCTCAAGAATGTTAAGATTAATGATTTGTTGCAAAGTTAATTTGCAGTAAGACATCTCCATTATATTCTATAATGTCTACATACCAATCCATATATCCTTGATGCGATGAACATGTGTGAAAGCCCTTTTCATTTGAGAATTCATTTCATTGTAATCAAAGTCAAATTTGGCTTTGAATTTCTTCAAAATGATCAGCTATAGTTATGCTTCCATAGTTTTTTCTTTATGTATAGAACTAATCAAATAATTACCAATTACCATGGGTTCGGCAAAAGAATTACCAAAACCAGGCCTATGTAAAGCATGTTGATCAAACTGAACTTCGATGAATTGTCTGGCTAATTCCATTAGAATAATCCTATCAATAGCATACCTAGGTAAGGTATACGACTCTCATTTAAAGTATCCAACACTTAAGTAAGTAAAGGTTAAAAACTGGATAAAGATATAACCATACTGATTTATCTTTTCCCAAGCTTCATCAAACACCCTTTTGATGGTAATTGTCTATCAAACAAACACCAGAAATGCCCAAACAAAGCATCTTGAACTCTTCTGTAATGGAACTTACTATTAGCCAGAGTGATCTAATCGTAGTAATCCCAAATTGGAATCTGAAGACGATCTCCTTTGGGTGAGAGTCCAGGGAAAGATCACATGGCAGCAACAATATAAACAAGGTAGAAATACATGTAGAAAGGCACTAAAGTCCCTACATTGAGCAACTCTTGACAGAGTGCAGTGCTAATCAGTTCTCCCCAAAAAATATGTTCTTTATTCTCCATAATCCAAAAGATGATTTTGTATATCCATGGTTCAAAATTGGTAGAATCTTTACGACCACAAACCCTGCTGAGAAGAATGATAAGATCTTTAAACTCCTTGAAATTAGATTTGTGAATAGTCTTTGGACATCTCGAGAAGTTGTTTCTCTTACTATCCAACCAATATTGATTCACATACTTCTAATAATCTCCCTTTTTCTCATTCCATGTTTCCAAAGATGATTCTTTGGTTAGATCTATGCATTCTGCATTATGCGGCACTTTGAAAATTTGCTCAATAACTTCTGGATCAAGACTAATATAACTTTGCCATCAGCATCCTTGATCGTCTTTGACTTTGGGTTGAAATGTTTTACGCATGTGAGAACAAACTCAAGTTCTATGGTAGCCATGGGAAATGTAGATACCAAGTCAATATGACTTCTCTTAATACGTTTCATTTCATGACCAACAAGAGTTTCTACTCTTCGCAAGAAATCAATGATGTCTACATGTCTGATCTTGGTGTCTAACACATTGTCAAGAATAGAAGTGACATGAGATGGAGTTGCATGAGCCAACTCTTTGTCAAACTGATATTTCATTTTGCCCTTAGATTTAGATCGTGAGGGCATCTCTTGCGCTTAAGCTGCAACACAAATCCCAAAACGTAAACACATCATCAGAGGAAATTGCCATAAAAGGTTGATTCTTGATCAGCGACAAAGGTTCAAGTATGGATCAGATACTTTGTAGACCCGATAAGATAATCTCAAAAAGAGACATCCTACATATGCAGTGAATGAAAATGGAAGGTGGCGTGGAAAATTATGAAAGTGAAAAATGAAAGGAGATGGATATGTGTGAAGGTGGAACGCATGGGAATATGTGTGAATGAAGAGTGTTGATTTTCAAAAAGTGATTTAGGTTTTCAAGATGGTATCGCATGGAAATGAACTACATGTATATGCAACATGTAATGTGGAATGGAATATGAGATAAGATGCGAATGGCATGGGAAGTGGAATAACATGTATTTGCTCATGGAGGTGTAAGTACATATGGAAATATGGAAATGCAATGTAACTTGAGGCAAAGTGAACTTTATAGTCATCTTTGTGGAAATGTGAAGTCAAAGTAGATGCGAAAAATATGCACATGACATTTTAGACCTTTTAAAAAGTGTATTTAAGTCAAAAATCGATTTTAGAGATCCAGTCACACGTAAGACTTTTCATGTAATTATGTAGTGCGATTGGATGCGGAAAGTGAGATAAGTGGAAATGGAAATAGAAAATGAGATTACATGTAACTGCGAATGATGAGTGAGATGAAATACATGTAATCGTATTTGATGAATGAGAAGCAAAGTGTTGTGGCATGGAAAGATGGAGATGGAATGTGATGATGCTTTTCCATGAAATGGAAGATGGAATGAAGTGAAACATGACCAAGTTCTTGGGAAAGAACTTACAACTTCTTCAAAATGAAGAAAAACCGAAATGCGAACAAGCAAACCACCAAAACAAACACAAAAGGAAAAATGTTTCTTTGGCAAAAGACTTAAACATGTCAACAAGCAAACCACTTCAACATGCAATTTCGAATTTGAAGTTTGGGGAAAAAAACCCAAAACATGAAAATGAACCATTTCATCATTTTTCAAAGAAAAATACACTTTCCATGGCAACAAAATGAACAAGTGTAACTCATCAAGCTAAAACATGCATAAAATCAGCAAGATAAGAGTGAATTAATTAGCAAGAAGGAAAATGTCCACTTACATGATAATTGTGTGACAAAAATGGACGAGGGAAAAGCTTCAATGTTGAAAAATTCTCAAAGAAACTTGGATCTTTTCAAACTTTGCAAGAAAAATTCATAGTGGGCAACAAATGAGGCATTTTCAATGCATAAGGCCAAAAATGTGCCCTAAAAATGTTCCCAAATTCAAAATTTCTAGCAAATGCATGCTCTTGGGATGTTTTTGGGAAAAAACATGAATTTCCAACTGCATTACATGTAATTTTTTCACTTTCAAATGCAAAAACGTGACCCTTGTTGTATTGAAAATGGATGAATATGCCAAAACACCTCTTCTCCAAGCACACAACGTTATTAAAATCACTCTAAAATGGACGTTTTCGAAGAAAAACGTGATTGCAAATCATCATAGAAGGAATGTTTTTAACATGAAATCAAACACCCATAACATGGAAATGCCAAAGGATGCAAAAATGCCTCTCCTCTATCGGATTTTCAAATCATTCCATGATCAAATCCAAGAATTTGAGTGAAAAATGGGTTTTTGAAGGGCAACCACATGAAGTTTTTCAAAAAAATGGGTTTATGAAGATCAAATGCATGTATTTGAGAGAAAAACGCACATTTTGAAGGTGTTTGCATGATCTAAAAATGTAACATAGAGAAAAAACGCACCTTTTAGAGACCATTACATGTTTTAAAAACATGTCATGGGCTCTCCCAATGCAAAAGCGCACCTTTTAGGTGCATATACATGTTTTAAAAACATGCTTTTTACCCAAAAACAGGTTTTGGGGATGCAATAACATGTCTTTGGTGCAAAATGCACCTTTGAGTGCAAAGACATGTTTAAGTAACATGCATATACAACTCGAGGCAAAAACTCACATTTTTTATGCATATGCATATAACATATGTAGCTCAACTTTTTGATGCCATTGCACATTTAAGTGACTTTATATTCAATGGCATCAAAAAGGTTCACTTTTAAGTGATTTTATATGTAATGGCATGAAAAAGGTCCACTTTTAAGTGATTTTACCAAAGAAACGTGAATCGGAATCGAATCGGAATCGGCAAGGCCGAATCGAATCGTGAATCGGCAATGAATCAGCAATGACTCGGCGATGAATCGGCAAATTTGAAAAAACCCTTTAAATTTAAAGATTTTAACAATTTAAAACTTATTTCATGCACCCTTTATTGAATATAACTTAAGCACACTATAACATCATCAAATAGAAGTTAAAACTTAACATACATAAACATGAAACATAAAATCCATCACATACGTAACTATGTTATCTAAGATTCTAAAATGTAAATTGTAGGCTAGCTGAAGTAAATAGAAATCAAATGATCATAATGATTTAAATCATAGAATGTATGTAAGATGATCCATAAGACATCAAATCATAAATTTATGTAAGAATCTAAGATGAAGATCCATGAAAGTTTGAAACTTTGAAACATATGTCTATCAATGATTCAGTATCAATATCTGTAAACAAAATATAAAAACAAGGCTCCAGCTCAAGCCTCAGGCTCATAGTCATCATCATCCTCAACATCATCCTCAAGCTCGGCTACAGCCTCAGCCACAGCCTCTGAGTATCCAGTCTGCCTAGTAGCAAGGCGTCTAATGTCGGTCCTAGAGGACTGTCGAGCCATATCTCCCGCATATAAGATGGGCTCACGAATGTCGCTAGGGCCTGTGTCTGTGCGTGCACGTGTGCGTCTACCAATGCCTGAAGAACGTGCTCTAGCTGCCTCAGCCTCTATATCCACCTGGTCAATCCACGCACGGTCTTCCTCAGTGAAGACTGGATCTACAACCTCTGTGAGCCACTCTGATTCTGGATCAATCTCCTCCAGAATGATCGAAGAGGAGTTAGTGCCCAAAATCTGTCTGATCCTAAGACGGAGGTTGTAATGAACGAAGACAAGATCATTCAACCTCTGCACTGTCAACCTGTTTCTCCTCTTCGAGTGGATGTGCTCGAACATGGACCAACTGCGCTCACATCCAGAAGCGCTGCTTGGCTGACTCAGAATACGAATGGCAATTTTTTGAAGTTTTGGGGTTGTGGCCCCAAACATTTGCCACCATCTATCTGAAATAAGGGAAAATAAAAATAATTAGTCTCATTTACAAATTACAAATTACAAGTTAACTCTAAAATTACATAATCAACTTTAAGTTTAGAATCTAAATTCATGAACATTGAATATATTATTTAATTTTTACCCGGCTGTATTGTTTCCCGAGCATCTATGGCTACCCTGCTAGAGAAAAGTGGCCCTTCTTTATTATTGAACTTATCAAGCTCAATAATTGCAGCACTCAACCTCTGGATCACTGTATATAATCCGGTGAGAACCTCCTCATCCGCCTTGAAGTCAGGACGGAAACGAAATGCCGAATTCAAAAAGTAAGCTGCTGCATGGATGGGTCTGTGGAGTTGATTCTGCCATCTCCTATCAATGATGTCCCAAATGGGGGCATACTTCTCCTGCACTCCTGCATACTGAGCTCTAATTGCCTCCTTGGCCCTATCCATGCCCTCATATATGTAGCCCATAGAGGGCTTCTCCCCATCAGCAGTTCGTAAGAGAGATACAAGAGGCTCAATGGCCTACATATAAAGTAAAACAAAAATTTGAGTCAAAACTTAAACATAGAATAATTCAATAATATAAGGTAAAACTAAATCATTAAACAATTAGCATAGTAAACTGTAAAATATTAAATGTTAAATTGCAATAAAATTACCTTAAGTATTTCTCTAGCAGGTTTCCAAAAACCATCATCATCAAATATGCAATCCACCACATCTATCCCTGCAGTGGTCGTAGCATAGGAAGATGAAATCCACTCCCGCCCAACAAACATGCTCCTCAAATCATCCCTTGATGTCAACAAGGACTGCAAGGTGATGAAATTCGAGGCAAACCTCGTGATCCCTGGACGAGCTAACTCTTTGTCTCCTGTGTACTTCCTCATTGTGCTAAGGACAAATGAATGATTATAAATAAACTTACATATGTTTTTTGCCCTTTCCACACATGACTTGACCCACTCAAGTTTGCCAATTTCCTCCAACATGAGGTCAAGGCAGTGTGCTGCACAAGGGGACCAAAATATGGTGGGGTGCCTCTCCATCAAAAGTTTGCCTACAACAATTTTAAGATAATTAGAAATTCAAATTTCAAACATGTTAGAACTTAGGAAACTTAGAAATTCTAAGTTAGAATTAGAAAAAGTTCAAAATTCAAATAAATTTATTTTCAAAACTTAAAAAGTTAAAAGTTTACCTGCAGCAACATAACTTGCTGCATTATCCGTCACCACTTGCACCACATGTTGTTCCCCCACCTCTGCTATAACTTCCTCAATAACCTCACATAAGTATGTGGCGTTTTTTACATGAGCAGAAGCATCAATGGATTTGAGGAACATGGTATATCCTACGAGTAACAAAACAACGAATTATAATTACTATTAGCTATCAACAAATCAAAATTTGAAATAGTCAATCACGATTCAAAATTATGTATGTAGGAAAGTAGAATGATCAATCACCTCCACAGGATACAAGAAAATTGAGGAGTGTTCTTCCCCTCCTATCTGTCCAACCATCAGTCATGTTGGTGCAACCCTTTTCGATCCACTCCTTTCGGTTGTCCTCAAGCTCATGCCTCATATCCTCAACCATTTCCTCCAGGAGGTATCCACTCAACTCAGCCTCAGTTGGGGCTTTAAACCCCGGACCACAAATGGTAACTGCATCTATCATGTTCTGCCAATAAGGAGTCCTGTCACAAATAGATAATGATATTGATTAGAAATTTAGATGTCAAAAACTAAAATCATAAAACAAGTAGATATAATTAAAGTTTTACTTTTACTTTTAACTTTAACTTTGAAGATAACAAAGAAAAAAGAATCAATTACCTGGCTGCAATAAATGGAATGTTGCAAAAGTACCAGAATTTGCAAATCTCTTTTCTGGCAGCATCATGAATCTCCTTGTTCAAACCCATGCCCTCAAGCGTGGGTTGGGAGCCAGGAGTAGTGCGGGGCACAAAGTAACTATCCATTCTGCTTTTCCGCACTCTAGGCCGCAATAGGTTGGTGTTGGACTCTGTCTCAGTATGAGACCGACTACCACTAACACTCACATGAGCACTAGCACTAGGATGAAAAGGAGGCCTAGAAGAACCCTCCCCAACACAACCTACGGATGCGGAAGCTGATGCAGATGCACTTGCAGATGTAGATGCGGTTGTAGATGTGGGAGCACGGGAGCCAATACCTCTTAACCCTTCAAGTTGCATTTTCTTAGTCAACTTGTCTTGTTCAATTTTTTCTAATGCCACTAAACAAGAGCATTTTGCCTCAACGATTTGTTGAGTGCAAACTGTGACATCATGGCCAGGTATGCCAGCAATGTGGTATTTCAATCTATAGATACCTCCCGAATTTATTTTTTCTTTGCAAAATATACATTTTGTTTGATATTTGGTTCTCCCAGGAAACTCTTCATTATATTTCCAGCATTCATCTTTTTTACCCATTGTGGAAATTGGAAAATGAAAGCAAAGGGCTGCTGCAATAAAAAAATTCATGTAAAAAATCAAAGTTTGCAACTAATAAACAAAAACTACAAAACAACAAACCCTAGTTTGCAATTTAGTAAAACTAAAAATAAAAAACATTCAAGATTTGCAAATGAACACTAAAAAAATTTAACAAAAAATGCATACTACACTAACATGCAAAAAAAAAACCAACACTTACCTCTTGCAAATGAGTTGAGGAGTGTTGATATTGACTCCTTAATGCTCCCAATGCAATTTATGGCCTCCCCAAATGGACTTCTAATCTCTTTGGTGCTCTTCCTTCTTGCCGGTTGGAAACCTATGGATTCTCTTTTCTCTTCTTCTCTCTCACTCTTCCTCTCTTCTACTCATACTAAGCAAATAGAAGGCTCTTTAGGGTTATAACAAAGAAGAAAGTCAACTTAGAAAGCAAATAAAACATGTGTTTTTTTTTTAAAATTGAACTTTCTATCCTTGCTACCGCGGCCGATTTCTGGAGATTCACGATGGCGATTTTGGCGATTTTTGCCATGAATCGCCGATTTTGGCGATTCAGGCGATTCACAAGAAAAAATCGCCACCAACGATTTCCGATTCCAAAAAAATCGGGAGCCATGAATCTTATCACGATTTCGGCGATTTCATGGCGATTTTTGGAACTATGGATTTTACACATTGAAGTGATTTTTTTTAGCTCATGTCAATTTTGATAAAATATTACTTAGGTGGGACATAAATTATATTTACATTATCATATTAACAATATAATGTGTAAATATAATTTAATAAGTAATAATTACTAGAGCATTTGATTTAAATGTGAAAAATTAAATTGAACTATATAGTTAATATAGTCACTTAAGCGAAAAATCAAAAAGCAAACTCAACTTAAAAATATAACATAAAGTGCACTATAGTTACTTTGAGTGAAAATTTAAATGATAAAGTAGCTTTAAAACATAACATATAGTGAAGTTAAGTTATATTTTTCAAAAAGTGAATGTAAAATTAAAAATATAACATGATAATTTTAATTTGTGCAATTGCATCAAAAAGGTCCACTTTTTGGGCACTAAATTGACTATATCTATTGATTGCCAACTCGGATTAAGCCCTAAGATAGATCGAATCAAAGGGAAAACCGAAAGAAATGATTTGAACAAAACCAATGGTCTAAAAACCAAAAAGCACACACTCAAAAATGAAGAAAAGGAGTATGAAGGACTCAAAAATCAAGCATAGGCTCGCCAAATGGAAAAAGAAAAATACTTGACGAAAGCCTTCAGTAAAAGAATTTGCTATGTGAATTGGAGTTGATTGATCGATCAACTTTAACCAATTGAATAACAAATTCAACTTGGAGAAATGTGAAACTAGCTTTAAAAAGTTTCGTACTGTTACCTACATTTTGTGGTGACAAAATGTAGGACAACAGGGGTCACTTCTTGTTGCTCCTTTCAGATGGTCTTGTGGTTGGTTTGTTGGGGCTGCGTCCCTTCTAAGTACTATTTGTATCTCAACTGATCATTCTTCCCTATTCCAGTACTCTTTGGGTGTCCCTCCCCATCGTCTCTACCCCATGTAGGATCTTAACAGATGCTCCAGAGATGATATATACAAATAAAACATTCACACTAGTTGGGTCAACCCCCACGAGAGGCTTCAATTGAAGATGGCATTCTATGTTGAGCACTTCTTAGAGATTTGAGATGAAATCATTAGTTGTAAAGAACCCAACTGGTTCCTAACTAGCAAACTGATATCATTTGTGTGTTTTATTTTTAAAGTTGGTACTCTATATATACTCTGACAGAATTATTGGTGCCAATAAACAATATTTCTAAGTTCCTTTGTTTTTATGTAATTTTTAGAAGATATAAGAGTGCAAAGGAAATACTAATAGCACAGCTCCAAAATTACTTATAATTTTAAAGGAGAAAGGAAAGACATTTAACATGAACCGAATTCCAATATTTATTCAATAATGAAACCTAATTTCTTCCATAACATAATCTTTGTGTTGCTGGCTGAAAGGAGAACCCAAAATATATACTAGAGGCAGCTTCTTAACATAAGACTACCCATTCCCATCTTCAACGCAAGCCAAAGACACCTTCACACCAATCTGGTAACAATTTGTATTACTCCTAATGCAGGTCACAAGCAGAATATTAATAACGTCCAGCCTCAATGGAGATCGCGGACTACACAAGTTGGCAGCAAGTTAAATCCAAAGTGATAGGTTTGTTGTAGATACTTGCCCAGCCCACTTTCATTTTTAGGAATCTGCCAACTTGTAGATATGGTGTCCACACAGATATCAAACCCACATGCAGCACCAGTATTGAAAACAACAATCACATATATTCCCAACCGGATCTTAATTCAATTGCTAAGTCTATAACAAAAATCCAGTCAACTTCCTCCAAAAAGTTCGTCTCCTTAGCCACAATGAACATAGTAGGAGAATCCAACAAAATGTCAAATCCACTATACTTCAGTAGTGGAATGAAAACACTTCTCAGATATAGTTATGAATAGTAGAGAAGCAGGGCAAACTTAGCTATAACTCACCAACTAAATTGCAAAAAGAATTTCCAAACCCTTATACATCAAAAAGGGCATACAATTCAAAACCTAGGAAAAAAGCCACAAAGGGAAAAATCCAAATATATAATCAAGCACGCTTTTTCCCAATGAAAAGAGCTCTCATTTATAAGCTTTTCATTGCCAAAAGTTTCCATAAAATTCCACTTCAGAGAATGTGGAAGTTTCCCAAAAGAACTCAACACTAGAAACTTTCCGACTTTTTTTTTAGAAATATCTCTTTGTCATTATTATAATAATGCAACTCAATGAATAAATAAATAAGAGCTCATGTAAATTATTAACCTGATCAACCACAGGTGACGATTAACTGCCAAGCCATAAAAATAGCAACTATCCATAATAGACATACTAAAAATAGTAAGTAAACAACTAAGACCCCAAAAACACCCTGTCAACTCACGAGGGTCGCTATGATAAGCTAACTCAGTCAACTACACAGACTAGCCAAAAAATGGGGACATAACATTAGTCCACCTTCTTACACCTCTCAGCACTGGCAGCACTCCCTCAGGTTTCCTCTTGGGCCATTCAGAGTTGGTTCTCATCATCTTCGTGTTGAGACTGACCACTTATTGGATAGAGCTGATAGAATTTGTCAGTTGTGAATTCTAAGTGAGATGGCATTAATGGAACAATTTATCTTCCATTCTCCTATATATTATGAGGTTAGAGATAGGTTCTATAGCCTTTTCAAAGTGTCTCGCTCCATACTGTCCTTCTTCAGGTACACGGATCAACAATAGGTGGCCCTTTATTTTCAGGAGGCTACCCGCTGAAGTATAAGGGCTTTTTAAGCTGAGGAGCATTTTTGGAATCACTGCTGAGGTAAAGTTATTCCATTATATTTTGGTTATTTAATCTTCCATAATTGTACCAACTGTGGTCAGCAAGATATATGTTTGCGGAAAGAAATCAGTACCCTGCTATTGATTTGGATGTTGTTGTGGATAAATTGGATGATTCCAATATCTGAAATTAGGATGTTTCATTTCTACATGGCATACAATTGTTATCCTGAAACGATTCTGATTCTGGGGGAATAAAGACTCCTAGATTTCATGCAGAAAGACTGTCACTTGCAAAATCAAGTAGTGAAGGCGTTTGGAAAGTGGACTGCGTCCTTGCTGAGGGCTTGCAATCTGAGTTTGAGGACCTGTGTTGGAGTTGTGAGAAGCTGTGATCTGAGATAGAGGAACTCTGCATTTCATGTTGGAGGGTCACATTGACTGCAAATGCCCATTATTTGAAGCCTGTGATCATCTGCTAGGAGCCAGTGGCCATTACTGTCATTTGCAAAATCAAGCAGTGAAGGCATTTGGAAAGTGGACTGCATCCTTGCTGAGGGCTTGCGATCTGAGTTTGAGGGCCTGTGTTGGAGTTGTGAGAAGCTGTGATCTGAAATAGAGGAGCTCTGCATTTCATGTTGGAGGGTCACGTTGACTGCAAATGTTATTTGAAGCCTGTGATCATCTGCTAGGAGCCAGTGGCCATTACTTAGGCCCTGTGATTAATTGTGAAGGTCTGCGATTTCAATACCATGGCCAGCATTTGATATTTGCATCTGCATATTGATGAGCAATGACAGTGAATTTATTCAGAGAAGTGCATATGCTTTGGAAGCAACTAACTTGGAGCTGGTTCTGGTAGTACTACACATACAGGTTCCTATCATTATTTAAATTATTGTTGTTGCTTATGATCCTGGTTAATGAATTTTGTAATAAATAATTGGCCATGTAAATGTCGAACTCAAGAACAATAATTTGGGAAAACAAGATACTCTCTATAGTATTTGGGAATTGATTAATTACATTTCGTTTGAAGTTAGCTGAGATGTGAACAGAACTTTCAATTATATTGGTTGACCATTACCATTAACTTATCTTTAATTACTTGAGTGTGAAAATTTGGAATTGAGAAAATTATGCATCCTGAAATATTAGGAAATTCATGGACACTACCTGCCAAGAATTTGGTTAAATATCAAACAACTAAATTATACAAAAATACTGTTTTTTTTATGTTAGAGGCGGCAGAGGGTCTTTACAGAGTTTGGCAAGAGAAAACTTGCATATTCTGCAATAAGCATGCAGTGGACATGGAATGACACTTTATCAGGGGAAGCACAATTTATGAGGATATTTATACTCAGTCTGAAAATAGTTTGAAGGTATATGATCAATGAAGATAGGATTAACAAGTCTACTAGCTTCCTAGTCAAGATTCATATTAGAAGATCTGACACCAAAAGGACTTATCATGATAGCTGAAGTCTGCAATTCTTGGTCCCTTAGACTGTTCAGTCTTGTCGACATCAGTAGAAATTAAAACCATTCATTCATTGGAGCACTAAATCTCTATTGAATTTCTCCTTCTGAATTTGAGGACAAAAAACCTCATCTCTAACATGGCAATTCCATCTAGGAATTTCCTATGGAATGAATTTGGTGATCTTGATGCAAAAAGCAACTCAATATAGCATAAATGTGGAGTCAAGTTCCAAATTTATCACCACACCAAGACGCACAGAGGAGACAGAATTTCTAAAAGTTGGAAGTTGATTTGAAGATAATATCATGGTTTCTTTGGTTGCCAAGATCATCCATGGTAACATTGCAAGTACTTGGAAGAATTTGAAATATGCATATCTTGAAATCAGTTTGGAAAAGCTGGATATAAGGTACCACTTCCTGTATCAATTCATAATAGACATTCTTTCAATAAATCAAGTGAAGTTTACTATTATAATCATATAACAGAAAATTGCAGGAAATAGCCATTGAAATTGTGTTGCACTAATTGGATATTAAAGAAATGCACTATGAAAGACTTAGTAGGCAGCAATTAGTGTCCTTTTGTAATTAAGATATAGTGTAGAAACACAGACTGTCACAATTATTTTAAAACTCGCTTGATTTGTGTAGAGACAGACAGGATTTACCGGGGCATAAGGCACTTTGTGAAAAAACCAAGCAATGCTGTATTCAGTAGGAGAATGAAGACAGTTGAAATGTCAACAAAAATAGTACAAGATGTGTATGAGAAACTAAGATAGCTGTATAGTAAACAGAGTTGCCAGTGCAGGTGTCTACATTCAAAAATTCAGAGCTGGTGTTTCTGAAATATTAATCAAAATGCCTGTTTATCGAGTAATAAACTTGTATATAGTCCATGATATAATAAATTATAAAACATAAGAATTTGAGCAGTTAACAGCATTATAAAATCCACGTCACAACAAATTAGCAAATTACAGAAACTTACCAGAGCAGCATTAGTGAGGTCAAGGTGCAACTCCTCACTGCAGTTATTGAACAAAGTATATACTCATCAGGTAAGTTCCTCAAGCTATCTTCTAAGTTCCAATCATAACATCTATGAATTAAATGATACTAAAGCACTTGACAAACTCAAGATTTTCTTCCACCACACAAAAATCCAGGAAAATATTGGCAACTTAGAAGGTACTAAAATTTGAAATTTCTTTAAAAAGCACATTTTTTTTTGCAAAATTCAATTACAAAATGTATTTGGTTTAAATTAGACATCACTATAGAGAAAAATGCATGGTTTTACAGCCAAGAGAACATTTTTTAACCAATGTTTTATCATCTTTGGCATTTTTACCAATGTTTTCCCTGTTTCCACAACTTGTAAAAACCCACTGAACAAGAAACAGGAGTACTCAACAACTTGCAGAGTACCCACTGAGTTTGCAAACTATGCCTTAAATTTATAGTGAAAACAACAGACTATCAACTCAAATTTGCCAGAACTCTAGTCAATACAAAAAATTACAGCCATGAATATTGTCAGAACATATTTTTGGTCAAACAATAATCCTTGCTCAAAATACCAATAAATAGCATCAAGTGAGCATTTGGCATCTTTTGGGAATAGCCTAGCAGTGCCCAGGCAGCATCCCGGTTACTTTAGGTTCTCTGTGAGGATATGTCTTAGACCCACAAAGAACACAAGAAGGTTGAGATGCTCCCATGGCGCTCCCATTGCTGCTCCCACCTAATAACATAGTATAAAATCTCCAGTTGTCCTGTTGGGACTCTAAATTTTAGCAAAAACTAGAGCCCCATATAAATAAAAAGTCTTATTTTTAGCCTTTGGAATCCTATGCCAAATGAGAAAAATATTCATGTCATCATGTTTGTCACCAGTAGATAGATGTGTTCCCTCATTTTGAAACTCCTACAGTTAGTTCTGAAGTATATACCAAATGTTGAAATTTCAAGTGCACACATGTTTACCTCATTTGCAAATAAACAATGATCCTAAATGACCCAATAGTTCTGTACAAATAATCTTATTTGAGGCTACATATTGAATGGTGTATGCATATAAAGCATATGGACCCATAGATAAGTGGTGTTGATATGCAGGCAGCAAAACAATTTTATAACCGAATTAGGATGCAACATGAATACAGAATTGAAGGGCACGTATCAAAACAAGAATACCATTGAAAGCGTCTGACATAGAGGGCTCGTTATCATGCACCTCTGATAAATGGTAAGGTTATAATACATGTGTCTATAGGAGTCGTCGTGGAATACAAATTAGTGAATTAGTCTGTTCCAGAGTACATCAAAAAACAAGGATGTTGCCGAGTAGAGATGATTCTGAGCAGTATCATCATACGAATATGGTAGTGATCAACAAAGCACCATGGCAATATCATTTGTCTTGTGAAGATACCTTTATAGGATGAAAATATTGTCGGGAGTTTCAATTCCAAAGATTTGTATTTGAGAAAATCAATCAGAACATATGCAATAAATATTAAAGACAAAGCAACGACAAATCTCTGTGATCAAATTTGCTTGGATAAATTGTATAAGGAAAGCTACAAAATACACATTCATCAATTATCCTTTGATTGGAAGTGTCCAGCGTAAATTTACAATGCATAGCCTGGAGATGACCTTTTATAGGTGTACAACATGCACCACATGTGGCATAAAGGTAAAAAGAAATAAAGATTCCGAGTCGTTTTGTCTTTCAAAATGGCGTCTACAGGAATAGCAGACAGAGATGGTGTTGATGGAAAGGTTGTGAAGTTCCAAACAAAAATAAAATGCAATCATAGAACAGACAACTACAGTTCTACACAGAGGGAGTCATCATGCGATCTCAGGCATTGAGAGCGATTCCATTCATACCGTCATGGGTTTTTATGGATTTATGAAAAGAAAAACTACAGACTAAAATGCCTTGTAACAGAAGCTCGAAAATCAGAAAAATTGGAGGTGTGAATCTTTTATAAAGTGCTATGATCATCAATATAATAGAGACATCAAGCAACCGTTTAATATTGGAAGATACACGTTATTATTAAAAGAACAGTATATTTATTATTCTTACAAAAGACAAAAGCTGCTCATTCGGCAATAAGATATGCTTTCTTTGTTAAGGAGATTGATTTATTCAAAGGGTGCAATTAAGAGCTTAGAAGACCATTGTTTCAATTTAAAAAGTCATGTCCTATATTTTAAGATATAAGTATGGGTGATTCCGAAGAAAGAACACATATTCAACATTCCACAAAAGCATTTCAAGAAAAAGTATTTCATATTCATTTGTATAGAGTGTAAAGTTTCTTACCAGATTTCAATTCAATGGCAGACTGATGCATTCAGAAAATCAGAATCTGTAGAAACAAAATGACAGATAATTGTATTGGATTATCTTAGTTAATGACTATGATTTCATCCTCCACAAATATGCATCTATAATTGCATGTTTCCTTGTGCTATCTGAAAATTTCATTTTGCTCCCATTTTTACTTTCAAGACTGTTAATTCTGTAACTATGAAAGCATACTGGTCTGATGCTACAGATCGTACAGATCTGAGAATGCATGAAATCCCTTTGCAACTAAACCCTATAATTAATTGTCTCTTCCTTTGTGATCAGTGTCATCCTTGGGAAATATGGTTAAAACTAAACTCAATCAACTTAGTTAGATTAAACTTTAAACACTAACTAAATGTCTTTCTCCATTGGATGCCGATTTCAAAGAAAAGCAATTAAGGCCGACTAGAAAGGGGCATATCCTTTCTAAGGACATGACCCTTCGTTGCTATATTTATGTAGGGTGTGAATGTGGATAAAGAACACACATTGAAACTAAGTCTGCTTCTTTAGCATTCACTGCCTCATACGACTTATAGCAGAAATAAATATATTGTTGCACAAACTATACATCACAGTAAGAAGAATTAATATTCCATCTGGTATTGACAAGACCATCTCCACACTAGAAAGGTATTATATCAATATTGATCTAGTCAGAATTTGCAGAAAACATACATGGTATCAGAACTTTGGTAGTTGAACCGTGGCTCTGCAAATTAGTAATCAGATCTAAACATACATATCTAGCATCATTCCTACAATAGCTGCAATGGCTAGTACAATCAGACCTGAAGACAAAAATGATGGTAAAGAACATTTTATTGCATGCAAGGAAATTCAGAATTATGATGGCTCTTGACGATAATGATGTATCATAGTTCGTTGATAAGGAATCCAAGCAACCTGATATTGAACCTAATAAAACTACTTGGATCAAAGGAAACAGGAAACCCATGAGAATCATATTAGACGGAGTCAAAAATGAATAAGTACCTATGCTAACGAAACATCAGACGACATTCAAAATGATGAGTGTGCATTAATCAATGTATATGAGGTTAATAATAAAACTAGAAACCTCTCACCAAAAAGGCAACTAAATCATATAAAAATAAGGAAGGGAGAATCTATTAATTCATACTTCATAAGGGTGGCTAGTCTTAGAGATGAACTTACAAAAAGAATTAACATTAATGGCAATAGATGGATTACCAGATTCATGGGAAATATTCTCACAAGGATTAAGTACTAGAGACAAACTTCCAGACTTTAATAGACTTAAAGGAGATTGGCTTCAAGAAGATTCTAGGCAACTCAAGAAAGAAGGAAAATTGACAACTGAAAATGAAGAACTTGATGTTCTCAACACAAATTCACATAAAGTTAAGAAGAAGCATTTCAAGAAAAAGGGTAATCAAAGAAATGACAAACCTAGTCAACCTATTCAA
This sequence comes from Cupressus sempervirens, assembly GCA_028749045.1. Classification (NCBI taxonomy): domain Eukaryota; kingdom Viridiplantae; phylum Streptophyta; class Pinopsida; order Cupressales; family Cupressaceae; genus Cupressus; species Cupressus sempervirens. Next base: position 428,641,987 of record CM053793.1, on the reverse strand, counting down.
GCCTTAATTCATGAAGGTGCTCGTGTAAACGAAATATGGCACAGAAGGTTAGGAGATCTAAATTATAAAACCTTATCAACTAAAAGAAGATGGTTACTGGTTTACCTAAGTTGAATAAAGATCATTGGAGCATATGCAAAGCATGCGCTCTATGTCAAAACACCAAAATTCAATTTCAAGATAGCACTAGAAAACACTAACAATGTTTTAGAATTAGCCCACTTAGATTTATGTGGACCTATGTTTGTTCCTTCCCTTGGAGGATTCTAGTACTATATACTTTTTATAGATGATTTCTCTACGAAAACAAGGATTTACTTCTTAAAATGTAAAGAATCGGAAGAAATTTATAAGAGATTCAAAAAATTCAAATCCTTAACTGAAAACCTATAAGGACAAAATTAAAACTTTTCGGTCTGACAATGGTGGGGAATACACTTCAGATTTGTTTAAAGATTTTTGTAAAGAAGCAGGAATTAAGAGGGAGTATACTGTTCCTTATAACCCACAACCCACAACAAAATGGGGTAGCAGAAAAGAAGAATAGAAAAATTATAGAAGGAGCAAGAGCTATGATACTTGATCAAAATTTAGAGTATTATCTTTGGACTGAAGCCTCATGTTTTGTTGTCTAAATTCAAAACAGAAGTCCTCACACCTACCTTAGAGATAAAACTCCTAAAGAAGTCCTTTCTAAGATTAAACCAGATATAAGTCATCTTAGGATATTTGGGTGCCCTGTATGCATGCATGTTACAAAAGAAATGAGAACTAAGTTAGAACCCTCCGGAAGGAAAGGTATTTTTGTCGAGTGTAGTGAAACATCTAAAGCATATAGAGTTTTCATACCTGGTTAGAAAAATACTGAACTTAGTAAGGATGTAATATTTGAAGAAGATTTAGCATTCAAAAGAGCCTTTAGTTCTGAAAATCCTACACATATACCTAATTCTGAAGAAAATCATGAATCGGAGTTTTAAAGGGAGAACATTGAAGAAATTGAAGATGAAATTCAAAATCTTAATCTTGAGGAAACTCAAAATCCTAAGAAAAGACCACTTTGGGCTATTAAGACTGTAGAGGAAACACAAGATTTCGCCGCACCATGTGGAACCTTCAGAGAAAGCAAAAGACCCAAAAGATTTTCTAGTTATGCAACAAACATGAGTGATTTATCTAAATCAGAACCAACCAATGTTTCAGATGCTATTAAACATACAGCTTGGAAGGATGCTATGACGGAAGAATACCAATTCATTATTAAGAATGATGTTTGGAAAATTGTTCCAAGGCCTGAAGGAAAATCTGTTGTTTCTTCTAAGTGGATATTTAAAATCAAGCATGCTGCTAACGGTAGCATTGAAAAATATAAAACCAGATTCGTAGTCAGAGGATTCTCTTAGAAGGAGGGAATTGATTATTAATAAACCTTTGCTCTGGTTGCTAGATACTCCTCTATAAGAACGGTCCTAGCTATTGCAGCATCGAAGGGATGGAAAGTACATCAAATGGATGCGAAAACAACATTTCTAAATGGAAATATTACAAAAGAGGTATATTTAAAACAACCTAAAGGATTTGAAACTCATAACCCTAAAGGCTTTGTTTGTAGGCTCAAGAGAGCTCTCTATCGGCTTAAACAAGCTCCAAGGAAATGGTATGAAAGAATTGATAAGTATCTCACCAATTTAGGATTCTCCAAAGATGAAGTTGATCCAAATCTCTATTATAAAAAGGATAAAGATGATATGATCATTTTGATACTATATATTGATGATTTACTAATAACAGGTGATGATCATCTTATAATCAATGCAAGAAAGATCTAATCAGAGAATTTGAAATGAAAGATTTAGGACTCCTTCATTACTTCCTAGGACTGGAAGTATGGCAGAACTTTGACAACATCATACTTAAGCAAGGAAAGTATACATTAGACATCTTGAAGAGATTGGGAATGTGGAATTACAGACCTATGTCTTCTCCTATGGAGACTAATCTACACAAACATAAGGAAGCGGCAGCAAAATCTCCCTCCATAGATTCTACTCTCCACAAACAGATGATTGGGTCCCTTATGTACTTGTTAAGGACAAGACCTGACATTTGCTATGTTGTTAATGCCTTAAGTCAGTTTATGTGTGAGCCGAAGGAGATTCACCTAGTTGCAGTCAAACACATTATGAGATACTTACAAGGCACTCTTAAACTTGGGCTCAAATATAAGAAAGTTGACTTGGACTTACATGGATTCACAGAGTCAGATTGGAGTAGAAGTGTTAATGATAAAAGCAAAGAACTTCAGCATGTTGTTTCAGTTTAGGCTCAGCAATGATATCATGGATATGCAGAAAGCGGTCATTAGTAGCACAGAGTTCCACAGAAGCTGATACATTGCAACACCAACAGCCTCTCGAGAAGTAGTTTGGCTTAGAAAGTTACTTGTGGGATTATTTGATCAACACATGAATCCCACTATTATTCACTGTGACAATCAGAGTTCCATCAAGCTTTCTGTGAATCCAATTTTTCATGAAAGGTCCAAGCATATTGAAATTCTTTACCATTATGTAACAAATATGGTAGACAAGAACACTGTAAAATTAGAATACATTTGTACAGTAGATATTCTTACCAAACCTCTCTCTCGAGTGAAGATAAATCACTTTAAGAGAAGACTTGGTATGGTTGAACTATGATACATTTGTATTCCTTAATTATTAATAAAATATTTTTGTGCTAAAATTGTTATTGTTGGGCTAGTGACTGTTATGGGCTTCACCATTTGTATCCATTACCTAAGAGGTGATGATCTCTGAGATAATAAACACTTGTATAAAAGACATTATGAGAGATGACAAGCTCTTAGATAATGTACAAAACAGTAGAGAACCATTGTCAGATCTAGATGAGTTCAAGATCACATTGTGATGTAGATATTTCTATGCCTATGAGTCACAACTTGGATAAAGGAAGAATTTAATCATTCTCTAGATTTTATCTTGTGTACTGGTAGATCTTACCTCGGGATCATATTGTGATATAGGCCTACCAGTACCTATGAGTCACAACTTGGATAAAAGAAGAATTTAATCATTCTCTGAATCCTATCATGTATATCAATCATTCCAAGCAACACTATCATCACAAGTATAAGTGATAAGTCATATCACAGGTATAGTAATATGAGGACCTAAGTAGCAGTCAAAAATGATTCGGAAAATGAGACCAACTTTCCTTCCTTCCAAAAGAAAAGTGATACACTCACCACCATGAATGAATCTTTTGGACATACTACTATCAGGGTACAAGTAACTTTGAAAGAATATCAATAGCCATTCTCATAGAATTCTCCCAGATAGTGGGGTCATCCACAACTTCATAAAGTTTACACCTGTCGTCTCTGAAAGACGTCGAAAATGTAAGCAAGAATAGTTTGACATAGCATGGCAAAGAGATCAAGATTGAAATGCCATACATTGGCACAAAGGCTATGAGACACCATAGGAAGCTATGCAATCAAAGATGACTTTAATGAAGTGTAATCAAGCTATATGTATGTATGTATGTATATGTTTATATACATATTCGTAAATCAATACATATATATATATATATAGACACACATACACATGATTACGAGCACACAATATAGGTAAATTCACGAAAGATTTCATGGTCATAACCTTTCAATTCATGATTGATGGTAAGAAATCATCCTTAAGAGCCTACTTGATGAAGCTCCTTAAGGTATATAACCTAAGGAAATACATATTCTCTTAACAGCATTGAAAGGGGATTAGAAGGTTATCATAAAATCCTATCTATCAAGCTGCATGAACGAGCCACCCAACTGACATCAAAGGAACCATTCATTTCCATGACACCATTCAAACATATCAAAAGACTCAAGGAAGGTATCCAAGAACTCTTCAACCAATTACTTAAAAAAAGTGTTTGAAGGTTTCACATATATGTTGTTCTTCATGAAACTGACAATGAAGAAAGATGGAAACAAATGATGTTGCTTCAACTATAATTGAGTAAAGGAAGAAGTAATTTTATTGCTTGTCGGTGAACAATTTCATAGCGGGGAGATTGTGATGTCCCAATACATAACCTAACTGTTACATCCCAAAATTTTGCCCTAAATTTTAAATTGAACATAGTTGTTGATTTAATGAAACAATATCATGTGAAATTGAGTTAGTTAATTATAGCCATTGTTTATTTCTTCATATCATGTCAAATTGAGTTAGTTAATTATAGCCATTTTTTATTTCTTCATGTCATGTGAAATTGAGTTAGTTAATTATAGTCGTCGTTTATTTCTTCATATCATGTGAAATTGAGTTAGTTAATTATAGTTGTTGTATCGATTTATTTATCATATGAAAGTGAGTTAATTATAGTTGGTATATCAATTTATTCATGATCATGTGAAAGTAAGTAAGCTAATTATAGCAGTTGTATATATATGATGAGCATGCAGAGTTAGTTATTCTAACATTGATGAAATCCCTAACAGTCACTTGATGATATTGAATTAGCAATTTATAAATCTTGAATTGATGTCTTGGCAAGAATGTTATTTTGAATGATTACAAGAAGAAGACTAAAGAGAGGGGAAGAATTGCTAACCGGGGTCATCGGAAGGGGATGGTTGAGTAGTTCAGCCATCAGAATCGACAAGTTTGACCTAAAACTACCTTGGCAAGGTTACTAGGACATGGCAACATATAACAAGGTGGAACCGCATGAGCTATAAAGTAGAACATTGTAATAAATAATGTAAAATAAACATAAATTATTAATTCTAAAGAATTATCAAATATTCATATTATTTAATTATTATTTTACTTTTTCAAATATGATCATATGTAAATAATAATAAGACGACACCATTACATTATAAATAATAATCCAATGATGCCACCCTATCATTATGTACACATAAGCATGGATGAGAAAATATAATAAAAATAAAATAATAATAACCTTTAAATTTCCCATTTTCTTTCCTCCTCTTTTCTTTTCTCTTTTTAAAATCGATTTGAATGGTTACAAAAGGGTTCTTGTAACGGATGGAAGCCAAAGAGTCAGGCTCTTTATTATTTATTAGACTCCCATAGTCGTATCACGTATTGGATCTTTTCCTTCAGTCTTTCAAATCCATTACTGCCAGTAACCAGAGTAACAGAGCTCAAAGATTGAATTCATATTCACCGAACTTCCTTAACATAATTACCACAGGTCATAGTTCAGAAACCAAGGATTTAATCAAGTGCAAGTCTTCCGAATCATTTAGAGGAGTCACGTAAGGCCCTAAGACATCTTATTTATTTTCTTTTATTGCCAGTTCAATGCACAGAAAACCGAATATATTTGAATGCTCTAAGTTTCTGCCGGATTCTATGTTTTTCTTTCCATATGGTAGTAACAGTAGTAAGGGAGATTATGATACCGAATTCATGTCGTGATATCCTATAATTCCATTCAAATGCAAAAGGATGATAGTAGAAATAGATATACATACATTGTATTTTGCTCATTTAATGAAAATCCTGCCCAGTAGTCTATCAAATATGTATAATCCAAATACTTCCATTCATATCTCATAAAGGTGAATAGAATATCTCAAAATCAGAACACGAATGAATTCACCAAGCGATGATGCTAGAAAATGATGAAGAAGGTGAAATGGTCTGATACAATGATAGTATGATAACACCTAGGAATCACCAGCTTGGAGGCCTGAATAAGGTGAGGAGGTGTAGAGAACCTGCAAAATGTGGTTGACATCAGTATTCATAAAAATAATATATAAAACATTACTTTAGCTCATGCATGTTCCACTTATGTAAGATGTTGTCAAGCCGAGTGGTGGAGATCGAGTTTGTCGACCCACGTTTTGAATCCTTGGCCAAGGTGGAATTAGGCAGATTTGTCGAACAAGTGATCTTTGTTGATTTTTCAGACGCTTCAATTATTTTGCCGAATAACTGTTGAGACTTCGATCCACCTGAATACTCTGATGGCTGGACTTATGAACATCCCAAGCCCGATCCCGAGGTAAAGACGGTTGTTCTATTAAATTAGAATAAGTGGGAATAAGTAATGGTCTGTGGTTGAGGGGTTAAGCATATGTCAATGCTTCTCCTCTCACCAATCTCGGGACTTGGACAATAAGTGAAAGAAGTTTCTCAAATCATACTATATGTTCTTTAACCCTCCGAATGTTTAGTTGTTTCATCTCAAGATTGAAGTCAATAACTTTACAAATAGTCGTTACTTAACTAGAAGAAGTTAAATGTTCGCAATTATCTCAATTTGTAATTAGATAGATATTTCATTTCAAGAACATCTGTTATTTAGTTCCAGCTGGATATTTAGAAGTAGTTAAATCATCATAGTACATAATTATCTCTGTTTGTATTTTTAGATATTACATTTCAAGAATATCAATTACTTACTTTAAGCTGAATATATTGAATAGAGTTTTATTTCAGTTATAAACAGATAATGGAAATCAATGTCAAGTGATATGAATTAGGAAATCAATTGATTCAAGATTAAAACTTGTTTAGGAAAATCAATATGTTACATATGGTATTAGAGTGTTGGGTTCGACACTGAACCTAGGGCACATCACCTTCTTAAAAGCTTAATAGGGATCTGAAATCACTACAGGATGTTAGTACATAAAACACCCCGCAAGAAAACTCGGCATCCAATTTTTCCCTATCTTATTAAAAAACATGACTAAGTATGACTACTCTTGCTGTTCTGAACCTCGAGATAATGAAACCCTAAACCAGGCAATTCAGCAGATGAAGAAGGAAAGAGTCAAATGGACTCCTACCATGAAGGCAGCATATAGAAACAAATCGATACAGAATTGGAATGCTCAGTAGAGCAGCCCTCTTTTCCATTTTCATTGGTTTTGGATGGTACGAGACATGTACCAGTCTTAACCAAAATGTAATGCTGCAAAGCAGGAATAAAAATGTTGTGTGAATGTGGACTTCCTCAATAGAGAAAAAATTTTGTAAATAAGATTGCTTAATTGAGCAATGAAAATGAATTTTGTAAATAAGATTGCTTAGTTGAGCAATGAAAATGAATTTTGTAAATAAGATTACTTAGTTGAGCAATGAAAATAAAATTTTGTAAATAGGATTGCTTAGCTAAGCAATGAAACTAAAATTATGTAAATAAGATTGCTTAGTTGAATTATTTGAAATTATACATTGTAATAACTTTTCACCTGTAAAATTCTTCTTTTCACAAAATAACACAATTGCAAATTAATAGGTGAGAAACCTGAAACATAAAAATGAATAACAACAGAAATGCAAAAAACCAAGATACAGTACGCGAGAACCATCAATCCTCCAACGAACTGTTACTCCAAATTTTGCAAGAAACGCAATTAAAACTAGAAACCATGGAAAGGAGGATGAGTAAAATAGCAGCCCAGATGGGGCAAAATCGTGAAGAAGTGCAAACCACACCCACTTTTAAAGCAAAAACAAAAGTCTCTGAACATAACAAAACCCCCTCTTCCAAACAATCAGAAAAGCAAAAGAAGAAAGAAATAGTGGCTGATTTATCAGCAGACATAAAGAAAATAAAACCACCTAAGTTTTTCGGTTCTAAGTTCGGAGAAGAAGCAAAAGCATGGTTGACTGAAATGGAGCAATATTCCGAGATTAGAAACTTTTTTGAGACCTCAAAGGCAGTATGGGGTATATATTATTTCAGCAGGGAAGTTGCAACTTGGCTAAGGTCAAGAAAAACATTAGAACTATTGATGTCACCTGCGAGAAATTTGTGGACATATTTCGAAAACAATGGCTGCCTTGGACCTTTTATGATCAGAAACTCTTGGATTTCCAGAACTTAAAATAAGGAGATTTGTCAATGCATAAGTATTGGAAGAAGTTTACTAGGTTGCTTAAATGTGTATCACCTTATCAATAAGACACCAATCTGAAGGTGAGAAAGTCTATCATGGAACTAAATAACAGGATAGGAGGAGTTGTTGATGTTCTTGCACCTTACACCATGGAAGAGGCTTTAGAAAAGGCTGTCCAACAAGAACATAAAATTAGAAAGGATGACTCCATCTGGGACAACAAAAGAAAGACTACCTAGAATTCAAAGGCGTTGATTTTGGACTGCCGATAAAACAATTTAAGGATTATAAGAATAACAAACCTGAAAATAAAAGTGGTGGAACAAGAGATATCAAAGGTAATTTTTATGTGAACAAAAACGACAAAAATAATGAGAAGAAAGGACCACTAGGAGGATGTTTTATCTGCGGAGGAAATCATTATAAGAAGTAGTGCCCTAACTTCAGCCAGTCATAGCGTCCACCTTTGCCGCAACAGCAACAAGTCTTTCAGCAAAGGAGTCATGCAGCCTTGGATAATAGGCAAGCAAAGCAGCAAATAGGCCCCATTGAAACTTCAGGTAAGATCTACGAAAAACCTATGTCTATATTAATTGATACTGAAGCAATTGAATCCTTTATTTCACCTAGATTGTTAAGTAGATTCCCAAAAAGATCTAGTTTTATGGCAAAACCATGGACGGTCGAGTATGCAAACCAGTTAAGGACCAAGGAAGAGCAATGCCTATTTGAAGCTCAGGTTGATTTTTCAAATTTCTCTATAGAATTGAACTTATATGTAACTTCGCTAGGGTCATATGACATCATCATTGGAATTAATTGGCTCAGTGAGCATAAGGCTAAGATAGATTGTCTTGCCAAAACTGTAATTTGTGTAGATAATCAAGGCAAACCAACAAGTATTTCAGGGATCAAATATGAAATCAAACCAAAACAGATTTTTGCAATGCAACTTAAGAGATATGGGAGAAGAGGCTGTGAAATTTCCACAATTAAGATTGAAGATACGAGAGAGCCTAAAATAACCACATATGGGGATGACTACATTTATGAAGATGGAGAAATCAGGCAAATATTAAAAGAATCCTTCGAAGAAAAATATCCCTATTCGAAGAATTATCAAGATGTGTTTCCTGAGGAACTTCTTAAATTACCCCCTTCTCAGGCATTTGATTTTACCATAGACTTGATACCAAGAGCGGAACCCATATCTAGGGCCCCATATAGAATGACCACCACACAGTTAATGGAGTTACAGATTCAACTACAGGATATGTTGGATAAGAAGATGATTCGACCAAGTGTCTCACCATGGGGAGCCCCAATGTTATTTGTAAGAAAGAATAATGGAACCATGAGACTATGTATAGATTACAGGATGCTTAATAAAGTTACCATCAAAAATTGGTACCCACTGCCAAGGATAGACGATCTTTTTGGCCAAATGAAGGGGGCAGCTGTATTTTCAAAAATTGATTTAAGGTCAGGATACCATCAATTGCGAATTAAAGATGAAGATATCTAAAACTACCTTCAGAACTAGATATGAACATTATGAGTTTACCATTTTGCCATTCAAATTAACTAATGCCCCAGCAACTTTCATGAATTTAATGAACAGTATATTTCAGGATGGTCTGGACAAGTTTCTACTGGTCTTTATAGATGACATCTTAATATAATCCAAAAATAAAGAAGAACATCAGAGGCACTTAGAGATAGTTCTGCAAAGACTAAGGGAACACAAATTATATGGGAAATTATCTAAGTGTGCTTTTTACCAGAAGGAAATTCAATACCTAGGGCATATTATTTCAGCACAGGGTATAGCAGTAGATCCATCTAAGATTAAAGCAATTAAAGAGTGGCCCATAGCTAGAAACGTATTTGAAGTCAAGAGTTTCATGGGATTAGCTAGATTCTACAGAAAATTTGTAAGAAATTTCTCGAGGATAGCCTATCCAATTACTTCACTCCAGAAGAAGAGGAAAAAATTTGTTTGGACGGAAAAGTGTCAATCAGCTTTCGAGTTTCTGAAAGAAAAATTGATTGCTGCACCTATTTTGAGGATACCCGATCCACAGAAACCGTTTGTAGTTATCACTGATGCATCAGGTGAAGGTTTAGGGGGTGTATTAATGCAGGAAGAACAAGTCATTGCTTATGAGTCTAGGACACTGAAATATCATGAACAAAATTATGCACCCTATGATCTTGAATTAGCAACAATAGTACATGCTTTGCAAATGTCAAGACATTATTTAATTGGAAAAACTTTTGAGCTTAGATCCGATAATCAAAGTTTAAAATATATTTTCACCCAACAGAATCTTAATGCTAGAGAAACGAGATGGTTGGAATTTTTAACAAATTATGAGTTCGACATAAGCTACATTAAAAGAAAGGAAAACAAGGTAGTTGATGCCCTAAGCCGGAGAATACACATCTCGACAATGACTATGGTAAATTTTAGATTGAGAGACCAAATTTTACAACATTTGGAACATGATGAGTTTTATATAGAAATCAGCATGGCACTTATTAGAGATCCGCAAGATCCCAAGTATTCAGAGTTAAACCTAGGAGAAGATGGATTGTTAAGATATTGCCACAGAATCTATGTACCTAATAACCCTGAACTTCAAAGATTGATTTTAGGTGAATATCACTCAGCTCCATACTCAGGACATCCAGGAGTAATGAAAATGTTATCTGATATAAAACCTTTATATTTCTGGAAGGGAATGAAAAGGGAAATAATCGAGTTTGTAGCAGGTTGTTTAGAATGTCAGAAAGTGAAGGAAGAAAATCGGTACCCAGCAGGTTTGTTGCATCCGAATGAGGTACCTAAGTGGAAGTGGCAGGTAATATCCATGGATTTTGAACAAAGGCTACCTATGACTCGGAATCGGCACAACACTATTTTGGTCGTGGTTGACAGATTGACTAAGGTTGCTCATTTCATACTAGGAAATTTATCTGATGGAGCACCTAAAATTGCTCATAAGTTCATAAAAGAAATTTTTAGGTTACACGGGATTTTAGAGAAGATTATTTCAGATAGGGATGCTAGGATAACTTCCAGATTCTGGCAAACATTATTTTCAGCTTTGGGCACCAAATTGAACATTAGTTCAACCTATCATCTTGAGACAAATGGTCAAAACCGAACGAGTAAATCAAGTATTAGAGGATCTCGTAGTATATTCTATGGATCAACCGTATCAATGGGAAACATACGTACCTCTAGTTGAATTTGCATATAATAACTCTTATCAGTCTTCAATTAAAATGGCTCCTTTTGTGGCTTTGTATGGTCGTAAGTGTAGAACTCCAATAAGTTGGAATTGATTGGAAGACAGGGTCATTGTTGGGCCTGAAATGCTTCAAGACATGGAAGAACAGGTACTTCAGATTTGTCAGAGATTAAAGGAAGCGAACGACAAACATGAGAGTTATGCTGATGCTAAAAGAACACCAGAGAATTCTTAGCAGGGGACAAGGTGTTACTAAGGGTTAAACTTCAGAAAAGTACTATCAAGTTTGGCAAGAATGCTAAGTTAGCTCCAAGATATGTAGGACCCTTTGAAGTTTTGGAGGTTGTTAACCCAATAGCTTACAAGATTCCTTTACCACCAACCCTTTCTAGGATGCATGACATCTTCCATGTGTCTTACCTTAAAAAGTGTATTAGCCACCATGAGCAGATGATTGATTGGAATTACTGCAAGTGCAAGAGGCAGAAGTGGTAGAGGTAAAACGGCTCAAAATACTCGAGGTACGTAAGCTACGCTTACGAAATTGAGAACTAACACAGTGCAAGGTCCAATGGGACCAATATACGGAAGATAATGCCACCTGGGAAGATTATCATGATATTTTTCAAAGATATCCCTATTTTTACTCTGAAGTTGAAAATTGAATACTTTATTTCATTTATTTTAACTGATTAAGTACAATTTGTTATTATTTTCATCGAGGACGATGAAAAATCTAAGGGGCTAGGTATATTACATCCCAAAATTTTGCCCTAAATTTTAGATTGAACATAGCCATTGATTTAACGAAACAATATCGTGTGAAATTGAGTTAGTTAATTATAACCGTTGTGTATTTCTTCATATCATGTGAAATTGAGTTAGTTAATTATAGTCGTCATTTATTTCTTCATATCATGTGAAATTGAATTAGTTAATTATAGCCGTTGTTTATTTCTTCATATCATGTGAAATTGAGTTAGTTAATTATAGCCATTGTATCAATTTATTCATGATCATGAGAAAGTAAGTTAATTATAGTCGTTGTATATATATGATGAGCATGTAGAGTTAGTTATTCTGACATTGATGAAATCCCAACGGTCACTTGATGATTTTAAATTAGCAATTTATAAATCTTGAATTGGCGTCTTGGTGAGAATGTTGTTTTGAACGATTACAGGAAGAAGACTAAAGAGAAGGGAAACATTGCTAAACAGGGTCATCAAAAGGGGATGGTTGAGTAATTCAGTCATCGGAAGTGACAAGGTTGACCTAAAACTACCTTGGCAAAGTTACTAGGACATGGCAACGTATTACAAGGTGGAACCGCATGAGCTATAAAGTAGAACATTATAATAAATAATGTAAAATAAACATAAATTATTACCTTTAAAGAATTATCAAATATTAATATTATTTAATTATTATTTTAGTTTCTCAAATATGATCATATGTAAATAATAATAAGACACCATTACATTACAAATAATAATCCACTGATGCCACCTTATCATTACGTACACATAAGCATAGATGAGAAAATATAATAATAATAAAATAATAATAACCTTTAAAATTCCCATTTTCTTTCCTCCTCTTTTCTTTTCTCTTTTTAAAATCGATTTGAATGGTTACAAAAAGTTTCTTGTAACGGATGGAAGTCATAGAGTCGGGCTATTTATTATTTATTAGACTCCCATAGTTGTATCACATATTGGATCTTTTCTTTCAGTTTTTCAAATCCATTATCGCCGGTAACCAAAGTAACAAAGCTCAGAGATTGAATTCATATTTGCCGAACTTCTTTAACATAATTACGGCAGGTCACAGTTCAAAAACCAAGGATTTATTCAAGTGCAGGTCTTCTGAATCATTTAGAGGAGTCATGTAAGGCCCTGAAACATCTTATTTATTTTCTTTTATTGCTAGTTCAATGCACAACAAAGCGAGTATATTTGAGTGCTCTAAGTTTCCGTCAGATTCTGTGTTTTTCTTTCCATATGGTAGTAATAGTAGTAAGGGAGATTGTGATACCGAATTCATCTCATGATATCCTATAATTCCATTCAAATGCAAAAGTGTGATAGTAGAAATAGATATACATACATTGTATTATGCTCATATAATGAAAATCCTATCGAGTAGTCTGTCAAACATGTATAATCCAAATACTTCCATTCATATCTCATAAGGGTGAATAGAATATCTCAAAATCAGAACACCAATGAATTCATCAGGCGATGATGCCAGAATATGGTGAAGAAGGTGAAATGTTCTGATAGAATTATAGTATGATAACACATAGGAATCACCTGCTTAGAAGCCTGAATAAGGTGTGGAGGTGTAGAGAACCTACAAAATGTGGTTGACATCAGTATTCATAAAAATAATATATAAAACATTACTTTAGCTCATGCATGTTCCACTTATGTAAGATGTTGTCAAGCCGAGTGGTGGAGATCAGGTTTGTCGACTCACATTTTGAAATCCTTGGCCAGGGTGGAATTAGGCAAAATTGTTGAACAAGTGATCTTTGTTGATTGTCCAGACTCTTCAATTATTTTGGCGAATAACTGTTGAGACTTCAACCCACCTGAATACTCTGATGGCTAGACTCATGAACATCCCAAGCCCAATCCTGAGGTAGGGAGGGCCATTCTATTAAATTAGAATAAGTGGAGATAAGTAATAGTCTGCGGTTGGGGGGTTAAGCCTATGTCAATGCTTCTCCTCTCAACAATGCCAGGGCTTGGACAATAAATGAAAGAAGTTTCTCAAATTATACTGTATTTTCTTTAACCCTCAAAATGTTTAGTTGTTTCATTTCAAGATGAAAGTCAATTACTTTACGAATAGCTGTTAATTAACTAGAAGAAGTTAAATGTTCGCAATTACCTCTATTTGTAATTAGATAGATATTTCATTTTAAGAACATCTGTTATTTAATTACAGCTGGATATTTAGAAGTAGTTAAATGATCACAGTACATAATAATCTCTTTTTGTATTTTTAGATATTTCATTTCAAGAATATCAATTACTTACTTTCAGCTGAATATATTGAATGGAGTTTTATTTAGTTATAAACAGTTAATGGAAATCAATGTCATGTGATATGAATTAGGAAATCAATTGATTCAAGATTAAAACTTGTTTAGGAAAATCAGTATGTTACACTAAGAACCCTTGAAGGAAAAACATTTGGCTTAATACCCTTGAAGAATTAACATAAGGAAAAATTACAGATTTTAAAGACTTATATCCTCTAATAACAAGGAAAAAACCACTTCTTATAGCTTAAACCTAGAAGTGGCAAAAGTGATCGCCATGGTATGAATATCTCAACAATGTAACCAAAGGCACAACAAAGTAATACACTAGTCCTCTTCATCCATTTTCACACCCACAGATGTAAGCTAACTAATGGCAATGTTAGTAGCACTCAAATGTTAAATAACAGAATTACCATCTCCCATCCTGACGGAGTCCAACTTCTTTCAGGAAGTTTGTCAACAAGAGAAATAATCTGATACAATATCCCTAAATTTTCCCAACGATTATTAAATCCCTAATTTTGACCAAACTTAATTTGTGATGTCTTCATTTAATACATTAAGTAGAAATCAATTACAAAGACGTAGCAGAGCCAAGCTTCTTGCCTTTTTATCAAATTTCATCAAATCTTCTGTAAGAATGCTCAAGGGTTCCTCTCGAAGAACTACGACCACTGACATTTGTCAAGAAGCAGATTTCCCATTGTATATGTCCAAAGCTCAAGATATTACCTATTCAACTTTTCAATCTGCATCCTCCCAAACAAACTTGCCACTAATCTAACAAGCAGACTTTTCTAAACAACCCAAACTAAAACTAAAAATTACAACCCAAAGATCGTCCCCTCTTTCACAGAGAAAAAATGCTAGTGTAAGGATGTCTTTGGCATTCAATAGTCAAAACCAAAAATCAAATGCAGAAATCCTATGACTGGAATAAATTCATTAACAATGGCAAGTCATCTTTTCACATGACAATGAATCTGATAAAGAAGAAACAATCAATAGAAAAAATATAGAAAAGACAAAGATGCATGATCTAAAACACTTATCTTGGGAAAACCTTTCTGAAACAATCCAGCTAGAAATCCAGTGGCACATAACATATTAACTCAAACCAAAGATTACAAATACAACAAGAGAAGTCAAAGGAGTTCCAACAGAGTCTATCTAGACAAAATCTTTCCACTTCCTCGAAAAATGAGCCCTCATTAAATCAGAATGGGCAACAAATCCAAGCACTAAAGCATCTCAAGATAAATCTTCAAGTTGCAGTCTTCCAACTTCCATGTCACTCCATTCGTTATAGATGCTTTGAACTCCTATCATCATGCTCTTACAAAGTAACATTCATGTCTTAATCAACCTTCGAAGTAGAAATATCTCACACAAGGAATCCCGGATTACTTCAACGGTGATGCCCTATTTAAGGAAGCACAAAATGTAACAACACATTACAATATTACGAGGATTAAAAAGGGTAAAACACACCTAACCTAAATAGCCTAACTTTCTTTACTTCTCTAGACATAGATTCCTTGCACCTACACCAATACCAAATGTTCAAAGAATAAATGCACAAGCTTTAACAGAATTGTCTGAATGCATGTACACATGTATTTTTCATTTTTTAGGGAAGTTAATATGGTTTTCATAGCTCACATTGTGTATGTTATCTTTTAACGTAACCAATGTGATGTTAGTGCACCATTAGCATAAAGATGAGATGCCTACATTCAATGTATAATATGATTATATTAAATTTACTATAGATCACAGACCTGAAGTAAGTAGGCAACCAAGATAAGAATGTATAGTGGCCCCAATTGCCACAAAAATGAACATAAACCATTGCCCATACAACCCGACTCTTTAGGATAGCTTTCCAAGGTACTGCCTGCAATGCATCAAGGGATTTGTATCAGAAAACAAAATGAAAGTGACATAAGAAAGAAAGATTCTCAAACATTTAAGATCTCACTAAAACAAGAGTGCTCTTAAAACAAGCCTATCAAATATTTGATTTCTGTCAATTCAGATCTCACTAAAACAAGAGTGTTCTTAAAAGAAGCCTATCAAATATATTGGTAACAATGTAACTGCAAATAACTTTCCCATCAATGCATTCACATTTTGTCATTTATTCTCCAGTGAAAGGATTCTGAAAATTTATGATATAAATGGAACTACTCAAGAGTTCCGCAAAATATCACACATAATTCACAAGGTCATCCTTTCTCTTATAAAAGTGATTCAATAATATGGCATATCTCAAATTACTAAAAGTTTTCAAAATTTATCATTATTTGTCTAAATATTATAGCATACACATAATTCAAATTTACATAAAATAGGAAAGCATCTAATAAGTTTTAAATTTTTTCACAGATCTGAAGCAAATTGATTGAGCTAAAAATACATAAATGTAATAAGCCACCCCCCAATCTGTCCCATGTTTTTTTTTTCCCTCTTCCATTCAAATTTTGAAATTAATCTTTCAATGTGTGCTTACCAATATACTTTTGCAAAGTTAGGTGATATTTTGCAAGCTACTTGATAAGATCAATCATTTTTTAAAACAGTTTTCAAACATATTTAAGATTGCATAACAAAACACAGCATCTTCTTATTTAATAAAACATCTGCTGTAGAACAAGGATTGTTTGAAGTTTGAATATCTGAGCTGTAACAATTGATTCAGCAATAGAAACCTTCAATGGTTCAGTGTAGTACCATTCCACCTAGTTCATTTCAGCTTTTTGATCATCACCATGTTTGGACTATATATGTGTGGGTGTGATGTTCTTGCGGTATCTCAGTTTTGGCTTTCTCAAGATGACTGTTTTAGACAATTATGATGGCATTGATGTTTTTATGAGGAGATGGATACACTCTAGTTGTGGATTAGTACATGTATGTTGTCGTTTATTCACATGCTAATGGTTTACTGATATACTGACCCACAAAACTATGATTATGTTACTGCTTGATGATTATTCCTGTTTGACATGCCTATATAAAGTGGAATGAAGTTGCAGTTAGTATTCATGAGATCCTCATGATTTCTTGTTCCATCTGTTAGCAATGTCATTGATGTCAAAAGATATAATATTGGAATAGTGATAACTTACAGGAAACTGTTTGCTGGAACGGTCATTCATGGTTGTGTCATGTTTCTGCAGATGTGATTGACCACTGGAAATTCAATTCTATATCTCATTTATTTGCAACCTGTAGTATGTAATTAACTGAATCGAAAAGGATGATTGATATTATTTTCTGATGTTTTATCCTTGACAAAAGAAACATGGAAATTTCTTCAGTCATTGCCAGCAAAGTATATACAAAGATTCCCCGCAATAAATAAGAAATGATGCTAATATTGAAAATTTTATTCAAGGGCACTGTTGGGATGTAAATAGAAATGAGTGGATGGATTATCGAATGCTAGATGTTTGTATGCTTCACCTTGAATATACATGTGCGCTGGAGTCTTCTTCATTGTCAAGCTAACAGGCTAGGAGGTCTCTTTGTAAGCGGCACATATATTTGAATGGTTGGTAATTGTTTATATGCTTCAATAATTCTTTGGTTGAAGTCAGATTTTAAAAGAATTTCATCTTATTACACACAAACAGGTAGGTTACTTGGCAGTTCAGAGTTTTATTTTTTTCGACACTCACCCAGACAGGTCATTGTAGCAGATGTATGTTTGTTGTCAAACAAAGACAATTAGAATATTATTTAAGCATGTCCTTAGATGAAACAGTGTGATGGAGCGGTGTATCTCTCAAATGAGTCCTGATAATATTATACTACTGTGTGTTTTGTTAACTAAGACAATCAGTTACAATACCCAACATGAGTTGAAACTGAATAATAAACTTATATATGTGTTGCATGTTCCATTCAAATTGAAGATGTGTGGATATCGAATGAGGAAGATGCAATAAGAGGTGAAAAATCTCAGTAAACAGTTATATGAAAGGAAGTTCAGTATCAGGTTGTTGAAAGAATAGAAGTGTAACAAAAGAATGCTATGAATTAGATTAGAGTTTAAAGCTGTGCTTCTTTGATTGCTGTCGGTTGCTACTATGTTGCTTTCAGGTATAATATTCATAGCGTTTCAAGAAAGAATTTGAACTGTTCAAATCACAGATAGAATTTTATTGGCACAGTATCACAGCTTTACAATTCAATCAAGATAGAAGTCCTTGCAAATAGATTATTAGTCATATTCTGGAAATTATCTCTTAGCAGAAAATTTATTAATTTGGGTCAGAACATTGAACGTTTTTCAGACAGTGTTGAGCAAAGAAACATAACGGGTTGTTTAAAATCCTATCTCAGAGATGTAATTGAGTCAATATGTTTTGAATTGACTTATGTTACAGTAGGTGTATTTGTAATCAGACTGATATCTACAAAGTAAGTTTTTGCTCCAGATTTAAAAGAGTTGTTGCTCTTAGACAGGGGTTTGGAGAATCCTTAGCCCTTAAAATTGTATTTGGACAATAGGTTGAGCAGGTGGATTAAGACAGTATCTCCTGGCAGCCTTCGAGTCAGTGGTTTTTTCCGAATTGGGTTTCCACGTTATATCGTGTGCACTTTTGAGTATTGTCTGTATTTGTTCAGTTAATATTCTTTTGTTTAACAACAATATACTCTAGCAGCAAAAGAAGTTGAAAAGTTTTTGATGTCTGCATAATCCTAATTCACACCTCCCCACCCCCCCCCCCCCCCCCTTAGGATTATTATTTTGTTCTACAATTGGTATCAGAGCAAGATTTGTCCATAGATTTAACCAATCTAAGAAGATCTTGGTCATCGAACACATGGCTAATTTAGAAGGAGCATCATCAATCAAAGCACATCTTTTTGATGCAACAAATTATGCTTTTTGGAATGTTAGGATGGAAAGTTACATTGCATCTATTGGTTACGATGTTAGGATGTAAGTTGAAAATGATTATACCTTACCTAAAGCACCTTTAGCTGATGTTGTTGAAAAAAGAGACTATGGAAACAATGCAAAAGCAAGAAATGTTTTATTGTGTGGTTTAGCTAACAATGAATGCACTAAAGTTATGCATTGTACAACTGCTAAAGAAATTTGGGACAAACTAAAAGGTTTTTATCAAGGAGACGATAAAGTCAAACAAGCTAAATTACAAAACTTATACAGCCATATTTGAAGAACTGAAAATGAAAGAAGAAGAAATTATTGCTGAATATCTTTTAAGAATTGATGAAGTAGTAAATGCAATCAAAGGTTTAGGTGAAAAGGTAAAAGAACCAACTGTTGTTCAAAAAGTTTTACAGTCCTTAACCCCTAGATATAATGCTAAAATATCTGCTATTGAGGAAGCTAGAGATTTAACAAATAGCTTTGTAAGTTTTGTTAAATCTCTAGCTCCCGCAATAGTAGATATTTTAGTTGCCTAATATCAGCATATCAAATGAGATTGCCAAGTGAAACAGAAGAAAAAGGGAAGTTGCCTTCAAAACTACTAAGAAAGAAAACGTATAAAGTTTTAAATCAGAAGGCTTAGAAGAAAAATTAGCTAATTTTGTAAAAAGGTTCAAGAAGTTTAATAAGAGAAAATCTCCCATTAAACATTATAACTATAGTAAAAATGGTCATTTTGCTGCCAAATCCTAAAGCTAATATCGATGAAGAAGATGTTTTTAAGAAATCATCCAATTATAAATCAAAGAATTTTTTTAATAAAAAGAGAAGTTCGGTTATCAAAAATGAGAATACTGACAGTGGTGATTCCAATGATGGTGAAACATTGTTTATGGCTTTAGGACCTTGTGCAACAGATTCCAGCGATGGTGAATCAAGCAGTGGATCAGAGGATGAAGTGGATCTTTAAGCAGAACTAATATGTGCTCTAAAAGAAATTGGTCACTTAAAGAAAATGATGTCAGACTAGGATCTTGAAGCAAAGGCTGAAATAATTACAGATCTGAAACTAGAGCTTGAAGAAGCCAAAAGAAAATTAGAAATGGTAAATTTTGAACTGATCTTGAAAACTTAATATTGTTCCAAGTTAGAAAGTGAGATGGTTGGTTTAAGGAATGAAATCAAGAAGTTAAACTTGTTTTCAGACAAACAAGCGAAGTTTACAAAAAGTTTAAAACTGTTAAGTGAAATGCTGTCTCAACGGCGAGATTCTAGTGTCAAAACAGGATTGGCATTTGATAAAGCTAAATGTTCAACAAATGCAATAGACAAAAACAAACACTATAGTCAAAAGACAGTTTCCTAAAAGAAACTATTCATTTTTTGGTTATTGTTGTTGAGGGTTCACTGCAAATGTACTAACACTGCCATATTTTTGTGTGTTCCAAGTGCAGACCCAAATGCATATATATAGGAATAGAAGATACATGTCTCTATTTTAATCAATATTGGTTATGGTGAATTAATAATCATTAGACATAATTAACAACACTATATATGTATATATATATATGTGTGTGTGTGTGTGTGTGTGACACAAACATGCTACCAAAACTTAGATTTCCTTGTACTAAATAATACATACTACATAAATAGAACAGTAGAGTTGAAGCGGGCAGCATGAGCGGGAATGGAGACCCCAACAATCATGGCAATGGATGCAAGAACGGTTACAGAGAATTGTGACGAGACTGGCAACACTCCAAGATTTTCAGAAAAGGGTTGGGCATGTTGTCTTGCATTTTGTCACCACAAAATGTTGGTAACAGCACGAAACTTTTGCAAGCTAGTTTGGTGTTTCTCTAAGCTTGAATTTGATATTCAATTGCTTAATGTTGATTGATCCATCCATTTCAATTCGTATATCAAATCATTTTACTAAAGGCCTTCTTCAAGTCTTTTCCGTTTTTCTTTATGTCGAGCCTTTGCTTGATTTTTGAAGCCTTCTGCTGGTTCCCAAAACCGCAAATTGGAATCCTACGAGCCTTGCCTGCTCGATCTTGGGTTATCCAACCGGTTTAGGCCAACCTTACGGGATTGATCGATGCGCTCCAAATCCCCTGCGCTACTGGCTCTACAAAACCAAGGCGAGTATACCTGATCCTAGACAACAACCTTAGATCCAAGATGCTTAAAGCAGATTGGTTAGAACACGAATGTATTGAAAGTTTTCCTAAGGAAAGAATTATAGAAAAACTTTAAACTTGAAAATTATGAATTAATAAATAAATGTGATAGTGTTTTAAATAAAAAATGAACACAACAAATGAACATATTAATTCCTCAATGGAAAGAAATGAAACAATTGCTAGCATATGGATTATGAATCAAGAGCAATATAAAGACCAGTGCTTAATTAAATGGGCAATCAAAGTCAATATTATAAGTTGAAACATACAACTTTATAATGTTCAATGTATTTAAACTATAAACAGTTTTAACAATTCAAACATCAGGGATCAATTATATAAACACAATTTTAAACTAGTCTAAGATGCACTTTAACTCTTGTGGAGACAAACTAGACATAAATACGAAAACAATTAAATATTTCACAAGATCTATGTTTATCAAGTTTAAAATGCAATAATGACCCAATCCACTTATCTGAATTTTGAAATATTTATAGAATAAAATATTTATAAAGAACACAATTTAACAATAATTTAAAAATCTAATGCAAATAAATTAAAATAAATATTTCTTACTGATCTAGAAATAAAATTGTACAGGAGACACTCCTTAAAGATGCTCCGTTCAATACAGTTCGACTCCAAAATCAAACAAGAATTCATTCGATGATCCACCATCCACAGGCTTTTTTCAAAAAATCATTTCTTTGCCAATGAAAAAGTATAGTCTACCATAAGTGCCTCAAAATATATAAATTTTTTAAAGAATATGAATATGAATTGACTATTATGTTTTACATCTCTATTTATAGGTACTGGAAAGGTATCCAAACTAAATCTAAAGCAACACGCCACTTCAAATTTCTTAATACAATCACATCTGCCCATTAATAAAATATATTTTGACTGCTTAGCATGTAATTATCTGAAAGTATTGGTCAGTTTCATCTTCCCCATATTAAGATAGCATTTAGTTGCGATTTAGAAAATAACGATCCAAATTTAAGAGGCTTCGAATGGCAGCGTGATCTTTTTGGTTATTGTTAACTTTGAGAAACTCAGACCCTTTAGATTCTCCTCATCCTTGGTACAGTGAAGGCTTCCGAACTCCATGCCTGAGAATCAATTTCATCGTTCTCTCCAAATATCCATTCACACCTACAAAAAAAAGAAACGACATAAGATATTAATGATTATGATTGTTAAAACCAAATCTCTCATTCAAGAGGTCCTGATAATATATTTGATCTCATATTTATTTTCAGGATAACATCCAAGAGTCACTTGGCTTGGAATGCTCCTGTGTCTTCAACGATTACGGATATCACCAGATAGTGAATATTATGATAAGTTTTTTTTGTTTTTTTTTTACTTTTTACTTTTTATGGTACTCTTTTATTTTTCCAAATCATTTTATTCCATCCTTATCTGGCTTTAATATTATATGTTGCCCAATAATCACAAACTCAATCAACCTTTAATGAATCGACACAAAGATGACTATGTGGTACTTCCGCTCTTGAACAAAAAAGCTTTGCCTTTTCTTGTGAGAGTTTGAATGCATGGAAAGGGGTGTTTACACAATACAAACAACTGGCATATCTTCCATATCTCCTAGTGCATGAAGTCTGTGAGATCCAAATCGAAGGGTTGACCAATCTACCCATCAAGCCGTATTCTCCAGTTCTTGGTAATGTGTTTATGGGACTTGTAAATGAAACTGTTGCCAATATTCAAGGGTTCCCACATGTTACAGTGTGCCATTCCCAAAATATCCAAACCATATTCTCCATATAGCTCTTGATTTCTAAAGTCTCCATAAGGCATGGAGTCTAAAGAAAGTCTTCATTTTATTTTATTTTTTTATCAGACTTACTTGCCGCCCCTCTGAAGTATATATTTTCCTCTCATTTCCTTGAAATAAATGCATAGCTTTCCATTGATTATGCATTTCCAGTTATTGCTGTAGATGTCATCGATTTGTATGATAGCAACCTAATGAATTAAGAATCATTGGTATTAAAGGAATATGTGTCTTCGTCAGATTTTATTTGCATTGAGTGGTACTGGATTTGATCCTTTGAAGTTTTGAGATCATCTAAGAAACAACTTTCATCATTATCAATTCTGAATGTACATGGTCTGCATATTCTGTTGAATCACTGACATGAGTTAAAGTTGCTCGTTTTATTGTAAATATTCCCCAAATTGACAAGTGTAAAAAATCAACCCAGAACTGGAACAGGCCTCGTAGTTTCTAGTCACATAGTTATTTAAGGAAAAACCAAATGTGTCAATAGCAGTTGTTAAACACAAAGTGTCACGTGATAATCATTTCATGTTTGTACTAGCACATTCTAGAAAGGAGGGCGAGTGAATGCCAGAGACTTCAAAAGAGCTTTTAAATTTGTATTTGATATGTCCATGGATTGTTGACTGTGTGTTCCTATCCTTTGTCTACTCATTGCAAGATATACTCTACATGACTCTCTTCATAAGCAGTCTTGACTGCAACCTGATATGCCATTGGCAATTCAACTAAAATGGATCCCTAATTTTTTTACAAAATTTTAGGGCTCCACCACCTTCATCGTCCTTTTCTTTGCTTTTAGTTTGCTTTTGTTGGTTTTTAGTCTTTTGCTTTTGCTCATGTCATGCCTTTCGGTGTTCCCTTCAATTCAATCTAACCTAAAGCTCAATCGGAGTTGTCAGTCAAGAGATATGCCTGTTTTAGTGTCTCAAAAGTGGACCTTTTTGGTGCAACAGCACGAATTAAAAATATGATGTAATATTTTTAATTTGACTTTCACTTATTGATAAATATAACTTAAATTCACTTTTTCTTATGTTTTTAAATTACTTTAAATTTTTAACTTAAAGTGACTATAGTGCACTTTATGTTATAATTTTAAGTTACTTTTTAATTTTTCACTTAAAGTGACTATAGTGCACTTTATGTTATAATTTTAAGTTAAGTTACTTTTTAATTTTTCACTTAAAGTGACTATATAATTATAAGTTTTAGTTTAACTTTTTATTTTTAAATCAAAGGCTCATTTAAATGTTACTTTTTAAATGATGTTTATATGTTACATTTTTAAATATGATATACAAATATTGTTTATGATCCATTTAATAACATTTTTGTAAATTTAAGCGGATTAAATGACTTTAAGTTATCAAAAGTGGACATTTTATATGCAATTACATGTAAAATCCATCAAAAGTGAATATTTACATGTCATTGCACATAAATTTTAACTTGGTGGACCTTTTTGATGTCATTGCATCAAAAGGTAAGTTTTAATGTCTTTGCATCCAAAATGTGAGATGTAACTTAAAATGTGTGTTCCCTTCCAAACGGTTTGGTTTTGATTGCTTGCACATTTTAAAGCATGTCATTGACCCAAAAAGATCCAA
Organism: Cupressus sempervirens; assembly: GCA_028749045.1. Classification (NCBI taxonomy): domain Eukaryota; kingdom Viridiplantae; phylum Streptophyta; class Pinopsida; order Cupressales; family Cupressaceae; genus Cupressus; species Cupressus sempervirens. The sequence continues at coordinate 428,617,236 of CM053793.1, read as the reverse complement.
CTTGCCTTCTTTGCACATTTTAAAATATGTTGTTGACTCTAAAAGGTCCGATTTTAAACTAAAGCATGTTTTAATATATGTATTGGCTTCCAAAAAGTCCAATTTTGAAGAAATACATGTCTTTGCCCTCCAAGAACATTATTTTGATTATAAATGGAGATTTTCTTGATGGATTTAAACGGGATTTTCTAAAATAAGGTCGTTTTTGTTTGGCAATGGATTTTCGAACATAAAAAATGGATTTATCTTGCTAAAAAATGTTTTTTCAAACTCCTTCCAAAGGCACGTTTTGGATAAATCTTCAAATAAATCTATTTAGAGTGATTGAAATCACATTTTTGAAAGGAAAAGAGGCGTTTTGGCATCTTCAATCATTTGCAATACATCTTGGCTCACATTTTTTCACTTGGAAGCCAAAAACGAATTCATTTTATGCCTTTTATGAATCACGTTTTTGTTAAAAACGCCCAGAAATTGGGGTTTTTACCCACTTTTTTGCATTTTGGAGTCATGTTTTTTCATTTTGATCCATGTATATGCATTTAGGGAAGTTGTTTTTGCATTCACAAGTCAAAAATGACTCAAAAACATGAATTTTTTTATCACATTTTTGCAAAAAGGGCCCAGATTTTTGCATTAAACACTTGTCCATATATATGCCATGAAAAGTGCATTTTGCCTTTTAAAATGATGAAAACTCTCATTTTCACACTTTTGGAATTTTCCCAAATCCCAAATTCGAATTTGTGTGTTGAATTGCATTGCATCTTGACATATTTGAGTCACTCTCCAGAGGTCCGTTTTTCTTTTGAGTTTTTGTGTTTTATGCTTGCTTGCCAGTTTTCTCCACTTTGGAGAAGTCACAATTTTTTTCCCAAGAACTTGTTGTTGCTTCACTTCATGCGAAAGCATCATCACATTCCACTTCGATTTTTCATGTCAAAACACTTCGCATCTCATCTGACAAATGCAATTACGTCTTTTCCATCTCATTCACCATCCGCACATGCATGCAATCCCATTTTCCGCTTCCACTTTCACTCATCTCACTTTCCGCATTCATTCGCACAACACGATTACACGAAATGCCTTACATGTAATTGCATCTCAAAGGTCCGATTTTGACTAAAAGTCACTTTTTAAAAAGTCGATACGATGTCATTTTTATCTTTCATGTACTTACTTCACCTATTCACCAAAGATGATTATAAAGTGCATTTTCCCTCAAACTTCATTCAATTTTCACCTCTCCATATGCATTTGTGCCTTCATGAGCAAATACATGCTTTTCCATTTTTCGCATCTTTCCATGCTTTGCACCTCATCTTCGATTCACACTTATATGTAAAAGCTCATCCACCATCCGCATTCAAATCTCATCTCACCTTTCATCTCCTGTTACATGTTGCACTTACATGTACTCATTTTGCATGTAATAACGCCTTGAAAACCCTAAGTTACCTTTTGGAAATCAGCAATTTCCATTTGCACGCATTCCCATGCACCAAGCACTTTATTTCCAAAAAAAAAAGTTAAAAGGTGTTGATGGAAAGTTACTCGGAGTTTACATCCAGCCATCGTCAAGAAGGTTTTCGAAGTGTCAGAGACTCCAGTTTGTTTTGATCTACACAGGAGAATTCACAACTTGAGCGAGAAAAGCTAGATCAAATTAAGTTTTCAAATGACAACAGACAATTCATCAAAGTCGGAGGTTATCGAAAGACACAACACCATGGTTATCAAGGTGAATGTAGCGGTACAAAGTACAGAACTTCTAATCCTGTGATCATCTGGGATTACATCGTCAAATTACAAGGCCCTTCAAAACAATCCATAGAATTGTTTCCTTATTTTGCATCTTCTTTCTTCTTCTTTCATATTTGTAGTTTGAGAGGATGCGTGACATGAAAAAATGTAATTACATGTAATGCAAGTTGCATGTACATGAAAAGATGTAATGCGAGTTGCACATGCAGTTGCATGAAACCCTATATTTTCTCTTTTAGTTAGACTAGGTAAAAGTTGGTTAAGTTGCTCGCAATTTTTCCTCCACCTTTTCCTCAACTCCTAATGCCTATATAAAGGAGTGCCCCCTCATTGTAAAAATCATCATTTGTTGTATGCAAGAAAGCTCTGCCATAGTTGTGCAAGCATAACTCTGATTGTGTTGTATGAATTTAGGAGAAAAATAAATAAAAGAAGCAATTGGATTCGAAGCTTTGACTAGAAGCAATTGTGATGGAGCAAATTAGAAGGTTTGACTCTAATTTGTGCCTACTGTCTTGATTCATCTTATTATTGTGTGTTCAATAAAAAAGCATAGTGATTTAAGAAGCAATTGGAGTCGAAGCTTTCACTGGGAGCGATTGTGGAAATATATAGCTAGAAGCTTTGTCTGTAGCTTATATTTCTTTCTTAAATTTGCAAAATAGTTAAGTTATTCTTACTTTTAGGAGTCTTTGTGCCCTAATTGTAAAGTTTTTTCATATAGAAGTACGATTGAACTTAGAGCCAAACCGGTACATTTTCAGCTAGACTTTGAGTTAGTGAAGGTTTATTGGTATCACTATTTCCAGCTCTTGGTAGAAGTATAGTTACAGATTCACCCTCCCCATTGCTCACTCTATGAGTAAGTGGATTCTTTCTTGAAAGATAACAAGAAAAGACATTGGTAACACCCATTTTACAAAATTTCTCGACTTCTTGCTTACCTTGAGTTGATCCAAGGAACGGTGAGAAGGGGTAGCCTTCACTTTAAGGTAGGAGAGACTTTGTCTCACACGTTGTGGCTGTTCGTCCTGCTTTGCGACTGGATTTTTACCCAAATTTATCAGTTGCAAAATATCCACCCAACAGGGCAGACGTCATATGCCATGGGGAAACCCTTTCTTTAAGCAACGGAGAAGCTTTCACTACCCAACAAATGCTAGAGATGAACCCTAGAAAAACCCTAATGCAAAACATGAAGGTTTCTTCAGAAAGCATAGACTGGGTGCTTTCAATATGGCTTCTAGATTACCTAGAAGAGCGAGAGAAAATGCTCCAACTTATAGCCAAATAGGATTTTTAGTTTTCAATTGGAATGGTAGGGATGGGAAGACTAGTAGGTCTAGAGGAAATTAGAGTCGTTACATTTATCCGGTGCCCAATAATTTCAAGTTCAGGAATATTGAACAGAAGTTTTGGAGAAAGGAGAAGGCGAGAGCCACTCATAGAGATGAGTTGGATGCTCCTACTCTAAAGGTATGTAATGTTTTGATTCCTAAAGATATTCAAAAAGGCACAACACTTTTCATTGATAATCATGCATGGGAGGACTCGATCAGTAGATATAAAAATTTAGCTTTCTTTATGAAGTGGTTGGGATAGTGGCCTACCATAACAAAATTACAAGCTTGGATTGAAAGAAACTAGGGACAAAATATGACTTTGAAACGGCTCCCAAATGAGTTTCCGATGATAATATGCCCATCAAAATCAAAAAAGGAAAACATTTTGAAGGGAGGTCCATATATTATTGATGGGAAAGGTGTGTATATTTGTGATGAGCGCCCCAACTTTAACCTTGATTTAGAAGAAGTAAAGGATGCGATGGTACGATAAACCTAAAAAATTTACCTTGGGAGTTTAAAGATGAGGATCCCTAAGGAAGATAGGGGATTGTTTTGGGTCTTTCCATTTATATGAGGAGGCGGTAGACCCGAATCATATTTATCAATATACTAGATTTCTTTGATTAGAATGTAGGATTGTTATATGGTTCCAAACTTTTTTATGTTGAGCACCTCACAAGAGGAATGTAACCTAAGATTGGAAATGGATTGTGCTGAAGCTCAGATCAGTAAAGATAATTTTAATCATAAAGGGAAAGGATTAGATGGAATTTTAATCTACTGGTTTCGAATAATACATCTGCATATGTTTAAGTTCTGAATATATTTTGGGTCCGAATAATATAATATATTGTAGGGGCTGCTTGAGCCCATAGAATTGTTCACTCGAGTTTCTACTGGTTTTGAATAATACATCTGCATATGTTTAAGTTCTGAATATATTTTGGGTTAGAACGAGTAAATATCTGTTTGGGATAATTCATAAAATATATTTAATAAATTGAGCTTAGCCTTAATAACCATAGATGTCCTTCCAATAAAGTTCAATAAAATATTATTTTTATTCTATTAAAGATTATTATTATGTAACTGTCAATGTATATGTTATTATTTTATTAGGGGCTACGTCATAGTACAAAAACAATAAATAATGCCCTTTTTACAATGTTAAATTTTAGTTAAAATAAAGAAAAAGATGAAATATTAAATAAAACAAGTTTAAGAAAAATGTAAAAGAACCTCAGATTTTTTAATTTTAGTTCAAGCGTAGAACCTCTGTCCACATTTGAGAAAGATTGGGTACAACATATCTCTGTTATGGAAGTAGTATCCTCAAATTTGTAAACCAGTGGGGTAACATCTGTATATCAAATTAGCAGAGCATGCTTCTAGTCTTGCGTCAAAGATGCAATGTAATCCTTCAATATCACAGTCATCAATACAGTTTACTATTGCAGAATTAATCTCATATGACAGCTTCAACTAGTTCAAAGAGGTGGGGTCCAACAGCACAAGGTTGAATCTCATAGAGACTATGTTTGCATTAAATTTTGAGCATTCAGCAATAGAGACAAGTAGTATCTAGCCATGGGAAGATAGAGGGCTTGGATAAAATCAGGAAAGATATTATGAAACTACAGCAATTAGCCCAAAATTCTGAATTTGGCATAAGAGCAGAAATACTCGACATGTATAAGGAATATAAAAAACTCCCACCAAAAGTTCAAAAAGATTTACCCTCCATCAATTAAATGCACTTTCACCCAAAGCTACAAAACAAGAATGATATGGCAAAAAGAAGTACTATTAATTGGGTCAGGATCTTCTTGCAAAAGAGCACTTATGTTTCACTTTAAAGCGTGGTTGGTCTCTTGATCACATTCGTGAGAAGAACAAGGAAAAAGAGACAACTCAAGAAGTGCAGATCAATGTTGAGGATGTTGGGAAATATATAGTTTAGCTTCAACATGATGACAAACATAAGCAAGAACCAACATTGATTAAAGGTAAGGATTATTCTAGCACCTTACCCAGTGAGTTGGAGCCTATTATGGAAAAAGATTATGGTGATCCCAAGGCTGAAGAGGAGTCTCTCCTTGAGGATGAACTATGTGAAGAGAATGATGCGATAGCTGATGAGCTAGTACATTTGAAGAAGGATAGTCTCCAACTACGTATGACAAAATACTCATTACATCAGACTAAAAATTCAGATATCTAGGATAGCCACTCACCAATATAATTGTTAAGTCCCGATATTTGCACCCTACTAGGTTCAATGAAATGAACTGGAAATTTCAGGTAAAATGGAACCACTCACAGGCAATGGGATTTTCCTATGAAACTGAGTGGATCTTCAGATTATAGGCTGGCTCCTTTGGATAATCACTTAAGCTCTTGTAACTTTAATGAACCAAACTTGGTAGGAAAAGGGAGAGAAATGCATAAATGAACCTAAAACTGAACTTAGCTAAGAGGTGATACACCAAAATTCATGAATACTCGAGACATGACTATTAACAAAAACAGTGAAATTTCCCCTATTGATCAACACTTGAATCCTATACTGACTTGCATTAGTATTTCATAATAAGGTCTTGATAAAGAAAGTTGAGGATCGTGGAAACATTCACAAAACAGTGCCAAAATAAAAGACACAAATTACAACCTGCAAGTTGAAGTACAAAACTGCAACTAGGTGATACCTAAGACAGAATGAAAAGGAATCCTAAAATTCACATAACACTATCAATCAGACATTGTTCACACACAGTAATAGAAAGGATGAAGGCTGGATTTCAAATCAGAAATATCACTAAAATGATTCAATTCATGTATAAAGTATTCTCCAAACTGAATTACAAAATATGTAGAAAAATGACAAGGACACCAAAATATGTCACCAAAATCACCTCTACATAATTAGAACTCTCTCATACAATCCTAGTCCAAAAGACTAAGTACGAACCCCTAAGGGTCGAATCCATGAAACAATGCTCCAAAAAAGGAGTTAAATCTTATAAAAAAGATGACTCACTGCATGACAACTGCATTAAGTCATAATGAAACCCATGACTCGTGTCAAACTACCCCAAAAATGCTCCAACTAGCCATAAAGACCTCCAAACTGACTAGGCAAAGTCCACATTCGACCTTATACTTGGCTCCTACAATCCTTCCCCGTAATCTCAATTGATCCATAATACTAGGTCAACTGATCCATAATACTAAGTCCTCTCTTCATATCTGGATAACTTCCAAGACCAAGTTTTATCGCATATGTCAAATACATTAATATTCAAAGAAATATTCCAACCCAAGGAAATATTCCAATGTTCCTTAATTTGTATTTAAAAAAAAACATTAAATGATTTTTAAATTATCATTTAACATATTTATTTGGCATATTTGACTCATAATAAACTTAATGTAAATGACTTAACCCCCTAAATCCTAACACCTAACATCCCTTCAAACTCTCCTTCCCCCCAAGACACATTATTATACATAATGTTTAGGAAATAAAGAAATAAAAACTTTATTACACACCCTCGGATTTCAAAATTTATGCAATGTGATTGAGGTCATAATATATCACATTACAACCCTAAAATTATTCATTTTGCACATCGTATTTGTTTGGAGAGCTGTGAAAAGGAATGCGGTAAAGGTTTGAAGGAGCATTTGATTCTATTTGCAACTGCCATTACTGGTTTTTGGTGTTTTGTTGTCACTTGCTGAAGCCAATTTCTTTGACTAGAGCCGTGGTTTCACTACATTTCTTACCATTATACAAGCTGTGACTGGAATGAGACTTTCGAGCCGCCATAGTTGATTGCTGCCGTCACCATGATCTATGAAGAGATTTTCATGCTGTCGTCTTGTGACTGGAGTGATCCTCACGAGCTGGAAGTAGTCGGCAATTGTATTTCTTCTAATGTTCAAAGCCGCCATAGTTGATTGCTCACTGTTGGTTTTCTATGATTGAAGGTATTGTTGTTTACGCCTCTCCTGTTGTTGGTATCTTTATAGGGTTTTATTGCTTTCTTCATTTGCTGTTGGTATAAATGAAAGCTCACCTTGAGGGGTCATGACTTTTCCTTCATCCTAGCTCTCATACTTCATTTCTTAAAAACCCCAAAATGGGTTTCTACCTTCTTACTGTTTGAAGATTTCTGAAAAGAAAAAATTATGTCGTGATTTGAATGTCTGCTTTAATTCAGCTGCCATGATATGACTTTCTTCACTTCTCCTTCTCCCATATGAAGTATGTAAGTACGTTTTGCTCTTTGTTGTTGCATTATTTGTAAAGATTCGAATTTTTTGTGGGTTTGGGTTCTCCTGACGTTCCTCATATTTTTCTTCTAACTCTGTTGTAGATGATGGAAGTTATGTGTTGTATGTCATCATGTATATAAGTTATTTATGCTGTTGTTGTCTGGGTATTCTATGTTATTTTTCATGTATACTTTGACGTGAGCTGTGATTTTGGGCAGTTTTGTCTGATTTGATCCCACCATTGAAGGTTTTGGTCCAGCTTCTTGCTTTTTCTGATATGGAATTGGCTTCACGGGCTGGGTAATCTGAAAAACATCATTAAATGCCTTTTCTTTTTCTAAGATTCATGATTCCTTATTCTGGGGTTTGCAACATTGTAAAATGACATGATATTAGCTTGGCATTTTACCACCATGGCTGTACATCTGTTGGGTATATGTGTTATCTACCATGGATGAAAGAAAGCTTGTTGATGTCACTCTTCCTTTACATATCTACCATGTTGCTGAAGGTCTTTCAAAGCTGCTATTATTCTCTTTGCTGTAGATGTTATCTCTTTGTTGCTGAAGTTGGATAATTAGATTTCAAACACCATCTTTAAATAATGTTGGGATCTCTTGCATTTTATTTCCATTTACTTAGAACCTGAAATCCAAATTAGAAAGTGAGATGCCATTGATACCTTCTGAAAGTTTCATGATAACCTGCACTTTTCTTTGTGATGTTTAGAATTAGAAATCTGATCTTTGAATTAATCTGCATTTTCTAAGTGATGATAAGAAGAATGGGGAAATTCCTGTTATAGAAATATGCCTCTGTTATTTCATGATCTGCCCTATCTGCATATATGGATTCTTTTGTTACACAGGCATGTCGGGAACTTCTTTGATAGAGTATATCTTGCTGTTGTGAATAAATTACTTTCTGGAAAAATACAGTTCTGATACATGTGATTTCCCCATTGAAATCTGTTGTCATTTTGTGAAGAAAAATCGAAAAAATATCACAATTTATCATAATCCCTGACCGGTGCTTCCTTTAGCCTGTTGTTTCTCATATTTCTGAAAGCATTTTGATCCTCCTTTACTGCTGAAAATTTTATGATTCCTCTTGTTGAAAGATTTAGCTCTTTTGCTCTTTCCAACTTTATGCTGATTTAGTGCCTCTCTTGTAACCTTCTGTTATGCAATCTACAGTGTGATAATAAAAGGTTTCATGCATGATGAACACACATCCCTTTAATATTATGCTTTCACTGTTTTACTTATCTTGATCAGCTTTGTAGGTTCTATTTTTAAATGATATGCCAGGCTCAATAACCCTTGTGGGAGCCTGCTGTTATATTTGTGTACCCATTAGAAATAAGAGACTGCACAGGGAACAAACATATTAGCACTAAAGCATCTCAGTTTGGCAGGTTTCTTTCCTTGCTGATATATATCTTATTTTATGAAAATGAATGGCATTTTGGGAAACTGAATGAGATGAATGAGATGCTTGCATTACAAATTGTCTTGTGAATGTAGGACTTGGATGCGTGGATGAAGCACGATAGATGGATGGAAGCAAAGGGACAGAAGACGACCAGTCATTACAGGCAATGACTAGTGCCAATGACTTCTACTCTTTAGCTTTCTTTTCTATCTTTTATTTTTGTAGAGTAGAATATATATCGGCAAGTAGGAGACTACTCTCATGGTCACTTTGTGTGAGAGAATTTTATTTTCAGCACTCTTTTGTAAATATCAGTTCTTATATAAATATCAATTGTATATTCAAAATGAATAATACAAGGACATTTGTTAATTTTTGGCTCATAATGAACATGATTTCAATATGTATAATAACTAAAAAATGTAAAATGCTTATGAAAGTGTATGAACCCTTTGACATTAGAACTAAATTTCAACACGTGTAGAAATTTAATAACAATAATGATCAAGGACCTGAGATTAAAGAGATCATATAAATAATAGGAGTCCATACCCTTGGTGAGAATGAAGGGGAGCATAATGTATACACTTCAACTTATGAATACGAGGCTCATTATGCTGAATAATATCTTAAGGACCAGCAAGTAGTCAACTACAAGGATTCTGGTTTTTATGACAGAAGTTGTATATCTTCACAATACCATGAGGATAAAGATGAACCGAGTGATTCTACTTGGGAAACTTGGTGTAGTGCTGACTGTTCCATTGATGGAGATGTTGATTTGAGTGATGATAGTCATGTCGTTAATGGAAATTCAGAATTGTCTTTAACGTATATTGATAGTTTCTACAGATTATCTAAAGATTTATCACAGAGTCTTCATGACAAGACCGCTATCTATTTACTAGCTGGTGATTTTATTTGTGTGCCTCATTCAGTAATCAGCAATTACCCTGTTTCGCCTATCATTACATTTTCAGATTTGGTTGTGATTTCAAGAGAAATTGAGCTACATAAGTATGATTTGAGATTAGATTTCTTCACTGTGCATGGGTATAGTGACACCTTCAACATCATACTTCATGATAGTATATCCCATAGCAGCGACACTTGGTGGTCTAATGGGCTGGTCCTCAGGCCTATCAGAGGTTTCTTTAGCATAGGCAGAGTGACATACTTGTGTTGTTGGATGATACAAGACAATAGTGAATGAATGGACCTCCACTATGACTCCCAAGATCGTGTAGACAAGATGGTCTCGGATCCAAAAGTTATCAAGATGAGTACCTTGCATTTTGTGGATTGTGTTGGATTATTTGACTATTTACGGCAGAGAACATTTGGGTTCAGAGTAGCCCAGCAAACAAAGGTGACAGTATCTCTCAACATGGTTTGGGATCCAGGTATTTACTAAATGCATACGTGGCATTTTGAAGATTCACTTGTAGTGCCACATAGTTTGAGATTTGATGTAGTTATTATCAAAGTCGTGCAACTTACAAACGCAATGGTACTTCACAAATTGACTTGAGATCTAAGAATCTGGTTAATGAGTTACATTTTGATACCTTTCCTTGCAGTGTGCCAGGATGTGCTTTTAGATTGGACTATCGAGCTACCTACAAATTTATATGCGATCCTAGTATTGATTGCTTGAGGACAAGGAATCTCAAGGAAGGAGGACTCTAATGTCAATTTTTGAGAACATTAGAGAAGTACTAGCCCAACTTATAAAACACTTATTAGTAACTTTGGAGTTAAATTACAACTATTTAAAAAGCCTCTTTCAAATTAAATGGGGAAATGAAATGAAAGAAAGAATGTGAACCTGAAGAGTCACTATTGAGCATTAAAAGAGGAAGTCTCATTCATTTTTGTCATCCTTGGTTTCTGATCCAAACTTCGTTTTCTCTCTTGGAGTGTTATTTGGGAAGCTTTAGCTTTCATCTACCCTGAGGACAAAAACCCTTATGCTGGTAGCCAAGGGATGCAACTCCATTGTCTAGGAGATGTCACACCAGGTGTCTCATGTGTGCTTACAGGTTCTTTCTTAGTTTTACAATATGACTATAATACTCTATTTAAGATTGGATGTTTGATAGTTGGTCATTGTCTTGTTGATGTATAATGAAATAACATATATTGAAGAGTTTATATGAGCTTTTCTGGTCATGCTATTGTAAGTGTTGAAGACAATAGAAATTCCTGAGGTTTTCTACATGCATTTGTTGTTTAATTGCAGGTCAAGTTTAAAGGTTTAATGCATAAGCAATTTGGTTGTATTTTGAATCATAATTTTGAGATATAATTGGGAAATTGTCTATTTGGGATATTGTGATGTCCCTGTTTCAGTTTAAGTTCGAATGTTATAACCTCTATTCAGAACTACTTAGTCCAAAGTTTTGTTTGATTATATGATGTTGTTCTTGAGTGTTGGCTCTGCTGTTGCATTGATTTTGGGAGGATTCCTTCTTGTTGTTGGATGCACTTCCTTTAAGTTTCTCCTGATGCAAACTACATCACTAGAATTGGCTCCTTGAAATCCCTTCACTACTTTATCTCTGTCGTGATGGATTCTGGGTGTTCTGTGAGATGTAGGGTGTTCTGTGAGATGTAGACTTGCTCTGAAGTTGTATTGTCTATGTTGATTGTGGCTGATGGACTCTTCCCACAAACCGATATCTGACTCTTAGCTCCAATAAGAGATGGACATAATGAAAAAATTCTTCCTTCCTGTGTTGGTAGTCTAAGTATTGTACACCCTTGTCTCACCTCAACTAGCATTTGTTTGCTATTTCTGCCCACGTTGGTAGTGTTTGATGACAAGGAAGGCTTCTGCGCTGATAATAAGATGAACCGGAACTGTTTACTTGCTTATTGCTGCATAAATATTTTTGTGCTCTCCAAGTGTCCACAAGAAATAAGAAAGAAATTGCTCAATGCCTTGTTGCTCTAAGACGTTCTCTATCTGCCTGAAGTTCTTTGATATCGTCTTGCTTGTAATTAATATTCTTCCCCGTGCCTTCTCAATTTTTATGATTCCTCCCTTTCTCTCCCGAATGGGCTGAATATTATATATCTTATAATTTGAATGATGACATTTCTTGGCTGTACAAGGGATGTGTCTCCTGATAAAAGATCACATCTTATCCATGAATTGATGACTATTTACTCCTAAACCGGCATCATCATAAGTTATAATAATCGCATGATTTCTTGGTGCTAATCATTGGTTTTCTTGATTGGTCTCTGACGTGAAGATTCAACTAGAAAGTGACATCTGTATTCACATTTCTTGATCAATATCTGGAGTGTATAATGTTTCAATATGTGGTAATCCTTTAGGTATTAAATTTATGGTAATCTTGGGTTTCCTTTTATTAAATTAATTTTTATTCTATTATTAATGATTTTAGTATAAGTATTTGTTTGTCTATAATGTATATAATAAATTAATGTTAGACATTATCATTGTTATATGCTAATTTTGTCTTAGCAACATATTATTAATAGTTGGTCACAAAAATATATTTTATTTGTTATTTAGTTATTAAGATATAAATATTATTATTACACTAATAATATATTATTATATATTAAATTATATGATATTATTACTATTTATTAATCATTTAGATATTATACTTATTATTTAAATATTGTGTCATTTAATTAATTTGACCTCTGAGATTGGGGATATCACAGTGCATCCCGCCCAAAATTGCTTGTCCTCAAGCAATCCAAACTCTCAATGTAGTTTTTATATTCAATCCCATGGTCTTGAAACAAAAAAAATCCATCTTGAAGTTAGAACAACAATATAAATTGAAAAATTGTAATATTTCATTTAAAATATCAAGAATAAGGAAGCAAACTTATCTTAGTAGTCCCACACTCCTTGTTATGTGTTACCTTGTATCAATCCTCTTTTACTATGCATTTTTAATCCTTAAGTGAGGCTTTTTCCTATCCTTGGGCCTTAGTGGATATCCCTTTAGGATTGCCCTCTTTATAATACTTAGGTGAAATTTTATCTCATCCGAGGTCTCTATGGATCTCTTTAAGATTGTCCATCTCTATTTAATCCCTTAGGAGAGGCTTTATCTCCTCCAAAGATCTCTATGGCTATAATCTTTTCTTTGTAGTAGGGTGCCCTAGCAATTCTCCCATAATCACAGCATAGCAAGGTACCCTGCTAACGATTCTCCCTTTACTATCACTATGATAGGGTGCCCTTAGCAATTCTCCCTCAACTAATTCAGCAATATAGTGCTCTAGCGATTTTCGCTTAATTACAAAGCAATAGGGTGTCCTTTTTGCAGTTCTCCCTAACATACTAATGCAATAGTGTGCCCTAGCTATTCTCCCTTAATTGCACTCTTAGGAAGGTGCTAACAATAGGGTGTCATCAGCAGTTCTCCCTTAATTGCCACTCTTTCCTTTTATTTAAATTGAATATTAAAGTTCTATTAATAATCATAAAAATATGTACATATATGTATTTTTTGATATTTACATTTTCTGATTAGACTATGACTAAAGTTGAACTTCCTCAAAGCTTCAACGATTCTCTATTCCCATATCCTCTCTTGATCACCATTCGCACTCTTGTCTGAAGTCTCTTCACTATTTGTTTCATGTGTTGCTTCTATTTTATGGAGTTGACTTTTCTTGTCACACTTATGTCCAGGTTCCCAAGGGGCCTCTGCATCTGAAACGTGCCTTTCTTCAATGTGTCCTCTTTTTGTTTTTGGGCTTCCTTGCTCAAACATTGATGTCTTCTGCTTCATTTCCCTTTGCAAAAATAACATTCTTTCTCTCTATGATCTTCTTTTGATTCTTCATTTCTATATTCAACCTTCGCTGAAAAATTCTTGGATCTTTCTTTTGAAGTATTTTATTCTACCATTTTTGCTTTTCTAATGGCTTCTTTCAAGTTTGTGGTTCATGCGGTTTAACAGAGTGCTTGGAGTCTTTTAATCCCTCTATAAATATATGACCGAGTCTCTTCTGGGGAAGGTTTGGAACCATAACTGATAACTCTTGGAATTTGCAAGCATCGTCTTCCACTGTTCCAGTTTGTCTGAGTTGGGTTAGTTCTTAGAAATACCATACGATGTCCTTATCATCAAATTTGTTCATGAGTTTTTTGGAGAATTCTTCATAGGATTTTACATCTTTATGTCCTAAAGAGATACACCCATGGGTTCACCAATCATGTGATGCTCCCTCTAGATACAATATAGCAAATTGCAAGGCATCTTCTTCCATAATGGGATTTAGAACTAAAAATGTGTTTAATTTTTCTAACCATTGGCACGGTGTAATCTTTTCTAAACCATCAAAATGTGGAAGCTTTCTTTTATTAATTGTATGTTTGAGTTCTTCATTTACAATCCTTCTAGACGTCTCCCTTCGTTTATCATCACAAAATTCTCTAAAAGATATCAGTTCTCTAATGTTAGGTTCTAGAGCTGCATATTATGCCCTTGCAATTTCTTCAATCCTAGTCATTGGTTGTTCTATTCCATCTTCTTCTCTTAGTAGTTTTTCTCTATGTAAGAGTGATGGTTGTGGCATTCCAATTGCAGAAAACACATTATTAATTTTTGAGTAAGTGGAGCTAGTCTCTCTTACATGGTTGGGTTGACCTCTCAAATTGTTGGTAGAATTTCCCATATCTTGCAATGATTGGAGAAGTGCTTGATTTGATTTTTCCATTTGATTCAATATAGTTTGGTTGGTTTGGTTGTTTTGCTCCATATAGGATCTCACCTCATTTGCTAAATCATTCATTGTAGTTTTATTTGTCCTCCTTTCATATATTACCATACACCTTCACGGGATGGTAGGATTATGCTCTAATACCACTATGATGTCCCTCCTTCGATTTAAGTTTGAATGCTATAACCTCTATTCGGAACTACTTAGTCCAAAGTTTTGTCTAATTATACGATGTTATTCTTGAGTGTTGGCTCTGCTATGGCATTGATTTTGGGAGGAATCCTTCTTGTTGTTCGACACACTTCCTTTAAGTTTCTACTGATGCAAACTATATCACTGGAATTGGCTCCTTGAAGTCCCTCCACTACTTTATCTCTATCGTGATGTATTCTAGGTGTTCTATGAGACGTTGACTTACTCTGAAGTTGTATGATCTATGTCAATTGTGGCTGATGGACTCTTCCCACAAACCGATATCTACCTCTTTACCTCCAATAAGAGATGGACGTAATGCAATTCTTCCTTCCTGTGTTGGTAGTCTAACTATCCTACACCCTTGTCTCACCTCAACTGGCATTTTTTTGCTCTTTCTGCCCACAATGGTAGCGTTTGATGGCAATGAAGGCTTCTACTATGAAAATAAGATGAACTGGAACTGTCTACTTGCTTATCGCTGCATAAATATTTTTTTATTTCTGCTCTCTAGTTGTCCACAAGAAATAAGAAAGAAATTGCTCGATGCCTTCTTGCTCTGAGACGTTCTCTATCTGCCTAAAGTTCTTTGATATTGTCTTGCTTGTGATTAATATTCTTCCCCATGCCTTCTCAATTTTTATGATTCCTCCCTTTCTCTCCCAAATGGGCTGAATAGTATATATCTTATAATCTGAACAGTGGCATTTCTTGGTTGTGCAAGGGATGTGTCTCTTGATAAAAGATCACATCTTATCCACGAATTGATGAATATTTATTCCTAAACTGGCATCATTATAAGTTATAATAATCGCATAATTTCTTGGTGCTAATCATCGCTTTTCTTGATTGGTCTCTGACATGAAGATTCAACTAGGAAGAGACATCTATATTCAAATTTATTGATCGATATCTGGAGTGAATAATGTTTCAATATGTGATAATCCTTTAGGTATTAAATTTATGCAAATCTTGGCTTTCCTTTTATTAAATTAATTTTTATTTTATTAATTATGATTTTAGTATAAGTATTTGTTCGTCTATAATGTATATAATGAATTAATGTTAAACATTATCATTGTTATATGTTAATTTTGTCTTAGCAACATATTATTAATAGTTGGTCACAAAAATATATTTATTTGTTATTTAGTTATTAAGATATAAATATTATTGTTACACTAATAATATATTATTATATTATATTATATCATATTATTACTATTTATTAATCATATAGATATTATATCATTATTTAAATATTGTGTCATTTAATTAATTTGACCTCTGAGATTGGGAATATCACAAATATTATAGATGTTTCCACCTAATATGAGTACTTCCATAACAAACCATCTTGTACAAACAAAAGGAATTTGACAAAAGATGATGTAAATAGGTGTCAAGCCTTGTCACACACTTACAATAATTTTCAATATGTATTTGTAATTCCAACTTTGATAGATTAAATGTAATGTAAAAACAAGATGTAATTGTGTGTGATAGTATCAGCTGAAAAGCTATTGCATGTACTGAATTATAAGTCCAATACATTAGGACTTGACGTTTGAATAAGGCAAAAGCTAGTTGTAGAATAGGTCAAGGTTTTTGGGTTTCTAATACCTTTTTCCTCCCAACTCCTCACCTATATATGAGTGGGCTTCATTGAAAAAATTGTCTTTTATTTTATGTGAGTATACTATGCTTAGAATTCTTGTAAGTAAAAATTTTAAGTTTTATTGTGCAAAAGTTTCAAAGTGAATAGAAAGAGTAAGTTTGTTCAAATTTTGTATTGAAAGGCTTGTATGAGAGAGTAATCTCATTCAATGATGTCTAAATTAACAATTTTCTAAGTTGTGCTCGTGGTGACTTACAAAAGTTTTAGCCAACTAGACTATATATATTATTGATGCCAAATTAGGGTTTATAAATTTTTACCAACAATTCAATGCGCTGAAGAAAAGTTATTGTTGATGCTCTAAAGAACATAGTTGAGAAACTCTACCAGATATCACATATCTTGTGATATATTGCAAGCCAAATTGTTGGGTGATTTTATCGCCAAAAAAAAAGCAACAATATAATGATTTTCGTAGAGCATTGTTTTCCTCAAAAACTGACCAAATTCCACGAGAATGTGGAAAAAAATAGCCACATTTTATCTGTGGCATCCTCATTCAGCAAGAGACCATTTTTGCAGTGGGCAAAGGAAAGCAATTTTCACTATGCCTTTTTGGGCGTCGTCATTCATCTTCCCCACTCACTAGGTGTCATAAAACAAGTGATCACAAGGGAGTAAGTTCAACACAAGCGGAGAAAAATAGTGATTTCCCAACATTTCGACAAGTTATGTTATGCAATGGAGGCCGAGGAAGACAAGTCTTCAGATTTCTTTTTCTATTTTCTGTTCAATACTTTTCACTTATAAAATTTCATCAACTTTAATTTGGTATTTGTTTTTAGGATTTTTATTTTCTATAAATTAGATTAAGTATTTTAAAATTTTCAAAAATATTTAGAACATTACAGATCATAAAAAAATATTTTATTTCAATTAAATTGTTATAATAATGTTTAACCTTCACTAAAATTTAATTTTATACTATTTTTTTTATTTTCAACAATAAAATAAAACAAATCAAACTATTTTATGTAAAAATATTCAATTTCCATTTCAAAAAGCTTTATATAAAATTTATTGACTTCAAAGTATTTAAATTGAACTTAAAATATGTATTATTTATAATATATTATTATTCAATTTAAATAACTAGCACATTTAAACATTTAATTTATTGGTATCGAGTATTTTAATTAAAATAAATAATTTAATTTTACTTTTATATTTAATAAATTAAACAATCACAAACTTAATTTACAGAAGACGAATTTAATATCCAACTTTCTCCAAAGTATTTCCTTCTCAAAATTTATTAATATTTTATTCGTGTGGAAATTAATTTCAAACCTTGTAAAATAGGTTTAAAGTTTTACATGTCCACATGCCTGAAATAAATATTGGATACAAGTTTTATATATATATATATATATAATCTGAATACAAAGTTTTTTATTTGGATTAAATAACTATAAAATGCAATAAATGATTTATTAAAATTACAGTATAAATGTGTTAGATAAATCATAATAATTATAAACAAACATTAAAATATGGTATAAGTGTGTGCTCTAAGAATATTTTAAAAAACTATATATTTTCAAATGAAGTGTCAATTCATTGTCAAGTTCTTGGCGAATTCGAGTTTTCCAATTTTTGGACCTCCGTTGAGTTAGTGCCAACTTCGAGTTTTTCAACAATGCTAAAGACATACATAGCATAATCATTAATCTAAAGAAATTATGATTTCCAATCTATGCTTAACATGCTTTTAAAATAGTAATCAAGTACATACTTTAAATTTGGAAGTTTAGTACAAAAAAGTACGAATAATACACACCTAGGAATATAGATGTTATAAATATATCAGCTCATTTATATTTTGCTTGTATATTGGATAAACATTCAAAAACATACCCTTGGATCTGACTCAAGGTAAACAGCATGTGGATCCGCACGAGTACTACTAGCCAAACTTAACCCATGCCTAGCATTTTCTGCAATTCTCCTATTCTTGTCTCCTGAAATACATCCAAGAGTTTGTTCAATCATTTATTTTGCAACAATTAACACAGAAAATGATAATTTTTAGAAAAACTATGCATCATACATATTTAAACAATTTTTTTTTTAAATTCTCATTAGATTTTGTAACAAACGGCTCTTACTAACAAAAAATAAAGGCGATCAAGAAAGAATTTTCCTCAACTATTTATTGAACAAATATATTGAACTCCTTTTCATGAGACATTAACTGCTTTTGACTACAAACGATTAACTAAGATAACAAAGCTCAACTGAAATAACTGTAACAATGATCAACTATAATAACTGTAAAAACAATTAACAGAAATAACTATGATAACATTCAACTGAAATAACTGTAACAATGATCAACTATAATATCTGAAATAACAAGTTACTATCTTTTCATGCATATAAGTAACGTAAATGCATAACATGAAAAAGAAAGAAGAACATACGAGAAGTATCCGGTGAGTCTGTAATTGGTTAAGCAAGCCTCGGCTTTCGGCAAGAGGAGAAGCATTGACTTAGGCTTAACCTCAAAACCTTGGACCATATTTATTTCCACACAATCTATTGAATAGAAAGGCCCTCCCTACCCTGGGATCAGGCTTATAATACTTTTAGTCCAGCCACCTGAGGATTGTTTGGTTTGTTTGGTTTCTATAGAAGGTTTGTGAAAGGTTTTTCATAGGTGGCTTCCCCATTGACTTATTTCACAAAAAAGAGAGCCTTTACATGGTCAAATGAGGAACAAAAATGTTTTGATCAGTTTAAGGAACTCGTGAGTTCATGCCTCAGGTTAGCAATACCTGATTTTACTAAACCATTTGAGTCAGAATGTGATGCATCAAGTCAAAGGATAGATGTTGTCCTATGACAGAACTAACATCCAATTGACTTTGAAAGAAGGAAGTTGAGAGCTGTTGAAAAGAGCCACTCAATTTATGACAAAGAGATGCTGGCAATAATGCATGGTCTAGTTAGGTTCAGACAATACTTAGTGGGGAATAAATTCACTATCAAAACTGATCACAATAGCCTCAAACAATTTATAGGCCAGCAAGATTTGAGTGAGAGGCAACAAAAATAGATGAGTAAATTGAAAGCTTATGACTTTGACATTGTTTATGTCAAGGGGAAAAGAAACATTGTGATTGATGCTTTATCTAGGAGACCTCATTTATGTTCCATAGTGGACATAACAGTTGATTGGAAGAAGAATATTACAGTTGAATATGCTAAAGATGATTGGGATTCAATCTTACTTGAAGGTAAAAGTCATGATGACAGGTATAAGGTGCAAAACAAATTGTTACTCTACAATGATAGTATTTTCTTATTGCCAAAATCCAAGTTTAAATCCGAAGTTTTGAAGTTTTTTCATAATGCTCCTATGGCTGGTCATGTTGGCTTCTCTAAAACATACAACCAAGTGAGGGAAGATTCAGTTCGAAAGGATTGAAGTTGGAAGTTCCAAAGTTTGTGCAAGAATTCCCAACATGTCAACAAAACAAACATGAAAACACATATCCAGCTGGGTTACTACAGCCTTTACCCATTCCAAAACAAAATGAAAAAGCATTTGAATGGATTTTATAACTAGCCTACCAGCTGCTCAAGGTAAAAATTGCATCTATGTTGTAGTTGATAAATTGACTAAATTTGCACATTTTTTACCATATCAGCTACATAAACAGCAGTACAAGTAGCAGATCTCTTCTTCAAAGAAATTGTCAGACTTCATGGGCTGCCTAGAAACATAGTAAGTGACAGAGATAGTAAATTTATGATTCTGTTTTGGCAAGAGTTGTTCCAGTTATGTTGAACTGAACTTACTCCAAGCACTAGTTATATTCCGCAAACGGATGGTCAAACTGAAATTGTTAACAAGTGGTTGGAAGGGTACTTAGGATACTGTGAAATCATTGAAAGAGAACATTCAACAAGCTCAAACCAGAAGAAGAAATATGCAGACCAGTACTAGGTGGAGAGGCGATTTGAAGTAAATGACTTAGTGTATTAAGATTGCAGCCTTACCGACAATATTCCTTCAGAAGAAGTGGAGCTGAGAAGCTTGAAGCGATATTTTACAGACCCTACTAAGTAGTTCATCAAATCAGAGAGGTTGCCTATGAGTTACAACTACGTACAAATAGAAAGGTACATAATATTTTTCATGTGTCAAGGCTTAAGAGAGCATTGGGATATAATGTTACTCCATCAGCTATGTTACCACCATTAGATGAAGAGCGATCTTGGTCCTACAAGCAATCACTAACACTAGGGAGAGAACCCTCTAAAAATGGGTGATCAATGAATACTTAGTGAAATTGAAAGACTTTCCTATGGAAGACGCAACCTAGGAAAATGAACAGATATGATCACATCCAATCCTGAAATTGCTTGAGGGCAAGCAATTCCCAAAGAGGGAGGACTATAACATCCCCTCTTAACTTCACCAATCAAAATATGCCTATATTTACTAAATGCAGCAAAAAAATAAGATGACCAGCTATAGCGTGTGAGACAGTCTCTCCTACCTTAAAAGGAAGGCTCCACCTTCTCACCATTCCTTGGAATCAACTCAAGGTAAGCAAGAAGTTGAGAGATTTTTGTAAAAGGGTGTTACGAATCTTCCTTCCTCTTAACTTTCAGGAAGGAATCCACTTACTCATGTAGCGAGTAATGGGCAGGGTGAAATCTCTATTAAAAGTAAAGGATCTCTGATAGATAAACAATTACAAATATATTTCTATAATTCAGAATCAATATGAGCAAAATAACTTTACTTATCTTCACGTATTTGTAGCAAGTATTGGAACTCTTCCTTCTTCAGCTTTTGATTGCTTTTACTATATCTCTGTAAAACAAATGTGGTGAAATAATAATAGCAATTGATATACTGATGTGAATATAATACTACAAGTACTTGTATTGCCTTTTTTTGTAATATGTTCACTGCAGTTGAAGGAACACAAATATATTGGCACCCGAACAGCCATGACTCCGAAGAGTCATGCCTCTACGTGGCCCAAGGGCCATGTAGGGACATGGCCCATTGAAGCCATGTTATAACTGTTCTTTGATTATTATTATTTTGTTGCCTGATAACACAAGGCATAATCTCCATATCATTATGAGTGCCAAGTCGCGGGTTGTAAACCCGACAATAGATGCAATACATATTACGCGGGTTATAGCATCCCGACTGAACATCCACCAAAGATAACAATAAGCCCAGTGATAATCATCAATCATAAATAATTCAAAGTTCGACAGTGATATCTGTCGTGATTCATAATACAAAGTTTCGACACCAAGGTCTGTCAAGAGTAATGTGAATATTGACCATTTAAGTTGGTCGATAATGCATATAAATACTGTCACAATACATAACAGGGATGTATGTATATGTACATGTATGCATACATCAGTATGAATACATGTACGTGTATATACGTCTCTGTCATGTATATCAGACAATGATGCATACATACTTCTCTGCAATATAAGACAAATATCAAAGTTAGAACAAAAGTTGCTTATATCTCTGAAATATAATTACAAGTAATAACATCATGGAAGATTCAAATTTACTTCTCCTGACGCTAAACATCAACAATCTCTAACTACACTTCTACCTAAAAGCTGAAAATGGTGATACCAATAAACCAACACTAACTCAAAAGCTAGCTGAAAGTGTACTGATTTGGCTCTAAGTTCGGCCGTATTTCTATATGAATAAGCTTTACTAATAGGGCACAAAGACTTCCAAAAGTAAAGATATCCTAATTATTTTGTGAATCAAGAAAGAGATACAAGCTACAAACAAAGCTTATAGTCTATATATCTCTACAATTGCTCCTAGTCAAAGCTCTGGCTCCGATTGCTTCTTAACTCATTGTATACTCAATTGTCAAGAACACCAGATTACATGAACCAAAGATAACATATGCAAATCACAAACAAAGCTTTCAACTCACTTTTCTATCAAAATAGTGCTACACAATCAAATTTATGCTCGTACAATTTCTCCATAGCTCTCTTGCATACAATAAAAGATGATTTTACAATAAGTGACTGAATTTATGTTGTCTTTTACTCATTCCCGACTGTCATTTTGGACAAAATTTGGTTTGCAAAAATTTTGTTATTTCCCACAAGATGGTAGGTCTTGTGGCTCTGATACCACTGTAATAATTCTCTACTGAAATATAATGGAAATACTGATTTTTGGGCTTAAATTAATTTTGTCAGACACTTGCCAAGAAACCCAATCCTTGAATAAGTTGTTACTGATATGTAATGAAATAGCGACTAACAAAGATAGCATGCAAAGGTTACTCAAATAGCAATAAACTAAGTCCCTCAAACAAATTTCTGAATGGAGTTCAATTTATTCATGCTGTAAATAAGAATGAGGTTATTCAAGCATCTTTATTGCCATATTTTAAAAGACAGTAGTTTGCATACATACTTGATTAAAGGATGAGTTATGAGTTAACATACAGTCCCTCTTAGCTATAATTTGTTTCCAGTGTGTGACTAGTGAAATCCACAACAACTTCCAATGTCTCACTCTAGTCTTCAGCTGCCTATACTTCAACTAAATAATCACTGCATTCGTGCAGCAAGAGTGGCAGAATAGAGCTGGGCGGAAGAGGGGGCACACACAACTGATGTCTATCACTTTCCAACTCCACGTATTCCTTTCTTGGAGTCGTGTCTTCAAACCACGTGCTTACTGTTGTTCCGCCCCATCATATCCATAAGAGACTCACTCACACGTATAGGCATGTATATCTGCTACCGTCTGCTGCTCCAACTAATAACTACTGTGAATTCCTTATGCTAATCTCAATCATAGAAGAGACGACTATACTCGAGAACAAGATTCACGAAAATGTTACCTCACAATGTGTAGCTGAATTGTTTTACCTCTCTATGGCCATCCCATTTCCATACTACTGATGTCGATCTAGTACTGTTATCCTTGAAAACTCTTACTTCAAATAAATCTCTAACTTTTGTAGTCGGCTATGAAGTCAAGTTTTTGTCCAACTTCACATTAAGTATTTCTTTAAGGGTTTTTTGTCCCTCAAGAAAGATAGCCAAGTCATATTTAAGTAACTATAAATCTATTCAATATCATAAACTCTCGTGTGTCCTAATCCCAAGATAGTGTCTCTTATTTATATCCTTGAAGTGAGTGCAAAGCATTGGCATAAGAGATGTGGGATTAAACTTCGATTTCATCGTATAGTCACTTAAGTCACCTTATAAAGTGAATGACCTTTTTAGAACATAAATTGACTTATTAAAGTACTTTCAAAACATTAAGTGATAACATAAGATTAATCTCCCTTGTGACTTGGCAGGCATCCTAACTGGTGAAGCCGTTAACCTATCTGGATGTGAAGATAGATTAACCTGGCGTCGTAGAACTAGCACAAGAGAGGGTACATGACAAAGTAAGTAAAGGTTGGAAACTAGATAAAGATACAATCATACTGATTTACTTTCTCCCAAGCTTCACCAAATACCCTTTTGATGGATAATTGTCCATCAAACAAACACCGGAAATGCCCAAAGAAAACATCTTGAACTCTTCTGTAATGGAACTTAATATTAGCCAGAGAAATCTAATCATAGTAATCCCAAACTAGAAATTGAAGACAGTCTCCTTTGGTTGAGAGCCCAGAGAAAGATCCCATGGCAGCAACAATATAAACAAGGTAGAAATTCATGTAGAAAGGCACTAAAGTCTCTACATTGAACAACTGTTGACAAAGTGTAATGCTAATCAATTCTCCCCAAAAAATATGCTCCTTATTTTCCATGATCTGGAAAATAAACTTATACATCCATGGTCACTGGAATCTTTGAGACCATGATCCTGGTGAGAAGAATAATAAGATCCTTGTACTCTTGTTTGAAATTAGATCTATGAATGGTCTTTGGCCATCTCGAGAGGTTGTTTTTCTTGGTATCCAACCAATATAGATTCACATACTTCTAATAATCTCCCTTTTTCTCATTCCATATTTCTAAAGATGAATCTTTAGTTAGATCTACACACTCTGCATAATGTGGTACTTTAAAAATTTGCTCAATAACCTTTGGATCAAGGCTTATCATAACGTTGCCATCAGCATCCTTGATCATCTTTGACTTTGGGCTGAAACGCTTCACACATCCAAGAACAAACTCTGGTTCCATGGTAACCATGGGAAACGTAGACACCAAGTGAATATGACTCCTCTTGATACATTTCATTCCATGACCAACAGAAATTTCTACTCTTCGCAAGAAATCAGTCATGTCCACATGTCTGATCTTTGTATCTAAATACATTGTCAAGAACAATAATAACATGAGATTGAGTTGTATGAGCCAACTCTTTATCAAATTGTTATTTTATTTTGCCCTTAATTTTGATGGTGAGGGCATCTCTTGTGCTTCAGCTGCAACACAAAAATTCCAAAATGTGAATACATCATCAGAAGATATTGCCATAAAAGGTTGATACTTGATAGGCAAACAAAGGTTCAAGTATGGATTAGATACTTTGTAGACCCGATGAGATGATCTCAACAAGAGACATCATACATATACAGAGGATGGAAATGGAAGGTGGAAAGAAAAACCGTGAGGTGAGAATGGAAGGAGATGAATGTCTCAAGACATGAAGGTGGAACGCATGGGAATGTGTATAAATGGAGACTCTTGACTTTTAAAAAGTGATTTGGGCTTGCAAGATGTCATTACGCAAAAAGTAGATTACATGTAAATGCAACATGTCATTGAGGAACGAAAAATGAGATGAGATGCGAATGACACGGGAAGTGGAATAACATGTATTTGCTCGTGGAGGTGCAAGTGCAAACGGAAAGATGGAAATGCAATGTAACTTGAGGCGAAGTGAACTTTGTAGATGTCTTTGACGAAACGTGAAGTCAAGGTACATGGGAAAACATGCACATGACATTTTTTTGACTTTTAAAAAAGTGACTTTTAGTCAAAAATGGGTTCT
Source organism: Cupressus sempervirens (assembly GCA_028749045.1). NCBI lineage: Eukaryota > Viridiplantae > Streptophyta > Pinopsida > Cupressales > Cupressaceae > Cupressus > Cupressus sempervirens. The sequence continues at coordinate 428,591,816 of CM053793.1, read as the reverse complement.
AGAGATGCAACTATATGTAAAAGAATTTACATGTAATCATGTCATGCGATTGGATAAAGAATGTGAGATGAGTGAAAATGGAAATGGAAAATGAGATTACATGAATGTGCGAATGATGGATGAAAATACATGTAATCGTATATGAAGAATGAGATGTTAAGTGTTGTGACATGAAAAGATGGAAATGGAATGAAATGATGCTATTGCATGAAATGGAAGGTGGAGTGAAAAGAAACATGTTCAAGTTCTTTGCAAACATACAAAACACATAAACAAACTCAAAAAATTAAATACCTTTGGCAAAACACTCAAACATGTCAACAAGCAAGCTACCTCAAAATGCAAATTCAAATTTGGAGTTTGAGGAAAAACCAAAAACATAAAAATGAACCATTTCATCATTTTTAAAGGAAAAATGCACTTTCCATGGCATCAAAATCAACAATTGTCAAGCATCAAGTTAAAACATGCACAAAATCAGCAAAATAAACGCAAATTAATTAACAAAAAGGAAAATGTCCACTTACATGATCATTGTATGCCCTAAATGAAGAAGATTGAAGCTCCAATGATGAAAAATTCTCAAACCAGCTTGGATCTTTTCAACCTTGCAGTGATGAATTTGAAATGAGCATCCAACAAGGCATTCTTCATCCCCAATATGAAAAACGAGCTATAAAATCCCTCATGGCTCCAATGTTTTTTGTGACGATTTTTGGTAAAAACGTGGATTTCCAAGTGCATTGCACGAGTCGTTTTCACCCTAGAATGCAAAATCGTGGTTCTTAATGCCTTCTATACATCATGAAATGCCAAAACGACTTCTATAGGGCCCGAACGAGTTGCGAAACCTTCAAATTTGGATTTTTTCATCAAAACATGAGCCCAAAATGAGTCAAAACAAATCATTTTTGACATGTATAAGGAGGCCAAATGCATGAAAAAGCATTCAAAAGCAAGAACGCCTCTTAAGGGAAAGATTTCAAGTCATTCCATGGAGAAATCTAGGAGAAATCACCAAAAACAAGTTCTTGGAGGTCATTGTCATGAAATTCTTCAAAACCGGGTTTTGGAAGAGCAAATGCATCAAATTGAATGCAAAACAGACCTTTTTGTGTGATTACATGTTTTAAATATGCACAATTGACGCACGTTTTAGACGGCATTACATGTTTTAAAAACATGCAATGGGTTTTCCCAAGGCCACAATGCACCTTTTGGGTGTATTTACATGTTTTTAAAAACATTTTTTTACCCAAAAACGGGTTTTAGAGATGCACTTGCATATCTTTGGCCAAACACACCTTTTAGGTGCAATTGCATATATTTGAAACTTGCATGTGCAATCCAAAGGCCAAAATGCAACTTTTGGTTGCAAACGCATAAGACATAAGCATCTCAACATTTTAATGTCATTGCATAGTTAAGTTGAGATTACATGCATATGCATCAAAAACACACCTTTTTAGGTGCAATTGTATAATTTGCATATTGACATGTTGCACACAACTTAAGTGATCAATTAAGCACATGAAAATTTAATTTTAATGAAATATTACTTAAGCGGGACATAATTAATATTTACATTATCGTATTAAGAATATAATGTGCAAATATCATTTAGTAAGCAATATTTCCTAGAGCATTAGATTTAAATATCAAAAATTAAATTGAACTATATAGTTAATATAGTCACTTAAGTGAAAAATTAAAAAGCAAACTCAACTAAAAAATATAACATAAAGTGCACTATTGTTACTTTATGTGAAAATCAAAATGATAAAGTAACTTAAAAACATAACATAAAGTGAATTTATGTTATATTTATCAAAAACTGAAAGTCAAATTAAGAATATAACATGATAATTTTTAATTCGTGGAGTTGCATCAAAAAGGTCCACTTTTAAGGCACTAAACTGGTCAAATCTTTTCACTGCCAACTCCAATTAAGCCTAATATATTGAATTGAAGGGAAAATCGAAAGCAATAACTTGAGCAAAACCAAAGGAGTAAAACCTAACAAACACACACTCAAAAGTGAAGAACAGGACGATGAGGCCTAAAAAATCAGGCATAGACTCGACAATGAAAGCCTCAAATGGTCATATCTTTTGACTATCAACTCCAATTAAGCCCTAAAATATGCCGAATTGAACAAAAAACCAAAAGCAATGACTTGAGCAAAACCAAAGGACTAAAAACTAACACACTCAAAAACGAGAAAAAGGACGATGACGGCCTCAATAATCAAGCATAGGCTCAACTAACAGAAAATGGAAAAGACTTGACGAAAGCCTTCAGTAAAAGAATTCATTATATAAATTGGAGTTGGTTGATCGATCAACATTAACCAATTAAATAACAAATTCAACTTAGAGAAATGCGAAACTAGTTTAGAAAAGTTTTGTACTGGTACCTACATTTTGTTGTGACAAAATGCTAGACAACATATTAGAAGGTCAGAATATCAATTAATGCAAAACAAATGTAAAGGCACGTCTTTTGTATATGCCAAGGCCCTTCTAGAGAATCCTATGTTATCTTCGGTAATGACACAGTTGCTCAGGATCTTTTGATAAACGATTCAAGAATGTTTCTCAATTCTTGACATTCATAGACAACTAAATCCAAGAGTGCAAAGGTAACAAACAATTTAGTTTCTGGAGAGTGGCAAATTTATAGAGCAGAACACTAGTTGCATTGGAAAATGGGCAAACTCATAGTTGTTACTATGAAGACTTTTGAGAGGAGTATCCAATCACTTGTGCAAGAACAATTTGACCAAATATGAAAGAGTCCCTAACAGGTTGACTAAACGGGGTCATGACTTGGTAGTAATGGAAAACGAAGGTGTAGCTAGGAGAGGCAGTAAGAGATAATAATGAAGATGAAGTTGCTTGCGGCTTAGGGGGTGCGGTGCAAGGTAAATGGAGAGTGATAAAGCTCAATAAGTTTGTTGTGAGTGAATAACTGAGCAGAGGTAACTTTCGGTTTGGGTAATAAGACTTCAGCAATCACAAATTAAGGATGGGAAAGAAACCATGCACAGGAATTAGGTGAGCACTGCATGCTAGTAACCAAGTCGATTAAGAAGCATCGTGAAGGCCTTTCACATAGATTGGATAGATTGGACCTACAGCTCGGCAAAGGTTTGTAAAGAACTCTGCAGGAATAGGCCTATTCAGAACACACAGAGATGAAAATCACTATGCACAGGTTTTCTAGAAGCATCGTTGGGAGTCCCAACAATAGTCTCGCATTTCTCTATAAGTGGCTGGGGTGGGTTTGTTTGTGAAGAAATATGTGAATGTATCACATATTTAATTCTCAAAGAGCTATTATTGTTGATTGTCATCTATGTTGAAAACTTATTTTGGCATACAACAGTGATAGTTTAAGAGATTTAGTTCTTGAAAAAATAGTATAGATTCAGAATTAAACTCTATGGTTATAACAAACCAGCATTATCGATATCTCAATGTTTTATAAATTCCATTGTTATTTGCAATATGACTGAGAAAATAAAATGCACAAATTGTCATAGATCTATTGGAGATAGACCGTTATATCGTGTATTTCATAGAATGGAGCTTAACCTCTGAAGGTATCTCCCGATAAATAATAAACATCCTCATGAACAATCTGACAGAAGATTCATCTTCTTGTCTTTTTATATTCAAAAATTCATCCAAAGGAGATGTAGGATTCTTCTTCCATAATTCAATTCTGATTTTCCTTGTGCTTATAACACATATCTTCTTTATCATGAAATTCCTATTAGAACCATTGTCCAAATTCTTTCAAGACTAGATGCTTTGTGTAGGTAGTGATTCAAATGCTTGTCTTGCTTAATTTCATAGTGTTCTAACAAACAGTTTCATTTCTTTGTCCTCAGTATAAATCTGATTTCCTCTATGAACATGTAGAATGCATCCAAATGGTCATGTGTAGATTCATCCCATTCTCCATAAAATTTAGGTACAAGCTTTGAGAGCTTTAGCAACCATTTGTTAGGCTTACAATCAAATCTTTTGAGATCCAATGGCTTGATGCCATCTAGAATAAAAGGTTTTACTTCGAATAACTAATACATTTGAAGTAAAATGATCTACCGTTTCCTTCTAAGTCCTCCCTCAACAGAGCTACCTATTGAAACTTAATTAAATAGAGTCGCCGCCTTTTTCAAGGAAAATGTTGATTGTTGGGTCTTTTGGGCTCCTCCTTCCAGCAAAGTATATAAATATATAAACAGCTAAACTAGAATCTTTGGATGACTTCACAATATAAATTATGAGCAACTCTATCCAGCAAAGTCGCCAATCTATTGGTTCCCAAAACCATAGATCAGAAATCGAAGAGTTTTGTCAATTCTCTAATAGCATTACTCAATCAGTTTTAGCCAACAAAAAAGAATAGCCTCTTGATTTAATTCCCCTGCAGTTTAGGCTTCACTAAACCTAGACGAGTAAACCTTCATCTGAAACCATGATCACTTGGTTTAAAATTTTTCTATAGCGAATTTAAACTTTGTGAGTTCTTAAGTCGACAAAATATTTAGACTAGATCAAAATAAAAGTTATATAAATCTTTTGAGATATTTACGTGTGAAATGTATATTATTTAAATGAACGCGATAGTATTTATGAGTTATGGATATGGCAAAATATTGATCATCATGGCCTTAGAGAGCAACACAATTTCACAAAATAATTTGTAGACCAGTCCCTAATTTGACCTTGGGTAAAGAAAGACAAACTCTATCTAGATCTTTATATACAACCCTAATAGACAATGCTATACCATCCACTACTTTATAGACTAAAGATTCAATTTGCAACACTAACTGAATTTAATTTCATTGGGAAAACCAATAAGACAGAGTTAATAATCACTGGGAATAAATCTGAACAAAATACTTTGAACTTCGATTTTCAAAATGAATTAGAAAAAAAGGGATCTTGCATTGATTTCGAAAATGAGTACAATAGTTTGTGCTTCAATTACAACATCCAATCTATTACGATAATAGATAATCATTTATTATTAGTTAATGGTAATCTATTTGTAATCTAGTCTAAATATTAGAATGTTTCTAACATTTAGTTAGCTTTAGTTAGCTGTCGCTTTTTTAGCTTTCTTTCAGCTAGAACAGAATGTTTCCATTGTTTATGATCGTTTCCTAAGGAAACATCGTTCCATTCTTTTGTATATAATGACCTCTAGGTCTCTATTAATAACAAGAAAGTATTTTACCAATTACTTCATAATATGGTATCAAAGCCAATACTTCAAATTTTCTCAAAAAATTTATAATTTCTTTTTAGTTATCTGCTTCAAATTTTTAAAATTATTGTTGCATAGGGTTTCCGATTTTTCATGAAAAATCATCAATTCTTATCTAGTTCTTGACTAGGATTTTAAGATCCGAAAATCACGAGCTGCAACTCGCATCTGAAGATCGTTGCTCGTCGTTTTTCTCCAAATCGCGGCGGCACCCAAAGTCAACAAAAAAAATGAACTAGTGAATCAACAGCCTGTAGAGGAAATCATATGCGATTTCCCAACAAATTGCACCTGAAATCAGGTAGTCGTTCTAGTTTGGTCGCGTTTTTATTTTGGCTCGAATCTAGCATTTTTTCTTGACAAATCTGCTATTTTGTGACTTCTATTAAGATAATATCGTATACTTTCTATAATAGTCAACTACTTGTCTTTAGTCCGTCTTTCAGTCTAGATAGGAATGTTTCCTATCCCATCTCTTTTTTCTTCAGTCCAGATAGGAATGTTTCCTATCCTGTCTCTAGTTTTGTTTCTAATTCCGTCTTCAGTCTACGTTGTTTCTTTTAGAAACGTCCTTGTAATTCTTTATAAGGAACACATTTGTTCCTCTATTAATTTAATCATCCGGAAATCCGTTAATCTGCCAATTCTTCTTGAATCTTGTAACATGGTATCAGAGCGAAGTTTTTTTTTGAAAATAATAATTTCTTTTCAGAAATTATCAGTAGCTATTTTCGAAATTAAGTATCCGTGATATTTTGCTTCAAACTGGGTTTTTCCATTCGGAGAAATCTCACTGTAAATCGAGAGCAAGGTTTCCGTTTTCTGTGAGAAATTCATAGAACTCCTGGTTTTTGGCTAGGGCTTGTGAGACAAGTAAAGGGTGTTTTTTCTGCAAATCACGGCTCTACATTTTCTCTGGTCGGCTTGTGTTCTGCCTGGTTCGTGGTTCGAATGTGCCAACTTTCGGCCGCAGTCTACAAGGCCTGAAGTCGTGCGTTTTTTGGCCGTTTTTTACTGCCGTTTTTCTTGCAGCCGGGCTTTAGCTTTCATGCGCCTATAACAACGAAATGGTGTTTTTGCCATGCTTCTCAGCTCCTATTTTTTTTTCTGACGTTTTTTAAAACAAAACGGCTCTCAATCCGGCCTCTGCGATTTTCCTAAATCTGCGACTGTTTTAGGAAGATTCTTGGTGGGTTTTTCGAGACCTCATCTGGGTCTTCGTCAGAATTTTCTGGGTACCTCATTTTTCGTGCCTCGATTTTCGAGCCGGCGGATTTACATTGCGACTTCAGATTCCTTCTGGGTTTTCTGTCTACTCTTCTGGGCACTTGTCATTTTTTTTTTTGGGTCAGCCTCAACATTGCCTCGAACTTCGTGCAAATGGCATCTTTGACTAATCTGATGTTGGAGGGCAATCTACGATTCAATGGCCACAATTATAATCATTGGAAGCAGCGCATGTTAACCATCTTCGAATATCGTCGTTTGGATGAGCTTGTTCTAGGCACAAAGACTCGTCCGACCTCTGACCAAGCAGAACAGGACAAGTTTGATGATCGCAATCGAGAGGCTGTTATGCTTCTTAAGCTCTCTGTTATCGATGATCAGCTACCACAGATTCCTTCAGGCAAGTTAGCTGCAGAAATCTGGAAATATCTGAAGGAGCTGCATGAAACATCTGACAAAAGTCGGGCATTCTTTCTAAAGAATCAGTTGTTCTCCATTATGATGGATGAATGTATGTCCTTACAAGAGCATCTGACAAAGATTAAGGACATTCGTGATCAGCTCGAAGCTATTGGTCGGAAAATGGAGGAAGAGGATATGGTAGTCATCACTCTGAAAAGTCTACCATCATCCTATGAGCACTTCATAGAAACACTCAACATTACGTCAACTAATGATGATCTGAAGTTTCCAAAATTATGCACCAAACTTCTGCAGCAGGATCGTTGGAAACAACAGTTTGGCAGCAGTGCTTCTACAGCCTCCTCAGAGCAGGCATTTGCGCAAAATCCTTTCAACAGAACATCGGCAACCATCAGTCTTCTCAGCCTTTCCAGCATCAACCTTCTGCTCAATCCCTGGATGGCTCTAAGAAGCAAAATGTGCAGTGTAATTACTGTCACAAGTTCGGCCATATGAAGTTCGAGTGCCGGAAACGTTTGGCTGCCCAAGCAAGGCAAAATGCTTCCCAGCCAACAGCACAAGTTGTCTGTAATACGCAAGGTTGTGTGAGATTCTGGGTTTGTTGATTTTCTCCTCAAAAATCATTTCAAGTTGTCTGTAATACGCAAGGTTGTGTGAGATTCTGGGTTTGTTGATTTTCTCCTCAAAAATCATTTCAAGTTGTCTGTAATACGCAAGGTTGTGTGAGATTCTGGGTTTGTTGATTTTCTCCTCAAAAATCATTTCAAGTTGTTTGTAATACGCAAGGTTGCGTGAGATTCTGGGTTTTACCGTTTTTTCCACAAAAACGAAGTTTTGTAATTGCAATTTGTTTTGGGTCATAGCACTCTTCTGGCAAAGCTTCTTGGTTTCAGCATTCTGTAGATCCAGGGAGGGTATCAATTATCACAGAATGTTCTGACATCCGTACGTTGACCATTAAGGGAGGGTATTAAGATAATATCGTATACTTTCTATAATAGTCAACTACTTGTCTGTAGTCCGTCTTTCAGTCTAGATAGGAATGTTTCCTATCCCATCTCTTTTTTCTTCAGTCCAGTTAGGAATGTTTCCTATCTTGTCTCTAGTTTTGTTTCTAATTCCGTCTTCAGTCTACGTTGTTTCTTTTAGAAACAATGTCCTTGTAATTCTTTCTAAGGAACACATTTGTTCCTCTATTAATTTAATCATCCGGAAATCCGTTAATCTGCCAATTCTTCTTGAATCTTGTAACAACTTCTTGGCAGCACTCTTTGGTCTACAATTCAGATCACGTCTCCCAAAATCCATTTCGCAACCACATATCACATTCCTTTGGCCTCCATTCTACCATTTTTCTGAAAATTTCAACCTCAATTGCTATCGACTAGGCTTTTCTTCAAAACCCTAATTTTTGACTTTCAAAAAAAAATTGATTACAAATTCTTGTTGGGTTTTTTGAGAGCTCAACTGGGTTGTCCGTTTTTTTGGGTGCCTCGATTATGGAGCTAACAGATTCAAAAACTGACAGCTGAAAACGTATTCTTTCTAGGTTTTTTGAGCTCTCTTCTGGGTCACTCCAAATTTATTGGATCTTCCTATTGTGCCTCGAAGAACGTGCATTCTCTCCTTTACATGTTTTTCATTGAAAAACATGTCATGGCATCTCTGACAAACATTTTGCTCAAGCACAACTCCAAATTCAATGGTTAAAATTATGGCACTTCGAAGCAACGGATCATAGCAATATTTGAATATCGAAATACCGATCAATTGTTTTGGGTGTTATGAAGCGTCCAACTGCTCCTGGTACTGATCATGATACTTGGGATCTAAATAATCAAAAGACGATGACGCTTCTCAAATTATCCGTTGCTTATGATCAGCACTCTCAGATACCATCCACCAAGACAGTTGTTGAGATATGGACAAATCTCAAAGCTCTTCATGAGATTTCTAACAAAAGCAGAGCTTTCTTTTTGAAAAACGTTGTTTTCTATTATCATGGACGAGCGAACCTTGATCCAGGCACACCTGAATAAGATTTAGGAAACCTATGATCAGTTGCTTGCCATTGGTCGCAAGATTAAAGAAGAGGATATTCTGGATATCACTCTTCGGAGTTTACCAAAGTCCTATAAGCATTTTATCGAGACTCTCAACATCACGTCTTCTAAAGTTCACTGATCTCTACACACTTCTTCTTTAGCAAGATCAGTGGAAACAACAATTCGATAGCAGTTCTAGCTCCAACTCCACAAAGCAAGCCTTTGTTGCTAAATCCTTTCAGAAGGATAAAGGCTATAATGTTCCCATTATAAAATAAATCATAAATCAAACTATTGTTTTTGGGCCAATTGATTTGATATATCTTGGACCCATTTTTGTTTTGTTTCCGTAGTTTGAGTCATCGTCGGCTATCTTTGTACACCCTCAGAAAGTCTTCCCCAATGGGTATTTAAGCACAGCTTGTAGGTAGTCATTAGGTATGCATTTTGGATTATTTCTTTGTATTACGACTACCAGTTGGGATTCTCTGTTATTCGCCATTTCGAAAGTAAAAGATCTTCCCTTCTTAACTATTCCAGTCTTAGTGGCATTCGACCCTCACCCTATTCCGTTTTTGCATGTAATACTTTGTTCAGATTTGGCAAATCGGAGCAACATCTCTCGGCAAATAGAAATTGAAGGTTATGTTCATTCTCCATTCTTGTTTAACATTATCTGATATATTTGGAATTAATAATTTAAGTTACAAATCTCTATGTTCTTTTTCCTTCTGTACCCCATCCGCTACATGCCATACTACCTATTGTACGGCCTTCTTGGCATTCCATACCGAACCTCCACTTCCCTCCATTGACTATACGGCCCACCCCCTTCACTCTCCCTCCCTATGGACTTCACATCATCACCCACAATCTTTTCCAACACCGTATGGCCAACTACAAGCCCCCTTCGTACGGCCCTTGTTATTCCCGGTTCGGTGGGATTCGACCCTCACCCTATTCCATTGTTGCATGTAATACTTCGCTCAGATCTGGTAAATTGGAGCAACATCTGTCGGCAAATAGAAATTGAAGGTTATGTTCATTCTCCATTCTTGTTTAGCATTATCTGATATATTTGGAATTAATAGTTTAAGTTACAAATCTCTATGTTCTTTCTCCTTCTGTACCCCATCCGCTACATGCCATACTACCTACCGTACAGCCTTCTTAGCATTTCATACCGTACCTCCACTTCCCTCCTTCATTGACTATACGGCCCACCCCCTTCACTCTCCCCTTGTACGGACTTCACACCATCACCCACAGTCTTTTCCAACACTGTACGGCCAACTACAAGCCTCCTCCGTACAGCCCTTGTTCTTGCCCACCGTACATTCCACACCTGCCCACCGTACTACCTCCAAAGACCATACAACCTTCAATCAGTTGTGTACAGCCAACCTGTCACCTCCTCTCCATTCAGAGACCGTACGGCCCCTTCCTTGTGTCACCGTACAACACATTCTCTATTCCAAAACATACCATACGTCCTGTACCATATGGCTTACCCATTGTCCGTACGTTTGCCATTGACATCCATACACCATTCCAACCCAACCATACTGTCATCCAAATCAATGTACATCCTCCATCTGCTTGCCAAATTGTCTATAGAAAGATTATTTGAATCGTAAATAGGAAACGGAACATTGCAGTGGTACCAGAGCTTCGATCCTGCCAGCCTATGGGCAGTGAATGAGAGTTTGTTGCCGGAAGAGAAGAAGAACCCATTATGTCGATATAATGGTTGCCGAACCGAAACCCACAGCTACCGAACACATGGCACTACGTAGAGAACTTGCGAAGAATCACGGACAGATCAATGACACTCAGCAACTCATGGAAGAGACTCTCAAGAAGTTGGCAGCTAATAAAATATCCGAAGAACAAAATGGTCACAACACAGACTCAATGTCATGTAAAACAAACCCTCATCTAGCACACTCTCGACCTTCCATGCCATCTTTCCCCCACGGATAGAGACACCACTCGGAGGGAAGCAGTCGACTTTTGAAGAAATGCAAGAACAGCTGAGAGAAGATTAAAAGAATGCGAATTTTGAGATTATGCAAATCTAAGAATGAGATATTTGGGAGGTGGAAATAGAGGATATTTTAATGATGATCTCAGGAGGAAGTTAAGTAAATTTGTCTCCATTTGACGGATCCGGATCCATATTTGTGCAAGCGTGGGTAATTAAGGTCGATACTTACTTCTAACTTAATCCCATGCCAGAAGAAGAAGCAATCAAATTTGCAGCATTGCACTTAGAAGAGTTGCGCATGAATGGTGGCATCACGGCACCATCACACTGAGGCATGATCAAATAAATACTTATGTGGAATTCACTGAGAGATTGATAGATCAATTTGATGGTAAAGATCTAGAACTCAATTTCAAAGATTTGGCACAGTTGAGACAAACTGGATTGGTCGACCAATACATTGTGAAATTTCAGAAACTCTCTATTTTGGTCATGGACATTTCTGAAAGAAGACAAATAGTGCTCTTTATGGACAGACTGACAAAACCATTGAAAAGTTGGGTAAAGGGGTTCAATCCTGCCACCCTGTCAGAGGAATTTAAGAAGGCATGGAGTATGGCATCATCATCAACTTCATCCTCACAAAGTTACTAACATTCCAAATTGTCGATGTTTCCAAGGGTCAGAGAAAATAAACCTCTACCCAAGAAGTCATTGATGGACAAAGTCACCAGACAAGAGCTCCGAAGGAAGAAACTGTGTTTCAATTGCAAGGGACCTTGGTAACCTGGCCACAGATGCCTTAGAAAAAGGAAGTTCCATTACATTGAGATCGTGTCCGATGATGAGCACGAATCGAAAGAAATACCTGCCGAAGACAACCAACATCACGACAACACCAACATGGTTTGAACCGTACGGAACGAATTGTGGCATTGGTATGACGCGAAGGAACTATCACTCTAGCCGGTAGCCCGAGGCTCATAGTATTTTGTGTACGACGAACCCTTCAAGGACAAAGGGTTATGGTGATGCTCGATACCAAAGCCACAAACCCTTCAAGGACAAAGGGTTATGGTGATGCTTGATAGCAAAGCCACTCTAAACTTCATAAACTCATCTCTAGTGAAGCGAAGAGGTCTACCTATGGAGACACGCATAAGATTTCAGGTCAAGGTTGTCAGAGGGACTCTTCTGCCCTACACACACCTTGTTCCTCATCTAAGTATCACAATGGTGAATCACATGGTGACCGAGGATTTCTTCATGGTGGACCTTGATGGCATGGAGATTATTTTGGGCATATAGTGGATGGAAACACAAGATAAATACGCTCAGAGTCTTAAACAGATGGATTTCACTTTTGTTGTCGATGGAAAGAAGGTTGTTCTCCGTGGAATGGCAAATGACAGTCTGAAGGAAGTTTCTGCACATTGGATGGAGGCAATTTCTTGGCGTGATGAAGTTGCTTGGGCAGCACATTGTTTTGTTTCGGCAGAACCTATAAATGGCAAATGGACACTTTCATAGGATGATGATCTCCAGAAGATTTTGAGTAACCATGATAAAGTTTTTATAGACATTGCTCCTAACATACCACCACATCGAGGGTTTGAACATACTATCGAGTTGGAAGCAAGAGCCAAACCGGTCATAACCACACCATACCACCATCCCAAGAAATTCGAAGATGAGATTGAAAAGACGATTCAGGAACTGCTAGAGAAAGGATGGATCCATCCCAGTTCTAGCCCTTTTGCGTCATCAGTGGTATTGGTCAAAAAGGACACGACGATGCGCATGTTCGTGTACTACCATGCGTTGAACAAAAAAACAATAAAGAACAGATACCCCATTCCGAGGATAGATGAGTTGCTAGATGAATTACATGGCACAGTCTATTTTTCAAAAATAGATCTCTGTTCCGAATACCATCAAATCCACATTAGGGAGGAAGACGTGGAAAAGATGACTTTTCGTCGTCACTATGGGCATTATGAGTTCCTGGTCATGTCGTTCGGATTAACAAATGCACTTGCGACATTCAAATCATGCATGAATCGCATCTTCAACAAACAACTACGTAAGTATTTACTAGTATTTTTTTATGACATTCTTATTTATAGCACGACATGGGAAGAGCACCTGAAACATCTGGATGAAATCCTAAGGATCATGAAGGATCAGTCTTTGTTTGCCAAGCAATCCAAGTGTGAATTCGATAAGACAGAAATAGTGTATCTAGGACATGTTGTTAGTAAATATGGCATTCAAGTTCATCAGGAGAAGATTCAGGCTATCCTTGAGTGGCCTCCCCGAAAATCACTCGCAGAGTTGCGAGAATATTTTGGACTGTACAGTTACTACCGAAGGTTTGTAAAAGGGTTCTCTCAGCTCAGCACACCACTAAAAAATATAACAAAAAAGGGGTCCTTCCAGTAGGATGAGAAGGCACAACTCACCTTTGATGAGTTGAAGGAAGCAATGAGCACTTGTCCCATGCTAGCTTTACCCAATTTCACCCGACCGTTCATTTTGGAGTGCGACACATTTGAAGAAGGCATCGACACAGTACTAATGCAAGATAAACACCACATTGCATATGAGAGCAGGAAGCTTAAGTAGACAAAACGCTTCTATTACATGCAATAACCAAGTTCCGACAATATCTGGTAGGTGCCAAGTTTGTCTTTCGTACAGATCACAATAGTTTGAGATATTTTCTAGAGCAATGGGATTTGATTGAGAGACAACAAAAATGGGTAAGCAAGGTTCAAGCTTTTGATTTTGACATTGAATGTGTGAAAGGAAAAAACAATGTGGTTGCAGATGCTTTGTCCAGGAAACCCGCCATCTGCTTCCTAACCCAGATTTCAGTCGACTGGAAAGCACATTTGTTTGTACAATATTCCAAACATACTTTTGCCTATGAGCTAATGGATTGCAACACCCAGGATGATGAGTACAAACTAGTGGATGACATCATTTACTATAAGAAACAGATATTTTTGGTGCTAGAATCCAAACTAAAGCAGAAAATTTTGAAGGAGGTATACGACTCGCCCTTAGCAGGACACTTGGGCTTCCTCAAAACGTACAGATGTCTCAAGGAGATATTCTCATGGAAAGGACTTAAAGGAGACGTACTGCAATATGTAAGAGTGTGCAGTTTGCCCGCAAAACAAATCCGAACATATTCTACCTGTCGGCTTACTACGACCTCTGTCAATTCCAGAACATAAGTGGGAAAGTATCTCAATGGATTTTATAACTGGACTTCCCAAGGTGAACGGAAAAGATTGTATCTTCGTGGTGGTTGACAGATTGACACAGTACGCACATTTCTTCGCCATCCCCTCAGATTTTTAGGCTGCACAAGTTGCTGATCTATTTTTCAGAGAAGTCTTTCGTTTGCACAGGTTACCCCGAAACATTGTCAGTGATCGGAATGGGCAATTCATCAATATTTTCTAGACAGAATTATTTTGGTTCGCAGGGATAGAATTGTCACCAAGTACTAGTAACCACCCTCAAACAGACAGACAAAGGGAGATTGTGAACAAATGGCTTGGAGGTTACCTTTGGAACTACATGTCGGCACAACGAGCGTGGGTCAAATGGATACACCTAGGGAAATATTGTTACAATACCACGTACCATATGTCCATCAGAATGGCACCATTCAAAGCTCTATACAAGTACGAAACCCTTTCCTACATAGACTGTTCTAGGTGACAGTCGCACACCAAGCGCAAGGGACTAGCTTCAGGAGGGACAAGACATCCTCCTGAAGGAAAACTTACAAATGGCACAAAATCAATAGAAGATGTACACCAAATGGAGAGGATTTTCGAAGTAGGGGACTTGGCTTATCTCAGGCTCCAGCCATATCGACAATCCTCATTGAAGGAAAAAGGAAAAGAAAAATTGAAACCACGATATTATGGCCCCTATCGTGTAGTTCGTCGCATTAGTGAAGTTGCTTACAAGCTGGAACTTCCAGAGGGAAGCCATATTCATAACATCTTTCATGTTTCATGCCTGAAGGTCGTGGGGCAGAACGTCACAATAGCCATGGACCTTTCGCCGCTCAAAGGAGGAAAGCTCTTATTGGAACCAACTGAGACCATTGAAATACGTAAGACCTTGCGGAACCGTATAGTGAAAGAATATTTTGTGCATTGGAAACACTTACCGTTGGACGGCGTGACATGGGAGGGCGAGCACATTCTTCAACACCCGACATTGCATTTGCTTGAGGACAAACAAAATTTCGGACAAGACTGTAATGTACCCATTATAAAATAAATCATAAATCAAACTATTGTTTTTGGGCCGATTAATTTGATATATCTCAGACCAATTTTTGTTTTATTTCCACAGTTTGAGTCACCGTCAGCTATCTTTGTACACCCTTGGAAAGTCTTCCTCAACGGGTATTTAAGCACGACTTGTAGGTATTCATTAGGTATGCACTTTGAATTATTTCCTTATACTGCGAATTCCAATTGGGATTCTCTGTTGTTTGCCATTTCGGAAGTGAAAAATCTTCCCTACTTGTTCCATGTAATACTTTGCTCGAATCTAGCAAATCGGAGCAATATCTCTCGGCAAATAGGAATTGAAGGTTATTTATGTTCATTCTCCATTCTTGTTTAGCATTATTTGATATATTTGGAATTAATAGTTTAAGTTATAGATCTCTGTGTTTTTTCCTTCCGTACCCCATCCGCTACATGCCATATGGCCTTCTTGGCATTTCATACCGTACCTTTACTTCCCTCCTTCGTTGACTGTATGGCCCACCCCCTTCACTCTCCCTCCGTACGAACTTCATATCATCACCCACAGTCTTTCCAACACCATGGCCAACTACAAGCCTCCTCCATACAGCCATTGTTCTTGCCCACCATACATTCCACACATGCCCAATATACTACCCCCGAAGACCGTACAACCTTCAATCAGCTATTTATGGCCAACCTATCACCTCCTCTCCATTTAGAGACTGTACAACCCCTTCCTTGTGTCACCATATGACAAATTCTTTGTTCCAAAACATACCATACATCTTGTACAGTATGGCTTTCCCATTATCTATAGGTTTTCCACTGGCTTCCATACACCATCCCATCCCAACCATTATCTATAGGTTTTCCACTGGCTTCCATACACCACTGAGAAGTCTTCTGCTCCAGCACCATATGGCTCCCGAAAGAAGAACATTCAATGCAACTATTGCCACAAACTTGGGCAAATGAAGGTTGAATGTCGGAAAATGCTTAGTTGCACAATCTAACGAATCCAATTTGCAGCCCAAAGCAAATAGTGCAGAGCACATTGAGCAGATGGAATCTACCTTTTACGCCTTCATGGCTAAAAGACCTGCAGATCATGTCAAGTCGTCTGCCTGGTACATTCATTCAAGTGTCTCACGTCAATTCACTCACTGCAAAGATCGGTTCACACTACCAACCTTATTCAAACTAACATAATCAGATTTCCACAATCCATTAGTATGTGAGCAATGTTTCTGGATTAGATTGTGTGAGTTTTTTTAGCATCAACGTTTCGGATCATACTACATGATCCATCATCAGGACAAGAGAACATCAAAATATGGAATCAAACTGTTATTTTTTGCGACGAAGAAGAGTACACAGTTGTTTGCAAAGGCAACATTCAAAGTACGCCTGCTGGGAGGAATCTCATTTTCCTCGATTTGTACTTTGTTCCAGGGATGGAACTAAATCTACTTTCAGTCAATCAATAATTGTGACATTCTCCACACTTGGATGTCACCTTCAATTCACATAGTGCACCATCACTCATCAGGTGACTCGGTCTATTGTTGCAGTGGGTCTTGAGGATCATGGTCTTTTCTGACTGATTGATTCTAGTGATTCTCGGGACGTAGCTATGGCTGCTCAGCGGTCTTCTATTAGCACACTTTGGCATCAGCGATATGAGCACTTAAATATGCATTATCTCTCACATCTTGCTTGGGAAGAGCTTGTCCTTCGATTGCTAGAGATTCAAACTCAGCAACTTAGAGTTTCTGATGCATGTCATGTTGGGCAACTCATGGTGAGCTTCTCAAGGACTTCAGCTTATTCATGTCGATATCTGCAGCCTTACGGCCACTCGTTTTGTTCTTGAGTACAAGCATTTTCTGTCGTTTGTTGATGATTTTAGTAAAAAAATGTGGTTGTATTTCCTTGAAAAGAAATCAGATGCCTTTCTTGTATTTTAGAAGTTTAAACCTTTAGTTGAAAAAGAGTTTGGGAAATGTATTATTACTCTTAGATCAGACAATGGGGGGAATTTGAATCTAACGATATAACTAGCTTTATGAATAATGGCATCAAACACTAGTTAACCACAACCCACACACCACAACAAAACAATGTAGTTGAATGTTGGAACAAAACAATCATCGAGATTGCTTGATCCATGCTCGAACACAGACATGTTCCGAAAAAGTTTTGAGCAGAAGCGATCAACACTGTAGTTTATCTTTTGAACCGGTCACCCACAATGACAGTCAGAGGTATAACTCTGGAAGAAGCCTGGTCAAGTGGCAAGCCCAGAATCAGTCACCTGAAGGTTTTTGGCTCCCTTGCTTTTGTTTGGATTCTTGATGCGTCACGCACCAAGTTAGATGCCAAGCGTCAGAAACTCATGCTTGTTGGATATAGTAGTCTTCACAAAGCTTACCACTTGATTAATACTGAGACGTCTCGTCTCCTATACACTCATGATGTAGTCTTTGATGAGCACTAACAATCATTCATGCCTATTTCTTGCGACTGATCCAGCAGACCAGGCTATGAAGGCTCGTGATTTAGGAGTTCAGCTTCTATTAGGCCCACCTGATGGGAGGGCTCTAGTAGTTTCTGTAGCTCCAATTATACCAATGATCCCTCTACAAACCTCCATCTTCTCCTATAGAATCACCTCGATTTGTAGATGCTTCACCTAAGTTTGATCCAGATTCTTCTAATGAGGAACTTGATCACCAAGCATATCCAAATACTATTATCGATCATTCTGTTGGTTCCCAAAACCGTAAATTGGAAATCCAAGAGCCTACCACTTCTCTGATAGGACTTCTCAATCAATTCTAGCCAACGAACAAGAATACTTCTCGATTCCCTTGCACTTCAAGCTCCGCTACACCCAAGTAGGTAAACCTTTACCTCAAACACTGACTCTCTAGTTCAAGGCTTTTCTATAGCAAATTTAAACTTCTAGAGTTCTTCAACTAGCGTAGTCCTTGA
The DNA here is from genome assembly GCA_028749045.1 of Cupressus sempervirens. Classification (NCBI taxonomy): domain Eukaryota; kingdom Viridiplantae; phylum Streptophyta; class Pinopsida; order Cupressales; family Cupressaceae; genus Cupressus; species Cupressus sempervirens. The sequence goes on along the minus strand of CM053793.1, from coordinate 428,573,571 downwards.
ACTCAATCAAAATGAAACTAGATGTTGAGTGTTTGAATTGAATGGATTGTAAAATATTTGTAAATAAGTGATTCGATGCTAGTCGGAAGATATAGATTTTTTGACTTCAATAATAAAAAAACCAGTGCCTCTACTCATCCGGGCAATAGAGTCAACTTCAATGAATTTTCACGTACAACTTTATAATATTCCACGCACTTATACTGTCAACAATCAAATAATCAAGATGCAACAAACCAAATATTACACAATCTCAAATTAGTCCAGATTGAATTTTAACTGCTCTGGTAGGGAGACAAACTGTACATAGATATAAAAACAATTTAATATTTCACAATATTTGTGATGATCAAATTTAAAATGCTAAATGACCATTTCCACTTATCCGACATTTAAATTGCAAACAAAATTCCAAATAACAATTACAAAGAACGATTCATCTGCAGTTTGAATCTCCATGCTGTTGAAAAACAAACAAAAGACATTTTATTTTATTACAAAAATAAAATAATTGAAATCATATTACAAACCCATATTATAGCCCTTATTCCTCCGTACAAGTAACGTAAAATGCTTCTTCAGAATATGAATGTTTTCGAATATTGAATGTTGTCTCTCTTCAAATGAAATAATTCTCCATTTATAGTCTTCCCAAAGAAGATTACGACTTTTCAAGAGAAATGTCATGTCTCTTTAAATAATACCTCTTCCTAACTATAATCTATCCTTATTTTGTCATGGCGATTAATCACTTAGCTTATAACGAATACTATTAACTTGAATTTTATCGAGCTCCTTATGAATTCGTTCATCCTTTTATTAGTCCACTGCTTTGATTATTAGCTTTTGCATCTTTAATTTTTAATACTCATGATCCATACTTGGGAGGAATATTTGATGCAGGATATAAATCGACAGCACTCATCAGCGATAAGTTGCTTCTATTTATTCATGTCTTCAATGCACGAGATCTGGAGATGGAGTTCACGAATGCCAATTTGATATGAATTGGTGGTTTATGGTTATTCATTGTTACTGATCCAATACATGAATTTGCATTTCCCATGGTATCATATCAAACTGTCTTTGCATCCGCTATTACTTCCGCTAGCTATCCTTTCTCATTTCTGTCTATTGCTTTACTTCATCTCACTTGATGGCATATAGGTGGTGATATGACAACATTTTTTTGACATTAAAAATGTTCATAATTCTTCATCATTCCAGTTTTAAACTCCAGGCAAATGCATTTACTCTAAACTCTCACACAAAAGACTCATGTTATGTATGGAAGTGAAATGCTTGCAATTTCAATTTAAAGGCTATCGACTCCTGTAGCATGTTTGATGTTTTGAAAACTTCAGATAGTACTCCAATTACTATTTGACATCGCTTTGATTCTACCGTGGGTATCTAAACCTTTTGCCATCAATCATAGTTCATATGTGACGTAGACCTTGGAACAATTTATATAATTATAATTCCATCACTATTTCATCTAACGGCAAGAGTGTCTTGATTATCATTATTTCTGTATTCACTAAACATGCTCTTTTCATATTCATTTGATATTTTGTACTCTCTACATGATGGGATTAAATTGGTCACACTCCAACCCAATGGCAAGCCACTGTCACTTTATGTCATTATATTATTTATACTTTCAATGAGGCTCAACTTATGTATATCTTTTACTAATCACAGTGAACTCTATATACTATTGTTTGTCTTTATTGCATATTTCATATATTCTACCTTCTCTTTCTTTCTGAATCTACCTAGTCCCATTAATTTTAGTACTTATCCATTTCTCACAGTCTTTGTCTTCATGCTTTTGACATCAACGTCAGTGTTTTATCAAAATCTCAACATTATTTCATAAATGGAGATCCTAAATTTTCTCAAAAAAATTGAGCTCCATCACATTCGCCTCTCCAACCTAAATGATTGGCTAAGACACTTGCTGATCTTCATGATGATGAGCTCATTGATGGGAGAACTGCTCGGAAAAAGAGAAAACCTACAGAGTTTGTTAACTTTGCTCTCATGGCTAACATTCATAGCGTGTTTGAACCTCAAACATATTCTAAGGCTAAAGGAATTCCAGAGTGGAAACAGGCCATGACATTTGAACACCAAAGCCTGTTGAAGAATAACACCTAGGTCCTTTTTGATCTTCCACTAAGGAAGAAACCCATTCGCTGCAAATGGGTTTACAAGATCAAATAGAAATCGGAAAGGTACTTTGGATAAGTACAAAGTTTATTTAATTGTGAAGGACTTTTCTCAATGTTAGCACATTGATTATGAGGAAACCTTTCTCCTATTGCAAAGATGAGCACCATCAGATTACTCCTAGCCATGGCAATTAAGTTTGGCTAGAAGGTCATGTTGTCCATCAGGATTGTGCCTTTAGCAAGACGAAATATCTAGCTATCCTGTTGAAACATGGAAACTCTCTCGGGTCGTGGGTTGTCCTAAAACGAGAGATGAATCTCCGGGAGCTAGGCTGGTTCCTATATAGTGATCACCTAAAACCTAAATTGTATACGGGGAAAGGAATGAGAATTAAATGAAAATGACGGATACTAACCTAAATGAGATGATACACCAATGATTTGTATGCAACTTCAATCAAATCAGCACAAATTACCCATAATACGAATGATTCACAATACTCAAACAAACATGCAACTACAAAAGTGATTCTATGCAAGGACCTAGAATCTTTGACTTTGAAAGGAAAATGTAGGTTTTACCAATTTTTTGAAAAAAGAATAAGAACACAAACAAAGAATTGCAATTACAAGTACCGAGATTTTAATATGCAATAAAGAATATAGCTTTCATGAAGGACGAACACAACATAAAAGAAAAGAATCCACAATGTTGCACGAGAATCAATGAGAAGGAACCGCTGAATCTGTATAACCAATGCTGAAAAATCTCTGCTACAAAGTGCTCTTATAATCAACTCAAAATTAGTAATGTGCAAAAAAAAGGAGCCCGAAAGAAGATGATTCATAATGAAGTGAATGTACAATAAATAGAGCTCAAAACCCTTATTCGGATATCAGAAATATTCATAGAAAAAATAAGTCAAAACTGATCCAAACTGTGAAGAAACCCCTAAAAACTGTTCTCAACCACCTGTCCAACTGATAGCTAACTAAAAAATTGCCTCTATCTCCTCAAAAGCATGCACAAAACCCTAGGTCGGATCTGAAAACCAACCTAAAAATATGACATGTGAAACTGCTCAAAAATATGCAAAATATGCATAAAACAAGCTCCCAAAATGAACTGCATGCAAAACTAGCCTTAATTGTTCCATATCTTGCCAAAAAAAGCACTAAAGTGCTCCATTACTGCATGGAAAACTCAAACTGCCTTTAACTAAGAATGAACTTGTAGACAACTCCGAGAAGACTCTAAAAATGGCAAAACTAGTTCCATATTCAACTCCAAAATCTCGAGTTTGAACTACGAGTCCAAAAATAGCCACTGAATTCATTACCCTTGTATTTACGCATTTGAAAAATGCAAATTCCCTTTCTAATATACTTTTGTAATATCTCCATCATAAAATAGCTTATTAATGACATCTTTGTTAATGGGCCGATTGATTTAAAATATCCCAAACCCATTTTAGTTTTGTTCCCGTAGGTAAGTGTGGCCATTGGCTATTTTTGTACACCCTCAAAAAATTTCTCGTTAGGTATTTAAGCATAGCTTGTAGGTAGTCATAAGTATGCAATTGGATTATTTCTCTGTACTACGAATTCCAGTTGGGATTCTTTGTTGTTCGCCATTTCGGAAGTGAAAGATCTTCCCTACTTGGCTATTCCAATTTTGGTGGGATTCAACACTTGCCCTATTCCGTCGGTATTCTTCTTGGCTCGGATCTAGCAAATTGGAGCATCATTTGTATGTGGAATATCATTATTATTTGGTGTAAGTGTGTTTATGTTCGATCTCTGGTTTTCTGCAGGTTGTTTGTGTTTAATATATTGCATAGCATTTCAAACAGGTTGTCGAACTTCTCTACATTTTTCCCTTCCCATAATCATCTTATATCATCATACGGACGAATGGCCTTCCCCTCAATACTTCCCTTCCATCCTCCATTGGTTCCACCGTACGGCCTTCTTGGTCCTCACACCATACACCACCCCTCCATCTCCATCGTACGGCCAACATTGACCACCATACGGCCACCATTGACCACCGTACAACCTTCTTAACAATACACCTTGCTGCAGCCTTGCTACCTTCTTCCACCATATGGCCAGACCATAATTTACATACGGCTACTCCTGTGCCTTCCATACTATATGGTCCCTACCAAAGACAATTTGTACGGCCATCAAGCAGGTCTTCTCCGTACAGTTTCAGCCCTCTACACTTGGGAACATTACAACTTTAGTCCAAAAAATAGCCTAATACAATTTTAATATTGTATCAACTCAAATAATAATGCAACAATAATAATAAATTATTAATAAAATAACAATAAAGACTATAAAAGACAAGTCCTATACTATTCATCCAATTAATAACTTATATCATTTTCCTATACCAAGCAAAATGCGAACCCAAGAACTTCTCCAATTTAACATATTGGCATATAAAACAAGGAAAACTTAGATATTCTTTTCATTTTGCCCTTGTCGATTTATGAAAGAGCGAAAAAAGGGTTTGAAGAAACCCTTAGCCGCCATGCACGAAGCTCTGGTTTTTTCTTCTGCTGTTCTCCATTCTCCATGCTTGATGTCGTGAGTGCTTGGACGTTGTTTGGCATGAGTACTTGGACGTTGTTCATTCTGTTTTGAGGTTCCTCTTCTCTGCTTTTATGTGGTTTCTAGAAGTTGTGAGTTTCATATTTATCGTTTGTTCTATGTTGTGAGTTCCACTATTCTCCAAATCGTGGCTTTGTTCTAACATATAGGGTTGTCATTCTTTGGAGCCATATTTGTTGTTATGGACACCATAATGGCTGGTCTATTCTTCAGATTTCATGGCTAATATTTATATGGTCCTCATGAGTGTTGTGATTTGTCATGGGTCTATGCCATGGGTTTCTAGTCTTTGTTGATGCCGTGAGGCATGTGTGGTCACGGATTCCTCCATTTCGCTACTGAGACATTGGCTACCATGCGCTGCATGGGTTTCTTCATTTTCTCTGAGCTCTGGTTACTTATGCCAAGAGTGTTGGTTGCTATTTCATGGTTGTAAGTTCATGATATTATTCTGTTGTTTGATACTTGAGACATGGTGGTAGATATTTGTGCGATGGCTACTGATGCTTGTTGTAACTGTTGTATTCTTCATGCTTTTACTATGTTGTTAGTTATTTGCTTCACACATGAAAGTGGATGTAGAAATTTACTTGTTGGCGTCCATGGCATTGTAAAGAAAACAATATATGTATTGGAACTCTAAGTACTTCCGCAACATGTACATGGCCATAGGCTGGAGGGTTTGCAAGAATTGCTTCATTTCATCAGCTTTTCCAAAACAAACACTTTCTCATTATGATGGATATTCTCATTATCCTGGGTTTTATTTCCTTTCCCAATAATATCTTCTTTGCACTCATGAATGGTCTCTAATTTTGATAAATATTTTGTTGATACACTTCATCTGCTATAAGTTATTTGTTGTTCTTACTTTTATATCAGAAATTTAGGAGCTATAAATTTCAGGATTTGCATTTGAGGGTTTCATATGTAATATCTTACTGCTTCTTTGAAAATAGCACTGTTAAGTATCAGAATTTGCACCCAATACAGAACTGAAAAAATTCAGTAATTCTGACTTAACATGGGAATCACTTCGCTACGTGGGACATGCAAATAAGGTGAGACCTCTGAGTTCTAGGCCGGCTCCTATAAAATATTCAGTGAAATCTCCATGAACTTAATTTAAACTTGCAAGGTAAAAGGAGAGAGATTACTAGAAATAAACCTAAAACCTACAATTAAACTAACAAATAGGTAATACACCAAAAGAGATATGAAAGTTTAAACACAACTGCCAGAGAAGGATTATTCAGCTATTTGAAGTACAAACAAAACACTTCTTTCTGTAAAGACTTGCATAAGAATGAATTAGCAAAAAGAGGAATACAAATGCCTCTCTATTACCAATTTCACCTTTTAAAAACACAAATTACAACCTGCAAATAGACTTACTTTTCTACAACTAGGTGTTGGAATGAGACAAACTAACGAGGAACATGAACAATTCACAAATTGTTTTATCAAATCATTATATCATTACACAGAATGGCAGAAAGAAACTTGGTCCAAAATTGACACAAAATAGCATAAACACAACTGTTGTCACCTGTATTAAGCCTTCAAAATGAATCACAAACTCTACAAATAAAGTGAAGGACATAGAAAGTCGTCACATAAACTTCTCTGCATCATCAAAACTACTCAAAAATGAGTTACAAACTTCACTAAATACCATCTCAGCACTTGGGTCGAATGAAGAAAGAAAGCCTAAAAATGAGGGCTTAGAAACTTCCAAAAATGAAGTCTCATTACTCATAAGACTTTACTAACCCATAACTACCCTTGTGACTCATCAGAAATTACCCTAAAACACTACAACAGTCAATAAAGGCCCTCAAACTGACTTGGCAAAGTCAAATTCGACCCCAGATTCCTATATCCTATCTAGAAGTTTCCAACTGATTTCTCACTTAAAAGATCATGACATATGCATATAATGACTCGCCTCTTTTTGCATTAATGATAGCAAAATATCAAATGATTTATAAGTATATCATTTAAATATTTTCCTTTTACAATGAAATATTTATGCCAAAGTAACAAGAATCGGAATCGGATCGGAATCGGCAAGGCCGAATCAAATCGTGAATCGGCCATGAATCGGAATCGAATCGGCCATGAATCGGAAAATTTAAAAAACCCCTGAAATTTAGTGAGTAACTTATTTCATAAACCCTTTATCGCTGATTCGATTCACCGATTCACAAAAAATCGTTTGGCTTGAATCGAATCGCCGAATCGCGTGAATCGCATGAATCGCCGTGATTCTTGGAACTATGATTTATGCAAAAAGAAATAAAACAAATAACTCATATATCCTAAGACAAAAGTATGAACAAAACCCCCCCTTTTCACAACAAAAACAAAACTTTTAAAAAATAAAAATAAAACCCCATATATCTACCCGTGGATTTCAACAAAATATGCAAATGGAAAAAGGGCATAATATATGGTCAATACCCTAAAAGTTTTTCAATTTCATTGGCATTCTGGAAGTCTCAAATGGTGAAGAGGGAAAACAAAGGTTTCTCTGGTCTTTGCCTGCCGATTTCTTCTAAAAGATTTTGCTGGTTTTGAAGTCGCCATGGAAAATTTACTGTTTTAAAAGGGTCGCCATGAAAGATTAACTAGCCTTTTAAAGCTGCCAAAATGAAGGATGCTGGAAGGTATGTTGTTCTGGGTTTTATATTTTGTTGGCCACCATGAAGATGAACTTAAGCTTCGAATTTTTTCTTCACCAATATAAGCTGTGGGTATTTGTTTGCCTTTGAATATGGATTCACTGCTGGAGCTTTCCTTTAAAATGTTTTTTTTTTGTCTCTTTCTCTGCTAATAACATCTGGAGTTTTTGCCTTCTTTGAATCTTTTGTTTGGGGTTTTAAAAAAAAATGTTAATCACCACTCAAAAAGAACGAGGGTTTGTTGTTCTTATTCTATGCTCTTTCCCTTTTTAAATCTTCAGAATTTGCAGCCACCTGCGTTTACTGTCCATGTAATGCTGCGGCTTAAGGTTTAAGCACCCTTCCTCCTTGACCCAAAACTAACTCCATAGTCCAGTTATCAGCAGATACTCAAAAATCTCCAGCTTCTCCTTCCTGGATAACTCATCAAAACGATAAGCAACAGCTACACCATCCCAGTTTGCTGAAGCTTATCAGCAGGAGGTGTGTTTACCGTACAGGTAAAGAGATCAACGCATATAGACAATAAAACAGAATAGCAGAATTTATTCGCATATGCCAAACATACATTATGCTTGATAATATCCGTAATAGTAGATTATTGATGATTTACAATGATCCCAGACAGGATATAAATACTACCGCCGAACCTTCCCGAAGGAGTCCGTCGGCCACAAATATTCTATCCGCTACAAACTATTTACTGACGACGTCGGCTTCAGAATACAGAAACACCACCGGACATCACCCCGTCGGCTACAGAATACAGAAACACCACCGGACATCATTCCGTCGACTACAGAAACACCACCGGAACCATCCAATCGGCTGACACCATCCCCCCTAAAAAGAAAAGTCGTCTCCGAACGACAATTACAACATATCTGAGACAAATTAACAAACAAAATATATCATCAGAGTGACTACAACAAGAAAAATCTGCTTCTGTCACATCACTTCCACATTCATCCCGTTACATCTGTAGCCTCTGCTAACACAATACTGCCTCCTCAAGCTGACCTTGATCGCCACCTGTGCTGCTTTCTCTGTTTTCAATTCCACGGTACCCTGAGCCAAGTGTCGCTGCACTGCCTCCAACTGGATGATTAGCTCCTCCCGAGCTCTATACGCATCCACCAAGACAGCCTCCCAGCCAACACCTACTCCAAGTGCCTCTGGTACACAGAAAGTCCATGCCTGCAGCAACTTCAACTCTTCTCCACTGGTCAGACTCCCACAACTGATATCTGCCACGACTGGGGGTCTAGGGGGCAACGCCCTCGGCAGGGTCGAGGCGCAGCGCCCTCGCGGGGTCCTGGGGCAGTGCCTCGGGTGGGGCAGCGCCTCGAGTGCGCTCCCTGTCACAGTACAGGGCGGGGTCGAGGGGCGCCACCAAGACCAAATTAGCACTTCGCAACCCACACAAAAATGCACGGAACCCACCATTTCTGTCATTTTCTGTCGATTCTGCACTCTTTCTAGCAACTACAGATGCGTCCCCTTTCCTTTGGCATCATCTGTAACTCATTCTGAACAACTTGAATCTGTCGTCGTTTACCGTACAGGTAAAGAGATCAACGCATACAGACAATAGAATAGAATAGCAGAATTTATTCGCATATGCCAGACATACATTATGCTTGATAATATCCGTAATAGTAGATTATTGATGATTTACAATGATCCCAGACAGGATATAAATACTACCGCCGAACCTTCCCGAAGAAGTCCGTCGGCCACAAATATTCTATCCGCTACAAACTATTTACTGACAACGTCGGCTACAGAATACAGAAACACCGCCGGACATCACCCCGTCGATTACAGAATACAAAAACACCGCCGGACATCATTCCATCATCTACAGAAACACCGCCGGAACCATCCAGTCGGCTGACAAGGTGTTATCAAGAACTCACAATGTCCATGTTGGCAAACTACAACCTTGTCCCTCTCAAAGAGAAAATTTATAAATCTTTGCCATTTAGAATGTTGAAAACGGTTCTGATTAGATTTTCACCAGAATGTTAGAGCATGAAACTTAACTGATTTGCTTACCATCTTTCAAAAGCATAAAAAGAATAGATGATTCATCTTTTTTGGGGCCTTGTTTGAATCCATCACCATATTTATAAAATTTTGCTGCTGCTTGACGTTATCTGATTTTGTTATTCTGCTGTTATGTTTCATTGTTGATGGAAAAAACCACATTCAGACCCCCAGTCTCAGCCATCGATTTACATATTTCATCATTTACTACTACAATTCTGAAAGTTATACAAAAAGTTGTCAAGGAATTGGAAACAAGGCCGCCTTGTTGAACAATGTCTAGAAATACTTCAGCCATACCAATGTATGCAAATTTTCGAGCATGTGTGTATACTTGTGAAGTAGAAACACGATCATCATCAGCTGTAACTATCACTCTAATAACATCGTGTACATTTTTGATATTGTTGGTTTCCTTTCTCTTGTGAGAGCATTGGATGAAGTTCATTGTTGAACTTGCTAGAGCTGAAAATGAAACTCGAATTTTCACTTTTTCCAGTATAAACTGTAAGCATTTGTTTGTGATTTCCTTGTTGATAAAATAACAATTTTTTATGTTAAAACAAATGATGAACTTGCTGTAACAGCAGTTTTCTTGCATTTTTCTCTTTACAACTTTCCCTTACTTTATCTAACTTGATGAAGTCCTGCCCTAAGCAGTTAATAGCCTTGAATAGATTGCTTTTCGTTTCAATCCATGTGAATTGGTAACATATCTTTTTCCTTTTCTGAGCAGGCTTGTTTGGCACAATTCTGGCACTTTCAGCATTACTAGATGCACCTAACCTTCCAGTTCTCCTCTATTTCAGAAGTCTTTTGCAGAGAGCATTTGAAGAAGTTGGTCAATTTTCCCTCTAATATATTGCAATCTCTTGTTGTTGCTGATTGTTGTCAGCATTTCCATATTAGAGTTTGGTCAATGTTCCCACCATCATAGCATTGTAGATTCTTTCCAGCTGAAGATAAATAATCAGAATACACTGTTAGCAAAATGAGGCACTTGTCACAAAATGCATGTTATCCCATTTCTGCCAATGTAAGAGTCCTCCTGGTGTTCTTCGTATGATGTATTCATTCTTCTGAAAACAAGAACACATGAAGAACTCAGCTTTATCCTTGTTCTAGTACAGCCTTGTGTTTCCCTCCCTTACTTTGCATGAGGAACATGGATGCAAGTACTTGAATCTCTGCATATTTATTGTACAAGGAAGACTGGGTCATAATCCATTCTGTTTCACCCACAGAGACTGCATTCTTAACAAGGTATCTCAAATACTTTTTATTCCCAGTTGTTCTGTAAAACCGCAAGGCTGCCCACAGAGAGACCTTTATATCACTTATTGATCCATAAAAACTTCTGCACATCAGTAATACTGCTGTCATATTTTCCCCGTTATTTATTCCAAAAATCCCGACTACTCTTTGCCCTAGTACTCTGTTTTTCAGCAACTCACTCTTTTCATTTTCAGGTATTTGAAATGGTATCTCATGAGGTTCAAGCACGGGCTCGTGACACTCAAAAACTACCCTTATGTGAATTGCACCTATTCCTTATGATAATGAAAGGTTTCATACCTGAAATAATGTCCCTTTAACATCACATTTTCTGCTTTTGTCATTTGAGCATTACTGTTTTTTATATGTATTTGGAATCGGAAAGATATTGCATGTGTGAGTACATAGTTGCAAATAATCAGTCATTGCTTAGATCTAACCCCACTTTTTCCCATGCAAGAGGATGAAGACCCGGAGCTACCTGATCGAGGGCTAGACCAGGAGCAGCATCGAAGATCACATAACCAATCAAATGTTGAAAAGGCAATGACTGGTTACCTCTAACTCTACCTTCATGTGCTATGTTTTTCTTATTCTCAATATGTATAAAAGGCAGTAGTTAGACTCGCGGCTTGTGTGAGATATTTCATTTCCAGCATTTTCATATTCATTTCATACTTTGTAAAATTGAAAATTGTACATATCAGTTGATGATTTATACAATGATCATGGTATCTCCTTTTGCTCATGATTTTTTATATGATTGCAAAATGATGAAATGTAAATGAATAGAAAATGAATGTTTCCTTCTGTAATGTTACTTAAAGTAAAATTCAGCATTTATAGAATTTTAGTAACAAGCACATGATCTGCTTGCACACAAACTGATCACTCACGGAAATATTGGTTTAACAAATTGGGTTTTGCTTATTCTGCTACAAACAATGAAAACAAAATATCATAGTTTTCAACAAAATTTCCAAGTGTTTGAACTGATATTCTATCATAATAGCACCATTTATTTGGGTTTTATCTCTCCTATATATCCTGTTCATGTTTTGATTTGTAAAACATCAGCTCTTCGAAATTTCTTCTGTAGATACTCAATTTGCTAGTATCCTATAGCATCTTGTACAGGCAATTTGGCATCTTTGATTCAAGGAATCAAATAGAATTTATGCCAGTGCTTTGATATGACTGATCTTGGGCTCATGCATTATTGTACAAGTGTTGAGGTTGTTTAGCATAGAGACAAAGATGAATGCATACAGACAATAGAACACGAACAGCAATATTATATTCGCAATAGTAGATGAATGATGATTTACAATGATCCCGGACGGGATATAAATACTACTGCCGAACATTCCCGAAGGAGTCTGTCGGCCATAATTATTGTATCCGTTACAAACTATTTACCGCCAGACCGTCCGCTACGAAATACCAAAACACCGCCGGCGAAATACCGAAACACCGCCGGACCGTCGGCTACAGAATGCAAAATACTGCCGGAACCATCCAGTCGGCTAACACCATCCCCCCCAAAAAGAAAAGTCGTCTCCTGACGACTGACAAAATTAGGAGACAACTTACATACTACAGAAAGAACTAGAGAGAGGGAGGCGTCCCAGAAGTGTGTTGCTGGCGACGTAACTTATACACCTGCTCTGTCCTGATATGGAGATCTGTCTGGATCTGAGAGTTCACTTCGACGGCCTCCTTTAGAAGAAGTGCCGCATCCATGGCCTGCATTCTGGCTAACTGCATCTCATACTCAGCCACATCCTTATCTCGAACCGCTGCCTCCATACTTTGCTTAGCCAAGTCTTTCTCCTGCACCGCGGCTGCCAAATCTGCCAGTAGTGCTATCCGCTCTGTGGCCCATGCTGCCTGTTGGGCGGTCAAGTCGGTGGCTAGTTTCTGTCTAGCCTCAGTTTCAGCTGCCAATGACTGCTCTGCTGCGACTCTGTTCGCCTCCGCACGCTGACGACCGTAGTAAACATCTTTGTACAGTCCCACAATCTCATGCGCTAGTTTCATCATAGGAGTGTCCATGGGTCCCAATTCCGGCTCCGTGGCCCAATCTGTCAGCATCTCCTCTGTCTCCGTTGCCGGCCAGCCCCTATCTATAAAGCAAGTCTCGAATCGCCGAGGACAAATCCCACGAATATATGCTCTGATCAAGTGCCATTCCCTCCGCCGAGTCAGGGCCTGAATTGCCACATCGTGGCCCTTCTTTAATGCAGACTTAATAGTCCTGAGGTAATCCCGACACCTGTCTTCATCTGACCCGTAGTCCTCCTTGGCGAAAGCCTCTAATGACCATTCAGCATCACTGTGTCCCCCCTCGCCAGTGGGAGCCATGCCCACATCCGATGCTGTCGTCTGTGTTGTTGGCGCAACCACGGCATGTGGCATTCCCTCCTCCGGAGGCTGAGGCTGGGGTTCCGCCGGCCATGTTTCAAAACGCCCAGGAGACTGAATGGAGGGACCCCGCTTCGCCGGAGTGAGTCGGAACTGCTGCCTCAAACAACTAGGAGACAAAATTAGGAGACAACTTACATACTACAGAAAGAACTAGAGAGAGGGAGGCGTCCCAGAAGTGTGTTGCTGGCGACGTAACTTATACACCTGCTCTGTCCTGATATGGAGATCTGTCTGGATCTGAGAGTTCACTTCGACGGCCTCCTTTAGAAGAAGTGCCGCATTCATGGCCTGCGTTCTGGCTAACTGCATCTCATACTCAGCCGCATCCTTATCTCGAACCGCTGCCTCCATACTTTGCTTAGCCAAGTCTTTCTCCTGCACCGCGGCTGCCAAATCTGCCAGTAGTGTTGTCCGCTCTGCAACGGCGCCAAATGTTTAGCGTAGAGACAAAGATGAACGCATACAGACAATAGAACACGAACAGCAGTATTATATTCGCAATAGTAGATGAATGATGATTTACAATGATCCCAGACGGGATATAAATACTATTGCCGAACATTCCCGAAGGAGTCTGTCGGCTATAATTATTGTATCCGTTACAAACTATTTACCGCCAGACCGTCGGCTACGGAATACCAAAACACCGCCGGCGGAATACCGAAACACCGCCGGACCGTCGGCTACAGAATGCAAAATACTGCCGGAACCATCCAGTCGGCTAACAGAGGTTTGGCAACAATCTTCTAGTATATTCATCTCCCAATCCAAATATGCCAGGGCTTTGTTAGAAAAATTATGTATGCAAGATTGCAAGCCTACATCTACACCTATGGAGAAAGGTCTCAAGTTATCCACAAAGTCTAATTCTCCTCTCGTTGATGATACTACATACAGGCAACTAGTAACCAGTCTCAATTACCTCTCTGCCACTAGGCCTGACATCAACTTCGCAATCAGCTACATCTCACGTTTTATGATAGCTCCCAAGGCGATCATTGGATGGCAGCAAAGCATGTGCTTCGTTATGTGAAGGGCACTTCAGAGTATGGACTTCTTTACTCTCGAAATTCCCATCCTAGACTCAGTGGGTTCACAAATTCAAATTGGGCAAGATCTGTTGATGATAAAAAGTCAACTTCTGGATATGTGTTTAGTTTGGGATCCGGTACAGTCACATGGACTAATAAGAAGCGGCAGAAAGTTTCTCTCTCCTCTACAGAGGGTGAATACAGAGGGACTGTTAAGGTAGGATGTGAAGTTGTTTGTCTTCGTCAGATGCTTGGGATATGTAGATGTCACTAGCAGGACTGAGTACTCTATTTGTTGATAGCGAGTGTTATCAAGAAATCCAGTCTTCAATGAATGAACCAAGCATGTGGATGTTCACTGTCACTACATACGACAGCTAGTTGAAGACGGGACAATAGATTTGCAATATGTTCCTACCATGAATCACACTATAGACATACTCACCAAGCATCTTGGTCCTGATAAGTTTGTCAAATTCAGAGGACAACTTGGTGTTGTAGATAGATTACCATTAAGGGAGGGTATTATGATAATATATAATCGTCTATTATTAGTTAATGGTAATCTATTTGTAATCTAGTGTAAATATTTGAATGTTTCCAATATTTAGTTAGCTTTACTCAGCTGTCGGTTTTTTAATTTGTAATCTAGTGTAAATATTTGAACGTTTCTAATATTTAGTTAGCTTTACTTAGCTGTCGGTATTTTAGCTTTCTTTCAGCTAGAATAAAATGTTCATATTCTTTACAATTGTTTCCTAAGGAAAAATCGTTCCATTCTTTTACATAAAATGACCTCTCGGTCTCTATTAATAACAAACAAGTATTTTACCAATTACTTCGTAATACAATCTACCAAAACTGCAAGAAAGCATCTATTCCTTCATTTTATTTCTATCTCTGTATCTTTTCTTCTATCTACTTCTACCTTCTTATTGACTGCTGACCTCTCTCTTTGTTTAATATCCTTTCATTATTTATATCTTAAAGAAATGTGACTTTTCAAACTCAAAAGTCATTTCCTTTTAAAAATAAATTACCCCCTTTTGATTGAACAAATCACTGTTTTCGATGTATCCTTTCTTAATCGCATATCTTAAGAATGGCACCACTTCATAAATAAATTAAAGTAGTTAATAATCTTAGTTAGTGCTCTTGACATCATCATAATGTTCTCTGACCTTATTTTATTGTTTTAATAAAATAGCTTCATCATTTTGTATGCATGAAAACTCTTGACGGCAACCCTATTTTTGCGGTAAAAAATTTGGTTGGAATATTATTTAGTATTAACACATCTATACTCAACAGTTCTCTTCATAACAGAACTTATGCACATAGCACGCTTCTTGAAGTTTGATAATGGAGTCATTTTTCTAGGTAGTTATTTTTCTTAAGGCTTATTCTAACCGCTGAGTGGTATCAAAACAATGTTCGAATACACCTGGCACTGTCGTGTACAATAATAGTCTTGGAAACAATGTCTGCTGACACTGTCTTTCTTGTTGCTGGGTGTGTGCCATAACAAAAATGGATGGAGCAGAGATGTGAACTCCACCACACAAAGCCAGTCACGTCTGCGTGCTTCAAAGCCCTCTGCAGGTGTGGCAATGGCGATAAATGTCTCAAGTCCATGGGCTTCAACACATTCATTATCCACCTTCCTTCATCCTTTCTGCCTAACTCCAGAGACCATGCGAGTACATTTTGTCTGATATATATAGTTAGTCATCTGAGATTTTCCCCAAAAAGAAATCTGCTGCTTTTTCATCGTGAGAGATGTTTGCATCCATTGTCATTGCACAGCTCCTGGCTTTGGCCTTCTTCCCACTGCTCCTGTCACTGGTTTTTTCTCTGCAGATTCTTTACTGCTGTGGCTTCTATCCTCACCAATTAGTAGCATTCGCTTCCAAGGGATTTCTTGCAAGTCACAAACAATTGATTATTTATTAGAGCCAAGAGTCTTCAACAGTAAGCTCAACAACAACCCAAACTTCATAGCTTTCATTGGATAGATCATTGCATTTGTTTGCACTCACATAATGGCAGTCAATCTCTCTTTCTGTTCTCTTCCATTACTTGTGGAGGAGATCATTGACAGCATGCAGATGGCAGTAGCGTTTATAGCCAACTTATGTCCCTTACTCTCTCTCTGTTGTTTAATTGCTACTTCATCTTTTAAATTGCATACAGAGATTCTTTGCTTTATTTTTTCCTTTGATCTATGTGGTGTAGGTTCTGTCTGTGTGTGAGAGATCAAAAGCTATATCTAAGGAAAACCTGCAATAGATTTCAATCTCGCATGGGGAGAAAATTCAAGTGACATTCATCTGGATAACCTACGACAAATCAAATATTTGTGGGACCAATCTTTGCACTCCCTTTCAATTTCATTTCCAATTTTGAATTTCTTTAACAAGTAAACGTGCCACTTTCTCCAGATACAGGCATGAACTCATATTCTTCCTTGTCCATTTCATCTTTGAACAACTCAGATGCTATATTGATACATGGTATATGATCACAACTGCTCGCAAGAAGCTTCTTGTCGTCACAACTGCTCAGTCCACCATTAATATTCCTGTCTTGCATCAAACTTATTCACACCCATGACAATACTTCATCAAGTCTCCAACATTATTTCACAAATGAAGGCCCTAATTTTTGCAAATAATAGAGCTCCATCAGGTACATCAAACCAATCCAAAATTAAGCAAAACATAAATTTCATTTTACTGCATAGTAAGTTTTACCAACACACTGGACCAGTTATATTAAGTATCAGCACTGCTAAAAACTATTTTGCTTTACTATCACAGATCTCTATAATACTATATAAATATGATACAGTAGAGGAATCTGAGAAATGCATGTAAAAGTATCTACTATTCTACTCAAATTCTTAAACAGAAAATCCAAAAATACAAATGAAAATAAAATACATCATCCATTGCTAAGGAGAAAGTCTGACTGTAATACTCTCATCAAGGGGCGTTGTTTGTACAGAAGCAACTGACTTCTCTTCATCTGCTGACTGTCGAAATCCTACAAACCTTCAACAAACTAGAGGATCAAAACAAAATCAAAGAGGAAATAAAATATAGAATGCGAATTATTCTTCCTACCAACAACTTCCAGTACTTTACAACACCAAACACCTAATTTTATAAAGGCAATAGCAGATAGTTAAATGATTAGATCTTTTTATATTGTGATGCAATAGGAAACCTTCCTGCTACCATCCATGTCTATATTCCACACCATTAATCATACATTAGAAAATCCATATCTAAGATATTCATCACTCCATTGAATATGATCTTCCAAATCATTCATTCCTCCACAAGTATCCATTTTCAAATAACAAAAGATAAAGTATATATTGTCAGATTAAAAAACTAGGAGCAGGCTGAAAATCAAATGAGTGCTTACCAGAGAAGACCAAGTAAGCCAAAAATGTAAAAGACAGATTCCCAACCAAAATTTTCAATACAGGGTGGGGCAAATATGAGCCTACACAGTTGACAAAAACAATAACTGACAGTTAGAAAATACAAACAAACCTAGTGCAGTAAAAAGTTTTACATTTTTCTTCAAAATCATGACCACAGGAATACAACCATTTTATGTAACAGATCATTCGAAGTTCATTCATTCCCAGTATATTTCTATTTATTCATGTAATTCTAAATACAAATAGGAATTTGTGGATATATGCATATTCGGTAACTTTGTAGATGTTTCTCTCAAAAAAAGAAAATAGTTATATATTTGTTTAAATAAGAAACTTGAAGGCCATAAAAAGGAATTGGCAGAAAGAAGGTATATTAATGTCTGCAAATAGCCAAAACACATCAAAGACACTTGTATGTCCAGCAAGTTCAATAGAAAATCTGTAGGGTAAAAATGGCCCTAGACATAAAGCCAAAACAAAATGTGACAAGAAGACTGAATGTGAATTATAAATAGAAGCCTGACAGGAGAACTTTACAATATACTGGAAACAAAGAAAGACAACCCAAGGAAAGATCCATAAATCCTCAAGTGTCAATTTTCGGTGAGCCATTGGATAAGTCGCCAGTATTATCATTTACCACTGTCGGAGCACTGATAAAAATTATAAAAAAGATTATTGGAGAGCATCTAGGGCTAAGGGGGCTTTGCTGGACAATCAAAAGAAGCGAAAGATTCTGGATAGAACATCTGCTGAGAGTCAAAGTTAGTGAGCTGCCAACAGTATGAAAGAAATGGGCGACATGGACTTACCCCTAAGATCTGTAGAATAAGGATGTCAGAAGTTCCTCAGCATTGAGAACAGAAGAGCCACAACCATCAAAATGAAAGCCTGGGTGTTGAGGAGTTTAAGCCATACTGGGTAACAATTATAAACAATGCCACACCAATCTATTTGCATCCATACATGAATAATAGCATTCAAAAGGCATTTAATGCCTTCAACATCTTTGGCAGGATAAAAGAATATGGTATGAGCGCAGAGAGAGATCTCTGAGCCTGGTTACCTCATAAAGAAAAAACAAAGCTCAAGAGAAATTGTCAGCCATTTGGTCATCAAATCGAACTGGTCGCCAAATATTTTACCTCATCCCTCAAAGAAATGGGATGTGTC
The DNA here is from genome assembly GCA_028749045.1 of Cupressus sempervirens. NCBI lineage: Eukaryota > Viridiplantae > Streptophyta > Pinopsida > Cupressales > Cupressaceae > Cupressus > Cupressus sempervirens. The sequence continues at coordinate 428,554,679 of CM053793.1, read as the reverse complement.
AATAGAATGACTGCACAAATAACAAATAGCCAAACCTAATGGAAATGATTGTCACTTATAAGCAACCCATCTTCTGAATACCAACTAATTATAAAAATCCAACTTCTATAGCATAAACTCAAATCCCAAGAATGGATGTCATTCAAAAAACTTGACCTCACAAGAGGTTTCTATTGAATTGTAACCATGTAGAAAGGTCAATTGATGCTCCAAGGAGAATGAAATATGCGAGGCACAACATACTAATTAAAGCCCTACATTTGAGTTACAGATGGTCCATGCTTTTCAACATGTTGACGTTTACACTTGTGCACCTACAAAGAAGATGAAAACAATCTAAATTAGTCAAGCTCATGTGTGGCTTGAGGGGGAGTGCTGAAAGGCTAACACACACTCTAGGAAAAATGGAACTGATGAAAGCTTGTCTTTCTGATTCCATCCTAGATTTAAGTTGTAATGTCCCCTTTATTTAGATATCAGATAAATTAATTAAATATTTAAATTTAAGTTTTCATAATATAATAAATTTAATGATGACTTAATTTAGTTATTTAATAGAGTATTACAATGACTTTAATGGTAAGGTTAAAAAATAGAAAATTTAATTTAATGATAATTTAACTTAACTTTTTAACAAAGAATAAAAATGACTTTTCTGGTGAAGTTGTAAAAAGCCCAACCTAGCTCCATCTAATAACTAGCTGGGTGTAAAGAATTTTGTCTATATTTTTAAAATTGTATAGTTTCGCTTCTTGGCTCTGTTGGTAAGAAAAATCATTGATTAGAAACCTACGAGCCTTGCCCACTCAATGCTGGGATATCTAATCGATTTTGGCCAACTTGACAGGATCAGTCAAATTGACTTAAATCCTCCGCGCTTTTGGCTCCGCTAAACCAAGGCCTGTACACCCGATCCTAGACAGCAAAACTTGGATCCAAGATGATTTATAGCGGACAAATTATAACACAAACATAAATTCCTCAAGTGGCAAGAATTTAAGGCAAGAAATTAAAAGTTATTTAGATCAGTACTTAGGATCATGGGGCAGCCTACATACATCACACCATGGCCCGTCATCAACAATGTTGATTTTCTTTAAAGGATCAGGGGTATCCTTAGCATAATTTGGTCTTTTTGGTTTCTCATCCTTCCAATTTGTATTGTAAGGCATGTCCTGAAGTCTTATCCTATCATTTCTATGGAATGATTGTCGTTCATTTCTATTTTGTTTGACCTTAATTTCTTTTAGCATATCCATTATCTCTTTTAGTTCATCCTTCTTAGGGTTTTTAGGATTATATAATTTTGGATCATCCCTTTTGTTAATTTTGCCTGCTGCTTTCCTATCATTTTCAATTGTCATGGCAACTTTGAAAGCTTGTGGCAATGAAGAAGGTCTTTGAGATCTTATCTCATAATGAGTTTTACTATCAAAAGCACTTAAGTAGAAGTCAATCAAAAATGAATCCACCGGTCTAGTCTCCCTCAGAATCCTATTGAGAACTTTGTTAAATCTTTTGTTAAATTCTGATACTAACTCATTTGTATTCTTTTTAATACTTGTTAATTCATGTGAAGCAAAGGATGTGCCATTATGATTACCAAATTGCTCAATAAATTGATCAGCAAAATAACACCATCTAGAAATGGATCCATTCAGAAAACTTCTATACCATTCTGCAGCATCCTCGGTCAATGATTGTACAAAAAGTTTCATGAATACATCTTCGCGATCTTCCTCACAATCTTCAATTACATTTTTCAGATTAATCGCATGTCGCTCAGCAAATTCTATTCCACTTCTTGAAAATTTTGGAATAGCATTCCTTAAGTCATTTAATATCGGATTTGGATATCCTCTAATCCCATTGAAATCAAGTTGTCTATATCTTCCAATTGTCATAGGCTGCCTTATTGCTTCATTTCTACTGCCCTGATTTTGCACCATATGACCTTGGGTGTTTTGATTGTTATTATTTTGATTCAAACCATAGGATTGTCTAATGTTTACACCATTTTGCGAAACTCCTCTAGTATGTTGCCCATTACTCCAAGCCCTTTGATTAATGTGGAAATGTTTGTTAAAATTATTATTTTGATTCTTATCCCTTTTGTTCTCATATAATGGATTAACATGACTAGTAGCAAATTGTGATTCTATATTCTTTCTATGAGGTGGATTATACTTTGATGATGTATTCACTTCATTTTACATTTGATCGAACCTTTCTTCCCTCCACCTATCTGATTTATCTTCATCACATGCTTTTCTAAATGGGGATGCAATAAGATCCTTTGATATCCCTATTTTTCCAAGAATATCATCCGGCTGCATTTTTAGCATTTTGGCCAATATTGCATTATTACCATTTGTTGTTTTAGCCATCTTTTTTATTATCATATCCCATTGCATTATTTGTTCTTGTTTTTCATCATCCTCAATATGAGTTATCTCGCATTCTGGCTCTTCATCTACCTAGGAATGTGAAAGAATGGATTATTGTTTTCCTCATCCTTCTCAAGGCTGTTGTGACTTGATTCACCCATATCAGAATGTTTTTGGTCCTTTCTTGAAAATTTATGTGTCCTGTGTAAAACATTTTTGACTTTTGATTTTTACTCTTCTTATTTCTTGGTTTTTTCTCAAAAGTTAATTGCTCAAGTCTTTTAGGTCGGGGATTTACTGATCTTCCCCACATACACCTCAAAAGCAAACAAATGCTCCTTAATAAAATATATTAATGAAACACAATAGAGTCGCCACTTCCTTTTAAGAAAGAAAGAAATATCTAGGTGTCTATCCAATAGAGTCAATGCCAACAATATCTTGAGAATGATTTTTTGAAAATAACAATAGAACTTTATTCTTAGCCGCTTTCAATTTTTTACGTGAAATCGAAAAAACTTCAGATTAAGTGAGAATTAGGGCTTTGAACACGGTTAGAAATCTCAAGAAGAACTTTATGAATTTTTGCTTAAATGCTGATAAGAAAATTAATTTACAGAATCTAAAAATAATAAAACAGAAAATGACAATACTAAAAGTAAACTTAATAATTTGTTCACAATTCTGGTAAATGCTTTTAAAAAGGACAAAATCTGAAAACTTACCACAAAATCGTGCTTAAATGAAACTCTGGACTGGTCTAATGGAGTAAATTTGCAAAGCTTACTTACGACTTTATTCCCAGTAAAGTCGCCAATCTATTGGTAATCAAAATCGTTGATTAGAAACCTACGAACCTTGCCCACTCGATGCTGGATATCTAATTGATTTTGGCCAACTTGACAGGATCAGTCAAATTGACTTAAATCTTCCGCACTTTTGGCTCTGCTAAACCAAGGCCTATACACCCGATCCTAGATAGCAAAACTTGGATCCACGATGATTTATAGTGGATAGATTATAACACAAAGATAAATTCCTCAAGTGGCAACAATTTAAGGAAAGCTTCTGGATTGTGACTAATGAGTATTATTCTTCGAATTTTGATTACCTTAGTAGAATTGTGAGTTGCTGAAAGGAAATTTTAAAACGAATTACTAAAACAAATAAAATCAAACTCTTAAAGGAAAGAGGCTAAAGTATTGCCAGCATATGAATTGAAAATTATGAGCAGATTAGTGATCAGTACCAAGGTTTAATTGGGTAATAGAGTCAAATATATACTTCTCACATACAACTTTATGATATTGGTTATACTATATTTGTAAATGATTCAGTTATTACGATGCCTCAAATTGTTACACTTTTCACGTATTTAGATTAGTTTATGATGTTTTAACCCTTATGTGGACAAAATAGATACAAATAAACAAATTAATAATATCTTACAATATTTGTATTTATCAGATCTAAATAGTAACGAACAATTCGATCTACCTATCGTAATAATGAATTATAAACAAATAAAGAGTAAAATGATCACAAAGGATGAATCACATATATTTTAACTCTAAAACAAACAAAGATCTTACAGATTATATTGTATGAGAGTTGGTATTGAAGACACTCTGATTATCGATGCCCTATTCAACACCACTTTGATCCCATACAATGTCAAAATTTATGCTCAAAAAATCTGAATTTCCACCTGCTTAGTTCAAACTTTAGACTCTCCCTTTGAAGAAGTTTAACAATATCTATAATTTTTTTATATGCAGAACTTCTTTGTCAAAGCAATCTAAATGGTCATTTGAATTTCTATCGCACATATTTATAAACACCCAAAGGGTATCGATTGCTTTGCTCATATATTGCAACCCTTCATAAAAGAAAACTAACCAATGTTTATATGATTTTAAACAAAACCAACAACAACCGCCTATTTAATCATTTGTTTTATATATGTTAAGCGGCAAGTGCTTATGACTTGTGATTGCGTGCAACTCCATCCTTTGCCTCATACGCATCCTCAATGCAACAACGTTCGCAAGAGAAAATCCCGTTCAAAGCTCCAAAAAAAAGAAAACTGATCGCGTGCTAAGACCTACAGGGCACAAAAAGACAATCAGTATTACTTAAAGTGTCATTTCTTACACAAAAGACAATTACGCATTGCTTTGCTTCCGCCCTAACCCTGATGTGGCACTTGTCTGCAGTCTTGGCAATATTTGCTTTATTTAATCATTATCGAGCTCTCAAACCTTGTGTCCAACACCTAATTACTTGCTCCTCCAAGATCGATTATGAAAAGATCGAATGCATCAAACAATAAGCTCTGAACACAATACAAAAGTCTCTAGAACAAAGAGAGGATGTCGTCTAATAAGAGACACCTGAGGAATACTACGATATGGCAGTTAAAAACATTCACACCATTTCAAAAAAAAAATCTCTTAAGTAATAGTCGACAATCAAGCCTCCTTTGCATTGACAGCAAGAGAGAATGGTGCCAGGTCATTCATTCTTAATGAACACAAAAGTTGATAACGAAATTCCAATAGTCAACCGATGCAAATACAATAGGGATGAGGAACAAAGCCGATCGAACAGTGCATGATGCATGTGGTGCGATGATTTCCAACATACTGGAAGCTTATCTAATATTCAAAAACTCCATATTAATGATCCTTCTTCCGAATACCTGTGCTTGCAATACTCCAAATGCCTTCTGTTGGGCATCATATTCAAAGGTTCAACTTCAGTGATATACTTGGCTCCATCATTATCATGTCTTCAACCTTATTGTTCCTTCTAAAAATATAGATTCCTCCTTCATTCGAACATTTCTATCTTATCATTGCATAGAGCAGGCTTTCGTCCTGTCATAGTTTTATTCCATTCTCTAATAAACTTAATGCACAAGTTTGATGTTGCTCATTTAGCTTATGACTTCTTCATAAAAATGTTGAAATCTGGATATGCTCCTAATAACTTATGGATTATTGATTAATGGTCTGTGCACAACAGGCATATTAGATGATGCTTATAAACTGTTTGGAGTGTTACAATAATAGTCAGTGCTCTAACTTCGGTTCAAATGACAAACAACTCAATTTGCAGCACTATGCTATACAGCACAAAGAAAGGATTTTTAGTAAGCTTTTACTAAACAATAGCACACTGCAAAGACTGCTTGAAAGGATATAAATTTCTGATAAGCTCCATGAAACTAATACTCCATCTCAGATTCCTGAAGATATGGATAACAAAGGATGCATTGGTTCTGATTGTTTGTTCTTCTCACTCCTCTTATTAGCTTTCACATTAATATTATTACTTTTCTTCGTATTAATTTAATCATAGACTTGAATATATATATTGCAAACATATGCATCTCTTGGTTATATCTTTCCCGTTGGTTGTCATGACATCGATAACAAAGTGATAGGAGAATGCGCAAAAATGGAGACTAGAATTTGGGCTCCATCAAGTTCCTTGAAACATACAAATTCCTTTGATTTCTTATAACAATTAAATGCACATAGCCAACCGGAATTTGTCTAATCAATGTAAAAGAATACCTCTCTTATTGCCTTGTATTCTGCCAGCTATACAATTGTTGACCACTTTATTTAATTATTTAAAAAAGTATGCAGCAATTTATTAATTGGCTCATAAAACCAAAATAAATAACAATGAACCTAGCTTGAAAAATAGACGGCAATGATCAATGCAGAAGTTATGTCCAAGCTCAAAATGCTCTATCAAATTGCTTTAGGAAGGCCGCAGGCAGTCAGCAACACCACTTGACGTGCTCAAGATACTCTAGTACCAACCGCAGCTAGTTGGGAATGCAAAACCAACTCAACAAATGCCAAAAAGCATTCCTCCAAATCCTTGCCGATACCAATACGCAAACCCAATATTCAACTACGGCTGTGGTTAGAACATCCACACAGCCATTAACATTCCACAGGCCCAGTTTAATGCCGTTTAACTCCCACACAAAGGCTACAGAATTGGACCTATTCCAGAACTTAGAACGCTGCCCCCAAATGATACTCGGCACTCCTTCAAATTAGAATTCAATTTCCAGCAGCAACCACCAATTGAAGAGTAATTTGAATCTCTTCCAAATGTTAGTCTATCAGCATCAACAAAACTGCAAATACAATATAGACAATAGGAGTTTTGACAATCGCTATACCTCAACAACAATTGCTTCAATTCACAAACTCAGAATTCTCAAAAATATAATTCCAATCTCCCGGACACAGATAATGACAGTAAGGAGAATTGACTAGTGAAGCCACTATACCTCAGCAGAGACTTCAAACATTAGAAACTCAGAGACCCTTATACTTTAGCAAGGGCTCACAACTCAGACTTCAGGAAAAAGCCATAGAGGCAATCAAAAGAAATTAAATTTTCAAGTGTGTTTTTTCCCAATGAAAATAACTCTCATTTATAAGATTTTTGTTGGCAAAAGTTTCCATTAAATTCCACTTCAAAAAATGTGAAAGTTTTTTCCCAAAAGAACTTAACACTAGAAACTTTCCAACTTGCTTTTTAGAAATATCTCTTAAGTCATTATTATAATAATATAAACATTATTATAATAATGCAACTCAATGAATAAATAAATAAGAGCTCATGTAATTATTAACCTGATCAGTCGTAGGTGACGACCAACTGTGGAGCCATCCACTCTGTTGCTAAAAATAGCAACTACCCATAATACACTTACTAAAAATAGTAAGTAATCAGCTGAGACCCCCAAAACACCTTATCAGCTCACGAGGGTCGCTATGATGAGCTAACTCAATCAACTCCATAAACTAGCCAAAAACAAGGACATTATAGAAGTTAAGTTAGTGAAGTTATTTTATAATTTTTTTCCAAAGTTTAATCAAAGTTTAAAAGAGGAAATTAAAACACAAGAAGAAAAGTTAATAACGAGATAGACAAGGGAAAATGGAGAGACACTTAAATAGTCTTTGTTGGGTGGATATTTTGCAACCGACAGTTTTGGGTAAAATCCAGTCGCAAAATAGGATGACCAACCACAACATATGAGATAGAGTCTCTCCTACATTAAATGGAAGGCTCCCCCTTCTCACCGTTCCTTGGATCAACTCAAGGTAAGCAAGAAACTGAGAGATGTGAAAGGGGTGTTACCAATATTCTTTCCTCTTAGCTTTCAGGAAAGATTTCACTTACCCGCAAAGCGAGTAATGGACAAGATGAAATCTTTAACTACACTTCTATCTAATAGCTAGAAATGGTGATACCAATAAACCAACCCCAACTCAAAGGCTGATTGAAATTGTACTGGTTTGGCTCTACGTCTCATTTGTCTAATTTATAAGAAAAATCACTAGCATTGGTGGGCAAAGACTTCCAAAAGTAAATGATCTCTATTCTATAAGGAAAACCTCTACCATTGGGGCAAAAAGGCTTCCAGAAGTAGGGAAATTCTAACTATTTTTTATGAGTTTGAGATGGTAACACAAGCTACGGTCAAAGCTTCTAGTGTAAGTATTATCACAATCACTCGTAGCCAAAGCTTTGACTCTAATTGCTTCTTAACTCACCATGCTCTATTATTGAACACACAAAAATGACATGAATTAAAGACAATAGGCACAAACTATAGTCAAAGCTTCTAATTTTCTCTATTATAATTGCTTCAACTCAAAGCTTTCAATCCAATTGCTTCTTTTACTCACTTTTCTCCCAAATTTGTACTACACAATCAAAGTTACACTTGCACAAGTTTGGCGAAGCTTTCTAGCATAAGTATTATCACAATTGCTCCTAGTCAAAGCTTCAACTTTGATTGCTTTGTAATTCACTATGCTCTATTATTGAACTCACAAAAATGACATAAATCAAAGACAATAGGCACAAACTACAGTCAAAGCTTCTAATTTTCTCTATTACAATTGCTTCCACTCAAAGCTTCGAATCCAATTGCTTCTTTTACTCACTTTTCTCCCAAATTTGTGTTACACAATCAAAGTTACGCTTGCACAAGTTTGGCAAAGCTTTCTTGCATACACCCAAAAGATGATTTTTACAATGAGGAGGCACTCCTTTATATAGGCAAAGGAGTTGAGAAAAAAGTGGACGAAAAAGTGGGCGCAATTCAACCAACCTTGACCCAACCAAACTAGGTGAGAGATTATTTGATTACATATCATTAGGACATGCAATCGAATTACATGTGATTGGATTATATGCATACCATCTTCTGCATCTGCAACCTAGAAAACACTTGAAGAGAATGTTGAAACCGTTGATTCAGATGGAATCAATACTATAGATTGTCAGCAAAGGCCTTGTACTTGATGATGCAATCCTAGATGATAACAAGATCAAGTCTTGTTCCTAAATTTCGTGCCACTAGACTCACCTTGATAATCATGGTGTTGTGTCTTTTGATAGCCTCTGACTCTCTTTTGATGAATTGTCCATTGTCATTTGAAAACTTGATGCGATCAAGCGTGTTGGGTGGATATTTTGCAACTGATAGTTTTGGGTAAAAATCCAGTTGCAAAATAGGATGACCAATCACAGCATGTGAAACAGAGTCTCTCCAACCTTAAAAGGAAGGCTCCCCATTGTCATTGTTTCTTTGAGCAACTCAAGGTAAGCAAGAAGTCAAGAGATTTTGTAAAATGGGTGTTACCAATATCCTTTCTTCTTAACTTTCAAGAAAGAATTCATTTACCTGTGGAGTGAGTAATGGGCAGGGTGAATCTCTAACTACACTTCTATCAAGAGCTAGAAACAGTGATACCAATAAACCTTCACTAACTGAAAGGCTAGTTAAAAATGTACTAATTTGGCTCTAAGTCTAGCCGTACTTCTATATGAAAAGTTTTACAATTAGGGCACAATGACTCCTAAAAGTAAGAACAACTTAACTATTTTGCGAATTAAGAAAGAAGTATAAGCTACAGAGAAAGCTTCTAGCTATACACTTCCACAATTGCTCCTAGTCAAAGCTTTGGCTCCAATTGCTTCTTAACTTTTTTTATATTCAATTCACAAGATACAATTACCCAAAACACAAGATAACGTGAATCAAAGATAACTTAAATGAATTATAGACAAAGCTTATAACTCACACAAGTAACAATCTCACTTAATCAAAGTTAAGTCTCAAATGCTCTTTTGTATTCACTTTCTCTCAAAATAGTGCTACACAAACATAGTTATGCTGGCACAATTTCTCCAGAGCTCTCTTGCATAAAGATAATGATGATTTTACAATAAGGGGGCACTCCTTTATATAGGCACATGAGTTGAGAAAAAGGTGGAGGAAAAAGTGAGAGCAACTAAACCAACTTTGACCTAGTCTAACTAAAAGATAAAATATAGAGTTACATGCAACTCGCATTACATCCTTTTACATACATGTAAATCACATTACATGTAATCACACTTTTTCATATAATGCCAAATTTGACGATGATATCATGCACTGTGAGAAGATCAGCGATTTCCATGGTCTTTGATATAGCTTCGATCCTCATTGCATCTACATATGTTGATTGCACAACTTTGGAATTTGCTACCATTGAATCTAACAAGTGTTTTGTCGAAGATTTATACAAGACAAACTTGTTCATTGTGTGTGAACCAAAGTTTTCAAAATCTACATCAGCATTGATCCCAATTGTATATTCTGAGCTTACCCTTTCAATTGCAATGAGATTACTGGAATCATCAATAACATGGCATCCCATGTGTTCCAAATGATAGGTAACACCTGTTCAACTACTTAGCAATCTCCAAGTGTCGCCTGCAACTTTGTGATCAACTTCCTCAATGTTTCCTCTTTGTAATCAATAAGTCCTTGAAATCAAAAGAACATTTCACATGACAAAAGAATGTCACATGAAACCAAGGCATCTAGAGAAAAACTTTCCATTTCATCCCAATCATTGAGGATTTCCTTCAAATTATCCACTTCTCAAGTCAAAGAAGAAATCAAGTTTTGCTCCATTCCATTCATTTCTTTGATGCACCTAAGAATTGCAAATGTCTCTGCGATGGCTCGGACTCCTTCAGAGATGATCTCTCCTATCCAAGACTTGGCGGCTTCAATCAACTTTCTCTCCTTGGATGTTTGACACATAGCAACAAAACTTTGACAAGATTGTTGCTGAATGACCTTGTTCAAGCAAGAAACCTCATGTTTCAATTTATTTTTCTTCTCTCATAGCTAATGATTGTTCTTTGATACATTAGCTAATGCATCTTTAGCATCTTGTAAACAATTCAGACGCTATTGCTTTCAGATTTCAACCTTAGTGAACTTATAATCAAAACGAGTAAGTTTCTCTGTAGGTTTGTCCACCAAGGGGTCAGCAACTTCAACGAACTTGGTTTTATCTGAATCAACCAAAATCCTTGAAACAATCTTATATTTCAAAGATTTGGATTTGGTCTTCTTAACAAGGAGATTATCTAGCAGTACGACCACTTTTATTCTCTTTGTTGTGATTCTACTCAACCATGCAGACAAACTAAAACCTTCATCTGTAGAAGCAAATATAGGGGAGACCATTCGCATTGATCCAAATTGTATTTCCGTTGTAACAGAACAAGATTCAGTTTGCATAGCACATGCTGAGAAGATTCTGTCATGAAAAGCTCAAAACCCGTCAAAGATGTATCAAGTTGGGAAACTTGACCACTTGTGAGAGTTGGAAAATCCTCAAACACATTTGCCAAATGTTCATATTGTTCATTTGCAGGAATAATAGGAGCAACAGAAGAAATAGGAAGGGCCATTGTAGTAACTTTCGAGACTGGAATAGGAGTGAAAACCGTGGAGAATGAATCCACATCATCATCTACCTCATCCAGAAAAGGTGCTTCATGTATAGACGGTGCATGAGTTTGTGCAGGCTTTGGGGGAGATATGATCATGACTTCCCCTTCTTCATCTATATCTTCCTTATTCGATTCAGTCTCTAGTTCCTCTTCTGGTTCTTCCTCTAACTCTTGAACTAGTTCAAAGATCTGAGAAGACTTAGAACCTTTTCCACCATTCGATTTGAATTTGAGAGAACCCTTAGCATCAAAGAATGAGGCACCATCTTTCCATGTAATCTCTAGCTGTGACTTCCCACCAGGAGGGCCAAAGCTCCCACAATCCAATCCCATCTTAGGATTAACTCTTTTAAGGCCTTTATTTTTCAGCCATTTGTTAGTGTTTACCAAGATGGATTGAAATCTATCCATGATAGATGTACCTTTCTAATGTTGCCACTGAATAGGGAAAGGGCACTTCTTATCAAAGTCAGCTTGATGAAACTCTGGATCAAGAATGCTGTCGTCATCTTCAACTTGGAAATCTGAAGGGATCTCCAACATGTTGAGATCCATTATCTACTGAAGGGTTAATCTGAAGTAGTCCATCTTCATGATGTCAAGCTTTGTTCTTGTATCAATCCAAATATCCTCGATGCGATGAACATGCGTGAAAGCTCTTTTCATTTGAGAATTCATCTCTCAGTAATCAAAGTCAAATCTAGCTTTGAACTTCTTCAAGGTGATCAACTTCTAAATACTTTTTCAAGTTATTATTGCTAATTTCTTGTATGCTAAGTCAATAATCCCTTTATGTACCTATGTATTTTATTGATAGTTTATGCAATTGATTTGATGAAATTCATGATTTCTTGGTATCTTGAATTGTATGTGCTAGTATAACTTATCCCTTTCTACATTGTGGTTTGCTATACTTCTTTCATCATCATTACATATTAGAGAAACATATTTTATCAAGAGAAGCCCCTTTTGTAATTGTCATTAGTTGTGAGGTCCTATATGATTTTTGTATGTCTTCCAATAGGGTTTTTGGCGTTATTTTTCTTTTGGTTTAATGTTTTCTACTTTTTCTACTTTCTGGTTAAAAGTACACTAAAATATTTAATACCCCCATTGTACACGGGAGTTTCCCTTCTCAAACACAAAGGAAGATCACAACAAATCGTTATTTGGTCACAATCTATCGAATTATTGGTGTAATGCCCCCTTTTCTAGTCATTTACATATGTTACTTCGTTAGCCTTTTCCATCATGGTATTGTGGTCTAACTAGGTCCTTGCCAAAGGCTAGTATGAGTTTGACACATGCTTCTTCACTTTCAGGTCGATCAAAGCCAAGATAGCATGGAATCCTGATACTTACTATTTATGGTAAGTCAGTTGGGGTCCATATTTCCATGTTTGCAGTATTGGACTCGGAGCATCTTGCCGAGAGCTTTCTGGCAAACTATTATACATGGCTTTCTAAGTTTGATGGCATATTTATTTTAATGTCTCAAAAATTAACATGTTTTGATAAAGTGACTTTAAAATTAAAATAGGGGATTTAATAAATCACTTTAGCTTATAAAGTTATATTATTCTCTCAAGTGGGAAAAGTACAATTAGAAGGGAAAAGAGAATTAAAATGAAGTGAAACAAGGGAATATAAAGAGTCATCCTATTGTGCTTAGAAGGAGCGGAGGGAGCTCAATTTCAGCAGGCTTGGATATTAATTTTGTTTGCGATTTCTAATGGAGAAATTAAGGAAGTGCTTCAGCTTATGTTCAGGATCTGAGGATGTAAACACTCAGGTTCTTCTTGGGTGGATTGGACATAGCCCTGATTCATCAACTGTGATGAATTCACAACAGAGTTCACAATTGCATTTCAGGTTCATTTCTGATTATCCACTCTAACTGTTATCACTATTTATACGATTGTATTGTTATTGTATTACTAGTTTATAATGCAATAACGAATTATGGAGTATTTGCTAGTTATTTACTGGTTAATGTTGCTGATTATGTATTGGTGATTATTGTATAAATCCTTGTTTATGATACTGAAATTAATTTGAGGAAATTGGAGAGAATATCTGGTAGGATATTATAGCTGGCACAATTGTCACTGTTTCTAGGGTGAACAGGGTTGGTATCAAAGATAGTATTCCAGTGACAAATCTGTTCACCGACAGAATTATACATAAATAATTCAGTATCGTAAATAAATATTAATGACATTAAATATACTCAAAATTATATAAATAGTTGATTTGTATTCATTATTAATATATTAATGAGTATTTCAATGTGTTGATATATACATATATAAATATTGCACGCGCACGCGCGTGCGCGCACACACACACACATTTCAATATTATGTATAAAGCACGATTCATGTTTTAATTTATTATCCTTCATTCTACATTCATGCATACACATATCAATGATGAACTTTTCTATGTTTACTTGCATAGTTTTGATATTTATAATTCAAATTTATATCTTAATTGAGGGTCATCACATGGGTATTGCTTCTTCGTTTGTGAGGACAGAAACCCTTGCAAGCAACATTGTCCAAATAGTTGAAAGACACTATCTGAAGAATTTCTTGGTGATTTCATTAAGAGATTGCTCATTGGAGAAGGTATGCATTTCAGTTTTGCACAATTTATAGAATAACTGATCAGTACAGGTGATTTGAAAGGTGATTTGGAGGCTTTCGTTGTTTATTGCTGCCCACTGCACCATCTCAAAACCTTGGACGTGAGGCTTTTATAGAAAAAGATTTGCCTTTGAGGGTTTAAACCTGTATTCTTCGAGTTTTAAAACTTGCTGCAAAACAGTTCAATTTTGGAGTCATTTGGTGAACTACCTGTGGCTTTTGGAAATTTTATTTGCTGGTCATTGTTGTAGCATATCTTTATTTCACCAAATTAGAAAATGGATATGCCGGATTTAGATATGCAATAACGATTTAGATATGCAACAACATTTTATTTTCTAGGCTGATCTTGACACATGATAAATTTTGTAAAATCAGTTTAAGATTTAATTCTGGAATTTTCAATGGTGTTATTTCTAACTATTGTTCACTTTCTGAGTTTGTAAAAGTGCTGCAATTTTATCTTTTTGTTTGCGCTATAATTGTCATTGTTTGTATTGTCAAAAACAATTCATATAAGAATCAAACACAAAAAAAAAAAAATCAGACCAAAACAGGGCTGCACATTACAACAGTTCAAGTTTATGCTAATATTATTTACTTATGAACTAGCAATAATCTCATCTAATCTTGAATTATACTTATTACCCATATTCTAATTTACAAAAAAGGCTCAGTAAACTATGTCATGTTGATCAAGAGTTGTCAATATTACAAGAAAACAATTATCATATGAAAATCAATTTCAGTTTTGGCAAGAAAGATGTGCATTATTGCAGATCATGTTAAAGTCGATCCTGCAAACAAAGATCTACATAGGAGGCTTTCTAGTTTTGGCTGGTTATCATCGATGCTTCATCAAGAACTATCCCCACACAGCAGCACGCCATATTAAAGAAATAGCCATTCATATGGGCAAAGGAAATGGAGCAAAGATTTGAATAGAAAGTCCTTCTGCACATTTTTCAAAAGCACAATGCAAAGCCTTTATAGTAAGCATGATATGAGATTTATGCAAAAAACAGAACTAATTATTTTGCACCTTGAATAACACGGTAAATAACCTTCTTGATATTTTGTTTGCAATCCTAAATTATAAAGCTACGCAATCATATTATAGAATAAACAATATATTGAAATTCATTACTGACAACAAACTTATCAATAGATACTTATCTCCTATTGTCTA
This sequence comes from Cupressus sempervirens, assembly GCA_028749045.1. Classification (NCBI taxonomy): domain Eukaryota; kingdom Viridiplantae; phylum Streptophyta; class Pinopsida; order Cupressales; family Cupressaceae; genus Cupressus; species Cupressus sempervirens. The sequence continues at coordinate 428,539,608 of CM053793.1, read as the reverse complement.
TATCAATTCCATTCAAATTCATTTATGCATTAATAATTTCATGCCAGACTTCTGTTTCGCTTTGGCCTTTTCTCAAAGCAATTTCAAATCCAAAAGCATGGTTTTATACAATAAAATATAAGGCAGAATTACAATATTAGATGTAGCACAAGAACTGCTTGCGAAAAAACAAGCACATAGGTTACTAACCCAAGAACACTTCCAACACTCAAACCACTAAACACAAATGCAACTGCTCTTGAACGTTGTGATGCGGGAATAGTTCTGCATATAACCAAAGAATCAATAGTGACAATGTTAAAATTTGGGATCTTAGAAAACTAATCATTGTAAACAAAATCTAGGATAACTGAAATGAGAATCATAAAAAACATAATTTTTACACATTACACAAGATATACGTGGAAAAAACCTTTTGGCAAAAAACTCAATAAAGCATCATTTTATTAGAACATTTAAAAAACATAGTTTATCACAAATAGACTGAATTAGGGGACACTCCTCCTTAACTCCACATGGCCAAAAATACCTTTTGTGCATGTGATATAATTTACTATATAACTACAAAACTTGTTCTCTCAAATGTGTGAAAAACTACTTGAGTGTAGAAAGAATGGGGGCAAGAACAGTCGCAAATTTTCAATAACCCCCATTGACAAATAATTAATAATCTAATCTAATAATATTAGATTATAATTATTTTAAATGGGATATGCATGATAAAATAATTAATATATATGATTTCATAACCTTATATTAGAACAGTATATATATGTTATAAGGGTACTATTGTGTTCTAACGGTTAGCAATTAGAATATCCAATAGTCTCAACACTTGTACCTATCAGAAAGAACAGTCTAAATTATTGAAAAAAGTTCAAAAGTCATTGTATCTCTTCTGTCTATTGTATCTGTTAGAAAATTTAATAGGTAAAAAAGAACTTCAGATGGAATATAGATATTTTGGTTGCTATTAGAATTTAAAATGATTTTTCATTATGTAATGCTTCCTTTCTAGAACTTATAGCATGATGATGTCTTTAGTCTATTTCCCCTTGGATCTATAGGCTAACCAGGACATTTAAGGGGCCTCAGCAATTTTAGTTGCAGATCATTTTGAGGTGTTTAGAAGCAATTTCGAGCATACTTACTATACTAATTCTAAATATGATTAGGAACTGCTGTGGCAGTGGTGTGTTGATGGTAAATGTTTAATATCAACAAAGGATTTATTCATCATTGATATGATTTTTGTGCATTACTAAAGTTAGTATATAATGCTAAATTTAAATATTGAACTTTATAAATGTTAAGCCTATAGTTGTGGGAGACATTTGAGATTAATGGAAAAAGCATCACAGAGAAACAAGAATCGCAATAAAATAATAGTTGGAAAAGCAATCGTGGTAAAATAGGAATTGCACGAAAACTAGGGAAAGACAAAATACCGAAAAAAAATGGAAAATGCAAACAAAGATTTTGTTTATTCCACATAGGAAAGGTAAGTTAATGAGCTCTTATGAAAGCATTATAAAAGAGATTCAAGGGCTCTCTCTCAACATGCTTGGTTATTGTCATATCCCCTCTTTTACCTCAGTTTAGCAGAGACATGTGAGTCAGCTTATTATGGGGTCTTGTAGCCTGACAGGGTTGGATAGAGACCCAGCATGGTTATTCAATGTTGGGGACTTGATGTTCTGGCAGTTATTGATCAGTTGGGAGACGTTCCTGGTTTTTAGGAGGCAGTTCCTACTTTTTAGGAGGTATGATCTTGCCCAAGGTTGGGTCTCCATGAGATTACTCTTTGGGTTCAATTTCAGAGGGATAGGGCTTGTTTCCTAAATTTTAGGAGCATCCCTAGATTTTAGGGATGAGACTGCCAATGGATCCTTGATTTCCAACTTTAGTCATAGACAGGTGACAGGATGATTTTATGGTTTGCGATGTCAATTGGGCATTTTGTGGCTATTTGGGTTATATTTTTATTATTTCCTAAGTTAGCGTTTAATAATTAAATAAGGCTAAGTTATTAGCCATTTTGGAGTAATAAGGGGTTTTTGGCCTCATCTGGAAGCACATCCTATGGTGTGATAGCTCATTGGAAAGGTCTCGAAATTCTCTAAATCTTTCTCTCAGGTCTCAGGGCAATTCAGTGAACAGATTTCTGTCTATGGGGAAAAAGGTCATTTTCTAGTAACATGACCACTTTAAAATAAGAAATTATAACACTTTCACTACCCAACGCCACTTGGAGACACTTAGGGTTTGATTTGCAATTGAGAGGGGTTATAAGGAGATAGAGGCTTCATTCTAAGATCATCTTTTGCATATTTGACAACTTGTTTATGAATTTGCTCTGAATGGGCGATTTCTAGTTTGGGACGCAAACCCCACGTTAGTTATTGGTTGGGACGTAGCCCTCAGCAATCTTTGGCACCGAATCTCTTAGGCATTGTGTGTGGTCATTAAGGACAGAGGCATCAATTCTCATTGGGGTTTCAGCATGGCATATCATCTTTCTAGTTGGGACGTGGTTCATTGCACCCTAGGGACGCCATTTGCAGCAGATACACTACGTGGTGTATAGAGTATTGCTTGTATTCACCTCCAAAAGTATGTTGGATTCAAGAACAATCTTCACCTTCCAATTTGACATCAAATTTGTATGTGAGCTTTGGGAAATGCATTGGATTTATTGCATGGCTCTATAATTCAGACAAATCTGCCTGGTACGATTTGCAATAATTCTGATTTTTACTGAATACCTTATTTATTTGAGTCTTGTTTCATGGTTGTTGTTCCCTATTCCTTTCTATGTTATAAAACCATCAAAAACAAACAAAACTTTCCGTACTTCTATCTAGTTCTATAAGAAAACATAAATAAACAAGAAAACAAATTTAAAAATATAAAATTACAGCAGATCAGCAGAAGAGATCCATCAAGGATCTTTCAGTGGTATCAGAGCTTACATCCTGCCAGCCTATAGGGTTTGTGAGAAATTGTCACAACAGATTTCAGCATCTGGGTACTGGCTAAAAAGTTTTGATAATTCATTTTGGCATCTGGGTATTGGATAAAAAGTTTTGATAATTCATTCAAGCATCTAGGTACTAGCTAAAAAGTTTTGATAATTCATTTGGCATCTGAGTATTGGATAAAAAGTTTTGATAATTCATTTCAGCAACTGGGTACTGACTAAAAAGTTTTGATAATTCATATTAGCATCTGGGTAGTCACTAATTGGTGGATTGAATACAAATCTATGCATCCAATCGCTGAGATACACAGATTTTATACACGCAGGAGAGCTCAACTTGAGCAAGGGTTTGGAATAGACCAAGAACCTATTATGGCAAAAGAACAGGTGGGCGGCATAGGGAATCAGGATGACGAAGAGAGAGAGATGGTGCAGATCCTATTCACTATTCAGCCCAGGATAGCTCAGGCTTTAGACAAATTACAAAATACCTTGCAGCGTTTGGAGATGGGTGGACACAGAGGCGGGCGAAGTAGATCAATTTCAGTGGTTAGTAGTCAGCGCAGCCATCAGTCCCATTCTTCAGTTGGGAGCTCCATTCATTCCTCTAGGTGGCATCACCATCATACACCTACTACGAATAGACCATTTTTTCCTCAATTCATACCAAGTGAACGACCAACACAGGTGGAACCACCAAAAGTGGGGTTCCAAGAGTCAATTTTGGCAGTCACAGCTGAGTGGAGATCTCTACCCCCTGAGGTTAGGGATGTCTTCCCTCTTCCCCAATATTGTGCACAGCGTAGAGATACAACTAGATTTAGGGGAGATCATGGTTATAGACCACCACAGCAGCAGCAAAACTATGACCTCAATAGAGCTACTGGGATGATCACATTGGCTACATATAATGGCTCAGGAGATACGAGTGCATGAGCTTGGGTTCACAAGCTGGATATATATCTTTCATTACGTCCCATGCCTGAGAGTGAGGCTATTCAGTTTGTTGTGTTGCATCTAGAGGGGATTGCTTATGATTGGTGGCACCATGGATTGGTTACCCAGGATCATGCCTTAGTACATTCCTATGTTGAGTTCACTGAGCGACTCATTACACGGTTTGACCGTAAGGATACAGAACTTTACTATAGAGAGTTGGCTCATCTAAGACAAACTGGTCATGCAAAAGCTTATAATAATGAGTTCCAGCGCATTGCAATTATGGTACCTGATATGACACAGAAGCGTAATGTGATGTCATTCATTGAGGGATTGCAGGACAGGCTTAAGGGATTGGTTCGTGCTTTCCAGTCGGCCACTCTTAAGGATGCTATTAATGTGACATTGAGATTGGACACCACTCCTACCTCTTATCAGACTGATAAGAAACCATCGAGGAATGTATAGGCACCACAGAGACCTCCTTTACAGGCTAAGGACACGCCACCTCTACCTCCCAAAGTAGACCTGGATTCTAGAAATGAACCAAGGAGGAGGAAATTATGTTTTTCTTGTAAGGAGCCATGGGTACCGAGACATAGGTGCCTTGGGCAGGTAAAGGCACATCTTATTGAGGTCATATTAGATGCGGACAATGAGGAGGTTTGGGATATAAATGACAAAGATGATGGTGTCCAAATTGAGCTCAAAGATGCTGAGGTAGCAGTCGCAACACAGGGGACTATGGCTATGTTGTTAGGTGCACCAATGATTCACCTCTTCTACATCTCGGGTATGATCCATGGGCATACAGTTTATTGTTTGGTGGACAGTGGGTCTACACATAATTTTATAAATACAAGAATGGTAGACCGATGTGGTTTGCAAGCACAGAATTTTCCAAGAATCGATGTGACTGTGGCCAATGGTCTTACTCTGCAATGCATCAAGGGTATCCCAGAGTTTAGCATAGGCATGAAGGGATACACCTTGATAGATGACTTTTACATGTGTGATCTAGGGGGCACGGATGTAGTTTTGGGTGTACAGTGGTTGCAATATTTGGGGAGATAATAGCCAAGATTTCAGGAAGAGACAATTGGAGTTTATGGTGGGAAGAAGGAAGATCGTGCTCAAGGCATACCCACTTCCATCTCAGGGTGGATCAGCTAGGAGTATGATTACTGATCAGGACTCAAATAGTAACAGTGATTTAATCATAACCACATGTCCCTCAATATCTTAACACACAAGAGCGGGTGCCTTAGATTTGCCACGGAGATTGTATGAGGTTTGAGACGGGTTGCATAACAGGATTGTTTTGGGACCGGCTACTGGTTTGGATTTTGACAGGAGGATAGAATGGCCATTTGTTTGGATTCTTGGGCGTGAGGGTATTCAGGGGTGGATACTCTACTGTGACGATGTGATCTACTTCACTTCTACACCTTACAGTGGGGAGTATGTTTGTCCTAACGAGACACTTCAGGTTTGGGGTCGATCAGTGCTCTGTATTTGGATTGCTTGGGATAGTGGAGGATTAGTGTTGTATTGCTTGTAGGCAAGCATCTCCGAGAGGGGAGGACTGTCATGTCCTCTCTTTTAGCTCAATCTAGCAAAGACATGTGAGTCAACTTATTATGGGGTCTTGTAGGCTAACAGGGTTGGATAGAGACCCAATATGGTTATTCAGTGTTGGGGACTTGATGTTCTGGCAGTTATTGATCAGTTGGGAGACGTTCCTTGTTTTTAGGAGGCAATTCCTACTTTTTAGGAGGTATGATCTTGCCCAAGGTTGGGTCTCCATGAGATTACTCTTTGGGTTCAGTTTCAGAGGGATAGGGCTTGTTTCCTAAATTTTAGGAGCATCCCTAGATATTAGGGATGAGACTGCCAATGGATCCTTGATTTCCGACTTCAATCAAAGACAAGTGACAGGATGATTTTATGGTTTGTGATGTCAGTTGAGCATTTTTGTGGTTATTTGGGTTATATTTTTAATATTTCCTAAGTTAACATTTAATAATTAAACAAGGCTAAGTTATTAGCCATTTTGGAGTAATAAGGGGTTTTTGGCGTCATCTAGATGTGCATCCTATGGTGTGATAGCTCGTTGGAAAGGTCTCGAAATTCTCTAAATCTTTCTCTTAGGTCTCAGGGCAATTCAGTGAACAAATTTCTGTCTGTGGGGAAAAAGGTCATTTTCTAGTAACATGTCCACTTTAAAATAAGAAATTATAACACTTTCACTACCCAACGCCACTTGGAGACACTTAGGGCTTGATTTGCAATTGAGAGGGGTTATAAGGAGATAGAGGCTTCATTCTAAGATCATCTTTTGCATATTTGACAACTTGTTTATGAATTTCCTCTGAATGGGCGATCTCTAGTCTAGGACGCAAACCCCACGTTAGTGATTGGCTGGAACGTAGCCCTCAGCAACCTTTGGCACCGAATCTCTTAGTCACTGTCCGTGGTGATTAAGGACAAAGGCATCAATTCTCATTGGGGTTTTAGCGTGGCATATCATTTTTCCAGTTGGGACGTGGTTCATTGTAGCCTGTGGGACGCCATTTGCAGCAGATACACCACGTGGTGTATAGAGTATTGCTTGTATTCACCTCCAAATGTATGCTGGATTCAAGAACAATCTTCACCTTCCAATTTGACATCAAATTTGTATGTGAGCTTTGGGAAATGCATTGGATTTATTGCTTGGCTCTATAATTCAGACATATCTGCCTAGTACGGTTTGCAATAATTCTAATTTTTACTGAATACTTTATTTATTTCAGTCTTGTTTCATGGTTGCTGTTCCCTATTCCCTTCTATGTTATAAAACCATCAAAAACAAACAAACCTTTCTGCAATTCTATCTAGTTCTGCAAGAAAACATAAATAAACAAGAAAATAGATTTAAAAATATAAAATTACAGCAGATCAGCAAAAGAGATCCATCAGGGATCTTTCAGTTATGCTTAGTTTATTATTTTTCTCTTGGAGATTTGGGAACTTTGGCTTTCAGCAAGTTTGAGGACAAAAACCCTCGAGCTTGTTGATAGTGGCAGAAACCCATTGTCAGTTGAGATACCATTCAAGTATCTCACTTGTGTTTTAAATTTATGGAAAAAAGGTGCTATTGCTGTAAGATAACAAACAATGCAAATCAGTTCATATTTGACTAATTAAGGAGTTCAAACTTATAGCAAAAGTTTTGTGAGAAGTGTTGTGAGGAGTTTGGATTTACTATATGCTGCCATAGAGATTACAGACACACTGCTGTTGCTAGTAATACATCTAAATCAGTCATCTGGAGGTACTTATGCATCTGTATGGGTGAGTTTGTATATGCTGTACAAGGGTGAGTTTGTATATGCTGTACAAGATTGGGAAAACCCAAGATATAGCCATAGCCGCCTGATAGAAATTTGCATAGGGTCTTATAGGTCTGAAAACCCTTAGAACAGGGCAGTACTAGTGTGCAAACCATCAGCAATAAACTATATCAGTCTGAGACACTGGGAAAGGATTGGTCTGACAGGGCAGGACAAGTACCATACAGGATAGCGGATAATTAATGTGTGATGTACATGCATAATGGGAGTCGTGTCAACTCTGAAACAGTGATTTGGGCAGCAGTTTTGGACGATAGTGAATGGTGTAAGGTGTAGATTTGAAAGGAATACAAACCCTTGTACTATATATTGCACTGATTGCAGCTAGTAGGAGGGTTTTCTCAGATGCATATTGTCTGATTTCTGTAACAGCAACCGGTAGACTAGGTCAGCATATTGAGAGTATGTATGATAACATTAAACACTAGCTGTTATTCTTTATATTGGCAATGTAATGCATTTATGATCTTGTTTTCTGAACCTGTATGCCAATTGTTTGACGAAATCCCCATGAATCAGAGTGATGCAAAAGCAACAAACTGTTGTCCAAGATTAGCTTGCCAGCCAAGATTATCTTTCCAGCAGATAATTCCTTTGAACTATTCTTATCCTAATTAGAGGGTGATGAGATTTTTAGATAAGTAGTAACCAAGTAATATAAGAAATTTGTTCCAGATTTTGTGGATTAAAAGATTTTTTATTTTATATACATATTGTAAGTCTGCAAGCTGAAAAAGACAGATTGAGCGTGTGTGGAATGAAAATAATTAAATGTTATTGGTGGAGTCTCAGAATATATCCTTCACTTTTCTTCTTGTAAATTATTTTCATATAGTTTGAGTCTCTGCTGCCCACCAATTCTGGTATCAGAGCCTAGAGAATTTGATGGAATGCTGATATCAAAAGCATTGAATTCATAGCTGCTGTAGTGGTTCAACGATAAATCCACAAGCACAATCAAAGCAGTAGACAATCAAGAGTCAATTCACTGCAGCAAGGAGGAGGTGGATCAGCGAAGATAGATCGCAGCCACCAGATTGAGGAAGAAACTTGCAGCCTCAAGAGTATCTGCAAAAGCCATTCAAAGCCAAGTAGACTTGAGCTCCTCCAATATTGTATTGGTATGATACATGACCTGATATTGGGACTGTTCTTTTTATCGGTCATTTAACTGTCATGCCTGCTGAATTTTGTCTGCTGCAAATGTAAATCATGTTAATCTTTCAGAGCTGCTAAGCTGTATGGTAGACTCTGGAATCCTCTGAAATTTGAAATTGTGTTTTTTTAAATTATTTTTTAATACTTTGGGGAAGGTGTTAATTGATTTGTCAAATAAGGCATCACTGAGCACTCGCTGTCCTTAAATAAATTATACTGGATGAAATGTTCATAACTATCTCATTTCTCAAGGAAATTAAAAAATTTAAAATGTTTTGGAAGCTAGGAGGGAAGCATCCAAAGCCATTTATCATTTTGAAGAGTTCATTCTAGTGGAGGAGCAGTTTTTATTAGAAGGTGACAGATTTTTTAGAATATATGTGAGTCAGCTATGAATTTTGTTGGTTCACAAAACCACATATTGGAATCCTACGAGTCTTGCCAACTCAATGTTAAGATATCCAATCGGTAAAAGGCCAACATGACGGAACCGATTGATGTAATCCGAGTTCCTTGCACTTCTGGCTCTACAAGGCCAAGGCGGGTGAACCTGATCCTAACAAAACACTTAGGTCCAAGATGCTTATTGATGCAGCAGCATCCTAGGTTGCCTTGTAATCCTGCTCTTTTTTGTTCATTCTGGCATTTTCACCAAGTTGCAATGTTAACCAAGTTGCAGTGTTAACCGAGTATTAACCTATCATGTTAACCGAGTTTGCAATGTTAACCGAGTGTTCCTTCATGTGCTGAGTGAACCTAATAGTTGCTGATACTCGGAAGTTGTTTTCTGATGCTCGGTCATGTCCTTGTTCCAACTTCGCCCTACTTGTTTGTGTTCGGTTTCTAGTGTGAGTCGACCTTCACAATTAATTTGGTTGTATTTAATTTATATTGTAAGCCGGCTTGTGGCTTAAATATGCATTTAATGCAAGGGTCTATTTAATTTGTAACATACTAGGCCAACCGATGGCTTAGTTGGCTATAAGGAGGGAGTCTAGTGGAATCTTTAGTCATAATCATCCAACTGGGGGAAGAGGATGTGCCAGAGGAGCGAACTTTTAGAAGGGTTAGTAATGAGGCTTGGGAAATAAGTTGATTGCTTGATGGGCTTGCGAGCACAAGTTTAGATCTTCCTTGGAGGTTTCTACCAAAGTATGGATCTGAACTAGCTAGGGTTTGGATTGGATCTTGAGGGATCTTGTAGAACTATTACTTGCTTCGTATTTGGCCATAACCGGGAAGGTCTTACAGCCCGACACATTGCATGTAATCAGTTATTTTACGAATGAAGAGTTGTGAATTGGTATCAGATCTTGTACCCTGTGTTGTATTTCTGTTGTGTGGTTATTTGTTGGGGACTAGGACATCTCCTTTGGGGTTCTCCTGCCTTGCACTACATCAGAGGGTATCAGAGCGAAAGTTTTCCTGAGCGTATAGACATATCGCCTAAGCTAAGGTAGTTTGGACCTAGGGTGAAGATTATTTGACTGAAGGTTGGATCTAGTTGATTTGTTGTGGAGGGTTTGTGAATATCTTGGAAGATGCATCCGAGACAATTGGACCTAGGGCGATTGAAGATCTCCGTGATGTTGTAGAAGCAAGTATCTTAGAGAAGATTAAAGCAAAACTCTGATATGAGACAGTGCTGATGAAGAGTGATATGATCATTGAGATCATAAGTTCTATAGGTGGTGTACCTTGGCATGCGGGTACTAAAGATGGTTATGAGGAAGTTGTTGAAGAATTTGAGGTTGTTGGATCAAGTGGTGAGGATAGAATTGATCATGTGGAGAGACCTATGGGAGATAGGGTTGGTCAATTTGCTAGACTTGGATCTCAGTTAAAGTTGAAGTATAAGATGGAGGTTTCTAATTTCTAAGGTACTTTGAATCCTAAAGACCTAATTGATTAGATTGGTGAATTGGAAGACTACTTTGAGTTAAAGGATATTGGAGATTCACTCAGAGTGAGGTTGGCACAAACTAAGCTAAAGGGACATGTTTCTCTTTGGTGGAAAGAATTACAACGAAAGAGAGATGAGGAAGGTGAAATGAAGATCACTAGATAGAGATTGATGGTGACTAAACTAAAGGCTAAGTTCATTCCTGCTGATTATGAACTTGAGTTGTTTAAGAGATTGCGGAATTTGAAGCAGAAAGATGACTATGAAAGATTATACAAAGGAATTTTACAAGTTGACTATTCGGTCTGGACACAGAGAGTTGTCAAAAGAAAAGGTGGCTAGATATATTAACGGTTTGAGATTCAATATTTAGGATAAGGTTGGTATGTTTAATATTGCTTCGATTGAGGATGCTTATCAGTATGCCCTAAAGGCAAAAGAGAAGTTGAAGAGGAAGAATCAAGGTAGTTCTCGAGGGAAGGAGAAGCAGGACTACTCCGCAAAGGCTAAACCGAGTGCAGAAGATGAACCAAAACCTGTTGATCAGAAGAGAAGGACGGGTAGAGGTGAATTTAAGGGTACTTGTTTTGGATGTCATGAATGACATAGAGCTTATGAATGTCCTAAGGCTGGTGACAGAAGACTTGTTGTTGTGAATGACCTAAAAACCATATCAGTGAGCTTGAGCAAGGAGAGAATTTACTGGCTTGGCGAGTACTGGTTGTTCAGAGGAGCAATTTGTTCATGACTCATTGTAAGTCTAGTGGTAAAGTCTGCAAGGTGATTGTGGATAATGGTAGTACTAAAAACCTTGTTGCTGAGGAGATGGTTCAGAAACTTAGTTTGCGAAGAGTAAGACATCCTTGTCCTTATAAGATAGGCTAGTTGCAAAATGAACATGTTTTAGAAGTGAGGGAGCGATGCCTTGTTGATTTTCAGATTGAGCAGCATAAGGATCAAGTGTTGTGTGATATTGTGGACATGAGTAGTTGTCACATATTGCTTGGTAGACCTTGGTAGTATAATTGCAAGGCTATGCATGATTGTGTCAAGAATGTGATTACTATTGAGAAAGGTGGCAGGAAGCAATCCCTGATTCCTTTGCAGAATGAAGAACTCGGTAGGAGGAAACTGAGTCTTCACAGATTTCTAAACCCCAACAACTGTTCCCCTTTCAAAGCCACATGCAAGTTTTTGGAGTTTCTTATCCCAATTTCCAACTCACATGTAACATCTTAGAACTCTAAAGCATCCCATCCTTGCAGGCTTTCGAATTATCATTCCCTTATCCTTCTGGCATCATGTGTTTCAAAACCCCAATCTCTAACCCCAAACTTGCATTAGGTGCTTCAAAACTTCAATCTCTAGCCCCAACTCACAATTTCTCAATCTTTTTCACTCCTACTCCAAAGAGAATGAGCTATTTTTGACCCCTAAATCCCACCAATCCAATGAATTTTGCAAATCGATATCACTACCACATGCCTTTGTCACATCATATTGACCCTATGGTGGCAACCTGTAATGTCCCCATTTTTAGCAAGTTCCTATAGTTGACTTGGTCAAATCATTAGTGCGACCCTCATGAGCTAACAATGGGATTTGAGGGTCTCAATTTTGGGGTTATAGGTTTTCAAGCAACCTATAGTGAGTTTTGGCTCAGTTTTGAGGAACTTACTATTTATAGTAAGTCAACAATACATTTTGATGAGCTCAATTGAGTTGGAGGAGTTGAGTGATGCTCTAAACTTTTATTTCGGACTTCTAGTTTTGGCTTCAAGAATCTTCGAGGGAGCGTATGTTTATAGTAAGTCACCCCATCCAGTTCACTCGTCATCTTTGTTTATCAAGATCATTCTGGGGTTGTCAAATTTCGATTTTGATGCTTCTTCAGTCATTTTCACAAGATGGGTTAATTATTATTATTCATCTAAATATGTTGAGGTTTCTATTTTTGCTGCTATTGTAGTTTGGCTACCTTAGTGTCATAGCTCATTGGAACCGGGGTGGAAAGTTTTAAATCTTGGCACAAGAAACAGTGGCCTTGTGTATGATAATGTTATGATATGGTTGAAAAGGTCATTTTTGGGAGCCAAAAGAAATTAATAAATTATATTATATGGCACGTTATAAAATGATGTTGTGTTGAGAAAGCTTCTTAAGTGAAGTTGTATTTGGGAAACTTTGTGCCAATGGGGGTTATAAATATGAGCTCATTTTGATGGAAAAGCATACAATTGATTATTTGCTTTGTTGCCTGGGAACAGCTTCTGAGTCTAATGATTTTTGTGTCATTGCTGAAGTAGAAGGGTTTGAAGCTGATTGGTGCTTTCCACTGCTGAGGTATAGTCAATTAAATTCTGAAAGTTATTTTAGTCATTCATTTCTGTGTGATTGTTGCTTTGGAAGAAGTTTGGTGCTAAGAGTTGTCACAAGTCAAATTTAGAGAATTTAAGTCTGGAATTATTGGATGTCTTCCTACTGTTCAACTGTTGTTGGAAGGCATTTCTGATAGAGATTTAATTACATTTCGATTTGCACTTTGGAGAGTGTGATTGGATCTGGAAGTGGCTGCCAATTCTTTCTGTGGCAACGTTTCATATTGCTGAGGCTGCATACCAGTCAATAGAGGCTTGCGATTTGATTTGGGAGCAGTGTTTGACTGTCATCCCTATCCTGTGGCAGTGTTTGGTTTAATACTGGCCTGTGATATCATTTTCTAGGAGCTTTGATCTTATTTGGTGGCTGTTGTTGCTTGATTACAGCCTAACGTGGGTGCTGGAGCGAACTAGAGGGAATTTGCTGCCATTCAGTTTCCAAGTTTCCTTTAATTTGTAAAAACTTTATAATCTCACAACATAGTTGTCATTTGATAAATCACAGTGAGTTGTGGATTTAATAATTGCAGATTAAGCATCTCTGCAAATCACAAGGCTCATAGAATTATTGGAGAAATATCTAATTGTATCTTGGTTCATTGAAATACATTGTATGGGAACTTGGTTGTGTGATTTTAATTGATACTTTCTGCTTGGCCATAGTTATATAAGTGGTGACTTCATTATCTTTTGGGAAAATTGTGGCTTCATTTTCGAATTAAATTCTGAACAGAGCTTGCTTGCAAATTGTTTGAAAAAATGTCAAACAACTGATTGGTGAACTACTTGAAGAATTTAGTGTTTATCTGAGCTATAACCGATCGGAGTATAACACAACCAATATACAAAGAGTCAAAACATCAAATATTGCAAGACAGACATATGAAACAAGGAAAGAGCATGTAAAAGCTCTAGGTTTACTAGGAATGATTCTGTACAGTTCTGAAAATTCCCTGTTGCAAGGATTTATCATATTACTGTCTTGAGGAGATTGCTAAAGAAGTTTGGATTCTATAATTATTTGAAGAGATTAATAATTACAAGAAAAGGGACCATATGTTGTCTGTTGAAACATAGTTTGTTTTATTTTGGCATTTCTTCTTCTAATTCTGTTTTTGTGAATGTTCATTGCCCTAATTACATAGCTTTAGGAATAGCTCAATCAGTTGAAGAAAAACTAAATAGTCAGCATACATAAGAAAAGGAAATTCACAGTCAGATCTTCCTGGTGCATACAAAATCAAAGTTGCAAACACAAAGGCTAAAAATTCAGAAAACGGACTGGCAATCTTACCTGGCAATAAGCTCAGTTGCAGCAGAAGGAGAGACACCTTCACCAATGCCAACCTACATCAAAGCAAATAATACAATATCATTGACCATTAAGGTAGGCATGCATTGAATTTTAGTTTTGCCCCTAACAAAATCATTTATAGGAAGATTAACCAGGCAGCAGTATTCAAAAAGATGATATAGGTTTGGCTAAGATTGTCTAAGTGATCTACACATACTGAATGTAAAATATATCCAATCATCACTATTGACTAAGTATATACAAACACAATAAGGAAGACATTTCATATGGTTGTGCAATATTAGAATTTGACCATTCACAACATGAATTAAAATGTGCTACCCCATGAATGAAACAACAGAATGTCATTCACCAAATGAATCCCAGACGTGGTTAATGAGCCAATACGCATCTCACATTAATAGGGTCGAAGGATTTGCATGATGCGCTACAATAGGGCTTACAGCACTGGAAATAACATCGTGTCATCACTTTACTGGGGTGGAAGGCTTTGCATGATGCACTACAATAGGGCTTACAGCACTAGAAATAAAGTTGTGTCGTACTAGAAATAATCACATATGGTATACAATATTGGATGGTTGTAGAGTCAAAATAAACACAAGGCATACGGTAGAACAAGAAAGTAATATGGCCAAAGCAAGACAGGTGTACAGTACCATAGTGGCATATGGTAAAAAGTTGTACATTAAAAGAGGGACATGTACCAATCCAAAAGTAGATTATGATTATAAAATGTCAACATCAAATCATCATTTGTGTGTTCTGAAATAGTCAATTTCTGGCCTAAGTGGTAGATCATGTTGTCAAAGACCAAAATTTTGAATTGTGAGGTGTTCGTTGTCCATCACTTTTAATTTTAAATATTACTTAATAATTTATTATTGAGTGCTTGTTAATAATTTATATAATAAATGTTGTTTAAATTATTAATTTCACCTGATTATTGATCAATATTTTGTGGTTATTTGTCAGTATATTTAAAAGTTATTAATTATGAATATTTTTAATATTCTTTTTGATTAAGGTAAATAAGTGGTTTATTGAAAGAACCTGAACCCTTTTACAAACAAACTGCTCTCAAGCCAGAGAAATAAGTTGCATGAGCCATGGATCAACTAAATCTAACAAAGATAGATAGAAACAAAATTCAGGGCACAAAGCAGTGATACTACAGCACTGGAGCACAAAAATACTATTAGAGTGAATAAAATACCTACTTAATATTAGACAATTGTCAAAAACAAATGGTAGCCTGTGATTCTTTGTTCAACAAGTTGATTTCATCAATAAAGGTGGTCTTCAGGGGGCCCTCGTCAATTTCAACAGTAGTAGCAACATGAACCATAATCTCAGCTCATGTTCCTTTAGTAGGGCCTACATCTGACTACCAGATTTTATCATCAAAGTGATCACTGAATTGCTCCTTGCTAGTCTTGAACAGCTTCTTCTCAATTTCCTTTATTCTACTAGAATCCTAATGCTGTCATGAGAGCCTTTTCATAATGTTATGTAAGGTGAAATTATATATCAACATGATAACTCGGTTTTTCAAGTTGATACATTTGCATCAGTTCCAGCTTTGCACATTCATTGGCTTGTATGAAGGATTATGGTCACCTTTATCCCTTTCCCAGCAAGACAAGTATTACTGGGTTTAGTACACTTACACTCATTTTTCCAAGTTAGGGAGATAACCTCTGGGTTTCGTTCATCGCTCAATGGAGCTAGGAGGCCATGGAATGCTCAACCACAATTCTCTTGGCGTCCTCCATGAGATGGGGTTTGTTGTGGGCAAAAGGAAAACATCGCTCAATGGAGCTAGGAGGCCATGGAATGCTCAACCACAATTTTCTTGGCGTCCTCCATGAGATGGGGTTTGTTGTGGGCAAAAGGAAAATTGTATGTGTAAACATAGTCATCTTAGAGGCATTGATTTTGGTGTGGGGAGGTTTGTCTATCACACTAGCAATGTAATCTTGGCAATGAGGCATATCTATACCACTTCTACTAGAAGTAGCGAAGGGAGAAGGTATTGTCGACCTTTTTAGCCCACGATTAATTGTCTAGATTCATCTTATCACAAGAGCTCATATGTTGCAGGTCTTTTGAGCTAATCAATGAGAAATCAGCCCAAACATTTTCTTGCAGCATTCCTTATGTTCTGATATAGACATGCAATGCTTTAGTAGGGACCAAAGACTAGATTTTGGCGAGATGTGTCTATTGTTTCTCCAAAATCCGAAACAAATAGTTCATCGGGTTGAGGACACAAATTCAGACTACTTGGCCTGATGTTTTATCGATAAGGTCTATTACCAGTGATTTATCACCAAGTTCTTATATAATATGGCAGTTGCCTACTTATTGATTGGTGATTTTACCTTTCTACTTATTCCAATTATCAATGACTGCCCTACTTGGACTATTAGTACATTTTCAGATTTGGCTTGGCCTACGGGGATTAGTGAGTTGCATGCAGATGAGTGGGAACTACCCATGTTGTGATATATTCCATATGAGATGTTTACCTTTCCAGTTCAATGAAATATTGGTAACATCATTGTCATTTTTGATGTTGATCTGACTTATGGCAAAGACATCTTGAGGCAGGATGAATTGGTTTCCTTGCATATTGGCAGTATGTTGTGTTGGTTATCAAAACCGTTAATTAGAATCCTACGAGCCTTTCTTGCTTGGTGCTAGGAAATCTAATTGGTTGTGGCCAACTTGACAGGATTGATCAATTTGATCTAGATCCTCTGCGCTTTTGGTTCTGCAAAACCAAGGCTTGTACACCTAATCCTAGACAACAAACTTGAATCCAAGACATTTATAGCAGATAAATTCAACACAAAGACAATTTCCTGATACAGCAAGATTTTAAGGAAATTTCTGAATATATAACTGTGAGTACTAATCTTCAAAAAACGATTATTTTAATAAGTTTGAGAGTGTTGAAATAAGATTAAAAATGAATTATTAAAACAAATAAATATTAAACTCTTGAAAGAAAAAGATTAGAATATTGCCAGCAAAAAGATCGAGAAATATGGACATGTTAATGATCAATGCTGAAATTTAAAAGGGCAACAGAGTCAATATTATAAGTTTTCACATTTAACTTTATGATATTATGACATTAAAACAAATCGATTATCAGAATGCATCAAATTATTTCATTTTATGCGTATTTAAATCAATCTATAATGTTTTAACTTTTAAAGGGACAAAATAGATACAAATAAGGAAACAATTGTAATATTCCATAATATTTGTATTTGTCAGATTTAAACAGCAATGAATAATTTGATCTACTTATCCTAATAATAGATTATTGATAGAAAATTAAAATGATCACAAAGGACAAACTAGATAATATTTTAACTCTAGAGACTCCAATATAGATGCTCCACCCAACACAATTTTACATCAAACAATATTGAAAAAATATGACCAAGAATTTCAATCTCCTAGAGCTTAGTTCAAACTCAATCTCTTCCAGTAAAGATATTACAATAACCTATATGCCTCAAGAATACAGATAATCTTTTTTGAATGAATCAAATGGTCATTTGTTTGATTTTTCATGTCATATATTTATAGAGCACTAAGAGATTTCGATTGCCCAACCAAACATTGCAACCTTTCATAAATAAAAACTAATCAATATTAAATAGGATTTTTAAACTATTTGAATATAACCGGCACTTGTATCCTTCCTGCGGCTTATAATATTTGCCACATTTTCTCACACCTATGGTAACCTTTTCTATGCGGTTCTCATCCATTGAACATCAACCGTGAGCCATATTCCACAAGACCTTTTCATTTATGTGAGTCTCTCCTTTATTGCACACCTGTTAACTTGACGAGGCCATCTGTCCTCCAAACCACTTTGACTATCTCCATCTCATTCTGCATCTCAGGATCATAATATTGTTGTATACATGAGACGTCACATAAAGACTCTGCCGCATATTCAAGTGTCTCCATTGGAATGATTGAAACACCATGATAGTTTCCTGACTTCAGACAGCTCCTTCATCCAAATGCACACCTGCCACAAACATTCAAAATGCTATAAGTAAACTACATTGACAACAATTTTATGGGAAATATTTACTAGAAAGCCTTGTGGAAAGCATTTGACGATGAGAAGAGCAAGTTTGATCTTATGGACTGCGGATATTTACTTCTGCCGCAAAGAATTTTTATGCTTGTCTCTCATGCCATCATTTATCTTCTGTCCTATTTAGCAAATATGATACGTGCTTTTTAACACACAAAGAGGCCAGGCTGGGCATCGGCAATTATAGAAGAATCATCATTTGTCGTAGATAAAATGTTCTAAGCACATCTTACAAAGAAAGATTGAAATCTTACTGAGAAAATAAGACCAAAACCGATAATGAGTGTTCGCAACAACTTCAACTCTCTGGCTCTCTGCAAATACTGACATCACTGCAAGGTTTTACTACTTAAGGCGGGCAACATATGCTATCCATTGTTTATCTTTGGTGTGTGATGTGTTGATTTTGGCCAATGACGGGATGCCTGAAGTGAAGATGAAGATTGGTGACAGAAGTTTCCTGGCTGCTTTGACCTGTGCATTTCCAACAGTAATGACATCGAGACCTTCTTTCTAATTTTATTCATAACAATAGCACGTCTAATTTGTAAATCCCTTGCCACTGCCAAATATGAACTTATCTCCATACGCTGAGTGGGTGAAGGTTGTTCTTCAAGCAGCTCCCGACCATGTTATTAAATATCATCTTTGACCAAGCATATGAGTTGTTTGATATTACAATGGCTTCATTTGAAAAGTCTCTACTATGACCATTGATGGCCTTCCATGCCTAGATGCAGAATTAGTTATATATTCTGCTCATTATTGTTGTCTTTTATTCCTTCCAAATGTTTACAGGATTTATCTTATACACAGGTCAAAACAGAGTCGTTGTTATGTGGTTGCCCACTATATTTGCATATATGTTGTTAACGTAAATCACTCAAATATGGTCTCTTATTTCGACATTGGCTGCTTCAAGGTTGATAATTACGATAATTGTTGACCACTATACCCTTCTCAATCTCTTTGTGCCTCTTAATACTATGACTTCTGTAGTTCGGGCTGAATGATCAGTTTAATAGGAGGTTGTTCGGAGGAGATAGGAAGACCTGATCATCTCTGGGTTGCTGCCAAAACTCAACTTCCACTGATGACTTGGATTGAATGGTATGCTGGGAAAAATCATTGTTTGCAAGTTTGGATGTTAATTGTTCAGACCTATAGAAATTACAATACATATAAATGCAGCAAGAACAATTTGAGGCAATGATATATGGCTCTATAATGCTATAGTGTTGTTATAAGCATGTAAGATAGAAACCTTATATTAATCATATGGTAAGAAAATCAGATAAGGTGTTCAAATGGAAGCCTCAAATTTGCAAAAATTTGGGGCTCCATCATGTTGGGCATCTATTTATTAAATTGGATGATTCAAAAGGTTAAAGATTCATCAATCATTTATTTCTACACCCAGGATCGTGATAATAGGTTGGTTTGGGATCCAGGTGTTAACAGGATGTGTGCTTTATATTTTGTGGATTGTGTTGTGGTGCTCCATAGCCAGAGATTTATGATCAGAGTCGCATAGCCTATAGTCGCAGTGGAGATTCAGAGATTAACATGGGATCTACGGATCATACTGATAGTTGGGTTGCATTCCCACTTTGGGTACCACAGCATGGCAGGTCCTGACTATAGAGTTACCAATATGGATCACAGTGATGCTAACAGATGGATATGGGACCCCGAGATTGGCTTATGGACTCGTGATTGCTTGAGGGCAAGCAATCTCAAGAAGGGAGGACTTGTAATGTCCCCTTGTTGGGACATTAGAAATTCTGAACTTAAACTCATTAAATATTAAATTTGACTTATGAGAGCTTTAAGAAAATTAATAAATGAGTCAATTTAATATTATCAAGTGGGCTTAAATGTGACAAAGGAGGAATATGATGAAATGACAAGAAAAGGGAGTTGAAGAGACATCTTTGAACATTAAAAGAAGGGATGGTGCATTCGTTTAGATATGCTTGGATTATTGTTTGTTTGAGAATTTGAGTTTCTCTTAGAGAAAAATTGGAAGAGATTACATCTTCTATTTCAGACCTCAAGACGCAAACTTAGAGGCCATTTTCTAGGTGGATTGGACGTAGTCCCAATTCATCATTCGTGGTGGATTCACATCAAAATTCACATTTGAGACTACAAGTGCATTTTAATATTTATTTCCAATTTGACTGTATTTTTGTGTTTAATATTGGACTTAATGTTTGTTTTTGCGTTGTTGATGTATAATGCATTAACATATTTCTAAGGAATTTGTATGTACTTGTTGGTTATAACATTGTATTGTTGAAGATCATAATAAAGTAATAATTTTCGTGTTTGTTGTTTAATCTGAAAGTTTAATGCATAAGCTATATGCTTGCATTCTGAAATTTTATTGGTCATACAAATGGGAGAATATCCAATAGGGATACTCCACCAATCCATCTCCAAGTTTGTCCAAACTATATATTTCCCAAATATGTAATCAGATTTCTAAAACCTAATTGCATATTTACACAAGTTAAAAATAATGAGTTTTCACCATATGTAAATGCATTTCTAAATCTCGATTTTGGGGAAAACTCTCATGCTTAAACATGAAGATTCCTATCCACATTCTTTCAAACTACATCTACTTTGCATTCTTAGCAAAAGATCCACATTTTGCCCATATGCAATCCACTTTAAAAAACCCAATTTTGGTCATTTTTGCCCAAAATAGAAGTTGTTTGAATTGTTTCCAGCCTTTCTAAGTGTCCAAAAGGTTCTAAATCATACCTATAACACTTGTCCTCCATGGATTTTCCATCATTGTCCAAATCTTGAAACCCTTATGGATTCAATCCCATTGGAATTTTCATGTTGCAGAAAACTCTTCAAGTCAAGATATGTCAAAATTTCTTCAAAGAATAGAGACATCCTGTCAAGAAGATACTTCGAATCAAAAGAAGCAATAATTCATTTGGTCTCCACTTTCCCAATGGCTTCCCTAAAACTTGAGTTCGTGAGGAAATGAGCCAAGCAATTTGTTTTAGAAACTATAAAAAAGAAAAAATCAATTAAAGATGTTGATGGGAAAGTTGTTTGAGTTTACAACCAGACACCATTAAGAAGGTTTTTAAAATTCCGGAAATTGTAGAATGTGCAAACTTGACAAAAGAGAATTCACAAAATTGTAGAATGAGGAAAAGCTCAATTACATCAAGTTTTCGAATGACAACTGCCAATTCATCAAAGAGAATCAGGACGCTATCAAAAGATGCAATGCAACAGTTATCAAAGTGAATGCAGTGATGTGGAATACAGGAACTCCCGATCCCGCAATCATCCACAATTGCATCGCCAAATTCAAATCCTTTGTTGATAATCTACAAGGATCGGTCCATTCAAATACAACAAGTTTCAACATTATCTTCATTTTTCCTAAGCGTGCTTTCACCTTTGTAGTTTAGAAGGCATGTTACGAGTAACCACTTGCATGCAACCTAATTACACATATCTTCAGTCATGTAATTCAATAAATTTTCTTTCTTGTCTAAACTTAGTCAAGGTGGTTGAGTTTTTCCCACCTTTTCCTCATCTTTTCTCACTCCTTTACCTATGTAAGGGAGTGCCTTCCATTGTAAATATCATCTTTTTTATATGCAAAAGAGCTCTGCCATTTTTGTGCAAGCGTAACTGTGATTTGTAGTAGAATTTTGAAAGAAAAGTGAATATAAGGAGCTACTGGTTTTGAAGCTATGTCTAGAAGCAATTATGGTAGATCAAATTGGAAGTCGTGACTGTAATTTGTGTTACCATCTTTAGCTCATGTTAAATCTTGTATGTGTATTAGATCAAAGTGAGTATGTAAAGCGCTTTGTTTCAAAGCTATGACTAGAAGCAATTGTTGTGATACAGACAAGAAGTTGTAACTCTAGTTTGTATCGTTGTCTCATATTCATGCAAGTTATTAGAATTAAGTTACTTTCATGTCTATGAAATGGAATAACTTATAGGATTATAGTTGATAAATCATCTACTTCTGGAAGTTTATGTGCCCTAATAGTAGAGATTTACCTTTGAAGAATTGGTTGTTCTTAAAGTGTATACAAAGATCTAAGATGGTACGGTTTCAATCAGCCTGTGAATTAGTGTGAGTTTCTATGTCATTGTTTCCAATTTTAAGATAGAAGTGTAGCTAAGAGATTGATCTTGCCCATAACTTGCACCGTGAGTAAATGGATTCTTTCCTGAAACAAGAGAAAAGAATATTGATAACACCCTATAAAGTATCTCTAAACTTCTTGCTTACCTTGAGTTGATCCAAGGAACAGTGAGAAGGGGGAGCCCTCCCCTTAAGGTAGGAGAGACT
This sequence comes from Cupressus sempervirens, assembly GCA_028749045.1. Classification (NCBI taxonomy): domain Eukaryota; kingdom Viridiplantae; phylum Streptophyta; class Pinopsida; order Cupressales; family Cupressaceae; genus Cupressus; species Cupressus sempervirens. The sequence continues at coordinate 428,517,060 of CM053793.1, read as the reverse complement.
TTGTCTCACAGACTGTGGATGGTAGCCCAATTTTGCAAGGGGTTTGACAATTGTCATTTCCAAAATATCCACAAAACAACGTGTATGTGTAACTAATCAGAGATTAGTCAAGTTCAATGCTTCAAAGCACGCCCGACTCATCTGCTAACTAGGATGGTGTTTATTAGCAGTTCCATAAGTGGACAAATTAGTAGAGTTTGGCATAATTGTTAGAAGGACTGACCGTTGTCATCTTCTACAGATAACTTAATTATTGCACTTGCTGATATATCAATATCTTTGCGAGTATGTTTCGCATCAATTCATATTTTTTTGTCTTTTTGAGATTATAAATATTTTATTTTGATTTTATCAGTAAGAGGCCAAAGCCAAGATTAGTTATTATTATGTGTTGTAATTAAATATTATTATTATTTATTAAGATCAAATAGTCTCCAACCCAAGACCACCCAAATAAGGGGCTCACAATTTTACCATTTTGTTGTGGGCTCTTGCCTGAGATTATTAATATTATTAACAATATTATAAATGTTATTAATAATAATCAAATATTATTATCATCATTAATAATTTGTCAACCAGTAATAGTTATTAATACTATTATTATCATCATTAATATTTATTAATTGTTTAGTTATTATAATTTGATATTAAATTTACTTCTGGAAGGGGATATCACAGACTCTATATGCAATGCTTTATCATGAAAACCTCCAAATTTTGCATTAAATAATGCCACTTCCTTGAGGTGTATGCATGTGAGCCACGGATATATTTTACCAGCAAATTACATTAAACCAGTATTAATTCCAATCAAATCACAAACTCAAGAAACTAGCACAATGTTAAATATTTAATTCTTGTCATGAGCTGAGATGCTTCCATTTTATGAGACAAGTTTATATCTTGTAATCTTCAATAATCTTCCATACAAACAAGCAAACAATGTTAATCAACGTGCCACTCAAATCTTATAGTCAGGAAAAAACATATGAGAAAAAAACTCTTTGTAAGATTCTAACATCTAAAAATAACTTTATGAGTTTAAGATACAATTGAAGCATAGTTCAAAAGAAGATACCATAATTCTAGAAATTATTAATCCAGGCATAAATCCTGCAACAACTGGCACAACTGCAGTTGCAACGGACCAACCCAATACTCCAAATTCAAGCACCTTCCTGTGTTAACAAAATAACTAGCAGTGTTAGAATCGTATGCATATTACAGTAAGGCATATGCGATGTAAGCACAGTTCATATGATATATTTCTTCCAACACATAATAGCTGTATCATGACACAGCTGTAGAGATTTACAAGAGATAGAAGTCTATCAAGGATAGACAAGCCTGCCTATTATGAGCTTTGTGTAATGGTTCATAAAATATGTCTCTCCAAACTCTAACTTTAATGGAGAGTCCTTGGTCAGGACACTAGAAGTAGGAAAAGCCTAAATTTGCAATGTATCCAACACAATTACACTATTGATCTAAGTACAGACAAGAAGTGAAAGTGACAGATGCAATATCTATATTATGTAAGGAAAAATTTTCAAACAAACAGCCCTAGGATCAAAGTGTACTTTGCCGGGGCGAAGTGTACTTTGCCAAGGCTTAGCTTTTAAAAAAACACTCCTTAAGTTCTTATCAAATTATTTATGCATTAAATAGGGGTAGAGGAATCAGTTATGTCTTCTAGAGATACAATTCTTTTAAGAGCTCTTAATTGTTGTCAATAGTAGAATTTAATGATATCCAATGTCCCCATTTTCGGTCACTTCAACATTGTACTTAGTTGTAACGTCCCCATTGCTAAGGTTTTCCCATAGTGTAATTGTTGTTGGGTTTTGGGAGGATTTCTGATGCACCAATGAGTTTAGATGGATTAATGGAGATGAACACACCTTCTAGAGTGATTTTGGACTTGTCTGAGACTTCCTATTTTTGGCACTTACTATTTAATGTAAATTTCAGTGTATCTCAAATTAAGTCAGTTTGGTGTTTGGACATATTTAATATTTTTAGTAGCTACTATTTTTAGTGTCTATGTTTAGCAATTGGGTCAGCCTCTAATACCCCAGCAGTGAACTATGTCATTCTTGGACATTAGGTGAAGTTCAATTGTATTAAAAGAAATATATTTTGATTTTAGTTGCTTAAGTCTATTATATTGTTGCTTTATGACTTTGAGTTTGAATTGTACCCTTGACCTAGTTGCGCAATGCTGTTTTAAAACAGGGGCCTTTTTATGTCCGTATGTGAATAAATAAAAGTTTTATCCCACATAGATTGGTGATGAGATGGAAACTCTTGAAAATGTTATAAAAGAAAACTTGTGGAGTTCAATTGGCATATTTGATTGGAGATTTTGAATATTTCTGGTTTTCCTGGAGTATTGTTGTTCAAGGGCTTGGAATACGAAATCCCTCTTTACTAACAATCTCTACATTGCTGGAATACACAATCTAGAGGTTAGTTAGTATGCAGGCTGAAATATCCCAAACCGGATATTTACTGGATTTCTTGTTCAGCAATATATTCAGAACTTGAAATAGGCATATGTATCACAATACACAATAGAAACCAGAAGATTTATCAATATAAATAAACTCATTCTTTCACAAAATAAGATTCAGTATTCAAGCATATGGAAATGCGTTACAAACCAACAAAATGAAACCAGCAAACTCTCATAAAACTTCCTAAAACAATGTTATTGCATTATACAACAGCAATACAATAACCATCAATCACTACCCAATCTTAAATACAGTTTTACAGTCAGATTGGTACATCAAAAGAAGAAATTGTAAGTGCATATGAGACACTTGATGTGACATCTCCGAGGACAATGCGTTTGCGTCCACTGTCTGCTGGCACGAGGGGCTACGTCCTCATACTAGCTAAAAGCTGAAGCTTTTTTATTACTCTCCCAAGAGAGAACTAAAATCTGAATAATAAATCCAAGCATATCCAGGAATGGGCCTTGTTCCCTTTTTAATACACAAACTAAGACTCTTCGACTTCCCTCTAATTTTTTTCCTATTCCCTTGTGACTCTTCAACTTCCCTCTAGCATTTCGTTTTATTCCTCCTTGACCTTTTGCCCTCTTTATAACACTAAATTGACCTTTTAAAAATTTGAGTCTACACTCTCCTAGTCAATTTTAACATTATATATAATAAGACTTCAATATTTCTATTGTCCCAAAAGTGGACATTACAAATCTCCCTCCCTTAAAATTGTTTGTCCTCAAGCAATTAGTACTAGGATCCCATATGAGTTTGCATGTAGCCCTGTAGCCCAATCCGAAAAAAAATCCAGCCATCCTACGAAGCAATGTGTCACTCTGCAATCCATCCGGCAGCTGTATCCCTGGATCCCATATAACTCTATAAAATACCACTACACCAATAAGCTGTACAACTCTGATCATCACTGTATCCAACCTCAAACTAAATAGAATTATAACAAGGTCCTCAACAAGCCATAAATACATATGATCAACACCTGGATCCCAAACCTTGTTGTCATAACCAGCCGATATGATAAGATAGAAATGTATCAGTAAACTATGCATAACCCAGTAGATGATGACAACCGGCCCTAAATAGAAGATGTAATAAACAAGCCACTCAAAAACTAAAAGTAACACCCTAGGCGCATCAAATACCATATTGTCATCATCAAGCCGGAGAACTTTTGGGTACATAGGTACGACGAATAAGAATGAAGCTTAAAATTTGTTCTTTGAAATTGAAACATAACTTCCATCAATAATACACCAAAATCTATCCTGTAATGACCCTCTCTATAAAGGCCACAGAAACCCTCAAACTGAACTTAGGAATTTTGTCAAACACTTGGCGTGTAACAGTAACAATATTCAGAATATGGTAATTTCAGATTTGATACTTTCAGAATATAATCACAGAATTACAATATATATAAAGCCATTGGACTATATTTCAATTACAATGCAATAAATTCTGAAATTATTTTATTACCAATTCTGGACTGATTATTACAATGACTGTATGACAGCAAATTTACCCAAAAATTGACATATATTTCAGAATGCAAGAACCTGGTTTGAAGAACTATGGAAGAACACCACGTTTTGCTGCAGATCGTTGATGAAGACCTCCAACCGCACCCCCAAACTGTCCTTGATTTGCTGCTGCTGCCCAAACTAGCAGGGCCGTACTAGGCCGTACCTATACAGCTGCTGAAAAAAAATAATATTAGGGTTTTGGGACCCCCAAATGCAAGGAAAATGGGCCGCTAGGGTTAGGTAGTAACCCTGTAAAACCATAAAAAAATAACTCCAAGGGGTTGAGGAGATATGAGCAATTATGTGGTTCCGAACCCTGCTTTGCCAATTCTGAAAATGCACTTATTCTGTCTTCAAACTCTTGTCAAATGCTTCTCCAATGATTGGGCAAATCTGAAATCCTTATTCCAACCAAAAACAAACCCTAACAACGAATTCTCAATAAGCTCCAATGAGATGGCTGAATACCAACTCCAATTATGCAACAATTCAGGTGATATTTCACACCCTCAAAGTCGCCAATCCAAGGGAGTGATTCGTTCCCAAAGATCGAATAATTTGCAGATCCAAAGTCCACAAATGTCTTCACAATGAAGAAGTAGAAGAGTTCTCCAATCCAAGCATGTCCAAATGAGAGGCCCAGCCCTCTATTTATTCACTTTTCTAAGAAGTTGCTAGAACTTCTAGAAACATCCTTTATAATTTCTCATTATAATGCACTTTTTTATAATAAAGTAATTTTATAAAATAAAAAGTGCAACTCAAATTAAAATTATAACATGTGGGCCCCAATATCACATAATGATAAAATATAACCTCTTAACACTTCTTCAAGAGCAAGATATGACTATCTGATCCGCAGAATTGACTCTCTTTCTACACCATTTGCCTACGAGAGTCTGGAATAGGCAAATCCATGATCAATGCCATGTCGAACTAAAGAGGGGACATTACATATCCAAAGGCTGATGTATGTAATCCAAACAACTCCAGTATGGCGCGAAATCAAGAACCCTATCTGGAATGATCCCATGACGCACAGCCGTAGTCAAATCACCACTCCCATCCTCTGACCAAGATTCACTGTTAGGAGTTGTACCCAGATCCAAAATTCTAAAATCAAAATCATCCTCTTCATGGCAATCAAGAGGAACTCTCTCTTTTATCTCAAAAAGTGGGTTATCGGAAAACCAAACAGCATCTACCTCAAACAAGGGGTTTGTCTATTAGCTGAATGTGATTTGAAGTTTTAGAACTTGGTCGCTTGGGGCAACTATCCAAATCATACATTTGCTAAATGATATCAAATTCATCAATTACCTCTAGGACAATTTCCTACCTCTCTTTATCCCCATGTTCCCAAGACTGATTTGTGATCCCTAAACTGATTTTCTGCTTCCTGAAGAGAAAACCGAGCATCATCTAATGCCTCATGAGTATCCTTAAGCTCCCTATTGAGCTCCATTATCTCATTCCTTTCTTTATCCAGCTGATCAACATGTATTTCAGCAACCTTAAGAATGTTATCCCTATCGGAAAGCAAATACAAATAATCTGATTTCATAGTCTCAAGAGCTGTTTTGATCACCTGCAAATCAGCAACAAGCCAATCTCCTTCCACTCCCTTTTGAACCATCCTGTAGAGATCTTCAACCCTTTTTGTGAGTGTTGTCATAACGTACCAAGGAGGCCACAACCATATCTTCACTAACCTTCAACTAGTTTTTTAAGGTATGCTTTTCATTGTTGTCATGTTGACATGGTTCATCGTCTAGCAGTGTCGTCTTAGTTTGTTCCTCCAATTCCATGTTATGGACATTGTGCATATATGGTTCATCACCTCTCTCAAAATCATAGGTATTCTTTCCGTTGTTCTCTTGATTTGTATGCAAAGGCCAAAGTGTTGCCATGTTATCATTTGCATATAAGGTCTCATATACTCATGAGGCATTAGATGATGCTCGGTTTTCTCTTCAAGAAGCAGAAAATCAGTTTAGGATCACAAATCACTCTTGGGAACATGGGGATAAAGAGAGGCAGGAAATTTTCCTAGAGGTAATTGATGAACTTGATATCATTTAGCAAATGTATGATTTGGATAGTTGCCCCAAGCGACCAAGTTCCAAAACTTCAAATCACATTCAACTAATAGACAAACCCCTTGTTTGAGCATTTGATGATGCTCAATTTTCTCTCAGGAAGCAAAAAATCAGTTTAGGATCACAAATCACTCTTGGGAACATGGGGATAAAGAGAGGCAGGAAATTTTCCTAGAGGTAATTGATGAACTTGATATCATTTAGCAAATGTATGATTTGGATAGTTGCCCCGAGCGACCAAGTTCCAAAACTTCAAATCACATTCAGCTAATAGACAAACCCCTTGTTTGCTATTACCTCGTGTGTAACCTATCTCATCAACCTGCCTGTTAAAGCTAACCTCCAATTCACCAACGAAGAAACTTGCCCCCTATGTAAACAACTTTTGCGTGATCACAAGAAGGCTGCAAATCAATGGTGGTTGATTGTTCTTCTTTTTCAAGATCCTCTATTAAGTGATTTTGGCCTACTGTAAATTCTTCATACAAACTTTTGCATTGGTCTTTTTCAAGGAGATCCTGAACCAAATCAAAGTACTTTCTTTTTGCCATGTCTGTCTTATTTTGTTGCTCTAGATGAAGCTCCAAGTGATCACTGATAAATCATTTTGAACTTGGGTAGAAAGTTTTTGATAATCCTTGTAAATTTGAGTATTTTTGTTCTTATATCTATTGGTTGTGGTCCCTACAGTCCAGAATATTCAGCAATTTCTAAATCTCTTTTTGTGTCCTCCTGTTTCGGACCGCACCATCTATGTTCATCACATTCTATGCTATCATCTCCAACCTTCTTTACATCAGTATTGCTTCTTGTCTTTACATGTCTCTTGGAATAATTTTGAAATTCTTGCTTTTCCCCATAGCAATCTGATGAAATCTGCATAAGCTTAGTTTTGTCTTCATCTATAAATAAGGCTTGTGAATGAAAGGTATTACCCGATTCTGTCTGTGATTTTTGCAGAGCACATTTTTGTATCGCAATCAAGAGATTTTGCATATGACTTTTCAATCTCATTAATCTCATGTCTGGCTTTTGGAATTGTCATTGAGTTTGTGTTGACTGCCCCTTGTTTCATACAGTCCTTCAACAACTCGCACAATGCATTTCTTGTTGAATTTCCAAACAAGACAAATGTTTTGAGGGGCATGTTCATTGTTTCTTCAATTTCAGATGCGCACAGTGTCTCTTTTTCTTGCGCTAGATTTTGTTGATGACCATCGATGCCACCAACATCTGACATATTATGTTGATCATATGCCTATTTACAGATTTTTGAGTTACTATTGAACTGAACATCCTTATGGTACTGTACCTCTGCATTAGCCATCTCAGAAAGACATTCTTTATTCCCTAGCTCTACACACTTATTTGTTGTCCTAGGTCCAGTTTCAAATATCATTTCATAGGATCCTTCTGCTTCATTCGTGAAAGAGGATAAAGCATCTTCTTCCTCCACCTCTAGTTTTTCAACATCTAAGAACATGTATTTCTTAGAATCGCCTATAAGTTTCCAATCAAAGTTCTTGGAAATCTTTCTCCTCCCTGTACCTTGCTGGCGCACACGTTTCTTGAGCGATTGTTGACTGTAAAGAGCATCTGGTGAATTCTCACCCTGCATTTTTCTTTAGTGTTGTTTACTTCAGATGATATTGAACACTTTGATGCATATGCTACAACCTTCTTTCTTAGCTGCATATGCGATAATAACTGGAGCATGACTACTATACGCTCCTTATTGTCATAACTATGAATGCTTTACACAATTAGCTTGTATATTTTGATCCCTCCAATAATAACAAGTGTCTATGGAGATGCCCATTTCCAACTTTGCAGCTTCATCTTGACCCTGACTGTGTAAATAACTAACTATCGTATCCTTAGAACTTCTCTGTTTCTCTCAATTTGTTTTCTAACTTTATTTGCTCTGAAATATTTTTTCAAAGATCATGGTTAATAACTATCGAACTAATGGAAGCATTTTTGCCATCCATCATAATGAACTAACATAGTCAAGAGACCATGAATTTGTAGAAGGAAACCGTTGTTCATAAAGAAGCAAGGCAATTAAAACACACTTGCCACAATGGAACGTGGAAGAGAGAGATTGAGACAATGTTGGAAATGATTCCACAATGGATGACCCAGAACATATATTGACGATAACTTAGGAGAAAATTGTTCTAACCACCGCTCATTCGATACCTCCTATTCCACATCCAATGAAGTCAATCGTCATAATTGTCGATGAAGTTGTAACCGCAATTTCTTGGTGCCCATAATATGACAAAGATGATATTAATGCTAAGGAATTAGATTCTTCCGACCCTAAAATGTGTAAAGGCAACTCTCAAGTCTTTTGGTTGCTAAGTAAAGAAAGTTAAATGCCTTCACAGAGCGATATCCATGATTTGAAACATTTAATGATAGTCTTTCAAACCGCAAACACAAAATGATGAAACCCAGAACCTTGTGAAGGCTTGAAGGTCATTCTGATCTCTCACACCTCTCCAAATGTATGGCTTCTATCAATATCAACCCGTCCCAAGGTGGTGACCCAACTGGTGATCTACGGCATTCTGTCAAGTTTGAAGACCACAAGTATGGAGCCATCTGCACTCCAATTATGGTTTTAACGCAGTCTGAGATGACAGGCAGTGACGTTAAGTCTTGTCCCGACTATAGTCAATGTCCTCCCCATCTCTCCATCCAATCGATAACTGTTAAACCGAGGCTCACCCCTACGGGAGTTCAGACATTTTATGTTTTCACCCAATACTCCTATGGTCAGTCCAACAATCCGATAGTGACTGCTAAGTGCTAGTAGAATACCCAATTGGGCAGTGATAACTTCATTTCCTCCTACAAACCTTGTGTGTTCCTTGACGGCAATAAGGAAGGAAATCCCTATTTTAAATCACCAGAATATTTTCTATTTTCTTATCTTCTATGTAGAGGTGGCATATTCAACCAAGCCTAGTATCTCTCGTTCTTCCTCAATGTTCCTTTGCCTAGAGTCTTGATTCTTGTTGCAAGCCGTTGTTCACTTCCATTCACCTCTTTATAGCAACATCTCGAAACAGATGAAAATATTGATGGGTTTGAATCCTGCCCTCTCAAGACAGGAGTTTGATTTGTCTTCTTAAATTTGCAAATCGTTCAAGAACTCAGAAAGTTCCTAACGTCTTCTGTGATAAAAATCTCAAAGTGAATGGTATCAAACTGGCTAAGTTTGATTACGTAGACCTTGTTTGGAAGCTATATGAACATTCTTGTTTGCAGTAACCTAGTTTATTTTCAACTTCTAATCACCAAACTCCGATTTTGTTCTTCTGTCATCCGACCTTATTCTTGCATTTGTATCTGCTATCCCAGAATACTAAAAAATAGTTTTTCGCATTCTATACTACAATTCCAAGGTGTTATTCCAGTAGCTTTGTACTTTAAATATTTCCGCTCGGACTAAATAAGATCTTTATTGTACATTTGTCTTTACAGCCCTTTCTGAACATACATTTTTTCTTGACTAAATTCCATAAGATGGTAGGAACCATGGCTCTGATATCACTAAAATATCTCAAACCAAATATTTACTGGATTGCTTTATCAGCAATATATTCAGAACTTGAAATAGGCATATCTATCACAATACACCATAAAAACCAAAAGATTTACCAATATAAATAAACCCGTTCTTTCACAAAATAAGATTCAATATTCAAGCATATGGAAATGCATTACAAACCAACAGAATGTAACCAGAAAACTCTCATAAACTTCCTAAAACAATGTTATTACATTATACAACAGCAATACAATAACCAGCAATCAAAACCCAATCTTAAATACAGTTTTGCAATCAGATTGGTACATCAAAAGAAGAACCTGTAAGCGCATACGAGACACCTGATGCGACGTCTCCAAGGACAATGGGTTTGCGTCGACTATCTGCCAACACGAGAGGCTACAACGTCATACAAGCTGAAAGCTGAAGTTTTCCGATTACTCTCCCAAGAGAGCACTAAAATCTGAATAATAAATCCAAGCATATCTGGTTTCCCTTTTTAATACACAAACTAAGACTCTTTGACTCCCCTCTGGTTTTCGTCATATTCCCTTGTGACTCTTCAACTTCCCTCTGGCATTTCGTCTTATACCTCCTTGACCTTTTGCCCTCTTTATAACATTAAATTGACCTTTTAATAATTTGAGTCTACGCTCTCCTAGTCAATTATATCATTATATACAATAAGATTTCAATATTTCTAATGTCCCAAAAGGGGACATTACATAGGCCTCAAAGAATATCATTTGCGCACAAGAAGAACATACTACTCACTTGGTTATGTAGGACAGTTTTGAGGTATGATTGATATGAGGTTTCATGACAAATATTGCAGTTTGTAAGCAATTTATATGCAGACTGCAACTATATGTAGCTCTGCGTTGGAAGTATAAAGTTGGGCATGATTCTTAATGATAACATAGAAGATTTCCAAGGTTTCTAGCAATTGAATCTCATCACTACTGAAGGTTATACAAAGCTTGATCAGGATAATTGCTGAAGCCGTCTTTATCTCTGTTGTCTGCCAAAGTGAGTTCACCGTCATACAAACATTGTTGGCATTCATCCTTTGCTGCTTTCACAAGAAGTAGTGGAAGATTTGGTGATTTTCGTGGCCCTGACAAGTGTTGTAGCTGCATTCATATTAATCATCACTGTGCAATACAGTTTGGGACAACAACTAGGGCTTCATTAGCACAGACTTACATTTCAATAATGTGCAAGAACTTATCAAGTTGAGTTGAACAAGTTAGTTATTTAAATTGTGAAGCTTGCTATATAAACATTTCAGTCATTAGTTTTGCAGTGCAGATGTTCTGTTCATATTCATTAGAAGTAAACAAAAAATATCAGACCAAGGGTGTAATGTCCCTACTAGTAACTGTTTGTTTAATGTGCATCTTTATATATTATTGTGCGATATTAAATTAAGAGATAGTTACATTGTTCATAATACAATCCATAGTTTCTATATTTAACCTTTATCCTTATTTCTTTCCTAATCCTAAAGGAGGATGGAAAATTAATGACATAGGGAATTTGAAACCATCTAACAATAAAGCCTAAGGTTTTCACCCGCACCTGTCAATACAACCACTTGGGAGACGCCTAACTTGGGATGGAATTACTAACCTTTCCCTAACAAACCGACTTACTTCCAAAGGCATTAGTGAAATTTTAAGACTTCTTGTATTATAAAAATATGTGATTTGATATATATAATTCTACTTATTATTATATATATTTACTAAATAGTAAATACATATATCTCTTAATATATATTATTAACCATCTCCATTTTAAATATATATATATATATTTTTTTTTTTTTTTTATTTACCATAATTATATTTATTATAATATTATAACCTTATTTTCCATTCTTAAAACTCGCTTAAAGAGTATCCAAATATATATTCTTCTTGTATTCCATGCCTTTGGGAATGATTTCAATCCTCATCAAATACCATTGGTGCTGAATGGTTAAATCTAATTGGGAAGAGACATCCTTTCGTCAATATTTAACTAATCTTTTTGTATGCTACTCTCTCTCTTGATGTGTGTGCTTTATCTTATTTTGAAGTCACCTTCCAAATGGACTTCTATTCTCCCTTTATATCTTATGTTTGAGGCAGTTGCATCTTTTCATTTGATGCCTTTAGACCATTCATTAAACTTAATTATATTTAATTTAACTCTTTTACATTTTAATTTAATTCTTTTATATTTTGAATTAGATCTTATTTTTATTATTTTCATGTTTTATATTATACCCTATTTTAGAAAGGGAACATACTTTTTTTCCAATTTTCTCTCGTAATCTATTTATTTATTTTTATATTTCAATATTACTTATTAAATTCTTGTATCAAAAAGTGAGAATCAGAGTCCACCCTTCCCAGAATTGTTAGTCCTCGAGCAATTACATGTTTTCTCCTATGTTACCCAAGGTTTTCATGGTGAGGGACAAGGAAACAAGCTTCTAAGCGGATTTTGTTTTCCAAAGCAGGTGAGGGCATGGGAACAACCATAGATGCACTTATTGTTGATTTGTATTTATCACAATAAAAGTTAAAAAATGATAAAATACAACATTTTAGCGCAAATGATTTGCTTTTATGATTTCTGTAGCAGAAATGGATGAATATTGGGTTCATCGTAACAGACCTTGTAAACAGCAATGCACTCTGCTTACAGGTTTATGCTATTTCTTTTTATTGACAAAAATATTGAACAGAAGTGGTTTACACATTGAGGTATCAAAGTCAGACTATAAACCACAAGAAACTGAATTGTATTGTTCATATCGTTCTTTCAATTGGCAAAAAAATAGTGAAAAAAGTTAGTGTGGCCATTGCAATAAACTTGTTTGCTGCCATAAACTTCAAGAAATCGTGTTCTGCAATTTGTCATTTGTGTAAGACATTAAACCTGCATCTTTCCCCATATGAAACAAGTGTAAATAAAATGAATATGTAGCTAAAAGAAATTTCAATAAGTCACCTTCCAGTCCATTTTTTTGCAAGCCATCCACCAGGCAATTGACTAAGAGCATATCCCCAAAAGAAAGATGATTGGACCAGCCCTGCAGTCGAAGAATTCCATCCTAGCTGATGTGACATAGGAATTATTGCTACACTAAGATTAACCTGCCACAAAAAGCAATTAAGAAAATGAGCAAAACATACATTATTTTTCACTGTCCTATTACTCAAATATGTCCATGACAATTTGTTTTTGAGAAGTGGGGTAAATGCTTTGACCCAGAGCTCTTAACTAGTGAGGTCACAAATGAGGGACCTCATCCCAATGGGATTTGAACCTTGATAGCCAAATCAACACCACAACAACTTAACCATCACAACATGCCACTATTGGCAATATGTCCATGACAATTTTATTATGTCTTACGCAGTATTTATTATTTTGAAATAGTAGTTTATGGGATCTCTACATGCAGTTGTATCTCATCATCATATATATATATATATATATATATATATATATATATATATATATATATATATACGCACGCACGCACACACACACACACAGAGGAGCATGCCCATTCTTTTAACCTGAAAACAAGAAGGGTAATTTGAAGACAATACAAATTGAAGAGCATCCAATAGGAAAATTATATGTTGTTCATGTCATGTTGAACTGTAATCACTAATCATTCAAAATTTCATGATTAATACACACTAAGCAAATAATTAATCATTTGAAATATTCAAATGGTCTACCATATCCATTAATCACATTGAGAGAGCAAAACAAAAATTACTAATATGTGGTTTATTACAAAAAGATTTGCTAAAAAAAAAGAATTTAAATTGAGAGAATCACTTTGCACTATGTAGAAATACATGAGTTGTTATGTAAACAGTAATTCACATAGCATTTAATCACGTACATTTAAAAGTTTGAAGTTCAAATTAAATCAAAGAAAGTTTTTTTTTTGGAAAAATTAACAATAAAAATGAAGTGTGCTAAATAGAAAATTATAGCTCTCATTAAACAACATAAAATGCATATCCTATAAAAAAATGGGTGTCAAACAAATGTTCACATTGCACCTATAAAGCTGCCACAGTCCAAACGGCATAAATTAGCTAAAAGCTAAGTGCCCTCAAGAAATTCCACTCACTCTAAACAATTCAATAATAAAGTTCACACAACAGATAGCTATGGCAAACCCCTTCCAGATGAGATTGAACCACTAACATTCATTCCACAGTCTTCTATGATGACTAAATTCAGAAAACCCTAAGGAAGCCACAGGCATGCCACATGGGCCAAAAGTAGCCAGACTACCTATGTTCATGTAGTTTATCTCTGTCAAGCACCCGCAATGAGGGCTCTCACACATTATTCTGGCTACCTATTCTTACTAGGAACCATTTGATAGTAGGCCATTAACATCCATGTAATAAAGCATCGACCAAGTAGAAAGAACTGTAACCTAAGACTACACACTGACATGCTGGGCGGTCTCCTAGTGAGCTACTAGGCCCTCACTTTCTATTTGTCCTAGATTGTGGATTGACTTTACAAAATCTCCCTCTCAAGGCACACAAAAGCTTGAGCCTATTCACACTAACCCCTGATTGAAAAGCATGGACCACCAAATACTTGAACATAGGACCTCCCATCGGCATGCTCTCTACCACTGAATCACTAATCCCACATAGCTTTTGTTATTTATGAAAAGATGATTGTTCAAATATAATACTATCAATAGAAACCCTTTCATCTTCTAGCAAAGTGCATGAGTCCCAAGATGTAAGATGGAGGTATCTACACAATGCTTTCCATCGAAGCATCTTCTTAATATCCTTTTCATTATTTAAAACTTATCTTGGTAGTGAAAAGGTATACAAAGTGCTAGGCATGCACTATTACAAGAACCCATCTGAAAATAATAACCCATCCAATAATTGCCAGAAATAGCATGGAGATAAATCAGCATTATCAGATAAGATGGAGTGAACTCACCTTAGAGCTGAAAAAGAAAAAGCTGTTCTATCACTCAAGTTGTCTAAATTTCAATCATCATCAGCAAGATTTATATGTGGATTACCAATTTTGTGCATGTTCGATCATCACAACAATGATAGCTGGATCTTTTACGTTACATTGAGAAAAAAACAAGATACGAACCTTATCCATGTTGCAGATAACAAAGGCGAGAGAAGTGAGTCCAATGAGCTTATATGCCCTTATTGGTCAAAATGGATCATTGGCATCTTCTACGTTGTGTTAGATTCGGCCATCGGATCTTTATAAGGAACAACTCATTGGATTCGTGTTGAGATTGCTCCGCTCCACTCTGTCAAAGATCTCATCGAATTTTGTCAAGCTTTGGACTTTTGCTCATCTTTTTGGGCTTTCTCAACTTTGGGTGAGGTAGGGCATCTCACCATTTTCATTTTAATCCCTTTATTGCAATAGTTGGCTTGCATTAGTTGGGTGCACTGAGAATTGGTATTCCCCCACGTTCTTGCTTCATTCTCCACCTGGTTGGGTGTGTGTGAGCTTGTATGTATTTTCCCACATTGTGATTTGGAGTTTGTGTTGTTATGCCGTCCAAATTTTTGTGAGTAACTGGGAAATGAAAATTTATTTTAGAAATGTGATGTTGGGTGCCTAAGGGCAAAGGGATTTTCTTTGATGTTTGATTTTTGGGTGTTTTTGTGTTTGCCTCATTTTGTATGCCACCCAAGTTTCTCGTTTGGCATGTATAACATGTTTCAAACATTTGAATGTGTTGTGTAGAGTTTGGAACCATCTCATGATTTTACTTTTTGACTTCCAGATTTGTGGACGAATCTGTGCTACCAGTAAAGCGCCTAGTTGAGCGTGTTGTAAGAATTTGTGATTGCAATTTTCCTTATAGAGGATTTTGACTCGATGCTTGATATGAGATCGGCATCTTGAGTATGTGATGGAGGTGTTTGTTACCACATGAGCACATTGAGTGTGCCATGTCGGGCTCTCGAGAGACTCGCACGCTTGGTTTGAGACCAAGTGAGTCGCACACTATATTTTGGAATTTTGTGGCTTTTGCCTTGTTTGCAATCTTGCATTGTGCCTCATTGTATAACGAAAGAATTTTATTGCTTGGGTAAAGGTGTGGAATGGCTTCTCAAATGTACCTTGACCCATAAATTGCTAGAGCTAGCCACGTGGAGAAGTACTTAATAAGTGAAAACATAACAAACTAAATTAGAAACGAAACATAATGAAAGAGAAATGACAACCTAGCCACCCTAGGGTGTTGATAGAGAGTAAGTCAGTGTTTGGACGTCTAAGGAGTCTAAGGACATTGATCGAAGACACACTATCTAGCCACCTAAGGGCATTCATAGTCGACACCTTCTAAGCCTGGGCGTCTAAAGAAGTTGATAGAAGACTCAATGTTTCTTGGGCTATTGAAAGCCAAGTAATGACATTCCACCAAAAGTCCTTCCATGTTAGCATTTATAGCTATGAGCAATGACCCTAAATATACTTGCATTGAGATTATACTTGTACATTGCATTGTCCTTGAGTCATGCATTGATTGGCATGAGAGTAACCTTCTTTGATATGTGTAATTACCTTATGCTTGTAGCCAAGTTACTATCTCCGTGAGCACGATGGGGTGGGCCTGAGGGTTCCACACAGTAGGGTGGCATTGCACTTTACCACTATTGGGGACCAATATACAAGTGACCAGTTTATTCCAGTTGCATGAATTTGGAGCATTGAGTGCTCATTTTATATCCTTTATTTTGTATCATTGATTTATGCTTATGATTATGTCTATACATTGATGTTGTTGATATTTAGCTTAGTTTATTTTATGCATTTAGTTGATGTCTTTATTAATGCAATCGAGTGATTATAACCTTTTCTATGTTGTCTAGTACTCCCCAGTGTGGACCTAGGTGCTTTTTAGCCATAAGTTGGTGTCGGGCTAAGTTTTGGCTTAAATTCAAGAATCAGTGTCTTTGCTTGCTTTTGCGTTTGTATAGATCAACGTCTCCAAAACCTAAGCTAGTTTCTTCGACTCATTAGTCTAGGACATTTTTTATCTCAAAAGTCTCCCAGTCAAGAATAAGCATCTCTGCAAATTGACGTCTTCGCTAGTAGTCAATGTCTCCACCTAATTCAAAGCTGCACCCAATTGGGTCCTTTATTAGATCCTTGCTGGCTTTTGTTGGATTTTTGTCTAGCTATGGGATGACCATATGTTGGTTTATGAATGGTTTAAAAAGGTAATGAACATGTGTAATGTCCCCTTTTCTTCAATAGGATTGGACGGATATCATCAAAGAACAGTAAATTGGAGACGTTATTAAAGACCAGACACCATTTCACTCCAGGTGTCAGAAATGATACACAATCTCGATCCTATTATTGATAGTAGTCATGTTGAAATAGTTGCTAATTCTCCTCTCCATATGGATGTCCATCTTTCACAGAATGAGGAAGATTGGAAGAAGCCAGTAGTCCAGAATAGTAAACACATGATGCAGAGGGAATGGAAACTAGTGAAATTGTTGTGACTGAAATCAAGCAAACTTTGAATCAAAGTGATAAGCTCTATGAGGCAGAAGGTATATTGAATCCACATGCTACAAAAGTTGCTAAAAAGAGAAAAATGGATTTGCCACCTCCGTTTGAGAAGTTAGGTGTAGAGGAGGAATCAAGTTGGAACATTTCCTTGAATGGCCCTGTCAGTGGATGTGGTCAAGTAGTCCAAAAAGATGACCTAAATAATTCCAGTTGATGGACTGAATGTGCTTTTCCGGATGCAAATTTATCTACACATGTAACTAATATAACGAAAAATCCTGCAGTAGGGAGTATGCCTTTGAGTGAAGCAAGAGATGAGCTTTTAGAACTACAAACAAGATACCAAAATGTAGAGTACAAATGTGAAAACAAGAGAAAAATAACGGATTCTAAAATAGAAAAATTGACAAAACAATTAACCAAAGCTAAAGCTACTGAATATAAGCAACAAAAGGTTGATAACCTCCATCATGGACGCTCTAGTAATGGAAGAGTCAAAGGTTTGAGTGGATTGGAATTTGAATACTTTATAGCGAATAAACAGCTTCAAGATCAAATCAAAACCTTGGAAAGTCAAAAGATATACATGCAACAAGGTTTAGACAAACATCTAGAACTGGCCAAACAAGAGAAAGATGCAAAAAGGGTTTTAGAAGAGGAAAAGTTGAAGTTAATCAAGGAAACAAGGCTTAAAATGTGACACCCTAAAACAGAACTAGAAAAGAAAGCAGCTTCCTTAAAATTGAAAGATATCTGGGAAAAGAATGGAGATGCTTAACCAATCGTGCCAAGTGTTCAACAAATCAATAACCAAAAATGGTATTACAAAACAGAGGTATTGATATGTATGATGAGTACAAAAAACTCCCTCCCAAGATTCAAAAAGAATTAGCCTTCAATGATTACATGGATTTCCATCCAAAACTTCAAAATAAGACCGATATGGCAAAAAAGAAGTATTTTGAATTGGCTCAGGATCTCCTTGCAAACAACCAGTGCAAAAATGTGTATGATGAATTTCCAATAGACCAAAATCATCTAATAGGGGACCTTGAAAAAGAAGAGTAGTCAACCCCCATTGATTTGCAGCCTTCTGGTGATCACGCAGAAAAGGTGACACAAGGTGCAAGTTTTTACATTGGTGATGTGGAGATTAGCTTTGACAAGCAAGTTGACGAGAGTAGTTGCACACGAGGTAATAGCAATTTGGGGTCTTTGTGTGATGAACCATATATTTCCTACACCCATGACAGGAATTCAGAGGAACAATCTAAGATGACACTGCAAGATGATGAACCGCTTCAACAGGACAATAATGAAATGCATAACTTAAAGAATTGGTTGAAGATTAGTAATGACACGGTTTTGGCATCACTGGTACATTATGACAGCACTCACAAGATAGTGTAAGATCTCAACATAAAGGTTCAAAAAGGAGTGGAAGCAAATTGGCTTGTTTTTGATTTGCAAGTGATCAAAACAACTCTTGAAACTATGAAATCAGATTATTTACATTTGCTTTTCAATAGGGATAACATTCTTAAGTTTGCTGAAATACATGTTGATCAGCTAAAAAAAGAAAGGAATGGGACTATGGAGCTCAATAGGCAGCTTAAGTCTACTCAGGAGGCATTGGATGAAACTTGATTTCCTCTTCAGGAGGCAGAAAATCAAATTAGGGTCACGAATCACTCTCGAGAACATGAGGGTAAGGTGAGGCAAGAAATTTTCAAAGAAGTCATTGTTGAGCTTGATAGCATTCAGCAAACTTATGATTTAAACAGTTGTCCTAAAAGACCAAGTACCAAAGTTTTTGATCTCTTTCAGCTTATCGACAACCCCGTGGTTGAAGTTGATGCTAATTGGATTTCCGATAATCCCCTTTTTGAGAGAAATGAGGACTCTCCTTTTGGTTATCATGAAGAAGATGATTTTGATTTCAGGATATGGAATCTTGGTACGATTCCTAAGATGGAAGTGGTGAATTGACTACGGTTGATCATCATTGGATCAATTCTAGTAGGGTTCCCAATTTCACACTATATAAGAGTTGGTTGGAGATACATTAGCCTTTGGATAGATTTTGGTGTAGTATTGATGGGAGTTATGTTTCAATCTCAAGGAAGGGGTTTTCAACTTCATTCTTATTCATAATACCTATGTACCTGGAGGTTCTCCAGTTTAATGATGACAGTATGGTATTTGATGCATCTAGGGTGTTACTTTCAGTTTTTGAGCAGCTTGTTTATTACGTCATCTATTTAGGTCACATTATCACCATCCACTGGGTTATGCATAGTTCATGGATACATTTCTACCTTATCATATCAGCTGGTTATGACAACAGGGTTTAGGATCCGAGTGTTGAAAGAATACAGCTATGGCTTATTAAGGAGTTGGTTATAGTTTTGCTCAATTTGAGACCAAATGCAAGGGTAGTCAAAATTGTTCAGTCTATAGGTACAATGAAATCTTATAGATTTATATGGGATCCGAGAATCCGAGTGATGGATGGGTTGCAGAGAGACACCTTGCCTCGCAGTGTGGCCGAAATTGTTTTCAAAATTGGGTT
Source organism: Cupressus sempervirens (assembly GCA_028749045.1). Lineage (NCBI taxonomy): Eukaryota > Viridiplantae > Streptophyta > Pinopsida > Cupressales > Cupressaceae > Cupressus > Cupressus sempervirens. Next base: position 428,497,210 of record CM053793.1, on the reverse strand, counting down.
TCAGGGTTGCCTACAGATTCGTATGGGATCCTAGTAATGATTGCTTGAGGACAAGCAATTTTAAGGAGGAGAGATTTGTAATGTCCCCTTCTCTGGGACATTAGAAATGTTAAAGGAGTATTATTATAATATTAAAATTGACTTGGAAAGCGTGGACTCAAAATATAAAAGGTTAATTTAATGTTATAAAGTGGGCAAAAAGGACAAGTGGAGACAAGACGAAAAGTCAAGAGGGAAGTCGAAGAGTTGCAACTAAGGGGGATAAAAGGAGAAGAGACTCTTTCATTTGAAATGCTTGATTTATTATTCCAAATTTCAGTTCTCTCTTGTGAGAGTATTTGGAAAGCTTCAGCTTTCAACTAGTATGAGGATGTAGCCCCTCGTGCCGACAGATAGTGGACGCAAACCCATTGTTCGGGAGACATCAATTCAAGTGTTTCATATGCGCTTACAAGTTCTTATTCTAGTATTCCAATCTCACTGTTAAACTATATTTAAGATTGGATGTGTTAGTGCTGGTTATTGTATTGCTATTATACAATGCAATAACATATTTTAAAGAGTTATAAGAGTTTGTTGGTTTTATATTACTGGTTTGTAACACATTGTTTATTTTGGAAAGAAGGGATTATTATCTTGTGGAGAATCTTCTGGTTTTATTGTTGCATCATATTACATTTGCCTATATTTGAGTTTCGAATATTATATTCAAGAAGAAGCTGGTTAAATATCTATTGGGGTTTCTACTAATTTCCAATTGTGTTCGTAATACATCTGCGATGTTCAGTCTGAAATGTACTATTAAAAAGGAAATCGAGTAAATATCCAGTTTGGGATATTTCAACATGTATGTTTAATCGCATTAGGAACATTTACCTTGGTTTTTAAATGAGCATCACTTATACGGGATTGAGGATGGAATTGGTCTCCTAGTTTAGCAATGACTTCTTGTCGGCATAGTCTCTCGTGATTCATGGACATTCTCTAAATCCTTGAAAGAAAGGTTTGTGAGTGGGTGCTCTCTGTTCTGAGTATGAGTATGGGTTGTCTGGATACCTTTGGATGTGCTTGTGAAGTCTTTTGCTCGTGCAAGATCACAAGATGATCGTTATGTATACTCTTGCTTGTTGTATCTTGCTTATATTAATAGTTACTTAAGTTGTGGTCTATTTTTTGAGTTGTTTTATGATATAAATTGGATGGAAATACCCTAAGAGTGTCAATCTGGGACTCGCAAGCTAATGAGAGATATAGTGACTATCTGCTCAAGGGATGAAGACAGTACATCAAATGGTTATGGATGCATTCTAATTCACACCAAAGAAACAAATTGAAAGTTTTTAACTGATGAATTGAAACTTGCATTTAATTAATCAATTAAATGTCAACACTAAAAATCACACTCAATTAATCTGATGGAACTCTAAATTTTGGCAAATTTTTAGAGTCCCAAGCACCATGACAAAGAGAAAATCTTTAGATCTTACCCACTACTTATATTCAAACAATATGTTTCAAAAATGTTAGAAGGAGCTTGCATAGCTGAAACTTCTTTAGCTATAGATTGAATAATGTATGTCTCATCTATTGAAGCACTGTCACTGAAGGAAGTCCTAAGGAAGATTTTTTATTGATACTTTTCCTTCCAATTATGATGGAGTCTTGGATGTAACTTTTAAGTTTAAGGAGAATGAAGTGTAGTGCTCTCAAGATTTGTGTCTACCAGAACTCAATGTGCATCAAACTTCTGACATATACAGAATTCAGGGATTCTCACGTTCCCTTGGTATTCTACACAGAACAGTATATAAGGATAGCAGCATTAGTTTCATGAGTACCAACATGCCTAAGGGAACAAGGCTAGTAATATCAACATCCTTCATAGTTATATCTCAAAGGGTAATCAGGGAGACAAACAAAACTTCATACAGGTCCAGACGATTAAAGATGATCAAGGATGGACACATGAAAGCTGGGCAATATTTTGGAAAACAAGGCATACACAAGTAGAATCCAACAGCAAGACATGATTACTTGTTGTAGAGATGACAAACCGGTCATGGAAGAAAGTAGCGCACAAGTTCTACTGTGTGTTATGGAGACAGGAAAGGACAATAAAAAGTGCTCTTGAAGCTATTATATGGAGTTTTGAAGACTAAAGACATGTGAATATCAGGATCAACGAAAAAAAAAATTAGCGAGATGACATTGCTAACCATGGCAAGAGACAATGACATGGCTCAGAATATAAGTTTGCGTTCATATAAAAGGATGTGTCATGGATTTGGCCAAGTCCTCGAATTCACATGTGCTTATCTAATAGGAAGTCTAATATAGATGCACACAAAATTGTAGAGAGCCACCTACGGTCAGGTATATGAATCGTGCGTAATGGAAGAACTTTGTCGCATGGAAGGCAAAAAGAGAGATAGGTCAACCAAATTATGAGCAATCATTATTTTTAAAGGCCCTATTGTAGATATCAACCTCCAGGATCTTGTGAGTATGAGAGTCTCATGTATAGGTGCGTCCTAATATGCAATAGAGATGAAATAAAATGATATGGAAAAATAGAAGGATACCATCAAGAGTAATAAACTTATCAAAATATTCAATATCAGGGGATATTCATAATCGTTGAAGATATAGAAATAAAGAAGAAAAGTATAAGCCCCAGATAAATAAACAAGCAATAAAAATAGTGGCATCTGGAGTCTTTAAGAATAATTATGTAAGGAGCAATAGACTGAAATTGTGTAAATGGATGATCGAAGATTATTAGGAGTTCGAGTTCAGCAAACAATTTATTTTAAACTCATGGGAAGCATGACTAGTCAATAGTCTATACATTGGGCTACCAAGTTCTCAAACATACCCCAATAAGATCCCTGCATTTGAAAACCACGCCAAAATGCAAGCCAAAAGTTTATCAGTGTATACAGCCTTCCTTAAAGAGATTATAATTTTCATGCACATGGATAAAATTATTGAACATGTTTCAGTTAAATTGAAATTAACAATTTGTCAAGATAGGGAGTTTAAGCATAGTGCGAATATGTGTGTATGGAACCCAGCGAAAGAGAGTAGTAGTAACTATGCTGCAAGAAATAAGTTAATTATAGATTAAAAGGATTATTTAATGGAAAGGTGCAAATTAAACCAAGGCAGATTATAATACAACCTTTGAAAAGGGATGCATTTAGATTATATAAATAATAGGCCAATTATTTTAAAAAAATATAATAAGAAGACATACTTGACATTCATGAAAAAGAAAGCATTCATATTCATTTGTACAGAGGGCTAAGGAGTTTAAATATGGCTTTGTAACATAAAATTCAAAAATTATATTTTAATGATTAGTAAAAACATTTTTTGTTTTTTGTTTATCTAAAAGGCATGGAGATTTAAACTGCAGTTGATTCATCCTTTATAATCATCTTTAAATTTCATAAGCAATTCAAATGTCAAATAAGTGGACAAGGTCATCTATGGCATTTTAAACTCGATCATCATTGATATAGCGAAATATTGAATTGTTTCCGTATCTATGTCCAATTTGCCTCCCTACCTTGCGAGTTAAAGTGCAATATAAAGTAGTTTAAAATTGTGTATATATATTTGATCTATCACATCTTGACTAATTTGTTTATAGTTTACGTGCATAAAAATTTATAAAGTTGTACATTATAATCTTCATTGTAGTTGACTTTGTTGCCCGAATAAGCAAAGGTACTAGTCTTTTGAATCATTAAAGTATTATTATTGAATTTTTTAAGTAAAAGAATCTATATCCTCCTTACAAGAATCAAACCAATTGTTAATAACCATATACAAAACATTCAATTATTTCAAGCATTCAACATTCAACTTGTAATTTATCGAGTTCAAGGACTTTGCCAACCGAAGAACTCAACAAAGCTTAAATTTTCTATAGAAAAGCCTTGAACCAAGCAGTCAACATTTGAGGTGAAGATTTACCCGAGTGGGTGTAGTGGAGCATAAAGTGCAGGGAAATCAAGGTGATTCTCATTTGTAGCCAGATTTGATTGTGGAATCTTGTTAGAGAATTGGCAAGCTCTTGGATCTCCAATCTGAATATATCGATCAACTCTCACCAACAAAATTGCCAATCTGTTGGTTCTCAAAACTACAGATTGGAGATCCAAGAGCTTCCCAATTCTCTAACAAGATTCCACAATCAACTCTAGCTACAAATGAGAATCACCTTGATTTCCTTGCACTTTATGCTCCACTACACCCACTCAAATAAATCTTCACCTCAAATGTTGACTGCTTGGTTCAAGGCTTTTCTATAGAAAATTTAAGCTTTGCTGAGTTCTTCGGTTGGCAAAATCCTTGAACTCGATAAATTACAAGTTGAATGTTGAATGCTTGAAATAATTGAATGTTTTGTATATATATATATATATATATATATATATTGTGAAGTTAACCAAAATTTCAAATTTCATAGATCAAAACCAAATAATAGTTGTATCAATTTGTTTGCAAGCGTACTTTGTTGGATGTAAGAACCTGGAAGATCAACAAATCAATTTATTCCTTAAAAGAGGTGGCGACTCTATTCAATATAATTTTCAGTTGGTAGCTCTACTAAGGGAAAAGACTCAAAAGGAAATGGTATATAGTTTTTTCAAATGTGTCGATCATTTCAAAGAAAGCCTTTTATTCCAGATGGCATCAAGCCATTGGATTTCAGCAATTTTGGTTATGAACCTGTCAGGCTATCCCCAAAACTTTCACAACTTGTACCAAAGCTCCATGGAGAATGGGATGAATCGGCCCTCAACACTTGGATGTGTTTTATACACTTGTAAAAGATTATCAGGTTTTTTACAGAGGATCAAGTGATGAAGTTGTTTGTCAGAACATTAATATACAATGCGAGGCAGGCATATGAATCACTATCCACACAAAGTATCTCATCTTGGAAAGAGTTTTAACAATGATTCCTTTATGAATTTCATGATGCAAGCGAGGAGGATAACATGTGTTATGAATGGTATGAAGACCAAGAGTGCAGCGTGGAAGAAGATCTTGACATATCTCCACTAGATGCCTTTTTCAGTTTGGAGAGATTTGAAGGGGAGTCTTCGGCGCATTTGTACATGAAGATGACAAACATTTATCATGAAATACCATTAGACATCATTCCCCCATAAGTGGAATTTATAAAGAAATTTTTGAGTTGGGAGTCTCACCAAGTGACCCCAATTTGAAGCTTCTTTTCCAGATATTGGAAGAAGGTGATGGAGATGAAGAAAGATATACCGAAGTGCTACAAGAACATAATGATCTTTCAAATCTGAATGGAGAAGAAGTCTCTAATCACTCTGAAGGAGAATCTTCCCATGATGATACTCATATGCCAATAGATGACGGTGAATGTAAAATTGAGGAAGAGGATTCTCTCAGCATGGAAGAAATTTCAGCCTTGTCAGATCAGGAATATCATAAACATGTTGAAAGAAATGGTCCAAAAAATTTCTCAGTTCACCATGGTGAGCAAGTTGATGGATCAGTGCATTCTCAAGGGGTACAAGATGCAGGAGATGGTAATTCACAAGAATCATATAGTGAAAATGAAATAGAACAGCATGCGACATATGTGTTGGTTCCTAAAACCACAGATTGGAAATCCAAGATCCTACCACTTCTTCGATAGGATTCCACTATCAGTTATGGCCAACGAACGAGAATCACCTTGATTCACTTACACTTCAGACTCCGCTACACCTAGGCGAGTAGACCTTCTCCTCGAACCTAATTACTTGGTTCAGAGCTTTTCTAAAGCGAATTTAAGCTTTGGAGTTTTTCGGCTAGCAAAGTCCTCGAACTCATTTAAAATGAATCTGAATGTTGAGTACTTTAGAATAGTTGGATGTTTTGTATAAGGTCTTGTTAATAATGGATTTGATGCTTGTAGGAAGGAATATATAGATTTTCTAACTTCAATAATAGAAAGACACTCAGTGCCTCTACTCATCTGAGCAATAGGGTCAACTTCAATGAATTTTCACGTACAACTTTATAATGTTCTATGCACTTATACTGCCAACAATTGAATAATCAAGATGCAACAGACCAAATATTATGCAATCTTAAATTAGTCCAGATTGAATTTTAACTCCTCTAGTAGGGAGACAAACTAGACACAGATACGGAAACAATTATATATATCACTATATTTATGATGATCAAATTTGAAATGCTAAATGACCATGTCCACTTATCCGACATTTAAATTATATACAAAATTCTAAAAAATTAATTACAAAGGATGATTCATCTACAGTTTAAATCTCCACGCCATTTAGTAATAAACAAAAGATATTTTAGTTTATTATAAAAATAAAATAATTGAATTTATATTTCAAAGTCATATTATAGCCCTTATTCCTCCATAGGAGTAGATATAGAATACTCCTCGTTGAGACTATGTTTTTCAAATATGTCTTGTTCTAAAATGATTTCCACACTATACATCTCATATACTTTGGAACGTGACTTTTCAAAATAAGAAGTCATCTTTTAAAATAATTAATACTTTCTTCCAAATTATAATCACACCTTCTTTAATTTCTAATTGTCGGCCATGATAGTTTAATATTATCACATATGTTGGAGCCTTCGGTTGTTTTGAAATAATACAAAGGATAGATGATATAATGGGAATCTTGCGGATTAATAATGCCGCATTTGTATGAAAACTGGAGAGAAGCATATGTCTTCTAATCTTCCAAAGCTCCTCGCGGTTGACATGTCTGGTTATTGTCGTGGGGTCAGATTAGAGAAATATTAATTGCCAAGTCCTGTGCCAAAAATCTCTGCCATGTGAACAAGTCTGGCCATATGCACCTCCCGTGAATAATAGTTTTGTCTCTGTATGCCAACATGGGGATTCACAACACCATCTATATCGGATTCATCTCATATTGTTCAAGTATACATTTGAACTTTAATTCCTCCTAAAATTATATGAATGTCGAAAAGAACAGTTTCTGAAAATGCACAAAAGATATATGCATTTCTTGATAAAGATGTATTGCCTGGAAGAGACACTACCTCATATCTATCACCCCTACAGAAGTCACATAGTGAACAAAACATGCCCGTATCCCTTATTACTGTACGCACACAAACTAACTCCTTCAATTTGGCATAAGACTCCAAAATTCATGCTTGCCCATAATTGTTTGTATGGACCCGACTCCCTGTTGCCAATGATTCCAATCATATCAAGCATCATCATGCTGCCATCTTCTCTATCGTCAATCTTGTCTATGCTGCTCGGTTTTCATTTAGTAGATTATTGAATGGATGATCCAGTTTGTGGAATATATCCAATTGCTGCAGTACCAAGACCGTCTGCTATAGCCCTAGCAGTATTTGATAGGCCCAACAATTTGCCAGCATAGTGTGGACCAATATCTTCATGACTGGACTAACAAGAGGAATCAGATCCTGATTATAATATATTGGCATCCACATTTTTTCATCATGGTTAGAGATTTTTCTTCAGAGCATAGCATCTTGAAACTTATGAACAGGTTCAATTAACAATCTTTCACACAATAAAAATATCAGAACTAGAGAATTCGTCTATCTTGTATGCTAATTCTTTGTTTCAAATTTTCCTGAGACATGTCGTTCTCTACATGTTGTATGTGCTATCTGAGATTAAGTAGAAAATTCCTCATTAATTGGATAGATTTCTACAAAATCATTTTTTCTAAATATTAGAACTTTATCTTGTGTATCTTGATCTCTCTTTGCAACTCTATGAAGAACCTATTTCCTCTTTACATGATTTCTGATTTTGTCTTCTTTCATTAATAACAACCTCTTGTTCTCCCTTTTTCATAATCATGAAAATGTGCACAAATGGAGACTCTACAAATTAGAGCTCCATCAATATGAACAGGAGGAAGTTTCAGCTGATAATGTCCATGAAGTTATTAGTCTTGTTGATGAAACATTAGATGGTCCAGATCAAAACTCTCATGAGGATATGCCCGAGTTCTCTATGTTCTTGAATCCATTATTTGAGGAGGATTTTCCATGCAATCAAGTCCATCGACATCATGATAAAAATAGCAGCCCTAATTGTTGATGTAATTCATCATATGCATCCAAAAGGTGAGACATCTTTCAGTTTATCCTATGAGCAAGGGTTGTTTCAAACATGTGAAGAAGATACAAAATCAGATAAGTGTAATGAGGAGAGTGCATTGGAGATTAGTTCTGAAAATTTTCCAAATGTAATATCTGATCAGAGATTCTTGATGAGAGAGAGGTAACATTTCCTGAATATGAGCTATCCTCAAAATCTTCTTGTGGAGATAACCAATGTCTTGAGTATGTGCATAAGGCAGATTGTGTGCAAAAAACCAACCAAGCTAAGAAAACGTATTCTAATGGTTGCATGACTATTCCATTGCATAACTATACAGAATTCTTATGCAACAAACATCAAGGTGCAGTTAGTGAATTCTAAACAACAAAACAGAAGTTAAATACCAAAGATTGCATTGATAAAGCAATAAGTATTGCTCACAAAAATGATGTCAAATACCGAAGATTGCGTTGATAAACCAATAAGTATTGTTTACAAAAATGATGGCATCATATGCAGGAGATCGAAAGTGTTACATGATCAAATTAGTGTTCACTTTTGGGGGGGCTTGGGGCCACCCAATTTCACCTTGCATCATGTTAAGCACGGATGCTCGGTCTGCTTCTCCAGAGATAGCTGGAATCTCATTATGCCTGCAAGGGGCATATGTACCCAATAATAACCACTAATGGAACTCTAAATTTTGGCAAATTTTTAGAGTCTCAAGCACCATGACAAAGAGAAAATCTTTAGATCTTACCCACTACTTATATTTTAAAAAATATTTCAAAATGCTAGGAGCTTGCATAGCTGAAACCATAGTAACGAGACTTACCGCAAGTCGGGCAAGTCCTCCAAGTCAACGAGTTAAGTTACCTCAGCCGGATCAAAATGACCCGTGACCCTAGCTCGGCAGATCAACTGAGTTGACTTGCCTGACTAACCTAGGTGACTCGGCTAACTCATCTGACTCGACTAGTTTTTTAATTTTTTTGCCTTTGTAGTTACGTAATCGATGTATGTTATGTATGTGATCAAATTACCTTCTATTTTATGATGTTAGTGTCTTTAATCTTTATTCAATAATGGGTGCATGGAATTAATTTAAATTCAAAAAAATATCTAAATTTCAAGGGTTTTATCAATTTGCTAAGTCACAGGCTAGTCCGAGCCGGGTCACAAGTCGAGTTACATTTGCCAAGTCCGAGCCGAGTCCGAGTCTCATTACTTTGGCCGAAACTTCTTTGACTATAGATGGAATAAAGTATGTCTCATCCACCCTAGCACTATCACTGAAGGAAGTCCCAAGGAAGATTTTCTATTGATACTTTTCCTTCCAAATATGATGGAGTCTTGTATTATGAAGTAATTGCAAAATATTTGCTTGTTATTAATAGAGATTGAGAGGTCAATTTATACAAGAGACTGAGCGATGTTTCTGTGGGAAACAATCGTAAAGAATAGAAACATTCTATTCGAGAAACATAAAACTAAATATTAGAAACATTCTAATTTTTACATGAGATTACAATAGATAACCATTAGATACTAAACAAAGCTAATAGAAACTATATATTATCACAATACCCTCCCTTAATGGTTAATCTATGCAAAGCATGAAGCTGTCAAAATGCGTAAAAGGCAGATTTTGTCTGCTCAAGGTGCTCCGCACTGTTCACTATGGGCTACTAACCAGATTGATTAGATAGGGCTGCTAAGCGCCTCAAACATTCAACCCTCATTTGCCCAAACTTGTGGCAATAGTTGCATTAAATGTTCTTTTTCCAGGAGCCTTTTGAATTTGGAGTAGAGGATGTCTGCTGAGAAGACTGTGGATGGTACTTTGCAAATGAGTATAATATCCCCATCATAAAATAAATTATTAATCAAACTATTGTTGACGGGCTGATCGATTAGTATATCTTGGACCCATTTTTGTTTTGTTCCGTAGTTTGAATTGTCATCGGCTATCTTTGTTCACCCTCGAAAAGTTTTCCCTAACGGGTATTTATGCACGGCTTGTAGGTAGTTTTTAGGTATGCAATTTGGATTATTTCTTTGAACTGCAAATTCCAGTTGGGATTCTCTATTGTTCGCCATTTCGAAAGTGAAAGATCTTCCCTATTTGGTCTTTTCGGTTTCGGTAGGATTCAACCTTCACCCTATTCCGTCGTCTGTAATACATCGCTTGGATCTAGCAAATCGAAGCACCATCTTTTGGCAAATATAAATTGAAGAATTATTTGTGTGTGATCTCCACTATTGTCTGGATTTTATCTGAGAAATTTGGAACTACAAGTTTATGCTTGAAAGACTAGAAAACACCTTCCCTCCATACAATAGCACAACACAACCTTTCCATACCATACAACCACGAATTTCCATACCGTATGGCCATTGTGCTTCTCCCCCGTACGACCATTGTGCCTATCCACCGTATGGACCCCACTGTCCATCTTACAAGCTCCTTCACACCGTACGACCTTCACATCATTAGTGTAAGGCCCCCATCTGCCATCTCCATTCGATCGTACCATACAGCTACCCAAACATCATACGGCCTACCCCTTGTGTCACCATACGACATATCTATCAAACTGTACGACCTCCATATTGTCTGTACTATTGCAATTAGCATCCATACACCAAACTCCAATCTTACCCTACTGCCCTCCAAAATCGTGTACAAGTTTTCCATCTAATTGCCATATTGGGAGAGAGATTGTTGAGAGTAGTTGCATGGGTCGGATCATTACAATGAGCATAATGCTCCAAAACAAACCGCAAAAATCGATGATTTTTAGGAGAAATTCAAAAAAACCGAAAAAGATTTTTGAGGTGAAAAAACAATCAAAACCCAACATTACAAAGCTTCGATTTTTTTTAGAAAAAATGGTAAAACCCAACAAATAATTTCTAAAGTCCCCAATTTTCGCAAGTCAATACACTGGATGGAGTTAGCTCATTATAGCAACCCTCGTGAGCTGACAAGGTGTTTTGGGGGTCTCAGTTGCAGACTTACTATTTTTAGTAAGTCTATATTCAGCAGTTGCTATTTTTAGCAATGCAATGGGTGGCTTCAGTAGTTGGTCGTCACCTATGGTTTAATAAAGTAATAAATTGCATGGGTTCTTATTTATTTATTAATCATTGAGTTGCATTATTATAATAATGTTTATGTTATTATAATAATGACTTCAAGAGATATTTCTTGAAAAGCAAGTTGGAAAGTTTCTAGTTTTGAGTTGTTTTGGAAACTTCCACAATTTCTGAAGTGGAGTTCTAGGGAAACTTTGTTCAACGAATGCTTATAAATAAGAGCTCATTTCATTTGGAAAAGCACGCTTGATTATACATTTGTTTTTGTGCCTTTGAAATGGCCCTTTACTGATTTTTTATGATATTTCAAGCCTCAAATCAGATCTTTAAAATCAAACAACCAATATTACAAAGATCCACCAATTTTTCAATAAAACCCAAATCGGGTATGTCCAAAATAGTGCCAAAAAAACTTCACAACTTCACAAATTATTAATAAATCTGATAATGGACATTTTTACAGAAATTTCAGCAACATAACAGCCTACAAAATGACATTTCCAGATCTGTATAGCCTTTACACAACAGTTCACAAATGTAGGACAAAAACTATGCTCGTCGGGCTCCCGAAATTAACACAAAAATGCCCGGAAACACCACAAAAACACTAATAATCTATCTCAGAAGTTTAATCACATCCCAATACATATATTCAGCTCTATTTTAACATCTTAAAGTCTGAAATACAGCAGCAACCCAAACTGATATGAAATACTCAACTGAAAACACCAAACTCATACAAAAAACACACCCAAAAAACCCACAAATCTGCACTGTTCAGCACAAAGGCAAACTCTGTATGAGCATGCACATGGAATGGCTTCAAACTCCTGTCCTTAGCCTTCTTGGAAACCTGCAAACTCCCGTTCTTGGGTCTCCTTCTCCACAAGTTTGGCAGCCTCTGAAGAACAACAAAGAAATGAGCAAAAATCAAGTTATGGAATGAGCCCAAAATGCCTCCAAACCCCTTAAAAGAGGGCATAACCCTAACTCACGTCCAAGAGGGGTTAATAAAATATAATTTAATAATAATTTTTATTTATTAGTCCATTGGTTTCCAAAGATTAGCCCCTTTTTCCGAAACTTCACCTTTTTGGAGCCTGCCTGCCTTAGCAAAGTTTATTATTTTTTTAATTATTTGAAAAGGGGACATGACAGTGGCTTTCTTGATTTCTATTTTGAGAGCCCTTGTTGAAGTATAAGGGTCTCGTTTGAGAAGTTCTTGGCAATTGTGTTGAAGTATAAAATTTGCCAACATTACTACTGTAAATTATGTGGCTAAGGTGAATAGTATGGAATATTTATATCATCTAACTAAGGGTTTGAAGTAATTTTGAGTTCTTTCATTTAATAATTGTGCTAAGGTAAACAATTATCTAATTTTCCTACTGTGTTTAACTGTGGCTATAATGTCCCTATTTTTCGTAGGTTCCTGCAGTTGGCCAGGTTAGTTCACCATCGCAACCCTCATGAGCTGACAGTAGGATTTGAGGGTCTTAGTTGTGTGGTTATAAGCTTTCTAGCAACCTATGGTGTGTTTTGGCTCTGTTTTAGGGACTTACTATTTATAGTAAGTCAATTTGCTGGTTCCGATAAGCTGAGTTGAGTCAGAGGAGTTGAAAGATGCTCTCAATTTTTATTTTGGGCTTCTAGTTTGGGCTCGAAGAATCTTGGAGGGAGCGTCTATTTATAGTAAGTCACCCCTGTCAGGTTCATTCATCATCTTTCATCATTAGGATCACTTTGATGTTGTCAGATTTCAATTCTGATGCTTCTTCAATTGTTTTCGCAAGATGGGCGAATTATTATTATTATTCATCTAAATACATTGAGGTTGTTTTGTTAGTGTTGTTGGTTGGTCACCTCAATATCATAGCTCGTTGAAACAGGGATGAAAAGTTTTAAATCATGGGAACAAGAAACAATGGCCTTACATGTCAGAATTTGAAGTTATAGCAAAAAAGGTCATTTTCGGAGCCAAAAGCAATTAATAAATTAGTTAATAATGGCACTTTATTATGTTTTCATGTTGTGTGTGGGAAGCTTCTTAAGTGAAGTTCATTTGAGAAACTTTGTGCCATTTGGAGATTATAAATATGAGCCTATTTGATGAGTAAAGCATCCAATTGATTATTTTCTTTTGTTGCCTGCGAAGAGTTTTTGAATTTGCCGATTTCTTTGCCCTTGCTGAAGTATAGGGTTTGGAATTAAAAAGTGTCTAGTAATTTACAGCTGAGGTTTTGTGAATTAATTTTGAGAATTGTCTTAATTAAATTATAGTATTTCCCAACTGTTATGTATTGTACCTAGGAATTTCATTGTGGCTGGAGAATTTGTGATTTGGAACGTCATTATTGTCTACTGTTTGGCATGGTTAAAGAGGAATGTACTATGGCTGATGTCCCTGTATTTGGCAATGATTTCAGACTTTGTGAAAGCCTGCAATCAATTATTGAGGAGTGGCAATCAGGTTTTAGAGCACATGTGATTATAAACGAGGAGCATGTATTTCTAAACCTGTGAGTAAATTGGATTATTTCTTAAGAGCTGCAATCCATATTTCATCTATTAGAAGTCAATTTCCAAGTTCATTATTGCATTATTGTAAATTTCCAAAAGTCAATTTTTAAATTGGATATTAGTAGCATTGCCATCAATTATAAAATAACTTTTGAATTGTTTAGTGGTGATCATTTGTCTAAATTGATAAGGACTTGATCAATTAAAATTGTGAGCAGTTGGCTGTGAATTTAAAGAGTTAATTATTGAGTGATAATAATTTGCCTACCAAATGTTGATTAGCAAAAGCAAATTGATGTTTGTTAACAATATAGTTGGTTGAGGGTTTTTGCAGTGGCTTGGAGAATGTTGATACTAATTAATTATGGAAGTGTGGAGACTTACGATTTCTATCTGAGAAGCTGAATTAGAGTACGGAATTGATATTGTGAGTTTTCTTTCCTATTACTACCTACGGCCAAGGTTGTAACGGAGGCAGATTATACTGAAAGGAGTTAGATGTCAATTTCATTGCAGCCCAAACATAATTAACAGCCCTTGCACTGAGTTGGGATGGCTGTAAAAGAGCCATGAGACATTACTATAGGCCTGTGATATTATCCAGTAGCCCATGCCAAGGAAATAAGGAGTCACGCCTTCAATTTGGTCCCCCTGCTTGCCGTAATTTACACAGCTATTCAACATTATCGTGAGCTACTAAAGGACAACTATCATCTACAATGGCTTGGCATTGAGGAGTCACCGTAAACAATAAGGAAGCAGCTGTGAGATACGGTTTGTTTCAATAAATTGCAGTCTAGGTGCCATATCTATATTTTATGATTTTGATGCATGCTTTCAAAGAAGCTTGCAAAATAAAGTGTTAAGGAAGTTTTATCTGGCTATTATCGATTATCTTTTCAAAACTTCTTGAATTTGTTAATTCTAATTTTCATAGAAAATAAAGGAAATACATTATAAATTGTTAAAAGTTGCAAAGAAAATAAGTTGTGCTCAATATTCAAGTTAGAGCCAATTGGGGATTTTACATAACTTTTGAGGAAAAAATTACAAACCAACAAAGGAATCCCACATAACTTTGCAAATTACAAAGTCAGAAATTTTTAAGGGAAAAATTATAGATACCCATCAAAAAAAAGTTTAAGGAAAAAAAAATGAAAACCCACCAGAATTTTTAATGGAGGCAAAACACGAGACTTTGCATGATAAAGTAGCACATGCAAGTACATGCAACCCTCACAAAGTAGAGAGTTGGAAAATTTGAAGGGTGACCTCGAAGAGAGCTCGAAAAACCCAGAAAAAATGTTGTTGATCTCTGGATCGGCTAGCTCGAAAATTGAGGCATGAAAATTGACACCTAAAAAAAGAGACAACCCAGTTGACATCTCAAAAATCCCACCAAGAATCTTTTTAAAAAAATAATTTGGTACAAAAAAATAGGGTTTTGAACAAAAATGGCCAAAAATGGCCTTGCTGCAAAAAACGACCACAAATGGCAAAAATGTGCAGAAAAAACAGACAGATCTAGACAGAGCTGGGTTGTAGAACCAAAGAAGTCAGCGGACTCAGATTTCTTTGTAATGGAAACCCTAGTCGAATTATAAAGAGAGTTGGAAGCAAATAAGCATGTAAATAATTTCGAAAATAAAAGGCAAATAATATCAACCAAGAAATTATAATTATATTCAAAGAGTATTGGCTCTCGTACCATATTACAAAGTAATTGAAAAATATCTTCTTGTCATTATCAGAGACTAAGAGGTCAATTTAAATAAGAGACTGAACAATGTTTCCGTAGGAAACAATCGTAGAGAATAGTAACATTCTATTCCAGAAACCTAAAACTAAATATTGGAAACATTCTAATATTTACAGAAGATTACAATAGATAACCATTAGATACTAAACAGAAATAATAGAAACTATCTATTATCGTAATATCTTGGATGCAACTTTTGAGTTTTAAGAGACTGGTATGTAGTTTTCTCAAGATTTGTGCATACCAAAGGTCCAGAACTCAATGTGCATCAAACTTCTAACATTTACAAAATTCAAGGATGCTCACATTCCATTGGTATTCTATATGGAATTGTTTATAAGGATGGCAGCATTAATTTCATGAATACCAACATGCCTAAGGGAACAAGGCTGGTAATATCAACATCATTCGTAGTTATATCAGCACGGGGTAATCAGCGAGCCAAACAAAACTTCATACAGGTCCAAACGCTTAAAGATGATCAAGGATGGACACATGAAAGCTAGGCAATGTTTTGGAAAACAAGGCACACACATGTACAATCCAATAGCAAGACGTGATTACTTGTACAAACAGTACCAGTCATGGAAGAAAATAGCCCACAAGTTCTGTTGTGCGTAATGGAGACAGGAAAGGACGCCAATCGAAAGTGCTCTTGAAGCTATTATATGGATTTTTGAAGACTAAAGACATGCAAATATCAAGATGACGGACAAAACGAATTAGTAGGATAACATTGCTAACCATGGCAAGAGACAATGACATGGCTTGGAGTATAAGTTTGCATTCATACAAAAGGATGTGTTGTGGGTTTGGCCAAGTGTTGGAATTTACACGTTCTTATCTGATAGGGAGTCTAATACAAATGCACACAAAATTGTAGCGAGACACATACAGTCAGGTATATGAATCAT
Organism: Cupressus sempervirens; assembly: GCA_028749045.1. Lineage (NCBI taxonomy): Eukaryota > Viridiplantae > Streptophyta > Pinopsida > Cupressales > Cupressaceae > Cupressus > Cupressus sempervirens. Next base: position 428,480,778 of record CM053793.1, on the reverse strand, counting down.
GTGTGGTGGAAGAACTTTGTTGCATGGAATGCAAAAAGAGATATGACAACCAAATTCTGAGCAATCATCGATAATATTTTTGAAGGCCCTAGTGTAGATATCAACCTCCAGGAGCTTGTCAAGTACGAGAGAACCATGTAGAGGTGGGGCCTCATATGCGATAAAGATGAAATAAAGTGCTTTGGAAAAACAGAAGGATACCATCAAGAGTAATAAAACTTATCAAAACATTCAATATCAAGCGATATTCATAATCGTTGAAGATACAAAAATAAAGAAGAAAAGTATAAGCCCCAGATAAATAAACAAGTGATAAAAGCAGTGACATCTCAAGTCTTTAAAAATAATTTTGTAAGGACTGATAGACTAAATTTGTGTAGCCGGATGATTGAAGATTATTAGAACTTCGAGTTCGACAAACAGTTTATTTTATTCTCATGTGAAGCATGACTAGTAAATGGTCTATATATTGGACTACCAAGTTCTAAGACATGTCCCGATAAGATCCCTGCATTTGAAAACCACGCCAAAATGCGAGCCAGATGTTTATTAGCGTATACAGCCTTCCTTAAAGAGATTATAATTTTCATGTACCTACATGTACTAATAAAAACAAATAAAATTGTTAAGCATGTTTCAGTTAAATTGAAATTAACGATTTGTCAAGATGGGGAGTTTAAGCCATGTGTGAAGACATGCGTATGGATCCCAGCAAAAGAGAGGAGTGATAATTATGTCGCAAGAAATAAGTTAACTAAAGATTAAAAGGATTATTTAATGGAAAGGTGCAAATTAGACCAAGGCAGATTATAATAACACCTTTAAAAGGGATGCATCTTTTCTTTGAAGATATTGAGATTATATGAATAATAGACCTGTTATTTTGAAAAAATATAATAATAAGACATGTTCGACATTCAAGAAAAAGAAAAGCATTCATATTCATTTATACGGATGGATAACAAGTTTTAATATGGCTTCATAATATAAAATTCAAAATTTATATTTTGATGATTTATAAAAGCCTTTTTTACTTTTTGTTTATCTAAAAGGCATGGAGATTTAAACTGTAGTTGGTTTGTCCTTAATAATCATCTTTATGTTCCATAAGCAATTTAAATGTCAGATAAGTGGACAAGGTCATTTATGGCATTTTAAGCTCGAACACCATTGATATAGTGAAATATTGAATTGTTTCCGTATCTATGTCTAGTTTGTCTCCTTACATTAGGAGTTAAAGTGCAATCTGGACTAGTTTAAAATTGCGTCTATATTTGATTTGTCACATCTTGATTAATTTGTTTATAGTTTACATGCATAGAACTTTATAAAGTTGTACGTTATAATCTTCATTGTAGTTGGCTCTGTTGCCCAAATAAGCAAAGGCATTGGTCCTTTGAATCGTTGAAGTATTATTATTAGGTTTTTGAAGTCAGAAAATCTATATCTTCCTTCTTACAAGCATCAAACCAATTGTTAAGTACCATATACAAAATAATCAATTATTTCAAGCATTCAGCATTCAACTTGTTATTGATCGAGTTCAAGGACCTTGCCAACTGAAGAACTCACCAAAGCTTAAATTCGCTATAGAAAAGCCTTGAACCAAGCAGTCAGCATTTGAGGTGAAAATCTACCCACCTGAATGTAGCCGAGCCTAAAGTACAAGGGTATCAAGGTGATTCTCGTTCGTTAGCGAAAATTGATTGTGGAGTCCTATTAGAGAATTGGCAAGCTCTTGGATTTCCAATCTATGATTTTGGGAACCAACATAATCAATTACAAATTACATATCAATACTGAAAATCACACTCAATTAATGCTTTGAAATAAATATTAACAACAAGGTATGGGATGAACTCAATTTGCGGCAAGAAGCTTAAGTTGCAATAGGAAGTCTCTGATAGTAGTTGATAGGTAGGGTAATAATGCAATTGAAAGCAACAAGAAGTTTTGGCATAGGAAATGCAGAATAGTGGAATGCAACTAGAAGTTCATAATACTATGAAAGAAAGCTGATATATAGTGACAGCAATAGAATGGTTAAACTTGGATGGAATCAAGTATTTAGAATTCAGTTGAACTCATACAATGATGAACAAGTGAATACTCTCTTTATTATCACAACATTGTGCTGATTATATACATAACGTCCATATACACATTATCCTTCTTGTGTTGAGACTAAATGTTTATTCAAAACAAAGCAATGGAATAAAATATAAATAAAACCATTCAACTCAATTTATACAAGATACAATAACAGAGTTCAAATGAAATCACACAAAAAAACTATACAAACAATAAACAATCCCACCAACATACCCAAGAGGGACCCTACCTTTGGTTTAGGTGGTGAGGCAAGAACTAAAATGCGGCTACTACAACTGATCCAATTCAATAGCCGTATGCATCCATAAAATGGAAGGAACAATTTCAATAAAGTATATTCATGCTATTGTCTTATGAGCGCATAGCGTCTATATAGCTTTAATGCCATAGCTATTTTAGATTGAGCAGTTATGGTCGTTGGCCATTAAACTAAAATAGATTTGGTTTTGGTCATAGGCACAAGTCTTTAACTGTAAAACAAACAAGACTATAATAGTATAGAGCATTGACCTAAATCCATTCAAGGCCTTAATCCATTAAATCTAAATGGCTAAACAATGCCTAAACTTAGACATTGAAAACAAAACTTTGGTTCTTTTGATCAGCTAACTCTTCTACGCCATCGATCCTGCACCCGCTGGTTCACTCTTTTCCATAGATTTAGTTCATGTAGCAAAGAATTAATCCAAATACATCATTTCCTTTAAATAATTGACTTATTAGGAGATATCCTTCCATTCCTCAAAATGCACTAAATATACCTTATTTTGCTATTAACTAATTAGTAAACAAGAACTAAAGACTGGGAATATGAAGGAAAATATAAGAAAAAGGTAATTAAAGACAAGACATCTTTGACACTCAACAATTACTAGATGCACTTGTATGTATGATTCATATATTTACCTCCAAATAAAATCATCAAGTGCATTTTTAACCCCTTTGTTCCAAGGGTTCCTTCACGAGGCACTAAAAAGTATGTACGTGGGGTGATTTGGGATCCTAGATTCACATGATTGGTGCATTGTTTTTAATGGACCGTGATGAGTTACTTCACAACTCCACACATGGTGATGATACATCAAAGAGGTGCAACAAATTGATAGAGTAGTGATCTAGAGGTTGATATGGGATCTAGGGACTAGGTTTCAGTATAGAGATATGGATTGCTAAGGGGCAAATAATCTTTGAGACAGGACTATAATGTCCCCAAATTTAGATCAAATAATTTAATTAATTAATTATCTTAAAAAATGTCAAAAGAAATTAAAATTAACAAGACAACTTTATTTTAATTAATTTAGTTATTAAAAATTTACCATAATGAAATTGTATTATAAGTCACTTTAATTAATTATGTCCATGCTGCAGGGGCACCTAGGTAGGCTTGTGAAAGACCTAGGGCTCCTAGGGTATTTTGGCTTGCATTGGTGCTAGCCACACCACTAGATGAATAATAGGACCACCCTAATCCTAGGTTGAGGTGTGTGAAAGCCCAATGAGGTCAGAGTTGCTCATAGTTGCTCAATGAGGTCAAATTGAGCATCTTTGTGTTTAGGAGGCTAGAACGGTCAAATGAGTGTTTTTAGGATCTTTTTACATGTTTTACATTCATTTGATGCTTTTGGCAAGGTTTGGCAACCTTTGGAGCAAGTTTGAGGGTCAAACACTCAAAAATGTAAAAATTGCTCAAAATTTGTCAATGTTTTCATTGACAACTTTTGTTGCATTCGAGCAACTTTGTAGTTAGGAGTAAATAACTGATTGAAGCAGTTAGGATAGGAGTGGGGATGTGTTTATAAGGTCATCCTAGACCTTTTGAAAGGGTTGGAAGCTTGAGCAATTCTGGTGTATATGGACTGAATAGCAAGTGTTTAGTTGCAATTTTATGCTTTTGAGGTTTTTGGCACTTCACTGGATTAGATTCGGAATTGTTATTGCTTGAATAGTTGGAGGAGTTTGGTTTGTGATTCTGTACAGTGCTAGTTTGTGTTTTTGTGGGGTTTTAGTTGGTTGTACAAATTATTTTGGTTTTTGATTGCCTGTTGTTCTGAATCCAGTATTGGAGCAAGATGGAGTCATAACTCCCTCTCCCACTGTAGGATCTGTACGGCCACTCAGGAATGGGGAGATGCCACTTGGGAATGGGGAGATGACTCCTTGTACATCCTATACAGTGAAAGAGGGGCCCTAGAAAGCTAGGGAAGCATTTTTGCAGTGATGCCCTAGACAAGCCAGAGATGCATGGCTAGGGATCACTATATGCAGCAGAGGCGATTTGGGTAATTGAATGCATGAAAAGCTTAAATCAAAGCATGGTTTGTGAAAGAAGAAAGTGTGTAGAAACCCCAACTACAGGGTGGAGCATTGGTGGGAGGTTTTAGGGGGTGTTAAGCTTGCTTGTAGTCAGATTGGTCAATTACCTTGGAAACCCTAATTTTTAGGCTTAAATTGTGGTCGTGCTATACAGGCAGACTGGGAACCCTAGACCATCAAAATCTTTGAGTTCTCTAAAATGGGTGTCCGGATCAATAGTCTATTTGACCCCTTGTTACTAGTTTTTTCAAATTATGCCAATTTCTCTTCATTTGGAGGGCTAATTGCTTCTAGCCCTACTACAAGCATTTTTGTAAAATCTTGCATGATTTTTGAAAATCGATTAGGGTTTCAAGTTTGATTGTGGTTGTGAACCTTGAAGAGAATCAAAATGCCTTCCTAGATGATCATTCATCCATTGGGGTGTCATTTGAGCATTTAGAATTGATTGTAGCATTGGAGAGTTGTCATTCCTACTAATTGGTGTGCACTAGTTGAATGGCTTAGGACCTCATGATTAGGATCCTAAGAAAAATAGGGTAACTAGCAACCCTATTAGGTCCAGAGAAAGGCCTAAGGTGACCCTAGAGGAAGCTAGGGTAGGAGCAAGACTCGTTGTCACATCGAAGTGGTATCAAAGCCCAGTTAAAGACTTGGGAAGGAGGTGTATGTCTGCAACTACTAGAGATTCAGTGGGTGAGTCAAGTATGGTGACTAATGCAGAGCTAGCTAAGGAAGTTGATGAGAAGGAGAAAAATAGACTCCTTGAAGTGGAATTGGAAGAGGTGAAGAAAAAGTTGGATGAAGTTGTTGATGCAGCTAAAAAGAAGGAAGAAGGTAATAAGAAGGGTAAGGAGGTAGCAGAAGAAGATGTTGTCCCTAAGCCAGACCCTATCTTGAATGAGGAACCTTTCTTGAAAGCTATAAAAGCCCTAGGTGAAAAGCTTTGGAAGGTGTGCCACTATTCAGTGAAAAGATGGACATAGATGCAATGATGGATTGGTTGGATGGCATGGAGAGCCATTTTGAGTGTGAAGGGGTGTCAAAGGTACAAAAGGTCAAAGTAGCCAAGTCAAGACTTAGAGGCTCAGCTTTGACATAGTGGAAGTATGTCCAAAATGATAGGATTAATGTGGGCAAGAAGCCTATAGCCAATTGGAATGCCATGGTGACCAAATTAAGGAAGAATTTCCTACCAGAGGACTACGAGATTCAACTCCACAAGAAGAGACAAGGACTAAAACAAAGAGACTTAGATGTGGCCTCTTCTACAGAGGAATTTCAGAGGTAATGCCTTAGATCCAAGAAGCAAGAGGAAGTGCCAATAAAGGTGGCTAGGTACTTGGGTGGTTTAAAGTGGAACATCCAAGAGGAGCTGAGTTTGTGGACACCTACCAATGTTTAAAGGTGTCATCAACTAGCCCTAAAGGTGGAGGAAAAGAATAAGAAGAAAGGAGATTCCAACTTCAAAGACAGAGGCAAGGGCAGAAATCAAAGAGAACAAAGAGGACGATACCAAGGTAGAGCTAATGAGTAGAGAAACCAAGGTGAGAACAAGCTCACTAAGCCACCGAAAACACTCCTAGAGGAGGTTATAGTAGAGGGAGAGGCAACCAAGGAAGTTCTAACAGAGGTAGAGGATCAGGAAGAAGTAACTCATACTTTGGCAGTATGAAGTGTTACAACTGTGGTCAATTAGGCCATCCAACATATAAATGCCCTCAGAAGCCCACTTCTTCAAACCATGACAAAAGAGTGGCATATGCGCAAGAGGATAACTCTAGTTGCAAGGAGAATGGAGTGGATCACATAGAGTCTAAGAAAGGTGAGAACATTATGTTTAGGAGGATACTGATCAAACAACCTGCTCTTGATGAACCTAAGCATAGGAGGGCTCTATTTAAGATCCAATGCAAGATTCTTGGAAAAGTTTGTAAGGTGGTGGTGGATTCAGGTTCTACTGATAACATAATATTAGAGGAGGTTGTCGAGGAGCTTAAGTTAACTAAAATACCACATGTGAATCCATACGAGGTAACTTAGCTCAACAAAGGTCAGAGCATACTAGTAAATGAGCAGACTTGGGTTTACTTCTCAATAGCAGGGTACAAGGACAGGTTATTGTGTGATATCTTACCTATGGATGCTTGCCATTTACTGTTAGGTAGGCCCTAGGAGTATGACAAAGAGGCAATATATGATGGCAAGGCAAACTCAATATTATTCACGAAAGGAGGCAGAACTTTTAAAATCCAATCTTTGTTGGACAGAGAAGAACCACAGTCTAAGTTGCCTAGTGTATTGTTGTGCAGTGGCAAAGAATTTGTTAAGGATCTTAAAGATGAAGAGAGCCAAGGCTATGCAATGGTGCTGAAGTCCAAAGGAGAAGACAAGACAGTCAAGGACCCTTGGCCTGCATAGGTTCAAGCATTGCTTGAAAAATACAAAGATATTGTGAGTGATGGCACTCCTGCTACCCTACCTCGTAGAAGAGTCATAAGCCATCAAATAGACTTTGTTCCTGGTGCATCCTTACTAAACAAAGCTGCATACAAACTCACTCCAAACCAAAACCAAGAAGTGGCAAGGCAAGTGCAAGAATTGTTGGACCAAGATCTGATCAAGAGGAGCATAAGCCCATGTGCAGTCCCTGTTGTACAAGCATCCAAGAAGGGAGGAAAATGGATACTATGTACGGACTCAAGGGCTATAAATAGGATCACAATCAGGTATAGGTTTCCCATACCTAGGATTGAGGATCTCATGGATTGTCTTGGAGGAGCAATGTACTTCACAAAGTTAGACTTGAAGAGTGGGTACCACCAAATTAGGATTAAGGAGGGAGATGAGTGCAAAACAGCATTCAAAACAACAAATAGGCTATATGAATGGCTTGCGATATCACCTGGTCTCTCTAATGCTCGTAGCACATTTATGAGGCTCATGAATAAAGTGTTGAAAGACTTCACTAGAAGGTTTGTGGTGGTATACCTAGATGATATATTGATCTTCAGCAAAACAAGGGAGGAACACATTAAACATGTGGAAGCAGTATTGCAAAAACTTCATGAGGAGAAGCTTGCTATAAAACCTTGAGAAGTGTGACTTTTTCAAATTTATTAAAGTTGTGGATTTTAATTGTTACACCAAAGCTATTACAATGGTTGGTGATTTTTATAGTCCTAGCAGAATAAGTTCACTATTTTACAGTGTGATGCGGGTGTGCGCACCCGGGTCAAAAATCCCAAGCACCTGGTGCACGTACGTCGCCGATGCAAGTACGTTGTGCACCCAAGTACCCCCACCACGACAAAAACACAGCCACACCGTGGCTGCACCGTTCGGCACACATGAGTGGGACGCGAGTGTCATGTCCCTAAATTTTAATGTAATAATTTAATTTAATCAATTAATTAATTGCTCACAGAATTTAAACAATATAATAAAAGGACCTTTAATTAGTTGCTTTAATTAATTAATAAGGGGCCCAAGTTAACAATATTTGTATTTGTGGTTCCGAATGATTTAGTATATCTTGGACCCATTTTTATTTGAAATGTTTTAGTATGTCTTGCCGTCGACTATCTTTGTAAACCTTCGAGAGTACCTCCAAAGGGTATTTAAGCACAGCATGTAGGTAGTAGTTGGTAGGCGATTTGGATTATTTCTTTGTACTGTGAATTCTTGTTAGAGTTTTGTATTGTTTGCCATTTCGGAAGTGAAAGATCTTCTCTACTTGGCTAATCTGGTTTCTGTGGGATTCAACCCTCACCCTATTCCATCTATGTATTACTTTGCTTCGGATCTGGCACATCTCAAGCACCATCTATGTATGCAATTACATTTTGTGATCAAGAATGCAACTTTTGGTAAATGCGAGTACTAATTTCTCATTTTGTTGATTGCATAATTATATGATTTGCGTTATCATTGGCAATTACTTCTTATTGTTGATTCACCCTTCGCGTAGCCTGCACCACTCCATCCCTCTCATCACAATCTTCACCTACCACAGCCTCCCTACAACTGTACCTATCTATCCCATCACCACCGTACACCTCACCAACCCAACTACCGTACGGCTTCCTGTGACTATCATACGACATCCTTCTGTACACTTCCCCACACCCAACAGCTCATCGTACAAACTCTTGTCTTGGTCGTATGGCCTTTTGTTCAGACCGTACGGTATCCTAGCCATGCACACCAAACTGTATGGTATCCACTCTGACCGTACAATTCTCATTCAGATCATATGCCTCCACAATCATTCCATCATCTAGCTTCCTGAGAGGCAGAAGGAAACAGGAATGTTAGAGCGGTATCAAAGCAATTGTCTTCGGGTCAAGATCCCCTTCGAGAAGTCATTGCCCTCGAATTGAGTTCCACTTCAAGCCGATATTGCATTTGGGTCAAGATTGACTTTACATCGAGTTTTCCTTTGGAACATTATAGTGGTATTAGAGCTGGTTATCTTGCCAACCTACTGGGATGATTAAAATATTTTGGTATTTGGATCACACTATAGTGCCGAACAGCGATGGAGAGTGGTGGTTGAAGGCACTACAAAAGATTGGCCAAGAGCTCAGCGAGGGTGTTGATCTTCCATTAGATATATTGGAAGTATGCTTGTGTAAGGCGAACCAATTACCTTCAAGATTTATACAAAGAATCCTCTCACCAATTAAGGATGCCTTAACCCAGGCTTTTGAGACACCATGACAAGGGAAAAAGGTTGGCAGTTGCAGCATGTCTTAGGGAGGTTTTGAGAATTTCGGCTCCTAAAGCACCATATGATGATAACACCATACAGAGATATTGCATTTGATAGCTGACAGCTTTCAAAGTCTTGATGACTTCAGTAGTGACCCTTTTTGTAAGAGATCTACAATATTGGAGAATTGTACAAATGTCAAAATAACCTCCTCTTAGATCTCGAATTGCAAAATTTGGTCCATGATATGTTTCATCACTTCTTGGTCACCATCAAGGAAGATGGTGATACTAAGATTTCAGCTGCTATGGAGTCTTATGATTTCGTGCATTGAAGAGATGAATGAAATATCCCAACCCATCACATCTATATGTTATGGGTTGTTCGTAATCTAGAATGTGTCCCCTCTATAGTAGCCTGTAGATTGTTCAGTAATGTTTTCAAGCATTGTGAAGAAAAACTAATATCTCATTTGCACAAATGGGAGAAAATGGATGACAACAATGAGGGCAATGCATTACATGAGGAGAATGAAGGCATGATTACAGCGCTGCTCCAGGAGGATTTGCTAAATCTTTCTACTACACCAACATGTGAAGAACACCTAAAAAATGAAGATGTTGCTTGCATGGATCTTTTGAAAACATGGACGGATCAAGTTGTGCTCATCATTGAAGTTGTACCAAAGTTGTGCCCGTCGTCAAGGCACTATCTGTCATGGAAGTTCTATCAGTTGTTGAGATTGTGCACATCATAGAAGCTATGTCTGCTGCTGAGGCTGATTCTGTCATCAAGGTTGTGTTCGTCCCTGAGGTCATGTTTATTGCCGAGGTGGTGTGTCTCTCACCGAAGCTATGTCCATCATCATGGTCATGTTTGTCGCCAAGGTTGTATGTCCGTCATTGTGGTTGTATCTGTCAGCATAATTGTGTTTCTTGTTGTCATCGTCACTGTGTCCACCATCATAGTTGTGTTTATTTTTCTCATCGTAATTGTGCCCATCACCGTCATTGTGTCCATTGTGTCATCATCGTTGTGTCTATCACCATCATTGTGTCCACTGTTGTCATTGTTGTCGTGTCCGTCACCATCATTATGTCTTTTGTTGTCACCATTGCCATATCCGTCATCGTCATTGTATTTGTTATCATCATCGCCACCATGTCCATTGCTGAGTCCATCGTCATGCCTGTCACCGTCGTTGTTGCTGTCTGTCATCTTTATTGTGGTTGTTGTCATTACCACTGTCATGTTCATTGTCAAGTCCATAATCGTGTCTATCACCATCATTGTGTCTGTCAGCGTCATTGTGTCCGTCACCAAGCTTGTGTTTGTCATCAAGTTTGTATCCATCGCCGTAGTGTCCATCAATATCATCATAGCTATCTCCATCGTCATTGTGTGTCTGTCATTATGCCTGCATCTGTCACATTTGTCGCCATTGAGACATTGCTCATTATCGAGGCTCTATCCATCATCAAGGCTTCAATCAAGGTTCTGCGTACCACCAAGGTTTTATCTATAGCTAAAATTTTGTTTACCACCGAGGTACTCTTCGTCCGTCAAGGTTTTCTCTACCAAGGCTCCCTTCACCGAGTACTCGTGGTCAAGGTTCCCTTCGCTGAGTTACTCTCTATCAAGGTTTCGTTCACTGAGGTACTCTTTGCTAAGGCCCCCATCATTGCGACACCCTTCACCAAAGCTCTTGTCGGCAAAGTACTTATGGTCAAGCCCCCATTCGCCAACATTCTCACCACCAAAGCTCTCTTCGTCAAGATTTCGTCCGTCAGGAATATAATAGTGGTCATTGAGATTGTGTTAGTGGCTAAGTTTGTACTAGCATTAGCATCTGTGTGCATGACCATACCCAAAGAGATTTTTTAACATAATGGCGTAAAAGATTTCATCAATTTGTGTCATTGGGATTCTGTTGAAGGCTACAACAATGTTTATATCAAAGTGGCACAGCGGATGCTTAACGACAATGTGGTGCAAGGAAGGTTTGATGACAATTCACACATTTCACCTACTTGTTTGGTTTGGGATCATGGTGACTCAGGGCATGACAATATTTATATTAGAGTGGCACAGCGAAAGTTTGATGGCAATGTGGTGCTACGAAGGATTGATGTCATTTCACTTGGATCGTGCCTATGCATTTGATATGGGACCTTGGAGTTGTTGGTGTTTCGTCTGATGACGGATTGCTCGAGGGCAAGCAATCTTTGGGCAGCCAGGATTTGTCATATCCCCAAATTTTAATGTAATGATCTAATTTAATTAATTAATTAATTGGTCACAGAATTTAAATAATATAATAAAAGGACCTTTAATTAGTTACTTTAATTAATTAATATGGGGCCCAAGTTAATAATAATTGTATTTGTGGTTCCAACTGATTTAGTATATCTCAGACCCATTTTTATTTTAATTGTTTCCATAGGTGTTGCCGTCGGCTATCTTTGTAAACCCTCGGAAGTACCTCAGAAGGGTATTTAAGCACGGCATGTAGGTAGTAGTTGGTAGGTGATTTGGATTATTTCTTTGTACTGTGAATTCTTGTTGGAGTTTTGTATTGTTCGCCATTTCGAAAGTGAAAGATCTTCCCTACTTGGCTAATCCGGTTTCGGTGGGATTCAACCCTCACCCTATTTTGTCTGTGTATTACTTCACTTCGGATGTGGCACATCTGGAGCACCATCTCTGTATGCAATTATATTTTGTGATCAGGAATGCAGCTTCTGGTATATGTGAGTACTAATTTCTCATTTTCGTGTTGATTGCATAATTATATGATTTGTTATCATTGGCAATTACTTCTTATTGTTGATTAAGCCTTCACGTAGCTTGCACCACTTCATCCCTCTCGCCACACTCTTCACCTAACAAGGCCTCCCTACAACTATACCTATCTATCCTATCCCCATCATACACTCACCAACCCAACTACCGTATGGTCTCCTGTGACTATTGTATGACCACCTGTGACTACTGTACAGCATCCTTCCGTGCACTTCCCCACACCCAGCAGCTCATTGTTCAACCTCTTGTCCTAATTGTACGACCTATTGTTCAAATCGTACAACATCTTGGCCTGGCACACCTAACCATATAGTATCCACTCTGACCGTACAATTCCCATTTAAACCATACGGCCTCCACAATCATTCCATCATCTAGCTACCTAAGAGGTACAAGGGAACTAGACCATTATAGTGGTATCAGAGGAATTGCCTTCCAGTCGAGATCCCCTTTAGGAAGTCATTGCCTTCGGATCGAGTTCCCCTTCGAACAGAGTCCCCCTTCGAATCGAGATCCCCTTTAGGAAGTCATTGCCTTCGGATCGAGTTCCCCTTCGGACAGAGTCCCCCTTCGAATCGAGATCCCCTTCTAACCGAGAATCCCTTTGAATCAAGTTTCCCTTCGGATCAAGTTTTCTCTTGGAACTAGATCCCCTTCAGATCGATTTCCCTTTGGGTTGAAATTCCCTTCGAACCAAGTTCCCCTTTGGATCGAGTTTCCTTTTGGGTCAAGATTCCCTTCGGACCAAGTTACCCTTCGGATCGAGTTCCCCTAGAGTCCCCCTTTGAATTGAGATCCCCTTCTAATCAAGAATCCCTTCGGATCAAGTTCCCTTCGGACCAAGTTTTCCCTCAGAACTAGATCCTGTTCGGATCAATTTCCCTTTGGGTCAAGATTTCCTTTAAACCAAGTTCCCCTTCGGATCGAGTTCCCTTTCAGGTCAATATTCCCTTAGGATCGAGTTCCCCTTCAGATCGAGATCCCTTCGGATTGAGGTCCCCTTCAGATTGAGATTGCCTCTGGACAAAGATTCCCTTCGGATCATAATTGCCTCCGAACAAAGATCCCCTTCAGGATGAGATTCCCTTTGGGCCAAGATCATTGTTATGCTGACTTGTATCAAAGCAATTGCCTTCGGGTCGAGATCCCCTTCAAATCGAATTCCCCTTTAGGTCGGTATTGCATTCGAGTCAAGATCGACTTCACGTCGAGTTCGCCTTTGGAACATTACAGTGGGGACACGAGTGCGTCTGGGGTGCGGGGGTGCGAGCGAGGTGGGCTTAGGGTGTGCGCAGGGTGCGGTTGGCACCTTGACTAAAAAATGTCAAAAAAAAAAAGTCAACTTTTTGCAATTGCATTTTATTATTTTTTTAGTAATGGAACCCTAATTGGGTGTGGGTCCCATGAGGTCTTTTTCAAGGCTTAATAAGGCTAATACACCTCATTTTCATTTCACATTTCCATTTCATTGTTTTGGAGCAGCAAGGAAAAGAGGTCGATGTAGTTTTTTAGATCTTAGTGGGTGATTTTGCAAGGGATTGCAAGATCAAGAGGAGTAGGAGGAACAAGAGGAGCAAGAGGATTTGATTTTGCAAGTGTCTCATCAAGTTCAAGGTAGGATTTCTTTTTTTTTTACAATATTTTTTTTGTTTTAGAAATCAATTTATATTTAGTATTTACTGTCAACTTTGCATTTAAAAATTAATTTTTGAATTTTTCATTCTTGAATCTTGTTGATACAAGATAGTTGACAATTCTATATTATTTTTTTGTTATTAAAATAGGCTGAAACGTATTTAGCTTACAATTCTTTTATATTTCTAAAGTTTTAAGTAGGCTGAAACTAGTTTGTTTTAATGTTATTTAAATAATTATTAATTACTTGGGCCAAAATGTATCATGATTCAAAATCATTTTTATTTTGTGAAATGTAGTTTTCTAAATGGCATCTAGATCCATTCAGTAGAAGATGTGGATATCAATGAGGATAGTGCATCTGATTATGATCTTGAGCCTGAGGAAAGTGATCATGGGGCTAATATAAATGCCTAACCGAAGGAAGAGTCTCCTTATGTTGCACCAGGGGTGCCTTCTATTAATTGCCCTTCACAGATTTTGGCCAAATTTGCTAGAGGTCCTTATGATCCAAAGTCCCCTTTAAAACAATTTGCTATGAAAATTACACACTCCACACCTGCAGGTGGTGGCACATGGAAATGGAAATGTAACATGTATGGTGGAGAATAATTTGGCAACATTACAAGAGTTAATTGTACACCTTTTTTGGACTACTTATGGTGTGACCTCATGCATATTCTTGGCAAATCGTAAGAATGTGAAATACAGATTTGAAGTAATCAAACTATGGGACATTTCTGATGATATTTAAGTCTCAATACCTAGATCTTTGGCTGCTAGACAACAGGTACAGAGTATACAGTAGTTACAAGGGCAGCGAGATACATCTACACGTATCTTGCATTAGAGAGCAAGGACTATGTCACCTACACCATCCCTTTCTTCACCTACACAGTTCAACAGGGGAAATGGAAAGCAACTACAAGTCGTAGTGGTAGTAACCCCATTGCTCATTTATTTGACATGCAAGGGAGTGGTTAGATGATGATGTTGGTGATTTCTTCTTTGCCAATGGCATCCCTACGCATGTGGCTCGATCTCCCTATTTTGTGAGGATGATTTCCATGGCATTGAAAGAGGGAGATCCATCATATGTGCCACCAGGTGACCACAAGTTGAGGACCACACTCTTGGATAGGGCCCATGACAAGGTTGGGATCTTGATGGAGCAGATGACGACATGTTGGATGGATTCAGGCTACAGAATTATAATGGATGGGTGGATAGACATTAGTCATCATCCACTCATCAACATTATGGTCACATGTGCCAAGGGCCCATACTTTTTGAGGGCAGTTGATTGTTCAAGGCATCGTAAAGATGTTAATTTTCGGTTTCATGTGCTTAGGCAAGCCATTGAGGAGGTTGGGCCATAAAATATGGTCCAAGTTGTGACAGATGCAGCATATGTGTGCAAAGTAGCAAGGAGGCTTGTTGAGGCAGCCTATAGGCATATTTAGTGGACTCCATGTTGTGTGTATGTCATGAACAATGCACTCAAAGACAGGGGAAAAATTGACTAGATTAGATGGGTGGTTAATGATGGGAGAGAGGTGAAGATGTTTATCTACAATCACCATACATCAAATGCACTTTTGAGGAGCTTCGCAAAGAAGCAATTCCTGAAACTAGTTGAGACTAGATACGCCTCATATTATACTCTCTTGGAGATCGTGATTGAGTTGCAAGAGCCATTGCAACTCATGGTTATGACGAATGGAGTCGCAAAACAAAGCAGGGAAAGAGGGTAAAGGAGACAGTGAAGAGCGATCAATTTTGGAGTGATGCAAAATACAGTCTCCATCATTATTCCAGTGTTTCAAGTGATTAGATATGGAGATGTAGATTCACCTAGCCTTAGAGAGGTTGATGAGTGCATTGATTCCATGCTTGGGCAAATAAGGGTTGTTGTGCGTGAGGGACCCCACTCTAGCATTCTATACAGAGCACATTGAGCCTATCATTCACCGCAGATGTGAGAAGCTAAACACTCCTTTGCGCATGGTTGCCTATGCATTGAACCCGAAGTGGTACATGCCTAGGCCTGATAGAGTCACACCACTTCAAGATGATGAGGTGAAGAATCGGTTCTTTCAGTGCCTTATCAAGATGTATGATACTAAGATTGCTAGTAAGATTCGCACCGAGTGGTTTAAATTTGCTAGTCTTTCAAGTAATCCTTAAATCTTGACTTAGTCTTATAAACTCTTTATAAGATCTTTTAATTGCTACTTATAATTTATTTTAATATTTTGTTGTATACTTGTAGGATACTCTGATATTGCAAAGGTGGATCTCAAAACTATGGCACAAAAGAATCCCATTTTGTGGTGGAAATGTCATGGGTCATAGAAGTCAAAGATCACCTCACTAGCCATATGACTACTTTCTTAGGTTTGTGGTTCCACCCCTTTATAATCTTAACTTTAAGAGTTTACCGATTTATGATTCATTGATTCAATGATTTATCATTTGTCACAAATTGTATGAGTGTTTGTTTGTAAGTTGTAATTTTCAACTTTGTTATCTCAGGCTTCTAGCTCCTCAGCTGCAAAGAGGAACTAGTCCACCTATAGCTTCATCCACCTTGTCTTTATATTGTAAAACAATTAAGCTCTTTGTTTTTGAGTGTGAGTCTTTTCCCTTAAGAGTATTCCCATGTAAATCTAGTGTTATGTATATATTTGTTTAAAACTGATATTGCTTTTAAGCATCTAACTTGTTAAAACTTAAAAGGGTTTTAGAATTTTTGTGCAGTCATTGTCCTATTTGATCTAGTATTGGAAGTATTATTTCACACTTAGCTTTTTCTCAGCTGGTATTAGAGCCTAGCCAACACTGTTATCCTTTTTGAGTAGAAGGGTTTATTGTGTTGATCTTGTTTCAATAGGAATTTTGATAAGTGGGAATCGTGTTGATCTTCTTCTTGAGGCACAACACTTGCTGAAGGTTTTGCAAATGGGGTTGCAAGCAGAGTGGGTTTAACCATGGAGGAAACTCCGTGGTTATGTGCACTTGAGTTGGAGTGGTACCGGGATGGATGACTTCCCAAGAAGTCCCAACGCTTCATCTCTGTGAGCATCACCTAGATGCAATGAGTGCTAAGAGTTCCATTCATTCTCAAAAGAGATGGGTTCCTATAAACCACAACTCATGAAACGTGGGTTAATGAGTTTGACTCAAAAAACTTCATAGTTAAATCCTGATAGCAATATCATAGTGGGAATTTTGTAGAGAAAATTTTCAATAATGTTGTTGCAGATTTGAGATGACAAGCACATCTAACAAAATAAATATGATGAAATTTAATGGCATAAATTTTGAGTTGTCGAAACTCAAATGGTAGTATGCTCATAGTAGAGATCCATGGGTTGTGGTATTTTCCACAAAACCCACCACTATGGCCCAGGATGTATGGGATACAATGGATCAAAAAGCCAAGGGTTTGATAAGACTGTTTGGTTGACTATGCTTCTAAATATCCATAAAGAGAAGATTGTAGTTGAGCTTTGGAAGAAACTTGGGGATATTTATCAAGGGAAATCCTTCGTAAATAAGTCGCTCCCAAGAAGACAAATAAAATAATACAAAGAAGACAAAGAAGACAAGTACATGCAATTGTTATGTTCTTTCTTTGACTTGTAAGATCTCCTTGTTATGATAGTTGGAAGCACAACCACTACTTCCAAGATGGAGGGTGTGGTTACTTCGTTGTTGTTTAAAGAGATGCAAAGAAAATCTTTTCAGATGGATTAGGAGACCCTAGTTACTTGTGGTAAATCAATGGAGAAATGCAAGAAGAATCATAAAAAATTTAATCAAAGTTTCTTGGTAAAAAGTCCAAGTTAAAATTTTGGAACTATAACAAACCTTCTCATTTCAAAAACAAGTGCAAGATGGACCAAAAAAAAAGGAAGGGAAAAGAGATTTTTGACTGACTTTGAAAAACCCTCTTAAAATGATGCAGCCTTGGCAACAAACGCTTCGAAAGATGTGTGGTTGATTGTAAAGAACCCAACTAGTTCTAACTTCAATTTTAGAAATCTGATCGCAATTTGTCGCTATGAAGCTCAAGGAATGTTATCAAACATTTAGCATACAATGTTCGAAACCACCATTATGAATTCTCTGTTTGTCTTCTTTAAGTTTGTAGGCCGCAAACGTAGTTACAGAATGCTTTGACAATGCAAGGTTGTCATAAAAATGATATACTAGTTGTTTGACAAACATATACATGACTGAATTTGACTATTATAGCTTATTGACATTAAGTAAAACACATGCCACGCATCCCAATTTGCACCTACAGCCACTAGGCATTTCTACAAACACTTGGCATGCAGACTACTAATTCAATATGACTGAAACACATAATTACAACTTGGCATTTCATCAAACAGTTATAGTACAATCTTGAGATCATTTACAATGACAATACAATGCCAGTATAAAACTAAAGACTTGCAATTATAACACTTGCAATTTAGTACAAATAATTCTCATGGACAAACCAAACTAAACACAGAACCTAATTATGTCTTTGGAGTCTTGTATAATGTAGCAGATTGAATTAAATGCAAATGCCAAACTCAGCAAATGGCAGCCACCACGTAAGACGCTGCCCTCTAATCTCCATCTCAGTCCAAATAGCAATAAACATAGGCCCTGGATAATGATCGCAGCTTGCTGAAGATCTATGCTGCTATAGCCTGGGTGATCACAGCCAACATAAACATGCCCAAATGCCAACTACAAACGCTGCCCAACAGTGTTATATTGTGCAGATGATAAATGCCCAGCAGATAGAATATAAACTACCACAAATCTCAGCTTCAGCAATAAATATAACCCTCTTATTTGGACACAATTCTCAGACTTAGCAATGATCAAATTGTTATACAACATCAACAATTTGATTTATAATTAGAAATAGATCTAACACAATTCACCATGTGTTTCAATGGCTCAAAGTGTAATAGCAGAGACAGGAATCGGTCCTCGCAGAAATCCCATGAAGAAACCCTTAGCAAAATTCACAAAATGATAAAAAGCAAATGTCATAGAAGGGTAAAAGCACAGATCAATGTCACCTTTTAGGACCTCTAAACCTGTTTTGGTCAAATATCATTTCTCTATCAAAACTCAACTTTTTTCAAAAACTAAAAAGACCTTTTTATAGAGCTCGGAGTCAATGTCATCATTATATTAATTTCATAGTGTTTTGATTAGTTATAATTACTTATAATGTTTTTAAGTAGATATTTTAACATTTGAGAGATGCTCCCTCAAAAAAGAAAAAAGAATTGTAAATCATATAAAAAAAAATTAAAATTCATATTTAGCCCTAGAAGAGAGAGTCATCTTCAAGAATATGTAAATTTTTTTCAAAAATGCGTAATTTGATAGGGAAGTTTTGATGGGAGGAAAAAGCTGTTGGTTTTTTATAAAGTTGACCTCAAATACTTATAACAAAGAAAAAATACATCAAAAACCAAAAAAAAAAATTTGTTCCCTAGTTATACATGTCATCTATAACATATTTTCAAATCAGAGGAAAAAAAAAATGATTTACATATACTTGTTTGAGGGGAACTATACCCTATATTTTTTTTTGTTAAAAAAAGGACTTCAAATTATCATTTTTAAATGAATAAATTCTTACTCAAAAAAATCAAAAAATATAGGCATAAAATTCATCCAATTTCACAAATTTCATCAGTTTACATCATTTTCAAATTCTAAACACAAATACCATTTATATGTCATTAAAGTTGAAAAGTTTGTATTACGGGATCCTTTTTCTTTATAAAAGGTGACACAAATTTGTATTTTTACCCAAAATGAATTGCTTTCTCACAAAGCATTACTTTTATAATAATAAATGATAACTTCTTCAAGACACCAAAAGCAAGTAACTTCTCTCACACACTTTCCAGTAAAGAGCCTTAATCAATACACTTTTCATTTAATAATTTTGATTAGATAACTTCCAAGCTAAAAGCTTCATAAGACACTTTTCACTTAAAAGGCTTCTTCAATGCACCTTCAAATTATAACAACATAATGATAAAGTTATTCATTAAGATAACCATATTTAATAACTTATAATATGAAATTGTTAGAAATAGGGAATACTGGGGGGGGGGGGGGGGGGGGCGGAAAGGGTGAATCGGTATTCCAACACATTTTGACCAATTATGGATATCAGAGAATCTCAAACAAGCATAAACAATCATACTGAATAGTAACAATAAGCATCCCACAAAGAAACTCATAACACCTTATTTTATTAACTAGGGAAACTCTGGCCAAGGGAAAACCCCTGTAGGGATGGTACCCACAAGATAATCCACTAATCAACCTTGTGAAAGGTTTTGATCTTGTTAGGAGTCTATTACATACATATAGTGTATATGTCCTTGTTAGGAGACTAAACCTTGTTAGAGGTCTCAACCTTGTTAGGAGTTGTATTACAAAAATGGTGAACTCGTTGCTCTTATAACAGTATATAACTTAACAAGTAGTATCAGATATTACAAAAATTGTGACTATGCTGATATCCTAAATATCTGATTAGTCTTTTGTTGTCCCTTACATTTTGCTCATGCATATTCACCTCTGCTTTACTCTGATCATCAAAATAACATAAATAAAACTGCATGTATCAATCATAACATAGCATAAGCATTTGCATCTTCGCTTAACCAAAAAAACACGATAGACAAATCTAGAGCAATTTCAGCAGCGCAAGGTCTCAGAAAATAAATGAAGTGGCCCATCAAAACAACAAAGGCGTCAACAGATTTATAGAGCTCACATATGAAAGGTAGCCACCTGTGGTTTCCAAAACCATCTCCCATGCCTAGGTAGTCAAGTGGTGTCCAAATCAACACTTTTCCATATCCTTGAAACTTTGCAGACAGAACTTTCCAAACCACAAACATTTGTCCTTCCATAACAGCAAGTTCCCATTTGCACTGCACCCACTTACATAGAAAGTGCCAATATCATAATTAGGTATCCACCATAAGCACAGAAACCTGCCAAAAAGAACTCAACAATAAATAAAAAGTGCCAACGTCATAATAAGGCATCCACCATGACTCTTTAGTACCAACAATGCAATTTTAAATCAGGATACATGTCACCAAAGTACACCTCCTACAAATTTATTCGCCCGAGTGACAAGTGGTGCAATTTCATGCAACTCACTTCACATGTAACTTGCAATCAGGTCCTACAAAGTGATGTGGCAACATACTGAGTTAACACGTAATCAAATTATAATCCATGTTGTGACTCTAAGTTTGAGACAATCCCAAGAATAACTTCATATGTTATTCCCCTCTTCTGATTAACCAAATCTTATGTTCTGTTTGAACCAGTCGTAGATTTATGTGCACTGGCACTGATTAATCTCTACCTTTAGCTAAGCAAAATAAGTTTGCTAATTGCGCATAAATTCTGCTTGTCTGAGTAGAAGTGCAGGTTCACCTTTTTCCGTAAGTGGAAAAATCGAAGAAGACACACCTCTAATATTGATTGCCATGAATAACCACAAAAAACACACCTATTTAAAATATAAATAGCAACTACATATTGTTCGAATTGGGATTTTAGGCTAGTAAATTTTGTCATTTCATTCTGTGTCGCATTTAAACGTGTGATAGCAGCATTGAAACGGGCCAGCTGTGACAACCATAACCTCTATTTTCCACATGCAGAGTTCAAACAAATCAAGCTAGATTTATCTTGTTCTCCATGCCTCCCCGAGTTCTTGACATCAATCTTCAACCTCACTACCAAGATTTTGTGCCTAACCAGATTCACATAATTTCAAACTTGTTAAATTAAATATCTACAATATCCAAGATCGTTAGTTGGTTTCCGTCATTCAATTTGATACAAAAGTTAACTAAGCTTCGAAGGCCCTCGATTCACCTTGTGCTTTCTTTGAAATTGCAAATAGTGTATAGAAACCCTCAAATTCATTTCCAGTTTCTGTTTTGATGTGCTCACTGGCAAGGCTAACGACTACAAACGAGACTTTGACTCTTCTTGTCACTCAGATTGTTCCACCATTCTTGTCAGCAATTTAGACTTAAAGTGTTCAAGATTTAAAATATTGTCGATGTGCATCTCGGTGACAGAGATGACTGTGCTTGCTTCCCTTGACATTGATAAATGGGTCATCCGGTATGTGACTTGCTTCCATTCGCGTCAATTGTCTCCAGTGAAATTATTGAAATAATTAACTATAGATATTTCTCTCTGTCTCCAATGTTTAATAATGTGTCCATACCAAAAGTATCCATATCTTGCTCAAGACATTTTTCTCCCGTCTCTGTGGTCTTTTTCTGTAGCATGTTTTGACATATGTATTAGGCTATGACTTCCAGGTGGACAATATAATGCGACTCCGTGACTTTAAACAAAGGAAGTTTCGTTTGAAGAAAATAGTGGTTTTTAAATCAAAACGTTTTACATAGTAGGTGGATCTTTTACGTTATATTGAGAATAAATATAAGAAGCGAACCTTATCCATGTTGCAGATGACAAAGGCGAGAGAAGTGAGTCCAATAAGCTTATATGGCCTTATTAGTCGAAATGGATCATTGGCATCTTCTACGTGTACTGCCACTTCTTCTTCTTCTTTGCTGACGCTGGTACTGATGCGCCGGCGCTTGCTCTTGCTCTTGCTCTTGCTGGGCCAACAAGCCCGTGCAACATGAATGTTAGAGTGCAAATGCGAGTGCGTAGGTGTGTGCTTCCATCTCTTCGTCCTCTCCTGAAGAAGGGCGCTCAGCCTCCATGGTAGAGTTAATGAATGAGAAGGATGAGGAAGAAAATGGAGTTGAAGATGGCCCATCCCCATTGCCTGCCTATTTACCACACTGACATCTCTCACCGTGCAACGCAATGTTTTATCCTTCCCCTCTCCTGGACGCGTGGCGCATTGTAAGCCTTCCCATATGTTTCTTCCCTCGCCTCCCTGCTTTTAAGCCGCCTGTTTTTATTTCCCACTACGTACTCCATTGTGGGTGTAGTCATTTATTTGTTAAATATTTTGGGCTGAAAAAGGAGGGAAAGAGGGTAAAGGGGTCTAAGATAGAAAATTAAAAATTAAAAAAAACTACAATGTTCATTGTATTTTATTCAATGTGTTGTGGAGGTTTGGTATATAAAATGAAGAGAGGTAAAAAGTTTTTGGCCAGAAGCAAATCGTGGAATAAAATTAAAAATTAAAAAAAACTACAATGTTCATTGTATTTTATTCAATGTGTTGTGGAGGTTTGGTATATAAAATGAAGAGAGGTAAAAAGTTTTTGGCCAGAAGCAAATCGTGGAATAGAATGCGAGAATGTGGAATTTTTCAACATTATGGGTTGTTGATCATAGGTTGTCTAATAATAGGGTTTATCAAAATGTTTGAAAGTGACATTTGCATTAAGTATAGTTGTTTATTATCTTTTACTTTATTTGGGATGTACATTGACAAATTAGAGGAATGGCTAGACAACTTTTGCATTAGGGGATTCATTTGATGAGCTAGGTAATAAAGCTCTTTTATGCAAATGACCTTATTTTAGTGGCAAAAACAATGTGAGATTTAAAGAAATAGTTGAAAGCTCTGTGATTATTTTGCGATGAGATGGGAATGCAAGTGAACACTAGTAAAACTTAGGTAATGACATTTACAGAATAAATAAGGTTCAAATAGGTTTTATTTTTTGAGATAACCCCTTATGTATGGTCAATGAATATAATAAGTACATGGATCTTGATTTATAAAACAAATATAGCTAGGAAACATGCAAAGCAAAAAAAAGTTACAAGGGAGGATGGAGATTCTTACACTTGTTACAAAATTAACATAGAAAAGTTGAGCTAAGAATTTAGAAAACCAAGAAAACTAGTTTTGGGTTTTTAGTAGTTTTAGTTGTTCTATATGGTTGTGAAGTGTGAGGTAGCAACTCAAGTGGAGACAAATAGACTCCAAAAATATTTAATCATGAATAATGATGCAAGAGCATCCTGGGTATAAGAGCAATCTTGCATCACCCAAAAATATTTCATTTCAGTTGTTTGAATAAGGGTTGTCTTAATGCAGAGTTGTTGTCTATGGAGACTTGCTACTTAGTAAGTTAATCATACGAGCTTGGAATGTCCTGATTTTAGAGGTGGATGTTCATCTTGGATATATCAGCTTACCAGTTGAGGCTCGGTATCATATCATGTGTATTCATGGATTTATTATAGATTTTTAGTTTGTAATTTTGGTATATAACTTTAGGCTCACCGTTGAAGGCCTAAACGTACCCAGATAAGGCCTGAAAACTTGATGGATGGGTGCTTGTACAAATTTGAGTAGGTAGATAAGAAGTTGGTGTTTTTGAAAAGTGGTTATAATAGCCAATTGAAGCAATGGTTCAAAAGTTATGGCCTTTCGAAGTTGGGCAGACCAAAGCTTCCAAAATAAATGTCAAGAATGTAATTGGCCGACTCTATATGTATTGTTAGGGTTTGCCAGTCCTAGGTATTAAGTTTGAGTGTTTAGAACCTTCCTAGGCGGCATAAAATTGTCTAGTTTAGAAATGCATGAACATTGTCTAGGACAATTATGGGTGATAGTTTGCACCTTTGTCTTGCAGATTACTGTAATGAAGGCGCCCATGTGGGTTAGCAAATTGTAATCCTAAATTTTGTAATTCTAAATTTGTGGCAATAATAAAAACCCCATATTCTATTCTCAAAAATTATTGTTACTTCTTTGTTCTTGTTATGTGTTAAAGGTATTAAGGGGAGCAACCTTCATCAAGTAGTGTCAATGCTAGAGTTCTCGATTGTGTGGACATATCATTAATTATGAGGCAGTTCACACCAGGACCATAGTTTAGGTTGAGCATGTAGATAGATCGTAGATTGTGAGGCAGTTTGCACTAGGGTTTCAGTGGAAGTGCAAGAATGCCTCCACGAAGAGAGTGTGGTGGAAGAGTCATAGGTGTTACACCTAAGGGTTTTAAAGCCCTCTAGAGGCAAATGCAAGCATTGCAAGAACAAATGTGTCAAGAAATGAATCTTGTCGTAGGAGATGACAAAAGTGAGGATGAAACAGAAGAAGAAGGAAACATTGATAAGTAGTATAAGATGAAGTTTCGAACCCAAAGGAGGAAAAACTTTTCAAGGTCATTTCTAAGATTGGAAAAAGACCTAAGTTTGATGTTCCCATATTTTTGAGAAATCTTAACCCAGAGGAATTGATTGATTGGATCAATGAATTGGAAGAGTACTTCGAATATGAAGATATTGAAGATCCGAATAGGATCAAGTTTGTGAAGGCCAGACTGAAGGGCCACATGAAGATCTGGTGGTAGGAAATCCAGTTGGAGTGAAATAGAAGAGAGAAAGACAGTTCACCTGATGGGATCAACTGATAGCTAAAATGAAGCAACAGTTCATTCCTGTGGATTATGAGCTTGATTTGTTGAAGAAGATGCAAGGGTTGAATCAAAGCAGGAATATCTATTCAAGAGTCTACTGAGGAGTTCTACGAAGTTCCCATAAGAATCGGTCATGTACAAGCTGATAAGGAGAAAGTTGCCTATTATCTTAATGTTGAGGCCAAGCATTTAGGAGGAGTTGAGCCTGGTTCAAATGACCAATATTGAGGAGGCATGTCAACTTTCCCTGAGAGTAGAGGAGAAGCTAAGCAAAAATTTTGATAACAAAAATAGTGGTAGAGGATGCGGTGGAAGATCGATGGATGATCTTATGGAGGCCAAAATGATGATCACAAGAACAAGGATAAGGCTAGAAGTAGTAGTAAGAACCAAAGGGGAAACAATTTCAATCATTTCCAATATCATAACAATAAATATCAGAGAGGAAGAGAAAGAGGGCAAGGATCTGGAAGAGGGGGTTTTCATGGAAAATGTTTTCACTACAAAGAAGAAGAGCATAGATCGTTTGAATGTTCCCAACACCAAGAAAGGATAGATTGAAGAACAAAAGGCCAGGCCAGAGTTGCACATGTTGACGAAGATGTCAAATCATCCCATTCTAAATATGTTGAAAGAAGAGAAGTCTTAGTTAATCGAAGAGTATTTATGAGTGGTGTGAATGAACCTAATCAAAGGAGGAGTTTGTTTTGCACCAAGTACAAATATGAAGATAAGTGTTGTGATGTGATCATTGATGGTGGAAGAACTAACAATCTGGTGTTAGAAAAGATGGTCACAAAGTTGAAGCTGAAGAGGTGAAAACACTCACGTCCATACCATATTAGCTAGGTGCAAGATGACCACTAGATCATGGTCAATGAGCAATGCTCAGTGAAGTTCAAGATTGGAAGCTACCACGATGAGGTGTTGTGTGATATCATACCTATAGATATATGTCATATGTTGTTGGGTAGGTTGTGCTCTAAGAAAGGATAGAGTGAAACATAAGTTGAAACCATTAAAGGAGAAAAATGATAAGGTATGTAGTGCTGCCAGAATATGTTTGGTTGATGGAAAGAAGTTTCTCCAAGGTATGAAGCATAAGCATAGGTGTCAGATAATGTACTTGATTGATTGCCTCCAATGAGGAAGAGATCAATCATCAAATGGATTTGATTTCAAAAGCCATTTTGCCAAACAATGTAGCGCACAGAATGACACCAACAGAAAGTGAAGAGTTGAACAAATAAGTTCATGAATTGTTATAGAAGGGGTTGATTCGAGAGAGTATGAGTCCATTCGATGTACCAGAAGTATTAGCACCAAAGAAGAATGGAGAATGGAGGATGTGCATAGATTTGCAAGCTATCAACAAGATCACAATCAAGTATAGATTTCCATTTCCAAGGATGGATGATATTATAGAATGTTTGTGTGGGCTTGTGTATTTTGCAAAGATAGATCTGAAGAGTGGATACCATTAGATTTGCATCAGAGAAGATGATGAGTGGAAGATTGCTTTCAAGACAAGGGAAGGATTGTACGAGTGGTTAGTCATGCCTTTTGAGCTAAACAATGCACCAAGCACTTTCATGCAGCTCGTGAATGAAGTACTAAAGGAGTTTCTGGGTAAGTTTGTTATTATTTACCTAGATGATATTTTGATCTTTAGTGAGACATTGGAGGAGCATTTGGTGCATATTCGAAAGGTGTTTGATAAGTTGAGGGAAGAAAAGTTGTCGATAAACCTAAAGAAGTGCAGCTTTGTAAAGAAGGAGTTGGTGTACTTGGGATTTGGAGTTTCAGCAGAAGGTTTGAAAATGGAACTAGAGAAAGTGAAGGTTATCCTTGAATAGCCTACTCCAAAGAGTGTTATAGAGGTAAGATCTTTTCATGGACTCGCTAGTTTTTACAAAAAAAATCTTAAGAGGCTTTAGTAGTATTTATGAACCCTTGACTAAAACAATAAGAGGGGATAGGAAAGAATTTAAGTGGACTCTAAGAGCATATAAGAGTTTTAATCTATTGAACAAAAAGTTACAGAGCTAACTATTTTAGCACTTCCAGATTTTAACAAGGTGTTTCAAGCAGATTGTGATGATAGTGGTACTAAAATAGAAGTTGTTTTGAGACAAGAAGGTAGACTTATTGCATATTTCAGTGACAAGTTGAATGATGCCAAAATAAAATATTTTGTTTATGATCAAGAATTTTATGCTATAGTTTAAGCTTTGAAGAAATGCAGACACTATCTTCTTCCTAAGGAGTTTATTTTGTATATTGATCATCAAGCTTTGCAACATTTGAATAGTCAAGGATAATTAAACCAAAGGCATTTGAAGTGGGTTGAGTTTTTGCAAAGTTATACATTTGTTTTGAAACACAAGAGTGGGAAGTCTAACATAGTTGCAGATGCTCTTAGTAGTGTAATCATCCTAAAATGGTCATATGGACTATGAGCTCCCTTTCTAGCATTTTTACTTAATTTATCCATTGGTTATTTTTTATCAAATTCTCAAAATTTAATTTATTTGATTTTAACCTATAGTTTGACCACTTTTTCCTAAGTTAATATTTAATTAAAAGAATATATCCCCTTTTTAATTAAATAAAATTCACCACTTCCCACTTATGCAAAGTGTGCACACATAAAGCATTATTCCTATTTTAGAAATAAAAGAAAAGGCATTTTTGTCTACACATGAATGCACAATTTCTTATGTGAGAGGAATCTTCTATTTTTTAAATAACATTAATTCTCCTCCACATATTTCAAACCCTCTCAACAATCAATCATTAATTGTGATTGATTGAGATGCTTGTGCACGTGGATCACTCAAGATGTATTCTCCTCCCTTGATTACTCCTCTTTTTCCTTTTAATCTCTACCATCCATTTTTCTTTAAAAGGGAGGGCTCTCTCCTCACTCAAAAAATCTTGGTCTCTCATGCTATTATTATGCTGCAGATTTTCTTGGTGATTTTGGAGACTTGGAGCATTCTTGCATTTTTGCATTTTAGTTTAACTCTCATTCTACCTACATTATGGCATACTTTTTAACTTAGTTTCATTTATGCTTTAGCTTAGTTCTCTTTGTTAGCTTGCATTTCATTTAGAATAACTTGCATTTGCATTGCATTTTATTATACATTCTTGGATATTGACACTCTTGCCTCTACTCTTTGAATCTCTTGTTTTATGGTGCATCTTGCAAGGGTTGCATAGTTTGGTTCATTTGAGAGCTACCATCTCACTTTTTTGCACCTTTGCACATCATAGATAAAGAGCTATAAGCTGGCTCTTGAGATTCCCTCTTCCATGGGGTCTTTCAAGAATAATGGTGTATAGAAGTGTGACACTTTTATGCACACATTTTTGGTGCCCACCATGGGGCTTGAATCAAGTTTCTAGTTTTATTTGCTTTCATTTCTCATTTTTTATTTTTTTACAGTAGCATATTGGATCTAATCAAGTGGTTTTGTAGAGTTCTCACTTTAGTTTTGCTAACCCATATGCAGATTGGTTTAAAGGCCAAAACCTTAAGTTTTTTTAAATTTGATTATATCTCCTAAACCACTTGGAGTTTGGTTCTGAATTTTTTTGCAAGTTGATTATGTGTCTAAGATGTCTCAATCTGATTTTCAAATCATTTTGATTTGATTTACATTAGTTATGAATTTTTCTTTATTTTATTTTATTTATAAAAAGTCATTTCTAGTCCCAAATCAATGACTTTTTCAAAAAAACTTACATTTTTAGAAAGGTCTCTAAATTCTAAAGGGGGTTAGTTCTTTGTTTTTTGACTTTTGAACTCGTATTAGGCCTCAAGAACTCGATTTGATAAATTTGATCTATTTTGACAAAATGGGTCCCTAGGGCACAAATGAAGAGTTTTTTTGAATTTCTTGCATTTTCAGAAAGCTCTCTAGTTTTTAGTAGGGGTCTCTTCTTTTCATTTCTATTTTTGGATCCAAATCATATTTAAAAAGTCCAATCTTGTTGACTAGGTTAAAAGAAAAAAGTAAAAATGAGAGCATTTGTGATTAGCTTGCACTTTCTTTGCATACACTTGGTTGGAAGATAACTTGGATCTTTGAGGCAACTAACCACTTTTTGTTGTAGGTCTTACTTGGTTGTTATGCCCTAACCTTGGTTGCTTTACAAGGAGTTTCTCATTTTTATTGCTAAAAAGAACGCATGTCAAATCTTCAAATGCGCAAGGGCTACTAACGATTGTTTGCAGGGCTGCCCAAAGCATAAAAACCATTCCATGTGTGGCACTTTACTAGTTTCTTTCATTTCATAGGTACATTAAACTTGTGATTAAGGTTCTTTGGTGATAGGAGAGTATGTTCTTCACCCTTGCAGTGAATTAGAAATCTTGACCCACCTTTGGATTTCGAAAGCAAGCAGATAATTGAATCTTCTTGGCACATTTGGGGGAAGCAATCATGGTAGGAGAGTATTCTCTTCACCCTTGAGGTGAATCAAAAATCTTGACCCTTGAGAGTGGATCTATTTTGTGGTAGTTAGGATCCTTTAGAGGGCCTGCTCTTGGACAACCTGAGAGGAACGACCCAAGTGGGGACAAGTAAATTATCCAGCTCTTCCAACCCCCTATAAACTCAAGGCTATCAAAGATACAAAACCTTCATAGACGTAGTGTTTATCTTCGCTTAGTGTGATTGCTTATGGGATTTTGACCATAAGGAGATTACTAGGAAAGAATGCTTAAGGTGCTCTTGTGACCATGAGGTCTATTACCCATCATAAGGTGGGGTGTCCCTTAATTGGGTGCAAGAGGAACATTATGAAAGGAAGCCCTTTCTAAACACCCTAAGTTAGTATCTACCCTATTTTACCGCTCAACTTCTTGGTGCAAGGATCGATCCTAGTGGACTACCCAGATCACCCCAAGATTTACACTCACCATATGTGTTCCCTTGGTTATGCTTATGAAACTTCTATGACAAAGTCAATATCTCTTGTGGGCAACCACTTGGTGTGAGGTGAAGGAGCATCAAACACGGGCCAAGTTGTTGAGTAATGAACTGTGACTTTTAGGTAGATATTGCTTGATGTGTTCTTGAATATGCTAGACTTGTGGAAATCTTTTGAACATACACCTGACGATAGTTCTAGGGCTTTGTTTTAAGACCTCACATATGCTTGTATCATGCAAGGTTGATTTGTCCCTTGCTTGATTTTTTGAAGACTACTCCATGCGTCACTATCTTGCTTGGAAAGAAATTGCTTTTGAACATCAAACTTGCTATGCTATCAGCTATTGTCAAACTTTTTCAAACAAGTCAAAGCATCAAGTCTTAACATTTTTCATGTGTTGCTTGCTAAGGGGAGTCTCATCATTTGATCTTTCTTTTCTATGTCTCTAGTGCTTGAACATGTTTAAAGTGGCTCTTTCATCTTAGTGCTCTTGGTCTTTCTATCTTTGTGGTCTATGTCCTCTTGCTAGTTATCCTTTTGCTGAAATGGTTACTTTGATTCCTTTACTACACTCTTATGTTGGGAAAGTTGTTCACCCGTCACCCTGCTTGCTCTATCTATTTGGCTTCTTGCCTAGATCTTGACTTGAGTCACTAGTGTTGTAAGTTTCTTGGACACTTTCTTGACAAATCACTTTACTCTATCTTTACTATTTTGGCAAGTGAACACTCTACCTCTCTATTTTGGACATCAAGTTATCTTTTGTCACCTTCTTAGCTTCCTCTAGTCTCTTTCATGCTTAGTTATCTATCTACCACTATGGCATTCAAACCTTGTGCTACCAAACCTCAACCAAAGCTAAATGATCATGATATCCTCCATGCCACTAAAGAGTTTCAAGATCTATGCGCTCAATACAATGAACTAGAAGAGACAAATGATCTTTCTTACCTTCATTTCTTTAAGCATATGATAGAAATGAAGTCTAAACTTGTGAAAAGATTAGAGGATAAGATTTCATTCCTAAATGCATCTCCCTTAAGACCTTTACATACACGTGGCTCATCTTCTTCAAGGTCTATTCTACTCCAAGACATCAAATGGCTTCATCTTCTAGATCTAAAGACCTCCTTAGAGAGAAAGAAAGTGACACCTCCTTTGAGCCTATTCCAAGCTATCATTATGGACCTACCTTTTACCAAGATAATGATGAAGACATGGATGCATATCATTCACTTGAGAAACAACAAAAAGACTCTAGACATACTTTTGATAGAACTTTTTATCCCTTGGAAGATTCTTATGATGACACTTTGCAAACACTTCTTGGCACCAAGCTCATCATGCTACCTAAGTCTAGCTCATATTGAAACCCATTCTTGGATATCTATTGTGCTTATCATCAACATAATGAGCATAGTACTTCAGATTGCATTGAGCTAAAACATAAAATCCAAGATCTTATTGATAATGGGATTATTGATACCTCTAATGACTCATGTGATGAGGATACTTTTATTGAGAAAGATCATATTAATGAACCTATGTCTAGTGATGGTTTCCTTGATACCTCCACTTCTTCCAACACTCATGCACCTCCCAATACTTCAAATCTTTCCAACATGCCTCTATCAAATAAAGAACCTAATGCTTTGCACGTACACTATGCCTATCCTCAAGGACTACCGCTAAAAGAAACTCAAGCTAACCTTCACTTGGCTATAAACCTTATCCATGCTACTAAGCCTAAAGATCCAAGCACTCCATTCACTCTTCATCCTCCCTTTTCCTTAGAAGTGGCTCCATGTCAAGAGGACTCTAAAAAAGAAAAGGCTATAAATGTCAAGAAAGATCAAGATTGAACACCCTTTCATCTCCTTCAAAATTTAACCCCTCCATATTCTATGTCTTTTCCATCCCCCAAGTATAATGAAGAAATCACTTCCATTATCTCCCTTGAGCTTACTGAAAATTATGAGAAAAGTTCTCTTCCTATGCTATCCAAAGCTACTTGTCAAGATCAAAGTGTCCCCTCATGTTCTACTTCTCCATATCCACTTCAAAATTGTGCTCAAGCTTCAAAGTGCTCCTATTAAAAATGTTGTTCCTATCAAATCTACTCATGAGTCTATTGATGGCTTTGACCATGTTGCTCACTCTAAAGATGTTGATATCCCTTTCCACTATCCATTTGCATCTCCTGAGTCTATCCTTGGTCCTCACCCATTAAAGCTAAAGCCTTCAAATATTCCATCTATATTGGGACCTTATGTTCCTTCATCTCCTACATACCTCAAGATCAACAAAGACATTCATCCTTGATGACTTTTCACCCATCTATCCATATAAACCAGTCATATCAACCTTATTCATCCACAAATCCCAAGTCCTTTGAAAGTGAGAATAAACATAAGAATCCATTGAAAAATGAAGATCACTATGTCCCATCTAAATGACATGTGAATGCAAAGAAGAAAATAGTGCAAAAGAGATTGCAAAGGTCCACTATTAAGAGAGATAAATCAAAGAAAATATGGGTTCTTAAACCTATTATTGAAGAAATGTGTTCTGAAGTATCCAAAGGAAAATCTAAAGCTATATAGATTCCCAAGTCTCTCTTGAAAGACTTAAACATTGAAAAAAAATCAAAGTTAACATTTAAGCTTCCAAAGGTTTCCATTTCATCTTCTTCCAAAAATATTCCTAAAAATATTCCAAAGCCTTCTGCTTCACTTTTTTCCAAATCTCTTCTACCACCTCATACATCTAAACCTCAAGCTATTTCATCCATGATTCTTCCATCATTCCAACACCCTTCAAGGTGTGTGTTAATGTTGATCTTGTCCAATATTTCAACTAGCCTCGTGAAATCCTCTAAAGATTACACTTACTTTCTATACATGAACTCTTATCCTCCGTATACTCTTCCTACTATCGTTTCTCTTTCACCACCCTATTAGCATCTTTGAGCATACCTATCTATGGTCTTGGCTTATCATGACTTATCTTTCCTACTATCTACATTCAAACAACTTGAGCTCTTTCTAAAAATTCCAAAAAAAAATGAAAATGTGCCTTCGTGAAAACCACTTCTTGTGGCATCTTGGTAGCAAAAGTAAAGACAAATAAATTCACCCTATGGTGAAAACTACTTGTGGCACCTTGGATAAGTACCATGATGAAAACCTGGTAAATAGGCATCGTGCATAATTCTTCCATCATCCAACTATCCCCTCTTCTTTCTTTGATCTTGAGAATGTTGAGCTATCTTTGCATATTGGCTATCTTATCTACAAGATTCTCTATTGTGCTTTCTCATTCACTCATATCCTTCATACCCAACTTTATTCTTATTGCTCTATCCCATCACTATCCTATCTAGTTGACCCCTTGGTCTTGATCACAATAAATAAAACATGGTTCTCATAGGTCCCTTGATATGTTATTGGCTTCCATTACTTATCTCATATGCTATCTCAATTAGTGGCTTCCATTGCTTATCCTATATTTTATCTTGCTCATTGCTGACATTGCTATCCAAAACCTTATTCATTTGCCAATCTTTCCCTAGCTTGAGTACTCTTGAGGAGTCAATCCTTAAGGATCACTTTCACTTGCTTCATATTCCTTGCTTTTCTATCTTTGTTTATCCACTAGCTTCCTACTCCATATTATACACCTTGGTAGACATTGGAAGAAAATGATGTGATCTTGCTTAAGAACTAATAATCTCTAAGTCTAAAAATCAAAAAATGTTTTGAAAAAATGATCATCTTAGTGAAAACCTAGCAATAGGAACTTTGATGTATCACCAATTTTTTTTTGAAAAAAGTCCTAAACAAATCTGCCAAGTGGTGAAAACCTAGAGATAGGCACTGCTTGAGACCCTTGCACCTATGTCTACTAGTCTTAATCACCCACTTCGTAACACATTTCCTAGCTTGAGATTGTTTCTTTTCCTTATCTCAGGGGCACAATTGCTTAGCCTATTTGAGGTCTCCTTGTGCATTAGGGTTTCTTTGGCAACTCACAAAATAGTGTTTTTCAATACTACTGCCCCAACTTGACATCAAGTGTCTCTCAACACTTTTCAAATAGTTTACCTATAGTCTCTGATGTTGTGATATTTCTTACTATCATATTCAAGTCTTGAAGAAATGGCCAAGTGACTCACACACACACACACTTAAACACTTAAACGACTGAGCTATGCTAATCTTTCTTTTCTTTATGTGATGTCTATGATGACTTCTTTGATATGTGTTCCCTCCCTAATAAGTCTTTCGAGGATATCATGGACTAGAAGATTGGGGGCATGGGGCATGTTTTCTTGATTTCTGTTGTGGGTATACTTTATTTGCCTATAGCGTTTTAATCATTCATGCTTGTCCTATTTGACATTTTGACTTATAAACATATCATCTTTGACTATTTCGCAAGACCACACTCGAGGGTTATCCTGGCACTTATGCCTTGATACAAGTGTAATATTTCTATACTAAACTTATTAAATCTAATCGTATTAGTCATCTTGACTTACATGTCTTTGATGCTTAGGTTAGATTCCCATAGTTCTATCTGACATAGATCATATTCATATCCTCGTAGTTTTACTAGTGATGATTGTATGATCTTATGATGTCCCTAATAAGGCTCAATGATAAAAACTAGGACCTATTTATGTAACCCTTGCAATTGCACCTTTTCATACTAGCTTGCATTCTAGGGTTCATTCTAGCTTAGCTTTGCATTTTGCATGTTGAGAGAGCTCTCTTCTTTATCTTCCATGGACGTGTCAACTAACTACATTCATCCTTTCTTATGTCTACTTTATCTTATCTTATCTCTTCTTTCCTATTTCTCACTTCTTTTCTATCTTACTATCTCATCTATGCTTTTGACCTATCTTTGCTAATCTTGACATCCTTGATCCATTTTCAGGATCAAAATCCAAATTTGGCTTCATCTTGCTACTCAAAATCTCTTCCTTCTTTTATGTATTTGGCTGACCTATTGAGGCTTAATCTTTGAATCTTGTTGGGGAAATCATCATTTCTTCATCATTTCTACTCTCTTCCACTCTTTTCTTTCATTTCTATTTCATCTCATTTCATCTTTCTTCTTTCTTTGACCTAATTCTTATGCTTTATCTTTCTTGGTCAAAGTTGATCAAACTAGGGCATATCTTCATTTCTTGGTGGTCACTTGTTGGTCTTAATCTCCTATCTATCATCATGAACTTTTCTTTGTTCTAAATTGATCAAATCTAGATTATTCATGCATCTCCTCTATCTCATTTTGATTTCAATCCCAAGGGGGCATGAATATTATATCATTGTTGCAAATTGATTTCTTCTACAACTATCTATTTTCTCTCGATCTATCTTCTTTGCTTGGTGTTAGTACTCTTCTTGAGTTCTGATATCATCTTTATCCTAGTGTTTAGTATTGTTGCTTATAGACTGTGCATTCAAGACTTGTTATCTCTTTTTGCATTTCATTCTTCAGAATCGGATTTCTCTATCTATTACTACCTACTTGGCTTATGTATTCTTTGATGTCATGTGTTCCCAGATCGATCACACATTAGTCAAAGAGGCGCAAATATAGTCATTCTAAAATAGTCATTTGGACTATGAGCTCCCTTTCTAACATTTTTACTTAATTTATCCATTGGTTATTTTTGATCAAATCCTCAAAAATTAATTTATTTCGTTTTCACCTATAGTTCGACCACTTTTTCCTAGCTTAATATTTAATTGAAAGAACATGTCCCCTTTTTTATTAAATAAAATTCCCCACTTCCTACTTATGCTAAGTGTGCACACATAAAACATTATTCCTATTTTAGAAATAAAAAAAAAGGCATTTTTGTCTACACATGAATGCACAATTTCCTATGTGAGAGAAATCTTCTATTTTAAAAATAACTTTAATTCTCCTCCACACACTTCAAACCCTCTCAAAAATCAATCATTAATTGTGATTGGTTGAGATGCTTGTGCACATGGATCACTCAAGATGTATTCTCCTCCCTTGATTACTCCTCTTTTTGCCTTTTAATCTCTACCATCCTTTTTTCTTTGAAAGGGAGGGCTCTCTCCTCACTCAAAAAATCTTGGTCTCTCATGCTAATATTATGCTGCAAGTTTTTTTGGTGATTTTGGAGACTTGGAGCATTCTTGCATTTTTGCATTTTAGCTTGGCTCTCATTCTACTTACATTATGGCATACTTTTTCACTTAGTTTCATTTATGCGTTATTTGAGTTCTCTTTGTTAGCTTGCATTTCATTTAGAATAGCTTGCCTTTTGCATTGCATTTTATTATACATTCTTGGATATTGGCACTCTTGCCTCTTCTCTTTGAATCTCTCATTCTATGGTGCACCTTGCAAGGGTTGCATAGTTTGGTTCATTTGAAAGCTACCATCTCACTTTCTTGCACCTTTGCACGTCATAGATAGAGAGCTATAAGCCTGCTCTTGAGACTCCCTCTTCCATGGGTTCTTTCAAGAATAATGGTTTATAGAAGTGTGACACTTTTAGACTTGTAGCATTCTTGCATTTTTGCATTTTAGCTTAGCTCTCATTCTACTTACATTATGGCATAATTTTTCTTAGTTTCATTTATGTTTTAGCTTAGTTCTCTTTGTTAGCTTGCATTTCATTTAGAATAGCTTGCATTTGCATTGTATTTTATTCTAGATTCTTGGATATTGGCACTCTTTCCTGTACTCTTTGAATCTCTCATTCTATGGTGCACCTTGAAAGGGTTGCATAGTTTGGTTCATTTGAGAGCTACCATCTCACTTTCTTGCACCTTTGCACATCAAAGCTAGAGAGTTATAAGCCTTTTCTTGAGATTCTCTCTTCCATGGGTTCTTTCAAGAATAATGGTTTATAGAAGTGTGACACTTTTATGCACACAAGTAGAAGACAACTTTTGCTGATAAAAATGAAAATTGAGGTGGTTGGGTTCAAAGAACTCAGTAGTTTATATTGAGAAGATCCTAATTTTGGTGAAGCATAGAAGGCTTGTATAGAACCTATTTCACTTAATAGGATGAAGTCATAATCCAAGATGGTATGTTGTTCAAAGGAAGCCAGTTGTGCATCTTAAGAAGTTCAATTAGAGAGAATCTCATTAAGGAGAAGCATACTAGAGGGTTGGCTAAACACTTTGGTAGAGATAAAACCATTGCTTTGGTTGCTGAGAACTATTATTCACCACAATTATAGCAAGATGTCAAACAGAGTTGTAGAGTATGTTAGATGGCAAAAGGAGTGAAGCAAAATATAGGGTTGTATTAGTCATTACCTATACTAGAGAAGCCATGGGAGGATGCTAACATGGACTTCATGCTTGGATTACCAAGGACTCATTAAGGGCATGATTCTTTTTTGTGGTGGTTAACAGGTTTTCAAAGATGGCACGTTCCATTCCTAGTAAAAAGACTAGTGATATTGTTCATGTGGCAGAGTTGTTTTTCAGAGAAGTGGTGAGACTACATGGTTTGCCAAAGAGTATAGTTTTAGATCGAGATACCGAGTTTGTTGGGTATTTTTGGCATACATTGTGAAAGAAATTAAAGACAAATTTGAAGTTTAGTTTGTCCCATCATCCACAGACTGGTAGACAAACATAGGTGGTGAATAGGAGTTTGGGGAATTTCTTGAGATGTTTGGTTGGTGATAAGCCAAAAGAATGGGATCTGATTTGACACAGGCAAAATTTGCATATAATAATTATTTCAACAAGAATACTGATAAATCACCATTTCAAATTGTATATGGGAGTAGTCTCATAAATGCTTCTAAATTAAGGCAGTTGGATAAATAGAGATAACTAGTGCTAAAATATAAGAATTTATTGAACCTTTGAAAAATATCCATGAGGAGGTGAGGAATACATTACAAAGATGAATACATGGTACAAGGCTAAGGTAGATGTAAAAAGGAGGTATAAGGAATTTTAGCTTGAAGATGAAGTCATGGTTCATTTAAGAAATGAGTGTTTTCTAGTGGGTACATATGTTAAGTTAAAAATGAAGAAGTTTGGACTGTGCAAGATATAAATTAGGCATGATTCTTAAAATGCCTATGATGTGGAGTTGCATGCTGAATTGAATATTTCACCAATATTTAACATTTCAGATTCTACAAAATTTTATGAATGATGGGGAGTTTCTTCAACTAAGAGATTTCTTTCTCTTTCTAGGCTACTCCTAGCCTCCTTAGGGTTTTCTCTCCTAACCCTAACCTAGAGGATCCCTCTACAATATTTGCATACTGTGGCCTAGAGTACCAAAACTTGACTATGTGCACCAAATGACCCAAGAAAAATATTAAACAATCTTAATGAGGTTCTTAACCCATTTCCCCTCATTTTTCACCATTCTTTTAAGTTTCCCACTCACAAATCACCAAATTGCCTAGTCAGTCCTTGTAGCCGTAAGAGCTCCTATTAGCCCTCCTAGAAACAAGGAAAATGCAATAACTCACAAAATCCCTTAATAAGGCCCATTGGTGTATTTTGAACTTTTATTCCCTATGACCTAGCTTTGAAGATTGTTTAGGTCTTGGGCTCCAGGATTCACCGTATAGTACGGCTTCAGAAAGCCCTCCTTTTAAGGGTTTCCAAGGCAATGACTCTTGGCATTAGCTAGTTATCTATTTTCTCCACCACAAGTGTCAAACTCTATCTCCAACCTCCTCCTATGAGTTTTGATCCCTTCATGCACTTCTCCTACATTTCCAACTCAAGACTGACACATGCCAATCTTTTATTCACCACAAAACTCCATTACAAGCATTTCCTTGCACCTTACCAAGCTTGCTTGCTTGCCTAGGGCTCGCTTGTAAAAGTAAAATTTGGCCTTCCAAAAACTCTAAAAACTATATTTACACTATATACAAAGGCTATTGATTGATCTCCAAAGGCCATGGTGTTTTGACCAAGGACACTCAAGCCATAGCCATTTTCATGCTTGCACTCCAAAACTAGACAACATGATCACTGAAACTAAATAATTTTATAAACCCTAACAAATGAAAAATTAAAACCAAAATAGCTATGCACTAATTCAAAACATGGATACAAGATTATATTCCATCAAACACAGTCACTTGTTCAATCCAATGCTTCTTCACAATACCCAAAAAACCTCATTCTGGTATACAAAATTGCTCTCTACAGGTGTTGTCCATACATCGAATTATCCAACCCTTGGAAATGAATTAGAAAAGTCTTAAATAGAATTTATGCTCCATTCTGGCCTTCAATTTGAGTCATAACTACCCAAGTCATTTTTATTTTTTCTCGAAACTACACAAAAAGTCGTCAAGCAATGCAAAAATTGCAAAGTTGTCAATGCAACTTTTTGAAAACTGTTACAATTTTGCTCCTAGACTCTTCAAACTTGGCCAATATGTTACCAAACCTTTTAGGATGAACTTAGGAAAACCATTACACACCCTTTTCCCTCTTTTAAGGCACTTTACCATACTTTTCCACCTAGAGCAACTTTTTAGCAATCTTACCTATCAGGACCTAATTGACAAGATTTGACTCCCAAACCAAAACCTACCAAATCAAACCACCTAAACTCACCTTGGGACTTTATAACTAGTCATTATTACCCCAATGGTTGGTTAAAACATCTAAAAAACAAAATTTATATTAGTTTTTTACCTTACCCTAGGTGCTCCTACACCAATGAAGGAGGTGATGGGGATGAAGTTGCAAAAGCACAATGGAGTATTCCAACAGCTAGTTCAACTAAAGAGGAGATTGAGAAGATACTAAACAGTCATGTTGGAAAAAATATAAGGAACAAAACTTATGAAGGCTACTTGGTCAAACAAAAAGGGAGGCCAGTAGAAGATTCATCATGGCTAGCAAAGGAGGAGGTTAACCATCTTGGTTTTCCTCTAAACACTCGAGACGTGATGGGATCACTTCTCAAATTGCCCCAGTTGTCTAATGTAGGAGCATCTTGGGTGTAAGAGTAATCTTGCATCACCCAAAAACATTTCATTTAGTTGTTTGAATAAAGGTTGTCTTAATGTGGATTTATTTTCTATGGAGGCTTGCTACTTAGTAAGTCATTAATATGAGCTTGGAATGCCCTAATTTTAGAGGTGGGTATTCATCTTGGATATATTAGCCTACTAGTTGAGGCTCAATGCCATATCATGCATATTCATGGATTTATTATGGATTTTTGGTTTTAAATTTTGGTATATAAACTTTAGGCTCACCGTTGAAGGCCTAAATGTGCCCAGATGAGGCTTGAAAACTCAATGGATGGGCACTTGTGCATATTTGAGCCTTTAGATTAGAAGTTGAGGTTTCTGATAAGTGGTTATAATAGCCAATCAAAGCAACGGTTCAAGAGTTATGGCCTTCTGAAGTTGGGCAGGCCAAAACTTTCAAAATAAATGTCAAAAATGAATTTGGTCAACTCTATATGTATTGTTGGGATCTGTCGGCCCTAGGTATTAAGTTTGAGTGTTTAGAACCTTCTTAGATGGCATAACTTGTCTATTTAAGAAATGCTCGAACATTATCCAAGACAGCTCTAGGTGATAGATCGCAACTTTGTCTTGTAGATCATTGTAATGAAGGCACCCATGTGGATTAGGAAATTGTTATTCTGAATTCTATAATTATGCATTTGTGATGATAATAAGAAGCCCATATTTTGTTCTCGCAAATTGTTATTACTTCTGTATTCTTGTTATGTGTTTAAGGTATTAAGGGGAGCACCCTTCATCAAATAGCCTCAAGTTTAAATCATTTATTCCAAATGAGATTGTCTTAGGCTAGGGATTATCCCATTGAAGCGGAAACTACATGTAGATTGCTAAGATATTTAAGAAGATTAGGGAACATAGAGTTGCATCATTGGCTAAAAATGACAACATAAAAGAAATTAGTTAGAAACAAGAGTGTGTGAATGAATTAAATAACAAATGGTTTAATAAGTGAGGTATCAAATTAAGAGAGTGCCCAAGCATCAAAGAGGGGATTAATAAATGTATGTCTAAGAAAAATTCAAGGAAAGTATAAGGACTATGTAACTTGGGAGGAAAAAATAGCACCACACATCCAACATTTTAATCTAGCACATGATCATACTCAAAAAATCTAAATAGGAAGGAAATAAAATAAAAAGAAATAAATGTTAATTGTTTGAATAAGATCTAGTTCACAATGACTTAGATGTG
Source organism: Cupressus sempervirens (assembly GCA_028749045.1). NCBI lineage: Eukaryota > Viridiplantae > Streptophyta > Pinopsida > Cupressales > Cupressaceae > Cupressus > Cupressus sempervirens. Next base: position 428,439,581 of record CM053793.1, on the reverse strand, counting down.
AAATCTAAAGGTGGATGACACCTAAATAATAGTGGACATACAAAAGATGTTGTTATTGCACACAAGAAGTAATGGAGATAAAATGGTGTTATATCATGAAGTATTCAACCTACAAATATATTCAGATCAACTGAAGAAGAAAACATAATAAGGGTTGCAAATTTTATTTTATTTTTAAATTATCAAGGGGCCTAAATTGACTAAATTTTATTAATTTTGAACCTATTTATACACCATTTCACTAAGAGCGCCAAGAGGAAAGAGTCAGTCAAAGAAAACCTCAAAATATCACTCCAAAATTGAATTAAGATCTTACACGCATTCCATATTAGAAAAAAAGTGGGTGATAAAACATTAATGTTTATATATTTGTTCCCTATTATACAAGAAGAAGTAAGAATACTTTATGTTCCAATTGAAAGGACACCCTTGAGAATGTTTCCTTTATCTCTAGTGTCCTTATATCATTTAATCTAGTCTTCCCAACCCTAACTAAGACATTTATGCAAGGTCTTTCCTTACATATTTTACTACACCTTTTGTGACCAAGGTTACCTATAAATTTGTAAATTAATTTACCTATTTCTTGCATATGCTAAGGTTAGGTGACTATATCCTAATAATTCACATTATTGCACCATTTTAATTAAATTATTAATCATAGATTGAATATTAAATGTTTTCCATGTTTCTTAATCTTAATATCTTTCTTTAAAGGTAATAAAAATAAATTTTGTCCCTTTCTTAGTTACCATACTCACACTCTTCATTTGAATATAATGCAAAAATAAATTAGCCATGACCTAGTTTTCCATTTCCAATAGTTTGATTAGTTCATCCAACCCTTGATTTTTTCATGACCGACTACCATAGATCCAATAGACATGTAGTTAATTTATATACTTGTTACTTGGAAATTCATACTAAAGGTGGTTTGACATATAAGTCTTTTTATTTCAATATCTTTATATGTGAATTTTCAATATATATGTATCTGTATATGTGTACACATACATACTTATGTTATTCATATAACGCTTAGAGTATTTGGGTAGGTTTTCATTATTTTAGAATTCACGAATAAGGATATTCAAATATACCATTGATTTGTTTTGATATTTAAAGTGGTCAAACAATGGGTAGAATAATTTTCAATTTTATTAGATTTTAGTGGAGAGGATATAATTCATCGAAGTGTTATCTTCCTATATTTTTTGTTCTAAATGTCATAGATTAATTCATTTTTCATTTTTCAAAATAAATTATTTTGCATGTTAGCCATGGAACCCTTAGAAGACCATCTTATAATCTAATCTCATTACTTAATCAATTTGGCTTCCTTGTCTTGAATATTGATCTATAGTTGGTTTGAATATATCTTATGGTATTAAATAGATTATTCTAGTTCCTAACTTATTTATTGTGAATATATTCTCCCATATCTTTGGGGTCAATAATTTATTTTTGTAGCTTATCTTGCATTCTATAAATGACTCACCAATACTACACATGGTGATTTTATTTGCATTATTGATTACTATGAAGCTTAAACTACAAAACATAGAATGACCCCTAATACAAAATGTTTTGAAACAACATTCTCATTGGCAATCTCTAATAACAATGCAAGAAATGAACCCCAAAATTAAACAAGTTTTATATAGTCATTATCAAATTTATTGAATAATAATAAGATGGATATCCATAGAAATCTTCATCTATCTATTGTCATCCATAGTCCAACTACTCGCATGGTCAATGAATGTATAAACTTATGAAATTAGCCTTATATCTTATTTAGACAATCTTATAGTTACTAGCTAATTTAATTATAATACAATGTGAATGTTATATGCAGCCTACTCCATATCATCGGGGGGTATCTTTTCTTCTAGTTGATGCTATAATTTAACTTCATAAGTGAACAATTTAGAGAAATTACATGACATTCTCTTTTATGCATATGAGTTACTACAATACCCAGAAATATTAATGAATGTAAATATTGTAAAAAATATTTCATAGAAGTCTCATTAAATAGTTGAGATGTAATAAATTTCATCCATCTTTAAACTAAAATAAGAGATATTGTAAACATTACTTCTATTTATTACTATAAGTTGAGGAGTACATATGTGCATATTACCCTTATATATCCAAAACTACTAATCCAACTTAGATCTTATGTATACTTACAACATTTAGCAGTCATTTCAACCAAAAATGTTTTAATAACTTTGTTTGTCTTGATGTTTATACTTACTACTAATAACTAATTTAAAGACACTGTCACCATACTAGTTGCCTATGTCTGATATTGAATATATCTTCTTCTAAGCCCTCAATATTCTTGGATCTCAGTGGCTCCATCTTTGCCTTACCATTGTGGACTTTTGGGTTAGGACTTTCATGCACCCAACACTTCTTGAAAATTACAGGGGGGCGGATAATTTGGATACTATCTAGGTTCTTGCCTTTGAATAAATCTTTAACATTGTATTTGTCTACCTTAAGGTAATGGTCTACCCATTCAACATATGGGGTCGGGACAATATGAAGCCACCTAAGCAAGTAGTGAATGTTTTTCTCCTCTCCTTCCAACACATGAGGTCAAAGATCTCCTTGTCTTTGAAAACCAAAATCTATTTTCTGCATCCTTCAGGTTGCCAATATTTTCGATCATGTAATCCTCAGGATGTATGCCTACGATTGATATCATATACTACATTTTCAAGACCCCAGAGAAGTTTCGCCACAAAAATATTTGTGTAAAGGGATATACTATGTCTCTCTTGTTGATTACTACTAACAATATACAAGATATAGAGGTACTATTATGTCCCCATATGCTACATGTAAAAAAATAGTCAAAATACTACTCATCAAAGACTAGCTCCACATCCCTACAAGACATATATGTTAGTTTGCGGTGACTGATTAGGGAAGTATTGTACACTCTCCATAGTTTGGGCCTATTTTATCAACAATTTTTGGGCCGACATATTGTAAGTTACTATAACTCTAAAGCAGAAAAAATGTTGTATAAAATAGCTTAGGGTTAGGGATTTAATGAGGCATGATGCTATAGCTTCTTGTGGTGGTATTGAGTTGTAAGGGTTTACAGATTGTAATAAGGTTGTAATCACTGGATAATAAAATATTGGATTCAATATTTGGTGGACATAGCCCAGGGATTGGGTGAACCACATTAAATCTTTGTGTCTTGTGTTCTTTTTAGTGTGCTTTATTATTTTTTGATATTGAATATATTTGAATGTAATTTCTATTTGTATCTCATTAATCCTAACAATATCATCCACTAATTTCTAAGTTTGATTCCATCTTTTAGGTTCAATACTAACATTCCATCTCTCTCTGTTTTATAAAAATGAAATGCATATACATTAGTATCTGTTCTTAATTTAAAGAGTCCAATAATACCTATAAAAATCTACATATGATAGACCAAAGCAACTCTAAGCATGCATTATTAACTATCAAAGGATATAATGCTTTAGCATGCAAAACCATTATGGAAAATTGGCAATCATTATTTTGAAAAGTCTGAAAAGAAGATCAAGGGAGGAACATGAAAGATCTAGAAACATACACAACCTTCCATAAACATGAAAAAAAGATGACGTAGAAAGATTGAGTAATTATTACTTGACGAGAACATAAAAAGGAAGGAAACCATATACATATAAGAATACAAAATAGAACATAAGTATAGATCTATGTAGGAGGAAATGTAAAGCAAGTAAATAAGCCTAAGTTCATTACATAACCTAACACCTCAAGGGGAAGTTAAAGAGATTGATCCTTTCAATTTCAACCCTGAGGTGATTAGATCTAAGAAGATAAATTCCAACCAAATGATGAAGGGGCACTAATACAAATGAAGATCTAATGGTTAAAAAATTAGAGAAAGAATGCAAAGGTCATTAAATCCCTATTGTAATAAAGAGCTATGAAATGTAATTAAGATTATAGATTTAGAAAGTAGATGTGTTGAATAAAAAAAGTAATTAAATAACTCACCTTGAAATGAGGAGGAATATTGAATCTAATTTTCTAATGTTTGTGCAACTCCAATCAACAAAGAGTGTAAGCCATAAACCACGAGATCTCTGAAACCCAAAAATTATTTAGTTGTTTGGTAGAATCAACTTCTATCAGCAGGGTTGACTTTAGCAATAGGGTCAACTTTTTAGGGTCGTAGTGCATCTTGCTCAATATTCCCCAATTGTAAAATAGTTTTGGAATCTTTGAAGTATGATAAAAAGGGTATCCAAATCTACAACCTATTTTTCCATCCATATCTGCAGTCTACAAGAAAATTGGTTTTTATTTTGTTGATGGTTTGCCTTGGTCAAACCCCAGTTTTGAAATTAACCTTGAAATTGAAATAATTGAAGTTTTGAAATGTAAGGTAAATGCAAAAATTCACCTTAAAATAGTAGGATCTCTCAAATCAAATGTAATGAGCTCACTTTACAAATTGAATGGATCAAGAGGAAGTGAATGAAGAAGAAGTATGAATATAAAATCCTTTCCTTGATGCAAGTTCCACTATCATCAATGAAGGAATCTATATCTTGATAGCTTGTTGTAGTGCCTCTCACATTTGATTTATGTAACCCATCCTAATGGATGTAGCCTTGATGATCTCACTTCTTAAGTGATCATGATTAAGACCTGTGGGTGGTCTGCACCCTTGGGGTGATTTGATTATTGTTGCATTAGCTTGTTGATGTATTTGTGCTACATATATTTATATTGTTCTTGCAATAAAATTTTATTAAATGGTGAAAATGAATGATTTGAATAGATTACTTTAATGAAATTAATTAAATGATTATTGACGCAATTTCACATACTATTGCTTCAGATATATTATTATTGTACATCACTTGATCGAGTTTTTGAGTGTGCAAGTTTTATATCATTGACAGTGGCACATGGAGTTAGTGGCAACATATCATATTTAATTTAATAATAAACCCTCCAATTAATTGGTAAAACTGGATTCATTATGCATTTGTGATTAGACCTGTGAGAGTGTCTGTACATTTAGGAATCTACAGTGCTCGCAAAAATTATTAATATTTCAATTTAATATATGTGTTGAATAACAAAGTAATTAAATAATTCAATTGGAATTTCTAGATTTATTTGGGTTAAGAGAGCCAATTAAATTATTTCATTTAAATAATCTAATTTATATTTTACTTGTAAATAGTGCCTATATTGGCTAAAAGTGATTTTATTCTCATTTCTCATGTTGGAAATTCAAGATTTTGGAGCAAATCCTCCAAAACCCTCTTGTGAGTATTTGGAAATTTATTCGTTGTGAAAGGTACACTTGTGGGCTTGTCATGAGGTGAGAAACTCCTCCTTTACCAAGCATTTCATCGATGTTCGTGGTTCCATTATTTTGTGGCATTCATTCTTATTTTAGTCCCTTTGGCTGCGAGGTAGGTCTATCTCATTTTATTGTTCTGACTTTTTTTAAGTTCCCATTGTCAATAGTAATTTGATTGGAGGTTGAGAACTTGTAACCCCCTCTTTTTTGATATACAACTTCTACTCGTTTGGGCAAGTACAAACATTTGAGTGTTTTTGAGGGTTTTAGTTTGAAGTTTCGTATCGTTATGCTAGTCATTTTTCATACAAGCTTAGAAATTGAATTTTATTTTATTTTTTGGAGTTTGGGAACCATTTGGATAATGGATTTTAATTTTGTCATTTTCTGACAATATTGATTTTTGGGTGATTTTCACATTGCCTCATTTTCTTAAGTGTTTCTTGGGATTTCTTTTGTTCATGAATCTAGAATGTATATTAGGTTTCCAATGTGACCATTGTTTTTCTTTGCATCATTGAGATTCATGTAGAATCCATACTCCCAAATTTAGGTCAGCTGATTAAGTTCATGATGTTTGGTGTTTTATTACCTCATTGGGATTCCTGTAGAATATGTACTCCTAGATATGGGTCAATTGAGTGAGAATATTGTACTTGTATTATTTGTTGCATTTCTAATATCCAACCCTTGCATTGGTATTATGTGATTACACTCATGAAGTTGGTTGTGCCCACATACAAGCACATGTGCATGTGTTTGATAGGATCTTCTGAGTCGAGAACTCGTAGATATAGGTTGATTAAGGGATTGTTCATTTGGGGGTTCGATTAGGAACTTACATTATCTAAAAGTAGTCATCATGTGATGATCATGGGTATGTAGGGTAGGCGATGGAGTGGCTTCTCTCATGTACCTCAATCTGGAAGTGGTTGACAAGGTAACATGAAGAGGTTTTAAACAAGTGATAACCAAATTAATAATTGGGTACTAAAATTTAGTGATAAGATAAGATAATACTTGTATAGTATGTGGCCTCCTAAGGGAGTTGATTTACCATACTATACAAGGGCATGGTGCGTAGGCTCCTATTGGAGTTGATGTTACTGCATTAGGTATGTGGCCTCCTGAGAGAAATGATTTACCATACCATTTTAGCTTGGGCTTTTTGATGCCACGTGACTTACACTCCACTTGAGTCCCTACATAGTTATCTTTAGTGAGTCTGACTAGTTATCTAATGTGTTGCATTATCTTCATGATCATATAGATGTTGGTATCATGTTCTTGATTGGTGTGTGTGTTAGCCATGGGAGGTTTTCTTATGTGATTGTGGTTGGGTCATTATCTCTATGAGAATGATGGGTATGGGCTTGTGATTACCACATAGTTGGGAGGCATAGCTACCTATACCATTATTGGGGACATGTGTATAGAGATGGTCTACTTCCAGTTTGAGGTCAGTGTTGGATATTCACTTGGTACTTTAGTGTATTCGGAGTATATTCTCTTATGATTTATCTTTTACTTTGGATGTATTTGATATCATGTTTAGATGATGTTTAGTATGTTACTAGATGCGTTCTTTTATCATGATGTTGTATCACATTGCTTAGTTGAGACTTTTGACCATTGATTTGGATTAGTGATGCTATTGGTAGATTAACATGTTAGATGTTTCTTATTTCATGTGATATTAATGGATGGTTTATTGGTAAGAAATAACTCATGAGAAAACTCCAATGATCTTGTTCGAAAATTGAGATTCATGATTGGAGTTATGGTTAGGATCCTTGAGATCTCATGATGCCATTATTGTAGGGAGGAAACAAGAATGGTTGCATTGAGTTGGTTATATCACATGTGTATTCTTCCCTTTTCACTCTAATGTTGCTTACGTTCATTTCATATATTGATGATGTAGATTAGATGGATGTATGTTATTGCAATGTGTATTTTATCTTTATTCAATTTCTTAGATTTACTCTTATGTTCTTGAGTGATCATTCCTCGATTTATGTAGATTTGGTACTCCTCAATGTGGAGGTTTATTATTTTCATACATTTCTCCTTATTTATTTTTGTGTTGTTAGTTTTCTCTCACTTGGCAAGGGAATTTTCTCATGCGACTAATCAAAGTCTCACCCATGTATGTACTCTATTTTGTGGTAGAGCCTAGTCTCATATAAGCCTGGTAAGGAAAGTCACCTAGCTCATTGGGAATACTTGCATAAGATTACATCCTAACTTGCATGAGTAGTTAGGCTATTTTGTCACATGGATAATAGTGAGTATTTTCACTCTATTTGAGATGATGAAATTTATACTTTGGATACCCTTTTAAGTCTTGCATCTTCCTGCATAAAAATATATCATTTATAGGCTATATAAAACATATCATGTAAGTATAAGTTGGTACTTAAAGATAGATTTTAAATATGCAATGATTTATTTGAGATAGGTTCTAGCCCTCCAAGAGTTAAGATAACTATTCTAGGAAATTTCAAGGCTTCATGATTTCAAACTTAGCTAGATTTCAGGGCTTCAAGATTTTAGACTCAGCTATATTTTAGGGTTCAACATTTGTAATAATATTAGCACTAAATAATCTTCCCATAATTGAGTGAAAAGACTCTGAGAGATGCGTAAACTTATAGTTCATATAAAAAATAAAGGAAGAAGTGATAACATCTTTGTATGAAACAACTACTTATTCATCTACTATATTCGTGGCTTTGTTGATTTTGACATAGTTGTTAGGTTTCTATATATTTTTTATTAGGTGTGACATCACTCTTATCAACAGGTACAACAACCATTGGAGAAGTGCTCTCAAATTGGATCACTTGCAATTGCTAATGATGAAGTGCTACAAAAATTTGTGAAAAGGAGATAAATTCAGTAAGCAGATTCTTATCTCTAATGTCTATTTATAAATTAGAAATGAACAATATGTCAAATATCAATATCAGGTACATGATAAGAGATCTGATTATGCAAATGCATAAAATTTACCAATAAAATCAATTTCTTTTTCCTTTGGACCTTTTTAACAATGCATTAAACCAATCAAATACACTTGATGACCTATGTTATTATGAAATTGTTGGATAAAAGAATCAGCAAGTATGTGAAAGGAATTAATAGATTAAGGTAGAAAAAAACAATACCATTACAATGCCTTGTCACAAAAAGTATGAGAAAACAAATTGGTTGAAATCCTATGATCATGAGCATAATCACTACATACAACCTAATTTTTTTAAAGATGAGTCATAGGGTCATCCTTACCATTATAATTATCAAGGAAAGAAATATCATCTTGTTGAGGGGCAAAGGTACAAATAATATCTAAGGACAAAGGACTATCCATGTCACATGCAGGTACATTCAATTTGGATTCAGTTAAGAAAGCAATTTGTTGTTGCAAGGAAGATATAGTTTGAGCAAGGATAATGATAGTAAAATCATTAGAAGAAATAGTTGATAATGGCACAATAAATAAAATAGGAAGAGTGTATGAATTATCTAGAATAGAACTGTTCTACAGGTGGAAGACTAGCAACTATAGTAGTATAATGATTAGGATAAGTGTAAGGAACACTATTGTATGAAGGTTGTGAGCTAGGCAAGGAAGAAGGTAGGACACTCATAGGAAGAGAAGGAATAGGAAGGATTATAATAGGAGGATTGGATGCTGGAAGAGAAGTAGTCACAATATGAGGAACATATGTAGGAATACTAGATATATGTGTGGACATAGGGAATTAGGGCTCACTACAAGTGATAGGTGGAATCATTCCTATTTTGAATATGACTTGAGCCAAATGCTTAACATGTGAGTGGATAAGGTGAATAAGAGCACACAAAATACTAACACAATGTTCATAATTATGGATTACTTTCTTAAGAGCATCAAAGGTGGAAATAGTATCAGTATTGTAATTCAACACGATGTTCATAATTATGGATCACTTTCTTAAGAGCATCAAAGGTGGAAATAGTATCAGTATTGTGAGTCTCTTGAATAAGCCAATCATACCTCTTGTCAATCTTAGTAGCAAGCTTATGAACTTGTTTGGAAGGAGCTCTTAGAGGTTGATCTTCATCATGAGATGAATGAGAAGAATCATTTTTTATGGAAGGATTAGGATCATGGGAAACCATGGTGTCGCTAAGGTTCCTAAAGAGACAATAAGAAGATTTTGGATCAAAGAAAGCCATAAGTGAACGATTTCTCCTAACGAGAATGATATCGGGAAGGGTTAAGGTAATGGAGCTCATACACCAAGAAAGACAAGAGAAAGATCACACAAATGAAATCTAACCTCAATTTATGAACTAAATTGCAAAGAATATAATGTAAAAGATAACAAAAGTTAAAATATAATTAACTCCAAAATGAATAGAAAATACCCAATGGAAAGAACCTAACTTCACTAGAATGCAAAGGGTAATCTAACACCAATATAAAAAGTGGAAATGTCACTAGTCAATTTCACCAAAGATGTGTAGGAGGAAATGTAGAGCAAGAAAATAAACCTATGTTTACGACATCACCTAAAACCTTAAAAGGCAAGTTAAGGAGACCAATCCTTCCAGTTCCAACCCTAAGGTGATTAGATCTAAGAAGATTAATGCCAAATAAATGATAAATGTGCACTAATGAAAATGAAGATCTAATCATTATAGAATTAGAGAAAGAATGAAAAGGTCTTTAAATCCCAATTGTAATTAAGAGATATGAAATATAATTAAAAAATATATTGAAATAAAGAAAGTAATTAAATAACCCACCTTGAAAATGAGGATAAATATTGAATTTGATTTTTTGTTGTTTATGCAACTCCAATCAATGAATAATCCAAGCCCCAAGCCTAAAATGATGAGATCTATAAAACCCATAATTTATTTAGTTGTTTGGCAAGATCAACTTATGTTACCAATGTCAACTTTTAGCAACAAGGTTAACTTTTCAAGGCCATAGTATAACCCTGTTCAACAATATTTGATCACAAAATAGTTTCCCAATATTCAAGGTATAGAGAAAAGGGTATTTGGATCTACAATTTATTTTTCCTTCCAAGTTCATAACTTGTAAGGAAAAGAGTATTTGTTTTGTTGATGGGGGGTTTGCCATGGTCAAACTCTTGTTTAGGAATTAACCTTAAAATTGAAATAATTGAAGTGTTGAAATGTAAAGTAAATGGATGAATTCACCTTACAATAATAGGATCTCTCAAATAAAATGTAATGAGATCACTTTACCAATTGAATGGATCAAGAGGATGTTAATGTAGAAGTCCCTCCTTGATGACAAGCTCCATTAAAGGAAGCTAGATCTTGAAAGGTTGTAGCATGAGCATGGAAGATACATGATAAGCCCCCTGACAAACTTCTTGATTCTCCTTGAAATCACATTGAATGCAAGAGACCTTCTCTCGAATGGATTACAAAAGGATATGCTTGGGTGTACTTAAAGATGGTAAGGCTCAACAAGGGAAATAAATTATCTCATGATAATAGATCTAGGAATTAAAGTCCTAATATCAAGATAGACTAAATTTGAGATTTACTAAGGCCTAAGAAATGGAGAGACTTATTTTAAAATTCTGCTTTAAGAATTTTAATTGTCATTGAAATCGAGTGTGTTGGATACATATGTGGGAATACATTAAATAGTTTAGTAGTATTAATTTAAATTTCTACTAATATTTGGATAAAATTAACTTATATGAATATATTTAGACTTAACATTCTTAATATTATTATTGATCTCTTTTTTTTCAATGAATAGACAATTAACTCCCTAATTTGTGAACTTATCTGTCATTTTATTTCCTTCTCAATATATGTGGTCCAATTTTGTGTTCCAAGTGATTAAATAATCTAGTATTCATCTTCTAATCAGGTTTTTTATCTATTCTTAATGTGTTAATTATTATTTGTGAATCTCCTTCTACCTTCAACCTTTAAGCTCCTAAATATTTACACAAGAGAAGTCATTGCCACTAGAGCTTCTAGTTCATCTAAATTATTAGTGGTTACTCCAATAATTTTATTTAGTTTCTCTGAGCTACTCCAATCCCAAGTAGGCACTACACATCCAATCTTAGTAATACTAGAGTTAGTAACCCTAGACACCTTGTTAAAGTTAGTATGAACCAACCAAATTGTGAAACACTTCATTTACAAGTCTCCCTTTTATTATTTCATTCCCTCCCTCCCTTAAAAATAGGGGTGATAATAAGACCATGTTATTATTTTATCATCATACTATTCCAATTAGAGAAGGTACCTTTTTATAAGACTCTTATTTTGTAATCTATTCTTAACAGTTTCTGCAATACTTTCTTCCATTTTAGTTGTAAGGCATTTTTGGCTCATCCTTTTCCCTTGGAATATCATCCTATTTAATTATTTCCATGATTCCCAAACTACTATGTATGGTGCTATCTTCCATATAAGGTGGTACAAACTTTTCACACAAATATTAGGCCAAGATTTTAGGCATTGTACCAAATTATTTGCCATTACCGACTTCTAGTGTAATTTTTTGTAGAATCACTACCAACATTTCATAGCATGACAACAATATAATAATATACGATCTACTAATTCTTCTTGATTTTCACATATGTTACATCTTGAGGGCACTTTAAAACTAATTTTTCTAAACCATTCAACACTTATAATCCACTCCTATAATGCTACCTGTTGGAATATACCTACTTTTGGAAGGCAACCTTTGTCCTAACACAACTTCAAAGGAGATCCATATTTTTCCAATGTTGGGCATTGACCAAAGAATCATACACATCTTTGAGTTTATATGATCCTGTATTAGATTTTATCCATACCAATGAATTCTCCATTTCCATCCTAAATTAGGATCTCCATTTGGAATATCTATGTAGTCCTTAACCTTCCTCCCTAAAAGGATTGAAATAATATCTTTTGTTTTGGAAGACATAATAGTCATAAGAGCATAACCTCCAAAAGAGTCCCCCTAAAATAGGGAAAAATCACTTGAACTTATATCCCAAGTGTTTTTTTGCTTGATAACCTCCCCATGTTCAAGGATGAAATTACAAGCTTTTGAAAATCTAGGAGATTTTCTAGTTCTTAAAATGCTAATAGAATAAGATGTTTGTTAGTAAGAATTTTAACTCATTTTATTTTTTGATAAGTTTTCCATACAATCTTAACCCCCAAATCTTTATTCTTCCATTTAGTATTTTTAATTCCATGTCCTCTAGTTTTGAGTGGCATGCATATCTTGTCCTAGCTAATTAGAGCCATTTTCTTGTTATTTGAGATTCCTTTCCAAAATAAGGTTTTAAGTTTCTTATCCAGTCTGTCTTTTACACCTTTTGTTAGGTACTAGCAAGACATTTGATGAGTGGGAACTATTGAGAGCACTAATTTGATCATTGTTTCCTATCCCTACATTTGATAACCATTTCCCTTTCCAATTATCCATCTTTAGATTCATTTTCTTAATTAGAGGTTTCCATAACTTATTTGATTTAATACCCTTACCTAGGGGCATGCGTGGACATTTGCAGAGAAACTCTCCTTTCTGAAAACCTAAAATTTAACATATTTCATCCTCAGCTCTTTCATTTTTCTCTGCATTGATCCTTTTGCCCAAGGCTTTCATGTGTAGATTAAGAACTTCCCTAGAATTTTTATCTTCTAATATTATACTCTTTTTAGGATATGAAGTGTCATCAACAAATTAGTGATGTGTAATATTCGGCACATGTTTTGTTACTTTGATGCCATATATCAGACCTTGCTAATGTTCCTTAGTAATCTACCTACCAAATGCTTCAACCATTATAATAAAGAGAAAGAGTGACGGGGTCCCCTTGTCTCAATCCCCTAGATATATTGAAATAACCTTCAGGGGTGCCATTGAAATAGTAAGCATATTTTGGGAGTGGATACACAATTTAGACGATGCATTCACGGATGGAGGAACCCAAAGAGATTCTATCCAAGTATGAAACAAGAGTAAACACAATAGAAACAATAAGGAATCAGAGAGAACAATGTGTGATCATATTTCATTCAATTAAAAATCAGGTTACAATTAGTTGACAACATACATGCCTTCATACATGTTAGGCTACAATAGGCCTACTTGATTATCATCTTCAATAATAGACCTTAGATCAAATTCTAATGATATATATCTTGAATATTATGAGAGTTACATAAAGGGATACATTTCATTACACATATTTGAATCATGACACACATATTAACTCTATAAATAGATTACATTATTGAAGAACATGAAACATAATACATTAACATATCCATTCCAAATTATAAGGAATAAATTACATAAACTATTTGAGAACTTTTTGTTCAAGATTTAGGTCCACACATGATCCAAGAACACACACATATGTGCCACCAATGATTATCAATTACAGATTTCCATCACAAGATCAAATTTCACAAATAGATCTAAGATCTAATCTTCCCCATCTTCATCTTTCTATCAATAGCATTTTCAAAATCAAACTTCCTCACTATCCTATAAGGTAAAAAAATTCCTCATCTTCAACTTGCTGCAAGTTCCAATTACAAATATCCCTTTCTTTAAATGATCCATAAACTCATCTCTCACTAAAAATTCCTTATGTCACCAATTCTTATCGATCTTCTCCTTATACCTCTAATTACTAGGCTCCAAATGATATTTAACCTCTTTATGAAATGACTTCATAAGATCAATATATCCTTCTACTTCAACACTCTTTTTCTCCTCATGACTAAGATCCCTTAATTTTGTAATTCCCTTATGACTCATACTTTTAACAATCTAAAATTGTGTCTTATCAATACTCCTATTTACAAAATTATTATGTGAAAATTATACTCCTCAATAATCCACACAATCTTATAATCTGCCTAGAGAATAAGTTTTCTCCATGTATTGCATCTAATTTATTCTTAGAAGGAACGAAAATGTGACATCTTATTAATCTGTCTACCACCACAAATATAAAATCATTACCTCTTTGTGTCTTAGGATATTCCACAACAAAACCATGTTAATATCCTCCCATGGTTTATTAGGTACAAGCAATGATGTATACAATCCCACATTCCGATTACTACCTTTAGCAACTTGACAAATATTTCAAATTTGAGCATATCTCCTAACATCCTTTTGAATCTATGACTAGTAATATTTTTCAATGACCAAAATCATTATCTTAGAAGTAAAAATTGTCCTATAAGTCCTCTACTATATCTTCCTTAATCAATTTATCCAACATTGACCCTTTGAGAGTGCACAATTGAATTCTTTGAACAATATATCATCCATAATGAGATAATCTAATCATTTACTTTGGTCAGCTACAACTGGTTTCTTACAAGCTTTCCATGGCACTACAACATTTGGAGTCATTTTATGATGACAAACTATCATAATTGTGATGTCCAATTGTTGTCCTAGCGACATACTTGCTCGTTGGACTTTTTCTATCATAAATTGCAACGACAAGGGAATCTATTGTAATTGTGCCAATAAAAAATGTCATAACTTGGAAGAAGAGAGGGACATGAATCCATGTTCACAATATCACAATTGTGACAATACACCATCATAATTATGATAGTCTAAGCTTTCATTCCTTTGTCATAATTACAACCATTATTTGAGCAACTATTACCCGTCAAATCTTGCCAACGTAATTATGACTCTATTATGATAGTTGTGGTGTACAAGTGACAGTTAATCATAAAATCTTTTTGTCATAGTTGCGACAGCTGTGTTGTGGAAGTGACAGTTACCCGTTGGATCTTGCCATCGTAATTGCAACATACAGTTGAATTATTAAAAAAATTTATTGCTTTTATCAACTAGCATAAATAGGTGTAAGTCACGTTATTATTTATAAATCAAATAGTATTGTTTAAGTCTGAGAATGGCTTGATCAAGTGGTAATAGTATTATTGAAGTCTGAGAATGGCTTGGTTGAGTGCCTTGGTGTTTGATGTTTAAGCTGATCACTATACTCTTTGTTAAATCTTGTAGTCATACCACCTCTTCGAAGAATACATTGGTGATGTGAATAAAATTATGGATATTCTAGCAAGTAATGGAATTGTCTATGCTTATACTTTCAAACTTCATAATATACTATGCACTATCGTACTCAATTAATACATTTATCTTTTATTGATATATACCAATATTTATTCACCACAAGTAAAAATAATATAGATCTATTTGGATAGCCTAATGGGATGTACAATGAAACAAAAAGTCTTCGCTCTAAACAAAATCTCCTAAGGATTTTGAAGGAAAGTAATGCATCTGAAGCATGAAACCATGTGATAACAACTTCCTCTAGATATAAAATCATTTCCATAATCATCACACAAAATCTCAAGTACTTAAACAATTTGAGTTGGACCCAAGAGATAATAATCTTGATGCTTTCCAACCAAGTGAAATCAAATAAAAGTTTGGACCTCTAAAACTCCTATATATACTGCCCAAAATAACATCACAATAATCTTGCCTAACGAAAATTTAATTTTTGGATTTATTATTTAAAAATAAAATAAAATAAATAATAATACATAAATAAATAACTATTTTGATTTTTTTTGGGATTTATTTGTTGAGGTTACTTCGGATTTGGATTGGCTTCATGGCGCTTCAGTTTTATGTACTGGCTGGGGACCTCTTCCTGGTGGACTTGGGTCACTTAATGGTGGATTTGTGTCTGATTGGGAAGACTTGTAAGATAGTGATAGTAAATTCTTTAGAGCTTTCGATGGCTTGTTAGGATTAGCTTGTCAAGAAGATTTTGCTTCGATAATGCCAAAGATCTCAATGTCAAAGCGTTCTTTGATTCACTGATGGGTGGTAGTTGATTCACACTTTGTAATTACTTGTTTAAACTATCTACATCTATGTATATATTTGGGATGATGTTGGGTTTTCTTCACTGATTCTTTCCCAATTGACCTTATTGAATCATATTAATAAAATATTATAGTGGCTTGCCACTTTTGCCTAAAAAAAAAAAACTATTTTGAAAATAAAAAATAAAAGTTAAAATTATTTATTATTTTTAAAAATTAAATTAACACTACTCATTTAGTTATAAAGTGGATGTTCATATTAAAGAATCTTTAAGTTTAGTTAAACTATTAGTTGCATATAAATGATTATATATATAAAGGCCAAAGCCATTTGATTATATATATAACAAAAAGTCAATACATTGAGAAGTACTCTATTCAAATGGGCATTGGTAGTAAAGAACAAAGAAGAAAACCTCCAGTCTTGTCTAAGACTTTTGTCTTATACAAAATTGCATATTAAAAGGGGCATACCCCAATTTACATAAAGTTATGGTGATATGTATATTATATGTTTCATCATGCTACATTAATGAAAAATTTCAAGAGTAATATGCCATCATTTGTTAGAGTTGGGTAGTGCTTGTTCTCCTTCTGCTTTCTGTCATAAACTTCAAAACTCATTATAATTGTTAGTGAAATTAAAAATCTAATATTTCTTTAATAAATTTGTGTGATGTGTTTTTTTTTTTTTCAAATAGTTATTTCTTAGCCCCATGAATATGATTGTGTCAAGTGTTAAAGATTTAATGATGAGAATATAATCCTAAGTAGTAATAATTCATTGTATTTGGAACCTTTTAAGAGCCCTAGTCTGAAAGTGGGTTTCTGTTAAAAGGAACAATGAGTAAACCATGAACAACAACAATTAGATTGAATTCTTAAAGATTATAGAAGCACACTTGTAACTTAAATCTAGAACATTAATCTTTTGATTCAAGTTTAGAATGGGCATAATGAGGCTACTGATTACTTTGAAGTAACCATTGTGGTGCTTTTATACGACTACTTACTTTGAAGCATTAGTAAAGTGAGGAAAGGATCAAATAAGGCAACCTTTTGTATCTAGTAGTTTTGAAATGTATTACTTAGGTATCATAATCTAGGTTTGAGTTTTACTGGAATAAAATAAACTTGTGATGTGAATATCAGGATTTAACTGTGTGATTTTGAGTCAAACTCATTGACCCATGTTTCATGAGTAGTGATTCAACATGAATCCATCTCTCATGAGAATAAATGGAACACTTAGCACTCATTGGATCTAGGTGATGCTCACAGGGGTGAAGCACCGGGACTTCCCGGGAGGTCACCCATCCCAAGAATCTTCCCACAATAATGTTTCTTCCCCCCTTCCTATATTCCAAGTTAAATAATTGGCTATTAGAGGTCTGTAGTGTAGCATGAAGTTCTAGGTGTTCGACCCTTGAGAGGGATTAATAGTGCAAAAAAGAGATATAGGATCATTGGGGTAGAGATATTTATGATATAATATATTTTCCCATTTATCATCTTTATTCATATACATTCTCTATATCAGTTTGGCTTCGAAGGCTTCATTCTACTAGTTGAGGTTTTTAATTCCTAACCCTCCTTGATTCTTAGGTTTGCAAATATTATCCCATTTGATTAATGCTAGTTTTTTCTGCTCTTCTATCCCTTTCCAGAAGAAATCCCTTAGTTTTTTTTTTGTCTGTTTTGTGTTTAATAAATTTAGGTAATGGGATACAAAAAATGTGATATGAAGGTATTGTTGATAATACATATTTGATCTTAGTTACCCGATATGCCTTGGTGATCCATCTACTTTTCCAATTATTAGTTTTCTTTTCAAGTTTATCTAAAATAGGTTCCTAGGTTTTTCCACTCATGGGCCCTTTCTCTATTTGGATTCCTAGATACTTACAAGGGAAGTTACCCTTCTTATATCCCATTATTTGACAAATGCTATTTTCCATATCATTTTGGTGTTTAAGAAGAATATTTCTAATTTTTTCTCATTTACCTTTTGTCCTGACACTCTCATATAGGTGGTTATGATTTCTTTGTACTTTCTAGCTTCATCTAGAGTACTAATTCCTACTATTATGGTATCATCAATGAATGGTTGGTGTGTGATATTGCTAATCTCTTTTGTAATAGTTACTCCAATAATCTTATTTTCTAATTGAGCCTTTTTAATAGCCCTAGCAAAGGTTTCTGCCATAATGATCAAGAGAAAGGGTGAGATTGGTTCCACTTGTTTGATTCCTCTAGATGAGTTGAAGAATCACTCTAAATTTTGGCATTGAGATACAATTATAAATTAGGTTAATCCATTGACATGAGAAGCCAAAGGCTTCTAATATTTGTAGAGGAATTTTCAATCTACTTTGTTGTAAGATTTTTGAATATACATTTTTAGAAGCATGCATGCTAATTTACAAGTTTGAACCAAGTGGATTAATTCTTGAATGATTATTATACCATTCAAAATAGATCTATTGGGTATATAGCCAGTTTTCTCCTCGCCAATTAATTTGTGGAGGACTAGTTTTAGATAAATTTTTATAGATGGTGTTACATAGAGAAATTGAGTAAAAGTCTTCAGTTTCCATGTGTTCATTTTTCTTGGGGATATGCGATATGAAGGTATTATTAATTTATGATAATAGAGATCTTGAGATTCTTGTTGCTTCTATGGCAACACATAAGTCCTCTTCTAGTACATGCCAACATTTATGGAAGAAGAATTCTTGAAAGCCATCGAGTCTTAGAGATTTATTAGGATTCATGCTAAATAAGGCATCTTGTATTTCTTCTTTTGTGAATGCTTTGTTTAACATCTTATTGTCCTCCTTAGTGATTAGTTTAGGTATATATTCTAGCATCAAATTTTGATCAGCGAGGTTTGAGCATTCATAGTTATTTAAAATGTTTACTTAATAATTGACAAAGTTTTCTACTATTTGTGTTGGTTCATCTATTATAGAACCTATACTATTCTTGCACTTCGATATTCTGTTAACATTTCTATTCCCATTTGTGCTATTATGGAAGAATTTGGTGTTGCAATCTCCTTCATGAAGCCACATTTCTCATGATTTTTGTCTCCAAAATATTTCTTCTTTGATCAAGATGTCTTCGTGTTTGTGCATAACTTCTTTTTCTTTTTCAAATTTGTCATTATCCATTCCACGTTGGATGAAAATTTTATTTATCTTTTGTAGTTCTTCTTCTATCTCTAATTTTCTTTAAATATGTTTTTGAAGTGAATTTTATGCCATTTTAGGATGTGTTGTTTTAGCATTTTAAATTTGGAGATAAAAGCAAAACATCTTGATTCCTTCTGCTTCTTCTTCTAGCTACCATTTGCTAATGTTTTTCATGAAACTTTCACCCATAAACCACATTTTTTCACATTTGAATGGATATCTGGTAGGTTTATGGGGTGTAGAGATTTCAAGGTTGACATGGAAATGATTGAAGTCAGCGCAGGGAAAAATCCAAGAGTGATATGTAAATTCGAAGGTCTATATATTCCCTTTAAATGAAAATCTATGCAGTCTTTTTGCTATCTAATAGAAGTCCCTTCTCCTATTAAACCATGTGAACTACACGTTCATGGGTGGGATGTCTATGAGATTCTCTCGCTAAACCTATTCTATGAAGTCCAAAATAGTTTGCATTGTTGATTGTGAACCCCCTCTTTTTTCTTTTAAATCTAGAATGGCATTAAAACATCTTCCCATCCATACATTCTCTACTTGGATGAGGTTAATGAAGTTGCTGATTTCATTTAGGTTTTTCTTTTCTGCTATTTGTACTGGACTATAAACATTTATAATTATGAACTGTATGTCTATTATATATCTTTTGACTCTTCCCTCAATCCAATTTTTGTTTACTCACATTTCTTCAACTTCTATTTTTTGAGGATCCTAGATCA
Source organism: Cupressus sempervirens (assembly GCA_028749045.1). Lineage (NCBI taxonomy): Eukaryota > Viridiplantae > Streptophyta > Pinopsida > Cupressales > Cupressaceae > Cupressus > Cupressus sempervirens. Next base: position 428,419,386 of record CM053793.1, on the reverse strand, counting down.
ATCCTAGTCCCCCTAAAGCTCCCTCTAATTCTTTTAATATATTCTTCCATTTACCAGGTTTTTTAGTAAGTTTTTCACCTTCTTGTTTGCTTAGTTTGGTTTCCAGTATCAATGTTAATTCTGAATTAAACAAGGTAAGATTATGCTTGAGTAAGCATTTCTTGTTAGGGGCATTTAGTCCCCTAACATTCCATGATGTAATCATCATTGTTCAATGAGAAAGGTCTTCCCCTTCTTGCCTTTCAAAGTATCCTATATTTTCCTCTGGTTTTCTACTTTCCCAATTTCTACCCTTAACTCTGCTAGAGTTTTTCTACCTCTTTTTTTTCTTCTGGTTCCCCACATCTTGGTGTAGAAATCCCTTATGTAGTTAGGACTATCCCTAATTTTTCCTTGAGGGGTTGTGCTTGTTGATTAGCATGACCACCTTTTTTTTTTTTTCCATTTCTTTCAATAATCTTTCCTGAAATGCACTCACCTCTTCTTCCATTCTAATCTCTACCTCAACCATTTTCCTGCTCATATTTTGTTTTTTAGATTTTTGTCTTTCCTCTAACTAATCCATTACTCTGAATTCTTCTTAGAATTATTTTGTGAGCCTCTCTTCATTGTTTGTGATATCCATATTCCCAAGGTTGTCTATCCAAATCTCATTTAACACGATTGCTACTTCCCCAAGTGCTTCATTAAATGTCTTCTGTTGAACGTTTGCTGTATCATTTCTAAAACCAATGACTATTATTTTTGTTGGAATAATTTTCTTAGAGCTTGATGAGTCTGGCTCCAAATGATTGCCCTTGCATACTGGTGAGAATGGATTCCTTCCATTCTTCAAAGTCTACTAGAATCTTAGTTTATGTTTGTTGACATGTCCAAGATTCTCTTGTAAATAAATTTTGTCTTTCTGTAGTGATTTCCCCCTTTGATTCTTTAGTCTTATGTCTAGTCTTATTATTTTGGTCCTCTATTACTACTTCATTTGTTACTAGAATCTTATCTTTTAACAAAGAGAGAGATTACATGTTTGGAGTGTTAAGTACCTTAGCCTCCTTGGTAAGGATTGATTGTTCTTAGCTTAATTCCACATGTACTTCATTACCAATTTGCTCCTCTCGTTTCCTATCCATTTCTCTTTCTAGGAATGTGCCTAAAATATGCTAACTATTTTGTAATAAAGGGTTATTACAATTTACTCCCTTCTTTATTTTTTCTCCTTCCATTTTATTTTCGAAGTCTGGATTTTCCATATTGTCTTTTTGATGAAGTGTGTATGCCTTTTCCCAAATTTCTATTTGATCTTTAATATAATTATGAATCAAGATAAACTCATTTATAAGTTGATTGTATGTTTTCAAATTTTCTTTTATGTCCTCAATTGATATGTTGCGTTCTACACATTTTTCACATATCTGAATCTTTTTAATTTCCTCCTCATGCTTATAACTAATTAGTCTACAACTCTTCTCCAAGTTTTGATCATTAATTTTTGTCATGTTGTCACTATTGTCTTTTGATCCTTTTTTTGGTATATGTTTGTTTGGAATTTCAAAGTTTAGCTCTAATCCCCTTATATCCTCGTTGTCTTGAATTTCTCCTTCTTCTATGATATCTTTATCCAAAATGATTTTGTTTTGTATTCTGGACTCCTCTCTACTATGTTGTCCCAAGTGTTCACCTTCCAAAGATTCCTCAACATTTGTTGTACCCTATTTTATGATTAATTTTTAAGATTTGCATTTATTTTTATAGGTATGAATTTGAAGTTTGTTGGGTTTGTTGATGATGGATTGTTGACTAGTGACATGTCTCTGATTTGTCCTTCATATTTTTCATATTGTAAATCATAGATTGATCTATTTGTTATGATTCTGATGCATCCATTCACTTCATTTTCTGGTTTTGGGTTAACTAGTAATTTTCTAGTACTGTAGTTCTTTTTATCCACCTCTATACCTAACTGATTACCTAGATTCAATCTTATTCTAGCGAGAGTTTGAGAATGTAGTATTTCTATTGGGATCTTTTTGATAATTCACCATTCAAAAATTTAAAATGATGAATTGATGCCTCAGTGAAATTAGGTGACCAATTAATCAAGTTGATTAAGTAACCTTTGAAGAAGCATGGTGAAGCAGATAAAAATTCTTTTCTAACTGATTCAAAGTTGTAATGTATATAAATTAATCTATTAGATAGGGGGTGTATACTTACATGTTCTAGGTTGAAAGTTTGAAACCAATCCCCTATGCTTTCTTCTCTGTCTTTTGGGGCATCCCAATATGTATGTTAGCCTTTCTTTTGGCTTTCATGTCATCTTTCTTCCAAGATTTCATTGCTGATGACAATAGTGTTTTTGGATTATGCTTTATAGGTGTTTGATGCTTTTTTATTAGAGTTTTTGTGGGATGGTGAGGGGTTTATTGATGTCAGGGCAGATACAATTTATGGGAGATATGTGAGGGTTTAGGCTTCTTTGTAATTTCCTTGCACATGAGATTCTAATAGTTACTAAGGCTTAGGAGGGATTTGGTTGGAGCAAACTTTGAATAGGGATGCTGATGAGGAGGAGATAGAAGCCTCCATGGTTTAGGGTTGATTCCTAACGGTATATTATTCACTACTAAAAAAATTGCTGGTTTATGAAGTTTTGGGTTAGGCTTCTTAAGGTATCCAAATCTATTTTCTAGATTGTATACTTGAGATTTGGGTAAAGATTAGAATGAAGGAATCTTAATCTGATCATGAAACATGTTACATTGATTTATTTTAGTAGTTTGAGCTTGGTTGTTTAAGTTGGATCCACTTTTTCCTATTTGATTTTGTGTTCTATTTCCTCCAACTCTGTTAAAATACTTTCATCGAGTGTTTCCTTTGTCTGGAGCCTATGATTTTTGATCAATACCTCTTTGATGCTTCTTATTTCACATTGTTTTCTAATCAGTGCTTTGATCAATAATTGCATTTGGGATTGATTTTGTCGTCTTGTGCTTTACGATTTCGTTGCTCCTTTCTTCGTGAAGCTTTAGGAATGTGGAAAATCTACTGCTATTGCTTGTTGGGGCTAGCTTTAACTATTCAATGCTAGGTTTAGTCCACTATTCATCATTTTGAATGCTTCACAAGGCTTCAAAGTAATTAGAGGTATTTAGGGTAAACTAGGGTTTTGAAGAAGAATAATTTTTTTCTAGCTTATTCAGAGTGTTGAATTTATTAAGCAAAGTCATCTTTTATTTATTTGTAATTATATAATGATTATATATTTATTAATGCAAGTGGGAAATTAATAAATATATAATTGTGATTTAGTTATATTTTAAGAGAAGTTATAGTGGAGTTCATTATATAATCTTCTAGTTATGAATATTTAATATTATGAGAGAAATTGTAAAGAACTTAATTAAAATTAAAATTTTAAATTTGAGTTATCTCTAGTTGCTATATAAATTAAAGGAAAAGTAAATATCAATAGTGGACTTAAATATAAGTAAAATTAATATTTTAAAAATGAAATCAATATTAATATTAATATATAATATTAATACATGATATTTTATTTGCACAAAGAGTTTTGACTTTTAAATACTTATTTATTTAAATAAATATATTCGCATAACGATTTTATATTAACATGTATATTCTTACTTTATTTCTAAACACATCCTTATGATCCAAACTAAACAAGACAAATTGATGGAATTAAATCATGTGGCTAAAAACTATGTGCTTTGTAATATTCTATTTATAGTCTTGTGATGTTTATTTTCGTGATGATTTTTCTTTGTGGGTTGTTTAGTTGGCGAAGTTAGGATGTGAACTAGAGGCATTTTTGAGATTTCTTTTATGATTATTTGATTGGAGGTCATGATGAACTTTATGAATTGAATTGAGATTAATGTTTTATGAGCTTTATACTATTGAGCATTTATGAGAACTTGGGTTTTGAGAACCAATTCTATTTTTGGGTTGCCTATTAAGGAACCAAATTTGATCAATATTAATTTTGTGTTATGGGAGACAATTGTGGTTTGTGAGTTTTAGGAAGGTATTCTAGGTGCATGTTTATGGGAGTGGCTTACAATGGGGGCCAAGGCCCAAAGTGGCTGCTAGGGTAACTTAGAGTAAGTTGTGTAACAAGTGATAACATAGTAATTCAAATACTTTCCTCCCCCATGCCTTGAGATAAATTAAAAATATAAGTTAGAGATTTTTCCTCCTCCATGTCTTGAGTGCTTGTATAGACTAAGGATGAGAATGAGATGATACGTTGAGAGGTATGAATATTCTCCTTATCTTCACGAGAGGGTATTTTGGTTTTGCATAGAGTCACTAGGGGGATAGGGTCTTGAGAGACTAATAAGGTAACCTTAGAGTTGGCTCATGTGATGACACTCCATAGTATGTAGCTTGAATCTCCTTCATGGTTTTTTTTTCTATTTGCCTTTAGTGGTGTACTTGTTTTATATTACTTTTGATGGTATATTTATTGAGTTATTACTCATTGATTGTATGTCATTTATTGTTGATAGCTAAATTTTATTAATGAATGATCAGTTATTCATTGGTGGTGTTTTTATTGTTGAGTTAGTGATTGGTGGTTTACTTTCATTGATGACAGTTGTTATCTATCCGTTATTGTGCTTACGACACTTGACATTTTTTTGGAAGTGGTTGTATCTTTTGGTTTTCGTATTTGATTTGTACTTGGTATTTGTACGTTGATTTGGTATGTGGTGTTGGTATTGGAATGAGTGTCCTTTCAATTTTAATTATCCCTTCTTCTTGCGTAGTTTGTGCTGCCCTCGAGGTAGATTTAGCTATCAGGATTCCTTACCTAGGATAATTTTATGATTTGATTATTTCTGTGTAGATCATATATTATCTCTCCTGCATGGTGGGAGTGAGAGTTTGATGAGATGACCATGTGGTTAGGAGGTAGTGTCTTCTTACCATTTGGGTCCCTCTTACATTGCTAGTTGTGGGATGTTCATTGATACAGCTGTAACATTATCATTCTTATTCTTATCTTGGAGACTTCTATTCATTTGATGTATCTATGTATCATGTGTTTTTAGATCCTATGGAATATTGTATTGTATATTGATATACTTGTATCTATTTTCACATACCCCACAACATGCATAGTGGATGTTATTCATTAGACATGATTTCATATTATTAGTTGTACTTATGCATTTACTTATGTGATAATGTATGCATTATTTTTTTATGATTAGGAATCTTTTTACTTGAGACTTAAAATAATTAATATAAACTTTGTAATGTGACTCAACGTGAAGGAACCTTTGAGGAATGGAAACTGTATTTGTAATTTTCTTATGTTTACTTGATGTGTATGTATATATTGCTTCCACATTATTGTTACTTTGATGTTATTTAAACTTATTATAATTTTTTTTTTGTAAATGTTGTAACATGTTAGGTTTATTTCTCTTGGGTTCTTGAGTAGGACATTACAGAAGTAATTGAATCAAGTGAGCATTTCATAAGGTGTTAAGCACCAATGTCAATGATCCAAGGAGTAGTGGATGATAAATCTCATGCAAATAGAGTATGTCCTTTCCTTATGGAGGAGGTGGTGGCTTCAGAGAAGAAATGTTATGTTGTTGGATGGCTTCCTCTAAAGCCTCAAGTCATTTCCAACATCTGGAAACTGGATGCCCTTCCACGCCATAAAAATTGCAAGGATCACTTGTGAACTAATTAGTCTTAGTGGAAGACTCACCAAACTTAGAAGATTTACCTTGTTTTGGAGTGGATTTCTTTGTATCTAATTTGGGAGGTGTCTTGGAGTAATTCTCACTACTAGTTGAATCTATTTTTGGCCTTAGTTTCTACTTTTCCTTTCCTTTGGATGTCCAAGAAACTAATACTTGGTTCTTTGATCCTACTAGAGAGTCCAATTGTGTAAGCTTGACCTGTTATCTAGTCAACTGAGCGATCACAAAAAACCTCAAATGTATGCATGGTGAATTTAGGACCTAAAGCATCCATAGTAGAGTAAAAAGTAGATGAGAAAATATGAAACTTCCCTCAAAGCTTTGATAGAATCAGGTAAATACACTCTTGATTATTTTTTTTCTTTACACAACCTTGTAACAAAGATCTTTTTTGTTTGAATTTCATTAGAAAGTCCTCAATAGAGGGAAAAGAATAAGGTACAAAGGAGGTCAACTTTGCATCAATGTGAAGCGCTATGAACTCATTAATTGTGCCAAAAAGTCCTTCAAACTTTAACCACATATCTCAAGGAGTGAGACAACCATCTAGATGAAAGAGGAGAGTATCTGTAACATGAAAAGATAAAAAACCCATAGCTCGATCCATGCTAATCCCATGTTACATAACCTCAAAAGGGCATGTTAGCTTAGTTGAACCTCATTGAAACAAGACCATAACCCTTATAAATTTATAAGTCTTTTCATATGATCTTTCTTGAGGTGATAATTATCCGGGGTAAGGGGCTCAATAGAACACGAGTTCGCCATGTTGTCAACTGTGCCTCATTTGCTTTGAATTTTTATTATTTTAATGATATTTTAGAACTAGATAGAAGATGCAAAAGGGTTTTTTAGTTTTTGTGTTTATATATTCTAGTTTTTGATACAAATGACAAAAAATAAGAAAAAATCACCCCCCACAATATAGAAAACCAAATCCCAGTATGATTTGAAAGCTAGTAAAGTAAGACAAAGAAATAAATTCTTTTGACACTAATATGTGTACCTAATAAAATTAATAATTAAGATAACTAAGAATCTTAATAGAGAGCATGGGAATATCTTTCCAAGGCCTATTTGAGATTTTAAAAAAATGAAGCTATTTTGAGCAAGTTACACCCCTTAGAATGAAAAAAGAATCTACATTCAACTACATAAATAGGTATACAAATTGAGTTTTTTTCTTGAATAAACTCCATGGCTTTAATGTGATCAGAATCATCTTTCTAACAATATCTTATTTTTTCAATTTTGACACCATATACCCAAGATACAACTATTTTAGTGAAAGTGCCTCCGAAAGAAAAAAAATAGGGCCCTTGGATGCCCATGTGATCGTGGCAAGGGTTGAATGTGTTAGATTGTGGTGATTGATCAAGGAAGTATTGAGCATACTCCATAATTCCTCGGTGGGGTTTGGGGGTGAAGCCCCTGAGAAATTTTTTTGGGCCCTATTTATCGGGGTTTTGGGCTGACATGTAATTATCAATTATAACCCTAAAGTGGAAAAAATACTTGTATAAAAGGGCTTAGAGTTAGGGATTGTTTCATTGTGGGGTGATGCAAAAATTAGTTCTTGGGGGAGTATTGAGCTATAAGGGATTACATATTGTAATCAAGTTGTAATCATTGGATTGTAATAATATTGGACTTGCTATTTGGTGAACCTAGCCCAGGATTGGATGAACCACATTAAATTTTGGTGTCTAGTGTTCTTTTTTGTGTGATCTATTATTTTTTGATATTATTTATATTTGCATGTAATTGTTATTATATCTGTGGTTTAATCCTAACAAGTGGTTTTAGAGCTTAGTTCTTTTTAAATTATCTTCTGCAAGAAAGTCTCATAGTTGAGTGGGAGTCTTATGGTTGAGTGGGAGCAATGGTAGATGAGGGTAAGCTAAGGGTTGACAAGTTTAATGGGTAGAACTTTTAGTTATGGAAGATGCAAATGGAAGACTATCTTTATCAGAAAGATTTATGGAAGCTGTTGGAAGGCAAACCCAAGAATCAGGGATGTATGTCAAATGACGACTAGGATCTTTTGGATATAAAGGCACTTGGAAGCATTCAATTATGCTTGGCACCATCGGTGACATTTAATATTACAAAAGTGAAGATAATAGAAGAGTTGATGCAAACCCTAGTGAAACTATATGAAAAGCCCTCTACTTCAAACAAGGTATTTTTCATAAAGCATTTATTTAATATGAAAATGACAGAAGGTGGATTTGTTCAGATCATTTAAATGAGTTTAATACTATTACTAGTTAGTTATCTTCTATAGGTATAAATTTTGATGAAGAAATTAGGGCTCTCTTGATTTTGTGTTCTTTGCTTGAAAGTTGGAATGGCTTGGCTACGAGTAATTCTCTTCCTGGATCTAGTACCCTAAAATATGATGATGTGATCGGTGTTATTTTGAGTGATGAAACTTGTAGGAAGACCTCAGGTGGATCTACATCAGGAAGTGCTTTGAACATACAAAGTTGAGGCAAAACTACTAAGAGAGGAAGCAATTCTAAAAATCATGAAAAATCAAGAGGAAAGTCAAAGGGGAGGAGGTCTCAATTGAGAGGACTAAACAACTACTGGTACTATGGGAAACTAGGGCATAAAAAGAAAGATTGTTGGACTTGAAAGAAAAAATGAAGGAGATAAACTAAATGGAGACAAGGAGGCAAATATGGTAAGTAACAAATTCGAAGAGGATGTTTTGCTTCTATTTCTAAAAAGTGTTGATGATTCATGAGATTTAGATTTTGGTGCTTCATTTCATGCTATAGAGGTTATTTCATTGATTATGTCCAAGGAGATTTTGGACTTGTTTATTTGGGGGACAATGAACCCAGTTAGATTGTTAGAAAGGGAAAAGATTAAGTTGTAAAGTGGGAATCATTGGCCTCTACATGAGGCAAGACATGTTCCAAGGCTGACTAGGAATTTAATTTTAGTAGGGCAACTCGATGATAAGGGTTGTGTAGTTAATTTTAATGATAAAAATTGGAAGGTTTCAAAAGGTTTCCTTGTAGTAGCAAAAGGTGTGAAAGTAGGCACCTTATATCTTTGTACAGGTCATATTGTTCCTTCTACTTTAATTATTTTAGAGAAAAATGAATGTTTAGTAACAGTTGTTGCAGTTGAGTAGGGAGAACAAATAACTGCCGTAGATTCTGATATAGCGTTGTGGCACAATAGACTTGGGCACTTGAATGAGAAAGGTATGAAAGTACTTCATTCAATGAAAGTTTTACCAGGTCTGAAATGTGTTAATATGGATTTCTGTGAAAGTTGTGTATATGGAAAATAGAAGAGAGTGAGTTTTGTGAATACTGGGAAGGAAAATAAAAAGGAGAAATTAGAGCTTGTGCATACTAATGTATGGGGGCCGGCCAACTTAGGTATCTTCCCTTGGTGGCTCTTATTATTATGTTACATTCATTGATCATTCAACTAGAAAAGTATGGGTTTATTTCCTTAGACATAAATTTGATATATTTGAAACTTTTAAGAAATGTAAATGCTTGGTTGAAAATGAGATTAGTAAAAAATTAAAATATCTCAGATCTGATAATGGTGGTGAGTATTGCAGTCATAAATTTGAAAATTATTGCTCCACTAATGGTATTTGTAGACAGAAAATTGTTCCAAGGACTCCACAGGAAAATGGAGTGGTTGAACGCATGAATAGGACTATAATGGAGCATTTAAGGAGCATGAGGTTGCATGTTTGGTTACCCTTACACATGTGGGTGGAGGCTGTCAATACTACAATATATTTGATTAATAGAGGTCCCTCTACTCCTTTGGGTTGTGGTATTCTAGAGGAAGCATGGACTGGTAAGAAGGTGAGTTATTCTTTTCTTAGAACCTTCGATTATGAAGCATTTGCTCATATAGATTCTGAAAATAGAACCAAGTTGGAAGCTAAGTCAAAGAAATGTGTATTTTTTTGATATGGCATTAATGAATTTGGTTATAGGCTTTGGGATTTTGAAAATTATAAAATTGTAAGAAGCAGAGATGTCATATTCAATGAAAAAGTGTTGTACAAAGATTTGTTGCAGCAACATAACAAGAAAGAAGATGATTATGTAGTGCTGGATGATACTCTAAAAGATGACGTTCTAGCCCTTCCTCATGATGTGCAACAACTGTAACAAAAAATACCACACACACCAGTGAATGTTAGATGGTCAACAAGGCTAATTAGACCTTTAGAAATTTTTTCTCCCTCTTTGTATTATATTTTACTAATAGATATTGGTGAACCTGAATGTTATGATGAAACTGTGTAGGTGGATGCTAAGATTTAGTGGGAGTCTGCAATGAAAGATCAAATAGACTCTTTATTGAAAAATAAGACATGAGATTTATGCAAGTTTCCTGTAGGTAAAAGGGCTTTATAAAATAAGTGGGTTTATAGGTTAAAAGAAGAGGATGGAGGTAAGAAAATATTTAAAGCCAGGTTAGTTGTAAAAGGATTTGCACAGAAAAAGGGCATTGATTTTGATGAGATATTTTCTCCTGTTGATAAGATGACTTCTATTTGTACTATTTTAAGTATTGTGGCTACTGAAGATTTGCATTTAGATTAGCTTGATGTTAAAATAGCCTTCCTTCATGGTGATTTGGATGAAGAGATATATATGGCTCAACCATAGGGATTTGAGGTCAAAGGTAAGGAGAACTTAGTATGCAAATTAAAGAAAAGTTTATATGGCTTGAAGCAAGCACCTTGGCAATGGTATATGAAATTTGACAGTTTTATGCATGAGCATGGATATAATAGGTGCCATTTAGATTATTGTGTTTATTTTAAGAGGTTGGATGATGACAACTACATTTTTTTATGTTTATATGTTGATGATATGCTTGTAGTTGGGTCTAACATGGATCATATTAAGAAGTTAAAATGCTAGTTAGCATATGCATTTTCTATGAAAGATTTGGGGGCAACAAAACTAATCCTTGGTGTGAAGATTTGCATAGATAGGAAGAATAGGAAATTGATGCTATCTCAAGTTGATTATGTTGAGAAGGTGTTGCAACATTTCTCTATGGAGAATGCTAAAGTTGTTTGCACACCTTTACCTGGTCATTTGAAGTTGACTAAGGAGATGTGTCCCAAGACATAAGAAGAGGAGGATAAGATGTTATAGGTACTCTATGCTTCAGCTATAGGAAGCTTGATGTATGCTATGGTATGTACAAGGCCAAATATTGCACATGCAATAGGAGTCGTTAGCAGGTATATGTGTCATCCAGGAATTGAGAATTGGAATGTAGTTAAATGGATTCTTAGATATCTGAGAGGAACATCCAGCAAGTGTTTACACTTTGGGGGCTCTACTACTGACTTACATGGCTATGTTGACTTAGATTTGGTAGGGGATATTGATACTAGGAAAAGTACTATAGGTTATGTTTTTACAATTGGTGGAGCAGTTGTGAGCTGGGTTTCTAGGTTACAGAAGGTTAATGCTTTATCCACCATAGAGGAATAGTATATTGTTGCTATAGAGGCAACTAAGGGTATGATATGGCTTCAATTATTCTTGGAAGAATTGGGACACCCTCAAAAGGATACTTATTTGTTTACATATAGTCAAAGTGCCATTCATCTTGCGAAGAATTATGATCTGCATTCAAAGACCAAACACATACAGTTGTGGTATCATTTCATTTGGTCAGTTTTGGATGATGGATAGTTAAAGTTGGAAAAGATACACATAGATGACAATCTAGTAGATATGTTTACAAAGGTAGTAACAAGGGAGAAGCTAAAATCCTCTTCAACTTTGGTTGGTCTTCTAGATTGAACATGAATAGAAGACCAAAAGAGTCCAGGGTGGTTTGATCTAGTGGGAGCCTCATGGAGTAGTGGTATAACTATAGGATCAGTCTCTAGGTGGGAGATTGTTGTTTAGTGTGGAGCTTGATCAATCCCTAAGTGGGAGATTGCTAGATTGTAGTGACTGATCAGGGAAGTACTGTACATACTCCATAATTCTTCGACAAGGTTTGGGGTCTGGCCGAGCCTCGAGTGGGGGTTTGGGGGTGCTAGTCTCCAATACAGTTGAGGTCATTAGGCCATGGTTGTCTGGGGATTTGGGGGTGGAGCCCTCGAGATTTTTTTTGGGTCCTATTTATTAGGATTTTAGGTCAACATGTAATTATCAATTATAACCCTAAAGCAATAAAAATACTTGTATAAAAGGGCTTAGGGTTATGGATTTTTTCACTGTGGGGTGATGCAAAAATTGGTTCTTGCGACAGTATTGAGTTGTAAGGGATTATAGATTGTAATCAAGTTGTAATCAGTGGATCGTAATAATATTGGACTTGCTATTTGGTGGATGTAGCCTAGGGATAGGGTGAACTACGTTAATACTTGGTGTTTCATGTTCTTTTTTGTGTGATCTATTTTTTCTGATATTGTTTATATTTGCATGTAATTGTTATTTTTGTCCATGGTTTAATCCTAACAGAATGAGACTAGTGCTGCATGGGTGAGATTTGAGTGGCATGCCAATGATGGGAGGGTGGCACACAGGTTGAGGAGTTGTAGTGACACACTCATCATGTGTGGGTGGTGTTGCTGGGCCCGCTAGAGATGGTGTTGAAAAAGATTGCAACACCAAACATTTAAAAAAAAATTGAAACAAATTGCATCTTCATGCATGTTAAGGGTTGTACAACCTATTGGAAAAATGTTTCTTTGCATCTTTGGTAAATTGTGTCCAAACCAAATGTATCTTATATCAAAATAAGATTTTTTAGGTGTTGCGAGCTTAGTAACGAGGTTTGTTTGAGCTCAAAGTGCACCAAAAATTAGTGACCCCCTTATTTCAATAGAAAATTCTTAAAATAATAGATCTAATGCACTCAAATCCTCATTTCTCTGATTCCTTCAAAAGCAAATAAGTTGCAATAGATCTAACTTTGATTCCATGTAGAATTTGAGCAATACAAATTCATAGAATTTGAAGAACACCTACATGCAAGAACCTGCCATAGAGAAGTAGAGAGAATAAAAGGATAAAGGGTTGGCTTTGAAAATATGAAATATTATATTATTAGACAAAAATAATGCATAGATATATAATTAATCAATCCTTATAAAAGGTGATCAAAACCTAGAAGGGAAACCCTAAGACGTAAAATATTAAATAATTAATTTAATTATTAAATGTGACTAATACAACTACACGAAAGTCAAATCTTAAGACGGGGAGTAAAGTTAATTTAACCAATATAATTAAATTAAATTTTTACTCTAACATTAATGTCCAACAAACTCTCTCACTTTTCATGTCATACCCTTTGAGTACACCTCTAAAAGGATATAATCAAACTTTACCCAAATACTCAAAAATACTGTTGATTTTTTTGTTTGTGATTGGCACATACAATTGAATCCAACACTATGGGTATATTGCACCAACATTCACACGCCTATAGGAGCCACACCTGATTCACTAGTTTGTGGTGTAGAAGTGATACTCCCTCTTGAAGTTAAAATACCATAATTAAGAGTTTCTTAGCATCACTTGATTGATGAAGAGGATTACAAAGTATCTAGACTACATGAGCCAAAAATATTAGATTAAAAGAGATATGTTGCACTAGCTCATTTACAAGCATTTCACAATAGACTTAAATAAAGAAATGGTCATAGAGAAGACAATTGAGGTTAGAGATTTGGTCCTTTATGGTAACCCTAAGAATGAACAAAATAAAGATGAACCAAGAAAATTTTAAGAAAATTAGTTGGGGCCTTTTTTAGTTGCTAAAACATATGGGTCTAGGACATATCAATTGGCAACTTCAAAGGGATAACCATTGTCAAGCCTTATTAATAACACACCTCCATGATTAAAAATGTCTCGATGAAATCCTTGCAACATACATCTTGTTGATAAAACACTAATAGAGATAAATACTTTTTCCCTATAGTGAAAACTTGGAAAATATGCACTTAGGGTAACTACCATGGTGAAACACTGGCAAATAGGTGCCACATGTGGTGATCACTACTTTAATATCTATCTTTTCTTTTTCTAGCTTAGCAATATATCCATAAAACCTGTACCTACATCATTGATCACCTTTCATGTGTTCACTACCTAGCACTTACACATGGGCCTATTATTTATATAACCTTATCATTTATCCCAATTGCTCTTTTGTGGCTTGTAAATGGTCAGTATTTAATGTTGTCACTTCTTGTATCCACCATATAGCATGTATAACTCTAATTGTTTTCCTTGCGTGCAATATACAACTTAGAGTTGGGGTAAATTCTCAACATGATTTGCAATTGGGGTTACTTTTAATTAAAAAATTGGAGGTACTACATATAAATAGTTTTAAATCTTGAAAAATCATAAAAAATAAATAAAGTCTTGAAAGATTCTAAAAATTAAATAAAGTCCAAAACAATCCTTTTTTTGGGAATGGTAATCGACCGACGCCTAGGTTATTTCTTATTATTGTTAAGATTAATCTCAAGTAGATTGAAACCCAAGACCTCCTTGATGAGAAGCTCACAATTCATTGTTGTGTAAAAAAAATCCTAATAATTAAAATAAGTCTTGAAAAAATCATAAAAAGTAAATAATATCCTAAAAAAATCCCTAAAATTTGCAAAATGTTCTAAAATAGAATTGTATTTAAAAATTCTAAAAAATAAAAAAATAAAATAACGTCTAAAAACCCAAAGCAATAAAATATTAGTTTTTTACTTGATATCATTTTAAATCTTAATAATTTGTCATTTGCAACAAGACAAACATTTTAGCATACATGATCAGGAGATGTATAAACTTGTGCTTCATGAATTATTCATCAATAGACAAACATATCCAATCATGTTGGCAATTAATTTGATCAAACTTGTCATCATCACTCAATCATCATTATCCTATCACTTGTCATTTGTCAATCAACATTTTGTCTTATACAAGATGTACCCCTCTCTAAAATAGACATCATCATTATCTTGTCATGTGTCTTATATAAGACGTGTTTTTCCTAAAACTAGATACATCGATCATTATTATTATCATTAATTTTAAGCTATCAACTTTGGTAATTAGATCTTATTGGTTGTTGGCTTACTTGGTTTAGTACATCTTATCTTTCATTGATTTTATTATGACATCATGTACCTTTGCTACTTGAGGATATGATTGAGTGATGAGAATGGCCATGATAGTGTTAGTTTATGGTGACTGATTAGGGAAGTACTATACATACTCCATAATTCTTTGGGTTCAGGGCCTATTTTATCACTAATATTTTATAGATAATTTTGGGCTGACATATTGTAATAAACTATAACCCTAAAGCTGCAAAAATACTTGTATAAAAGGGCTTAGGGTTAGGGATTTTTCCATAAGCTGTGATGCAAAAATTGCTTCTTGCGGCGGTATTGAGCTATAAGGGATTACAAATTGTAATCAAATTGTAATCACTGGATCGTAATAATATTGGACTCTCTATTTGGTGGACGTAGCCCAGGGTTTGGGTGAACCACATTAAATCTTGATGTCTTGTGTTCTCTTCTATGTGATTTATTATTTTTCTAATATTAGTTATATTTGCATGTAATTATTATTTCTATCCGTGGTTAATCTTAACAGATAGTTCATGGTCTTTTTATCTGATTTTGTCATTAATTTTATCAGTTTCCATGTTCCTATGTTACTTAAGGATACTAGTAAGTAATGAGAGTGACAAGGATGCTCCATGGTCTTTTTGTCTTATTTTTCCATCAATTTTATCATCTTCTATGTTCCTATGTTACTTAAGGACACCACTAAATGATGAGAGTGGATATAATGGTTCATGGTCCTTTATTTTGGCTTTATCTTCTATTCATGGGATGTTCTCATGAAATTATGGTGCATGTAGCTCAACCCATGCTGTATGTGTTTCAGAGTGGATTAGGGCATTCCTTACCCACATTATGTCTGATCTCATGTAAAAAGGATCACATGATCACTCTAACTTTAAATGCATCACAATGTGATGCATCCAATTTTCTACATCAAAAAGCTCTACAAAAGACAAACAATGTAATATAAAAATGAAAGGATTGATTTTTCTTTTGTTTTCCCTTATTGTTTTGGTCCATGTTCTTCCTTTTTGGTTTTATTTTCCTTTTGGCCAATCTTTTTTTTCTCTTTAATCGGTCTAGTTTTCATTTGGTTATGTGTCTTTCTCTTTATTTTTGAAAAAAATGGTCCTCTTCTTTTTAGGAGTATTGTCCAATTTTCTCAAGGTGACATTCTCATGGATTTTGTTTTTGCTTTCTCCTTTTAATGTATTCTTTCTTTTTTATTTGAAACAACACTCAAAATTACATTATCTGAAAGATGTGCAAAATGTAGATACCCAAAAAATGGTTACTGCCCTGATCTCCCATTTTTTGCCATCTTTTGGGTTATTTATCATTTATCATTTTTTTATTAGTAAACGATCGAAGCCTTGTATTATATTAGATAAATAAAATTGAGTTGATGGAATTCTCCATTCAAACGGGCATTGGTAGGAAAGAATAGAGTAACCTCCAGTCTTGCCCGGGACTGAAGTCCTATATTATACATTTTAAAAGGGCATACCCAATTTTTTTAATTTTTTTTTTAAATTTAAAAACAAACAAACAAACAAACAAATAAATAAATAAATAAATAAATAAATATATATATATATAGGTTCTTTGTTATATATTTATACAAATTTGATGTATCAATATAAGACAAAGATGCAATCTTAGCAAGGGGAATAGAATGCTTGAGGAAGGATTAGAGAACAAGCTCAAAGAATTGAAAGACTTGCCTTTGAGTAGAGATCTGATCAGCATTTGGATGACAAAACACAACTAACTTCCAATTGTGGATTAAAAACTAGAATAAAAGTGACAATAAATATGAAAAGGAAGAATTAAAAACCAAAAAACCAACTTGAGAAGCTTTTCAAAACCAAGCCCTTTAATTGTGATTCCCTTTCCTACTTATTCTTAATTTACCATATTTCAAAATTCCACATTGAAATTTAATAATGTGCCTCATATTTTATGTATTAGTCAATTGAGTGCCAAAATCCTATAAAGTTATCATGTATAGATAATATATCTTGTATAAGAAGTGTAGGCTAAAATTTTATGGAGCTAGTGTTGAATGAGGAAGACATAGAGGAAAGATAGGTGAAATCTTCTCCCTCTATGTAGTCCTTTGTTAGCTAGATCATCTACCTCTGTATTGCCTTCATGATAAATTTGTTGAAATCTAGTTTCTTCAAGCTGATCTATTAGACTTAACACCTTTTTGAGCTTGGAGTTCATCACCCAATATGGTGTCTATCATTTTCTAATAGCATTGATGATTATATGAGAATCCCATTCGATGATTAACCTTGTAAGCTTATTTTTAAAGCTTAGTTGTAGGCCTTCTTGAAGAGATTCTAATTCTTCTATATTGTTTGAGATGATTCCCAGGGGTTTGGCTCTCTTGATAAACCACTGGCTAGAATCTGATCTAATTATGCTCCTACTCTAGCCTTCCTTGGACTCCCTCTAGATGCTCCATCAAAATTTAAGTTTTTCCATCCCTTTGTGGGGGGGTGGGGGGGCTTTCCATGCACATTATTTCCTAGCTTTAAGGTCTTTTTTCTCATATAATAATTATGGGTTGATAACGTGTTTCCTTTTCTTTTTTATATATCCATCCCATTTAGAGAAGGACCCTTCTAATTTAATCATTTTCTATTAATAACTATTCATTACTTCTATTATAGATGCTTCGATTTTATTAAATAGGGATGTCATACTTAATTTAAAGTTGTTAAAAATATGTCTATTTCTCTCTTTCCAAATTTCCCACATTAGGATGACTGGAGCAATATTCCACATTTTGTCATAGATACTATTTTTGTTCTTAGTTGGCCAAACATTGAGATGATTAGTGAGGTCTTTAGACAAAAGAGAGGTCCAATCGAGCTTATTTTTAAGCCAATACCAACCTTTTTGAGAGAATGAACATTCAAAAATGAGATTTTCAGAGGTTTCAGAGTTTTCTATACATAAACAACATTTGGAAGGTGCTTCAAAACCCATTTTTTGTAAAATGATCTGCAGTTAAGATCTAGTTTTGAGAGGCTACCCATAAGAAGATGCCAACCTTTGGTAGGCAGGCTGCATCCCAACATAGATCTAGAAGAATTTTAAGATTGTCCCATCTATTTGAATTGATTATGATATTATAACCCAACTTTACTTTGTATTTTCCATCTTTGAATGCACCCCAGATAAGTTTGTCTTCTGTAGATTTATGGTTAACCATTTTTTCCTCGTGAATAGTTTTACTAGATTTACTTTGTCTACAAGAGAGATGTCTATAGTCTCTAGGGTTTTCCATTCTCACACATCTACCCCTTCAATCTTACTAAAAGTTTTATAATCATATACCTTTGAACCCCGTAAGCTTGTAATCTTATTTATGACATGTAGGGGAATGTTTGAATTGGGGAGAGGCTATTGCCCATCTCGAGAATCTTCCCAAAAGAGTGTCTCTTCCCCTCTACCTAGGTCCTAGGTTAAATGTTTGCTAATTAAGGGCCTACATTTTACAATGAAATTCCAAGTTTCAAAACCTGCTGGTGAATTCCTGATTCTATATATTGAAGTTGGATCATTAGGATTCATATATTTGTTATAAATAATCTTTTCCCATTTATGTTCCCTTTCTTGATATACTCTCCATACTAGTTTTGAACCCAATGCTTGATTTTGCCAGCTAAAACTTTTAATTGCCAGCCCCCCTCGCTCTTTTGGGCGATAGATCTTATCCCATTTTATAACTTTCTTCTTCTTCTTGTCTTCTATACCAATTCAATTTTTTTTTGAGTTTTCCTTCCAATTTTTTGTTGATATTTATGGGTAAAGGTAGACAAGAAAATGGGTAGGTAGGAATGGCAGAAATAATAGATATAATTTTAGTTTCTCTACCTGCCTTGGTTAACCACTTGACTTTCCGTGGTTTCATTTTTTTGATTGATTTTATTAAGTATATTATCCCATTCTTTTCTATTTCTTACTCCTTTTTCTAAATGAATTCCTAGGTATGGGAAGATACCTTTCTTATAACCCATTTGATTACATATATAGTCTTCCATCTCATTTGTTGTATTTAGAAAAAAGATTTCTGACTTTCTTCATTTATTTTTTGGCCAGATGTTTTAGAATAGTTTTTAATTAATTGTTTAAAAGCTAAAGTTTCTTCCTTGGTGCTGACACCAAAGAGGATGGTATCATCAGCAAAATGTTGATGTGTAATTTAGAGATGTTTTCTGTCATCATAACCCCATTAATTTTTCCATCTACTTGGGCCTTTTGGATTGACCTTCCAAAGGCTTCAGCCATAATGATAAAAAGAAAGGTGATAAGGGGCCTCCTTGATGAATTCTTCTAGATATGTTACAAAATCCTTTTGGGGTGCCATTGATTAACAATGAAATCTAGGTGTATTAATGCAATTGGAGATACCATTTATCTATTGCCAAGAGAAACCAAAAGCTTCTAAGCATTTATAAAGGAATCTCTAGTCAACTACATCATAAACTTTTTAAATATCCAATTTCATAAACATACATGCTTCCTTATTATTGACAACTGAATGTATAGTTTCCTGAATTATAGAAATTCCATTTAATACAGATCTTCCTGGGACAAACCCAATTTGTTCTTCTAAAATAATTTTAGCAATAAGTTTTTAGTTCTGTTTGCCAAAGCTTTGGAGTATATTTTATAAATAGTATTACAGGGTGCTATATGCCTGAAATTTGAAAGTAATTCTACTGTAGTTTTTTAAGGTATTAAAGCTAAGAAGGTATGGTTGATTTCAGTGAAAATGGATCCTCCATTTCTCACTGCTTCTATTGTTGTCCATAATTCTTCACCTAGAATGTCCCAACATTTTTTAAAGAAAAATGCCTAAAGCCATCCGACCTTGGAGATTTATCTGGGTTGAGATTAAAGAGAGCCAATTTAATCTCTTCTTTCATGAAAGGTTTGTTCAAGGCTAAATTATCATCATCAATTACCACTTTAGGGATGTATTGGAGTACTTTTTAATATTTGATACGATGAGACAATTCATAGTTGTTTAGTAAGTTTTCATAGTATGAAACAAAGGTTTCTACTATTTTATTTGGGTCGTCTACCAAATTACTTGCTAAATCCTCGATTTGTTTGATAGAGTTGATAGATTTTTTGAGAATATTAAACTTATGAAAGAATTCCGTGTTCCTGTCTCCTTCTTCAAGCCATTTTTCCCTAGATTTTTGTCCCCAAAAGATTTCTTCTTTTGCTAATAGCTCTTCTTGTTTTCCTAATAATTCTTTTTTTGTGTTAAATTTCTCATTATCCATTCTATTTATAATTACTTCATTATTTATATTTTTAATTTTTTCTTCAATGTCCAATTTTTCTTTAAAGATGTTATTGAAGCATGTTTTATTCTATTTTAATATTTTTTCTTTGAGGAGTTTTAATTTTGATATAAAGCAGTACATTTGGATCCTATGAATTTACCTTCTACCCACCATTTTTTTGATATTTTCCATAAAGTTTTTGTCAAAAAACCATATTTTCTCACATTTAAATAGGTTCCTATTAGGTTTATTTGGTTTTATGAATTCCATTTTAATAGGATAGTGATTAGAACTTGCTATAGGATGAATATTTGTTGTAAAATTTAGATCCAGATCTATTGATTCTCCTTTGAAAAAGAACCTGTCTAATTTTTCTATTATATAGTTGAAATCTTTTCTTTTGTTTTTCCAGGTATAGATTCCATTACTAATTGGTATTTCTACTAGCTTTTTTTGCTTGACCCAATCCTTAAAATCTAACATTGCTTTGCTTATTATTTGAGATCCTCCAAATTTCTCCTTTATGTCCAAGATAGCATTAAAATCTCCACCAATTACCACATTATCATTAGGGCACATTCTTATAAGAATGTTGATTTCATCCCATACTTTTTTCTTTTCTTCTGTTTGTTTTGTTCCATAGACATTTATAATAGTAAGCTACATATTGTGTTTATTGCTACTTACCTTGCTTCCCATCCAATTATTGCTAGACAAAATAGTGCTGATTTCTACTGATTTTGAATTCCATAATATTCCCATACCTCCTGAGGCACCATTTGATACTATTATTTCTGCTTTCCATTTACCTAATCTTTTTCTTAATTTGTCTCCTTCTTTACTTAACTTAGTTTCTTGTATCAAAATGATGTCTAATTCACATAGGCTTAGATTGCATTTTAGCAATCTTTGCTTGCTAGGGGCATTTAGGCCCCTAGCATTCTGTATTGTAATCCTTATTGTTCATTGGGAAGGTTCTTTTCCTTCATTGTATTTAGGACTTCAAATATCCTTTTATGCTCTTTTTCTTGTCCATTTGCTACTCTTAATTCCTTAAGTGATTTCCTTCCTCTCTTATTTTTTTGTTTGCCACATTTTGGGGTACTGAATCCTTCTTGGTTTATGGATAGTCCCAAGTTTATTGTGTTGTTCTATATCTTAATCAAACCTGCTTCTACCTCTTGATCTTCATCCTCATCTATCATTTCTTTAATTATCTACTCAACTAATGTGTTATCCTCTTCATAAATCTCTTTCTCTAATGCTTTGTCGCTCCTTTCTTTTTCCTGATTCCTTTCTAGACTATCCACTATTCCAAACTCTTCCCAATTGCTGATTATTACCATGATTTTGCTCTATTTTTGATATTTCTCATTCATATGTAGGATAGTTTGTTGTATCTTGATTTATAATAGCTGCTACTTCTAGGGGGATCAAATGTTGGTCTAATCGACTATGCTCTAGGTCCATTTCTTCTCCAAATATGTCTTTCCCATTTGTAGGAGTTTGCCAAAATTCTCACTCCTTTTCTTTGGTTTCATTCTTCTACACTTTTGAATTTTTGCAAGCTAAGTCTTCATGTTCATGATTGGTTCCTTGGTTAAACTTTGTTTCTATTTCTTTGTCTAGACTATTTTGGATGCTCTTTTCCTACTGCTAGGAAATTCTGATTTCCCCTACTACTTCTTTTGTGTTCTTCCTTGTTGGTTTTGAGTCCATTGATACTTCTTCTATTCTATCTTTCTTTGTTAATAATGATACATCCCCATGCTCAAGATGATATTGCTCACTGATCAAAACTTGGTACTCGATATCATTCTAGAGTAGTAACATATCATGAGTCATTTTATTTAGTTCCTGTATACTATTTCTTGATTCCTTTAGACCTTTATTCTCTGCTTGAAAAATCTTGCATTCTTAAAGTTTGGATATTCTGATATGTGCCTTTTTAAAAGTTCTTCTACATTTTTTGCTATTATCTCATTTTTTCCCCTTGTCTCTATGGTCTCTGTTTTGTTTATCTGTATCTGTTGATTGTTTATGCTGACTGATATCTTCCTTTTCTATTCTTTGTCTTTCCTGCACGCCCTTGCTATCTCCTTCTTTCTTTTCCATATAATTCTTTGGTTTCTTTGCTCTTTCCTTCTTTTTGTGTGGCCTTATGTTGTTGATTGCTTCTTTTATATTTGACATTTTGTAATCAATGTAGAGATTGGGCTTAATGATTCATGCTATCTTCCCTTCATACTTTCTAAGCTCAAGCTTGTAAATGGATCTATTTGTTATCAATTTTTTTGTTGTTACATCCTTCTTCCCCTCCTCTATTTCTATTAAAAATTTAATATTGTTAGTTTGGTTATACCAAACTTGTATTCCTAATAAATGCCTTAAGGAATTACCAATTTTAATTAATGTTTGAAGGTGTTTGATTTTAGGTGGGAAATTTTTCCTTTCTATCTAGATGGGCAATTTCTTAACTTTATCCTCATTCCAATGAGGTTCCCAGGCTAAAGATTTAACTATAAATCCTCTATATAAACAGTTCAAAATTGAAATTAATCTATTCCTAATTACCTTATTTTTGCATTGAATAAAAATGGATGCTTTTGAATAGTTGTAGATACTTACTTGTTGGCCCCCAATCTTTGCTATCTTACTTGATAAAATTGGGTGGATACTTTTTTGGTCTACTCTAGTATACATAGATGCCCAACTTTGTGCACTCCTCCCACTTTTCTTTTGCTTGCCTATCACTTTTAATTAATATATTAGAATATAAATTTTGATTAGATATCATTAACTTGCCATTAGTTATTCCTTTTGTTGAATCCTCTCTCTTTTTATTTGTTCTTTTATGTGGTGGGATGTATATTTTCTAATTTTGGGTGAATGCCCTAGCTTCCTTTCCTGTTGTTCCTTGCTATTGAATTTGACCTAGCAGAATGTTGCTAGCCACTGAGATTTTGGAATGTTTGGGTATCTGATGAGTTAAATCTCTTCCCTTTGTGGCTATACTAGGCTTCAGATCTGGTTGCTTCTCCTATGCCCTGAAATTCCTAACTTCTTTATGGAGGAGCTTTTGTGTGTTCTCAAATTTTCTTTTCTTCATTCTATTGTTTATGGTTGTTTGAGTTGCTTGTCTGCTCCTATTTCTTCTGAAAATTACTTGTTTCCATCCATCATTTTCTTTAGGGTTTGAGCATTGGATGAATTGTATTGATTTAATTTTCTCATTCCTTGATTCATGCAGTTTGACCATGGCTTTGAATGAGTCTTTCTTTTTTGAACACCATATTTGAGTGCCTCAAATTTATTACTAATTGGAATGCAGGGTTGCGCCTAGCTTCTTCTCAATTTCCTTGCTACCAAGCTTGGTGATACCCATATGGGTGTTTTTTCTCTATTAGGGAAATTTTTTTTTTCTATTTTGTCTTTGCCATGGGGATTCTTAGGTTTGTGCAAAATATAGTTTTGCTGAAAACTATTTTTTTATGCATTTCTCTTTTTCTGCCTTTTTCACCATTTTGCTAATTTGTAGAGTGTAAAGTTATTCCCTGCCAGTGAGGCCTTTAAACTAGTTAAACTATTCCCAACCGTAAGAAAATGCCAATAGTTTGAACATAAAATTCTAAAATGCCTATGCACAATTTGATATAATTCTCTAAATTTTAACAAACTCTACACCTAGCATAGAAAACTAGTGCTTCGTATTTAATTCCATTAGAAAGAGGTTATAATGGATTTTCTTGAGAAACTCCCTAAACAAATATTTTGAGATATCTTATTACAAATCCCATGCACATCTCACTCAAAAATTAAGAAGCTATTGAAATCTGCCAATGAAATACTGGAATGTTCAAAATTCTATCACAAAAGAATTGAGTTAGGTTATCTAAAAATTATGCATGTTTGCTCCATCATTCTAGAATATCGATATACAACCCTATTGATCCTATTTTTCATTTATTATTATTGTCATTTTATTTACTTTAATTGATTTGCCAATTTAACTTAAGTTTAATTAAATAGTACTTAGTATTTTTTAATTAAATGCTAGTATATGCTAATGTCCCTTTTTGCATAAATAAGCTCCATTTATTATGTTTTATTCATTTTGAAATTTAAATGGATTTTAATTGTTTTGTTTTATCATCTCAATTATATATATATTTATTTAAATGACCTTTGGCCTTTTTGGAGGGAAATTAGATTTTTATTAATTTTGGTCTTTCCTTATTGACTCTTGGCTCTTCCTTTTCTTTTGATGGTTCCTATCATCTTTTGTGTCTATTCATTTTCAAGTGGGTTTTTCTATTTAATGGACTTCTTCCTCCATATTTGGTTAACCACAATGTGAGTATCCTCATGCTATTTTTTTTTTTTTAAAACTTAATTTAGTGCACTTGTCTATAAGAGAAACACCAAATTAATGAGGAGAAAGAAGAGTAATGGAGCATAATAGGAAGTTTACATAATTTTAATGCATGTATTTTCATCTTATTTTATTTATTTATTCAAATATGATTTTAATAACTTCATTGGGTGATTGGGAATTTGAATATGATTCTAAGGCTTTTTATGGTCGAAGCTTTTATATTCATAAATAGACCATTTTCCCTATCTACAACCTTAGTTAACCTCATGTTTGGTGGTTTCCACCTCTATAAATATCTCTTAGAAAGAATATCATGTGTTTATGTAGTGCTTGTGAATCGTAGATTATATGTATAGAATGCAAAGAGCTAGAAAATGTTAATAATCTACTCTATGAGTGAAACCCTAGCATACAAATGTACATGTAAGTGTAAATGTGTGTAAAATATGAAGAGATAAAGATCATATCTCCATGGTGTCATGTAATGATTAAATATTTGAATTGAAATAATATTGACACATATCTCACTTAGCAATGAAAGAATTATATTCAATCCTTATAATCCACCTTGTAATTTCTCTACATCTAATTGGGATATCCACATACTCTTGTCCCTTGCTTTTGTCATGTGCAAATGAGGCCTTTTATGCCTTTATTGTGAATTAATGAGATTACCCCCATAAGAGATGATTGTAGTCAATGGGAATCAACTTAAAATTTAAAAGAGGACTAACGTCTAATCTACTTAGCCACTAGAGAATAGGTTGACTTGGTTTAACCTACCTACTCTGGAAGAAGTTGAACTAGGTTGATCTATTCCCTAAGAGGCCATAGTCTTAGATGTGTAACCCATGATTCTGGGATTGATAAATCATAATTACAATAAGGAAAGAGGCATATAAACTGTATCCCACCTCATCCATTATGTGAGAAAAAGGGAAATCAAGGAGAATCACCTAGGAAGGAGAGAAAGAAATATGAGAGTGTGTGCTCCAAGTGTAAGTGTAAAATTAAAAAAACACTAAAGAGGAGCTAAAATTTCATAAATCAAAGTGCTTCCAATTTAAGACAATACATTTAGCCCCACTTTAGTGGTATATGACACTATGTGAATATACAAGGTAAAGTAAGAAAAATATGTGTAAATGAAAAATAGCATGGCTAAGTCCACACACATAGTTCTTACAAAAAAAGTAGTAACCACGTCCTAAAATACCACATGTTAGAGAAGGATGATGAAGCCCTCGAGTAGCTATACGCCCCTTATTTTGGCTTGTTCATTCATAAAAGGTGAAACAAAGAATCATGTTTACTAAAACAAACTAAATATGGAGTGTGCTTACAAGTAGCCTTCAAAATTATTCAAGATGAATCCTAAATATTTTTGAAATTACTTTGATAGAAAGGTAGCTAAATCATGATTTCAATGCGTATAAAAATATCCAAATTGGAACTACCAAACTCTAGATATGATAAAAAGAGTGAGGGAAGGTATTAACATCTATTAATGATAAGTTAAAAGTTTTTTTTTTTTTTTTTTCAAAAATTAGCCTAATTAAGAAATATAAGACAAAAATTTACCTTTTTTGAAGCTCATTTGAAGGATTTTCTTGAAGGTGAAAGATAAGAAGGAGAAATATGTTGAGGAAGGAAGAACTAGCATTGATGTGGATGGAGGTATTCTAACAAAGTAGTAGTGGATGCAATAGAGTTGGATGAGGTATGACTCAATGTTCGTACCCATTTCCTTTTGTTCTCTTTCTATTTCCATGTTTTTTTGTAGATTTAGGAAGTTGTTCTATATGTTGTAGGAATTGGTTTTCGATATCTGGGTTATAAAGTCAACCTATCCCTAGAAAGTCAACATGTTCCTAAGAGGTTGACCTATACCCCAGGGTGCAAGTCAACCATTTCCTAGGAAGTTGACCTCTTCTCAAGAAGTTGACCCACGCCTAAGAATGATCAGTATGCATAATTTGATGTTGAAAATTATTATTTGATTAGAGATACTAAATGGGATCCACCATCTTTCTATTATAGGAGTTGTTGGCAATGATAGAGAACTATATGTCAAACATAATGATCTATGTTTAATACCATATAGGAGAGCTAAGAACAAAGGAGACATAGATCCTGATAGATACTAGCCTCTATTGGGTAGCTTAGCTACCTCATATACATTTTCATAGGGCAATGTTATTAGCATTGAAGGAGAGATGAGATGAGGATACATTTTCATTCGATCTACCAATTGGAGAGATTACCATCACATTGGAGAATATCTATCAGATCCTACATCTTCTAGTATAAGGACTGACAATAGATCACAAGTCAACCATTCTATAGGGGAGATTAGTAGATATTTTTAGTGTTACATGAGAATATGATATAGGGATAGAGAGAGACTCAATAAAGTTATCCTAAAGAGAATCTTGTTTGGATAAACTTCTTTACTCATGAGCCTTGTACATTATACAATTTCCACAATTATGATGCTTGATATGAAGGACACCATTTTTTGGACTCCTCTTGCTCATTTAGTTTGACACAAAGAGATAGTGTATATAGTGTGTGTGAGGGGTTAGAGAATTATCACACACCAATATTATGAGCTAGGGAGATTTGTGAGATATTAGAGGCACATCTTGACAATATGCATATTCTTTTAGGTGTGGGTCTTTGAGACCATCGTTTCTACTAGGCTTGTTAGATGCCTTGTGGATGTGCCAATTGAGTTACTATATATATCCATTAAGCCATCGATGATAGTTTGGAGATGTACTAAACTAGAGGGTTAGACTAGACTAACTACTAGTTACAAAGTTGGTATAGAGGCATCACCATCACATGGTAGCATAACTAGACTTAGTAGTGTAGTTGAGATGGATGCAGAGACAAAGGCTACTTAAGGGTGAAATGACTACATTGTGATGCCCTACTATTATGATAGGGTAATGTGGTAGTTTTTTCTTTAGTATGGTCCTCCCACATAGGTACCTTGATACATACATGGGTGAATATATATAGAGAGGCATGAGACCACACCACAACTGACTATTGATGATATAGAGTTGATAGACACTGGGAGTGTGGATGATCTTGTAATCCCTTCTACAATTAAGGATGCAAAATTTTCAAGGGACTACTTGCAATACATCAATGTGTAGGGCATGGTTCCCTTGTTCCCAAATGACTATCCTACTAGAGATCCAATTCCATAATTTAGGGATCACTATGAAGATAAGGATGAGGGAGAGGAGAAGGAGGAGGATCTACTACTAGGAAAATATTCCATGGATGTATAGGTAAGGGAAGAAGTGGCAATATTGGGAGAGACAGTGAATGAGGCACCACCATCTCCTATAGAAATTAGGCCCTTATAGTCATGAGTAGTAGAAGCACATGCAAAGATACCCCCATCCTAAATAAGACAAGTAGAGTGAGGAGAGTCATCCAAATGACCTCCACCACACCTCTTCAAGAGATATACCTTAGCTTCTATGAGGGAGATCTAGGCATGGGAAGATTTGAAATAATTTTAATAGATGTACAATTTACAAATATGTGATAAATTATATATACTAAAATGTGATATGAAAATAGGATCAAGGAGTGGAGATCCCTTGTTAAAAATTTCATGAGGGACATGGTCATAGCATTGAGTATCCATTTCACATTGTGGGTCCTCTATGAGGAGATGTGAGATTTTGGGAGACATTAGGATACATTCATACACATAGTAGTGGAGCTACAATTGAGAGCAGAGAGGGAGGAGTGACTAGAGTGCAAGCTATGGGACTCATGATAGAGATCATGTATTCAGTCAAAGAGGATATCATAGACAATCCATACCTACTACACCTTCACTACACATAGAAAAACACCATCATCCCACCACAAATCCAAGAGATCTAGCTCTCACCATCATATGGACAAGACATGATGTACTATTTTGAAATCAGGTACATTTTTTATAGTGTCTTCCTTTTATATCAAAATAGTTTTATGATGATATATATGATGGAATTGCATGCTTACAATCTATTTTACTATTCCTATTATTAATCTTGTTGCATGATTAATAGCATAAAAACAAAAGGAATGAACATGAAACGACTACATACATATATGCACTTAATATTTTAAAGTATAACATTTAATGAAAATACTATACATCACAATTTGAGAAAGCATGAAAAAATACTTAAAAGGAAAATGTAATTTCACATAATACAAAATATGAAAGGTTGAATTAAGTGTAATAGCAAAGAAAATACATAATATTAATAGGTTCCTTAAGAGGTACATCATTCATATCAACAATTATAAATGCTCTAGAACCATACACTTCCATGTAAATGTATGGAACTAGCCACTTAGAACTAAACTTCTCTTTTTCATTGGGTTAGCATTCACATGTATGTGATTTTCAAAGAGAACTAAATCACTAATAGAAAAAGACCGTTCAATCACTTTTTAGTTGTATCTTTTGTTGATAATTTTTTAATAGGCCATAATATGTTCTAAAGAATTAATATGTTTCTCATCTAACATATCAAGATCTTGTAATCTCTCTAAAAGTGTGCTTATGAATTATTCCCTTGAACAAAACTCTCAAGGAGAGAATCCCTAGTTTTAAATGCGTAAACAATATGACACTCAATGATTTTGAAGAAAAGTATCCTAGAGAATAATTCATAAGATTCCTTCCTTGAGAGTTTTGTTCAAGGGAATCATGTTTAATCATGACGACACTTAATGATTTTGAAGAAAAGGAGGTGTAAGGTAAAAACAACTTATTTGATTAAGCTAATTGCAAAATAGGAAGATTAGAAAGATAAGTCTTGAATTGTTCAAACTAAATCTTACAACCTTCATTCAAAGAGAATCTAATATCCTTCTTAAGAAAGGAAATGAAAAGAATATAATGGTCTACTAGATGAGAGATGAATCTAGGAATATATTGTATCTTCCCTTGTAAGCTAAAAATTTGCAAGATGTTTTGGGGTGGAGGCATATCAATGATAGCATCAAACTTTTCAGCATCAACCTTGATGCCTCTACTAGATATAATGAATCTAAGGCATTTTTCACTTCCAACCCAAAGGAATATTTTGAGAGTTCAAGTACATATTATACTTTAATATACTCTAATTTTTTTTCTAAGTGTAGGAACATATCCATTTAGTTGCACAGATTTAACAAGAATATCATCAACATAATCCTTAATAATTTATTGATGTAATCATGAAAGATCAATATCATAACCCATTGATAGGTAACACCCACATTCCTTAACCCAAAAAGGAATAACAACCCAACAAAAGGTTCCCCACATGGTAATAAATGCAGTCTTATATTGATCATAAAGAAGAATGAAAAGCTGAGTATATTTTGAAAATCCATCCATAAAGGATAATAATGAATGAGTCACCATATAATCTATAATCATATTAGTGTTAGCAGGGGGAAATCATCATTAAAGGAGGTTTTTCTCAAATCCCAAAATTTAATACACATCCTTATCTTATTTCACCCATTGAAATAGCCACAATGTTAGATATTCAAGGGGAATAATCGATAGGATGTATGAAACTAACATCCAAGAGTTTTTCTATTCAACCTTGATGATAAGAGTGATGCTAAGATTCATTTTATGAATATTTTTCTTAATTGGTTTAGTTTTAAGTGTGAGGGCTATGTTATGAGTGACAATCTTAGGATTTATATTAGGCATGTCCGAGTATACCCAAGCAAAAATATTTGACAATTTTAGAAGAATATTTGCAAGTTCCTTATATTCTTATTCATCTAATTTACATTTTCCAATCTTGATAACCTTCTTAGGGTCTATTTCGCCCAATTGATAGCGATAAAGATAAGGGAGATACTGCATGTGAAAGAGACAAATCGGTTATTATGTTTTCATTGATGTCAAGCCTTAATAGGTAAGACATTATGCTAATTTAATAAAGTGATAAATAATTTGAAGAATACAGAGTTGATTAATGAGGAGGATTTATATAGGAAATGGAACAAAGTGTTAATAAGTATAAGGATTTCAATGGGCACCTGATGAGTTAGAATCTGATAGTATAATTTTGATTTTATTATTTTACATGATTTGATTAAGTGATGAAATTATGTATAAGCAAGATATATTAGTTGACAAAGAAGTTATAAAGTGAAAAAACAAGGAAATATTAAGTTGCATTGAGCAAGACAAATGAGGTTGATAAAAGAATGATTAATAATCATCGAGCATTTGTAATAGTCATTAAGCAAGGAAAATATGAAAAGTCTCTAGAAGAATCAATTTAAGGCCAAAATTTGATAAAAATATGGATTGATCGAGAATTTTATAAGAGAAGGAATTTTTTTGTTATGAGATCTACAACTAGATAAATTCAAAGAAGATTTGATGGAAGAGATTTAGTGATTTGAAATGGAGCACAAAGTTCAAGGAGAAAGCATGATACCCGAGTGTCTAGATTCAAGGAATCTAAGTTGGCTGAAGACTAGATGATTACTGTTAAGAAATAAAACATTGGAAAATTTGGTGAAGCAAAAATAAGTTATCTATTTAAGGGATGGATGAGTTGTTCATTGATGATAATCAATTTGCTAGTGAAGAAGAAGATAGAAGGTGAAATCGAGTAGAGCTACATTGTGAAATCAAACAAGTAAAGTGTGAAATTTATGTTTATATGAGTGGATCAACAAGAGGGAAGAAAGAGGAAGAATACAAGAGGAAAGATGAGAAAAATGGAGATCTAAAACAATAAAGGTAGTTGCATTACTTATTAGATCATTTGACTATTACTCTCTACCATTGTAGCAGAAAATCTCTTAATTGATGGACTTAACGATCTTATTTGTAAAGTAACATACCTATAAATGTGTGTAAGTCCCTTAGAGTAGGCCACTCAAATAAGGAATGATAAGGTCTAGACAATCTTTGCTGCAAATCCCCTACTAGGGTTACATCTAACAATGTGTATGTAACCTTTAACAAGGTTGGATCCTAACAAAGCTCACTTCAAAAGAGTGAAATTTTGGGTTGGTTCCCAAGTGGTTTTTCCTTTAAAAAGGTTTCAACATTAAAATACTTATGTAAAAATGTGTGTATGTTGATTATTTTTCATGATATTTCATGTTTACTATTTTATGCTACAGCTTGGTGTATACATAAATTATTTCTCTAATAGTCAGTAGATGAAACTAATGAAGTCAATAGTTTATTGGTAATGATTAAGTTGAATGTTAATGTGAAGTTAAGATATGTTACCAATATGTTATATTGAAAGCATAAAAGTGTTAAGTTGTTGAAAAGTTACAAAGGACCTAAGGATAACTGATTCACCCCTCCCCTCTCAATTATCTAATAGGGTCATTAAGATCAACTTACACATCCACAATATTGATGATTAAGAGATTGCTTTTGTGTGTATCTTCTACAGGTGGGAGAGAGTCAAAATATTGTTCAAGATTACTCTCTTCTCCATTAGTATTCAAACATTATGATTTTGTCATATTGTGCTCAAAATGAGGTAAATCATCATATACCCCTAAGAATTCTACTATAACATCTGTTGGATTAACTGCCAACATTTCCCTTCAAGATTTGTGACATGGCTTAACCACCTCCTATGTTCTATAAGTCTAGTGGTTGTATTGAGCATTGATAGGTCAATCTTTTGGTGCAACAACAACTCTAGCTTGTAACAAGTGGTATCAGAGCTTGGTCACAAGTTTGAATCTCCTCGAGTGTCACTAGGTGGGGGATTGTTGGACTAACTACCAACATTCCCCTTTGGGATTTGTGACTTGGCTTAACCGCCTCCTGTTTTTTATAAGTCTAGTGGTTGTATTGAGCATTGATAGGTCAATCTTTTGGTGTAATGAAAACTCTAGCTTGTAACAACATCACCATAGGAAAAGACATCTAAAGATGGTTTATGATGTAATGTGATAAGATGCAGGTTCACTAATTTCAAAGGACCATTGTAAATGTGACTAACAACATTAGGAAATAATGGAGGTTTCTTATAAGTGTTGAATCCAAAACCATAAGCATGTTCACAACCATCATTCATTAAGTGAACATGTATTCCTTATCCAAATTTCCCACAATGTTGACCATTAAAACTATTTGACAATCAACAACTTCTAGATTAGATTGTGTATATATATTTTATCATCAATGTCTCATATAAAAGTCAGCGATCCATCACAAGGATGCATGAAAGTAAGAGATGTATAATAAAAGATGATTATGCATCTGTAATATTATTAGCTAATATGGGTCAAATAATAACTGTAAAGTTTTTAGTTAGTACTGATCAACAGTAAGATTATAGCCTATAGGAATTTCGTAAAAAATTTGCCACTGTAACCATAAATTAAAACATTAACACTATTCAATCCATTCAATGGCTTCTAATAGAAAATCATATTGGAAATTTGCTTAGCATACAATGTTCAATACAGAATATGTCTAATAGACAGAAATTTGATTTTATATTGGCACTTGTCTTTATTACTACCTGTGCTAGTAATAGCAGTTAAAGCATAAAGAAACACAAGGATTCAGAGATTACATACTTGAGCACAAAGAAATATGACCCGTATTGGAAGGATTTAAACCTCCACTCAGATTATATGTTGACTCCTATCTGACTATAGTGATGCTTCAATTTTGACCACGACTGGGAAGTATTCCAACCTTGATTTATGGTGGATGGTGATATATACTCTTCCTCCTTAGTCCACTATAAGAGTCATGTATCCTGACTCACTTCCTCTGACTACTGTAGTGGATGATGCCCAATATTATGTTGACGACAGGGTTTCCTTTGAATGCTGTTGGAGGATGGACGACCAGAGTCTTATTTTCAAATATGAACTAACTCACTTTAAAATTATAGTCTGACTAGTATTATGGACCATGGCATTGAGAAAGCTATCACACACTATAGCTATTTTGAACGTGACATGCCGTGAGGGTCTCTTAGCAAACTTGGGATATCATACCTTCTGCCTTCCATCATGACTGGTTGGTTTTGTGCATAACATCTGCCCTATATTAAGCCATGACTTTAATATTTGACTTCACTTCACTTTTGCAAATACCCCTTCTAGTGGGTAATGGTGAACCCAAGACATAGTTTAGTCCCACAGATAGAAATATAATGCACTTCCAACTATATACTGTCTCCGTTGGAATTTGGGTGCTAATTCAATCAACCAAGCTATACTACAAGTAAACTCCTGTGTAAAATGATTTCTTCCAAAAATAATAAGCAATTGTACTTACTCATTTTCAGACCATTACCGACTTTTGTCCACACCAATGCAAACAGAAAAATAGAGGAAGATTGGGGCTACGTCCAACTCCCTTAGTGTTTCTAGACTTGAGGGGTTTCATCCTCAATGTCTTAGACTAGTCACATTAAAGCAACCAAAACTCAAAAAATTTAGTTCATATATTCTCTTGTGTGTTGTTAATGTGGGATTAAATGTCATTTTCGTCCTGTAGTCACTTAAAGCTATTTATAAAGTAAATAACTTTAAAACATTAAAGTGACTTAGGTCTACTCATTTTAATAAAGTTCTAGAATAAATTAAATTAAATCCCCAT
The DNA here is from genome assembly GCA_028749045.1 of Cupressus sempervirens. NCBI lineage: Eukaryota > Viridiplantae > Streptophyta > Pinopsida > Cupressales > Cupressaceae > Cupressus > Cupressus sempervirens. The sequence goes on along the minus strand of CM053793.1, from coordinate 428,385,197 downwards.
TGTGACTGGAAGGCATCCTGTTATAAATCATTATTAATCTATCCGGATGTGGAGATAGATTAATCCCGTTACTCGAAATTAAAATTGAGAAGGGGACATGACAATCCTCCCTTCTTGGGATTGCTTTCCCTCAAGCAATCTCAATGCTGGGTGCTACAATAAAGACTCACCTTCCCAAGTGGCATCCTCACAAAACAAGTCTTTCCATTTGATTAGATATTCCCTAACAATTCTGTTACGCAACTTCCTCTCCCTGGTCTCAATTACCTCCTCTAGAACCAAAATAAGTTTACCCACTTCATCAAGTGGAGGTAAACTCTCTAAAGGCACAATCTGCTGGCCCACTACCTTTTTGAGACACGAGAAATGAAAGATGTTGTGGATCTAGCTGTCACTAGGTAACTCCAGCTCATACGCGACCTCCCCTATCCTCTTGGTGATACAATAAGGTCCATAAAATCTGGATTTGAGTTTCTCAGACCTACTTTTCTTCAGGAAACTCTATCTATATGGCTGGAGACCAAGAAAAACTCTATCACCCACCTCAAAACTTTGTTTGGTGCGATGCCGATCAACATATAGCTTTTGCTGATTTTGTGCTTGTTGAATATTATCCCTGAGAGCTCTGAGGATATCTTTTTGGTCCATTATCCAATCTTTGGCCAGGGGTACCCAACTATCCAGTAATGTTGAATCAATAAAAGAGAGGGCCTCATAACCATAAAGAGCACAAAAGGGTGTCATCTGAATAGACATATGGTAGATGGTGTTATAGCAATACTCTCCCAAATACAACCACTTGACCCATGCCCTCTTCTGTCCTACAATGTAGTTCCTCAAGTAACCTTCCACCCACTTATTTACTATCTTAGTTTGGCCATCAGTTTGTGGATGATAACTCATGCTAGGAGTCAATTCTATACCAGTCAATCTGAAAATCTCCTACCAAAAGGTACTGAGAAACCTACTATCTTTGTCACTCACAATAGTTTTGGGTAATCCATGGAGCCAAAAAACCTCTCAAAAAAATAATTTAGCTACCTGGGAAGCTGACTAGTTTGTAGCTATCACGAAGAAATGCACGTACTTGGTCAACTTGTCCACCATGCAAAGATGCAGTCCTTGCCTTGGACCCTCAGCAACTTGGTGATAAAATCCATGGAAATGCTCTCCCATCTTTGAGCTGGAATAGGGAGCGGCTGAAGTAATCCTGTAGGAAAACCCTATTCTAACTTGTTTTGTTGACAAGTCTAGCACTCTTTGATATGCTGTAATACATCATCCTTAAGCCCCTTCCATGAGAATCTCTCTCTGATCTGCCTGTAGGTTTTGAAAAACCCTGGGTGCCTTGTTGCTGGTGCATCATGTATGGTGCACATAATGTCCTCCTTCAGTTTAGATTTGGGTACTAGGTAAATTCTAATTTTGTAATAAATAACATCATTCATTACCTTGTACCACTCATCCTAAAGTATACCATCCAGAATCTAACAAGCATGTGTATTTTTGGAATACTCCACTAATAACTGGGGTCTCCAATATGCTGAAATCTCTAAAATAGAGTAATATGCAAGCATTGGGGGTCATCAGGAAAGAGTATCAACAACTGTATTATTCCTCCCTTTGACATATTTGATGTCAAAATCATAAGCCTATATCTTATTGACCCATTTTTGTTGCCTTTCATTCAACTCCTTCTGCTCTAGGAAGTAATGCAAACTATTATGATTTGTTTTAGCTATAAATTTACTTCCCACCAAATACTGCCTAAATTTGGTTAAGGCGTGCATGATAGCTAACATCTCCTTATCATAGGTAGAAATAAAAACTCACTGCCCTTCAGTTTCCTGCTCTCGAAAGCAATGGGATGGTGGTCTTGCATCAATACTGCCCCTATCCCACTACCCGAAGCATTGCACTCTAACACAAAAGGCCTAGAAAAATTAGGAGGTGCTAGCACTGGACATAAACTCATCACCTATTTTAGCCTATCAAAAGCTGCCTCAGCATCCTTTGTCCAAGAAAATGCCCCTTTCTGTGTCAAATTGGTAAGGAGGGCTGCTACCTCTAAAAACCCCTTGGCAAATCGCTTGTAATAGGAATAGAGACCAAGGAAACCTTGTAAGTCTGATACATCCCTAGGTGGTGGCCAATCCAAAATTGCCTATATCTTCTCTTGATGCACCTTAACCCCCTTGGCACTAATCACATTCCCCAAGTAAAGAATTTTTGTTAGTCCAAACTCACATTTGGATTCTTTTGCAAATAGGGACTGCTCCTCCATGAGTTTAAGGACCTCATCCAAATGTGTAAATGTTCTTCCCAAGTCCTGTTAAAAATTAAAATGTCATAAAAAAAGACCAGAACACTTTTCCTGAGTTGTTTCTTGAAAATATGGTTCATGCATGATTGGAAAGTGGCAGGTGCATTAGTGAGTCCAAATGGCATCACTAAGAACTCATAGTGTCCGTAATGGCATCTAAAATCTATTTTGTGCACGTCCTCCTCATGGACTCGAATCTAGTGGTATCCTAATCAAAGGTCTATCTCCGAGAAATAAACTACCCTGTGAAGCTCATCCAACAACTCATCAATGCAGGGAATTGGATACCTGTTCTTAATGGTCCTCTTGTTCAGTGCATGATAGTCTATACACATCCGAAGGGTTCCATCCTTCTTCTTAACCAACACTACTGAAGAGGTAAAGGAGCTAGTGCTAGGTCTGATATGCCCCATATCCAAAAGCTCCTTTATTGTCTTCTCTATTTTCTCCTTGTAATGCTTGGGATGATGATAAGGGGTAGTAATAATGGGTTTGGCTCCCTCCTCCAACTCAATAATATGCTCAAACCCTCTATTTGGTGGAATCCCAGGAGGTATATCCTCAAACACTCTCCTATGCTTATCTATAACTATTTGAATGTCACAATGGTATCGCTGCCCTGGATCCTTTGTCTCCTTGGAGGAGATGAAACACTATGTGGCCCACTCTATATCATCATGTCTCAATATGGCCTCCATCCTATGAGCTAAAATCAATCTGGGTCCACTATCAGGTATGACTTTGAGGACTACCAATTGATCACTTGTAAGAACTCCAATTGCATAGTCTCATGATCAAAGGTGTATCTGCAGAGAGTCCTTAACCACTGTCTACCCAAAATGGCATCCAACCCATCCAAGTCAACAATGTAGAAATTAGTCTCCAAAAGATAATCATCAAACTGTATCTAAAGACCAGCTACCTTCCTAGTACACCCAAAAACTTCACCACCTACTACCTTCACCTCTAACTTAGGAATGCCAACTATCGATAAACCCCTCCTAGCTACCATCTGTGTGCTGATGAAGTTATGTGAAGCTCTTGTATCTAAAAGGCATATGATGTGTTGTCCCTTAACCACACCTTTCACTCTGAAAGGATGACATGCCAAATCACTAGAAAGAGTGGCTATGACTAGAGGTTGTTTCGTAATGTTCTTCTTCTTCTTATCTTTTGGGGCCCGCTCTTCAACTTCTTCCTCTTCATTGTCCCCACCCTCTTCACCTCCTTGCTACTCCCCTTCATCCTCGGATTGAACCTCTACATAATGTATCTTACCTTTCCCAAGGCATCTGTGATCTAGGGTCCACGACTCCCTGTAGGCAAAGCACAATTTCTTCCTTTTGAGCTCATTTTGTATTTCAAAATCCAACCTGGGAGGAGTGGTTTTCTACTAGTTTTTATTCCCTTGATTTGATATGGATCCCCTATATGGTTTCTTTGGAGGCTATAATATAGATGAGGGTGAATCTAAGTCATGAGCTATCTTGATTGCATCATCTAGAGTGTTTGGTTTAAGAACCTTAACCAAACCCCTAGATCTATCCTATAGACCCTTTGTGAATAGCATCACCTTTTGCTATTCTGTCATGTCTGGCACCATTACTGATATATGTTGAAACTCATCAATGTACTTATCTAATGATTTACTTTGACATAACTGAGTCAAGTCCCTGTAATAGACTTCAACATCCTTCCTATCAAAGTGGGTGCTCAGCTTAGAGCTAAAAATCTCATATGAAGTTATGAGGCCACGATTCTCCGTAGCCAACCCATGATGCCACCAATTATATCCAGCTCCCTCTAGATGCATAGTCATAAATCTAATAGCTTTTGCTTTAGCCATAGGCTTAAGCATCAAATAAGTATCTAGCTTGTGAATCCAAGCTCTAGTGGAAGTCTGACCACTACCATGAAAGGTGGGAAGAGCAAGCTTGTTCATTACATGTTTTTAAGTCCCTGTTAGGTGCTCTTGATCTCCAGTCTTGCTGCTGCCTATCAACCTCTCTTTTCTGATTTAAATACTACACAAAGGACAGATTTTGTTTAATTTCATCTAAAAGCAAATCTCACTCATCAAATGTTGCCATAACATTATTTGGTAACAAATTTTGGGCTATAGGTAGTACAAATTCCTCTTCTTCAGCATTAAAAATTGGCATCAAAGGTCTATTCGTGTTATGTGTGTGAGCTCTAGTTGCTCGGGGGGACCCAACTATACTCCCACCACCACTATGATGACTACGAGCCCTTCTTTGGACTGGAAGCAACTACTACATAACACCTGTTAACTGCTAAATATCATTTGCAATGTTTTTTTGTCCATCTCTAATAGCCCATCAAGTTTCCCGTACTTCCTTGTCCTATTCATCTCCGTTATGTGCCATTTGATTTTTTTTTCTAGTTCAACCTGTTGAGTAATATCAGCATGCTCACCTATTTCCAAGATTATTTCCTCATCAACCAAGAAACTATCTTCAATGTCAACATGTACCAAGGAATCTGCTTGTTCTGGTTGTATGTGACTAAATTTGTGCAGCCTTCTACTCATTCCTGGCTCATTTTTATAATGAAAGAGTTGTACTAGGTGACTAAATTTGTGCGGCCTTCTACTCATTCTTGGCTCATTTTTATAATGAAAGAGTTTTACAAAAAAATATTTTTTCCCACAAGATGGCAGGTCTTGTGGCTTTGATACCACTATAATATTCTCAGCTAATATGGGTCAATTAATAACTGTAAAGTTTTCACGTAATACTGATCAACAGTAAGATTCTAGCCTATAGGAATTTTGTCAAACATTTGCCACTCTAACCATACATTAAAACATTAACACTATTCAATCCATTCAATGGCTTCTAATAGAAAATAATATTGGAAATTTGTTCAACATACAAGGTTCAGTACATAATATGTTTGATAGACAAAAAATTGATTTTATATTGGCACATGTGCTAGTAATAGCAATTCAAGCATAAAGAAACACAGGGATTCAGAGATAATAGACTCGAGCAGAAAGAAATATGACCCATATTGGAAGGACTCAAAACTCTACTTGGATTATATGCTGATTCCCATTTGACTGTAGTGATGCTTCAATTCTGACCACGACTGGGAAGTATTTTGAACTTCACTTATGGCAGATGGTGATATATACTTTTGCTCCTTAGTCCACTGGATTTGGTGGTATCAGTTTTCATTGTATATTAAGGGAGACATCCTTGTTTGAACAATAATAGTAAACCATTAGTTAAAGTATACAATGAACATATAAATAGAGTTTTCTTTTTTTTTAACATGCATCAAGACCCGAAATTAGACATGGAGAGAGCTTGAGAGGGCTCTATTGTATGTTACATGTCTTTGAATTTTGATGCAAGGAGTTGGAAAACTTAAGAAGAAGAAGCTCAACTTAAGCCTACAAGCATCCCCCACTTAGAGTTACATGGAAACAACATACAAACCAATGTACATAAGATAAGATTATAGGCTTTTACTTAGGTGTAATTAGTTAAAAAACACATTGAATAAGGGTGTCTAATGTAGGAGCATCTTGGGTCTTGGAGTAATCTTTCATCTACCAAAAATATATCTTATTCTTTGCACCTGCCTATTGTTCATGAAGTAGTCATTGATGCTTGTGGTTTAGTGGCATGCAAAGTTAACTTGTCAAGGATCTATTTGGGATCTTTATCATAAGTGTGCAAGTTGTGATCTTTTGTATGTCTCAAGTTGTGTGCCATTCTTTGTGATCTCTATTTCCTATGTTTCTCTTCTTGTGAGGCATGTTTTATCTTTTGGCATGTTTTTCTAAGTCATGCTCGCATGTTACAAAGTTATGAGTTGACTCCTCAGGTGCGTGTGGATCTTCCTTTGAGTGTGCATCACTTTATGTTTCTATTTACTTTGGGTTTGGTTTACTCTTCCAAGGTTGGACCTATAATGTAATTAAATGCTTGAATAGCTGACTTGTGGTTTAGTTGGCTATGTAAGAAGTTTGGTTAGAGGTATTTCATCATGAGTATTAAGAAGATATTAAAGAGAAGATAGGAATGGAAGTTTGGATTCTTATTCCTTAATTTCATTGTATATGGCCTTATCCAAGAAGGCCTCATAGATAGGTACGTTTCTTGATTTCTTCTAATAATTACAAAAGTGTGGTGACCAAATGTTGAACCTTATCTTCAATGTGTTGCATACTAATTACACTTGAGTAAAATCCTGTAATCTTTTCTTATGTACATTGGTTTGTATGTTGATTTCATGTGTAACTCTAAGAAGGGGATGATGGTAGGCTTAAGTTGAGCTTATTTTTATTAAGTTATCCACCTCCCTACATCATATTTTAAGGAAATCATGTGATGCCTAGCATGTGGGTTAAGAAATGAATTTGGGCAGAGAATATTATTATTGTGACCTGGTAACATGGAGAAACAAAGAGCATCTTATCCATATAAGTTGAGTTGGGGAATTTTTGAGTGTTTTTTTAACAAGGTGAAGAATCTAGAAAAAATTACCAAATGGATGATAATGATGGCATGTCCAAGTTGGGAAAAGTTTGATGACTAGTTTAGAGTATTGGTAACTATTATATGTTGATTGTAATGGCATTTGAGCACTGTAACATATTGGGAAGTCTGAGATTGGGTGGTTTGATAGGCTTTGAGTTTGGTATGGACAATTAAAATGGTTATAATATATACAAGGAAATGACAACCAAGAGGGATGGTCATAAAATGAAGAGTCTTACTTGAAAAGGTTATAGTGAAGAGGATTGTGATAAAAAATGTGAATGTGTTCAAGGTTTTCATAGAGTGGAAGGATATATACATTTAGTTTCTTTGACCATTTGGAGGTCTTGTAAAGGAGTAAGGAATATGGTATGTATTAGAGGAAGGAGATCTATGCATTGATTGAAGTTGATAAACTGCTTGGTATTTGAAGGATATCTTTGATGTAAGAAGTTGTAGCTCACAATAAATATGAAGATTTTTTCCTTATTGAATGGGGACATTCAAGTTATTAGACATAAAATCAATTATCCTTTCTTAGGATACATCCTCAAAAAATGATCAAAAATCTTTCATGGAACCATACAATCTTACCATTCATCTGATCCATTTTCACAAATGCTCTATACTACTAATATATTTTTAGTCTTAAGCCTTTATGTTGATCACATTCTTAGTGATCCTAATTATTCACTCTAACATCTTCTTGTAAAACATATATTCCTCTATACATGATATAAATCTATACCATTTTGATCATGAAACAAGGATTCACTTATTGCTATACAACATATCGCTATTCAAGATTGATTACGATGTAAGATCAAGTCTTGCTCCTTAACCCTATCTTCATCTAGGGTCTTCTCTAGGCCTCTTATCTAGCCTAACAAGGTTCTTTCACTAACCCTAACTTAGGAGGATCACACTCCCAATCCCTTCCCCTTTTAGCTTGTCCACACCAATGTGACACTTAGCTTCATCATAGCAATACTCCTTAGGTGCTCAATGGCTCACATACAAACACCCACATATGCTCACAATCTACTAAATATGTAGAGAGAGGATTGTTCCTAGATTTTTGAGGCTATTCCAATGCTCATCCACAAAAAATCCTTTGAAATCCATATTGATTTCAAAGAGTTGTTTCAATTTAGGCCTAAAAGGGCTACAAGAAATTAGGCCTCCAAACCCACCTTTTGACACTTAACTCAGAAACATGTTTAATGAGGTAGAAAATTAAATTCATATTTAGATACCCTATTGGAATTCCTTTGAGACTCACCTTGTCTCACTTTCCTAACACGTTTGTAAAGTGAAATGCATATTTTAAGCCTAATAATCAAGGTTTTGATAACTTGCCAACAAAATCACCACAATTTGTTCAAATCCTTATTTGAACATATCACCATGAGGTCTTCTTTGGCACATGAATTCTCCACTCTCATGCTTTTGTACACCCACTTATATTGAAGGATTCATTGCATTTAATCCTCTCATCTATTGGTTTAATCTATGTAACCCCTAACCATGCTCACTTGGCTTGCCTAGGGCATCATTGAAACTTGGCCAAACTTTCTTTCTAGGGCCCAAGAAATTTCACACCTATAGTACAAGGAGTCTTCTCACACATTCCAAGATACCATACTCCACTTTCACAAACTATCTAGTTCAGGACAACAACTAAGAAAAAACCAAAATATCTACAAGAAGGAAAGGAAATGGATTCACCAGTCTATCTAATCACACAAAAAATTGACTAATAAATTCTACCAATGCATGAATCAAGTATAGTATAGAAATCAATCCATCTAACACCCCCATGAAGCAAAATCTTCATACTGTGGTCATAATAACAAAAAATTATGCTTGCTCATTAAAAAAAAATCTTTCACAATGCCACCTAACCTTGTTATAGGTTGAGGGAGGCCTTATGTAGCTCCATTACACTTTCTCCAACTATTTTGAGGTGGTTAAACAACCATTTGATTGAAGTTTCTCTTTTTGCAATAAAAGTTGTCATGACAACTTTTTGCAATTTTTGCAAAGTTGTCATGCAACTTGGCAACTTTTTGTCAATATAGAATTGGTGAAAACCTTTTGAAACTTTGAAAAATGTTTGAGTGTGTCATACAGGACATAAAACCACCATTCTACCTCTTCCTTTCCCAATCTAGGCCTCCAAATGGACAAAAGTCACTTTTAGCAAGAATGACAACATTTTCCCTTCACGTAGCAACTTTGGATGACTGGGTAATAATGAAGACCCATTAGACCTCCTACTGGCTAAGTCTCTGGGACTCTCTATCCCACTTTATTTCACTAGTGGCTTGGCTAAGGCCACTACAAGCCAAAACTCCACTAGGAACCCTAAGTTGTTAGATAGCCTTACCTAGGTGCTCCTGCACTAGATTAGTTATAATACTTGACATTAAAAATCACTATATTGTTATGATTACATAAATATTTCAAAAATAATAATAATTTATTTTTACTTTTTTACTTTTTTTTTTTTTTTTGGGTGGGGGGGTGTTTGTTATAATTTTGAATATTTCTGAATTAGACATATATTCTTGTGACATCCATAAGATCTCCTTAATCCATGCCAATGCCAATTATCCAAGAGCTTAAACTGTTTCCACATTTATATGTCCTTAGATATTGCATTACTACAATGTGATTATCATTAAATTGAATATATCTACATTAAACTACATTTAATTTTTCTTTTCTTATCATTTTTGACTACATCACTACTTTAGGATATGTTTACATGTACGAAATGCAATTTTTATGTACTCATTCAAAAAATTCATCCTTGGTTGTCCAAGTTCCTCGATTGATAAAACTTGATGTTGTTGTTACAGTAAAATTTTGTTTTGTAGAGTATTGTTTTTTCTTTCTTTGGACTGATAATATAACTTACTATTTATTATTTTCTTCATACATATATCATCTATATCTCATCATGACTAAGAGTGATAGTACTCTTACTTGAGTCATAGGATTCACATCTTGGCTTGCAAGTTTCTCTTTGTCATTCTATAGGAAAGGATTTTTATGGTATCCAAACATATAGACAACAATATTGTTAAACCATTTAAAAGTATTGAACTCATATGTAGATTGGTTGTTATTTTGTCAATGGCTAAAGTATAACAAAGTAAAAAAAAAATTGAATCCATCTATTTAACAAAGGATAGTTGCAGTTCGTGTTACAACTACAATATAAGTTAGAGGAACTTTTCATAGTTTAATGCAAGATCAAACTCCTCAAGAAAGAGCCAAGATTTAATTTTACTAAATATTTTAGATATGTTTTTATTAATAAATAGAATTAAAAAGATAATATTAAGTATAAAAAATAACTAAGATTGGTCATGTTACAATCTATTGTTTCAAAAATAAAATGTTTTTATCTTTTCTAGCCTTTTTGCATTTTTAGACTTTATGACAACATCCTAAGACCTATAAACCATCCAAATAGATTATTTAATACCATTTACATGCTTCTCACCCTTTTGAGGGTTTGTAAACTTTTAACAATTAGACCAAACACGACCTAATAGGGACATTTTAACAACTTTTTCGTACGAAGCCTTACAACTTGATCCATAGGAACACCATTACATATAAGTTAATAAATCACATTATATTGTAAATAAATTTTTCTTATTGACAATGAACACCATGTTCTTCCTATGCTTAGGTTCTCTTGTACTAGGTTACTAAGAAGCTAACATGCCTACTTGGCTTAAGAAAGTTGAAGAGATGTTTCATTCATGTTACATCATAGGCATAGTTAACACTATTGAAGATTCCTAAGTCTCATGCAAGTCAAAGCTCATTTGATCACTAGTGAGCCATTAGAACCTCAACATGGTTTCTTGTCAAAATAGAGAGTATATTTTGAGTGTATTGTATTTAATCTATGTCTTTGTTGAATTTATCAAGATGAAGTTCCATTTCACATGGGAAAAACAAATAATACTTGATTGCTCTGATTGGTTATATATTTAGTTTTCTCTTACTATGACAATAAAAGTTGCGATAATTTTATGCAAAATTTGATTCCATAATCAGAGTAGAGGTTGAATATTTATATATTTTGGGTAGACTATGGTAAAATTTATAGTAATATTTTGTTATTTTTATTTATATACAAGATACTACTAATGCTTGTATGTTTATATTTGAGATAATTATAACTTGAATTATTGATCATTTGTAACTTTACTTGGATAAACTGTAGTAGAGATATATATAAATATTTAGTACATAAGATGATAATGTAGTGCCTGCCCCTAGTTTACATTTTCCTAGTTACATTTTATATTGTTGCTATCATTGCCGAATTCTTTTAGGCCAGTTTTATGTTTGATGGTTAGTAGCATTGTTTTGAGATTATTAGATATTGTGTTTTAGATTCAGTTCATATATGATGAGATTACTTGGACTCTATATTTCATGTATGCATGATGTTTATTACATTATTCTCAGTTATTGATGATGTTTAGCTAGATGGATTATTATATGTGTTTTCTTATGAATACTTACCCCATACTACATGTGTATGGTGTGCATGCTTGTTTTGTTTATGTATGGCATTTCTGATGTGGTTAAGGAAGGGAGTCGTAGTCACTTGCTAGTCAGGATCTACACAATGCACCACTTCCTGCCATTGCCTATTTAGCTTAGCATATATATTGTGTATGTACATGCATGAATTTTATGTAGGTTGCAGGTATCGAGTATCAACTTCTCTGAATTGCTAAGATGAGTGTACCCTATTGCATTATCTCAATGGTAAGAGATGGTAGATAAATTCTCAAGTCCAAATCCTAAACCCTTAAACCATTTGTCCTAGAAAAGTAGGACAAGTATTTGAGTTATTTTACCTTTCAAATGTGCTGGATGACATAATTTATGATTTTAACCCCTTAGATTGGTTTGTATGGATTGTTCTATGATGGGTTTTTATATTTTACTTTGGAGGTCTTTGGTAAATTTTCTATTAATTAAGTCTAAATTAAAAGCTTTAATTAATGATTTAATTTAATGGAAAATTAATATGATATTTTTAATTTTATTTAAATAAATGGGAAATTAATTAAATAAAAGAAATTAAAAAAAAAGGAGAATTAAAATAAAAGTCATAAGTCTAGGTAGGAGTATGCACACCTCTTTTGTGCACGTGTGTCTACAACACAAGAGTTAGCACACAAATTAAACACATGGTGTCTACAACCTTATCATTCTTGTGACTCATCTAGAAGGTTGCAAAAAGCTTGTGCTTAGTTGTCAACGCTTATCTTATCTTCTGGTTGTTTCTAGAGAATTCTAGGTGCTTCCTTAGAGGTCCTTATATAGGCACTCCTAGTAGCTTGGTGTGTGTTTTTGGTGGAACTGCGAACATTGGAGAAGGAAGGGACTTTTTTCTACAGATTCTGAGTAGCGAATTAGCATCAGTGTCTAGGTAGACACTTGTAATTTTTACATATACTATTTTGCTCCTTATTACTTCCTGTCTTCTTCATGTCTTTTGAATGCTTTTTGAGGAATCCTCTTCAGCCGATTTAAAGAAATTTTATTGATAAGGGTTTGAATTTAATTGGGAAAAATTTTCTTGGGTACGTTATATCCTTCATCAGAATAATACGAGGTGTGATTTAAAAATATAGGTATATATAAAATACCCCTTGTTTTTTTTCACCCATCAGATTTAATTATGTCCTTTTAAAATAAATTGTTTCAACCAAATCTCATTAGTGCAAATGATAGTGAAACGAATTCATATTTAATTGGGGCAGGGAAAAACATTATATAAAAAAAGTTTATTCTAAAAAGCATTTGTTTGAAAATGTTTATATAACAAAATAAATTAAAAATAAAAATTTAAAAGTTTTTGGGAGGGATGAATCTGTACCCCATAAGTGGCAGAGTACCTGTCGTTGCAGGTACTATGATGATAGGGGTACTTTGTACCTACTGTCAGCGTAGACCTGCGAGAGCAGGGTAAGATAAGGGATTTATATGTTATGTTTTATTTTATTAATGTTTTAATTTTTTATTATTATGTTATTAAATATTATTGTTATTGAATATCAATAATTAAAAAAAATTAATTATTATATATTAATAATTTTTAATTTTTAATTATTATATAATTTGTTAATGAAATTTTATTTAGTTATTAAGTTAATAGTAGCAATTAATGATATAATTTATATTTAAAAATTAATATAAATTAGATTAATTAAGGGTTATGGGGATGCTTATTGAAGCTTATAAATTATCTAATTATTGAGATTGATATTATTGGATTTTCTAAAATTGTAAATCGAGTTATTTGAAAGCGATAAATGATTTAAAAGAATAATCCTTCCTAGAGTAATTTAGAGAAATTGATTTTAAAATATGGAAGGGGGGTCATTTTCAATATAGTGAAATGTAAAATACCCTTAGAACATTTTAGAAAATTGTTTCCATAGAGTTATGGGGGGGAAAATCTTTGACCCATTAGAACAAATACATGTGCTAGTTCCTTCACTTGGTATCCAACTCTATAATGGAAAACTAAAACCCCACACTTAACTCAACTATGTGATTTTACGAACCAAAACATGTGCTTGCATTTTATGCTTTCTTTATGCTATTTGTTTTGAAGTTTTTGGGTTGACTAGATTGTTGACCAATTATAGGATGTCTACTAGAGGCTCGAGGGGTTTTGAGATGTAATGTCATGCTGATGTTATTTGATCTCGATCTTTTTAAACCCAACCATGGTAATGCGATGGCATGCTCTATGATGTGTGTGGTTTATTGATTGTTATTGTTTTCCAGTCTTCCTATGTGAAGTTGAGATATATGTATGTGAGATACTTGACTTAACCACTTTTGAGTCATTAATTAGCTATATTTGGATTACTTTCTAGTCGCCTTGATGGGACTGAAGTATTTTTTTGATCTCAATGATGTCATGTTGAAACATGTATGACTTGACCCTTTTGGAAGTCTTTGATCAGTATTACTTTGAGATATTTTTTGGTTGCTTGTTGAGAACCGATGGATATTGTGATTTATCATTTGATACTTTTCAGTTGCTTGCAGAGAACTGATATGATATTATGATTATCTTTATGATGCTTTTTAGTTGCTTGTAGGTGATTTTGTGATTTCATGAGCTTAGGGTAGGTTATCTATATGTAGTGTCGAGAAGTGGCTTACAATGGGGGCCGGGGCCCTAAGTGGCTGCTAGGGTAACTCATTGTAAGTTATTTAATAAGTAAAAAAATTACAATAAATACTGACTTAAATGAACCTAATAAGAGTTAATTGTATGTTCTCGCCCATGCCTTGAGTGATAGTATAGACTAGGGTGAGAGTAGAGAGAATGCTTGATTGCAACCTTGCATTCTGTAGTATGCCTTGTTAGTACGAGAGGATACTAGTGGCCGCATAGGGATCACTAGGGGGTTGGGGTCTATTGAGAGACTACCAGGGTAACTCTAGCATGATTCATGCGATGACACTTTCCTACTTACATAATAGGTTTCCTACATGTCTTGTGTTCCTCTAGGTATAGATGTCGGTCTATGTTGAAACCTTTGAGTTAGCATACTTTTAGGATTCCTAGAATTAGAGAGTACTTGTGCTATGTGATTTGATATCCTATATGGGACTTGAGACTATCTCCTCAATGTGGTGGGAGTGGTGGTAGTGCTTTTTCACTCACCATTTGAGACCCGTTCGAGACACTGTGGCTGGAGAATTCTTTGTTGGCATTTACCTTCATTCTATTCTTGGATCATTATGATGGATGTTATTTACTAACACGTATCCTTATACTGATGATTAACATGTGATAGATGATGTTATCTTCTTTGTAGGATCATGTTATGCTTTATTCTTGCATGTTAGATTTCTTTATGCATATGTTGTAGCATGTTTTAGGAGTGACATCCCTACTATGATAATATCGATGATCTCATCGATGACTTGGAATGTTATGTGCAGAGGGATGGCTAGGGCCCATGATAGTCTAATGATGCCATTGATAGTTGGGAGGAACCACAGGCTTAGTTAATTGCATTTTATGATGTATGGTTATCTTTTACGATGAATGTTATATCTTTTATGATGATGGATGTTTCATGTATGGTGAATGGTTTCATTTACTTTATTGCACTTGCATCATGCATTAGAATAGGATGACGTACTTTATTTTCACATATGTATATTCTTTAAAGCCTTTCATACCTTGTGAGATGTACAGTGGATGATTGAGCATTTCGAAATTAATTTTCCAAGAGGCATTCAAAACAAATGTATATTGTTTTAAGGATATTGGACTTTTCATTATTCTTTCATATGGATGTGGTATTTGATGGATTTAGTATAGTTAATTTAAATGTGATTCAACATCATGGGATCCTTAAGGAATGTAACCTGTTATGTATGCTTAGGTATGTCTTCAGTTGAATGGATGTTATTGCTTCTGCTACTATGTGTTTGATGTGAATGCTTTATCTTTCATGTTTCAAAAAATAAAATGCTACCAAACTTAGTGAAACTTTAAGTTAATTCTTTTGGATCCCTTGGCAGGGTGTTTCGATGACACACACACACACACACACATAGACATATATACATACATACATACACACATATATATACACATATACATACATACATATATGTATATGTATGTATATATATATATACATATATATATATATATATACATATACATATATATATATACATATACATGTACATATATATACATATATATATGTACATATATATACATATATATATATATGTACATATATATACATATATATACATATATATATATATATATATCTATATATATATACATATATATATATATATGTATATGTATATATATACATATATATATATATATATATATATATATGTATATGTATATATATATACATATACATATATATATGTAGATATATACATATATGTACATATACATATATATATGTATATGTACATATATATATATATATATATACATATATATATATATATATATATATATATATATATATATATACACATATACATATATGTACATATATGTATATATCTACATATATATATATATGTATATATATATATATATATATATATATGTATATATATATATATATATATATATATATATATATATATATAATTTGAAGCACAATAAAGAAACACAGGATCAGATCTAGAAGTAGAAGTAGATTCATAATTAGGGTTATATTTTTGTTTCATCACCACAAGTTTCATGATCTTCATGGATGCTCTTTTTTGGATTGTTGAATTGTCAGTCTCTTAGGACAGATCCACTAAATGACGGATTGCAAATAGCAAATTTGGGCAAGAGATGAAGTATTTTCAGTTGTGGTCATGGCATATGCATTCACATACCCATTGGAAATATGGAAAAGATCAATGGAAAGGATAATAAAGCTAAGAATTTTAGGATATTCAAAGGTTTTGTGGAGATTAAAGCTATGATCCACCTCTCTTGTTTCTATCTGGATGGTGTTTCCATAGTTAAATTTTAACATCGATAATAATCTCTTCCTATGGTCAATAGCCCATTCACTTACTATGATTCTAGTTATTATCTGCTATGTCTCTAAACTTGAATCTATCTATCATGCATTTAGTTACATTTGGAGTTGTCTCTGATACCATGGTGGGTTTTGGAGGATTACTGCAAATGTAATAGTATTGCCTAGTATGGTATGTGTTTTTCAAATGTAGCAACCTCTTATATTTATATGAGATTTGAGTCAAGAATAGACATGTCCCTTAATGGGACATGTTTATTTTATATATATCCCTATAGATAGTAGGAAGCTTCCCTTTATTTAAGGCCATTTCATGCTTAAATTATTGTTGCCCACTATTCTATGGGAATGATAGCCTACCTAAAATTTTATGGGCTATGAGATGGGCAATTCTATGGGGATATGTCTAGATCATAAAGAGCATTTGTCCCTTTGCATCCCCAACCATGGTTAAGCAGAAAGCCCATAAATTAGCTCAAAAAATCCATCCATCCAGTTATGGCTAGAAGCTAACAACATCATTTTACAACTTGTCCCTATAATTTTATGGGCTTTCTTCTTAACCATGGTTGGGGATGCAGAGGGATAAATGCTCTTTATGATCTAGACATATCCCCATAGAATTTCCCATCCCATAGCCCATAAATTTTTAGGTAGGTTATCATTCCCATAGAATAGTAGGCAACAATAATTTAAGGGTGAAATGGCCTTAAATAAAGGGAAGCTGCCTACTATCTATAGGGATATATATAATATAGACATGTCCTAGTAAGGGACATGTCTATTCTTGACTCAAATCTCATATAAATATAAGAGGTTCCTACATTTGAAAAACACATATCATACTAGGCAATACTATTACATTTGCAGTAATCCTCCAAAACCCACCATGGTATCAGAGACAACTCCAAATGTAACTAAATGCATGATAGATAGATTCAAGTTTAGAGACATAGCAGATAATAACCAGAATCGTAGTAAGTGAATGGGCTATTGACTATAGGAAGAGATTATTATCATGTTAAACTTTAAACATGGAAACACCATCCAGATAGACATAAGAGAGGTGGATCATAGTTTTAATCTCCACAAAACCTTTGAATATCCTAAAATTAGCTTTATTATGCTTTCCATTGATCTTTTCCATATTTCTAATGGGTATGCGAATGCATATGCCATGAACACAACTAAAAATACTTCATCTCTTGCCCAAATTCACTATTTGCAATCAGCCATTTGGTGGATCTGTCCTAAGAGACTGATAGTTTGACAATCCAAAAAAGAGCATCCATAAAGATCATGACACTTGTGGTGATGAAACAAAAATAAAACCCTAATTTTGAATCTACTTCTACTTCTAGATCCGATCCTGTGTTTCTCTATTGTGCTTCAAATTTAAGCTTGTTTGGTTATTTTTTATGCAACAACACCAAGGAATTTATCATGTTTGTAAGTCGAATCAAAAGTAGAAAGAACAATATTATAGGGTATATTTGATTCATTTATTAACCCTTGATCGGGGATGTTGGAATATATTGAACATATGCCTTAGGCATGTTACCCACTAATAAACCATGATTTTAATCAAGAATAACCAAGATGTTTTTTTAATATTACATCACCCCACTTTTTAATTTATCCAAGTGTGATTAGTGAAGTGTGAAAAGGGTAGAAAATCAAATGGGAAGAAACCACTCTATAGCGAGTGGAATTAGTAAGAGTACATCAAGAGTCACATTAGCGACATGTCACATCATTTAGTTAGAAGTAAGGGTAATTATAGGAATGTTTAGCTTATGAAGTTA
Source organism: Cupressus sempervirens (assembly GCA_028749045.1). Taxonomy (NCBI): domain Eukaryota; kingdom Viridiplantae; phylum Streptophyta; class Pinopsida; order Cupressales; family Cupressaceae; genus Cupressus; species Cupressus sempervirens. Next base: position 428,366,962 of record CM053793.1, on the reverse strand, counting down.
AGTATTGAGGTAAGAAAATTATGTTTATTAAATTGTGTTAAAAAAATTGTGCAGAGTAGTAATGTGTGTGTGTGTGTGTGTTAGAGAGAGAGAGAGAGAGAGAGAGAGAGAGAGAGAGAGAGAGAGAGAGAGAGAGAGAGAGAGAGAGAGAGAGATGCACATGTATTTATATATGTATAATTACATTTGAATTATATATTCATTCAAAATAATATTTAATAATTTTGACATAATGTTTATCAAATATAAAGAGATCTTTATACAAGTATAAAAGAGCTATTTGTCTTGATCCTTCTCTTTAAGTTTGTTCTTGCAAGAAGAGGTAGATTGAGATTTAGAGGGAGCTTGATATTTCACTAGAGGCAACCTTGAAAAATAGAGAGAGAGAGAGAGAGAGAGAGAGAGAGAGAGAGAGAGAGAGGATATGGTTTGATCAACCTTTTGTGATCTTGGTCTTATTAATTAAGAGGGAGTAGAACATGTTAAGATGGATTTTCCAGTGATCAATCAATTGTGGTAGTCAAGATGATTCTAATTCATGAATATACTTCACGACTATTTGGGCCTACCTCGTATATACATCATGAGTAAGTAATGACTTCCAAATGATCATCACTTGTATTTATAAAAGTTATCACTAGTAAATTTGGACCCAATTTTTGATCAATTTTGGTCAAAATTTTGACCTAGGTTCATCACTATGTTTCTCATTGAATTTTTGACCAACCTACAATTTGGTCAAAATTTTGATGAGAAAAAAAGCGACAAACTTGGGTCAAAATTTTGAAAAAATTGGTCAAAAATTGGGTCCAAATTTACTAGTGAATATTGAAAGGTGGCAATCTTTCAATAACTCAACCTTCTATTGTGATAAATTTTTTATGATGTTTGAAATAGATTACGATAGATTTTAACTTGCATGGTGGATTAAGTTCCTTGATATAGTTGACTATCCTCATTTCTACATTTCTATATAGGATTTGTACTATCCAATGTGACAGAAATCAAACCCTTTTTTTTGCTTTGACATCAAATATGTGTTCCTTTGGTTTGAAAGATATTCTTACAAACATTTATAGTCAAAAAAATGCATGTGATTTAAAGTGTCATATGTTTCACTTGTAAAAGTAAGTGACCAAAATATTATATACTTGTTAAAGAATTGAATGCATCAACTAACCATGAAATTATTCCTAGCTCTTAAGAAGCATATTTTAGAGGAAAAAATAAGGTCCCACTAACCCTATTCTTTGTGTATTTTGTAATTTGGTCTTCCATTGATTTTTATGATAACTCTTCTAGTAGTATTATTTACAAACATCTTAATTGTCTTATCGATAGAGGTTAATGTAGGTTTAATAGTGTTGTAGATCTTTACAGTTTGATGATTGTGAACATAAAAATCATAAATAATAAATGAGTTTTAATACTTTGTTTTATAAATTGTATGTGATGTGGGTTTTCATGTTATCTATCATAAGAAACTAAATAATTAATGCCATGATAGGCTTTACATGCATCCTCCTTGCTCCATGGTCAAGCCATGCCACATCATACATAGAATGATAATTCCAATTGTTTCCATGACTAGAATAATAGAAATCAAAGAGGAAGAGGGAAAGGGAAAGGGAAAGGATCTGGAAGAGGATGTTGTCAAGGAATTTTTTTTCACTATGGAGAAGAAGGGAATAGAGATTAGAATGATCCCAATGACAAGGAAGGGTTGATGAAGATGAAGATGTCAGATCATCACATTCTAAAGTTGATGATAGAGGAGAAGTCCTAGTTAACAGAAGAGTCCTATTGAGTGGCGAGAATGAACCTAATTAAAGAAGGAGCTTATTTTACACAAGGTCCAAATGCAAACAAGGGTTGTGATGTGATCATTAATGGTGGAAGTACTGACAATTTGGTATCAGAAAAGATGGTCACAAAGTTAGCATAAGAGGAAGAAACACTCACATCCATATCATATTGTTTAGGTGCAAGATGACCACAAGGTCATGGTTAGTTAGAAATTATCAATGAAGTTCAATATTTGAAGCTACTAGGATAAGGTGTTGTGTGATATCATACCTATGGACATATGTCATAATTTATTGAGTAGACAGTGGCAGTTTGACAGGTATGTTGTACATGATGGTCATGCAAATACCTACACACTAACAAAGGATGAAATGAAACATAAATTTAAATCATTGGAGGATACATATGTAAACATATGTAGCGTTGCTAGAGTCCATTTTATTTATGGAAATAAGTTCTTAGAGGGTATGAGGCTTGAGCATATGTGTTTTGTGATAATTTCAAAAGATAGAAAAGAAGAAGTAGAAGATATACTTGCAAAAGTTATAGATTTGTTAGAAGAATTTCTAGATATAGTACATGATAATGTGCCTGATGGATTACCACTAGTATATAGTAAGGAAGATCAGTCACAAGATGGATTTGATTCTAGGAGCTAGTTTTCCAAATAAGGCAATGCACAAAATGGCACCAACAAAAAGTGAGGAGTTGAATAGACAAGCACATGAGTTGTTGTATAAGGGATTGATTCAAGAGAGTATGAGTCCACTTATTGTACCAAAACTATTACCACCAAAGAAAAATGAAGAGTGGAGGATGTGCATAAATTCCCATGCTATAAACAAGATCACAATCAAGTATAGATTTTCATTGCCAAGGATGGATGATATTATGAACTATTTGAGTGGAGTTGTGTATTTCACAAAGATAGATTTGAATACTACATGCCATCATATTTGCATAAGAGAAGGAGATGAGTGGAAGACTCCCTTCAAGAGAAGAGAAGGATTGCACAAGTGGTTAGTCATGCCTTTTGGCCTAACCAATGCACTGAGCACTTTCATGCAGCTCATGAATGAGGCACTGAAGGAGTTTCTAGCTAAGTTTGTTATTGTTAGCTAAATGATATTTTGATATTTAGTAAGATATTGGAGGATCATTTGATGCATATTTGAAAGGTGTTTGATAAGTTGAGGGAAGAAAAATTGCTGATAAAACTGAATAAGTGTAGTTTTGTGAAGGAGTTGGTGTACCTAGGATTTGTAGTTTCAGTAGGTCTAAAAATAGACCCAAAGAAAGTGAAGGCTATCCTTGAATGGCCTATTCCAAAGAGTGCTACGGAGGTAAGATATTTTCATGGATTGACTAGTGCTTACAGAAAATTCATATGAGGTCTTGGTAGTATTTGTAGACCCTTGACTAAAACAATGAGAGGGGATATGAAAGAATTTAAGTGGCCATAAGAGTAGATAAGAGTTTTAATCTGTAGAAACATCAAGTTACTAAAATAATGAGAGTGGATAGGAAATAATTTAAGTGGGTTGTAGGAGTGGATAAGAGTTTTAATCTATAGAAATATAAAGTTATAGAGCAACTTGTTTTAGCAATCCTAGATTTTAACAAGGTGTTGTAGATTGTGATGCTAGTGGTATTGTAATAGGAGCTATTTTGAGCCAAGAAGGTAGACCTATTGCTTATTTCAAGAAGAATTTGAATGATGCCAAAATGAAACATTTTGTCTATGGTTAGGAATTTTATGCTATAGTTCAGGCATTGAAGAAGTGGAGACACTATCTTCTTCCCAAGGAGTTTTTTTTGTATACTGATCATCAAGTTTTGAAATATTTGACTAGTCAGGGAAAATTAAACCAGAGGCATTTGAAGTGGGTTGAGTTTTAGCAAAGTTATAGATTTTTTTTGAAACACAAGAGTGAGAAGTCTAATCAAGTTATAGATTCTCTTAGTAGAAGATAACTTTTGCTGATAGAGATGTAGATTGAGGTGGTTGGGCTCAAGGAACTCAATAATTTATATCTAGAGGATCTTGATTTTGGCAAAGCTTGGAAGGCTTGTACAAAACCTATTACACTTGATAGGACAAATTGGTTGGATTTCATAATCCAAGATAGTGTGAACTTCAAAGGAAGTTAGTTATGCATTCCTAAAAGTTCTATGAGCGATAATCTCATTAAAGAGAAGCATAGTGGGGGATTGGCTAGACACATTGGTAGAGATTAAACTATTGTTTTGGTTGTTGAGAACTATTACTGGCCATAGTTCCAAAAAGATGTGAAGAATTTCATATAGAGTTGCAAAGTATGTCAAATGGAAAAAGGAGTAAAGTAGAATATGATATTGTATTAGCCATTACATGTACCAGAGAATTTGTGGGAGGATGTTAGCATGGATTTCATTCTTGGATTACCAAGGACGGACTCAATGAGGGCATGATTCTACTTTTGTGGTGGTTGACAGGTTCTAAAAAATGTAGGTACATTTCATTCCCTGCAAGAAGACTAGTGATAATGTTCATGTGGTAGAGTTAATTTTCAAAGAAGTGGTGAGACTACATGGTCTGCCAAAGAGTATAGTTTCAAATCGAGATACCAATTTTTTTTGGGTATTTCTGGCATACATTGTGGAAGAATTTGAAGACAAATTTGAAGTTTAGTTCATCACATCATCCAAAGACTGATGGACAAATAGAGGTGATGATAGGATTTTGGAAAATTTATTGAGATCCTTGATTGGTGATAAGCTAAAAGGATGAGATTTGATTCTACCACATGAAGAATTTGCATATAATAATTATGTCAAAAAGAGCATTGGTAAATCACCATTTGAGATTGTATATGGGAGTAGTTCCAAAAATGCTTTTGAATTGAGACAATTGGATAAAGGATAAATACGTAGTGTTGAAGTAGAAGAATTTGCTAAAATTTGAAGAACATCCATGAGAAGATAAGGGAGTACATTATCAAGATAAATACATAGTACAAGGCTAAGGAAGATGTGAAAATGGGGTCTAAGGAATTTTAGATTGGAGATGAAGTCATAAATCATTTGAGAAAGGATATTTTTCTAGTGGGTACATATAATAAGATAAAAAAACAAATATGTTTGGATCATGCAAGATAGTGAAAAGACACAATTCTGGAAATGCCTATGAAGTGGAGTTGCCCACTAAATTAAATATTTCACTGGTATTATGAAGGAGGTGATGGAGATGAATTTGCAAAAGTGTAGTGGATTATTCTAGTAGCTAGTTTGACTAAAAATGAGATTAAGGAGATACTAGATAGACACATTTGCAAAACTATAAGTACCAAAACTTATGAAGAATACCTAGTTAAATGGAATGGGAGGCTAGTACAAGATTCATCATGGATAACCTAGGAGTATAACTATCTTTTTTTTTTCTTTGAACATCTAATATGTGATGGGGTCACTTCACAAATTACCCCAGGTGTCTAATGCAGGAGCATCCTAGGTGTAGGATAAATCTTGCATCACCCAAAATATTTCCTTGTTGTTTCTTGAATAAAGGTTTTCTTAGTGTAGATTTTTTGTTTATGGAGGCTTTCTACTTAGTAAGTCAATCATATGAGCTCAAAATGTCCTAATTTTAGAGGTGGATATTCATCTTGGATATATTAGCCTACTAATTGAGACTCAATTCCATATAATGACTATTCATGAATTTATTGCCAATTTTTGGTGTGCACTTTTTTTTATAAAAACTATAGGATCATCGTTGGAGGCCTAAATGTGCCTAGATGAGGCCTGATAATTAGATAGAAGGGCACTTACACTGATATGAGCCTAATTTTGGTGAAGCTTAGAAGGCTTGTAAAAAACCTAATACACTTAACAAGACAAAGTGGTTGCATTTCATAATCCAAGATGGTATGATGTGTAAAGGAAGTTCATTGTGCATTCTTAGAAGTTCTATGAGAGAGAATAACATCAAGGAGAAACATAGTGGAGGATTAGATGGACACTCTAGTAGAGATAAAACCATTGGTTTGGTTTTTGAGAATTATTACTAGCTAGAGTTGTAGTAAGATGTGAAGAAGTTTGTATAGAGGTACAAAGTATGTCAGATCACAAAAGAAGTGAGCTGGAATATAGGGTTGTGTCAGCAATTACCTATACTAGAGAAGTCATGGGAGGATGCTAGCATAGATTTCATTCTTGGATTACCAAGTACTCAGTGAGGGCATGATTCTATTTTTGTGGTGGTTGATAGGTTTTCAAAGATGGGACTTTTTTTCCCTACAAGAAGACTAGTGATGCAGTTCATGTGGTAGAGTTGTTTTTCAAACAAGTGGTGATATTACATGGTCGGCCAAAGAGTATAGTTTCAGATTGAGATACCAAATTTGTTGGGTATTTCTAGCATACATTTTGGAAGAAATTGAAGATAGATTTGAATTTCAGTTTAGCACATCATCCACATATTATTGGGAAAATAGAGGTAGTGAGTAGGAGTTTTGGAAATTTGTTGATATGCTTGATTGACGATAAGCCAAATGGATGAGATCTAATTTTACCACATGTAGAATTTTCATATAATAATTATGTCAACATGAACACTAGTAAATCACCATTCTAGATTATATATGGAAATAGTCCTAGAAATACTTTTGAATTAAGGCAATTGGATAAAGAAGAAATAAGTAGTGCTAAAGTAAAAGAAATTGTTGAACATTTAAAGAACATCCACGTGGAGGTGAGGAAGCACATTATCAAGATGAATGCATAGTAAAAAGTTAAGACATGAAATTAAGGTATAAGGAATTAAATTTATATTGGAGATCAAGTCATGGTTCATTTGAGAAAGGAGTGTTTTCTAGTGGGTACATATAATAAGCTAAAAATTAAGAAGTTTGGACTATGCATGATAGCAAAAAGGCACAATTTTGGAAATGCATATGAAGTGGAGTTTCCTACTAAATTAAATATTTCACTAGTAATATGAAGGAGGTGATGGAGATGAAGTTGCAAAAGTACAATGGAGTATTCCATCAGCTAGTTCGACTAAAAAGGAGATTAAGGAGATACTTGATAGTCATGTTGGTAAGAGTACATGGAACATAACTTATGAAGAATACCTAGTCAAATGGAAAGGGAGGCTAGTAGAAGATTCATCATGGTTAGTATAGGAGGAGGTTAATCATCTTGGTTTTCCTCTAAACACTTGAGACATGATGGGGTCACTTCTCAAATTACCCTGGGTGTTTAAAGTAGGAGCATCCTAGGTGTAAGAGCAATCTTGCATCACCCAAAAATATTTTTGAAGGCTTTCTACTTTGTAATTCAGTCATATGAGCTTGAAATGTGCTAATTTTAGAGGTGAATATTTATCTTGGATATATTATCCTACTAGTTGAGGCTCAGTGCCATATCCTAAGTATTCATGGATTTATTACAAATTTTTGGGGTGCAATTTTGGTATGATTGTCACCAAGCTCACCAAAAGCTCACCAATTATATTGTATTGCTATATGATCTATCAATGTTCTTGTCAAGGATTAGTGTAATGCACAATTCTTATGTATGATGGTATATAATACTCAAATGAAGCATATCAATAGGACTTATAACAATAGAACCATTGGGTATTGCTATAACCTAAATTAACTCAACTTGACTAACTTATGTCAATAGTATGATCGATATAACCTTCTCCAATGATGTTATAAATCCTTTTGATCATGCTCATTGGTAATGTTTTCCTAATCATTCTTTCATGGATTAGTATAATGTATTGTTTACTACTTTGATGTCTTAAGTTACTTTGATAGACCATATAGCCAAAAGATACTTTGATGCATTCAGCAGGTATCAGGATAACCCATCATTGATGGAAACATCAATGTGACATATATTAATATACTTTATTCCTTATGAACTCACTTTATTGGAAAATAAATTCAATAACCTTCTTACTAGTGTTGTTTTCATTACTTATCAGCCAGTGTTATCCTGATGACACTAATTTGTTTGATATGATGTATATTCTCATGTTCACACTAAAAATGTATCATATATAATAAGAACAACCTAATAGATTCTTGTGCTACCAAAAAGGCATTATTAAGTTTTTTAGTACCTTCTTCCTTCATCTTGATCTTGAAAGTATGGAGAAATTTTATTTCTTATTGATGCATTGGGACTTGTGAATTTACAAAAATTTAGGGCTCTTTCTAGGGAAGTATGCTCCACATGAGCATAATGAGATCCCAATTACCTCTAGAGAAGTAGACCTTGTGTCAATAAATTATTGCATGTTTTAGTACATCACAACCTTATCTAGTAGTTATCACCTTGAAGATTCAAATATTCTTCTATCAAAATTATTATTTTTATTAGTTTGCAAAGCCTTAAATTGTAAATGGTACTAAGATATGTTTGACAAAGAATTTTGATATTTTCCTTTAAGCTACTAGGCCCAATATTATTGAATATCTCAAAAAAAATCCAAAAACACCTATGCCTATTTAATGAACATTAATGACTTGATCTTACATCTATAGATTATTTTCCTCATTATATAAGTATAAATCATTAAATCCCTCAAGATCATCATTAGAAAGCTCATCTAGATTTGATAATGTTCTACAAAATCATCTGCACTCACATTTCCTTGACTAGTAGTACTATATCATTTTGAAAACTCTCCATGTATGTTGTGAATAGAAAGCAAATAAAGTTTTCTTTCTTAACCCTAATTTCCAAAAGGAATGACCCAAATTGATTAAATACTAATGTGATTAATGTAGAAATAGATCATGTGATGGAGAATAGGGAGAAAAGAAGTCCTATGGTATTTCTATTTTGAGGAGTAAGTGCTTAAATCCTAAAATAGATAAAAGAAAAATACTAACCTTGAATCTAGAAAATGATGATTTTTGATGTCTATGTACAATTTTGAGGAATTCTACAACTTGTTCCGTACTAGATATATCAAGATAGAGAAAACCCATTAATATTTTATCATTTTTTAGGGGGGTCGACCTTGACCCTAAGAGTGGGGCATAATCTTACCAAGGCACAATTAAACCCTAAAAAATCAACCTTGACTTGTACTACTCTGATGAATTTTTTGTCTACAGATCTTGCAAGTTTGACGAAAAGGGTATCCAAATCTTCTCTTCAATTCATTATTCCACAATTGTATCTACAAGAAAAATAGTTTTTTTTTTGGATGAGGGGTTTGCCTTGGTCAAACCCTAGTTTGGAATCAACCTTAATAATGGAATTAAAATAGAGAATGCTAGTAAGTAGTAGAAGTAAATCTAACAATGAAGCTGTGATACCCAATAAATATGCAATTGTATTTGAAATGTAAACAAGCATATGGTTATGAAATACATAACATTAACAAATGTAAATCAAAACCTCCATGATTATATGCTTAGAATCCATGTTCATAAAAGAATGAATAGATCTCAAAGATGAACAAAGGATCTTGAAGGAAGATCACACCACCATGATGGCTGGATCTAGAGTTTAAATGATGAATCTTGAATGCTTGAACCAAATACCTTCAAAAACTTGAATATTTCAATCCTCGATCTTCAATGGAGAACTTGAATGCTTGAATGATAAAATGCTTTATCACTTGAAGAGTAGGTAGTTTCTCATAGATAGTAGTCATTCATAGATCATCCAATATCTTAATGTGTCTTCATATGCATTCTTAGGTTAGAGAAAATGAGAGGAGAAGACTTCCTTATATAGTGATCTAGGGCATAAACTCCTAGAGAAGGCTAGCATGGAAGTATTAAATCCCAATTAACCTTAACAACTATAAATGGACCTAAATTAAATATAATTTAAGATTCTACCATTTTGAAGCTCAAAATAGCCAACTTAGAAGCGGGAAAAGAAACTTTCTAAAGCCCAAGATCCCAAAACTCCTAGAAATTAAAAATGAGACCTGGGGTCCGGGACAAGGTCAACCCTGCTCTAGGTTAGGGTTGAGTTATCCCTGACCTAGGTTAGGGTCAAGGTTTACCTTGATCCACTAGGTTGTCCTTGGCCTAGAAGTCAAAGTACTTAGTTTTATAGAGGAGGTTGTTAGAAATAGGATAGAAATAGAGAGAAGCAAAATAGAGGGAAAACTACCATATCCATGAAAAGACCCATTCAAGATACTTGACATGACCCCATATGACTTACTCAAAGGTATAAACAATATTAACATGGAAGTGCTTCCATTTTAAGATGATACATGTTGTTATGATACCATGATTTTTATTTATTGATAAAAAAACATGCTTCTATATTGACCTCATCATTTCTTTTAGTATGATTGTAACTTGAAGAAAAGTTTGATGCATCATCCATAATATCTAAACAATTGTCCTTTTCTAGTTCTTTTGATTGTTGATCATAAGGGATATTTCCCAAAATATTATCCCAGTTCTCATTTCAAAATGAACTTTGTTTAATGTAGTCAATATTTTTTTCATATAAATATAATTATCCCCTAGGATGTATAAATATTTCCTTTAGTTCTTTTTTATCACAATGGTTTGGTTAACAATCAAAATTTGAATCTATGTCCATGTCCTCATCATATAATATACTATGCGAAATATCATCATTCTCAACTCCATGTAATTTGTTATGATAGGTTGACTTTACATTCAAGTTATAAGCAATCTTATTTTTTCCTAATATAGTGGATTATAGAACTTATAAAAAGTATCTTCTAATATTTCCTAACAAAGCATTATTTGACGTCCTTGAATTTCCTCATTTTATGGTGAGTTTGAGTAGTTCAAACTATCTTCAAAATACATGTCCATTTTTCTTTTTCTTTTTAGAATGTATACCTTCATTTATCTCTAATAGAACATCATCTTTCATTTGTATTATGTTACCATTTTCTTGATGCAAAACTTTGGGCTTTTTTTGATTTAGTATTCAATCATTTTATGATTATAGACAATAAAATCTTGTTTAGAGAAACTATATATAGGCTCATGTGTATTTGAATATTGAACATATGTATTGCAAGAGTAATGACTCTGACATTCATCTTCATATGTACAAGGAAGAGAATAAGCCTCACTAGTGCAGAAGCCCCCTAGGGTCTTGTTTAGACTCTAGTTCATTTTCCCTTCTAGGTGGTTCTAGCTAATTACCAAGGTAATAAGGATTTTTGATATGGTGAACTTCTCCTCTTGGAGTTTGTTCAACACAAGTTCTAGTTGCTTCATGTGTTCTTTGTTTGTTCTACTGAAGAAGAGAATATCATCTAGGTAGACTACCAGACTACTACAAACACTCCTATATATTCCTTTAGAACCTCATTCATCACCAAGGCATAAAAGTACTGGATGCATATGTAAGCCCAAATGGCATTAGTAACCACTCATATAACCCTTGTATGGTCTTAATGGCTGACTTCCACTCATCACCCTCTTTCATCCTAATTTGATAATATCCACTTTTTAAATCAATCTTGGAGAAGTATTTAAAACTTCCTAAACAAACCATTAAATCTTCTAATCTAGGATTAGGAAACCTATATCTAATAATTATCCTATTTATTTCCCTAGAATTAGTACACATCCTCCACTTACCTCCCTTCTTAGGTGCTAATACCACTAGAACATTACATAGGTTAATACTCTTCCTCATTAGACCTTAATCCAAAAGCTCTTGAACTTTCATTGCTATCTCCTTGTTTTGTTCAAGTATCATCTTGTATGCTTCCTTGTTAAGAAATGATGCCTGTGGCACAAAGTCTAATTGATGACTAATTTTTCTCTTAGGTGGAAATGTAGCTGGTGTACCCCCACAAATAATGTCCTTGAATTGGTCTAACAATTGCTTCACTTCTTCTGGCATAGCTGATTGTTTAGGTGACTCCTCCTCCCTTGGTTTCACCAATATGGCATAGCCAACTCCTTCTTCCTTCATATATTTTAGGAATTTCTTCCCACTCATTAAAATTGTATTATATTCTATCTTCTATAGTGTGTCTTCTTCAATTAATGACTACATTTTGTAAGTGATCCCATTCTTCTTGAATGAATATTTATTCTCCTTGCCATGGTGTACTACCTCCCTGTCATATATCCATGGTTTGCCAAGAAACAGATGGCATGCATCCATTGGTAACACATCAAAAAGTATTCTATCTTGATATTTTCCTATGATGAACTCAAGCCATACTTTTTCTCCTTGTTCAACCGAGTGATTCTATAGGGACACACATGAGGTATTTTGGTGAGGTTCAACTTTTAGACTATCTCCTCTAAAATAACATTATTAGTAGATCCTAAATCAATTATGACCCTGCACACTTTGCCTAATATCTTACACTTGACCCTAAAAAGTTCCCTCCTTTGTTTGTGCTCATCCTTGGTAGGTTCTTTGATCAATATCCTTCTAAGCATCATATTTTCACCTTTCTTTGAATCCAAACTCACCTTTGAGTGTTTAGAATAGTCCTCCTCTTTCACATATGCTATCATTTTCTCCCCTTGTGAAGATGATGGCCTATCGGGACACCTATAAGAAAGGTGACCCAATTACACATAATTGTAACATTTCATGTAAGCAAAATGAGAGCTTCTTCCAAATCCACTTGATCTTCCCCTTCCACCACTAGGAAGACTTCTTCCTCTACCATAACAACCCTTATTATTGGGTTCATGTGCTTATTCAATAGAATTGGAGTCCCCTTGGCCTTTGTTCTCATTACTTATTCCACTAGAACCTACTCTCTTCCCACCGCTAGAATCTTTGTCTCTTCCTCTACCCCTAGTACCTGATTCTTGTTTCTTTTTCAATTTTTCTTCCTCTTTAATAGCCATTAAATAACAACTATGGAGGGTAGTAAGTGTAAAGAGACTCAAATATCCTTACATATTCCATCTAAGGTCATTTAGATACCTAGAAAATGCTTTCAATTTCCTGTACTCTAGATCTAAGGCTTAAATTTTGAAACTCCTTAGTAGAGGCAACTACATCTAGGTCTCCCTATCTCATATTTTGTCTCTTCTTGTGTAGTTAGATGTCATAGTCCTTTGGCAAATTTTTTTCTTTACTTTAGCCACCATAGTCTTCCAATAGCCTTCTTTCCTTCCTTCTCTCTTTCTTCTTGCAAGAACTTCCACCAAGTCAATGCTTGTCCTCTTAACCTTTATTTGGCTATCTTCACCTTTTAGGCCTCTATGATCCCATCACACTCAAAGTGGCTTTCCATACCCTCAATCCATTCCATAAATAATTTTGCATCCATTCTTCTAGTGAAGATAGGAATGCCTCTAGTGCCTTCTCACTTAGTTCCTTTAAGGCTTTGAGGAAAGGTTACTCTGCTAATGGAGGGTGTTGTTCTAGTTTTATTTCTTCTTCTACTTGAATCTTTCCTTTGTCTCTATCCACTTCTAGCGGCTCTTTCATATTCCATGTAGTCACTATAACCTCTTCTAATTTTTGTTTCATCTCTTCCACATATTCTTCAAGAAGCCCATTATTATCTTATTTTTCTAACAAATCTCTTGCCAGATTTGTATTGGGCACCTTGATTCTTTCTCCTATGTAGTCACTTTCCTTTGACATACATGCTTCACTTCACAAGTATTTCAATGGCTCTAATATCACTTTGATGGGGTGTACTATCTCTCAAGAGAATTCTTTCTCTTCCTAAGACCTATTCTTTGGATATTTCACTCTAACCTACTTAGAGGTCACTCATAAGATCCTAATTCTTCTAATATAACTCACCACCAACTTCAAACACTCAACTATGCTCCCTAATCCAACTATGCACTCATGGGCTCAACTTAGCCACTATACTCCTAAACTGCTCTTGGGACTAGGAATAGGTTTCCTATCTATTCCCTATTTAGTTTCAATCTATTTTGATCCCCTTGGATGGATTCTTCTTTATATTTTCCATTGAGTTCTTACTTTTCAAGTTTTAGGCCTTGTAGGCGTTTTAGCCCCGATTAGGCCTACCAAAATTAGTGTTCTTGGAATAACTCTCAACTTCTCCAAAAAAATTCCTAGCTTGTTTAGGGATTCTTTCTTGGGAATTCCTGGGCTTCAATATTTCCAAGGTTTTAGATCTCCAAGGTGTCCAAACATAGGATTGTCACCACCCCTATCTTCTTGGGTTTTTAGGGCATGTGAACTAGTCTAGGTTCTTGGCTTCCATTAGATACTCTATTCAACTCCACTATTCTTCTCCCTACAATCACTTATCAAGGATACATGTGCTATCTTACTTGTACCACTGACTAGCATAAACAAATCAATTTTGCAATCTTTCTTTTTGCCACTCTATGTAGACTCCTAGCCAGAATGCATCTACACTTGCCTAGGGCTTGATGGAAAAAATAGCTCCCCTACAATAAAAAACTTCAAAACACATATTTAAACTATTTACAATGTCCCTTACTTGATTCCAAGTGGCCACTAAATTTCAACCACGAGAATTCAAGTAGGACTCATATTTACATAACATACACTATTAAGGACAATGAACTAGTGGAAATTAAAGATTTTGCAAAATAACAAAGAACAATTCAAAATCTTCAAATTAGATCCAAAAAAATTAACTACATAACAATAATTAACTCCTCAAGGCCTCACATTAATCCTTTCAATCCATTTAGAGTCTAGATGAAGGTAAAAAGCCTCTTTGTCATCAAAATTTAGTGTCTTTTTTCAATGCCAACCATATAATCTGACAACTAACTCCTAGATTAGAGCTTATCTAACCTTAGATATATCAACCCCTCATGTTAGGGTTAGGGATCCTTTAGAGCTATTTCCTATATGTTAGGAAAATTTTGTATTACAACTTTGCAAAATTGGAAAGTTGTCATGAGAAACTTTTCATCTTTTTGCAATTTTACATTTCCACTATCCTCCCATGCACAATTTGTCCCAAATCACATCATATGTCCTAAGAACACTTTAAAACATCAAATGTATAATTTCCACTCCATTTTGGAGACTTGGTCAACCTTTGACCCATGCTGACTTTTCTAGGAACTACCATTAGACTTACTAAAAACATACCACAAGCTCAATGACTTTGAGAACACCTATCTAGAAACTCCAAGAGGAGAAGCTCACCATAAACCATGGAAAGAGAAAGTTTATGAAATAAGAACTAGTATACCTAGGATTTGTCATATCACATGGTGACTTGAAGATGGACAAGAGAAAGGTTGAAGCCACTTTAAGTTGGCCTACTCCTAAGACAAGAACTGAAGTTAGACATTTTCATGGGTTGGCTCAATTTAATAGGAAGTTTATAAGGAGATTTGGTAAATTCTATGCACTAGTCCTTGAAAGCATAAAAGGAGTACTCAAGACAAAGTTTGTGTGGACCAAGGAAGCCAATGAAGGCTTTGAGAGATTAAAGAAAGAAGTGGCTAACCATCCTATACAGGTATTTCCAAGTTTTGATAAGCCATTCATAGTGAAATGTGATGCAAGTAACATTTTAGTGGGTGTAGTCCTAAGCCAAGAAGATAGGCTAGTGGAATTCTTTAGTGAGAGGTTAAATGAATCCACATCTAGGTATTCATCCTATGAATGAGAAATATATGCTTTAGTATAAGCTCTTAAGAAGTGGAAGCACTACCTATTACCTAAGGAGTTTGTGGTTTTCATTGATAACCAAGCCCTGAGTTACATCAACACTCAAGACAAGCTAAGTTTGAGGCATATCAAGTAGATAGAATTAATATAGTCCTACACCTTCACCATTATGCACAAGAAGGGATTCAATAACAAGGTTACATATGCACTTAGTAGGAGGTTTCTCGTTGTCCAAGAGATATAGTTGTAGAGCATTGGAGTTGAGGAATTGAAAGACCTCTATAAAGGAGATGAAAACTTCTCAAAAATCCACAAGGTATGCATTGAATTTGATAATGATTTTCATAGTGAATATGTTGACTACACATTGAAAAATGGTTTACTATTTAAGGGAAAACAATTGTGTTCCAAGAGGTTCCATGAGGGAGAATCTCATTCAAGAGAAACACAATGGGAGTTTGAGTGGGCACTTTGGGTTTAGCAAGACTCTTAGTAGAGAGGTTCTACTATTTGTATAAGATAGAAAAGGATGCAAGGAAATATGTGGAGTAGTGTGGAGTGTGTTAGAAGGAAAAGGGAACATCATAAAATGCAGGTCTCTACCAACCATTTCCCATCCCAAATAGACTTTGGGAGTGCATAAGCATGGATTTTGTTGTAGGATTGCCTAGGACATCAACTGGTTTGGACAATATATTTGTGGTAGTAGATAAGTTCAGTAAAATGAGCCATTTTATCCATTTTAAATCCACACACTATGTCTTTCATATTACTCACCTTTTCTTGAAGGAGATAGTAAGGATACATGAGTTACCAAAAGTCATAGTTACAGATAGAGATGTGAAGTTTATGGGTAACTTTTGGAAGACCCTTTAGAAGAGGCTAGGAACCAACTTCTCTCATATCTCTACATATCATCCCCAAACTGATGGGCAGATAAAGGTAATTTATAGGGTACTTGGTAACTTGTTGAGATGTTTGACTAAGGAGTATGGACAAGGATGGGAACACGTCATTCCTCAAGAAGAATTTCCCTATAATGATAGTACAAAAAAGACTATTGGCAGGAGTCCATTTGAATTGGTCTATGGATTACATCCAAGGGGAGTTCTTGAGCTTAGAGACTTAAAGGGATATGAAGGGATCAGTGGTCACACTAATGATTTTTCTCAATGAATGAGAAAGGTACATGAGAAAGTAAAGAAGACCCTATTAGAGATGAATCAAAAATTTAAAGCTAAGAGAGATGAAGGGAGAAGAGACCTACAATTTTAGATCTATAGCTCCAGTCATCTCAATAGCGTCTCATGTGAGGCAGTTGATTTGGCTTTCAAGGTGGTGAAGAAGAACATGTCCTGCAACTTTGCCGAGCTAATGTTGATTCAATTCAACAAGAACATGGAGAGAATTAGGACTTCAAAGAATAACCCATGTAATTTTGGTTCACTCTTGACTTGTTTATTCTTCTGTGTACAAAATTTTTTCCCTTCAAAAGGTTCAACATTATGGAGAAAAGATTTACCAATACTCTAGATTAATGAATATATAGTAGAGATGGATGAGAACTTTGTCAGTATCATGGATAACTATTTTTATTCATTCAAGGAAAAGATGAATAATAGATTCAAAATTCCTAAGAAACTTTTAGAAGATTACAAGGATGATGTTTATTTCATGGTAGACTATGAGAAAGTGTATATTCAAGTAGTCAAACCTAGAGTGGTGTGGGTTAAACCTCTAAGCTATGAGGTTAACATTGATGACATAAGGGATATCATTAAGGTACTAATGAATGAACTTGTGGATCTCAAGGCCACATATTTTGGTACTTTTGATGAAGCCAAAGCTAGAATAGAACTTGAAATTAAGCTTCCTCAAGCAGTCAACAAAGGAAAGAAGAGAATAGCAAAACTAAGGCAAGAAAATTCTGCTCTCCTATTCACAGAAGGAAAAGGAGATGATATGGAAGAAGATGATGTAGAAGATGAGGTAGAAGAAACAAAATAAGAAGAAGAAGAGCCAATCAAGAAAAAGGGTAAGGTTATCATAACCAAACCTATCAATTCATCTCCTGTAGTATTTACAAAAAGAGCATCCAAATCTAAAAAGAAATTGAAATTAGGTAAAGAAGATGTAGAGGATTTATTTTCAAAAGACCTCCACCTAAATTTTAGGAAAAATTAAAAAAGATTGATGCAGGAGCTAGCATGGAAAACTTCAAATCTCTTAGATATGAAACTAGGAATACAGATGAAAAGAAGCAAGTTGAAGACATGATAATGTCCAAATTAGGTAAATGAAAATACTCACCTAAACAACTTGTACAATAAATTCCTAATGAGCTTATCGAAAGAATCAAGCCTAGATGGGAAAATGCTAGAAAAACTACAAAAGACATATTTGAAAAAACTTTGAGGTATCTCATGCTAAGTCTTAGTGATAAAGAAGTGAAAGAATTCATGAAGAAAAACTCACTTTGAAATCCAACACTTGCATGATATTGGTTAGTGACATTGAACATGTGGTGAAGAAAGCTACAACTACATGGAAGAATATCTACAATCTTCATCAACATAGTGATTTTGTTGTTCATGTTAGTGATAAAGATGATGAAGACAATATGGAAGAAAAGAACAATAATGATGAAGAAGATATAGAAATAGATGATGTAAATCTAGATGATGAGGAGCAAGAATAGGAAGCTATTGAGGAGAATCCCCTTGAGATTCAAAGTATTGAGGAAACTTACCTAGAGAAGATTGTAGCAGTGGTTATGGCCTCATTTCCTCACTCTTTGAGAAAAGATTTAATGCCATCAAGCTCAGAGAAAGCTCCTATCAAGTTAGATGTGGCAACCACTTCAACTTCATGCACCCAACCAATCTTTGCACCTATTCAGTTGAGCACTATATTGATTGAAGTGATCACTTTATCTTCCGAGTAGCTAGTGCTTCCTCCATTATCAGATTTGGCTTCACAACAACTAGGTATTTCTACTATTAGTGAAATATCTTCTTTTTTTGCTAGCCCTTCTATTTTTATTGTTGTTGCAATTCCTAATATGAAAATAGTAAGTATAAAGATAGTTGAGAGCAAGCCTCAATCGAGTACTAAAGTTTCAAGCAAGAGAAAAGGTAAAGAAGAAGACATTAATCTTGATGAGGATATAGTTATCCCAAATTGGGATATCTCTACTTTGAATCCTGATCAAATGAACATTGTAGGAGAAGTATTCTAGAAGAAAGCTAAGCAACAGAAGCTTAGAGAAGAGAAAAGTAGAGAAAATCAAGTGCTTGAAAAGAACATACTTATAGATGCACTAAGTACCAAGATTGATAGTACACAACCTATTTTGGTTCAATTAGTAAAAGTTGTTTAGAAATTCAATGAAGATCTGAATGGACAAGAATCAAAATATTGGAGCAAGTAGCATAGAAAATTGTAATATATCAAGTAGACTTGTCTACTATTCTTAGCTCATTCGAAACCCCTACAAATAATGTTACTTCATTATTCAGTAAGTTATGTGATACATCTATCTTCACTCATAAAATCAAAGATAAACTATCTAAGATAGATGAAGCCTTAAAGGAAAGTGCACACTAGTTGTCACTTGACCCAAGCTACAGTTCTACTCACTACTCAAAGATCAAATTTTAAACTAATATGCAAGCATAATTATTAAGGGAAGAAGCTAGGATCAGGGCCACACTTATAGACATCCAAGGCATGATTCTCTTGAACATGGATGCATTGCAGAAACACATTGCACATGTCAAAACTCTCATCCATGATAACAATCTCTCCATATGATTGCATGATGGACTTATCAAAAGAACTATAGATTGCATTACATGCAAGCAAGGTGTTACAAGAAAATTGGGACAAGAAAATGACATTGATTTTGAAGTTACATTCTAACTTCTTGTCACATTTTGGCATTACCATGTAGCATACACTTTTGACATTTATGTCAAAAAGAGGGAGAAGATGAGATAAGATAAAAAGGGAGAGAAGATGTGATATAAAGAAATGAGATATATAGTAAGTAAAATGTATATATTTATGGGGGAGTAGCATAATATTATACATATACATGTACAGAGAATTAGAAAATATTCTTTACAAAAGCAATTCTGAAAAATCTCAAAAATAGAGTATGTTATCAAGTTAAAGACATAGGATGGAGACTAAAGGTTGTTTTGAACTTGAAATTTTGAGAATTCAATTTTGATTGATAATTTTTTTGTTACTAATACCAAAGGGGGAGATTGTTGACATTATGGTAAAAAAAATTTATTAGTGACTCACACTTACTCAAATTGTTAGTAGCTATCAAGCTTATCTTGTAGTTTATAGTGTTAACCAAGTAATTCAGGTTCTATCGAGTTCTAAAATTGCTACCAAATTCTAGAATTAGTATTTAGTTCATAATGTGTAGTATCTACCAAGTTGATGAATATTAGTGCAAAATGAGCTTCATAGTATTTACTGAGTTGCATAGTGCAAACTGTGGTCTCCAGTGTTTACTGAGTTTATAGCATCAGTGATGTGAATCTAGTGTTGATTGATCTAGGAAGTTTCAGTTAGGTGATTTAGTTTATATTGAACTTGCAATGTTAGTGTTGGCTGAGCTGTGCAGTGTCAACCAAGTGACTTAGTTTATATATCAAGTTTCATAGTGTTCACTAAGTCACCAATGTTGACCAAGTTTAGACTACTTGGAAGTGATTAGTATGAATTGAGATTCTACATCTACCAAGAGCATGATGATGCTGAGTGTTGGCAATGGTTGCCGAGTATCAGAACCTCACCAAGTTTGCCTTTAGAACCTGAGTACAAGCAGCTAGGCTGACTTTGTGTATTTTGGTGAAACTTGTATTTTAGCCAACTTTGATGAATTGTAATTTGGATTGGTATATATGTAATGTATTGTATCACATCCAAATGAGAGATTGTATGTGAGAAATAATAAGAGTAGAAGTGTGAAGTAAGAAGGCTACAAGCAGTATAAGGAGCAACAAAGATTTATCTATTAGATCAAGGTGAAAATTAAAGTTCAAAGGAATCTCAACCAACAAATCAAAGTTGGAGATTAGAGATCAGCCACTAGTTCATCCTAATAGGTGGAATAGCTAAATCCTTTCACAAGGTAGACTTAACAGTCTTTTTCAAATCTCTTTACCAAGTGCATAATTCATTGTCTTTTTTGTAAATCCTTTAGCAAGGTGGACCTAACAATCCTTATTGCTCCTAATAGGGCATATTATTAGAAGTGATCATTTGTAAGCCTTAATCAACCAACTTTATACTATAGTACTAAAGCTTACAGGTATCATCCCCACCCTAGTTTTACTTTCTATTTGAAAGGTTTCTGGGTCACCATATCTTGTGTCAAAGTGTTATGAATGTTTTAATGCTTTCAATTTTTCATGCATGCAATTAGATCAAAATATATATGAAGGATTAATTGGTGAATTAAGAATAAGTTCTATTGGTTCTTGATTCACCCCTCCCCTCTTAGTAACCTAGCCTATCCTATATTTCCAACAATTCCCTCTCATTTGAATATGTGATCGCATATTTAATCAATACAATATATTGCAATAACACTTCAACCATTCTTTTTAATTCAAGGATGCAACCACACAACATGAAGGTGAATGACAATGAATAATTCTCCCAACACAATGTGACACAAAGGAACCATCAAGAGATAAATTCTCAAGCTTTCTCCAACCTTTGAATCTATTACAAATATACAAATACAATGACATACCACAAAGAGCTCACCTTCCAACCTAAGCCTCAAGGAGACCACCCACCAAGCTAGGAGAAACAATATTCAGTTGAGTGACATTAAAATCCATCCAACAATTACATAAAAGATAAAATAAAACACACATCCAAGGTATTCAAAAATGGGTTTCACCTTGAATCCATGACAAGCGGTGAAGGGGGAACTTCCATGTAGGAGAATCCAATGAAGCACATACAAAAACATACATCTTTGAAGGCTAACTTTCACATACAACTTCCATACTCATTTCTCCTTATCTACCCCAAAACAGATCAATATTAATAGGAAAGAAAATTATGAATACACCTTTCCTTTTTCACTCTTCTCTGTAAGAAAAAGTGATTGAAATGATAAAATATAATAAAATAAAATAGCATGAAATAATAGATTTAATCCAAGAGAGCAAGAAGAGTTTTACCATACAAATGATACAAGATCAATGAAGCAATACCAAAGAGGAAGCAACACAAGGGACAAGGATTTGATAAGGGGAAAGAAAAGAAAACCCCTTGTGAGTATTATGAATGAGGCAAAAGCCTAAGAATGAGAGAGAGAGAGAGAAGAAATGAAGAAAAATAGCTCATTTACAATAGCATCAAAAACTTGATGTGAATAATGGAGACTAGATAAAAATGAGAGAGAGAAGCACCTCTTTTAAAGAGATGAGAAAGGAGTTGCATGTCTTTGCATGTGTAACTCCCATTTCTATGAATGCCACATTCATAAAAGGTGTGTGGAAAGTGTCAAGTTCCTCTTAAAGAGGAATATCTATTTTTCTTATTATAAGAAATACAAAAATGAGTTTTCCTCACAAGTGGACAAGAATGACATGACCTTTACATGTGGACTAGAGGACAAATAAATAATACATAAGGGATACCTTAGTTTATCCCAATAAATAAATAAATACAACCAAGGAAAGATTATTAATTCTAATATCCCCCTTTAATCTTTACTTGGGGAGATTACATCAAAGGGTATCAAACCCAAGTTCTTACGATGAAATTCAAATTTCTCTCTAGAAAGAGGTTTTGTCAAAATATTAGCAACTTGATCTTCACCCTTGCAATAGATGAGGGACACTTTCTTTTCTTCAATGTGTTCTCTAATGAAGTGGTGGTGGAGAGAAATATGCTTTGACTTTGCATGGTAGGTAGGATTCTTTACCAAGGCTATTGCACTTTGATTGTCACAATACAAAGGTGTAAGTTCTAGTTGAGGTAGACCCAAATCCTCAAGAATTCTTCTAAGCCATATAGCTTCTTTAGATGCATAAGTACAACTTTTATATTCAGCTTTGGTAGAACATAGAGAAATAGAGGTGTCTTTCTTACTTTTCCAAGATATAGCACCTGAACCAACAAAGAAACAATAACCACAAGTAGATTTCCCATCGTTGGGATCTCCACCTAAATCAGAATCAGTAAATCCTTGTAAAATAAAAGTAGAACTGGCATCATAAAATAAAGCTAGATTAAGAGTTCCTTTGATATATCTTAGTATTCTTTTAGCTACTTTAAAGTGTGTTTGTTGAGGTTTGGACATAAATCTTGAAACTAAACCAACACTATATGCAATATCGGGTCTAGTAAGGGTGAGATAATTTAAACTTCCTACAAGTTGTCTATAAGAGGTAGCATCAACAAAAGGAGTGTTAGTATCAACCATTAACTTAGTTCCTAATTCACATGGAATAGAAACATGGTTGAATCATTCATTTGAAACCTATCCAAAAGATCTTGAGCATACTTTCTTTGAGAAAGAAAAATGCCCTTAGGTGTTTGCCATATTTGCATTCCTAAAAAGTAATGTAAAATTCCTAAATCGGTCATTTGAAATTTTTGATTGAGTTGAAACTTAATATCAGAAATCAAGGTGTTAAAATTTGAAGTAAGAATCAAATCATCAACATATAAGATAATAATGATAATATCATCTTAAATATGTTTAATGTATAAGTTAGGATCATTTTTACTTCTATCAAAACCTTGAGAACTAAAAAAGGCATTAATTTTGGAATACCATTCTCTTGGAGATTGCTTTAAACCATAAATAGATTTTTTTGGTTTACATACTAAATGCTCATTACCTTCTTTGATAAAACCTGGTGGTTGAGCCATATAAATTTCTTTATGTAAATCACCATTTAAAAAGGCACTTTTAACATCCATTTGATGAATAGGCCAATTCGTTTTTGAAGCTAAAGAAAGCACAATTTTTATAGTAGGCATTTTAGCAACTGATGCAAAAGTTTCATTGTAATCTAAACCTTCAATTTGGGAAAATCCCCTAGCTACTAGTCTAGCTTTAAACTTACTAATTTCATTATTTGCATTGAGTTTGGTTTTATATAACCACTTGCATGAAACTAAATTTTTACCATGAGACAAAGAGACTAAATCCCAAGTTTCATTAGAGATTAAAGTATCATATTCCTCTTGCATAGCTTTTTGCCAATGAGGTTGAATCTTAGCTTGTTCAAAGGTTTGAGGATCATTACAGTTTATGAGAGAAGTCATCAAACTATAATTACAATAATTAATTCTCCCAAGTTTAAGTCCACCAAATCTAGTAAGATAATCATCTCTTTCATTAAGTAAACTTTGAACCCATTTAGGTCTTCTCTTATTAGTAATAGATTCATCACTAGAAGAAGAGTCATGATCTATAAATGCATCATTAGTATCAACATCATTACTAGAATTAGAAAAAATAGGAGGAATAAAAGAAGATACTTGAGGAGTAGGGTTTAGAGAAGGAGGTTGGTCCTCCACTACTACAATATTACTTCCACTAAATTCATCATCTTGAATTTTGGAATAATCATGTACTTCATTTTCTACAATAAAAATATCTCTTGCAATTTGAACTTTGTTAGTAAGAGGATTATAGACTCTATAACCTTTAGTATTTTCATCATACCCAACAAATACAAATGGAGAAGATTTAGCATCGAATTTATGCCTTTTTTGTTTGGGTGTATGAACATAAGCAACAGATCCAAATATCTTTAAGTGTTGTAAATTGGGCTTTCTACCTGACCAAGCTTCTTCAGGAGTTATATCCCTCAAAGTCTTAGTAGGAGTTCTATTAAGAATATAAGTGGCACAAGACATAGCTTCAGCCCAAAACTTATAATTCACATTTTTTGCATCTAACATGCATCTAGCCATTTTCACAATAGTTCTATTCTTCCTTTCTGCTACACCATTTTGTTGTGGTGTATAAGGAATGGTAAGCTGATGTTTAATACCAAATGATCTTAAGTAAGAATGAAAGGTATTATTAACATATTCAGTACCATTATCAATTCGAAGAATATCTATCTTAGAATCAGATTGCCTTTCCACTAACATATGAAATTCGAAAAATATATCAAGTACTTGATCTTTATTATGTAAGAAATATATCCAAATTCTTCTAGTAAAATCATCAATGAGAGTAAGAGCATACCTTGATCCTTGAATGGAGATATTTTCCATAGGTCCTAAAAGATCACTATGAATCAATTGTAACTTACGAGATGCCCTCTATGATGAACCATGGGGAAAGGGCTCCCGATGCATTTTGCCACTCATGCACCCAGTGCATGTAATCTTAGATGGAACAATATGAGGTAATCCTTCAACCATATGAAATTTTAGCATCAATGATATATAATCAGAATTCAAATGACCAAGCCTTTCATGCCACACATTAAAATCAATATTTGCTTGCAAAGAGTACCTTGAAGAGGTAAACTCATAAAATTTGAATAAGTTATCATGACCCAACTTAGCATTAGCAACAATAGCATTAGTGCTAAGATCAATAATAGAACACATGTCCTTATGAAATTCAACTTTATAATCTTGACATAATTTAGCAACTAAAAGGATATTGGTTTTCAAGTCAGGAACATAAAGAACATCATGTAACTTTCCATTTGGAACATTAACATCACTAAATCCTTCAACTTTGCAACTATGATTATCAACTAATTGAATTGGAGTATTTGAAGGATCGGGTTGCAAAGAATCAAAAACTTTTTTATGAGATGTAACATGTTGAGAAGCACCACTATCAACTATCCATTCTAATTGTTTAGAGGCATTATAACTAATAGTAAAAGCATGACGAGATTGATTACCATGAGACTTTTTATTATTGTTATTGATAGGTTGCTTATCATTTTGCTTTTTAAAACAATTGTTAGTTAAATGACCATCTTTCCCACAATACGTACAATGAGGTTTCTTATTAGGACTATTATATTGATTAGGATGGTTATTATTACAATTTGTATTTTAATTATTATTGTTGTTAAAAGAAGGTCTAGAATTAAATAGGTTGTTATTATTGTGACAATTATTAAAGTTATGATTGTTATGATTATTATTGAAATTGTGAGTATTAAAATTTTGATTTTGATTATTATTTGGAGCATGATAAGATGATCTAAGATTTTGATTTTGATTTTTAGACACAAATGCATGTTCATTAGATCTAAGAGTACCAAATTGTAATAACTTAGCTTCCTCTTGACGCAACAAATTTTAAAAAATACTATAAGTTAATTGAGTAGACAAAGTAAGAATAGCAAGTTGAGAATGAACATTAGTAATAAATTGTTGAAATTGTCTAGGAAGACATTTTTTTAAAATAATGGTAATTAACCTAATATCGGTGAGAGTAACACCTAATCCAATTAGTTGATTTTTAATATAATCAAATTTAAGTAAAAATTTATCCATGAATTTGAAATCAATATACCTCAAGTCTTCCAAATTGTCTTGCAATTAAATCTTGCATGATTCAGATGGCCTATCATACGTTTGCTTTAAAATATTCCAAGCTTCGCGGTGGGCATTAGTGCAATAAAAAATTAGAACATACAAATCTGGGTTAAGAGATATACCAATGAGGCTAAGGGCTTCCTCATTTTTAGTATTCTATGCATTTTTTTCATCTTGTGTAGTTGAGGTACCAGGAACTATAGAAGGGTCAGTAGCAACATCTAAAATATGCTTAAAACGAAATATAAACAAAAGATGAGTTTTTCAAACATGATAGTTTGAGTTATTTAACTTGATTTCTGGAATTAAAGTCGACATGATTTAAAAATTACGTTTAAAATTTAAATAATAGATTTGAAATAAAAAAGTGAGACTTATTATCCACAAGAATGTTAAATAATTATTAAGAGATTTAGAGAGTCAAAATTAAAAATTAAAATGTTCCCTGCAAAACCACTGGTCAGATTGAAGAAACAAGAAAAATAAAAATTTGAAAAACTGAAAAAACATGTTACACACAAAGAGCGATAACTTTTTAAATTTAACTCTATTTTCAATAAAATAAAAAGGGCTTTTTCAGTTTTATGTCTTCTAAATGCTATTCAAATTTCAGCCAAATCCAGATCACGGATTGAGAGATATCATAAAAATACAAATTGCTGTCTTAAAACTTGAAAAACAAATAATACTGCACATATAGTATAATAAATTTTGCAATACTATTCTGATACAAATGAAATTTAAAGGGTTTTTTTATTTTTATATTTTTTAAATGCTGTTAAAATTTCAACCAAACCCAAATCATAGATTATGAGATATAAAAAAAATACGAACTGCTGTACTTTCCTTTCTAAAACAAAAATAAAAAAACAACTTGAATTTCAAAAACTTAAAAAGCCTGCAACAGAAATAGGGTTAGATATAAAAAAAAAAAAATTAAAAATAAAGAATCGTTTGGTGACAAGCCTTCCAAAGGAGGTTAGAAAAAATAAAAAATGAAGAACTCTTTGGTAGCAAGCCTTCCAAAGAGGGTTAGAATGAATAAGAAAGAAAAATTTTTGCAAAAGAATAAGATAAGACTTTCAATATTTCAAACTTCAAGATCTTCATAATATCAAGCTATTCTAATGAACTCTTCACACAAGCTCAAAACGAGGATTAGTAGCTCTGATACCATGTAAGAAAAAGTGATTGAAATGATAAAATATAATAAAATAAAATAATATGAAATAATAGATTCAATCCAAGAGAGCAAGAAGAGTTTTACCATACAAATGATACAAGATCAATGGAGCAATACCGAAGAGGAAGCAACACAAGAGACAAAGATTTGATAAGGGGAAAGCATAGAAAAACCCCTTGTGAGTATTATGAATGAGGCAAAAGCCTAAGAATGAGAGAGAGAGAGAGAGAGAGAGAGAGAGAGAGAGAGAGAGAGAGAGATGGAAAAAAATAACTCATTTACAATAGCATCAAAAACTTGATGTGAATAATGGAGACTAGATGAAAATGAGAGAGAGAAGCACCTTTTTTAAAGAGATGAGAAAGGAGTTGCATGTCTTTGCATGTGTAACTCCCATTTCTATGAATGCCACATTCATAAAATGTGTGTGCAAAGTGTCAAGTTTCTCTTAAGGAGGAATATCTATTTTTCTTATTAAAAGAAATACAAAAATGAGTTGTCCTCACAAGTGGACAAGAATGACATGTCCTTTACATGTGGACTAGAGGACAAATAAATAATACATAAGGGATACCTTAGTTTATCCCAATAAATAAATAAATACAACCAAGAAAAGATTATTAATTCTAACATTCTCACCATAAGAAGAGATTCTATACTTCCATGGAGTCCAACTAACCTCTTTCCCAATACATGACCACTTTGCCCCTATCTGGTGCAAGAGCACCTAGGCTAGGTTATTAGGAAGCAATACAAGTCTTGATAAGACCTGGGAGAAATAAAGAGGTCCTTAGTATAAGTGTCCTCATGCATGTGAATAGCCAATGTAGTGCATGATAGGCAATAAGTTGTAATGTTGCATTTATTGTCAATTAAGGGAAAAGTGCAAAAAGTTTTTTTAGAGGGCTAGATAAACATAGAAGGGTATTTAGGCATGAAAATGGCTTGAAAATGATATAAATAAATTAAATTAATTATTTTGAGTCATAATATATAGTCCTAATAGCCCAAAGTGTCAAAATACAAAAAATGTCAATTTTGCAAAATTGCACATTGACAATTTTGCACTTTTTGCAATTTTTCTTCTCAAAAGTTGCAAAGGTGGTTACAATGCACAAAGAAGATACCAAAAAGTTGGAGTTGGTTTAGTTAGTTGGAAAATTATTTTTCAAATCCCTCAAAGCCAATATCGTATGGTTGGATGTTTTTGAATTGTATGGATGCATACAACAAACAACAAAATCAATGGCAGTTTGAATAAAAGGAAGTGATTTTGATTGACTTGATATTGAATCCTTTATTTTGCATTGGAAACTAGTTTTTGAATTTTATATACTTGCTTCCTTTTTTGGTTAGAAGTACTTAGCAATCAATTTGTGTTCACAATAAATATTTTAGGAAACTACTTGTTTAATGGCCAGTATTGGGGTAGACTTGGAAAAATGGTGTCTACTAGCATTCCCCATGGTTGAAACTTTCTAAAACCTTGAGAAATGCTAATATAAACCTTATACATTGTCCAATAGGAAGGATGGAACAAGAAGTAAAGGGCCAAGCCATTTCCTTGGAAGCCCTAGGCAAGATAGAGTTTTAGTTGGCTAGAAATTGAGCCAAGGAAAGAAGATTTATTGCAAGGGTGAAGTGATTTGAATAGGATGGGTGTTATGGAAGGTTAGGGTTTAGTGTGAAGACACTATGACTAATGGGATAAGCTTTGGAAGTTTCTAGAGAGTGAGGAAGAACATATTTTCTCTTGACTAGTCTAAATTGCTGATAAACCATAACAAACCCACAATAATAGGGTTAGGACATCTGATAGACTTTGGAAACCTAAAACCTCAAGAATATTACAAGACTTTGAAAAGGGTATCTCAATCTAAAGTTTTTTTAGGACCTTCTTAAGGAAATATTTGCACAAATTCAAATTTAGTCCATTAGGAGGGCTAATTGAGGGCTATTAGGCCTAATAGGAGGTTTTCATTGGTTTGAAGGGATCACATAGAAATCTAATGGATGGATTGTGGTAAATAGATGAAAAGAAGTCTAAGACACCCTAGGAAGAGCCTCTAACCCTTTCAAGATCAACTAAGTCATCAAGGAGGCCTAAAATAAAGTTTTAAGCTAGTATACAAGCCTAAATGGGTAGGTTAGGCTAACAAAAAGTTGACTCTAATTGATTAGTGTTAACCTTGTGTAAGAAGGGGATATCAAGGAGTGCATATCAACTATCTACACTACCCTAGAATAATACTATCAAATTAGTATAAGAGAAAATTAATTTTGGGAAATATAAGTGTATAACTAACTATGAAGTAGAGTCCTCTATAGGATCCACCATGGTGACAAATGAAGAGTTGGCTAAGAAGGTTCAAGAGAATAATGGGGAAAACTTAGAGTTGAAGGCTAATATAAAAGCCTTGGAGACAACGCTTGAGAGAGTAGCTCTCAATATTGAAGCAGTGACCAATAAGGTCAACTAGTAGGAGGAATGTAGAAAGTAGAAGCAATAGGTGTTTGATGAAGAGGAGGCACCCACACCTAATCCTGAAATAGCAGAACTATTTCTTAGAGAAATCAAGGCATTGAATCAGAAAGTCTTGGAAGGAGTGCCACTTTTTAGTGGAAAGTTGGGTACAAACCATGTCATAGAATTGTTGGAAGGCATGGAAAACTACTTTAAGAGTGAGAATGTGATAGAAGCCTAGAAGGTGAAAGTAGAAAAGGCACGAGGAGAAACTCTCACATAGTGGAAGTTCACTCAAGATGAAAGAGTGAAAGAAGGAAAGAAACCATATGCAAATTGGAAGAGTATGGTAAGAAAAATTCAAAAAACCTACCTTCCTAAATATTTTGAAGTGCAATTACATACCAAGAGGCAGAATCTCAAACAAAGAGATATTGATGTGGCAAGCTATACTGAGGAGTTCCAAAAACTATGCCTAAGGTACAAGGTGTAAGATGCTAAAAACATTAAAATAGAAAGGTAATTTAATGGCTTGAGATGGAATATTCAAGAGGAAATTTAGTTATGGACTCCTAACATAGTGCAAAAGTGTAATCAACTAGCACTTAAGGTAGAAGAGAAGTTGAAGAAGAAGAAAGACTTCAACAATAGAAGTAGAGGAAAATCAAGAGAGTAAAGCAATCATAGTGGTAGCTTTGGTGGGAGAAGAGGCCAAGCAACAAGAACCCAAGGGGATAGTAAACCAAGTGAACAAAGTGGTTCAAGAATTCCAAGAGGAAGTTTTAACCAAAGAGGCAGAGGCAATAATAGCTTTAGGAGCAAAAATAGTAGCCAAGGCAGAGGTGCTTCATAATTTGCTACCATGAAGTGTTACAACTATAACCAACTAGTGTATCCCTCTTATAGGCGTCTAGAGAAGGCTTCTACCTTAGAAGAAAGAAATGTGGCTTATGCTCAAGAAGATGGTGAAAGCAAGGAGGTAGCTGATCTCTCACTTGATTCACAAGAAGGTGAGAATTTGATGTTTACAAGAACACTCATTAGAGAGCCCATGAAGGAGGATTCAAACCAAAGGAGATCCTAGTTTAGGGTCAAATTCAAGGTAAAAAAAAAGGTATGTAAAATTATCATTGACTTTGGGTCTACTGATAACATAATTTTAGAAGAAGTAGTAGTAAAATTAAAAGACTCCTTCATAATAGTCCTTTAGAGTCACATGGTTGAATAAGGGTCAACATGTAGAGGTAAAGGAACAATCATGGGTTGAATTCAATATTGGTAGGTATAAGGATAGAGTTCTATGTGATATACTTCTAATGGATGCATGCCATCTCCTTTTAGGGAGGTCATGGCAATATGATAGAGAGGCCTAGTATGATGGCAGAAAGAATTTTTACAAATTCAAGAAAGGAGAAGAGTATTATACTGTTCAATCTTTGTTGGAAGGGGAGAGCAACCAATTGGTAGGACCTAATGTCCTAATGGTAGGTGAGAAAGAGTTCCTAAACATCATGAAGGAAGGGGAAGGCATAGGGTATGTCATTATTGGCAAGCCCCAGAATGCACAAATCAAGAGCACCTCAAGATGGACCCTAGTAAGGTGGAGGCCATACTTAGCTGGCCAACACCCAAGGCTACTTTAGAGATAAGGAGCTTCCATTGATTAGCACAATTTTATAGAAAATTTATTAAGAAATTTAGTCATATTTGTGCATTATTTTTGGAGACCATTAAAGGTGGGACTAGAGCCAAGTTCAAGTGAGCTGAACAAGCCACTAGGAAATTTGAATTGTTGAAACAACTAATTACCACTCAACCTATTTTGGTCTTGCTTAGGTTTAAGAAGTTGTTTACTATAGAATGTGATTCCAATAACCTTTCCATTATAGTAGTCCTTAGCCAAGAGGGTAAATTAGTTGCATTCCATAGTGAGAAGTTGAATAAAGCCAAGAGGAAGTATTCTTCCTATGACCTTGAGATGTATGCCTTGGTCCAAGCCTTGAGGAAGTGGAGGCATTACCTATTGCCTCAAGATTTTTTTGAATATTTAGATAATTAGGCCCTAAGATTTCTAAATTCCCAAGATAAGTTGAGTGACAAGCACATGAAGTGGGTAGAGTATATCTAGGCCTATACCTTCACCATCAAGCATAAAAAAAGGCATTACAAACAAAGTTCTAGATGCACTTAGTCATAGATTATTGAATATAGAAGAAGTGCAAATTAGGAGTGTGGGGATTAAGCACTTAGTCATAGATTATTGAATATAGAAGAAGTGCAAATTAGGAGTGTGGGGATTGAGAACTAGTCGACATTGCAAGTTTCAGCATCACCCAAGATGGCTTCGTAAAATGACGAGAGGCACCTGAATCAATGTGCCAGGCATTATATCCTAATGATCAAAATTTTGTGAAGCCCTATCAAGTGTGTACTGGTTGCACTAACTATTTTCATCATGAGTTTTTTTATTTTACCTTGTAGAAAGAGCTCTTGTTAAAAGGCAATCAAATATGTGTCCCAAGGGGATCCATTAGAGAAAACTTGATCCAAGAGAATCAAAATGGTGATTTGAGTGGGTATTTTGAGGTGCATAAGATAGTGGATGCGGTCCAAACATTCTACTACTGGCCTATGAAGTCCTATGTGAAGAGGTATGTTGAATGTTGCATGGTTTTTTAGAAAGCCAAGTGAGTTGCCACCAATGTAGGACTAAACCAAACATTGTCCATATTCCTCAAAGACCTTGAGAATGTCTAACCATGGACTTTATGGTGGTCCTACCTAAAACTGAATAGGGTTTTGATAGTGTTTATGTTATTGTGGATAGGTTCAACAAAATGGATCACTTTGTTCCATGTAAAACCACTAATGATGGATGTGTCATTGCCAATTTGTTCTTTAGGGAAGTAGTAAGAATCCATGGACTTCCTCTCAGCATTTTTTATGATAAGGACACTAAGTTTAGGAGTCATTTAAAAAAAAAAATATAGCACAAGTTAGGTATAAACCTTTCATTTGGATCTGCCTAACATCCTCAAATAGATGGGTGGATAGAGGTGGTTAAAAGATCTCTTAAGATGTTTCACCAAGGAGTATGGTCAAAGTTGGGACCATATTATTACACAAGAAAAGTATGCCTATAATGATACTATAAAAAGATCTACTAGGAAGAGCCCTTTTGAAGCGATGTATGGAGTGCATCCTAGAGACATTCTTGAACTAAGAGAGATCCATGATATGGTGAAACACACCTTGGAGCAGAATACATAAAAAATGAATCAATGATAAGATGCAAGGATTGGGGGCTATGTAATGGTTCACCTTAACAAGCATAGGTTTTCCAAAGGAGATTCTAGCAAGTTGCAGATGAGGAAGGTAGGCCCATGCAAGATTTTGGCCAAGTATGAAGTTAATGCTTACTAAGTTGATCTACTAGTAGATATGGGCCTATCTACTACATTTAATGTTTCAAATTTGGTAGTCTACAAGGCTCCTATTCCATCTTCCATTCTAGCAGAGCATACAAACCTGCAAGACATTGTAACTTACCTTGCCAACACCATTTACAAGCAAGTTGCAAGTTGAGAAGATTTTGAGTTCTAAGGTGCATAAAGTAACTAGGAACAAGACTTACATGAAGTATATTATGAAATGGTAGGGGAAGCCAAATAGTGAAGTCACTTGGGTTGTAGAAGGAGATTTCAAGAAACATGGCATTGATCTTTCTCTTATTCTCTCTTAAAGTCCTAAAAGGATTTTCAACTCATTGGGGGAGTATAGTGGAGGATCAACTAGGCTAGGTCATTAGGAAGCAATAAGAGTCTTGATAAGACCTAGGAGGAATAAAGAGGTCCTTGTTACAGGTTACCTCATGTAGGTGAAGCACATGATAGGCAATTAGTTGTAATGTTACATTTATTGTCAATTAGGGGAAAAAGTGCAAAAAGTTGTTTTAGAGGGCTAGCTAAGCATAGAAGGGTAGTTAGGAATGGAAATGGACAATACATGGTCTAAATAACTTCCATGAATTATTTGGAGTTATAATTTATAGTCCTAACAAGCCTAAAGTGTCAAATGCAAAAATTGGACATTGACAATTTTGCACTTTTTGCAATTTTTCTTGTCAAAAGTTGCAAAGGTGGTTAGGAGGAACAAGGAAGTTACCAATGGGTGGGAGTTGGTTTAGTTAGTTGGTAAATGATTTTTTATAGCCCTCCAAGCAATGGTTAAAAGATTTTGAGTTGTATGGATGCATACAATAGACAAGGAAATCAATGGAAGTTTGAATGAAAGGAAGTGATTTTGATTGACATGTGTTAGTGAATAGATTGTCCTACAAGAAAATATAACTCTAGATGCCCAAGTAAGAAGACTAATCAAAACCAACAGTTGAAAGAGTATAAGTGCCCTTTCAATTTATCTGGGTACAACTCCACGTATATGATCTATAATAAATTTAGATATGGATGCATTTAACCAGAAAGCATGAAAGGATTACAAACATCTATTCATAAACACAAAGTAGATGCAAAAACTTAAGAAATTGAAAAGAAAAGAACAACAAATAATAGCAGATGACATAAAGTTCATTTGCCAAAATGCTACATTACAAAGTGGATGAAAATAAGAATACATTTTCCATTCTCTCAAGAGAGTATAGAAACAAAGCTATGAAGATATCTTGTAATCAAAATCTATACAAGAAACAACAATAGTAAAAGCACATTTTAGAGAAAATTAAAGTGATACAAAGATCACGATTAGTGGAAAGAAGGTTGCTCAAACTCTAGGTTTTGATATGCAATCAACTTCCAAGTCTCCCTTCCCTAAAGCATAAAAGATACAAGGACCTTATTACACATTTGCAATTAAAGTCACCATTAAAGAAAATTGAAACTTCTTCTCTGCATTACATTTTAAAATGAGATTTCTCCCTTTTCAACACACAATTCAAAAGAAAGGGGAAAATGAACCCTTGTTCTGTTTCCCATAGCCTCACAAGAAAAATGGAACCAAATCTGGAAAATTTTCCTCCCTACTATAGCACACAGTCTGTAGCCATTGAAGGAAAAAGTGGAACCCCCTTTACGTTATCTGCTTCTCAATATAAAGGATTTCAAAACTATTAAAATGGTTATGATAACTAATTCTTGGGAATAAGTATCTATCCATAAAAGTATCTTATAAAGGTTACTTTAAACCTTCATAAAAGTTTGTGTGACTCTTTTTCAGTTTTTAGACCAAACATTGTTATAATGTCCATAGCTTTAAATGAGAGCTGTGATGTTCTATGCTAGCGATGAGGCATTTGTATTCAAGATTGGGTCCAACCGCAATTTGTCCCTCATTGGTGATTGAGACTTGGTTTGATTTCTTTCTTTGTCTCCAATCTAAATTTAGATGTTAGTGTCCACAAGCTATATGAACTGCCAAGAGAGTTAACATGACTCCGATCAATAAATTTAACAAATCTTGGAAGGTTATCCAATGCCCTCTCAACATTCACCTTGATCTTATCACCATCCTTTGAAAGTTGCAATGCACAATTTGTCAACAGGGATATAGGCACCAAATTGATGGTTGAACATAGATCTGAATCCATGGTTGCTGCATGATAGTGTAATGAATCACAAATATTTGCCAATACCCATGTTGTTGTGATTCTAACTAATACTGAAGCATCATTTGTATTAGATACAATGACATTCACAAGCTCTCTCAGTCTCGTATTACTTGTAGAGATCTATGGAAAGCTTGCTATGACACCAATTGGCCTGCATGTTGTGTTGAGGCTACAATATGACATAGATTCCATTGGTTCAATGCAAATGCCTCAAATTGGGTTTCATTCACTTTGCATGAATTAGTTCTCCCTTACTAACCCATATATATGCAAAGTTTATTTTTAACAACTGGCAGGAATGTGCCGTGGAATTGCAGAAGGTACCACCATCATGTTTGACTTCACTATTTTATGAGAAATTGGTAATATGAACCCATGTGGCTTCTCTTTTATAGTGCTTAAGGGATGGTTTTAGACCATTATCACTGTGATTAACCCTCACTTCTGAATTTCACTTCATGTCTTCACCATAACCAATTACCTATCATAGGAAACCATCTGCACTCTTTAGTTTGACAAACAACATCTCTATACTCACCTACAATGTCTTTTAGCCCATATTTCAATCATGCTGATATGATTGTGCAATATGTCCGAGCATGAGCTTGATGTGGCTCATTGTAATCATATTGTGACTTACCTATGTGTAGACTTCCACCTTTAGGCTAGTCAAACAAATTAATATTGATTATGAATTTTAACTCTGACAACTCAGCTTTGAGAAAGAGAAGAATCGAGAACCCAATCCATGGCACCCTCAAATATGCTAGAAAATAACATCAAACATGTCTTTTTTCATGTGTCAAATTTTGTAATGGGAGGCACCAAACATTTGGGTTATGGGCTTTGCTTTTAAACCCGTGGTTGGACCCTGTAACAAAGTTTTGCATTAATGAGCACCATTGAATTATAATGCAATGAATGTTCTGATCTTAGCATTCCAACACGAATTTCAGATTTGGAAGCTGTCTTATAATGATATTTGTATATGTCCCCTTCTTCTTTCTTATTAGACTACCATCTTTAATCACCAAATCTATTAGAAGAAGAACCCAATTTCTCATTCGAGTAATGTATGTTCAGAGGTCAATGGTCATTTATGATCAACTCCATATCAGCATTTTCTATTACTCATATAATTGGGTCATTTTAGCATCATTTTGAATGCTTAGTTTGACCCATCATCGTGGCTTATGATTTGGCAAGTGTGAGAACTTCATTTTTCACTTCATAACAACTCGAAAGTGGTTTTGGATATTTTGTTAGATGATTATCTCACTATTATCACACACTCACCATTGATTTAATTCATTTGCAATTACCTTGATATTCTTATGTATGTTATTTAGGAGTCAAGCACCATGCCATGATCGTTACATCTTTTTAAAACACTTTGCAACTTCCTTCTTATCCTTCCATGTGCTCGAGTCTCTTTATAATATAAAGATGAGTTTTAGCTTTCCCCAATGCCTTTTGTGCATGATTAAGATTTGGTGCAACATATTCTCATGTTTTCTTCATGGTGGTAAACTTCTCGGGCTAGGTTCTCATTAATTGAAACAAGTTATTTAATGAAATTTTTTTCACCACACTATCAAGTTTTTGATATGGACTTCAAATGTCCATCACTCTTACCTTTACTAAACTTTACTTCTGAGTATCTGCAATAAAATCCTGAATACTTGAAGTGTCGAACTACACTTCAAGGTCCCTATTTAAGGACATTATGTATGATTCACATTGATTCTATTCAACTATAGGAAGGATATTGACCATTGGTTAATGAAATTTTGGCTAGGAGTGATATATATATCTGAGAGTAACTATGTGACTGGTGAGTTAAGCTTCTAATTGTGTTAGATTTCTTGATCATTTTGAACCTTATATATCTGAGAGTTTAGGCCATGTAGTTGCAAATTTGAAGATTGAGAATTGAATTGATATACCCTGAATGAAATTGATAAATCTAGTGAAACCTCTTGTGAAGTCATCTGAACCTGAATTAAATGATCCCTATACCTCTATCCTGAATCATTGAACTTGACAATTTGAGCCTGGACCTTGATTCTAAATCTATATGTTGAACTAATGAACCACTTTGAACTACTTTTAACCTTAGTTCAAGTTGGTTTTTTAATAAATTAAGAGTTTTAAAACTGTATCCATATTGAATACTAACAGGGGCTCTAACTGGAGGACTAATTTTGATGCAAAAGCAGAGAACTTCAAGAATCCCTGGCAAAGACAAGTGCCTTATCCATTGGGCAATAGAGTCACCAAGAAGAGAAAATTGGGAGTTGTTTATAGAGAGGGTGAAGGGGAGAAAGGTAAATCCAACTAACCAAAACACCTAAACTACCAACAAGCACAAAGCTTGTACATTGTTTAGACTAACACTACACACACCAAAACATATTTACAAAATATATACAAAGGTAGGAAAAGGACCTATGATGAAACTGGAAGAAGGAAAAGAATCACGTGAAACCATTTATCAGCTAGGAGAAGTAGGAGCCTTTTTGCAATAGCAAACCAAGCCTTAATAGAGTAGCTCCAAACCACTGCCTTTTGGTGATCTCTTCAATGCTAAAAATCAAGCTCACAGTATACAAAAATTTGGCAACCTAACATTCCATACCAAACAACGAAAGCTCATTGTAGTATTCTTCATCTTCAGATGGCTTTTCTATATCATCTTTCCCATATAACATATGAGGCCTAGCTTCTAACTCATTAATTAGCACATTATGACCAACTTTAAGATTAACAAAGTAGATATCTACATCATTAGTTGTAGAAATCAAAGGTACCAAGTTGAAACTATGTTTTTACCTCAGCCACATTTGTATGATTTTCATCATGTATATTTGCAGTCTCTTGGAAATTACCAACCATTCCTCCTTCAATTTCCTTGAATAACCAAGAATCATTTATAGGAGAAGACTTTGAAGGGCTGTCATTCTTTGAACATAGTTCCTTGCTGAAATTTTCCATGACTTCTATAGGTGAGCATACCATACTCCCATTGCTTTCTTGGGTATCAAAAGATGAATTATCCTCAATTTTAACTTGTTCATCAAGATGAGGAATGCCTTTTATTTCTTCACCATGAATTCTTTCTTGATGTTGTTGATCTATCAAGTTTGCTGGATCAACGTAAATGGCTAGAAAAACTCCAAATGCAAAGGAATCAAATGCTTGAAATGAAGAAGCCATTGGTAGATTTTTATTAATCTTATCATCACCAAGCTCTTTTTTAGTTGGGGGATGGCTCCTACTATTACATTTCATTCCACATAATAGCATAGCATCATCTATTTTAATTGCTTCTTTTTGAACATATCTTAGATTTCGCATATTTTGATACTTTATTTGGAATTTAATTTTAGTTTCCATTGCAGCAACAAAAATGCATAACTGATTATTTTCAGTTGGTTGGCATGCTAGAGGAATTTTTCCAACACATCTAATAAAATCTCTTATAGATTTGTCTCCCATTATTCGAATTTTCAAGAAATTTGACAACATCTTACCAACATCAACTACAGGCTTGAATCTTTCAATAAACTTCACCTTCAAGTCATCCCAACAAATGATACAACCATCTTGCAAGTTTTGAAACCAATCAGCAACATTTTTAATGAGGCTCCCAACAAACAATCTGGCAAAGAAATCCTCTTGTTACACATTATCTCCAAGAAAATTGGGAAGGTATTCCCATGATCTTTTAGGTAAGGTTGAATACTGGGCCAAGGCAAATGGTCCGATCTGAGCCCACCATGGCTGAGCTGCAACCACAACCATAAAACACATTGGAACTCCAAAATTAAAGATTCAACAAGTTTGTAACATAGAGCTACCAATCTCCTACATACAAAGATAATCATAAAATTGGGAAAATGCTTGTTTGGCACCAAATCTTTGATTCTTTCCCTAGTAGAGGTGCCAAAAATTTGTTAGTGAATAGATTGTCCTCCAAGAAAATACATGCAAATATAACTCTAGATGCCCAAGTAAGAAGACTAATCAGCACTAACAATTGGGTACTTCACTATTGAAAGAGTGTAAGTGCCCTTTGAATTTATCCTCCCCATATATGATTTACAATGAATTTAGATATGGATTCTTTTAACTAGAAAGCATGAAAGGATTACAAAAATCTACCCATAAACATAGAGTAGATGCAAAAACTTAAGAAATTGAAAAGAAAAGAACAACAAATAACAACAGATGACACAAAGTTCATTTGCCAAAATGCTACATTACAAAGTGGAGGAAAATAAGAATACATTTTCCATTCTCTCAAGAAAGCATAGAAACAAAGCTATGAAGATATCTTGTAATCAAAATGTATACAAGAAATAGCGACAGTAAAAGCACATTTTAGAGAAAACTAAAGTGATACAAAGATCACAATTAGTGGAAAGAGGGTTGCTCAAACTCTAGGTTTTGATATGCAATCAACTTCCAAGTCTCCCTTCCCTAAAGCATAAAAGAGACAAGGACCTTATTACACATTTGTAATTAAAGTCACCATTAAAGAAAACTGAAACTCCTTTTCAGCATTACATTTTAAAACAAGATTTCTCCCTTTTCAAAACATAGTTAAAAAAAATTGGAAAATGAACCCTTGCTCTATTTCCCACAGCCTCACGAGAAAAATGGAACCATATCTAGAAAATTTTCCCTCCTTGCTATAGCACACAATCTATAACCATTGAAGGAAAAAGTGGAACCCCCTTTATGTTACCTGCTTCTCAATATATAGGATTTCAAAACTGTTAAAATGGTTACGATAACTGATTCTTGGAAATAAGTATCTATCCATAAAAGTATCTTATAAAGGTTACTTTAAACCTTCATAAAAGTTTGTGTGACTCTTTTTCACTTTTTAGACCAAACATTGTTATAATGTCCATAACTTTAAATGAGAGCTATGATGTTCTATGCCTGCAATGAGGCATTTGTATTCAGGATTGGCTCTAACTACAATTTGTCCCTCATCGATGATTGAGACTTGGTTTAATTTCTTTCTTTATCTCCAATCTGAATTTAGATGTTAGCGTCCATAGGCTGTATGAATTGCCAAGAGAATCAACAGGACTCCATCAACGAATTTAACAAATCTCAAAAGGTTACCCAATGCTCTCACAACATTCACCTTGATCTTATCACCGGCCTTTGAAATTTGCAATGCATAGTCTATCAACAAGGATATAGGCACCAAATTGATGGTTGAACATATATCTAAATCCATGCTTGCTGCATGACGGTGTAATGAATCAAAAATATTTGCCAATGCCCATGCTGCTATGATTCTAACTAATACTGAAGCATCATGTGTATTAGATGCAATGACATTCACAAGCTCTCTCATTATCATATTACTTGTAGAAACCTGTGGAAAGCTTGCTATCACACCAATTTCCCTACATGTTGTGTTGAGGCTGCAATACTGTTAGATTCCATTGGTTCAATGTCACCTCAAAATGGGTTTCATTCACATTGCATGAATTGGTTCTCCCTTACTGACCTGTATATATGCAAAGTTTATTTTTAACAACTAGTGGGAATGTGCCATGGGATTGTAGAAGGTACCACCATCATGTCTAACTTGGCTATTTTATGAGAAATTGGTAATATGAACCCATGTGGCTTCTCTTTTATAGTGCTTGAGTCATGGTTTCAAACCATTATCACTATGATTAACCCTCACTTTTGAATTCCACTTCATGTCTTCACCATAACCAATTACCTATCATAGAAAACTATCTGCACTCTTTAGTTTGACAAACAACATCTCTATACTCGCCCACGGTGTCTTTTAGCCCATATTTCAACAATGTTGATATGATTGTGCAATATGTCCAAGCATGAAGCTTGATGTGGCTTATTGTAATCATATTGTGACTTATCCGTGTGTAGACTTCCACCTTTAGGCTAGTCAAACAAATTAATATCGATTATGAATTTTGACTCTAACTTCTTAGCTTTGAGAAATAGAAGAATTGAGAACCTAATCAATGGTACCCTTGAATATGCTTGAACATAACATCAAACATGTCTATTTTCATGTGTCAAATTTGGTAATGGGAGGCACCAAACATTTGGGTTATGGGCTTTTCTTTTAAACCCACGCCTGGACCCTATCACAAAGTTTTGCATTAATGAGCACCATTGAATCATAATGCAATGAATGTTCTGATCTCAACATTTCAACATGACTTCCATGATTCAGAAGCCTCCTTATATTGATATCTGTATATGTCCCCTTCTTCTTTCTTATCAAACTACCATCTTTAATCACCAAATCTATTACGAGAAGAATCCAATTTCTCATTTGAGTAATGTATGTTTGGAGGTCGATGATCATTTACGATCAACTCCATGTCAACATTTTCTATTACTTATATAACTAGGCAATTTTAGCATGATTTTGAATGCTCAATTTGAGCCATCATTGTGGCTTATGATTTGGCAAGTGTGAGAACTTCATCTTTGACTTCATAACAACTTGGAAGTGGTTTTGGATATTTTATTAGATGATTATCACACTATTACCACACACTCACCATCAATTTAATTCATTTGCAATTACCTTGATATTCTTATGTATGTTATTTGGTAGCCGAGCATCGTCCCATGATCATTACATCTTTTGCAAACACTTTACAACTTCCTTCTTATCCTTCCATGTGCTAAGGTCTCTTTCCAATATAAAGATGAGTTTCAGCTTTCCCCAATGCCTTTTGTGCATGATTAATATTTGGTGCAACATATTCTCATGTTTTCTCCATGGTGGTAAACTTCTACATACACTGAGTCCCAAGCTGGGTTCTCATTAATTGAAACAAGTTATTTAATGAAATTTTTTTCACCACACCTATCAAGTTCTTGATATGGACTTCAAATATCCATCACTCTTACCTTTACTAACCTGTATTTCTGAGTATCTGCCATGAAATCTTGAATACTTGAAGTATGGAACTGCACTTCAAGTTCCCTATTTAAGGACATTATGTATGATTCACATTGATCCCATTCCACCATAGGATGGATATTGACCATTGGTTAATGAAATTTTGGCTAGGAGTGATATATATATACCTGAGAGTAATTCTAAAACTGGTGAATTAAACTTCAAATTGGGTTAGATTTCTTGATCATTTTGAACCTTATATATCTAAGAGTTCAGGCCATGTAGTTGCAACTTTGAAGATTGAGCATTGAATTGATATACCCTGAATGAAATTGATAAATCTAGTGAAACCTCTTGTGAAGTCATTTGTACCTAAATTAAATGATCCCTATACCTCTGTCCTAAATCATTGAACTTGAAAATTTGAGCTTGGACCTTGACTTTGAATCTACATGTTGAACCAATGAACCACTTTGAACTTTTGAACCACTTCAAACTACTTTGAACCTTAGTTCAAAGTGGTTTGAAATCATAAATTAAAAGTTTTAAAACTGTGTCCATATCGGGTACTAACAACATGAGACTGAATATGTTGTTTTGCATTTGAATCTAGTTTCTAAATTGTATATACTTGTTTCTTGTTTTGGTTAGAAGTACTTAGCAATCAATTTGTGTTCACAATAAATATTTTAGGAAACTATCTATGTGCTGGTCAGTACTAGGGTAGACTTGAAAAAATGGTGTCTATCAACATTCCCCATGGTTGAAACTCTTTGAAACCTTGAGAAATTCTAGTAGACACCTTGAAAATTGTGTAATAGGAAGGATGGAGAAAGAAGTAAAGGGCCAAGTCATTTCCTTGGAAGCCCTAGGTGAGAAAGAGTTGTACTTAGCTAGAAATTGAGCTAAGGAAAGAAGATTTATTGAAAGCGTGAAGTGATTTGAATAGGATGTGTGCCGTGGAAGGTTAAAGTATAGTGTGAAGACACTATGACTGCAAGAAGAAACTTTGTAAGTTTTGAGAGAGTGAGGAAGAACGTATTTGCTCTTGACAAGTCCAAATTGCTGATAAACCCTAGAAAACCCTCAAAAATAGGTTTAGGGCATCTAATAGACTTTGGGAACCTAAAACC
Organism: Cupressus sempervirens; assembly: GCA_028749045.1. Lineage (NCBI taxonomy): Eukaryota > Viridiplantae > Streptophyta > Pinopsida > Cupressales > Cupressaceae > Cupressus > Cupressus sempervirens. The sequence continues at coordinate 428,323,678 of CM053793.1, read as the reverse complement.
TCAAGAATCTTGCAAGCCTTTAAAAAGGGTATCTCAATCTAAAGTTTTTTTGGACCTTCTTAAGGAAATATTTGCACAAATCAATATTTAGTCCTTTAGGAGGGCTGATTGAGGGCTATTAGGCCTAATGGGAGGTTTTCCTTGGTTTGAAGGGATCAAGTGACACTAAGAAAATTACATAACATAAACATTTGATATATCACTAAATACAAAATGAAACAAGCTAACACATCCATTTAGATTACGATTACAAATTAAATCACTTGACAATGAGGTTCAAATCTCTTCATTAGATTCAACCTTAGTTTTATAGTGTGCACATAGGGTTGGTTATTGTTTCTTTGATTAATTCCTTTATAACTTTCCTACACACTCAGTTCAAATATCAGTAGTTTGATAAATTCACACATATATAGACCAAATTTACATAATCAAATTGACCCAAATATTATAAAGCTCATTTTAATAAAATTTTCCCATTTTTGCACATTGAATAAATATAACTGATTTGCATGATTGAATTAACCATTTAACATCTATAATCTCATTTTGATGAACTTATCTTTCTAAGAAATATTCATGTAAAACACTTATGTAATTTAACACCATGAGATGAAATCCATCAATTTTAGTCTTAACATTTAAAATATAAGTCATCAAATCATTCTAAATATAATTCTGACCAATTTAATATTATCAAGATGAAATATCTAAATGTGTATAACATAATTATCAATGTATCATATATAACATCTTAAGGTATGACACTACGTAACATTAAAAGTATAAATCAGTGATTAAATAGTCAAATATTGAATTATATAATATTAAAACACAAACATTTAAAATTATATCAATCTTTATTAAAATACCTAAAGCATAAACCTTAATTTGTTTCTATCATCATAGTCATCTAAGTCCATTAACTTTCTACCACCTAGTTATGTGGATGTATCCTAGAGAACACATACCATGTTTATGATTTAAACTATAATTTTTAACAACCAAATAAATCATCTTGATATATAAGTATATCCTCTTGTGCATAATACTCGAATAACCTTTACACACATAATGTTATTTTAATATCTAATATTAAGTTACCTTAAGGGCACTTCTAGTGAGTTGATAACCTTTATCATTTAATTTCTAATAACTCTTACGAGGGTAAGTATAAATTTATATTATTACAACAACCATAAAATCATTATACATAATAGAGCCAAATTTTCTCATAATATCCTCAACAAGGTTCTTGGAAAGAACCATGATAATTTCCCATACCATTGCTATAAATATTTAGAATAACTAAGAGATCGGAGGGGGGAGGGGGGTGAATCAGTTATGGAATGTTCATAAGTACCATTTGAACAATTAAACATATAACACTTACTATTCTACTTATCTTGTTGTTGTGCTCGGTCTCTACTATACTAATAAACAATATTACTACCCCAAACATAACATACTTTGCTAAATGTAAACTTTATCAAATGTAAAACATATAAAGTATTCAACAGAGGTTTGACACTAGGATTTTACATGTAAAACCCAATTCTGGAACATGTCACCACTTTTTCACTCTTTTGAAGTGATCTCTATTAGGAGCCAAACCTAATAAAGGTTTACAATGCACATTATTAAATGTGACCTAGTTAGAGGATTTAATCACCCTATTAGGAGTGACCTTTTCATAGGACTTTGATCATTTCATTTAGAATGTCACCTTGTTAAAGGATTTATATAGACTGTTAAGTCCTTCAAATGACTATTAGGTCAACCTTGGTTAAAAGGATTTCAATACAAATGGTTTAAAATGATTAGGAAGAAAATAGTAGGGTTTTGATCTATATGATTACAACTGACTTTGCAAGTTCTTCTCCTTTCAACAAAAAATTAAACCATCTACTTAGATTAACTTATCAATATCAATAGAATCTATGCAAGGAATCTCCTTTAGCTTTGCATTCACTCTCACACACTTGTTCATCTCTGATCAATCTTCTTTTGTACATGCCTCTCTCTCTCTCTCTAGTTCAGCTCTATACCTCTTAATCACTATAATTCATTGTATCTATCCACCTTCTCGATCATCCTCTAGAAACTTCTCTAGAATTTATCTATTAGATCTTTAACTAATCCTCACTTTGAATTTAATTATTTAACTCATCAATCTTATCAACATTGTTACTCAAATTCATTCTACACACTATTACTCGACAACCACTAAGTTCTAACTCTTGATGATCCCCTTAATCTCTTGGTCATTGTAAAACTTCTATCTCAGTATCAACTATCTTTCTCAATCATTATTGATGCTTGATCAACACTAGATTTTCTCAGTACTTACTGTGGCTTGATTGACACTAGCATTACTTGGCATTCCTTAACCTTTTAATTTGCTGCTCAGCTTAGCTTTACTTTCTTGATATGAACAATAATTTTTTCTTATCAAAGTCTAACTAATCAAATGTCCATTGTAGCTTCCTTTCCATAACTCAACATTTCCTCTAGGTGCTATTGTTATGAGAAATTTCTCAAATCCTCTTCATCAATCAAATAGATATGAAATTTAGATTAGGTAGCAATATATCATATCAATAGATTAACATCAATGACAAAATGAAAATTGTTCCAATTGCAACTTTCCAACAATCTTCCTCTTTGGAATTGATGGCAACATCTCAATATCAACAACAAATCAATAGCTCAATGTACCTAACTTTATTACCATACAATCCAAAATATTTCACTATCATTCTAATTCTCTTACTAATTTTATCCCTTTGAGGTAATCGATCTCCATCTTTGTATACATCTCTCTCTTTTTCTCTTTTGTATTACTCTCCTACTTTTGTATATATATCTCTCTCTCCGGGTATATCTCTCCCTCTTTGACAACAATAACAAAGACAACTTTCTTGGCTTCAATATCTTCATACATCTAAATTATGTAGATTTTGCATGTATAGCTGATTTTTGTCATCTCTCTATGACTGGCCTAATATAATATACTTGACAATCTACCTTAGGCATTTCCCAAAGTAGAATTATTTTGTATCAATGTGTAAGGTATTGTGTTTAGCACAATTGATGCAATGCACCTTTTCTCCTTAAGTTACTTTGTTTAGGGGAATCATCCCTAATTTAACTCTAAGATATTTTGACATGAGCATCTTTAGGTAACGCTTTAGTAAATATATCAGCAATTTGTTCTTTGGTGTACACATATTCTAGCTTCACTTCTTGTCTTGAACTAGTTCTCTTAAGTAGTGATACTCGATAGCAATGTGCTTTGTCTTAGTGTGCATCACTAGATTCTTTTGAAATGTTAATAGCACTTTTTTTATCATAATAGATAACTACTTCATCTATAATTTCTTCTTTTATACCTTTCAGTAATTTCTTTATTCACATAATGTTTGAACAGTTTATTGTAGCTACCACATACTCAGCTTCAACTATTGATTGAGAAATATAATTATGATTTTTGCTTGTCTATGACACCAATCTCTTTCCTAGAAAGAATGCACCTCCTCTACTAGTTCTTTTTATGCCATCAATATTTCCTTCCCAATCAGTGTCAGTGAATACCTTTAGTTAAAATATATCACTTCTCTTGTAATGCAATCCATATCCTTTTGTACCTTTCAGATATCTCATTATCCCTTTCACTGCAATCATGTGAATCTCCTGAGGATTTTCTAAGAATCTAGCAACTATCCTAACTACTAATGCAATGTCAGGTCTACTATGAATAACATATTACAATTTTCTAATCATGGATCTATATAATGTCTGGTTCACATTAGCAAATTCATCATTCTTAGATAGCTTATGTCTTGTAGATATAGGTGTGCTCATTGGTCTTGAATATTCCATTCAAAAATTCTTTAGTATCTCCTTGATGTAAATGGATTGAGTAATGAAAATACCAAACTTCATTTGACATACTTGTAATCCAACAAAGAATTTGATTTTACCAAACATAGAAATTTCAAATTCTTTCTTTATTTCATTAGCAAATGATTTGCACAATGATTCTCTTCCTCCAAATATAATGTCATCAATAAATATTTCAAATAACATTACTTCATTGTTCAAACCATTCTTCAAATATAGATTATTTTTATCATTCCTCCTTTCAAAACTAATCTTCACCTAATGATTATGTAGTCTTTCATACCATGCTCTTGGGGAGTGTTTCAATCCATAAAGGGCTTTGTTTAGTTTATTTACCATATTATTCTTGTGTGGATCTACAAATCCTTTAGGTTGTTCAATGTACACTTGTTCCTCAAGTATACCATTCAAAAATTCAAATTTGACATCCATCTGATATACCTTAAAATTCTTGTAGGCTAAATATGTAAGTAGAGTTTTGACTCCTTCAAATCTTGCTAGAAGAGAAATTTTTTCTCCATAATCAACTCCTTGAGCATATCCTTTTCATACTAGTCTTTCTTTATTTTTTTTACTTCACTAATTTTATTGAGTATGTTTCTAAACACCCACTTTGTTCCATTAACATTTTTGTCTTTAGGTCTTGGCTCCATAGTCCAAGTATTGTTCTTCTCAATTTCTTCAATTTCCTTGTTCATTTCTTGAAACCAATATTCATTTTCTATAGCATCTTTTATTGTTTTAGGATCAAATTCAAAAAGTAAGCATGTATCATCTTTGAGTCTTTTCCTTGATATAACACTTGATTCACCATCACTAATGATTTTTTTAGGTTTGTGATGTTGTCTTACAAACTTTGCTAGAATAGGTGGTTTCCTTCTCTGTTCTTCTATAAGTTCATCTTGGAAAATAATCTCAAGCTCATTTTATCTTTCTTGTTCATGTTCTAGTTCATATTCTACATGCTTGACATTCTCTATTTGATGATTGACATTACATGTCTATGACTTGACATCTTTAGTCTGTTGCTTGATTCCCACTAACTGTTGCTCAAAAATTTGTTGCACTACATCATTTCCTATCTGCTGAGAAACAAAAACTTGATTTTCTTGTTCATTTGGAGTGTTGGGAGAACCATCATCCATATAGATGAATGTACTATAATCTTCATGTTCTTCTTTGTATGCAATGTCACTTCTTTTTGTAAACTCAACATTTTTCACATTTTGACTTTCCACAACTTTGCTAGTGTTAGAGTTCAAACACTCTTAAGCTTTACTCTTGGTGGAATATTCTAGGAATATATTATCATCACTCTTTGCATCAATATTTCCATTCTTATTATCTTTAAATATACATCATCTACTTCCAAAGATTTTGAAATATTTCACATTAAGAGCATATTCATACTATAATCAAAAGGTGTAGCATTTGTACCTTTCTTGACTTGTACTCTATATAGGGTATAGACAATAGTACTAATACCTTCTCTCCAATACTTCTTTAATACACTCTTCTCCATCATCATTCTTGCACAATCCATTATTGATTTGTTTCTCATTTTAGCTATCCCATTATAAGGAGGAGTTCTTGGTGCTGACAACTATCTTTTAATTCACCACCTCTGTCAGATCTCAAGCACTTTAGATTCTTCCATGTTTCTTTTTCAGCTCTAGATAAATACCACTTGAATAACTGAAAAGCGTCATATTTATCTTTAAGGAACATCACATTCATCATCCTAGAGTAGTCATCAACAAATAGAATGAAATACTTATCTCCACAATAGCTTTGTACATCAATAGGTCCATATAGGTCAGTATGAACCAATTCCAAAATACCACTAGAAGTGTATGTTTTTCTCTTAAAACTAGACATGGTCATTTTTCCCAATTGAAATTGTTTACACATAGTATTGCCAGGCTTCTTCAATCTAGGCAAGCCTCTTACTTTCTTTATTTTACTGATATTCACCAAATTGTCAAAAATTACACAACATAACCTCTTGTGCCATAATCAAACATCTTCTTACTATGCAAAAAAACATGTCTCATTAGATAATTATAGATAGAACAAGTTACCTCTTGTTTGATCATCACTTCCAATTATCTTACCATTAGCATCATATATCTTGGCCTTCCTAGTATGGAATTCAACTCTATAACCTTATTTATTCAGTTGTGAAACACTCAACAGGTTATAGTTAAGTCCTTCAACCCAGAATTCATTATCACATTTTATCATGCCAATCAATTGAATATTGCTTTTATCTTTACAGCACATGGAATAGCATTACCAAATTTAACACATCCACCTTTGTATGAACTAATATCCTCAAATATATCTTTAGCACCAGTTATATGATTGAAGAATCCACTATCACCTATCCATCTGTCACTTTTATTTACATATGAGATTTATGTAGTTTTCTCATCTTCATCATAATCTTTTTTCATAGCAACATAGAAAACTTCATCATCATTACTTTCAGATTCGTTGTAAGTTTCCTCTTTAGCAATATAACGATATTTCTTAACTTTGTCATCTTTATTTCTCTTGTAGTCTCTATAATATCTTCTTTTGTACTTTGTTTCCTTTCTTTCATCCTTATCCTCTTTATAAGGACACCTAGCAGCAATATGACTAACCTTGTTGCATGAAAAACAAACAATAGGTAGTTTACCTTTATATTTACCTTGTCCTCTTCCAAATCATTTTACAATAAGGGCTTCAAGTTCATCAATCTCATCATTAGAGCTATCATTGTCTCTCATCACATGTTTTCCTTTCCTTTGCTAAGAACCAATTGTGATACAAACACATATTCAATAGTAGAAGGTGTGTAGTTATCAAAGTTAGACATTTCAAAAGTAGTTATTCTACCAATTACCACCTTCCATGGTCAAAGTGTTACCTAGTGTACATCTCCTTTCTTACATTGAAGATACTCTAATGGCATGGATAGGAAGTAGAGTCCTCAATACCTTGCTTATTATAGTTGCAACTTTGATTTCTCCATTTGCACCATGAATAGCATTAACAACTTTTTCGACTCTTATGCAATATTGCACTATATTCTCACCTTCCATCATTCTCATATCATCAAATTTACCTCTCAAGCTCTCTAATTTGGTTCTCAAGACATTGGCATCACCTGGTTTGAAGATATATGGTTTTCAATTTATCCCACATCTTCTTTGCACTATTACGGTCTTTTAAGTCATCAAACTTGGCATAGCTTAAGGTGAGGCAATCTCCAACCTTGCTTTATTATATTATTTCTTTTGCTTCAGTTGTTTGATTATCAGTAGAGTAGTTGTTACCTTCACATACTTATTATCCATAAAGTTTATAGCAGCATCACTGATACTCAATATATGTAACCTCATCAATATTTTCCATGTACAAAAGTTCTCCTTGCTCAGCTTTATGTACCATCAAACTTTTCTCTGTGGCATTGAGCTTTGATATTAATTGTTAAAAATGTTTAGAACAACTGGGGGGCAGGGGGGCTGAATCAATTACTCAAGTTTCATATTTACCATTTGAACAATTAAATGTATAACACTCATTGTTCTACTTATCATGTTATTGCTCAGTCTCTACTATATTGATAAACAAAATTATTGTCCAAAACATAACATTATTGAATGTAAATTTTATCAAATGTAAAACATATAAAGCATTCAACATAGGTTTGACACTAGAATTTTACGTGAAAACCCAATTTGGGAAAAAAAACCACTAGGAACATGTCACAACTTTTTCACTCTTTAAAAGTGAGCTATATTAGAAGCCAACCCTGTTAAAGGTTTATAATACACACTATTAAATGTGACATGGTTAGAGGATTTAATCACCTTATTAGGAGTGACCTTGTGAAAGGACTTTGATCATTTCATTTAGAATGTCACCTTGTTAAAATATTTATACAGACCACTAAGTCCTTCAAATGACTATTAGATCAACCTCCGTTAAAAGGATTTCAATACAAACTATTTACAATGATTAGAAAGAAAATAGTAGGGTTTTTTTTCTATATGATTATAACTCACTTTGCAAGTTTAGATCATTATTTGGTTCATGTGTTGATTTATTGATAAGCTTCCCATTGTCATATTTGTTCTTGATTCTCTTGGAAATCCTTCAATCTTCTCTTTTCAACAAAACTTAATCCATCTCCTCAGATTCACTTATCAATATCAGCAACATCTACACAAGCAATCTCCTTTAGCTTCACATTCACTCTCACATACATGTACATCTCTAATCAACCTTCTTATATAAAATCTTCTCTCTCTCTCTCTCTCTCTCTCTCTCTCTCTCTCTCTCTCTCTCTCTCTCTCTCTCTCTCTCTCTCTCTCGTTTTAATCTATACCTCTTTAAATAGGTAATTCTTACTTTTATATTTTCCATGATCACTGTAGATCATAAGCTTTACGATCAGGTTCAACATGATTCATTGTACCTATCCACCTTCTTTATCATCCTCTAGAAACTTCTTTGGAATTCATCTATTAGGTCTTTACCTAATTGTCACCTTAAATTTAATGGTCTAACTCATCAATCTTATATTCAACACACTTTACATCTCCCAAGAAATCAACTAAGTTGACTAGAATTCATGATTTCCTCAACATTATTACTTGACAATCACTAAGTTTTGACACTTGGTCATCACTTAATCACTTGTTCATTCTAAAACTTTTGGCTTGGCATCAACTATATTTCTTGGTTAATAATGATGCTCGATCAACACTAGATTTGTTCAATACTTATTGTGGCTCGGTTGACACTAGAATTACTTGGTATTCCTTAACCTTTTACTATATCGCTTAGCTTAGCTTAACTTTCTTGATATAAACAATCACCTTGTCTTATCAAAGTTTAAATAATCAAATGTCCATTGTAACTTCTATTCTATAACTCAATCTTTCCTCTAGGTGCTATTGTTATGAGCAATTTATCAAATACTCTTCATCAATCAAATAGATATGACATTTAGATTAGGTAGCAATATGTCTTATCAATAGATTTGATATCAATGATAAAACAAAAAATGTTCCAATTATAAGTTTTCAATAACCATCACCTTTTTGTGCTCATATATCGACTCAAATCTCCTATAGGATTAAACAATACAATTCTTATTTAATAAGTCCATGAGAGGAGGGGTCTTACAAACCCCCCCCCCCCCTCCCCGCCTTCCCTTCTCTCTCTCTCTCTCTCTCTCTCTCTCTCTCTCTCTCTCTCTCTCTCTCTCTCTATATATATATATATATATATATATATATATATATATATATATATATAATTGTGGTTTATTTTTTAATTTATCTTGTCGACAAGTGTCTCATGTGAGCTCTTGGTATGCTTTCTTGCAAAAAATTAAAGGGTGCAAAAAAGCTTCAAACATTTTCATTTTGTAACTAACTAAAAACTAATTGCAACCAAACACAAATACGTACAATAATAAACTATAAAAAGCCCTAAAGTTCCCATAATCAAAATGGTTGGATCCCTCGATGCATCTCAAGAAATTTTTCCATGTGCCAATTATTATCCTATTGATCATTATCTACAACAACTCAGCCTTGTCCTCCTCCAAATTCAATTTTTGATAGCCATTGGCATAACTTGTATAGTTTATCCTCGAATTCCATACAAGTTACATACAAGTTGTGGATGATGTCCAATTGGTCTTCTTATTCTAAGGTGAGACCAGGTTGTTAAAATGACTTTGGAACTTCCCTACCAGATGTTTCTAATTTAGAAATCCATTTCTACAAATTTTCTATCCAAAAATGTGAGCTAACAATGAGAGATCATTATTTTATGTGCTTCAAAATTTTACACTAATATCAACCTTGTCTACTTGTATGAATGAAATGATGCACTTATTGATATTTATTTAGAAATCGCTCCAAAGATATTCCACACATGTCTAACATTTACTCATATTTTAATATTGTCATATATAATTTAATCCCTAGTTTTTACTTTCCAACCAATAATTATAACATTTTGATTTTAACCCATAAAATTGGGACAAAAATGTGGTGTAGTGATCTCCTTCATTTGGTCTTAAACTTTTCCAATGCATACATTTAATACCATTTAGTCCTAGAATCTAAATTGATCTTACAATGGTCCTAATCATTGTAAGTTATTCTAATGAGAATTCTTCTTTTGGTTACATTAACGTAGCCCTAACCTTCTTGCTTTGAGAATTTATTCATTTTCTCCCCTATTGACATAGGTGACATCAATATGTCCATCATTGTCAAACCAACTTTTCTGCATTTATGTTGATCATTCTCTACTATACAAAAAAAAAAGTTTATTGGTATATCTCTTTCCAATGTCCCCTTATTTCTTACACAACTTCTATCATTGGCATATGACACTCTTTTCATTTAGTGTTTCTCATATTATCGGTATATGTGATCCTCGATCATTTCATTGGTGACTGGTCTAACACTTTTCAAGCTTCATTGCTTTCTTTGGTTACCCTAATTGTATATTTTTTCACCATATGTTATATCAATGCTCAATTCAAGGATCAATGTAATGCATGATTCTCTTGTTTGATGTTATATAATAGTCTAATGAAGCATATCAACAAGACTTATACCAATGGAACCATCAAGTTTAAGGTTAACCTAAAATAACTCGTTTTGACTATCTTTCCTTATGTCAATATTATGATTGACGTAACCTCTTCCAATAATCCTATGAATTATTTTGATCATGCTCATTAGTAATTTTTGTCTGATAATCCCATTGGGGATTGGTATAATAAATTGTTTAATTCTCTGATTCCATGAGTTACTCTAATAAATCATGTCACCAAAGCATATTCTGATGCATTCATCAGGCATCAAGATAACCAAATTTTACTTATAGGAAGAATTTCTCCTTCTTTGATGGTATTATTGGTGTTACATATAATGATATACTTCATTCATTTTGAACTCATTTTATGAGGAAAATATTTTTTGATAGCCTTCTTACTAATGTTGTTTTCATTACTTATCAACCAATGTTATCCTAATAACATTGTTTTGTTGGATATGATGCATATGCTCACTTTCACACTACAAAATGTATCACATATAATAAGAACAACTTAATACATTCTTTTCCTACTCAAAAGGTGTGATTAATTATTCTTGTAATACCTTCCTTCATCTTGATCTTGAAAATATGGAGAAATTTATTTCTTTCTAGTGAATTATAACTCATCAATTTGCAAATGTTTATGGTTTCATCACCAGTATCTACTTCCTAACTCATTGTCTCATCTTCTACTCAATGTTGACTTACACTTAGCCCACTTTGTCTAACTGTGAAGATCACCTAAATACACATATCATTCTTTCATCATACTCTAATCATTTCCTCCTTTGATTAGGATGTAATCATGTTATTCCTTATCTCACCAGTTCCCTTTCTCATATCGATTGAAACTTCAATTATTTATTGACATCAATGACAACACTCCTATAAATTTTCTTATCAATGAGTTCCATCAGTCTCATAACTTGCCTCTTTTAGTAGTTATGCCAACAATCTCCCATTTAGCATTCATGGCAGCCTTAGGAAATTTTAGCACTATTTCATTCCTTATCAAAATCTTCTCAATGTCTAAAGGTAGTTCACATACATACTTAGAAAACATAAAAACATGTCATTACCATGCTCTCCATTTTCTTTAACATCTCCCCTTGAGATGGTTGGTTCATTTGGTGTTCTATCATGGGTCTTATTTTCTATCTTTCTCAATCATCATTTTCTCTTTGTTTTGTTCAAAATCTCTATTCACTTCTATTCTTCCTTACTCTCATTATGGTGATTCTTATTTCTCCTCATTTTGCTCATGCTCATGATTCTCTGTCTCTACTTACTTCTTCTTGTGGTTCTCTACCTTCTCTTATTTCTCCTCCTTTAATTACTTCTCTCCCTTCAATAATATGGAAAAGGTTATTTTGGTGAATGCTCCCTCTATAGAATAGTCCCCCCTTGCTCATCATTCTAGTTTAGGTGTAATATTTGAGAATCATCAATTGATGCCTGACCTTTGTAATCTACTTTAAGCATAATAGGGATATAATCCCTACCCTCCCTCTAGGATAATCAAAAGTATCCTTTTAAACAAGTTTAGAGAAAATATCTTCTTATTATTCTTTAGTTGGAACATATTATAACCTTACCTCTTTTTTCTGCACTTGCTCTCTTAGAAAGTGATACCTTATATAAATGTTTTTTTTTAGTGCATAATTGGGTTCTTTAATATTTTGGTGGTACTTGTATTGTCACAGCTTATGACTATCAGTTCTTCTACCTTTTCTTCAACTCCTAACAATAGTTGTTTGATCTAAATAATTTGAGTATTGTTTACTGTTGTAGCCACATATTCAACCTCTAATTTTAATTGAGAGGTATATTTGTTCTTTTTACTAGCCCATGCTACCATTCTACCTCCAAGAAATAATTCACCTCTAGCTATGTTCCTTTTCTCATCCTTGTTTCTTTCATTCATTCTTTTATAGGATGTTTAATTCACATATCCTTCTTTTATCATACTCCAATAATTTCCTCTACTAATTAGAATTTAATTGTTTCATTCCTTATCTCACCATTTCCCTTTCTGATATTGATTGACACTTCAATTCTTTGTTGACATCAATGACAACACTCCTATAACTTGTCTTATGAATGAGTTCCATTAGTCTCATAACTTGGGTCTTTTGGTAGTTATGCCAACAATCTCCCATTTAGCATTGATGGAAATCTTACAAAATTTTAGCACTATTTCATTCCTTAGCACAATCTTCTCAATGTCTAAAGGTAGTTCACATATTATATCATTCTTAGAAAAAAATAAAAACATGTCATCTCCCCTTTAGATGGTTGATTCATTTAGCTCTCTCTCTCTCTCTCTCTCTCTCTCTCTCTCTCTCTCTCTCTCTCTCTCTCTCTCTCTCTCTCTCTCTCTCTCTCTACCTTACATAAATTTTCTTTTTTTACTTCATAATTGGGTTCTTTGATATGTTGATGGTACTTGTATTGTCATATCTTATGACTATCAGTTCTTCTAGCTTTTCTTGAATTCCTTCCAATAGTTTTTTAATCTAAATAATTTGAATATAGTTTACTATTGCAGCCAGATATTTAGCTTCAAATGTTAATGAAGAGCCCATGCTACCATTCTACCTCCAAGAAATAATTCATCTCCAACTATGCTCTTTTTGTCATCCATGTTTCTTTCCTAGTCAGCATCAATAAAGACACTGCTACGACTTATTTTGATCATGCACATTGGTAATTTTTGTCTAAAAATACCATTGGGTATTGGTATAATAAATTGTTTAATTCAAAAAGAATTTGTGGAAAAAAGATGATGGAGAGGGAGAGCGAATGGTCAGGGGAGCGATCGAGAAGCATTTGTTCAAAATTCAAACTTGGTTTCGGGCAGGAATCCTCAGGGAGGAGGATCTAAGGAACCAGGTATGAAGGAGGGCCTTCAGGCAGAGTATGTAGAAGTGGAAAATGGGGATGGGGACCCACGTGCTAATGTTGAAGTCTAGATCAAGCCAAAAATGCAACCCAATGTGGTCAGGCCAGAGAATCTTCCAGTGAAATGGGCCTCACTCTTTGGTGTCAAATCATCAAGTAAGTCATCTTTCCCTTAGGTTAAGATTGTTTCAAGCCTGGAAAAGGGATTGTGCACGATTGCTATTCTAGATGAATTAGTTGATCATAGCATAGCTTCGATGGCTTCCACGCTGGTTGGAAAGTTTCTTGGTCAAAGACCAAACATATATGTGGTGTGCTCCTTCACCTTGAAGAAATGGCATCTAAATGGTCAAGTTAGCGTTACTGCAATGGCTAAGGGGTTTCTCTCTTTTGACTTTACCTGTAATGAGGACATGGCCAATATTTTGTGTGAAGGGCCTTGGACTATAGGACGGGCAACTCTAGTGTTGCAGAAGTGGTCTTCTAAACTGGACCTAAATGAATCCTTTTTTCAGCAAGCTCCAGTATGGGTTAGACTCCCTGAGCTGCCCTTGGAATTTTGGAACGAGGATGTTTTTATGGGTGTGGCTAGTTCCTTTGGAGAATTATTATCTATTGATCCTATTACAACATCTAAGAGCAGACTTACCTATGCAAGGATATGTATAGGAGTAAGGGAGGGGGATGATATGCCAGAAGTGGTGTGCTTTGAGTCTAAGCTTGGTACTCACATTCAGCAGTTGGACTATGAGAGCATACCTTTTGGTTGCTATCATTGTTTTAAGACTGGACATAAGGCTTTTCAATGTCTGAAAATGAAGATGGACAAGAAGAAGAAGCCTCTCCCTTCTCTCAATAGGGACATGAAAATTTGGAAGAGGAAGACTACTAGCATAGGCCACAAGGCTAACTCTATTATGGATGGTCAGAATGTTGGAGAAGCAAAGAAGGATGTTACTCACATGCCAACACCTTCTATTGCAATAGCTCAGACCAAAGATAAAAAGGATTGTCCCCATTCTGAAGAGCTTGCCTAGAAATCTTCAAATGTCAAAGTTTCTACAGATTTGAAGGAAAAGACAGAGGCAAAAGCCCTAGAAGGAAACCAAATTATCTTTCATAAGTTAGAAGACTTTGAGACTGTGGAAGGGGTAGCTGATTTGCAACAGGTAAAACTTGTAGTTAAAGATTGCAAGGAAACTGCCCAACAGATAATGAAGGAAGCAAATTTGGAAGGAGTCCTTGAGTTGGAAAGGAGAAGTATTATGGCTGCCAAAGATGAAGAAATGGATAGAGCCAATAAGGATATAATTATCTATCAAGGCCTAGAGGATAATCTTGTTTCCTCTAGAGAAAAAGTAGTAAGCTTTGTGGAGAATGAGAATGAAGTTTTGGTGAGGGTGCTCGGTGATAGGGAGGATCCTCCTAGAACTCCAAAGAAAGATCAAATTGTATCTAGGTCTTTGGAAACTGTCTTGGAAAGAGAAGCTTTTCTTTCCCCTAAGCCTAGGAAGAAATATAGTAGAGAACCCTCTTTGGCCTCTCCAGTGGAGTAAAGAAGCAACTGCAAACCAGATGTGGGATCAAAGGGTAAAAAAGGTAGAAGATTAGAGAAGCATTCCAGAGAGGAGGAGAGCAGAAGAAGCATGGCAAGTGGGCACCAGAGAACTATTCAGGAGTATTCCAAGTTTGGAAAATGAAGATCATATCATGGAATATAAGGGGCTTAAACAGAGCCCACAAATGTGAAATTATTAGGAATTTGATCAAAGATCAAAGACCTGATATCTTGATGATCCAAGAAACTAAGATGAAAAGTGAATCTCTAAGGAAAATTAAGTTTAGTAGCATGATGAGTGGGGAGGCTTCAGATACAGAGGGTGCCTCTGGTGGCCTGTTGACCTTGTTTAATACAAAGCATTTCAGAGTTGAAGCAGTGTTTAATGAGGGTAATATTCTTCTTTGTCATGTTCATCATATTCAATCCAATGAAAATTGCTTTTTGTTGAATTTATATGATCCAAACAATAAAAGAGATAGAAAGAATCATTGGACTAAAGTTGGTAACTTGGTGCATAGTAGTAATCTAAAGAAACACATCATTATGGGAGATTTCAACACTCCTCTTGTGGACGGGGAGAAGATGGGTGGTCTGATCTCAGACTAGGAAAGTAAACAAGACCTCTCTAACTTCATCAATGGTATAACTTTTATGGAACTAGATCTTATGGGAGGTGCCTTTACTTGGTCTAATAAATTCTTGGGGAAGGATTGTATCCAGGTCAGATTGGACAGAGCTCTAATCTCCCCTGATTGGCTAGATCATTCTCCTATATCCCTCTCGGTTGCTCCTATACAGCCTAGAAGGAACCCCCCCTTTAGATTCAAAAAAATGTGGACCTCTCATCTTGATCTTTTGGAAAAAGTCAAATTTTGGTGGAGTTTAGATGTGGAAGGCACTGCTATGTTCAAAGTTTCTAGGAAACTAAGTAATATTAAGAGAATGGTTAAGGTTTGGAATAAGACTGATTTTGGCCATATCTTCCATGAGAAAGATGTATTGTCTAACAAACTTATTTCTATACAAGCCTCTATTTAGTAGGACGGGTATGATGAGCTTAGTAAGGAGGCTGAGTTGTCTATTCTTACAGACCTACATAACATCATTAGCAAAGAGGAGAAGTTCTGGAGGCAAAGATCTAGGGTTAACTAGCTCAAAGATGGTGATCAGAATTCAAAGTTCTTTCATCTAACCATCCTCAAGCATATAGCTAATAACAAAATTGACGGCATCATGAAAGGGTAAGATCTGATGACTAAGGAAAAGGAAATATCAGCTAAAGCCATCTCCTTCTTCTCGTCTCTCTTGTCTTGGGATCCTCTTCTATCTAAGGTGGACTAGGAAGACTTGGTTATTTCTATCCCTTAGATCATCCAACCTCATCATAACTTTATGCTTCGTGCCATTCCTTCTGCTATTGAAGTTCATGAAGCTCTCTTTTCCATGCCTATGGATGAATCTCTTGGCCCTGATGGGTTCCTTACCTTCTTTTTTTAGATGTATTGGCAAGTGGTGATGGAAGATGTGGTGAAGGCAGTTCAGGAATTCTTTGGAGCCAGGAGCATTCTTAAAGAGATTAACTCCACTTTTTTGGTCCTCATCCCTAAGGTGCCCGTGGCTAACTCTTTTGAAAAATTTAGACCTATTAGCTTGTGCAATTCCTTTTATAAGATTATCTTGAAAGTTTTTACATCTAGGTTGCTCAAGCTCCTCCCTTTGATCATTTCATAGCAACAAATGGGTTTTGTCCCGGGCAGACAGATTTTAGATTCAGTCATGATGGTGCATGAAGTAATCCACTCTTTGGAAGTTGGCAAATGAGAAGGGATGTTTCTTAAACTGGACCTTTCTAAAGCCTATGATCAAGTTGACTGAACTTTTCTTGATATGGTGCTCAAGGCTTTTGGTTTTGATTTCCAACTTTGCAAACTGATTTCTCAGCTTGTCACTACTTCCTCTCTTGCTGTGTTGGTTAATGAAGCCCCTTTAGATTTTTTCAAACCATCAAGAGGGCTATGGCAGGGTGATCCTCTCTCACTTATTCTCTTCATTATCCTAGCTGAATGTATGGGAAGGCTTATTGACAGAAAAAAGAAAGAAGGCAGAATCAAAGGGTTAAAACCTTCCTCCAAAAGTGATCCTTTTTTGCATCAGCACTTTGTTGATGATACTATCATGGGGGGAGAGGCTTTTGTGCAGGAGGCAAAAGCCATGAAGGATGTCTTGGATATCTACTCCAGAGGGTTAGGCCAACTAATTAATTGGGATAAGAGCTCCTTATATTTTACTAACACTCTAGGGGATAGACAGAGGAAAATCTCTAGGATTTTAGGTTGTAATGTGGGAAATTTTCCCTCTACCTATCTTGGGCTTCCTTTGGGTCCAACTCCTCCTGACTCCTTTTGGAATGGCATTATGGACAGGTTTAGTAAAAAGCTTGTAGGCTAGAAAGGAGTTATCCTCAGTCAAGCTGGAAAATGTCAACTGGTTATATCCACCCTTCAAAATTTGCCAATGTATGCCTTAAGCCTCTTTGTGATCCTAGTTAAATTTACAGAGAGGATGGAGAAAATTTAGAGGGATTTCTTATGGTCAAGTGTTGAAGGGAAAAAAAGATACCCTCTAGTTGCCTGGGACAAAGTCTGCCTTCCTAAGCAATATGGAGGTCTTGGCATTAGGAAGCTTTCTCACCTTAATAAAGCTCTTTTGGCAAAGCAATTATGGTGTATCTTCAACAGTACTGGGGAATGGAGAGACACATTGGTCAACAAGTACATTAAGAGGCCTTTTATCTAGTTCTCCCTCTTTAGTGAGGACATTCCTAAAGGTTCTGCTATCTAGAATGGTTTGCTTAAAGCTAGGGACCTAGCAAAGGCCAAAGATTCTTGGAAATTGGGAAATGGGGAGGATATCCAATTTTGGTCTGATAATTGGCTTTTTCAGGGCCCCCTAATGAACAATCTGATCTATGATGTTTGGGCGAACCACTATATCCAACTTTTTGGGTTGAAAGTCAGTAATTATAGGAATGACCAGGGTTGGATAGATCTATCTATAATCTCTGAAGATCTAAGTCCAATCATGTTAATGTTAAATTCAATGGTTCTCAGCAATGAGAGGGATGAAATGATCTAGGCGGACAACTTCAGTGGTAATTACTCTATTGCTTCGGTGTATATGGCTCTTTGGAGGTCTAAAGAGAGACCTCCTTGGTCGAAAGCTTGGATCCTAGGCCTCACTCCTAAAATCAATATATTTTATTGGTTGGCCTTATAGAACAAAATTCTCACTCAAGACAACCTATTAAAAAGAGGTCAGATTCTGCCAAGCAGATGTAATTTATGTAAGAACCAACTGGAAACTAGCAATCACTTGTTCATTCACTGTACCTCCTCTAGGGAGGTCTAGGAATTCCTAACCCAAGACTTAGGGATTAGCTGGTGCATGCTAGATAATCTCTTGGATTTTTTCTGCCAATGGAAATTCTTGTTCTATTCCCCTGTTTTGCAGGATTTAGGTACTTGGATCTTACCCCACTTTTGTTGGAGCATATGGAAGGAAAGAAACAATAGAATCTTTAGAGACAAAGAGGAACGTGCCATTGTCCTTGGGAAAAATATTAACAAAAATATAAAGGAAAATTTCCTAGTAAGGAAGAGGGGAGATATCGAAATGGGTGGTAGGAAAATGGAGAAGGAAAAAGAAAGACTTTTAAAAAGATGGGAAGCCAAGTGGCTTTTCCTCCCAAAAGGATAGCATAAAGCCAATTTTGACGGGGCCTTGAAGGAAAATCCTGGCTCCTTGGGATGTGGAGGCATTATTAGGAATGAATTCAAGAATGAAGTTGTGGCCTTCTCTCTCCTGCTTGGATTCCAAACTAATCACTTCGTGGAAGAAAGTGCAGCCTGTCATGTGGTGAAACTGGCTTTTGAAGTTGGAGTTACCAATTTATGGCTTGAAGGGGACTCGAATAATATTATTAAAAGTTTAAATGGAAAATCTCATTAATGAGACACATGAGACTCTTGCTAAATTTGAAAGAGTCCATGTCACTCATGTTTTTCGGGAAGCAAACTCGATGGCAGATTGGTTTGCTAATAATGGTGTCCAATCCGACCAAAAAATGACCTAGCAATCGGGAAAGAGTTTTTCGATGAATTTTAAGAGTCTGATCGAGTTGGATAAGATCCAAGGGAGTACGAAGGAGATCAAATTGCTATTATGAATAGGAAAGGCTTATGGGGAAAGGGTACTACTCATAAAGGCGGCATTGGTAAATGCAAGAAGTGGGAATTATTACATTTTATTTGGCACACTTCATGGGAATTATTACAAGAACTATTTCTTCAATCGCCCTCAAAAAAATGGAGAACCCTATCAAGTGGTGAGGTTTCAAAGACCTGTGTGTATGAGAATTGTGGGAGAGAAAAGTATCGAAATGGTGGGAGAAAGGTGCAGAAAAGAACCGGTAGGAAAAATAGAGAAATGGAGAAGCAGGGAGAAAGTTTGGGAATAGCTAGTTTAGGGTGAGATTTCAAGGTATATCACAAAGTTGCATGGTTACAACCAAAATGTGATTGATAGCATGGTCAATTCGTGGAAGGATGGCAGAGTCAAGGTGAATGAGATAGCTTTTTTGATTATGGAGGAGGTGATCTCGGCTATGACTGAGATTCCTATGGTGGGCTTTAAATTCTTTAGGGATAAAAAGCTTCCGGCTAGTGCTGTGAAGGACTTTGCTGACAATCCTAAGGAGCTGAATGCCTTGAAAAAAAGTGATACATTTTACGATCTGGAGTCTATAATGAAGATTTGGAGGTATGTTCTACACATTTTCATTGAGTACATTGCTCTTGACCCTAGGTTTGATCATGTTCACACCCACCATTTTGTTCTTTTGAATCATTTTCGTCATGATAGCAAAGTTTCTTTCCCTTTCTATTTGTTGAATTCTATGAGCAAGGTGGTGTTAAGCTTCAAAAAGAAACCCTCTACTAACCCTTCTCTACATGAGGGGCTGTTACTGCTCATCTATGAGCACTTCAAGGCTCAAACGATTAGTAACATCTCATCACAGGCTGGGAATGAGGAAATCAATAGCTCTAGCTATTCCTCTGACTCGGATGATATTCAAAGCATTAGTTCTGAGGAAGGAGGGCTTACCTTCATGGGTAAAAAAGCTTCGCCAAATGTTAAGAAGTCTCCCTCCCCCATCATCCGTAGGGAAATTAACCCTAGAGATCATGGTCAGAAGAAGATTGAGAAGGAGGAATAGGACACCTATGATGAAGAGGAGGCGGTGGAATCTGAAGATGAGGAAAAGGAAAGGAAGGAGGAAAAAATGGATTCCTAGGGTGGGAAGAAATGCAAGAGGGTGGGCACAGAGGATGAGATGTTGCAATAGGACCTAGACTCTTCCCTGATCCCCCTCTCCCCTATCCATCCCCAAGCCCATCTGGAGGTGCGGACTCAGGATAGTTTTGGTGCTGAGTGTGGGGAGCTGTTGGCCAAAGATAGGAGAAAAGCATGGAGAAATTTTAATGTGAGGACCTCAAAAATGGGTATTTTTAGGGAAGTGATGAACCCCCAGATCCTGGTGGACAATTAGGAGGAACCACGTCTTGAAGAGCTCATTAACCCTGTGATTGTGGCTATCTTTGATAATGCCAGGGAAATTGGGATGAACCTCTTGAACAATGCCCACAACAACATGGTTGATAATTTTAGGTCAATCAAGTGGCTTTTTCACAAGCTAGAGGAGGTTAAGGAGAAGGTGGTTCAAATGGAAGGAGCTAGGAATCTTAAGGGCCTAGAGAAAGGGATAGATTATGATGATAGGTATAGCTTGGTAGAAAAGAGGATCCATAATCTAGAAAATTATAATCACAATCTGTCGAGCCAGACAATCTCACTGCTTAACTCGGTCAATAGCAACATTTTATCTTTAACTAAGTGGCTTAAAGATAGAGGCATGCAGGGGGATGTAGAAGGAAAAGATAGGGGTAAAGCTAGATTGGATGAAGACAATACCACTGGTATCACCCTTTCTACTCTGGATCAACAAGATCTCAGGACTCACCAGCAAGAGGCTGAGGAGAACAAGATGGCATAAGAGGCTACACAGGTCATTCAGGAGTTGGAAAGAAAGATCGAGGAGTAGTTCATATTATTTTCCTTTTTGGCTGGCTTTTCGTTTTGGATTTTGGCTATTTTGTTTTGTCTTTTTGGTTTGGCCTTTTCTTTGGCCTTTGTTTATTTGGTTGGGCCTTGTGCTACTTTAGCCTTTAGACTTGTTTCTTTTGTGGTTGGGCTTCTAACGCTTATTTTCAGCCTGATTTGTATTAACTCTTAGGTTTTAGGATCCCTGTAAAACTTGTTTATCTAATTAAAAAAAAATTGTTTAATTCTTTGATTCTATGAGTTACTCCAATAAACCATTTCACCAAAAGATATTTCGATGCATTCATCAAGCATCAGGACAACCAATTACTTATAGAAATCATTTCTCCCTCTTTGATGGCATTGTTGATGTTACGTATACTGATATAGTTCATTCCTTTTGAACTCATTTTAATAGGAAAATATTTCTTGATAGCCTTCTTACTAATGTTTTTTTTATTACTTATAGGCCAATGTTATCTTGATAACACTGATATTTTTAATACACATTTCAAAATTTATTACATGTAGCAAGAACAACCTAATACATTCTTTTACTAATCAAAAGGTGTGATTATTTCTTCTTGTAATATTTCCTTCATATTGATCTTGAAAATATGGAGAAATTTTATTCCTTTCTAGTGAATTGTGACTCATGAATTTGCAAAAGTTTGTGATTTCATCACCAATCTCTACTTCCTAATTCCTTGTTTCATCTTCTGCTCAATATTGACTTGCACTTAGCCCACTTTGTCTTAAGTTTGAAGATTTCATATCTTCACATATCCTTCTTTCATAATACTTGGTCATTTCCTCCTTTTATTAGGATGTAATTGTGTCATTCCTTATCTCACCAGTTCCCTTTCTCATATAATTTGACACTTCAATTATTGTTGATATCAATAACAAATATCCTATAACTTGTCTTACCAATGAGTTCCATCAATCTCATAACTTGCCTCTTTTGGTATTTATAACAATAATCTCCCATTTAGCATTGATGGAAACCTTACAGACATTTAGCACGATTTCATTTCTTAGCACAGTCTTCTCAATGTCTAAAGATAATTCCTATACTATAGCATACTTAGAAAAAATAGAAACATGTCATTACCCTTCCCTCCTTTTTATTTAACATATCCCCTTGAGATGGTTGATTCATTTAGTGCTCTATCATGAGTCTTCTTCTCTCTCTCTCTCTCTCTCTCTCTCTCTCTATCTACCATCTTTTTCTCTTTGTTTTGTGCAAGATCTCTATTCACTTCTATGCATCCTTACTTTATTCATGGTGCTTCTTATTTCTCCCCATACTACTCATGCTCATAATTTTTTGTCTCTAATTACTTTTGCTCATGGTTCTCTACATTTTCTTACTTCTCCCCCTTTTATTACTTCTCTCCCTTTGATAGAAATGCCAAAGGTTATTTTGGTGAATTCTCCCTCTATGGAGGAGTCCCAATTGGTCATCAATCTATTTTAGGAATAATATTTGTAGATCATGGATTGATGCCCAACCTCTGTGCTCTACTTTAAGAATAATACGGATATGACCCCTAGCCTTCCTCTAGGATATTCTAAAGTGTCCTTTTAAATAGGTTTAGTTAAAATATCTGCTAATTATTCTTTAGTTGGAACATTCTAACCTTACCTCTCTTTTTTGCACTTTCTCTCTTAGAAAGTGATACTTTATGTAAGTGTTCCTTTTTTAATGTAGAATTGGGTTCATTGATATGTTGATGGCACTTGTATTATCACAGCTTATGAACATCAGTTCTACATTTTATTGAATTCCATCCAATTATTGTTTGATCTAAATAATTTGAGTATAATTGACTATTGTATCCATATTTTCAGCCTTTAATGTTAATTGAGAGGTATATTTTTTCTTCTTACTAGTCCATGCTACCATTTTTCCTCCAAGAAAGAATTCACCTCCAGCTATGTTCTTTTTATCAACCATGTTTCTTTCTTATTTAGCACTAATAAAGACACTAAGTTAAAAGGTTCATTTATTATGATAACATAAACCATATTATTTAGTACCATTTAGATATCTAAAGATCTATTTTACAGAAACCATGTGTGACTCTTTAGGATTGGCAAAGAATGTAGCCACTATTCCCACTGCTTGTGCAATTTCTTATTTGTTGTGCACTACATATTGTAGCTTACCAATCCTAGACCAATAAAATGTTTCATTTACTTCTGGGATTTCATCCTCCTTTGATAATTTTCAATTAGTCACCATTGGGATGCTTACAAGTTTAGGATCCTCTACTTAAAATTTCTTTAGAATATCCCATGTGTACTTTTTCTAACTTATGAAAATTTTATCTTTTAGTTGATATACTTGTAGTCCAATGAAGAACTACATCTCTCCAAACATGGGCATCCCAAACTCTTTCTTTGTATCTTCTACAAACTCCTTGTTAATTGGAGATGATATCATCCATAAATATTTATGCAATTAGCACCCCAGTTCTTATTTCTTTATTCAAGTATATGTTGTTGTTTCTACTTGTCAAATATGAGTGCAATCTCTCATACCATGTTGATGGTGACTGTTTGAGTCCATATAGGGATTTTTTGAATTTTTATAATTTGTCCTTACCATCTTCAGATACAAACCCTTCTAGTAATTCAATGTATACTTCTTTAAGGACTAGATTAAAGAATGCATACTTCATATCCATTTGACACACTTTAAAACTTTTGTACACCACAAAAGCTAGGAGTATCATGACTCCTTTTGATCTCATCATTGATGCAAAGGTTTCACCATGGTCTATTCATTCTTTCTATATATATCCTTTCAAACCAAGTCTAGCCTTTTTTCTAATTACTTTTCCATCTCCATTCATTTTATTTCTAAATACCAATTTGGTTACATTATTTTTCTTTGGTCAGGTAAATAAGGTCCATATCTCATTCCTTTCTATCTATTAAATCTCTTATTCCATGGCCTTCATCCAATCTTCATCCTTTAAGGCTTTTTATCCAATGATTTGATCTACTAAGTGGTAAATTCTTACATACTTAACTAGCACTAGCTTTTCTCTAGGTTCTTAAACTTCTTACTCCTTAAGTTGAACTGCTTCTACCTCAACTTTTTCTTGTAGAGCTTCTACATGAACTTGCGGATATAGTACGTGGGTGCTAGAAACTACAATTGGAACAATTATTATGTTTTCATTGATGTCAAACCTTACTAGTAAGACATTTACTAATAGTGTAGAGTTTCATATCATTTAATTGATGAAGAGGATTTGAAAAGAGGAGATAGCTAGGTGAGCTAGTCAAGTTGTTAAAAAGAGAAGTTGAGTATCATGGAATTATAATGGGCATTTGATAAGTTAGTTATTAACAAGGTAATCTATTATTTAATTAATATATGAAGTGATAAGACAAGTGAATTGATGTATGAGTGAAAAGACAAGAAGTTAAGTAAAACTCTAAGATTGACCAAGTACTAGAGTTGTTCAATCAATGAAGCAAGTGAAGCAAAATATTAAGGAACTTAATAAGATGTTGAACAAATAGTATCAGCCAAGTGCTAGTTATGGTCGAGAAAGTTAGATTAGAAACTATGCTAGTAGATGTTAAGCAAGAATAAGAAGTGTATGCTGAGTTACATAGTGATGACCAAGCAAAAGAATTTAGTAATTTTCAAGTGCTAGAAAAATAACAGTTTGTAAAAGAATCGAGTTTTGGGGCCGATATAGTTGGAATTTTGAAATGGTCAAAATGCTTGAAAGATAAGAATTGATGAGATGGAATATTTAATGCATGATAATCATTTGTTATGAGATCAAAGGAAAGGATTTTATGAAAAGTTTCAAGAAGTGTTAAGAAGGGAGAAGGAGAACATAATGATGGAAGGATTCGATGAATCTGACCTAAACCTAAGATCTAAGGTAATGTTTAAGCATAAAAAGATCAAAGATACTTATTTAAGAAGGCATAAGAGATGATTTATAAGTTTAGCTTATTGTTGATTAAGGATCTTAAGGAAAAAATTTGAAGGGTAGAGTAGTAGAAGGAGAAGTGAAAAGATTAGTGAAGTGTGATTTCAAGTTAATGAACCAAAAAATGAGAGAATGGAGATTTGAATTTGCAAAGTGAGTTGTGTTTTATAGATCAAACCTAACATTACATTCTAACCATTGTAGCAATCAAAATCCTTTAATCAAGGTTAGCCTAAAAATTATTTTATAAATCCTTTAATCAAGGTGACATTCTAATGGAATGATCCAAAGTGCTCTAATAAGGTCACTCCTAACAGGTTGATTAAATCCTTTAATAGGGTCACACCTAACAGTGTGTTTGATAATCTTTAAAAGGGTTGGCTCTTAATTGGGCTTGCTTTAGAAGAGTGAAAAGTTGGTAGCATGCCACTAGTGGTTTTCCCAAATTGGGTTTCCACATTAAATTGTGATGTCATTTACTTTTTTGAGTTTTACTTTATGCATGTTAATTTTATAGTTGTTTTCTTTACTATTAGTCAGCACATATAGAGAATAGAGAGTTAACAAGTGAACACAACACTTATTCACTAATGAATTGTTTAATAATATTGTTTCCACACCAACCCCCCCCCCGCCCCCACAAACCCCTCTAGTACTCTACTAATTCTTTCATTAATGTTTTCTGAGAGCTCATCCACCCTTACATTGGCAGAATCTATTATCTTATTTGTCATGGTTTTCAAACACTGGTAAGCCTTTCGTCATCACTCTTAGACTCAAACTTCCCTTGGAATTTATGCCTCTTCATGTATAATTTTCTTCCAAATACTTTAAAGTAACTCGCTAATAGTGAGTGTCTAAACCTCAGTTCATAGGGCATATTATGTGTACCATTATTCACTCAAGAACCATGTTTAAGGTATGCACTATTGTTCTTACAACTTCTCTTTAGTAGATCAATGCAATGATGTTTTGACTTATTAGAATTTTGGCATAGTCTATTACCTTTTTGTTCCTTCTTGTAATGCCCTATTATTCTTAGGGGCAGGGCGATTCCCTATATAATGTGGGGGTCACATGGTGCAGTGGGTGGGAACTATAGCAATAATCTGCCCATCCCTCAAAATTCTAGGGCTAGGGGGGTCCCTACTATTCTATGGGTAGGGGCACCGCCCTCTGCACGCATGCACCAGAAATTATTCTACTAAGGTTTCTTGGGGTTGAAATTTTCCTTTCAAAGTCATGTTCTTCATACTAGCTCACAACCTCTTATGAGGTGAACACACTTGCCCTATCTGATCTTAGTCACTTTAATGCTTCTCATGTCTCTATTTCCACATTTTTCCACATTATCTTTGAAAACTTTGAAAATATGAAAGGCCTCTAACTTTTCCTTTAGGTAAATGACTTACATCATCATAGAAAATCTATCCATAAACAAAAAAAATATTTATCACTTGATACAATCTTGGTCCTCATAGGACAACAAAGGCCAGAGTACACTATTTCTAATGTGTTTAGAAGAAAAATGATTTTTTTGAAAAAAAAAAAACTAGCTAGCTTGTCCAGTTAATAATCCAACACATAGAATTATTTAGTTTTGTAATTGAAGGCAAGCCTCTCACACATTTCTTTCTTCCTACCTTACTAGTGTTGTAAAATTTTACATGGCACATCCTTTTATGCCAAAGATAACTATTTATATTAGACTTGAGGTCAAACATATTACCTTTGCTTTGTTCTAGACCCTTTGTCTAAATCAAACCTATAACCCGTATTACTTAGTTGAGGTATGCTCAGTAGGTTATATTTCAATCCTTCCACTAAATAGACATCTTCACAATTTGTGGAATCAATTAGGGATATGGGATCCTTACCTATTACTATACACAAAGTGTTATTGCTGAATTTTATAGTTTCACCATCATAATACTCTACTTTGTGGAATTTTCTTTGGTCTTTGTCATGTGGTGAGATAGCCACTATCTATGATCCATTGTTTGTTGTTGTTGGTGCTTAATATTAAATATCATCTTCCTCCTCCTCGTCCTCCTCGTCCTCCTCATCACCAGAATAGTAATTCTTGTCTTTGTCTTTGAAGCTTGTCCACTTATTTTTCTTTTCCACTTTTCTTGGCTCAAGACATTTTGAAGCTATATGTCCTATTCTTTTGCAATTAAAATATTTGAAAGGTATGTTACCTTTATACATCCCTTTTCCACAAGGCAATCTTCTTCCCAATAGAGCCTCTAGCTCTTTGAGTTTATCTTCTTAAGAAAAGAGACTTTCAAGGTCTTTGTTGGACCTGGAAGTATTCTCCACTTCATTTTATCTTTTAGATATAGTAGGCATGATGAAGGTTAGTTTCCTTAATACGAAAGTCACATAATAGAAACCAAAGAAATAACAACAATTTGTGAGAACAAAATATGTGCTTTGTATTATTTATGCAAATACAAAATTACTAATTTTGAAATACAATATTTAAAACCACATGGGTGCTTTCCTTACAATAATTTGCAAGAAATATTTGTAAAATATCACCCAGTGTTGTCCTATACAGTCTACAATCCTTCCTCACATAGCCAATTTTACACTCCTCAAGAAGTTTCTAAACATCAAACCCTAATTCCTAAGGCTAACTGGTGTAGGAGCACCTAGTTCAAGGTTTAGCCTAAGTCTTCTTTGAGTTTTCATTTTTGTTTTGTTTTGGGATGGGCTTATATTGACTCTATCCTAGTTATGATTGTGAGTAAGTTAGGAGTTTGGTGTGTTTCAAAGTTTTGGTTTTTGTCTTGGAACATAAATCTAGGACCTTGAGAAGTGTGAAGAAGGTCAAACTAGCACAATGGCCCAAGATGCATGCATATTGGTTCTTTAGGGACAAAATAATGTTTTGACATCATTTTTGGCTAAATATAGATAGATTGGAAGGTTCCAATATGAAGGAGAGCAAAGTTTCTCATAGAAACCAAAAATTGTCAAAGTTGTTTAATTTCTTGACAAGTTACTTGACAACTTTATGGCCAAAAAGTTGAAAAGTACAAGAATGGACTTGGTGGTTATGTCAACCACCTAAAACCTCCTTGAAAAAATATTTAATCATCATTCAAGCACAACCCAAGGGTTGGGAATTATAATAAGCAAGCTTGAGCAAGTATATGCATGTTTTTCTAGATAATTTGTTACATTTGATTGACTTGTAAATACAGATGGATTGAATAGAACAATATGGTGTTGGATCTTTTTTTATTATACTTTTAAAATAATATTCTCTTCAAATTGTTAGTTTTTAAGTATTCATTTGATTAGGTTTTGAAAATCTTTTCAAACTAGGTAGTGTTGTTCCACTTTTGAGTTTTTGAGCAATAATGGCTCTCCCATGAATTTCTAATGTGATTTCTTCATGAATTCAAGGGCCATGGTATATGAGCCTATGTAGATAATTTATAATATTTTTGGGGCCCAAGAAAGCATGGCAAGAAATTTTAAAATGATGCCCTAGGCAAGTCTATGCACTTCATTAGGAAAATCACAGTTCAAGAAGAGAAGTTTTGGGGTTTGAAAGTGTTTGGATACTTCAAACTAGTTTGTGTAGAAGGAGGAATGAGAAAGGAAAAATTATAATGAGGGAAAAGTTTCTAGGATAAGTTTTAGAATTTGAAATAACATACCTTCTTAAAACTAGTCACCATTGCCTTGAAACCCTTGAAAGTAGGCTAAAAAGTTGATTTTATGAGTACAAACACTTCAAAGACCTAAGACCTACAAAATATTTAATTTTTTCCAAAAAAGTATCTAAATATCCAAAAAAAATTCCACCTCCTTTGGAGTAAGTTAAAGATAAAATCCACAAACTCAGTTTGGAAGGCTAATTCTAGTAGCCCTGTTTTGAGCAATTTTGACTTTTAGGAAAGGAACCTAGTTTCAACTTGCAAGATTAGTGTCCAAAAGGTTAAGGGAAGTCCAAGACCATTTATGGAGGTCAATAAACTACTTGGATAGGGGTTTTGGTGAAGAAGCCATAGGAGCAAGGTCAGCATTGAGTTGTGAAGAAGCATTTGTCTAAGGAAAGAATCAAACCTATTGATGTAACTAGGTGGGGGTGATTAGAGGATATGTTGAAGGTCCTGTAGGGATTAGGGTATTAAGAAGACCTAATAGGCTAGTATCAAACCTAAGTGAATCCTTAAAAAGAAGGATTTGGAAGTAGCATAACCTAGTGTTACATCAAAGTGGTATCAGAGCAAGAAATTTGGGATTTATGGGAAGATGTTTCAACTTGCAAAATTAGTTGGAGATTCCAATATTGTGACCAATAAAAAATTGGCCAAGGGGATGGGTGAGAAAAAGGAGAGGAACATGATTCTTGAGGAAGCTTTGGAAGCAGTGAGGACCAAGTTGGAAGAATTTGTTGAGGCAGCTAAAAGGATGGGAGAAGAAGGTGAAACCAGTGGTAGGGGTAAAGACACTACTACATTTGAGCTCAAATTGCAATGGAAAGTTTTTTCCCAAGAGAAGTACCATGAATTGGCTCTCATTGGACGAGCATAATACTTTTGTTGTTATAAATTGTGACAACGAGGGTGTCTATCGCAATTGTGATAGATAAAGATGTTGTAACTTGGAAGAGGAAAGGGCAAGAGTTCATCTTCATGTCATCGCAATTGCAATAATAGACTATCAAAATTATGATGGATTAAACTTTTGGTCTATCATCCCACTTGTGATAGTTGTATTGTAGGACTGATGGCTATCTATCAGAGTAGATTGTTGCAAGTGCAATGGGAATGCAATAGTGGTACTGTGGGATTGATAGGTATTTGTTAGAATAGTCTATCATAATTGCAATGAGTATGTGTGAGCAATGTTGTAGGAGAGATGGCTATCCATCAAAACAAGCTATCACAATTGTGACAACTTGCCAAATTATTTTTAAAAAAATTGGTGGGAAATGTTGAATAAGTATTCCTAGATTCCCTACAAGGACATCACAAAGAGGCACAAAGTTAGATATGATGCTCTAGGGAAGTAAGAGGAGGAGATGTTCTTAGATGTAGCATGTTTCTTCATTTGAGAAAGAAGAAGTGTAACCATTGCATCATGGAATGCTAAGTTTTATGGAACACTTCGTTGAGGAACTCTTTTCAACAAATGTCTTGAGCAGGAGGATGAAGATGGTCAAATAAGAATGCATGGTCACTTTAGGGACATGGGGAGGGATATTACAAATGGATAACTACCATATCACTTTTGGTCTCCAAAATAGGTTATCAAGGTGAAGTCAGTTCCTTCTTGTATGGATTTATTAGTGATTGCATGGTTTCACCTTTGGTCTCGAGATATTCCTTCTCAATTGGTGAAGTCAATGCCTTCTTTTATGGCTTTAATAATCATGGATAGGGAGCCCATCTTCTCTAGTTATAACAAGCTCTAAAATATTTCTTATGTTTACTTTGATAATTTAGGAAGCAATACAAGTCTAAGGAGTGACAATAGATTCATACAGTTCATTGTCATGCAATCATAGATTAATGTTGAGCTTCACTTGGTTTCAAGAATAGTTTAATATTCTCTACTAATCAGGTCCAACCATGTGAAGGTGAAAGCTCATTTGGCCCCAACCCTCCCCCCCAACATCTAAATTCCCCATTAACATCTAAAATTCATTCATTCCATTAATAAATTCCCCACTAACATCATACCATTGATTTGATAAACTTTTGAATGTCACTCTTAATCAAGAATGCACATGCAACTACATTCTATATGCATGGACAATAGGTAGAGCTGAAAAAACCCATCACATTTCTAGTTATTTAATAGGTTTATACAAACCTCTAACAAAAACACAAACATGTTGGATTTTTTTAGCTCCACTTGATGTCATATAAATATGAATTGAGATTGCATATTAAACTATGACATCCTTCTACATTGCTGAAAACCAAGAGATTCACATAATTTTTTGTCATGCAATCATAGGTTAATTTTGAGCTTCACTTGGTTTCAAAAATAGTTTAATAATCTCTACTAATCAAGGCCAACCACATGAAGGTGGAATCTCATTTTCCATCCTCCCCCACTCCCCCCCAACATCTAATTCCTCATTAACATCTTAAATCTTTAAGAAAGGATCAATCTTAAAGTATAAAAAAGGTTTCAACCTACAATAGTGACATCATTTTTCCATCACATTTAAAATAATATTTTGCGACTTTGAATCGATAATCTACGTGCAACCGTGTTCTATATGCATGGGCAATATGTAGAGTTGGAAAAACCCAACACAATTACATTTATTTAATAGGTCTATTAAGTTTTTAAAATTAGAGACCATCATGAACATTAGAAATCTAGCTACTATGGCTAAGAGAATGTCCTCAGGAAGCCAACACATAGAAAGTCTTGAGTTGTTTACATGTTGGGGACATTAATCTTGCCTATAAGAGTCAAAGTTAAATCTTAGTGTCTCATTTGTTCATGTTATTTCTCTTATGCTTGCAAATTAATCACTATGAATGTTTAAGATCAACTAAAAGTAAATCACCTGCTTTTACCGTAATCTAAAACTAAAAGTAAATCACACTACATTTACTTAGTTACAACATTTTTTGTGTGTTTACTAAATAACAACAACAATCAGATTTCTCAGTTTAAATTTTATTGTTGACATCTAAGGGATCTAGGATTTATTTTAGTGGTAACTAATTCACTCCCCCTCTTAGTTACTCCTATATTTCTAACAATTGGTATCAGAGCTTTTGGTGCTTGTAGGAGAGGTTTCAAGGACCAAAGCTAAAGATCAGGATGTCTTGCAAGAGAGAAATTCCCAAGCTAAATAGAAATAAATTTTCAACATGGTAGGGACTCATGAGACTTCATCTAGCCTCCATTAGTTATTCAAGCTTGAAATACCTTGATAAAGAATACAAAACTCCCACTAGTACATTATCTATTGGAGATATTGTCAAGAAAAAGAACCATAACACCATGATGATTGATATTGCATCTGCTCTTAGCTATGATGAATTTGATGATATCAAAGACTGAAAAATTGCATTTGGTATGTGGAACAAGCTAAAGAACATCTATGGTGGTGATGACAATGTGAGGAGAGCCAAAATAGAAAGCCTTAGAGGATAGTTTGATCAAATGAGAATGAGAGAAGATGAAAATGTTACCAAATATGTGGAAAGAATCAAAGCCAATGTCAGTGCAATCAGAGTGTCTGGAGGAGAAATCAAGGATGAAACTTTTGTAAGTAAAGTTCTTAGAACATTGCTTCATAACCATGCAATTAGAGTATCTGCTATTCAAGAAAAGAGGTTTGAGCCAAATCACAAGATAACTTTGGATACCTTGGTAGGAAGATTGATAGCTTTTGAGCTAGACAACTATGATAATTATGTTCTAGCCTCCAAGAATATTGAATTTGCATTTGAAGCCAAACTTTTACTCATAGAGAAAGACAAGAAAATAAAGGACATTTCGTTAGAAAGTGAAGAGGAATTAGAGGAAATTTTTGATAGTGATCTTGAAGTTGTTGAAGCTTTACTTGCAAGGAAATATTCTAAAGGTAGAGAATAATACAAAGGTAAAGTTCCCTTAATATATTTTTCATGTGAAGAAATTGGTCATATTATTGCTAGATGCCCAAACAAAGAAAGAAAGGATGAGAAGAAAAGTCACAAGTGCAATGACAAGAAGGATTTCAAAAATTACAAATCATTCAAGGAAAAATCTAAGAAGACTTGTTTTATGGCTAAAGATTTTGATAACAATGAAGATGAGATAGTATACATTACTGTGAAAGATAAGTTGGAATACCTCTCATATCAATAAAGATTTTGATAACAATAAAGAAGAAGATAAGTTGGCACTTATCTCTCATGTCAATAAAAATGACACATGGATCATAAATAGTTGATGTTCACATCATGTGACTGGAGACAAACAAAGTTTGAACCTTTTGAAGACTATGATGGTGGTAGTGTAAGGTGTGGAAACAATGAACCTTGTTGCATAAAAAGGAAAGGCCAAATCTCATTAACCAAAGAACTTGTATGAGACAATGGCTATTGGGTTGAAGGACTAAAACATAATCTACTGAGTGTGGCACAACTGATCAACATTGGATTCAAGGTAGAATTCATGCATGGCAATGCAAAATTGCTGGATGACAAAAGGGAATCTAATTGGATCAAGCAAACAAATAAGAGGTAACCTATTTTATCTTAATCTTGGTGATTGTTCATGTTTTATTGCTCAAATGGAAGAAATTTGGTTATGGCACAGAAGATTATGTCATGTAAACTTTGATAATATGGTCAAGATAAGAAAATTCAAAAAAGTGAGAGGTATTCCAAGTTTGAAGAAATCAAATGTTGGTTTATGTAAGAATTGTTAGATTGGAAAAATGGGAAAGACTAGTTTTAAAAGAAAAAACTATCAGTCTGAAGATGTCTTAGAAATTGTGCATATTGACCTATGTGGACCCATTGGAATAGAAAGCTATAGTGGAAAAAATTCTTTATTCTTTTTGTTGATGTAGTACTATTCTAGAATGATGACTGGTATGTATCTTATAGAAAAGTCAAAAGCATTTGAGAAATTCAAATGGTATCTAGCGAGAATAGAAAAGGAAACAGCGAAAAGATTGAAATGTTTAAGATTAGACAGAGGTGGTAAATTCATTTCCAATGAATTCAATAACTTTTACATTGAAAGAGGAATTAAAAGACAGGTATCAACCCTTGGTACTCTAGAGCAGAATGGAATAGTTGAAAGAAGAAACAAATCTATCATGGATTGTGCAAGGACTCTAATGATTGAAAAGAATGTTACTATCAAATACTAGAAGGAAGCTATTAGCAATGCAGTTCATACTTTGAATAGAGTATAGTTGAAGAAGGACTCATTTAAAACTCTCTATGAATTATGGTATGGCTACAAACCCAATGTGAGTTACCTAAAAGTATTTGAAAGTAAATGCTATATCTTGAAAGAGTTTAGAAAAGGAAAGTTTGATGTAAAAGGTGATGAAGGTATATTCTTAGGATATTCTTACACATGTAAGGCATATAGATGTTTGAATTTGTCTACTCATAAAATCATAAAAAGTGCACATGTAAAAATTGACGAGTTTGCAAAAAGAACTGAAGAAGAAAGCAAAAAGGAACTAGAAGATTATAAGAGATTTGTTTACTTTGAACCTAATACATTACTAAACACATCTATCAACAAAGAGACTTCACCTCCCAAGTCTTCCTCAGTTACCAAGTTACAAGAAGTTCAAACCGAGTCACATTCTAAAACTACCAAGCCAATGCCTACCGAGTCTGAGCAAACCAAGCCAGAAGTTGAAATTCAAAATGAAGACAATATAATTCATTCAAAAGGTAAAGAACCTATATCAGCCAAGTATGTTAGAAGGCATCATGCACTTGATCAAATTATTAGAGTTAAATCAGAAGGTACTATGACAAGAAGTAAGCTAAAAGGTACATGTTTACTTGCTAATTTTAAACCTAGAAGTGTTAAAGATGCATTGGAAAGTGAAAGTTGGATTGAGGCTATGAATGAAGAAATATAACAAATAGAGAAGACCAAAACTCGAACTCTTGTTCCTAGGCCTAATGATAAAATGTAATTGAAACAAAATGGGTATTTAGAAATAAGCTAAATGAAGATGGACAAGTATCAAGAAACAACACAAGACTGGTGTGTAAAGGATATTCTCAATAAGAAAGAATTGATTATGGTGAGACTTTTGCTCTTGTTGCAAGATTAGAAGGTGTTAAGACTCTACTTGTGTATGCTACTCATAAAGGATCTAAAGTATATCAGATGGACATTAAATCTACATTTCTCAATTATATACTAGATGAAGAAGTCTACATTGAAAAACTAGAAGGTTTTGTTGATCTAGGCAAAAAGGACATGGTCTACAAATTACATAAAGCACTGTATGGTCTGAAACAAGCTCCTAGAGAATGGTATGAAAGGTTGCAAAACTACCTTATACAGATTGGTTTTCAAAGAACTAATGATACCAGTAGTTTTTATATCAAGGAAGGACTAGATAAAAAGATTGTATTGGCAAAAATATTTGTGGACAACACTCTATTTATAGGGAATGATGATCTATGCAAAGAATTTTTAGAACAAATGAACAAATAGTTTGAAATGTCCATGTTTGGTTAGATAAAATTCTTTGTTGGACTACAGATACAACAAAGCAAGAATGGCATCTACATTACTCAATCTAAGTATATCAAAGAGATACTCAAGAAATTTGGAATGGAAGATTCTAAATCAGTTGGAACCCCCATTTGTAGTGGACTAAAGCTTACCAAAGATGATGATTCAAAAGAGGTAGACCAGACCTTATATAGATCAATGATTGAAAAATTCTAGTATGTAGTTCATACAAGGCCTAATATTGCTTTAGCAGTTGGGATAGTGGCAAGATTCTCAGCTAAACCTAGAGAAAATAATATGATGGCAATCAAAAGAATTTTGAGATATTTGAAAAGTACTGAAGATTATAGTCTATGGTACAAAGTTGGAGGAAACTTAGACCTAAAGGTATTCATTGATGCTAATTGGGTAGGAAATCTTGATGGTAGCAAGAGTACAAGTGGTGAAGCATTCTTTCTTGGTAAAAGGTTGGTATCTTAGACAAACAAAAAGTGAAACTACACATCCCAATCTATAGAAAAAGCTGAATATGTTGCAACAAGAATGAATTGTTCTAAAACTTTTTGGTTTAAATAGTTGTTGGAAGGCATGAAGGTTGAGATCAAAGAACCAGTTTTCATGTATTGTGATAACACCAGCGTAATTAACATATCAAAGAACCTAGTTATACATTGCAAAACCAAGCACATTGCCATAAAATATCATTTTGTCACAAAATTAGTGTAGGATAAAGAAATTAGATTGGAATATGTTCACATAAAAGAATAGATTGCATACATATTCACTAAGTCATTACCTAAGGATGCATTCTTGTATCTAAGAGGTAAGTTAGGGGTCATTCCCCTATCTAAAGCTCACTAAATAAAGTTTTAGTGATGCATCAATAGGAACAAAGTTGAAGATCAATCAGTTAATGTAGCATAGTCAAAGAGAATATTACATATGAATCAGTACTCAAGGTACATTGATAGTAATTTGGTATGTGTTGTCTTTGGCATGTGTTGTCAAAGAGGGAGAAGATTACTGTCATATCTTTCTAAAATTTGTTTATATCTTTTGAGAAAGAAGTACACTATCTTAGAAGTTATGTAATTCCTTTACAGAGGGAGATTACTGCATGAAAGAAAATTTTTTTTTGGTAAAAATCTAAGAGGGAGAAACTTTCTATCAGAGAAAGTCTTGTTTTTAAATTTCATTGTGCTATGACATGTTGTGTTGCCATCAATGCCAAAGAGGGAGATTGTTGGATACAATTGACTAATTATGTGTTGTCTTTCATGTTATACAATGTCATATCAGTTTTTAGTTAGTGCTTACTGAGCTCACTTAGTCAACAAGATATTTTTCCTTGTCTATCGAGCATTCGTGAAGATTACTCTGCGAAGATAGTGTCTACTAAGCTCACTTGAGCATCAAAGGAATTTAGGCAGGAAACAATGTTAACCAAGTTCTCATGGTTAGTGAAGGCAAGTTGGATAGAGTCAGTATTCATCGACTTCACTCAGTTGCCAAAGGATATTTGCAAGTTCGCAATATTAACTAAGCTTTTATTGGTTAACACAAGAAATCATCTAAGAACTAGTATTTAGCGAGCAAGGTTGGCCAATGAAGGATTTTGTTATTTTGGCATAAGAAGCTTATTTATTTTACGTATTGTTTCTAACTGACTATGGTGATGATTATTAGTTATTGTAATTTGTAATTAAGCTAACTTGAAAATCTAGATGGAATAAATGAAAGGTCAAGTTGAGATTTTTAATGTGTGTGCAAGTGTGTTGATTGAATTGAGAAAGAAAGAGTGAGAGTGAACTGGAAGGATAAGAAGGTATCCTTATGGAGTAGAAAAGTATTATTCAATTAGGAAGGATCAAGTATAAAGTATAATAGAGATCTATAATCAGCCATTCAATTGCATCACAATCAGGTCATTTCATTGTTACTCTCTAACCATTGTAGCAGTGATCTAAATCTCTTAACAAAGTTGGTTTAATAGCCAGTTGTAAATCCTCTAACAAGGTGACAGTTCCATTGCATTATTTTAAGACCTCTTACAAGGCCACTCCTTATAGGGTGATTAAATCCTCTAACAAGGTCACACCTGACAGTGTGTTTTGTAACCTTTAACTAGGTTGGCTCCTAATAAGGCTCACTTCAAAAGAGTGAAAATAGTAACTAGTTACATTAGTAGTTTTTCCCATATTGGATTTCCACATTAAATCCCAGTGTCTCATGTGTTCATGTTATTTCTCTTATGCTTGCAAATTAATCACTATGAATGTTTAAAATCAACTAAAAGTAAATCACACTTTGCATTTACTAAGTTACAACATTTTTTGTGTGTTTACTAAATAACAATAGCAATCAAATTTCTCAGTTTAAATTTTACTGTTGTCATCTAAGAGATTTGGAATTTTTTTTAGTGGTAATTGATTCACCCCCCCCTCAATTACTCCTTCTATATTTTTAACACACAACAATGAAATGCAACGATCATAAGGGAATGCCAACAAAATTCTAGATCTCCACTAATCTCCACAATCCAAAAGATCTCTCTGTATATATACATAATACATACATAGACACACACACATGTTTATGTATGTATGTATGTATATATACACATATATACATATACATGTGTATATTTATGTATGTATACACATATATACATATACATTTGTATATATGCACATACATACATACATATACACATACATACATATATACACATACATATACATACATACATATACACATACAAACATACATACATACATATATACATACATACATACATCTGCATATACAATCCTACCATCTTGCAATTGATCCTACTAGTTGGGAACAACTAATTGTTCCTGTTATGATATGTTTTTGTAAAATTTATTGTAAACTCTACCCATTTTTCCTAGTCTACATTATTTTTGCGTAGGATCTTGTGGTAAGTCAATTAGCACAGGTTGAGTGAGTTTCATTGTTTTATTATTTAGATTCTAGAATATGTATGCAGATGGATCAATTTTTATAATGTGCCAAAATCTCTCTATATATATGCATACATAGGCACACACATATGTGTGTGTATGTAGTATATATATATATATGTATGTATGTATGTATGTATGTATGTATGTATGTATGTATACATATATATACATACATACATATATACATATACATTACTAATAGTAATATATGTATTGCATATCAATTTGCTTTGCCATTGTTTATAAGAATGTTTCAAGGTTGGGAACCACTTCAACATTCTTTGCATGGTTTAGAGGTAATTTCATTGTGGTAGAGGCTTCTGCAAGGGAATGAGCCTTGTGATTATGGCATTTAAACAAAAGAAAAACTTTTTTCTTCAACTCCTTACACTAAACTCTTCAATGAATTTATTCTTCCAATAGTGAGAATAACATCTACAAATTCCTGGAAGCCAAGGGACCCTAAACCTATGCTACATTTTCTAGAGATATGGGAGAAGTTACTACTAACTTTGGCACTTCATAACATTCTAGATCATATGGTGATGCCCAAATTAACAATAGTAGTAGATACTTGAGATAATCATAGGGTTACATCCTTGGCTTCCATTTCTGGGCCAATGTATGGAGCCTTTATATCCAACCATTCATTATAAATTGAAAATTTCACTTCATGCCTAACATTCAAGTGATGCATTTTCATATGCAATTTTATCTTCTTGAAATTTGTATTTGATCCTGCTAGTTGTGAACAACTAATTATTTGTTTTATTGTACCTAATCTGATGATAGTTCTATAGGAATTTGTAATTAACCCAACTAATTAGAAACTAGACCAATTTCACTATGTTATGACTTATTTCTTTCTAAAAATATATGTTATAATATGTTTTTGTAAAATTTCTTGCAAACTTTTCCCATTTTTCTTGGTCTACATTTTTTGTGCAAGACTACCCATATTACATGTAGTCACATTAAACATCGATTGAGTAAGGGAAGTAAGTATTTGTTGTAATGAAGAATTAATTTGAGCAATGCTAAGATGGATTGAGTAAGGGAAGCAAGTTTTTGTTGCAATGAAGAATTAGTTTGAGCAATGCTAATGATAGTGGAATCAATATAGGAAATAGGCGGCAATGAAACATTCAACACACTAGGAAGAGTGTAAAAGTTAGTTGGAATAGAATGTGCTACAGGTGGGACATTAGGAACCATAAGAGGATTGGGATAAGTGTAAGGAACACTATTGTATGAAGGTTGTGAGATAGGAAATGAAGAAATTGGAACACTCACATGTAGAAAAGAAATAGTAAGACTACTAATAAGAGGATTAAATGGTTGAATATAAGTAATCATAATAGGAGAAACATAAGAAGGAATGCTAGAGATAGGTTTGGAAGGAGACAAGGTAGTCTCAACACTATTGATATGTGAAGCCATTCCTATTTTAGATGTGGCTTGAGTTAAAGGCTTAATGTGAGTATGGACAAGGTGAGTAAGACCATACAAAAGATCCATGTCCATCATTACATATCACTTTTTTAATAGCATCAAAAGAAGCCATAATATTAGTATTGTGATTCTCTTGAAGAAGTCAATCATGCATTTTATCAATCTCAGTAGCACTCTTATGAACTTGTTTAGGAGGAACTTGTTTAGGAGAAAACCTTAAAACTTCATCCTCATCATGAAATGAATGAGATGAGTCAAGACTCATAGAAGGATTAGGGTCATGAGAAACCATAGGATCACTAAGGTTCCTAAAGAGAGGAGAAGAGGAATCTTGATCGAAGTGAGCCATGAGTCTATGACTTGTCCTAAGGGGATACTATAAGTAAGGTTTAAGTTAATATATCCCAAGGATGCAAGATTATTAATAGCCCAAGGATGCACCTACATTAGAAACCCGAGGTTTCAATAATAATGTGTTCCATAAGGACTTATTAACATATGAAGAAATTCAAAACATAAATCCCATGCGCATTCATAATCCACAAATCCTCTTCATCAATCATCCTAGAAGTTTATCTAAAATTACTGCTACAACAAATTGTATCATCAAAAATATCAGCTCTTCTCTTGCTACTACAACTACTAGGATCAAATAAATCATACTTGTTACAAGCCTTCATCTAATTAAAATTTTTCTTTCTTCTTCTTCTTCTGCTCTTAATCACAAGATCAAATAACTATATTTCAATAGTAGGAACCTCAACCATAGGTTTTTCTATCTTCAAACTGAAAGTCTTAAAAATACTTAAGTTCAC
The DNA here is from genome assembly GCA_028749045.1 of Cupressus sempervirens. NCBI lineage: Eukaryota > Viridiplantae > Streptophyta > Pinopsida > Cupressales > Cupressaceae > Cupressus > Cupressus sempervirens. The sequence goes on along the minus strand of CM053793.1, from coordinate 428,283,114 downwards.
TACAACATTTGGGGTCAAATTATAATGGAAATTTGTGATGGTGGGATAATTTGTGGATTTTCATGTTTTTTTTTTCAATTGCCCTTGACATCATCACAATAATGAAATTTGTGTCATAATTGTGAAACTTGCATGAGTATTAAAAAATGACAAATCATTCCCCATTTGTTTTCATCAATTCTAGAGAGTTTCACATGAAAGAGGGTGGAGAGCTCTGAACATTGGTAGAGAGCTCTAAGCTATGAATGTTGGTGGAGATTTCATTATTGTGCCCTTGTGATTGCTACATTTTGTTTATGTGAACCCTTATGATCTCTCCATTTTGTTATCATGCCCTTGGTGGAGATTAGTGGAGATCTAGGATTTTGTTGACGTACCCTTGTGATCATTGCATTTCATTACAATGGCCTTGCAATATCTTCATTTTTTTGTCATTCTCTTATGATCTCTATGCCCTTTCTCGATGATTTCATTTTCATGCCATGCCTTTATGATCTTTGTGCCCTTGCTCTATGATTTTCTTCAAGGGAAGAAGAGGTACCTATGTACATTGATGGGGAGCTTCTTCACTTTAGAGCTTTCTTTCTCTACCAAGGCTACTCCTACCCTACTTAGGGTTAATATTCCAAACCCCAACCTAGAGGGCTCCTTCCCAATTCCCTTTTTAGCAAGAAAATCTCCCAATAATTCAAGTTTTCATCCTCTACCTTTGGTTCACCAACAATGCACTTTTTGACCTAGTTTGACAAAACTACACCAAATGCACCTAAAGAGCCAAAATCATTTTTTCCCATATTTCCATGGTTCTTACCACATTTCATGTCATTCTACATCATTTTGGTAAGTCACCATACCCACAACTCTAAATTGCTTTGTTTGCCCTTATAGCCTGAGGAGCCCCTATTAGCCCTCCTAAAAAAAGGGAACTAGCTTTAACTCCCAAAAAATCTTAACAAGGTAACTTTGTGTCTTTGGGAATTTTATTCCTAATGAATTAGATTTGAATATTTTCTAGATCTTAGATCCCTGAGGTAACTGTACAGTACGACTCCAAAAAACCCTTATTTTAAGGGTTTCAAAGGCAATGACAATGAAACTTCCAAAAATGGCTCCAAACTCCACATCCAACCTCCTCCTTTGATTAATGGACCCTTATTATCTACTCCTTCATTTCCTAAGAAATATTGGCATGTGCCAATCCTCTATCTTCACCAAAACTCCATTACAAGCTTTTATTGCACCTTGCCATGCCTTTCTTGCTTGCATAGGGCTCACTTGTCAAAATAGTTACTTGACTTCCACAAACTCCAAAATCATTATTTACATAGTATATAAGGGTTATTTATTTATTCCTAAAGTCCATAGTGTTTTGACCATGGGAGTTCAAGCTATAGCCATTTGAGTGTTGGTGATACAAAATTGGACAATACGAACACAAAATTTAACTAGTTTTAAAACCCTATAAAATGAATGCTTGAGACCAAAAAGTTATGCATAGAATCAAAACATGATCCCAAGACACTACTCCATCAAAAATAGTAAGCTATTCAATCCAAATTTTTGTTCAATCCTTCAAATCACATTTTCTATCAAGCAAAACTCTCCTTCTTACATGTGTTGTTCATACAATTGTATGTCCAACCCTTGGAAATGAGTTGAAAGGTGTTCTTATAATTTCTCCTAACCCCCTGGTCCCTAGGTTCAACCATAATTTTCCTTGTTACCTCTTTCCCAAAACTATGCAAAAATTACTAATGCAATTTTACAAAAATTGCAAATGCAATTTTACAAAAATTACAAAGTTTACAATGAGCAACCTTTTGACAACTTTTGCAATTTTGCAATTCAAGCTTCCAACCTTGACCAGTTTGTTTTCAAACCTCATAAAATGAACCTAAAAAACCTAAGGACCTCTCTTGAGAACTTCATGCCCCTTTTTAGTTATTTTTCCATGTTTTTCCTTAGAGAGCAATTTTTGCCTCTAATTGGGAAAATTTGACTCACACTCCAAATCTTACCTATTCTTTAAATGGTTGGTTAGACCATTTTACAAACCAAAAATTAGTTAGGGTTTAATCTTTATCCTTAGGTGCTCTTGCACCATTCTCCCCCTACAAGAAGAAGCCTAAGGTATTTTTAGAGAGAGGAATTCCTTGCTAATGCCATACTTCTTGAAATCACTCTTAACAATCCAAGTGGCCTCGACTTTAGGTATATCCAACTATTTCACTAGATTTTCTTGATAAACCTTGTTCCTTGTACTCTTCTTCACCCTAGAATCGAATATCCTCTCCACCTATGGTTACTTCTTCTCAGGTACCTACAGATCTAAGATATCCTTGCTTATCTCTTCTTAATACTCTGCTTCATCCACCTTTTGGACCTTTGTAAGGTATTAGGTCTTTGACATTAAATATGTAATGTATTAGGTCTTTGGGTAATTCTACCTTGTAGAATTTGGTCCATACTCAAGTACCTTGCATGGCCCAATCCTCTTCATCTGCAACTTACTAGGGATTCCCTTCTATAGCCTATATTTTTTCAAATAGACCATCACCAAATCTCCCACTTGAAATTGTAGTTCCCTTCTCCCCTTATCCTTCTTCTCCTTCAATTTCTAATTTTCCTTCATCAAGGTTTGCTTAACCTAATCATGCACCTCTTTCATGGACTAAAAAAAGTTAGCAACATGCCCATTGATGTTGTCATGTGTTGGTACATCCCTTAACTCCATTATGCCCCTTGGATGTGAGCCATACACTACTTGAAAAGGGCTTGACCTTGTTGTTCTATTCTTACTATCATTATTGGAAAATTCTACCTAAGGGATGACTTGCTCCCAAATTTTACCATACTCTTTGGTAAGACACCTCAAGAGGTTTCCTAAGACCTTGTTGATGACCTCTATCTACCCATCTATTTGGAAATGGTAGGCAGAACTATGAGCTAGGTTTGTTCCCAGGCTCTTCCATAGGGTCTTCCAAAAGTGTCACATAAATTTGACATCTCTATCAAAAACTATGCTTTTTGGTAAACCATGTATTCTGACCATCTCCTTGAAGAATAGATTGGCTATATTGCTTGCATCATGTGTTTTCTTGCGTGGTATAAAATGGCTCATCTTTCCAAACCTATCTACCACAACAAAGACACTCTCTAACCTTGTCCTAGTCCTTGGAAATCCCACTATAAAATCCATATTGATGCATTCCCAATGCCTATTAGGAATGGGTGGGGGTTGGTAGAGTCCTACATTTGATGAAGATACCTTTGCCTTTTGACATATTCCACATTGTTCTACGTACCCCCTTACATCCCTTTGCATCTTGGTATAGTAGTAGAACCTTTCTACAAGGTCTAATATCTTGTTAAGGCCAAAGTGCCCATTCATGCTTCTATTTAGCTTCTTGTTGGGTTGTCATTTTACATGATGCTTAATAGTAGGAATCCTTTCAAAATCCATTGTTGAAAAGCTGATCTGGGATCAACTCCAAGGTTTTGGGTGATCTTGCAACCTACCAAAATCTGCTTAGTATAAGATAAATGCATTTTTTCATAGGGAGGCCTTTGCTGGTTCTAACCAATTTTGGATAAGATTTTGAATCTACTTTCTATCTCAAAAGAATAACCACACAAAAAGAAATGTATTTTTGTATTTTTTCTATTTTTAAATGAATGTAGTTTTAACTATGCAACTATATGAATTTCTAAATTAACCAAGTGTTCATAAAAGAAAATAAAGAAGATAGGGTAACAAGGGGTTTAAGCAAATAACTTGAAAAGTAAATCCCTAACAGACATAAGATATGGAAACAACGCATTTGTGAATTAAGCATTTGAAAAGATTGGTAAGTAACCAATGAAAATAGGAGCAATGCTTCCTTAATTCCATTGATGCAATTGTTGATGGGAATTTAGTAACTATAGGATGTTTCACTTTTCATCTGATCACAAGGCCATGAAAAGTGTGCTCATGCGAGATAAAAAGCTATGCAGGAACAATAGGGTGATCTCTTCTCATCAGCAGAATTTGTAAAATCATAGAAAACACCAAAATTAAAAGATTTCTCAATCAAACTAATGCAATAAAACTATTGGCTCCATTATAGCTTATGAACATATGTGCACAAAATATAACATACTCAAGTAAGAATAACTACACTTCGAATGAGAGCACCAAAAGCATATATTATTGCATCAAAATAACAACCTGGAATACAAATTACATTCCTGAATTTATAATAAATCTTCTCCTCAATTTGTGTTGAGAGTGAGAGATCTCTTTATGAAAACATATTCTTCAAAACTAATAAAATAAATCTATTTATGTAAAAACTGATTCTCTAATTGGTTCTTAGTAGGACTTCATCCTTATTTATATCATAAAATAGATGCATGAGCCTTTACATGTCATCAAACAAAGAAAGAATGAGAAAATAAGAAGTAAAAAACCATTAGATGATGTGGGAGTCTCTGGAGGTTTCAAAAATAGAAGCTCAACCTTCACTGGATGTTTGTAGGAGTTAAACTGTCGTTAGAATGCATTTTTGGTGCATGAAAAGTTCCAAATTTGGAACTAGCAATTAACTATCGGTGCACCTTTGACTTCTTCCAAAAATTTTAGTGCACCTCAAAAGAAGCACACCTTGGAAGTAATGCACCTAGCACACCTCAAAAGCTTGGAAGCTTGTGCACCTTGGAAGTAGGTCCAAAAAATGCAAAATTTTACCAAATGTCAAAATTGAAATTCTAGCTTCTGGGTTGTGTTCACCTTCATACCAAAGCTATGGCTGGCTATTTGCTCTTGAATTTCTCTATAATATCAATGAATTGGGTTGCATCTAGAAAATCTACAACTTTATATTTGTCCTTAACTTTTTGCCTATAGTTTCTCACCTTAATGCAAGTCTTTGCAAAATCTCCCAATTTCACGTCCAAATCTAGTAATGCCTCTTTGGTCTTAAATGCCTATCTAATATCATTATCAATGGAAAATTCTTCAAAATTATTCCAAAACTATTCAACAACTACTTCTATAGTCATCAATTTATCCCTTGAATCATCTTCAAAAATGTCTAAGCAAGCATCACTATAATGTCTCTCTGCCTCCAAAATTTTCTCTTGGGTTTGATCCTTGAGATTATGAATATCCACATGTAATGTTTCCATTACTTTATTGCCATCGACAATCTTCTCTATCCAATCATCTATTTTATCTAACTCATCTGCTATATATACATCCATAAACATTTGATACCTTTGACCATTTATTGATTGTAACACTTGCAGGTCTTTAATCCAGGTATGTATTTCATCCATTAACTCAAAATCTTGTTTCAATATAGAAACTAGCTTATCTATATTATTTTGCATATGGTGTAGGAGTTTAAGATTTTCTTGTATGATCTACACACCTTTCTCTTCAAAACTTTCTTTCCATTCTTAACAAGCCTTCAAAAATGGATCTAATTGCACATTCTCCTTATCGCTTTTCTCAAAGTGTCGCATTTAGAGTCTCTTTGGGATTTTTAGGATCCAACAGACCAACTACTTCATTTAGATATCTCCTTAGGATCTCATTCTACTTTTGAAGGGTCACTAATTTAGTCTCATCTTGTTCTAAGTGCTTAAACACTTCTTTATTTCCCATTGTAACCATTAAGTTAGTAGTATCCATAGTGGGCTTTCCAAGCATGAACTCCCTAATTTTATAATCTTTTAGGGTCAAATCCTCAATATCTACATGTGGAGGGGGAATAGCAACATGGGCAAACAAGTCCTAATTTTGATCACTCATGACAAAGGCCAGTGTTCGTGCATCACCTGTAGGTGACTCAGACTTCTTGAGAGCCTCGAATAATTCTCACATCCACTCTTCCTTAGTAGAATATTGCTACCTTTTGTTTCTAATCATTACCTCTTTCCTCAACCATCTTGAAGTATTTTCCATCAAAGATTTACCTTTAGAAGAAGAAGGAGTTTGTTCTATTAGGCATTTTCTCTTATCACTCCTCTTCAGAATCTTCTCCTTTTGTGAGAGATCCACATTAGGTGTCTCTGTTTCTATCGAATCCATAGTCCTCAACTCTATATCATGTACTAGTATATTTCCCCCTAATTTTTGACCTAAATTTTCAACCAATGCAAAAGTTGGCCTATGAATGATTTTTTTTTTCCCAATTTGGTCAAAATTTTTACCAAATTGGGTTTAATAATATAGAAAGAAAAAAACAAAGAAAATTAGGTTTTACTTTTTATGTGTTCATGTTTATTCATTGAGCTCTTTGGAACCACTATCTTTTGTCCCAACCAGTGTACTCAGTTGAAGGATCTGGGAAATCTTGTGAGATAAGCCATCAAACATAACATTAACAAAAAGGGAAATTTTGTGGGAAATCTTGTGAAATACACCATCAACCATTAAAAAATTCCAAGTTCTTTTCTTGAAATTTCTCTCTATCAAATTGGTGTAAAAAGACCTAATTGTATTTCCTCTTACATTGAAGCTTATATTGTAATAATAAAATTAGTGGATAGTTGTCTTCTCAAGATGAATACATATGTTTTTTTTTCTTTTGGACTAAGCCACAATCTTTTTGCATGAAACTCATTAGCTTCTTATGTGCCCAATGCCAAATTTAATCTATTTCTTCTCTGTCCAACAATATTAAGTTGCACTTTTCAGATACATCTTAGATCTTGTTCTTTGCAATATAGGAATTAAGGTGCTAATATGGTAGAATCCAAAGCTTAGCCTTGAGATGATGCCATTATTAGTTTTTAATTTTGATCACATTTGTTTTTTTTTAAATTCTTGTGTAACATCTATGCTAATTTCAAAAATTTATTTATTGAATCGATATTTTGCATGGATTGGAGCTCTTTCTCAAGCTTGAAAAAATCAAACAATACTTCTATAAGCCTACCATCTCTTGTCTTAAACTCTCAGCTAGCGATATCATAGAAAGAAAACCAATATTTAAAAATGGTTCCCTTTCTTTTTCATTGGTCTCCCCACAACTTGGTTGGAGTTGTTAAACACCTTGGAATGGTGGGAGTAAAACTATTTAAGTTTTTACCTTATGATGACATTTTTCTTGCTGATTATGCTTGTTGAAAGAGATTTTGTGTTGTCCTCTCTTAGTTCCATACTTCAAAATAACCTATGAAAATTTATCATTAGGAGATGTAAGGGAAATTTGATGTTTATTTGTTTCATTTTCTTAATAATTCTGCCTAAAGAAATTTTATGTTTATTTTGTTCATTTTCTTAATAATTTGAAGCAATAGAAGGGTGTATAGGCATGCAAATGGCTACATATAGCTTAGATTCAATTTGATATCTAAAGTTGAAACATTTTTATTGGTCTTATTATTGCAAAAGTATCAAGACATTTATGAGGTTAGTAGCATTTTGATATTGTATTAGTTATGATATGGGATAGTGCTTGGCACTCCTTGCAGTCATTGGTGTTAAACAAGTTTAAATGAGTTTGTGGTCATTGAATCAATAAAGATATAGATTTTGGAGGGGGTTTTCTCCCAATAACAAAACTAGGTAAGTTTTGATGATTTTCTACTTGCCACAAAAATCATGTCATGTGTTTTTATGTCCTTGCTTCATTTTAGGTGAATATGCATGCTTTGATACTTTAAATATCTTAATCTTTGATCTTTCTTTGTTTAAACTGTTCTAAGGTCTTGTTTTCAAACATTTAATGTTAATGTTTCTAATAATAATTTATATTGTGAAGAAAAGTGAAATATTACCCTTGGTATGGTCATTCAATTAACTTGCAAAAAATTTCTCTACATTATCAAGTAAAAGAACTCCTTCATGTGAATTATAAAAGGATGTGTAGAGTGTTAGATATTATTTGTTCACTTTGATCCATCCCCTCTCTTAGAGTGAATCCACTTCCAACATTGATTTGTGATGTTGATTTTGTTCATAGAATTCCTCCATGTGATGAAGAATAAAAAATTGTAGATGACTTTTGTTCAACAATTTTGTGTAGCTAGCCATCGATGAGTGAGTAGAGGCAACACTTAGCTATAGAGGGAATCCAATGTTCTATTGCATATAAAATTCTTTTTATTTCTTGTCTCAAAATATTTTCATGTGCCTCTTTTGTAGAGGACTTGATAATATAAAAATTAATAGAAAATATAAACACAGAAAATAAAGACAAAATATGAAACAACCTACAACCAGTGCTAGAAATTGTTAGATCTTTCCAACATTTTTGTATTCATTATGACATAAAAGGCAAATGTATTCTATACCAAGATTATCTTTTAAGGAAACTTAATATAGCCAATGGCCTTGAGTATTCATCAATGGTGAACTCTTCTGAAAGGTTCCATAGGCTAGCACTGGTAATCTCATTTGCTCAAAAGAATAAAGATAAAAGAGGACTATAGTTGATGAGTGGAGGTCATTTCTTTACATCACACTTAATCTTGTTGATGTATCAGGGAAGCCAAATGAAAAAGACCCACCTTTGTTACACATTGGTGTTGCTCTTGTCACTTAACCAACTTTTTTCCTTTATGCTTTCCAATTGTATTCATGTTGATACTGCCTTTGTATTTTAGCTTTCGAAACACTACATGTGTAACTATGAAAAATGGTGATGTATCCACCTACTTTTTTTTGTAAATAATTGGATGTAAATTTATATTAATAAATTAAACACACAGTTTATCATTAAAAAAAAAACTCACATTCAAAGGAAATATAATCTATTTTAGAACTTTTTGAGATAAAATACAAATTTGTTTATCAAAATTTACACTGAAAACAATCTTAAGTACCATAGATAGTTCATAATATAATGGGCAACAAGTACAATGTTATTTCTAGTGGAATCCAACTTACTTGAGTACAACTTGCCAACTCTAGTGAAATGTTTTTATCATCCACCTCTTGTTGATAAGTTAATATTATTTTAAAAAATCATCAATGGTAGACTCTCCATCCTAATCAAAAGCTTGACAGAACTCTAAGCTGCCACCTTCGATGCCTCAAAAGGCTTTGCTTTATTTGAATTATAGCATTGAAAAGAATAGGAAAATGATCAGATATGGAGGCCAACAATGAACAATCATCAAGAAATTGACTAATCAAAAAGTTGTGCAAAATGTATGTCAACAATGTCAATGAAGATAGGAGTGCTAAGTCTAGAATAATAGAAGAGAGATCCCCTAAATATCCACCAAACTTTCTTCATCCTCCATTACAATTTCCTTCAATTTCTTCTCCAATTTAATGCATGCCTCTACTTTTCTCTCAATCAAGATAGCGGCCAATTCTTTTGCCATTATCTTGCTCGTCTCTTCAACCACACATCCATTTCTAATATTACCAAAGTTTAGAAAGCTACCAACAATTACTTCTTCCTTTTTGCCATCCTCATCTCCCCTCTTTCCTCTAACTTGTCCCTGTTCTTCATGCATAATTCTCTCCTTAGATAAAAAAATGTTACTCTTATGGAATTTTCCCCTCAATCTTGCCTCTACTTTGGCCTTCCTACTTGTAATGTTAAGAAATAAAGAGATAATGATAAAAAATGTCAATGCAAAAAACTATCACACAATCAATCTCAAAAGATGAAATTATTAAGAAAGAGGGAGTTTTGGGATGAATGGAATCCCTTGCTAGTCAAGGAACAAAAAACCATTAAGGGAATCCCATGTATTTTGATCCACAATATGTATGAAGTTGCATTTCTATTAGTACTCTACACTTCAGATTTGGCCAACCCTCCATTGAAATGCTGAGACTATTGGGCACTTTACTTTCTATAGAACTGTACTAATTCCAACCTCAATTTGATATAATCCTTGAAATTATTGGGTACCTTAACTTTTATAGAACTAAACAAAGTCCAACCCCAATTTGATATAATCCTTGATTTGTAGAGTCACTTGCCAAAAGATCACCTATGATTGTGTTAATCCTAATAATTGTCCCCAATTGATTCAGCCTTGTAAGTTGGGTCAATTGAGCAAGATTCAACAACCCATAATGAAAATTAATTTGATCATATTACATATTCAGATGAAAGATTATGTTCTCTTGTCTCACTTTCTTCTTTTTGATGATGGATATAAACTCATGCAACTAATAAGACTCAACAAACTGAAAGAAAAACAAATTTGATCATATTCATCCTCATGATGGATTATGCTCTCTTGTCTTGCACTCTTCTTTCTATTGATGGATATAAACTTATGCAACTAATAAGATTTGAATACCTAAAAGAAGAGTCAATTTGATCATATTCAACCTTATGATGAATTCTATTCTCTTATCTTGTTCTCTTCTTTCTGATGATGGATATAAACTAGTGCAACTAGCACCATTGTTGTAATAGTCTAAAATATTAAATATCAAAAATAGTTTTTTTTTTAGAGACTACAAGTGGTTTAATATGGTTTTACACTTCACCAGTGAACCCATTAAGGTCATAAAAGTCATTAAGGGAAGACCATAGTCTTCTTTCTCGTAGTTGGTAACAACAAAATCTATATTTTTGTAAGTGGGAAGTATTTGTTGGGCATCTCCTATAATGAATTCTGCAATATCTTCCATGCCCAATTCCTTTATATTCTTTTGCATCTCCTTAAGAATTTCTTCCTCCTCTAAAATATAGATAAATTAGCCCCCAGTATGTCAAGCAACATTTGCAAGTCCAATAGTGGAGGCAACTACATAAGAACAAATTTGCACAATAGGTTGTGCCTTCATTCCCGCTACCAAAACTGATATGAATTTGTTGCTCTAGGGTTCACTATCCTTCAACCATGTGGATCTTCTCTCTATTCTTTACAAATAACAAGAATATAGTAATGTTAGACTAATAATTTCTAAGGAGGATGAACATTGTAAAACAGTTTCTACCATCACAAAATTTGTAGATCTTGCTATCACACTAAAATTTATGTATGTATAGATGGTGGAGAGGGATTTTATTAGGGATATAGCCATTATCATTATTCCAACACCTCTTATATGATAAAGCTAAATACAACCATGTACCATTGAACCCATGGCTATGCCAACAAAACCATTTAGAATTCAAGATATTGGTTAAATTTTTATATGTAGTTTCCCTCTGAGAAAAAAATGATCTCTTAAATTTTTTTTGATAGTAAATTCTCCAATTTTTGAAGCACTTTGATCAATTTTGAATTGCTCTACCATATTACATACCTTCCAAAGAGTAATAATTCGATTAGGATTATCTATATAAGATTGAAAGAAATTTTAGTTTCAAGAGAGTTTACCAGTTTTATTATGTCAAGATATGCATTTATTACACTCTCCAAATGCCAACCCATCATGAATCCTTTTTCCTACAACTCTTCAAACTCTCAAATTGCAGGGTTTTATAAATGCTATGAATGATAGTCAAAAGAAGAAATGTCTCAGATGAATGGTTTTAGAAAACATGGACAATATATATTTGATACAAAAGTTCTAGATACTAGAGCGAATCACAATTTTGATGAATTATTTTTGGTGTTTTCTAGGTTATCGCATATTATATATATATATATATATATATATATATATATATATATATATATATATATATATATATATATATATATATATATAATGCAGCTTGATTTTGGCCAACCTGATTTTTGTTTAGTCATTGACTATGCTTTACATATTAGTAGCATTTTTTTAAACATAACTGATTATTTTGAGTTTATTTTAGTGTTTACCACTTTGTTCAGGTAGGAATTTTTAGCAGCTACTATTGTTTTGGAAGGGCTCTTACTTAGTGATTCCATTTTGTTCTTGAAGCTAATAAATAGTTTATCATTGGGAGGGACCAATCAGTGAACTAACATGTGACAAGGAATGATTGCATCGATTATGGGTGCCATTTTAGGTAAGAAGCAACCATTTTCCATCAAGTTGCCTTTCATGCCTTTGCTATTTATGTTTACATTTCTCATATTGTTTGCAAGCTGATTGAGTTGCCATTGTAGATGTTTGACAAGATTTAGTTTCTATTGTAGACGTTTGATAGGTTTCAAGTTTCCATTCTAGATGATTGAAAGGTTTTGAGTTGCCATATCACTAAGTGGTAGAAATCTATAACTTTTCTTATCACATAATGTATTTGGCAAGGGTTTCATCAAATTGATAAGTAATTTTGTTTCAAAGAATGCATTTGGTAAGGGTTTGATCAAAATGATATTATGCCACTTATAAATGGTTGTCTTGTTAATAATTGCACAATATCCAGCTAAGTATAAAGTATGGGGCCTCTATCATATTACTATCCACTCACTTCAAAGATATTCGAGTTATGCATTGTTGGATTTTCTTTCATCGATAGTAATATAGTCACGATCAGTTATATATTCTCTATATAGATAGGAAATACATTTTGGTACTTATATAATGTTCTTTTTTTGGTATTTATTAAAATGATGATCATGATAGAGAATATATTTTGGTAGTTATATAATGTTCTTTCATTAGTAGTAATATAAATGCATTTAGTAATATATTTATTTTTGGTGCATATTAGGACATGTGGCATATGTTGTCTAGGTGCTGTTAAAGATAGAAAAACCTAGAATAGAGTCTATATATACTAACCACATGGACCTAATAGAGATGCTTCTATCTTGAGCAAGGTTAACGTTGCACTTGCCTTAGACAACTAATTTATTCCAAGGTGCTAGACTTAGATTTAATACTCAAGTCTGACAAGAGCTCATCACAAGGCATTAAATCTTCATTTCTATCTTTATCTGATATCAAACTAATTCATTCCATGGTGTTAGGCTTAGATTAAACACTCAAGTTTAAAAATAGCTCATTACAAGGCATTAGATCTTAAATTCTATCTTTATCTAGCATCTTTCTAAGTGCAGCAAATCCTTTTTCATCTTGACAGTGGACCTTCTCAACTGACTTAGCTTTCTCATAATCATCATGGTTTTCAATTAGCAACTCATAATTCTCAAGTCCTTATGGTCATGTTATATGGGTTTGACCTATTTGTTGAGACAACCATATAAACTACCATCACTGTCCTAGAAGTTTATATTAAACTTTTCATATTGATAAAATATTGTCATTCTCATTAGTAATTACCTAATCTCATGAATCCCTTCTCTACACAAGTTACCAATTTCAAATATTAGAGTCACTACCACTGGTTGCACACTCTTTGGCTTGTTAATCCCTTCTTTTCTATTTGATTCTCATCCTTTAGACTTGAAACCAAGCTCTTTTGTAGAAACAAAAACATTTATTTTCTTAAATATTCCTTTTGAAATTGCTTCCCTTCAATTTTTTTTTTATCCTTTAGACTAGCAAATAAGCTCTCTTGTAGCAACCAAAACATGTATTTAGGAGCCTAGATGAATTTAGTTGGTTGGGTGGGTACAAACAACAACATTCTTATCTTACTTGAAATATGATAGGTGTTCTTGTCTTTTCTCTAATTGTATTCTATATCCATCTAGGCTCCTAAAGTTGGTCTACACTATTATTCCCATCTCTTAGTGTCCCTCCTATCTCGCTCCATAAGTTCATCCAACTTCTTCATGCTTTCCTCAAGTGATTTTCTTATGCTTCTCAATTCCTCTTGCCTCATTTTCTCATCTCTTTTCTTTTCTTTTTTCCTTCTCTCTTCTTCCTCTCTTTTCTACTTCCCATTACTCAATAAGTCTAGCATTTCCCTCTCTAACCTTGTCAAACCCAACTTCACCTTGTAAGGATCTAATCCCCTGCTTTGGTACCACTATGATGCAGAAGATAATAGGCCCAATCAAAAGCCCTATTAATTTATCACAAATTCTTTAGTCTTAGTATGATACAACTTCTCACATCATTAGTCTTCATCAAAGACACTATCCCAATTCTTGGATCAATATAAGGATTCTCTCAACTGATCACACACTCTCAAGAACTATTAATGGCCAAAGCCTAATCATTGGCTATCTCTCCCTTCCACTGTACTCCATATACTAATCACATTCAATCTCTAATCACACTCATTTTCTGATCACATCTTATTCACTGATTATATCCTCAACACTTTTTTGATTGCCCTCACAACTCTTAATGACTACATTCATTGTCTTCATGACCACTAATTTCATAGCACTTCCCTTCTACCCTATGACCACATCCCATCCTCTTCAACACAACCTATGATCATATTACATTCCCACTGATCCCTCAATCACATCCCACTCTTTTAAAGACTCTTTTCATACCCAAACTCTACTAACATAACATTGCCACTATCTTATTCCATCAACCACTACAAATAAGACTTTAACCTTCAACCAAATTCCTTAATCTGTTGGGACTCTATCCCTTACCAAACATTGGAATTTTTGCACTCTATCCTTAACTCCTACTAACACACTCAATCTCAAATCCCAATCAATAACATTATTTATATATTTTATTGTCATTACAAGACAATCACCCATTCCACTAAACTATCATTGAATAGATAATTCCTTGGGTATGCAACCACTCAAAGATTAATTAGACTCCCCAATCTTCTTTTCCTAACTCTCAGAGCACTCTCCAATTCTTTGAATGGATAAAGCTCTTAATCCAATACCTTGTCACTATTTTGGTAACACAAAGATAGTTACATAGTCACTTTCCTTTGACTCAAAGAATGTTCAAACTATTGAATGCCAACTTGCACTTGTGGAGGAATAAAATAAAGCTCCTCTTCTCTCTTCCTCCAAGGTTTGGGGGTTCCATGATCACTTACATGCAAGATATTCCATTTTTTCCCTCTCAAGTTACCCTAGAAGAAAATATCAACAATTTTTATTCAGACCCAAATATCTGCCTTAATGAATCTAGGTACCACAAAAGCCAAGGTACTATAGATTCAACATTCTAAAACATCATATAGGTGTTCTTAAAAAAGAAAGCATCGAGACCTGAAATAATGTTACAAATGACTATAAAAATTATTAAAACAATATATAAATTGTAGGAAACCTTTATGTTATTAATGTTAACACTTCATACACTAAATCCTCTTCTCTCTCCATGGTCAGGCTTTTACAACATTTATAGATTTGTATCATCCCATGTTACCAATAACCAACCTCTCTAACTTCCTTACAACCACATTTGGTCAATCTTGCCTATTAGTTTAGTGTTGTCAACTTGACAACTCTAGTTGCCAAACTTGACAACTATCCTTTGACCAACTTTAGGAGCCCAGATGGATATAGTTAGTTGGGTGGGTACAACCAACAATATTCTTATATTTCTTGAAAGATGATAGGTGTGGGTTTTTGTCTTTTCTCTAATTGTATTCTCTATCATGATCATTATGAGGTTTCTTTGGTTCTCCAATAACTCATTTGTGTTTACAATCTATTCTTGATCATAGTTTCTCTGAGAATCTACAATTTAATGCTTATATTATTGATAGTCTTGTTTAATGCATACACAAAAATATTGTAGTTGCTTCCAATGTTATAAGAAGTAGCTTGAACATTTTTGAATAACAAGATTAGAAATTGAGTCTACATTGACAATGTTGTTTTTTTTAATGGTCATATGCTTTTTTATTTTTCATTTTGGTAATTTTAATTTGTTTCCTTTTGTTTATACTTAAAGAAATGTTTGTATTGGTTTTTTTTAGAGTCTAGACAAGACAATCTTGCATAATAAGCATTGGCAAAACTGTCATAATCTGAGTAGTCTTTGAAATATATGCTTAAAGAATTGGGGCTCCTATTTTATGGGTAGAAATCCTATAGTAGTTTTTCTAAATATTGTCAAGAATCGGACCTATATAAGCCCCTTCCATAAGAGAAATTAGAGGGTCCACGGTTTTACCATCAACACCTAGACAATAGAGGCCACATCTTCTGATATGCACCAAAATCAAATATATAACTGAATGCATTACATTACTATAGATGAAAGAATATTACATTACTACCAAAATGTATTCTCTATCATGATCATTATGAGTTTTTTTTGGTCCTAATGTTCTTTCATTGGTAGTAAGATTGAATGCATCGATAATGGATGAACTGGGCAGCCTACCAAGAGCTCATACATTATCACAGGGTGGGATCGAAATAGTTCCCCTCCAAACCACACACAACACCCAAATTTTAGTCATTGATTGGCATAACTTGGGCTCTCCATATCTTCAACAAGAGACCATTGTAGCAATCTCTAGAGTTGTACAAAACTATGGCTTCTTTGAGATCATCAATCATGGAATCCCACACTCTAACTTCTCAAATGCAAGAAGTGGGCAAAGTTTTTTTAATCTTTCCATGGAGGAAAAGGAATTGTATATAAATGAACAAGTTGGGAGCCCTGTTGGCTATGGAAGCAAATCAAGATACACCCAAGATGCTAAATTGGACTGGGGAAGATTATTATTAGAAAGGATTGAAATTGGGTTGATGTTCAAAGTATCCCAAGTGTCCTCACTATTAACAAAGCTTATATTAATTATTATCATTTTTTAAGTTTGAATAGATTCAAACTTAAGACTTCACACTATTTTCACCTTCCAATACAACTATCTATTGAGTACCAAGAAGTTTGGTTTGCGAGAATGAAAGAAAACAAAAATTTACCTCTAAACTCTTAATCCAGACTTAGGGTAAACAAAAAGTATAACATAGAGGAGGTTGATGGTGCTATTTATGGATGGATAAAAGCTCTTAGTCCAATAATAAACTTCAATCCAAAAAAAATATTTTACAAACTAAATCATGTAGAGGGAAAGGGTTGAATTTTAATGTGAGCACCAATCCATCAAAACATATGAATAGAAAGTTCACAATTTTTGGACAAGTATGAATAAACTAGAACTTTCATAGAACAATTCAACTCTTGATGACACCAAATTTTTCTTTCAAAACCATATGTGTACATATAAACATTAAGTACAACATGTCCATGTTTTTTGTAGATATATATATATTAATTACACCAAATTTTTCTTTCAAAACCTATGTTTAGATATAAACATTAATTACAACATGTCCAATTTTTTTGTAGACATACACATTAGTTACACCAAATTTTTCTTTCAAAACCATATATGTAGATATAAACATTAAGTACAACATGTCCAACTTTTTTGTAGATATACACATTAGTTACACCAAAAAAAAAATTCAAAACCATATGTGCAGATATAAACATAAAGTACAAAATGTCCAATTTTTTTGTAGATATACACATTAGTTACACCAAATTTTTTCTTTCAAAACCATATGTGCAGATATAAACATTAAGTACAACATGTCCAATATTTTGCAGATAATATACACATTAGTTAGATCAAATTTTTCTTTCAAAACCATATGTGCAGATATAAAGATTAAGTACAAGATTTCTAATTTTTTTGTAGATATATTTTCCTATGAAGAAACATCATGCCTAACAATATGAACCAAAAATAAAATAATAATACAATGGCTACATTATGGTCTCAGTTCTAAAGAAAAGTTGATAAATGTAATTATCCTTGAAAAAAGTGCAATGGCTTAAAGAATCAAAGAATTCTAATCACAACAGCCTAGAGTCATTATAGGCATTATGGTCATGTTGAAGGGGACCATGATTTTTATCCATTGTTGAATGTGGATTTCCTACTAGAGGAACATGGAGGTGTGAATATCCAAGTTGAGGATAACACTTCCATGGAAGAAGATGATAATGTATCAGAGGACATGATTGAAGAAGATGGTATTGGAGTAGGTGATGAAGATGCTCACTATGATAGTACTAGCACATCTAATAATGATGATGAAAATGGTCTTGATATACATTTGCTTAAGAAGGCACATGAGCCCCTATACCAAGGCTCCCAAACAACTCTTCTCTCTGCTATAGTGTTGTTGGTGAACTTGGAGGTTATGAATGGTTTATCCAATGTAGCAATGTCATGTATGTTAAGGTATGCCATTTTTGTCATCTTCAATGTTAGCATATAATTATTATTCATTATATTAACAATGCATATTTGTTTTTGTAGGTTGATAGGTGAGTTTGTGTTACCACCATCAAACATTCTAACTCGTTCATATTGAGAATTATATACCATTATGAATTAGATTGGAATGAAGTATCAAACAATACATGCATGTCCCAATGATCATATTCTATATCATAAACAACATGAATTTACAATAGAATTCCCTAATTTTCATATTAGTAGATATTGATTAGATCAATAAGAAAAAAGGTGCCTCATAGGGGTCTTTGATAGATTCTCATTATTCTACATCTTCAACAATTATTCAAGTGCACTAACTTAGCACAATTTATGGATTACCATGCATGTAATAGAAGTCAAGATGAAATTATATGAATACTTATGGATGGCTCTACATTTAAAGAGATAAAAGAAAAATAGTCATACTTTAAAGAAGAACATCATAATCTAAATCTTTTATTGGCAGTGGACGGTGTCAATCCATTTGGAGATATGAGATTTGTTTACTTAGTAAGCCTTTTTTTTTAATTAACAATAGCATTCCTCCTTGGATGTCCATAAAGAGGGAGCACATAATGTTTTAGATTATGGTAAAAGCAGGTTTTGAAGGGACCCCAAAATCCTTTAACAAAAAGTAGAAAGATAAAGCATTACAGCCCAATAGGAAAAAGAAACCTACAAAAAATTGTAAAACAATATCAAAATCAAGTTTTACAGGGACCTGAAACCACTAAAAAGTCCAAAATCAAACTAACCCAGGTTTTACAGGGACCTAGAACCACTAACAGTCTAAATGAGAAAAACCAAAAACCAGGACCAGAGACCCCAACCAGTAACCAGCACCAAATAGGAACAAAACCAGAGAACCTGACCCAGAGCCACTATTGCAGCTCTAAGATCATTTTAGCAACTTCCTTACCAATTGCTACAGTCTCTTGAATGGTATCAACAACTGAAGCAATAGCAACTTTCATTGCACTCTTCCTCGAGCTCTGCCTTGTTCTTTTGCTTGGACCCTCAGCCGAAGTGATTTCTTCATTAGCCCTTTTGCCCAGGCTTGCAGCGGCCGCACATATACTCAAGGTGACCTGCTCCATCTTAGTGCCACTCTCCTTGACTAACATTCTAAGGTTTTTCTCATAGTTGTTAAGTTTGTTAAGGATGTCTCCCATTTGCCTTTCTAGTTGGCTAAGTTTGGCATTGATAGTATCCTGGTTTTGTTGCAAAATTTCCACCTTTTTCTTCCAACCCATCATTTCATTATAGATCCAGGAATCTACTTTGAGCATGATGTCAGCTTTAACCTTTGCAAAATGCATGAAGGTGAGCATGGTATCCCTCTGCATTGAATTGCTATCATCTTCAGCAGTCTCGTGTGGGGGGGAGTGGCCATTGTTATTGTTATCCTCCATTTCCGTTTGATCCTCCTTTCGAGCCCTGGTAGAGTCCTCTATGTGAGTAGAGTCCTTCCTTTTTTCTTCCTCTATCCCCTTGACAAGAGAAGTAGTCTTAGCTGTATGGTCCTCCTTACTCTTCTCAATAGGGTTCCCAATAGTGTTATCTTTTGCTTTATCACCCCCACTAGATATAGCCTGGTTACCCTCATTAACAGATTTACTCTATTTAGAATTACCTTCACTATTGGCTTCCTCTTTCCCTTTTTCATTATTACCTTCAGTCTCTGGGTACCCATCCAAATTAGAGCTTAAATCCTCGATGTCAGTATCATCCTCATCCTCAGGGTCACAGCTTTTCAATTTCTCAGTCTCAAACTCCTCATCCTCATATTTTTGAGAATCTGAGGGATTCAAATTTAGGGCTTTATCTTTACCTTTAACAAAGTCACCCTTCTTACTCTTAATGGAGTCCTTCTTCTTGTCCTTATAGGGAGTAGAGGCAATGTGTTTATTTTTACAATACCCCTCAATAAGAAGAATCAACCCTTCATGTAAAATGGGTCTGGACTACTTCTTATGGGCTTCTAAACTATGAAGTAAAGAAAACTGTAAAAAGAAGGGGAAAGATATTCTATCTTTGTGTCTAAAGTGATTTAAAAAAATAAAGTGGCATTTATGAACTCTTTTACTTCTTCCATCAAGTATGAAATACTCATGGATACAGCAAAGAACATCCCTCTAGATCTCCTTTATCTGATGCACATTAGAGAAATCACCACTCTTTTCTAGTTGCTTCTCCTCATCTTCCATTTTTGAAAACTTTTTGTAGGCTGCATTTGAAATACTGGTTTTCTTGGTGAAATTTATGCCTGCCGTGGGGAGCCTCGTGATCTCTGCAATAAAATTAATGTTGTCAATGATTGTACCAAGTATTTTTTTCATTTAATATTTATGTAAATTAATTTATAAATAGTGCATGAAAATGGTCATAATAATTATGTAATATTTATGTTCATTCAACTAGGTAAGTACCAAGTTAAAGATATGAATGTGTATACTGAGCCTTTAACTAATGAGTTGTTGAAGTTATGGGATGGTATCACTATGTATGACATCTCTAAACCAATAGGACAAAGACAATTTCAATTCCATGCAATGCTTATATGGACAATACATAATTCCCCTAGGCTAACTCATTTTTGTAGTATGTTATATTGTTAAGATCACATATTTTTGGTCTGTTATAGTGCTTACAGATTATTTTTGTATGCTTAAGTTCTGCATGATAATTGTACATGATCTTTTACATCTTCAAACAAAGGGAAAATTTGCATGTCTAATTTGTGGTCCGAAGAGGAAATCTTGTCATTCAAGAAGTTTAAGAAAGCAAGTGTTTGATGAATTAAGGCACATTCTCCACAATAATCATAAGTATTGAATTTCCAAAAAATATATTTTTAATGGGAAAGAAGAGACATCATCAAGGCCATGAAGAATGACACCTCATCTGGAAGTTGGAATATGATCGACTAAATCATCGAGGTAATATCTAGTTTGTGCTCTAAAATTTGAAATCTATATTTTGATATTGTCTTATATTTAGTAATGATGTAATCAATACTTGTGAAGGTCATCAACGTATTAATGACCAACTTCCTAGAGGAATGAAAAGTTTCCTACTCAATTTAGTAGGTTACCATACTACAAAGATCTTCCAATTATACATTTGCTTGATGCTATGCATATTGGAAAGAATGTAAAAAAGACACTATGAAAAATATTGGATGGAAGGCATTATAGAGAAAAATTTGCCAAAATATGTATTGACATTAATGAATCCAATCATGCACTAAAAGATTTTATTGAATCAAATAGTAATGGATACAGCATAAATATGAGTGCCCTTCCTTTGTTATTAACAGCGTAACAAAGTGATGCATTAAAAGAAGTCATAAAAAAAAACTCATAGAATTTGCTGAAATATAAGCACTCTTATATCAAAGAAAGGTGATTTTATGCTAGGGTTGAAAATACATGATTGAAATACATTTGTCAACATAAGTCATATTCTCTATTTATAATATATTTGTAAAATTGAATGTACCACCTATTGCATAATTTAATAATATATTGAAATGATCATTTTTTAATGATTGCAGTATGTCCTACCTCTACCCCTCCCACACTAGTTTGAAAATAGTATTAAACAAGTTATATATGATATTGGAAAATAATAAGATTAGAAGCATTTTTTCTTAGATTTGTATAATTTATCTGAAATCTATTGTATAATATTATCTGAAATCTCGTTTATATATTCTTATATGTTGAATCTCTTTTAGGTGGTTATCATTTAAAGAAATTGATTAATATATATATATATATATATATTTCATAGCTTATATGTGAAATGCAAAAGTGTCTACCTTCAACCTTTTTCAATGCTCAAAAATACTACCTCATATATCAAGTTGAGGAGATTGAATTGTGTAGATCTGTACAAACTAGGTCAATGTGGATAGTTGAGAGGCACTTAAAAGAAAAAGAGCACATCTCAAGGGTTCAATGGTAGAGGGATATATGGTATACTAGACCATGGTGTACATTAGTCAATATCTTCTCAAGTTTGCAACAAATATCCATGTAGATTGCATTTGGGATCCCAACTCTATTGACAAATTCAAAGGGAGTACCTGATGGGAAAAGGTAGATTGAGGAGAGTGAGAAGTAATTATAAGTTGTTTTTCTGTAGTTAATTAATTCTTATCCATCATCAATATAAGTTGTTTCTAAATGGTCTAATTATTTTCTTTATATTTGGTCATGAGTGGGATGCACTACATTTTTTTTATTACAAACAATCTTTGATTGGATGATGGATCGATTGAACAATCTCAAGAAAATGGTCATTCATTAACATGGGATGGTATTTTTTTGTTGGTTAAAGAAGCTTATTGTAATGGAGATCCCCATATTATGCCAATGGTAATTGATCTATTATATGGCTTAAGAGATACAAAGGTACGTAGAAGATTACTAATCATGAGCCATAAGTTTAATATTAACTCACAGATTGATGCAAATAATCTTGATATGTTTGAATAATTGCAGGTCAAACACCACAAAGCTATATACTACCATGGCCATAAATTTTTCATAAAAAAGTCAGATGAAATGAAGAAAACTTGTGATTTTAGGATAAGTGCAATCTTTGTGATCACCAATATTTCATCTAAAATTGACATACATCCTCAACAATCTAAAAATCAATACTATGGCATTTTGGATGATATACTTGAGTGAAACTTTAATTCATTCAAATTAGTTCTATTTGTTCTTAAATGGTATAGGCTATGAATGAAACAAAATGATCCTAATAGGATTATTATTGAACATGATAGGAAATTTATAATGATTAGTACAAGGTCATTTGAGCCAGTTGGAGATGAGCCCTATGTTCTTCTAGGCCAATGCAAGCAAATTTTTTTACTTTGGCATTCCAGACAAACTAGGTTAGTCATTTGTTGTTAAACATGATTCAAGAGGAAGGTTGGTAAAGTATAATGTGATGGAAAAAGAAGATACCGAAGAATCACAAGATGGAGTAAATGATGATCACAAATGACTGTTACCCAATGATGAAGAAGAAAATGATGATGATAATAATCGTGATCATGATAATGAAGATAGTGATGGTCATGATAATGGTGATGAAGATGATGATGATGGCGATAAAGATGGTGGTGGTGATGATGATGATCAAAGTGACAAGTGGGATGATGGTGATGATGAAGATATGGATAAAGATGATGATCAATGACATGATAAATGAAATGTCTATCAAGGTACAATCAATTTCAAGTATGATGGGTCATGATTTTTATTTATAGAAATTTGTTTGATTTCAATGAATGCATCATGTAATTTTTGTCTTCCACATAATAGGTGAATTTGATAAGTGAGGTGACCAACTTTTTCTTTCAAAACCATATATGCAAATATAAACATTAAGTAGAACATTGGTGTAGGAGTACCCTTCTAAGGCTCCCACCATATCATTTTTGGTGTGATGAACTTCTCTTAAGGAGTATGTGAATACAATAAGAGTCTTAGCTCATGCTTGTGTGTCTAGGCTAGGACAGTTCTTAAAGATTCATCTTTGGTCTTTGATGGGAATGGTATCTTAACCTTAGGTTGGTATCATTTTGAGATCCTTGTTTTTCCATGTTGGTGAAAGTTTGAGTTAGGATTATTTGTTGCACTATGAGCATATGTGTGCATTAGAAGAACTTCCAAGATGGATTATTTTCTTAAAAGAGCAAAATGCTTAAACAATACAATATTATGCATAAACTATCACCATATGATATAGATATCATTAAGAGTTTGGAGGACTTAGATGAGGTAAGTTGGTGAAGTTTAAAATACCAAGGATTTTTTAGGAAGGCCTAACAATGGTCTTAAAGTGTGGAAAAAAGTGTTACTCGGGCAATAAAAATTGCTTCAAAGTTGTTGAGCAACATTTCCCTTTGTTAAAAAAATGTCTAATTTTTAAAGCGGCTAACATAAAGCCCTAAAACCAATCTACACACCAAGGAGGAACCTATTTAAGGTTTGAAGAACCCTAAACAAGAGTTGGAAATCATTTTTCTTGTATAGATATTGCAGCAGGCAATGAATGTTCTTATAGTAGAAATTACTAGTTTTTGTTTTCTTTTGGAACCAAATAGTATTGTGGTTATCATATTGTTGGATGAATTAGCTTGCATATGGTGTATTCTTTATTGTCTTTGCATTAGGTTAGATCTGTGTTTAAGTTTTGACAATTTTTGTAAGTTTCTTTAAAGGTAAATTGTATGTTGCCAGTCTTAGAGTTCCTTATAATGAAAGGGTTGTAGGTCTTGTTTTCACTATGGGCTTTCCATGGCCTTGTGGATACTAGGACTATAGACCCTAGTGAACATTATAATGCAAGAAAGGGCCTAGTAAATGAGTGCAAACAGTTGTTTGACCAAGCCCTAGGTGAGCTAGGCAATGCCTAGCTAGGAACAATCAATAAAGAAAGAGCTCTCAAGAGCAAGGAAAGAAGTTTCATGTCTTTCCCTTTTGAGAGATTGAAGAGGGGTATGAGAAGGTTTTATCTTGAAGAGGAGAATTTTTTACAAGTTGTGGAAGTTTTCCAAAAAGTGAGGACAACAGGAAACCCTTGAAACCCTCCAAAACCCTCATTGTCACCATTAATGTTGTATGGACTTTTAGAAGCCTAAGACCCCAAAAATCCTTGAGAATGGGTCTAATATATCAAATTTATTTTAGTGTAGGTGAGTTGAATCTTTAAGGGAAAGAAGATATAAGCCTTGTAAATCTGGGTGGAGGCCTAATTAGGGTCTCTTCTGGTAGCCCTATTGAGAAGAACCATCTTGCCAATACCTTAAAGAGATGTGAAATGATCCAAAATCATCTTGGAACTCACAAGAATCCTTGTTAGAAGTTGGAATGATTTAGAACCCTAGAATAGCCTAAAGAGCCTATGTAAGGAATATGTATCAAAGATCAAAGTTGGAGATGTTGAAGAATGAGTTTGTTTCACTTGGTGGGAATGTTAGGGCTGGTCAGGGGATTCTCTAAGCAATAAGGAATCCTATAGACTTCATAAGTGTTTGGAAAACACTTGGATCCTAGAGAGGATCAATCATAGACAAGCTAGTCTACCTTAGCTATTCCCATCACATTGGTATCATAGCCTATAAAGGTGTGGCACAAAGCAAGTGCAAGGTAAGGTGAATGTAGTGGCCTAGTGAATCTAGTGATTCTAACAAAATGGTAACCAATGCTAAATTGGCCAAGAAGGTAGAAGAGAAAAAAGAAGACAACAGGTTTTTGAGAGAAAGATTGGCACAACTAGAAAATTTGTTGAGCAAGGTCCAAGACACCACAAATAAAGTCAAGGACAAGATGGAGCAGAAATAAGAGAAGGAATCTAAATAGAAAGACATTGAGTTGGAAGAAGAAACTCCAACACCAAACCGTGTTTTACCAAAAAAGTTTTTCTTGAAGGCAATCAAGGCAATAAATAGTAAATCCTTGGAAGGCATTCCTCTATTTAGTGGCAAGATGGACCCTAATCTCATCATAAAATGGATTGAAGGAATGGAGAACCATTTTTAATGTGATGGTGTCTCTGATGCTCAGAAGGTCAAGGTTGAGAGACACTCCTCTAACTTGGTGGAAATTTTTTCAAACAAAGAGGGAAAAAGAAGGAAAAGGTCCTATTGTTACCTGGAAAGGAATGGTGGCTAAAATCAAACAAGCCTACATTCCTGAAGACTATGAAATATAACTACATATGAGGAGACAAAATTTGAGAAAAAAGACATGGATGTGCATACTTATATTGAAGAATTCCAAAAGCTATGCTTAAGGTCTAAAGTGGTAGAAGATGAAAGTATCAGGTCAGCAAGATATTTGAATGGACTCAAATGGTCTATTCCAGAAGACATGAGCCTTTCCACGCCTAAAATAGTCATCAATGTTATTAAATGACCCTAAAAGTGGAAGAGAAAGGAAAAAGAAAGCAGGACCATACTTCCAAGAATAAAGGATGAGGTAGAGACTCTAGAATCTTGGTCAAAGAGGTGAGTTCCAAGAATAAAGGATGAGGTAGAGACTCTAGACTCTAGATTCTAGAGGTGGTCAAAGAGGTGGTTCTAGAATCTTGGAAAAAAGTTCTAAAATCAACACAAGGGGATCTTTTGGTAGATGAAGAGGATCTCAAGGAAACACAAGAAGAGGAGTAGGAAGGAGTAGCTGAAATGTTATCAATGTGGACAACTTAGACATCCTACCTACAGGTGTCCTAATAAACCATCAACGTCAAGTAATGAGAAGAGGGTAGCTTATTCCCAAGAAGATAATAGTAGCTCATGCACTAATGAAGTTAGAAAATTAGAATAAAAAATGGGTGAGAACTTGATGATTAGAAAGATACTCATAAGGTAGCCCAATCAAAGTGAACCTAAATAGAGGAGAGCTCTTTTTAAAGTCAGGTGCAAGATCCAAGGAAAAGTTTGCAAGGTTATAGTAGATTCAAGATCTATGGATAACATTATATCAAAGGAGGTAGCAAAGAAGCTGAAACTTATGAAGGTTCCCCATGCAAATCCCTACAAGGTGACTTGGTTAAATCAAGAGCAAAGTGTACTAGTTAATGAGCAAACATGGGTTGAGTTTTTTATTGGAGCCTATAAAGATAAAGTGCTATGTGATGTCTTACCCATGGATGCATGCCATCTTCTATTGGGAAGACCATGGAAATTTGATAGGAAGGTGATCTATGATGGAGAAGAAAATGCCATTTCTTTCAAGAAAGATGGAAGGACTTTCAAAATTTAGTCCTTAATAGAGAATGAAGGGGAAACTTCTAAGACACCTTGTGTTTTATTTAGTAGTGGTAAAGATTTCTTGCAAGCTTTATAGGATGAGGAGACTATAGGTTGTGCCATTATGGTGAAGCCAAAGGAGGAAGACAAGAAGTTGCAGCCAATACCTCTTGAAGTGCAATAGATTCTTGATGATTTCAAGGACATTATTTTAGATGGTTCGCCAACAGTACTACCACCTAAAAGAGAAATCATCCATCAAATTGATTTTGTACTTGATGCTTCTTTGCCTAACAAAGTAGCCTATAAGCTTATTCTAGATCAGAATAAAGAAGTGACAAGATAGGTGCAAGAATTATTGGATCAAGGGTTGACTAAGAAGAATATTAGTCTATGTGCAATCCTAGTGGTTGTAGAAGCAAAGAAAGGAGGAAAATGGATGCTTTGTATAGATTCAAGGGCTATTAACTGGATCACTATCAGGTATAGATTCCCTATTCCAAGAATAGAAGACTTGATGGATTATTTAGGAAGTGCTATGTACTTTACTAAGCTGGATTTAAAGGGGGGTTATAACCAAATTACAATCAAGGAGGGTGATGAATGTAAAACCACTTTTAAAACCACAAATGGATTATATGAATGGCTTGTAATGCCATTTAGGCTTACTAATGCCCCAAGAACTTTCACAAGATTAATGAATGAGGTCTTGAAGGACTTCACAGGTAGATTTATGGTAGTGTATCTAGATGATATACTCATCTATAGAAAAACAAAAGAAGAGCATCTTGAACATTTAAGGTTGGTCATGAAGAGACTCTAGAAAGAGCAACTAGCCATTAATCTAGAAAAGTGTGTATTCATGTAGCAAGAATTAGTTTATTTGGGCTTTGTAGTATCTAAGGGTAATCTGAAAATGGACCCAAGCAAAGTGGAGGTAATATTGGATTGGCCTACTCCTACAATAGGGACTAAGGTTAGAAGTTTCCATGGTTTGGCACAATTATATAGAAGGTTTGTGAGGAACTTCAGTGGGATATGTGCACCAATACTAGACACTATCAAAGGAGGGCATAAAACAAAGTTCAAATGGATTGAGGCAATAGAGAAGGCATTTCAAACATTGAAATAATAGGTAGCTACAAAACCCATTTTAATCTTACCTACTTTTGATAAGCTATTCACTATTGAATGTGATACAAGTAATGTAGTAGTAGCAAGAGTGTTGAGTCAGGAAGGAAGACATGTAGCATTCTTCAGTGAGAAACTCAATGAGGTATAGAAGAAGTATTCAACTTATGACTTGGAGTTATATGCATTAGTACAATCTCTCAAGAAGTGACTACCCAAAGAATTTGTTGTCTTCATTGATAATTAGGCTTTGATTTATATAAACACCCAAGAGAGGCTTAGTAATAAGCATTTGAAGTGGATGGAGTATCTACAATCTTTTACATTCACAATCAAGCACAAGAGGGGGCAGCTCAACAAGGTAGCGAATGCCTTGAGTAGAAAACTTTTGACTATCAAAGAAGTGTAGTTACAAAGCATTGGAATAGAAGGTTTCAAATATTTGTATGAAGATTATGAAGACTTCTCCCAATCCTACAAGGTATTCCTAGAGTTTGAGAACCATTTTCATAGTGAGTTTGTAGATTATACCTTTCAAAATGGATTGTTATTTAAAGGAAATCAACTATGTGTACCTAAGGGATCCATGAGGGAAAATTTGATCCAACAAAAGCATAATGGTAGCTTGAGTGGACATTTTGGCATAAACAAGACATTGGAGTTAGTACAGAGATACTACTTTTGGCCTAAGCTAGCAAGGGATGTACGAAGATATATTGAGCAATGCAGAATATGCTAAAGAGCTAAAGTAGGTTCAAGAAATGTAGGACTCTATCAACCTTTTCCAATTCCAAATAGGCCTTGGGAATGTGTAATTATAGATTTTGTGGTTGGAATTCCTAAAACCAAATCAAGTATGGATAGCATTTATGTTTTAGTAGATAGGTTCTCTAAAATTACTCATTTCATTCCATGTAAAACTACTCATGATGCAAGTTGTATAGCACATCTCTTCTTCAAGGAGATGTTAGGATTCATGGACTCCCTCTGAGTATTGTGTCTGATAGAGACAACAAGTTCATGGGTCATTTTTGGCAAACCTTATGGAAAAGGCTAAGAACTAATCTCTCTTTTAGTTTAGCATACCATTGTCAAACTGATGGTCAAACTAAGGTCATCAATAGGGTGCTTGGGAACTTGCTAAGGTGATTAACAAAGGAGTATGGATAGACTTGGGATCTTGTTATACCTCAGGCTGAATATGCTTACAATGATAGTGTCAATAGGACCACAAGAAGAAGTCCTTTTGAGATAGGGTATGGAAGACACCCTAGAGGAGTGAGTGAGTTAAGAGACTTAGGTCCTATGGAGTTAAAAAGTGGACAAGCTGGAGATTTTACTCAAACTATCCAAGAAGTTCAAGAACAAGTGAAGAAAACTATGTTGGAATCTACTCAAAGACTTAAGGCCAAAATGGATGAGAAGAGGAAAGAAGTACAGTTTCATATTGGGGATAAGTTTCAAAGCAAGAATGTAGCAAGGTATGCTCACTAAGCTATATATGGAGAGAATGCCTAGAAATTGGACTTGCCATCAGACTTAGCCATGTCACTAGTGTTTAATGTTGCAAACTTGATTAGATTTAAAGGAGATATCAATTAGCAAAGTAGAACTCCACCAAGGATCCTACAAGACATTGACACCAATGCAATGCCCAAGAAGAGGCTAACTATAGCAGAGAAAGTATTGGAATTCAGAGTGAAAAAAGCTACAAGGCATCAAGTTTATATGGAACATCTGATCAAATGGAAGGATCAACTTGAATCTAAAGCTAGGTGGGTTGGGGAAGTATATTTCAAGAAGTTTGGCATTGATCTACCTCTTCTTGACTTTAAAGTGCCTTAGTTCATGCTGGCGGGGGAGTATGGTGTAGGAGCACCCTTCCAAGGCTCCCACCATCTCATTTTTGGTGTGATGAACTTCTCTTAAGGAGTATGTGAATACGATAAGAGTCTTAGCTCATGCTTGTGTTTCTAGGCTAGGATAGTTCTTAAAGATTCCTCTTTGGTCTTTGATGTGAATGGTATCTTAACCTTAGGTTGGTATCATTTTGAGATCCTTGTTTTTCTATGTTGGTGAAAGGTCAATTTAGGAGTCTTTGTTGCACTATGAGCATATGTGTGCATTAGGAGAACTTTCAAGCTGGATTATTTGCTTAAAAGACAAAAATGCTTAAACAATACAATGTTATGCAAAACCATATGATATAGATATCATTAAGAGTTTTGAGGACTTAGATGAAGTAATTTGGTGAAGTTTTAACTCCCAAGTATGTTTTGGGAAGGCCTAACAATGATCTCAAAGTGTGGAAAAAATTTGCTACTCAGGCAATAAAAATTGCTCCAAAGTTGTTGAGCAACTTTTCCCTTTGTTAAAAAAATGTTTAATTTGTAAAGTGGCTAACATAAATCACTAAAACCTATCTACACACTAAGGAGGAACCTATTTAAGGTTTGAAGAGCCCTAATTAAGGGTTGAAATCATTTTTCTTGTATGGATACTGTACTATTGCAGCAGATAGTGAATGTTCTTATAGAAGAAATTACTAGTTTTTTGTTTTATTTTGGAACCAAATATTATTGTGGCTGTCATATTGTTGGATGAATTGGATTTTATATGGTGTATTCTTTATTTTCTTTGCATTATTTTAGATCTATGTTTAAGTTTCCATAGTTTTTTGTAAATTTCTTTAAAGGTAACTGTGTGTTGCTAGTCTTAGAGTTCCTTATAATGAAAGGGTTATAGGTCTTTTTTTCCATCATAGGATTTCCATGGCCTTGTGGATTCTAGGAATATAGACCCTAGTGTACACTATGATGCAATTAGGGGCCCATAAAATGAGTGCAAACAATTGTTTGACCAAGCCCTAGGCGAGCTAGCCAATGCCTAGCTAGGAATAGTCAACAAAGAAAGAGCTCTCAAGAGAAAGGAAAGAAGTTTCATGTCTTTCCCTTCTGAGAGATTGAAGAGGGGTATGACAAGGTTTTATCTTGAAGAGGAGAAATTTTTATGAGTTGTGGAAGTTTTCCAAAAAGTGAGGACAACAAGCAACCCTTAAAACCCTCCAAAACACTCATTTTCACCATTAATGTTGTACAAGCTTTTGGAAGCCTAAGACCCCAAAAATCCTTGAGAATGGGTCTAATGTAGAAAATTTCTTTTAGTGCAAGTGAGCTGAATCTTTAACGGAAAGAAGATATAAGCCTTGTAATTCAGGTGGAAGCTTAATTATGAGCTCTTCTAGTAGCCCTATTGTGAAGAACTTATGCAATCAGGTGGAAACCCAATCTTGCCAATACCTTTAAGAGATGTGAAATGATCCAAAATCATCTTGGAACTCACAAGAATCACTATTATAAGTTAGAATGATTTAGAACCATAGAATAGCCTAAAGAGCCTATGTAAGGAATAAGTATCAAAGATCAAAGTTGGAGATGTTGAAGAATGAGTTTGTTTCACTTGGTGGGAATGTCAGGGTTGGTTAAGGGATTCTCTAAGAAAAAGGAATCCTATAGACTTCATAAGTGTTTGGAGAACACTTGGATCCTAGAGAGGATCAAGCATAGACTAGCTTGTCTACCCTAGCTATTCCCATCAAACATGTCAAATATTTTTTTAGATATAGACATTAGTTACAATTTTTTTTTGGCTAACTTAAGATAAATGATTTACATATACAAGCTATTCAATGCCTTTGACTAGGATCTTGCAAAGTCACATGGATCAATAGGTATATATCAATAGACCTTATAAATACAAAATTTTATTTGTATATCTTCTCTTTACTATCAACATCAACTTTTATCCAAGTGTCTCTATCATTTAATGAATTGTAGGTATCACCAAATAGGTATTTGTCTAATCTATCTTCTTTGAGTGAGGAAAATGCAGTAATAGAAGACAAAAGTGAGACATCTAGTAGGTCTAAAATAGGATGATAAACTAGAGGTCAAAAGAGTAGGAGAAAATTCAACAAAAAAATGTAATTTTTTCTTATTGAGGGGGGGTCATGTTCTTATGATAATAATAGTGAAGGCAATAGGGAGGTTCCCTTAAGGTAAAAACATCTTTAGAAAGAATGGGTACCCAAGGAACTACCTCTAGTTAACACTAATTTTTCTGTTAATGAAAGGATATATTGCATAGCTTCATCTTCATTACATGGTTTCAGCCTATTTTCCATGGATGGCATAAAGATATATTACAATAAAGTTGTTGAATTGATCAAGTATGTAGGACCTTGTTACAATTACAACAATTGGATGCAGATTGAGCAATATAAAAAAAGTATGCATAGGTATGCATTTTCACCAAATTATATACAATGTAAAGAGAATGATCAAAGTAAAATGTTTGCTATGGATATTGATGTAAGGCCAAAAGCAATAGGGAATATTGTAGGATTTATAAATAGTTCTCAACCTATGTCAACTAATAAGTTGGTGAATTGTATATTTGAGGCATACAAGGGAAATCATGTTTTTGTATGTGCAATAAAATCAATAAGTACAAGGGAAGAGCTTCTAATAGATTACAATTTGAATTGTGTAGATACAAAAAAATTCCTATTACGGGACTAGTAATTATAACATTTAAACCAATTGCCTCTAATTAATATTTACTCCAATATACAATCTACTTTATTATTAATATTTTTTTAGTAAGTCAATTATTTCATTTTTTTTTTTATTGCTAAGAATTACTAATCTTTTTCTTGGGGAAACATGGATAGATTACCACACATAGGTGGGGATGCACCATCTCACACACCTTCTTCAGTGAAGGTAAACCTGAATTATTGTAATTGTTCAAATTATATTGAAATAAATGTTGGATTATTATGTTCTTTTCTTTATGGCTTTGGAGTTATTTTGATGGAATTTTACTAATATTGAATTTTATTGATATTGAATTTTGTAGATATACACATTAGTTACACCAAATGTTTTGAAAATGATATATGTAGATATAAACATTAAGTATTGCAACATGTCAAATACTTTCATTTTACTACTGATTACTAAGAATTACTAATCCTTTTCATAGGGCAGCATGGATAGACCACCACATTGCACAGGCAAGGATGCACCATCTCACACACCTTCTTTAGCAGAGGTAAACTTTAATTATTGTAATTGTTTAAATTATATATAAACAAATGTCATATTATTATGTCCTTTTTTATTATGGCTTTAGATTTATTTTGATGGAATTTTATTGATATTTAATTTTGTAGATATACACATTACTTACATCAATTTTTTCTTTCAAAACCATATGTGTAAATATAAAAATTAAGTACAACACGCAAAATACTTTCATTTCACTACTAATTTCTAAGAATCACTAATCTTTTTCACAAGGCAACAAGGGTAGACCACCACACATAGGAGGGGGATCCACCATCTCACACACCTTCAGTGGAGGAAAACCTTAATTATTGTAATTGTTCAAATTATATAGAAACAAATATCATATTATTATGTTCTTTTCTTTATGGATTTGGAGTTATTTTGATGGAGTTTTACTAATATTCATGCCATAAATGATAGGGAAAAGCTAGAATGACAATAGATCAAATGAGATCTGAAATATAGGCGTGATTTCTACATGACATTGCCCTTAGTGTTGACCCTATGTTTGATGCAGGGAGGGCAAAAAATCACTAGGGCTAAAGGTATACCCAACAATCCACACCAACCTTGCAGAGTTAACACAATGAAACCAAACACATAAAGAGAACATCACCATAGAGAGAGGGAGAACAAAACACTTTATTGATTCATGAAAATATCATCATACATGCCCAGCTATAAGGCCTTCTAGGTTACGACCAAATACAAAATATATTCAAGAAAAAAGATTCAACATCAAAATTTACAGCTCCATATATATATATATATATATATATATATATATATATATATATATATATATATATATATATATATATATATATATATATATATATATATATGCAACAAACTTTCCAAACTTTCATGTTATACTCCAAACTCCTCTAAAAAAACCCTAAATCCAAGCCTAAACACTCTATTTATACTTGCCAAAATGACTTATAGATCATTCTAGAATATTACATAAGAGGAAGGCTAACCCAACAATGGTCTGCACACATCCCAAGAAAAGATCTTAACATAAATGTTGCAATTGAAATAAATCTCACAAGTTAGCTCACACCAAAAAATGCAAAAATCACGTCCAAAATACTAACACATGGCATAAACAGGAAAACTTGGTACATGAAGGTTCACTCGGCATAAACTAGGTAACTCAATACATGAAGAGTCACTTGGCATACACTAGGTAACTCAACACATGAAGGAACACTCAGTCAACACTAGATTGCTACACTAACTTGACATCCATTAGAGCTATAGTTACTCAACATCCATTAGAGCTACAATAACTTGGCACCAACATGCAAGATGAATAAATATGAGCAGGATACCAAGGCAACCCAGGATGCTCCTACATCATACAATTAAGATTGAAATAAATAATTCTCCCAAATCGTTGAGATGCCGCAATTTGAGTTGAATCAAACTTAGATTTATAAATCCATGAAGCATCTTCAATAGGTCTATTTTTCCACTTCACCAAATACTCATAGTAATCTTTTCCACTTGTGCTCTTACCAACTCTTTGATCCAATATATATTCAACTTCTTCAATCTGCTTCTTAGGATAATCTTTTGATATAACAACTTCATCAGCTAACTCATGATACTTATACAAATCAGCAATATTGAATAGAGGAGATATATCCATGTCATCAAGTAACTCAACTTTAGAAGCATTACCATAGTCAAACTTCTTCAAGATCTTACAAAGTCCAAACTTCTTCATCTTCAACTTACTATATGTTCCAACAGGAAATCTATTGGCAATATGTCCAATCTGATTAATAAGGTAAGTAACATGGTTTTCATTTATGGCAACATATTTGTTTTGTAGATTAGTCATGTTCATTTGGGAAGGAAAATTGTTTAAGTATCAAACAACATCACAACAACATAACAGATTTGATGATAGCAAAATATTCCCTTAGAATATTCTCTTACGCAATTAACAAGAGATGCATGACATCATATTGATGATGTATATAAGTGCACATGTTTGTACAATCAACCAAGTCCAAGTTATGAAACAATTAGTAATGCAGTGATAATACAACACAAAACAAAGCATATCAATAGAATGTGTTAAATGACTTGATTTATTGTTTTGAATTACAATTTCTTAATAAGCCAAATCTAATGATGTTGTGTGAGATGACTAAGGAAGAATTTACCAAAATGTTTGGTATAAGAAAAGAACTTCATTTGTGAAGTTAAAAAGGTGAAGTACATGATGATGATGATGTGTGATCAGTGATTGCAAAGTTGATATGATCTTGTGAAATGCAAGTAACAAGTGAATGTGATATTGTGATATATGATGCAAAGCATTATTATGCAATATATGTAGGTTGATATGTGCACAGTCACTTTTGTATGAAGAATTGTAGCGGGCTCTTCTTGCACACATTTGTACATGATTTACCAACTTCTAACAGGGTTGAAGCAACTCCTAATAGGATTGAGGCTTCTAGCCTCCTAATAGGGACCCAAGAAACTATACATGCTTCATAGACTCCTAATAGGGTCAATATCCTTAATCAAATCCTTTATGTAATTAATCATCTTGTGGGTTCCATCCCCACGAGGGTTTTCCCTTGGCCTGGGTTTTCCTAGTTAACAAAATACGGTGTTATGATCTCTCTTTATGTGTGGTTGTTTATACTATTTGGAATTATTTTTTTTACTTTCTTATGCATGTGGTAAAGTGATTAATAATATTCAATTGTGGTTAAAAGGATTGAAAATACTAATTCACACCCCCCCTAGTATTATCTAGTTCTAACAATTGGTATCAAAGCTTGGTTATTCAGAAGAGGCTTAACAACTTGAATAAGATCCCTATGGATATAGAAAAATTGAAGAAGAATCTTAAAGAAGCACTTGAATATATTGATCTCCTTACTAATTAAAGAGATGGCCTTAAAGACATATATAAAGATGCAAAAGCCTACATTGGTGAATTAAAGGACAAAATTGATGACCTGAAGCAAAAAGGATCTAATAAGAAAACAAGTGATGATGATATTGAAGATCTGAAGAAAGAAAATGAGATCTTAAAACATGAGTTAAAGATAGTTGAATTTAAGCTAAGTCTTAAGAAAAATGGAGGAAAGAATGACTTTGAAATTAAAGCTAAAAATGTTGATCTAAGATCCCAGTTAAGCAAGGTAACATCTGAATTGAAATGTATTAAGTTAGAGCATGTAGAATTAGAGAAATACAACATTATTGTGAAACGTGAGTTGGTACAAGCCAAATAGAAACTTGAGAAATTATATACTAGCAGTGATAAGATTGAAGAAAAAGTTTGTGCACAAAGACCCAATTATGACAAGACTAGACTTGGATTCTTTCTTGGACAATCTGCCAAGAAATCTTTCGAGAGAAAAGAACCTGATACTCCTAAAGTCAATAAGGATCTAAGCAAGAAAGATGATACATCTGAAGATAAAGAGAATGTTACTCACTCTAAGAAAGTTAAAGAATTTGATCAAGATATGAAAACAAAAGAAAGGAATCTTACGCTTGGTGTGTTGAACTTGAAGACACTGAAGTTGATTGCAAAGGTAAGTCCTTCAAACCTATTTCAAAGTTTTATTGCCATAATTGTCATGGATATGGTCATTATGTAGTAGATTGTAAGAAACCTAAATTTTATAGCAATAATGCAAATAGTAGGATATATAGGAACACTAACCATGTAGAAAATAAAAGATCTCACAGTAATGAAAGTGGAGAAAGAAGACAAATTGTTTGCTACAGATGCAACAATCTTGGACACATTGCAAGGAATTGCATAGCACCTCACGACCAATAGAATGAATAGATAAGAAATGTACCTGTATTTAGCTATTTAATAACTTTGGACACATAGCAAAGTTTTGTAGAATGAATAGAAGAGACCTAAATAGAAATCAAAATTATAGAAGGAACAATAGAAGAAATGATGATAGTTTGAAGAAAGAAATAATGGAGTAGAAAAATGAATTAAAGGACTCATTTGTAAAGGCAAAGGAACTAGAAAGCTCTCATACAGTTATAGAATATATACCTAATAAGACAATGAAGTCACTTATTGTTTGTGACTCTTCTTACCAAAATTAAGCATTCTCAATGAAACAAAGTATCATTTATTGATAACTAATAGAGAAAGTATTAAAGGTTGTGTAGTTGACTGTATACAGTAGACATTGAGAGAAGTCTATAGTGAAGTGTGCATTGCCTGATATGATTAGGATAAGGATATGTAAGAAGAATAACCTTTCTATTATATAGAGATAGTATACTAAACTAGTGGTAGATATGCATTTAATGTGAAGTATAGATTGTGAAAGATTTAAAGGATGCAAGTTGATTTGCATACATCATTTGTTTGTGCAAAGTCTAAATGTGAGATCAAAGTAAGATTTGAAGAATTAAAGAGGTCCACAAATATGCGAAGTCACCAGAAACCCCTAATATGAGAAATTAAGGTATTTTCTAAAATTGTTGAGCATAATCTTTCAGAAATGGTAAGACAAGAAGTTTATAATGTGAGCAATAGACCTAGATACAATTTCAAGAAACCCATTTGTTTCTTTGCTTGATGACCCTATTGGATAATTTTCACAAGTTTCGAAAAAATTTCTTCACACTGAGGATATATTCATTGCAAGATTTTTTTAATCGGTATATTCATTGCAAGATTGAAAGCATAGGTGATTTAGAAATTCATAAGGAATTGGAGAAAATGTGTAGCAATTTCTTGTCACTGAAACTTGAATATAGATGCCTAGAATGACTTAACCTATTTAAGCATATGTTCTACACAAATTTTGACAATAATGACTGGACAAAGATAATTATAAATAGAGTACATGATGATTTTCTATGGTTGGGAGATTCTATCATATGCATTGATAATGATCTAATTCACAAGGTCACATGTCTGAGAAATTAAGGAAGTAATCTAGTAAATATCAAGAATGTGTGCAAGCTAGTTGAGACAAATTTTAATACATGTTTTGATGGTAGAAACATGAAAGTCAACACCATTCAAGATGATGGAGTGAGAGTCATTTGTAAGGTTTTGGGATATAAGTACAATCATGGATCTAGGATAGATTCAATCCCTGTAGGATTTCTTCATGCAGCTTACTTGGCAGTAAAAGGTGAAGAGGTTAATATGTGTGACATTATTTGAACACAGTTATTGGATAACATTTCTAGAATCAAGAAATCAAGGAGTACAGTCTTTAGGTTTGAATCCCTATTGAAACACATATTTTTCTATGTTACTAAGAAGTTTCTTGGTATCAAAAATTGGAATGAAAGTGACTGTACAATGTAGTTAATCACTCATGCATATAGATCAAGACCTGAAGCAATAAGAGAGAATGACATTGACAAAATAATGAAGTCTTTCCAAACAGAGATGAAGCAAAGATATAGGATACTTCCTGTGCTAGTAGAAAAATACAAGGATGAACTATATTTTATGGTTGAGACAGATTTCAATTACATGGAAGTTGTAGTTCCTTGGGTAAAGCTCATTGAACCTATGGGATATGAGATGAGTGAGGAATTGATTGAAGGATATGCACAGATAATCTTTCATTCTAAAGTTGATTCTAATTGTCCTAGATGGGGCACATACATTGAGAAGATGAGAGAAGTTAAGACAAGCCAAATAATAAAGGATTCCAAAAAAAGGTGGATAAGGTGATTGATTCTATTTTGAAGGAATTAGGAATGATTAGAAAAGAATTTGATGAGGTGAAAGTAATAGCCATGGAAATAAAGGTTAGTGGTCAATCTAAGCTATTGACCCCTACACCTATTGTAGTGGTAGGACCTACTGAAGAGGTCACAATTGCCCAGACAAGTGTGTAGACACCTACTATGTCTTATGTAGTAGTTGCACAATAAAAATCTCCAAGGAATCCAGTAAAGACCGAAGAAGCATCAACTACAAGGAAGTCTACAAGGCTTGAATAGACCAACACCCCTCCTAAGAAGAGAATGAAGTAGACTACAAGTGGTCTAAGCAAAATGAGAAGAACCTTGCAGATTAGCTCTTTTGAATCTAATGAAGAAATTGGTGAAAAACTAGTAGAGCCAACCAATCAAGAAGCTAAGACATCAATAGGACGAAAAGCATGGAAGCCAAAGGTAGAAAATCTTAACATGCAAATCATTAATGACAATAATTTTGTATAGTTGAATAAATACTATGACTTGTATAATAATATGGATAGGAGACAACTAGAAAATGTTGTAGTTAGGAATATGATCCTAGAAGATAAAAGGTTTGATAGTATAAGAGCAGAGTTGTAGAGGAAGATAAGCATATAAGAATTAATATGGTGAAAAAGTTATGTTTTGTAAATAATGAGGAAGAAATAATAGTTATTCTAAAAGGTATATCACCTTTGCTAAGAAATAAAAGGAGATTCATTCTCCTCATGGGAGGAAATTATGAAGTTAATAAGGAAACCCAAGAGGCTATAGTCACATTTATGTCTACTATGCCTATGAAGAGTGCATAGTTAGAAAAGGCAAGCCCAATGACAGAAAAGACTGTGCAACTAGAGAAGGAAAGAACTATGGTAAAGAAAAGTGCACAAATAGAGAAGGCAAGTTTGGTGCCTAAAGAATTTGAGGAGTGTGCATAAACACAAGAAGCTAGTCCTACAACATCCAGTCCTCCCCATAGTTTTGAACCAGCAGCTACACCAAGTTCAAGTGATTCACCACATATCACCATTGGTAGTGAATCTATACAAGTAGATAAAACCAATATGATAGTTGACAAAACTGAGGACCCATTCAAGCAATTTGGTGCCAGCATTGTTGGCAATATTGTGGACTATAGTAGCTTTGATGAAGAAGAAAAAAATTAGGAGGCTATGAAAGAAGATGCACAAAAGATTGAGACTAGTATTGAAGTAGGTACCTCAAGCATGCCCTTGATAGTAGTAGTAACACCTTCCACACCACCTACCCAAGTAGCAATAGCAACAGTTCAATTAGATAAATAAGACGAAGCAAAGAATCTCATATCTTCTTTGAGTAAATTTCTTGAGAAGAAGAAATTAGTCAAGTTAATTGAGAAGAGTTTGACTTCAGTTTTGAATAGAATAGAGAAAGTAGTAAGCCCTATTGACACCCCTGAAAATATTCGATAGTGCGTAGCAATTTTGTGTAAAACTTTTGATGATGAGTTCACAACACTCACATATGTGGCTTCAATTCAAGCACAAAAAAAACATGAAGGTAATCTCCTTAATACCATGTGTACTAATATGAGGAATGACATAGAAACTTTGAATATATGTATTAAGGCATTGAGATAGTGTATAGACTAAGGAAAATAGGCTTATGCTAAGTGCAACTTGGCATATATTCATCTCCAAAAATTTGATGATCAAATCAAAGAAAATGTAATTGAGCTTCAGATGCTCACTAACAACTTTCTGAAGCAAAATCAAAAGATAGATACCATTGAGCATACTATGTAGACACTTTAGGATAGCATAAGGAATATGCAATCAGTAAAAGAAAAAGCTCTTAAGAGAATCAATTGGAGGAATGCTTGTCAGCAAAATCTTCATATGACAAGTTTGTGGCTATAGACTTGAACACAATAGAGTTATCCGCATATGCCCTATGTGCACTTGTCAAGGTATTTGATGCACTAAAAGAAAGTTGGAAGAAACACTTTGCACAATCAAAAACCAACTTTAGTGATTTCTTTTCCAAGTTTTGATGTAGCTACCAGATTTTGACAATCCTTTTTTGATACCTTTTTCATTGATGTCAAAGGAGGAGATATATGGAAAATTGTAATTGTAATTGTAAGGGGGAGAAATAAGTTGTAATAGGAGTTATAAGGGATGTAAACTTTTCATAACATGAATACAATTTTTTTACTATGTTATGGTTATTTTTTTTGACTGGTATAACAACATGTTTGGGACTTAGCCAATTTTTCCAAAATGTTGCCATCAATGTCAAAGGGGGAGATTGTTGGAAATATGCCCAATCAATCAAATGAGGTAAGTAACATGGTTTTCATTTATGGCACATATTTATTTTACAGATTAGTCATGTTCATTTGTGAAGGAAAATTGTCTAAGTATTAGATAACATTGCGACAATATTATAGATTTGATGATAGCAGAATATTCCCTTGGAATATTCTCTTGTGCAGTTAACAAGAGATGTGTGAAATCATACTGATGATGTATACAATTGTGCATATTTGTACAATCAACCAAGTCCAAGTTATGAAAGAATTAGTAATGCAGTGATGATACAACACAAAATAGAGCATATTAGCAAAATGTGTTAAATGACTTGATTTATTGTTTTGAATTAAAATTTCTTGATAAGCCAACTCTAATGATTTTATGTGAGCTGACTAAGGAAGAATTTACCAATATGTTTGTTATACATAAAGAACTTCATTTGCAAAGTTAAAAAGGTGAAGTACATGATGATGATGATGTGTGATTAGTGATTGTGAAGTTGATATGATCTTGTGAAATGCAAGTAACAAGTGAATGTTATATTATGACATATGATGTAGATTGATATGTGTGCAGTTACTCTTGTATGAAGAATTGTCAATCAGAAGATTTGTGAAGTACAACAAGTATATCAGTATTGTATGTATACTTATTTCTTGAAGAACTTATTGTATAGTTGTTGCATGTTAGGGTAGTGGGTTCTTCTTGCACACATTTGTACATGATTTACCAAATCCTAATAGGATTGAAGCAACTCCTAATAGGGTTGAGGTTTCTAACAAGGACTAGTCTCCTAACAGAGACTCGAGACACTATACATGCTTCATAGTCTCCTAATAGGGTCAATATCCTTAACTGGATCCTTTATATAGTGAATCATCTTGTGGGTTCCATCCTCATCTGGTTTCCTTATATAGTTTTTTCTTGGCTTGGGTTTCCCTAGTTAATAAAATATGGCATAATGATCTCTCTTTGTGTTTAGTTGTTTATATTGTTCAGCCTTATTGGTTTACTTTCTTATGCATGTAGGAAAGTGATTAATAATATTCAGTTGTGGTTAAAAGGATTGAAAATGCTA
Source organism: Cupressus sempervirens (assembly GCA_028749045.1). Lineage (NCBI taxonomy): Eukaryota > Viridiplantae > Streptophyta > Pinopsida > Cupressales > Cupressaceae > Cupressus > Cupressus sempervirens. Next base: position 428,240,983 of record CM053793.1, on the reverse strand, counting down.
ATTCAAAGCATCCCCCACTCTTAGTATTATCTATTTCTAACAAAATATTCCTTTCTTTAGATGAACCATCACCCCATTACCAACTTCAAAATCATGATTTCTTTTAGACTTATCAACATTCTCCTTATACTTCTGATTACTTTGTTCCAACCTCAACTTCACTTCCTTATGTAAAGACTCCATAAAATTAGCAAATTCTTCTCCTACAACACTTTTCTTTTCTTCACCAACAATATCTCTCAAATCTAATATACCTCTAGGCTGCATTCCAATAAAAATCTCAACAAGTGTTTTCCCTATACTCCTATTCACATAATTGTTATATGCAAACTTAGCTTGTGCCAACACTACTTCCCAATTACTTGGCTTATCTCCAAATAAACATCTCAATAAATTACCCAAGCTTCTATTCACAAACTCTATCTATCCATCTATTTGTGGATGGAATATAGAACTAAACTTGAACTTAGTACCCATCTTCTTCCATAAAGTCTTCCAAAAATAACCAACAAATTTACTATCTCTATCAGAAATAATACTTCTTGGTAATCCCTGCAATCTCAAAATCTCTTTAAAGAAATGTTCAATAACATGCTCAGTATATGATGTCTTCTTACATGGTATGGAATGAGCCATTTTAGAAAATCTATCCACCACAACAAATATAGAATCATACCCCTTCACTATCTTAAGCAATCCAAGAACAAAATCCATATTAATGTCACTCCAAGGTTTCTCAGGAACAATAATAGGTGTACACAAACCAATATTTTGACTTACTCCTTTTGCAACTTGTCAAACCCCACAATTTTTTACAAATTTCTAAACATCTTTATACATTTGTGGCCAATAGTACTTCTCTTTTAGTAAAATCAATGTCTTATCAATTTCAAAATGTCCAGCCAATCCACCACTATGCTTATCCTTAATCAGATTAACTCTCATAGGACTTCTAGGGATACACAACTGAATACCTTTGAACAACATGCATTCTTGAATGAAATATCCATCATACTTACTAATGTGATCTTTCATATTTGGTGTCCTGCACTCCCTCCATGCCTCAAAAAAATTAGGATCAGCATCATACAACTCTTTCATTTCATCAAAACCAAGAACTTTGACCTTCTTTTTAGTCAAAAAAGAATGTCTTCTACTCAATGCATTAGCAACTCTGTTAGTAACTCTAATCTTATACTTAATGATAAATGTGAAACTCTGCAAGTACTCAACCCACTTCATATGTCTTTGATTCAATTTATGTTGGCTTCCCAAGTATTATATAAAGCGCCATGATCAGTATACAACACAAACTCCTTAGGAATCAAATAATGTCTCCACTTCTTCAATGCTTGAATAGTGGCATAAAATTTTTGATCATACACAAAATAACTCCTTTTAGCATCATTCAATTTTTCACTAAAGAAAGAAACAAGTTTACCTTCTTGAGTTAATATAGCTCCTATTGCACTAACACTTGCATCACATTCAACTGAAATACCTTATTGAAATTAGGAAAAGCCAATGTAGGTAACTCAGCAAAATTTTGTTTTAAAGTTTCAAAACTCTTATCAGCTCCATGTGTCCACTTGAATTCTTTTTTATCTCCTCTCATTGTCTCAGTCATAGCATTACAAATAGAATTGAAATTCTTTATAAAATTTTTGTAGAAACTATCCAAACCATGAAATGAACTTACCTCACCCACATTCTCAAGTGTAGGCCATTCCAAAATTGCTTTTACCTTTTCAAGATCCATCTTCAAACCATCAGCTGAAATCACAAATCCCAAATACATAATCTCCTCTTACATAAAAGAACACTTCAAATTAATCATCAACTTCTCCTCTTTCAATCTTTGCAATACTTGTCTAACATGCTTAAGATGTTCTTCCTTAGTCTTACTGAATATCAGGATGTCATGCAAATAAACAATCAAAATCTTACCCAATTTTTTTTTCAAAACTTCATTCATAAACCTCATAAAAGTACTAGGTGCATTAGTCAAACCAAAAGGCATAACTAACCATTCATACAAACCATCTTTTGTCTTGAAAGTAGTCTTACATTCATCACCTTCTCTAATTCTGATTTGACGATAAATAGTCTTCAAATGAATCTTTGTAAAATACTTTGCTCCACTCAAACAATCCATTATGTCATCCATTCTTGGCATATGAAACCTATATTTCATTGTGATCTTGTTAATAGCTATGGAATTAGTATACATTTTCCATTCTCTATTCTTTTAGGTGCTAATAAATCAAGTACATCACATGGACTCAAACTTTCTCTAATTAAACCCTACTACAATAACTCATGCACTTGCCTATTAAGTTCTTTATTCTTTGTAGGTATTAATCTATATGGTGTTTTGTTTGGAAAACTAGCTCCATGAATAAGATCCATATAGTGACTTATACTTCTCACTGGCGGTAAACCATCAGGAATATCCTCAGTAACAATATCTTTATACTTATTCAATAATTATGTAATTTCTACTGGTACTTAGCTATCACTATCTATTCTCACTCGGTCATTGCTACCGACACTTGGTCCTCTAGGAACTATAGCAAAATATACTTGATTCTTCCTCACTTGTTTTTCAAATTGTTTCCCATTAACCATGCAAACTTTTATTGTAGTATAGCTAACCTTATTTGGACTTTCAATCAAAGGCAACAATATTTGCTTCTTCCCATTCACCTAAAGAGTATATTGATTTAATCTTCCATCACATACAGTGTATCTATCATATTTCCAAGGTCTACCCAACATAATATGACAAAAATTCATAGTGTGATGTAAATATCAGGATTTAACTATGTGATTTTTGAGTCAAAATCGATGACCCATGTTTCATGAGTAGCGATTCAACATGAATCCATCTCTCATGAGAATAAATGGAACACTTAGCACTCATTAAATCTAGGTGATGCTCACAGGGGTGAAGCACCGGGACTTCTCGAGAGGTCACCCATCCTAGTACTACTCCAGCCTGAGCGCGCTTAACTACGGAGTTTCCTCCACAGTTAAACCCAAAGCTTGCAACCCCATTTGCAAAACCTTCACAGGCTTAATATTACACAAAACTTCATCAAAGTAATGTCCAATCTTAAACTTCACAAGGCATTGCTCACTTACCAATATCTCATGCTCATCTTTGATCCATGAAACATGATAGGTTTTCAAATGCTTCAACCTCTGCAATTGCAACTTTGTAACCATCTTTTTTGATGCCAAATTTGCAAAACTTCCACTATTAATTATCACTTTGCAACATTTTCTAGCCATCTTACATCTTATCTTGAAAAAAACTTCTCCTTAAAATAGGTTCTTCATCACTTCTCTTATTACATAAGGTTCTTCTCACAATTAGATTTTCTCCAACCTCAAGTCCACTTGGTAAACCCTCATCTTCTCCTTGAATCACAACATTTCTATTACCTTGCCCACTTTCAGAGGATCTGCATTCAAAATATCTATGTCCCTCTTTACCACATCTGAAACAATTACCATGAAAACTTCTTTTAGAATAATAGTTACCTCTTCCTCAATAAGAATTAGTACCCCCTTAGTAAGAATTACCACCTTTCCATTCATTCTTGTTTCTGTGATCACTTTTCCATTTGGATTTTCCCTTATCTTGCATATAATTGTTAGATCTGCCACCTTCACCATAAGATCTACGTCTTCTTCTTTGGAATCTACCACCTCTACCTCTTTGTCTTTATTCATGCTTCTTTGTCAAGATCTCCTTAGCCTTCAAGGCATATTGGTATGCTTCTTCCACACTTTCCAAGTTCACAAAAATTATTTCATCTTGAATTCCAGATCTCAATCCATTTATATATCTTGCAATTTTCTCGACATCATCAACCAGATGTCTAGATGTAATATCCAACCTATAGAATTCCTTAGTATACTCCTTCACACTCATGTCTCTTTGCCTCAAATTTTGCATTTTTCTCAACAAACTAACTTGGTAATCAGTAGGAAGGAATTTGTTCTTTACCTTGCTGAACATTTTTGGCCAAGTTTTGATCTTCTCTTTTCCTCTCATTTATCTATTAGTTTGCAAATGCTCCCACCATAGTGAAGCATGAGATTTCAGCGTAGTAACTACAATCTTCACCTTCCTATTATTAAGAGTGTTTTCATACTCAAAGAACTTCTCCATATCTGAGATCCAATCCAACACAAAATTGGTATCTAATTTTTCATCATAAGGAATAACTTCCATATTAGGCTTTGAATTTTTCCAAGATAACACTCTCAAAAACTTTGCTTATCTTGGTCTTCTTTAGGTTCTAGATTAGGGTTTGGTGCTACTACTTCATCATCACTTACATCATCAAGATGTGCTCCTCTCCTTTAGGCTACCTCCATGAATCTAATTTGGATGTAATTTGTCTCAATGTATCCAATATTGCATTGTCAACATTTCCTCTACCTCGAACCATCTTTACAAATAAGGTTCCTACAATATCATAACCCTTTTCAAGTTATAGATCAAATCTATAAATCTACAACCCTACAACCCAATTCACTTAGGGTTCTACGCGATCTAATCACCACAAGGATGAACCTCAATCTTTGATACCACCTAATGTAGAAAGGGCAAAGAATCACTAGGGCCAAAAGCCCACCCAATAATCCAAACCAACCTTACAAAGTTAACACAATGGAAGCAAACACATAAAGAGAACAAAACCATAGAGAGAGGAAGAACAAAACACTTTATTGATTCATGAAAATATCAGCATACATGCCTAGCTATAAGGCCTTCTATGTTATGACTAGATACAAAATATATTCAAGAACAAAGATCCAACATCAAATTTGTAGCTCCAAATATATATATGCAATAAACTTTCCAAAATTTCACATTCTACTCCAGAATCCTTCCCCAAAACTACCCTAACTTTAAGCCTAAACACTCTATTTATAGTTACCAAAATGGTTGATAGATCATTCTAAAAAATTACATAAGAGGAAGGCCGACTCTACAACAGTCTGGATACATCCCAAGAAAAGATCTTAACATAAATATCATTATTGAAATAAATCTTACAAGTTGGCTCGCACCAAAAAATGTAGAAATCACATCCAAATTGTTGACACTCAACATAAATAGGAAAACTTGGCACATGAAGGTTCACTTGGCATACACAAGGTAACTCGACACATGAAGAGTCACTCGACATACACTAGGTAACTTGGCACTTGAAAGAACACTCGATCAACACTAGATTGCTCCAGTAACTCAACATCCATTAGAGGTACAATAACTCGACATGCATTAAAGCTATAGTAACTTGACATCCATTAGATCTATAGTAACTCGGCATCCATTATAGCTACAGTAACTTGACACCAAAATGCAGGATGAATAAAGACGAGCAAGATAAGAAAGCAATCTAGGATGCTCTTGCATTAGTGTTCATGACCCAACAACTGAAGCAAAGATATAGTGATGAAATTTTTAACATTATCATTAACTATGACACAAGTGAGGAGAAAGAGGCACTGAAAAAAGAATTGGGTCATAGGGTTGAATCTTTGAAGGTAAGTACTAATTAATCTAAAGAAATAGTAAAAGTTCAATAGATGTTTATATTTTATAGTATCTAATGGATCATGATCTAAAATATTATGTGTTCTATTATAGAAATATGTGATAGCTATGACACCACATGGTGAACATGGTGAGGGTTGTAGCACACGACCTTCATGTAAATAACATTTTCTTTGTTTGTTTTCATCAACATTTTAACACTTAACTTTTATTTTTGGACGCTTCTAGCTAGTATCTCATTTAATCTTTATCCACTGCAAATGTCTTTGCTAACAATATTGTATTCTAATCTCATGATGAAGTGCAGATGCCTCCTTTGGTCGACAGTCTAATATTGTCAAGTGCATTGTTGGCAACAAGGAGCATGCAAATATCCTTGTCTTTGCCCACTACAACTAGTAATACCTTGTTTTTCTATATTTGTAATGTGTTTAATCATGCATTGTTTTTTTTTTTGTTGGGTAGATTTTGTACTCATGTTCCTATTTCATGCACTAATAGATAGACCTTCAGTTGATAGAGTAATAGGGACTAGTACTACTAAAGCTAATCCATTTCCTACAGTAGTCCATGTGACTAGTACTGGTTCATTTGCAAGGACATTGTTGCTGAACAAGAAAAATATGTTTTTGTTAAAATTATGAAAGCTTCTAGGTGCTTTAAAATTGTTATTATTTAAAGTATGATTTTAGTTTACTTATACATAACTAATTTTGGACTGATAATCCCTTTATATTTTTGTAGGTAATAATGTTTTCTTTGATCATCTTTTTGATATTACATTGATGCTATTTGGACCCACCATACATAAAAGGTACATAGTTTCATATCATTGCTACAAAAATTTTCTTTTCTTCCATTTATTATACTATATTAAAGTTATTGATCTAACAATTTAAATTTTTTTAAAGGTGGAATGAATAGGGTTCTAAATTAAAAAATCAGTTGATTACATCTTTTGAGGACCTATTTTGAAAAAATATTTTTGACATTGCCCTACTTCTAAAAAGAGTATCAAGGCATATAAATACTATGACGGATCAATATAGAAGGGTTCTAAAAGAGAATCTAAAGTACGATCATCCTCCTATGATTCCACCAGTGGAGTGGAATGAAATAATAGAAGATACAAAGTAGAAAAGATTACATGAAAATAGAGGAAATGAACCAACACAAGGCAAAAGAAGGTATGTCATGATAGTATTAAGTGCAATGTAATCATGCACTAATTAGTTATCTTTGTAAATATATAATCTAACATGTTTAAAACTATTCATAGACTGCTCGACATATTCATGGTTACAAAAGCGAGACTAGAAAAGGTTGGCCAACACAAACTTAGCTTTGGTGGCTATATGAATCTTTAATCTTGACTTGTAAGTAGAAGCAATGAAATTTCATATTATTATTTTTATATAATGTTGCAAAAAAATTTCTTTAATGAAACCATACATGCAAAACTGATTATATAAAGCAAAAAATATAGGCCACATAATTCAATGTGGAGCTCACAGATGAAGATAAAAAAATTGCCTTGAAGGAAGGCTATAAAGTCATGGTTGCACGCCTATGCTAAGAATCTAAAAGCCTTGCCCAAGAATCTGGTGTACCAAATGAGACATAGGTAAATTGGTCAGATGAAAAGTAAATCAAATCGAATAGTTGAGAAATTTATTTTTTGGTGTTAGTTTTGAACATGAATTGACTGCATAATAATGTGCATAACATTTCATTGCAGCCATCATATCCTATCATATAACTTGCTCATGATGAAGGCCATGATGTGCATTCCAGTGGTAGAAGTATTAATTTTCTATTGGAAATTAATTATGCAATTATGAATACAACTTAACATCTTCAATTTCAATTTGATGTATATCCTTTTTTTGAATATTTTAAAGCATGTTCCAAATGTTTAGCATGTTGACATGGCAGCAGATCAAAATGTTAATGTACATGATGTGGCATTTTCAAGTAAGAAAATTGCATGTTATGTTGTATTACTTAATTAAATACTTGTAATAGTTAAAAAAAGAAAAAGAGTATGCCAATTGTTTAACTCATTTACGTGTTCTTGCAATAGAGCCCCCTTTAGTGCAGTGACCTCCTGCTCCTCCAAATAGGAGGAGGCATCATAATTTGATATTACATTTGCTACAAGAGGAGGAGAATAAGGAAGATATTGATGCTCCTATCAACCTTTTTCTTAACAAAGCTAAGAAAAACAAAAAGAAGAAATGATGTTTTAAAAACACTCTTTGATAAACTTTTTTGTAAGTAATTATCTATGAATGTTGCATATTAATATTGATTTTTATTTCATGTTACTGAATATTGTTATGTTTTAATAAAATCTTGATTAATATTGTGTATTAATGAATTTTATATCATATTAATGAATGTTATGTGATTGTATTGATCGAATGTTTAGTTCATAAATGGATGAATGAAGTATGTAATTTAATGATAATGAGTAATTTAGATTGATTTTAGGGGAGGGGTGAGGCTAGATGAGATTCCACCTTCACATGGTTGGCCTTGTTAAGTAGAGAATATTAAAGTATTCTCAAAACCAATTGAAGCTAAAAGTAACATACCAAGGAATCTTGAACCCAATCCATCTACCTCTCACCTTCTCATCCTAGTAAGTCATCTTTTCTGCCACTTTTTGCATATTCAATATTCTATAATTCATAATATTGATAATGGCAGCCTCCATCTTGTCATTAAGTTGTTCCTATCCTATCCTTTTATTTTTAAAAATGAGTCTATTTTTCTCCTACCATAACTCCCATACGATAATAGATGATGTTGTAGTCCACAAGCCACCATACAAACAATCCTTATTTCAAATAAATGTTTGTCTTTGGTCTTAGTTGTTTTCTAATTAGATAATTATAGCCCTCCTTAGTGTTCTAATTTCTAGTAGTCATTTGACAGTTGCTTTGAAAAACCTCAACCCCATAAGAAATTTGTAAACCATAGTCGATGAGGACTACTAGAGCAACCTTCATTACTACATCCAAACCAAGGTAACTCATTTTCTTTGTATTTATATACCATGGAAAGAGTTGTAAACTTTTATCCATATTCCAACTTTATTGAATTAATTTCTCCTCTTCCTCTTTTGGTTCTTAGAATTGGTATTGCTATTCAAAGATGGTAGCAAAGAAAGCAATGTATGAGTATGTGATGTTTAAAGGAAGCCTTCATTTGATAACATTTTAAGTTTCTTTTAATTTGAACAATGAGCATATTAACCAATAATTAGGTGACTAAATGTTTCCTAATGTTGTTCTTAAAACTAGATTTACAAGAGGCCATAATACTTCATCAAATCTTCAACATCATCTCTTAAGTGGAGGCCATAATTTTTTGCAAAAAAATAGGGCTCCATCACTACTAACTCTTTAATAAACTTCTAAGAGAGGTGAAATTATATTATTAGTCAATTGAAATTCTAGTCCCAAAAACTATTCTTTGCTGAATTTTTCATTCAATGTGTTCGTAAAATGAATGAAAATGATGATCACATCGCATTTTAGGGACCGTTTATTCACCTTTTACATGTTTGGAAGAGTAGAAAAAGGTCATAATATGTATGGATTGTCTAAATTCATATCCTCATTGAAGTTGAGTTGAATCAATTTGCATTCATGTTTCATTGTGTCTAACATGGAAATGAATTAATGTAGTGCAAAAATATATTCTCATCACACAAGAGAGATCCAACATAGAAGCTCAATGAGTTTAATAGTATTTGGTAAAAATGTTCATACATTTCTATTCTCTAAAAATTGTATCAATTCATCATAAGCTGATATGATTTTACAACTTTTTCTTTTACAAAAATGGCATTTCATAGAAAATATGAATATTTATTTGTTGTAATCATTGGAATGACAATGCTCATGACAACTGGAACTAGCATTACCATTGGTGGAGATTGCATAGATGGTATGTAGCCCTCTTATTTTGGTTTTTACTTTGCTTATTATTATATCATGTTACCAACACTTTACCTTTGATCAAAATTTATACTAAGTAATCTATTTGCATGTTGGATAATGTTGAGCTCCTTCTCACACAAAATTTATATTGCCCCCTATTTATTTCATGCTTCATTTAAATGATTAAATCTATGAAGCTCTCGAAATATTATGAAAAAATAGAGGTGTTTGGTATCTAGGTCTTTTCTATTCTTGTCTTTAATATTTAGCCCCATTTAATCTTTCCCCCTTTCTGATTTTATTTTGTAAGAGTTGAACTACCAAGCATTCCATCAATGCTATTGTCTAGAAAATGTATTTGGTAAAAGGGCTTTTGATACCATACATTTTCAATACAATAACACAAGTTTTTCCATATTTTGAAGTCTCTAAAATCATGGTATCATTCATATAGATACTACAAAGAGGAGTCTTTTTCTCTCCCTCTATCCAATATGTGATGCTCTCTACCAGTCATCCCTAATTATAAAGATTAAATGATCCACTTGTGCTATGGATTTTCATGAGCAATGGTCTAGCATATGTGGATGTCTCTAAATTGGAATTCTCTCATCAAATTCATTTAGGAGGCCATAATTAGTCACCAAATAAGTGACCATTAAATCATTATCTTCATATCAATACAATAAATGACAATTCCAAATAATTGAGGATTAATAACTCTATCAAAAGAAGAGCACAATGGAGAGAAAAATTGATAGTGAGGTCACCAAGAACATGAAATTTGCAAATAACATGCAATAGATAGAAAAGTTCATGACTTGTAGTTTCAGCTTCTATTCACTTTTTCCCCAATCGATCTCACTCCACATGTAAAGCAGGGTAGCCCAGATGAATTAGAAGTAGGTTGTCAACAATTCAAATAATAATAGTACAGTTTCAAACAGTAGAAGTCATCCTCCTATTTCTCTTCACACCATCCTCCACCAGTAAGTTATATTTTGTTTCAAATCCACCATTCAAAATTAAATACATAGTGGATACCTTTTAAATACCATCACATAACAATATATTGCATGAAATATGAACTAGATCACTCATAGCAACTAGAAGATTGCATGAAATATGAACTAGGCCACTCATAACTACTCATAAGTTTAAGTTGAGGTTCCAAATTTGAGATCATTCTTATGCCTCCCCATAATTGAGTGAGCTCAATCTAAAGTCACAAAGAGGTGTTTTGGAGGAGTAAGTAAATAGCATAATGCAAAGTAGAAACCATACCATATAATACAAATGAATTGAAGATAAATAAATGACCTTTTGTATATGGCATCAAACAAATTCTAGAACCAACATATGAGCATAACTAATGTTATATAATTCCATCTTCAAAGTTCAAAACATCAAACTACTATATTCTTTTATGGTTTATAAGAAATAATAAAGAAACTTTATTTCATTCTATTATTTTACGAATAAATTATATAATTTAATGTAAAACACCATAAAAACTTACACAACTATTATAAAATCCTTTACACAATAACTAGAATATTAAATCTTATAACTTTCCAATCCAAAATACATACCTACATTGCCTAACCAATGTATAATCCAAAAGGCCAAAATACTAGTTTGCCATCACCAAAGAGAAAAGGACTTGAAATCAAAACTAGCTTAAAAAACTACCAACATACCCATTACATTCTATTTCACATAAAATATGAGCCACAATTGCATATCTTGGATAGAAAGTTGTCAACCTACCGATAAAATTCTATTTCAACTGCCTTATTGGTTAATTCTTGTCATAGTTGTTGTTATGTCCTATCTTATTTCTACCTATTTATTTTGCAAGCTGTTGTTTTTTTAGCCCAAGGAATTGTGTCCCTACTCAAGTTTAACATTGATTATCTTCTAGTGATGGGAGTTTGTTTGAGCTTAAGCATTGCAAAAATGATTGGATTTACCAAATGCCAAAAAGGCAAGTATATTATTTTTAAATAATGCACTTTGGGTGGAAAGGCAAGTGGATATTAAGTCTTAGTATAACATGTTAGAACTCCTTTTTAGCATACAAATGACATGTGGATGGGATGTTTGATATTCACCATTCATGGGTCAATGTTTTCAAATGGGAAGAAATAGGTGCTGAATTTTGCATCTTGGACATTTGCTTCACATGTAATGTCAAAGCTACAGTCAGGTCTTGGTGGTTTGATGATATAAATCTATCAAATAAGTGGATTGGTATCATAGTTGGTTAGTTTATTTGAAGCGTTGACCCTAATGTTTCATATGTCCTAGTGAGCTCATTATTTTTTAACATTGTCTCTTGGTATTGATGTACATTGAATTATGAGATAGCATGATTTTTTAGATTAACATTTTGTCTAAAACATAATCAATATATTTGATTTCCTATCTCATCATGCTTGTTAATTGACATACACAATTATATATCAAGTTCTGGATTTATTTAAAATACTAGCTAATATCAATCCATAGGAGCAATCTATAAATAGTAATTTTTCTCTCAAGACATAAGGTCTTAGTAAATTGCATAGCCTTAATTATGCACTTATTTTCTCAAAAAACTCTTCAACCTAAGAAAAATGAACTTCATTCCCCTAGGCCCAAATGAATTACTGATTGAATTTGCTTTCCATGGGTGAAAAATCATTAATTTTCTTCATTGAACAACAAATTTTTCAAGAACCAGATGATCTCATTGCTCAACTTGATCAATAACAACATTTTATCTTTGATTTAGTGGCTAAAAGATAGAGGCATCCAGGGGGGTGTGGAAGGAAAAGACAGGGGTAAAGCCAAATTCAATGAAGATAATACCACTGGTATCACCTTTTCTATGCTGGACTAGGAAGATCTTAGGACTCACCAGTAGGACGTCGAGGAGAACAAGATGGCATAGGAGGCTACACAGGTCATGCAGGAGCTAGAAAGAAAGATCGAGGAGTAGTTCTTGTTATTTTCCTTTTTGGCTAGCTTTTCATTTTGGATTTTGGCTATTTCTTTTTGTCTTTTTGGTTTGGCCTTTGTTTATTTAGCTGGGCCTTGTGCTACTTCAACCTTTAGACTTGTTTCTTTTGTGGCTAGGCTTCTAACACTTATTTTCAGCCTAATTTGTATTAACTCTTGGGTTTCAAGATCCTTGTAAAACCTATTTATCTAATCAAAAACAAAATTTTCAAGAACATTTGTGGAAACATAGAAGAAGAGAAGATAGAAGAAAGTGCACTCTTGACATGCTAAAGCATGCTAATATCTAATGTTGTGTGTGTCATCTATCATTCAAAAGAACATTGATTTCTGAATGTTATCTTTAAGTTTTGGGTAATTGGGACAAGTTGAGGGAGATGATGAAGGGCTAATAATTTTAGAATGAAATTATCTTTTTAGTTGATAATTTCTCTAGGCTATGAACAAGAGCTTATGATATAGGCTTTTCTCAAAGAGTGATGCATGTCAACTTAAGAACATCAACATTTGAATAGTTGAATGACATCTTTAGGCTTTGGGTGATTGAGGCAAGTTGAGGGAGATGAAGGGGGAACACTTTCAGAGTGCAATTATCCTTTTAGTTGTTAACTTCTCTAGGCTATATGATCTGGATAATAAATAGGGGAATTGATGACATAGGATTGTTCCATATAACAAATGTATGGCAGAGACTGCTTGTAACTAGAAGAAGTTTTCTAATATCTTGAGTGATGCATGCCAACATAATAAACCAATTTTTGAATGTTCTCTACAAGTTTTAGGTAGCTAGGGAATTGTGAAGGATGTAGTAAAAAAGACACTTCCAAAGTATAATTTATTAATTTGTGTACATATATATTGTTGACCTCTATAGAGTGTGAGCTTTGCATAATACATAGGAGGAAAAAATCATATGGGTTTTATGCCTGTGGAAAATTTATAATGGATATTATTGATTAGCATCTATAGCTCTTCTAGATGAAGGTCATTCTCATCTTAAAGAAATATGGTATAGTGTTGGCTTGTTGCTATCCTGATAGAGATGGTGATTGTACATGTAAGAAAAATACATAGGAAGAACCAATTACATAGGCTTTATACATGTGGAAAATGTATAATGTATATTATCGATTAGCATTGGTACAATGTTGGCTTACTACTCCCCAGGTGGCCATGTTAGCTGCACATGTAAATAGAATGTACATGAGGAACCCATTACACAAGATTTATACATATGGAAAATGTATAATGGAGATTATTTATTAGCATTGATATAGTGTTGTCTTGTTGTTGCCTGAGTGGCTATGGTGAATGCACATATAAATTATTAAATTCTCCTTGATGAGATATTATAGTATTATCAATAGCTATGCAAGATTACACATTATCAGACTATTTTCAATTTTACCTCTTTTGAGCAGTGAGAGGAAAATAGATAGGTTATTAATTACTGATAATTTTATTTATTCAGATCCTAGACTGTCACTTGAGCTAAGAAGTCTTTGTTGATTACCATCAGGAATTGATTATCACTGATACTATCATATAGGAGAATCTTATTGGGTAGAATTTTAAACATTTCTTGAGTATTCCCTCAACAATTCTCTATTAATGATTTAGACAAATTCATGTTTTGATGTGAATAGTTGAAAAGTAGATTAGTTGCCTTGGTACCTGTGCCTATAAATTTGCTCAATTCTCCAATTTTTTTCTTGAGTTATTTTAATTCAATTTAGAAGCTCTGTTGCCATGCTAATTACTAGGCATTGAAGGTTGTTGAACCTATTTAGAGTTTGTCTTGCACTCTTCTTGGTATAATATAGGGAAATCCACCATTCATTGCTTTGCACCTAAGGTATCTAGAATAATTTGATTTAAGAGGATATTTCTTTGGGGTGTGTGTGTGTGTAAGGTAGTCTGATTTGTTCTCAACTTATTTGGTTTTAGCAGTTATGTATGGTAATTGAAAAACTCACTTTTTGAGGATTATAGATTGATTCTAGAGAAGAGAATAATCTTTGTATATGTAAAAATAAAATCATAATTTACATTGCATTGTAATTGTACATTTGTGGTATTACAAAATTGTGCATGATGAGATCTATAACTTGATAGTAATAAAACAAGGCTTTGAAGGTGGTTGTAAGAGATTTGAATAGAGCATTTCATAAATGTTAAGAGTGACACTAAGCTCTAAAAAAGAGGAACATAGAAAGATTAGATCAAAAAATGAAGGAATAATGATACTTATTTGTTATTTTCATTACAAGTATCTTGTTGCTAGTAGTCAATTATGAAAAATGTCTCTACATAGTTACACAATTCATTTCTAGAAATGTAAATTTCTTCTTTGAATTCAATATCATGGGTTTTGAAGAGTCTTCCACTTTTATGTTATCTTGTTGTTGATAGATAAATTGTAGGTCATCAATCATTCTTATAAATACTAAATGTTACAAGAAAACAAAGAATCATGAATATGATGACTGCATGAAGACCATTGTGCAAGTCAAAACAAGAAATTGATTTGTGAGTCTATATCATAATTTTGGTTGAACAATTTGGGGTAATTATCCTTGTGGTGCTATTGTAATTGTATGGAAGTTGATGTAATGTATAGACAAGTTTTTCAAGTTTTTCATTTTTGTAAATGTTAAAATTTTAAAAAATTGAATGAACACTATCCTCTCAATTTATCTAAATGTACAAGGAAACACAAGTAATGTATGCATACTTTTCTTGGACTATATTTTCTTTATATCATTTTGCTTCTTAAATTAATCATGATTTTGAATTTTGATTTTTTTGTAGAAAGAGCGATGCTATTACTACTCTATTTTAAATGGGAAATACAAGAAGTTTGGGGCTATCTAAGCAAAGTCTAAGGTTGTTAAAGGTAGTGTGGAAGATGGATCCAATATCATGATCACCATGGGATCTGAAGAGAAAATGAATAGAATTATGTGGCTGTGGTAGAGCATATGCTCAACTATTAGTATCCATGTCTTTTTTTTTTTTTTTTTTTTTTTGTTTATTGTGTCTATATGTGTTTCTCTATTTTTGTGAGCATTAATGCCTTTCTTTGGATGTCTCATTTGAATAAAAAATATGCATTTTTTTATTAACATTTTTTTACGTTCTTCTGATGTAATTTCTATGGGCAGAAACCTAGTTCTATTATTTTGTGCAACACTTTTGACTCAATTTATTTGAACTGCATAGTTTTAAATCAGTTTTCATAAAAACCCACTATTAGCTCATTATGTATTACAAATATTGATCTATATACTTTATTGTAATTTATTATAAGCATCCAATGAGTACAAAATACTTTAGCTCCTGCTAAGAGTTGACATGATATCACTTTATTTCTCCTTAATAAGGAATACTAATCATTAGCTATAGAAGTTTCTTTTTAGGCCTCGATGTCCTTTGTAGGGAATACTTATTTAATCATTTGGTTTTATAAGCCATGGTGGTAGTGATGGGCTATGTGGATATGTACTATTATTGGATTAGGTTGTTGAAGGCACAGTATATATAAACAAGTTCCCATATTTTTAACAAATATAGGAAGATATTATTATCATTCAATAATATATTACACCACCTTATCCTATAGAAAATGATACTACAAAAAGTAAGATCAAAGAACCCAGGAGTACCATGCTTTTTGTTTGGCCACTCAATAGGTGAGGCAATTATCTTGAAGGTAGTATTCTTTACTTCTTGATTTAATGGTTCAGATTATTAAGATCTTGCTTGGATAATTCCTTAGCTGACATGATTTTTCTAAATAAGTTGGATTTACTAATTCTAGTTTTCAATCCTAAACTAATTAAACACATTACTTTTCTACCTCTTGTCATTTGTTTATTGTAAATATGATTATTAAATGTTTCTAGCACCTACTCACCTTGACTTTCATATAATACATGTTTGAAGGTAGCATTAGAGCCTAACATTAAGAAAATGGTATGAGGAATTGTCACAACTTCTCCAGCACTATGTGTGTGGACTACACATCCAATTTTTTTGGTAAGACACTAAATTTTGAACTAGATTTGTTTTTAAAAGAATCTACCCTATATTACACTATTCAAAGATGATTTAAGAAATATGCAACTTATAACTGAGTACTATGATGTTAGGGGCATCTATCAATATAGGTCAGGGGTTCAATACATTAATCTTGGCACTTATACATAAATTGATTTCTTTACAAAATAATTAACAAGTTGTTAACATTAAAAAATAAAAATAAAAGGTTCAAACCAGCTTTAAGACTGAGAAAATTATAACAAGATTTTAGTTTTTTTTAAATCTTATATTCAGATAAAAATGAATTTGATAAATGTATGCTTAAATTATGGCAAGCAATTGAACCACTAGTTTCACTTGTTTTACCAAGTTATCAGTTGAGCGGAGCAAGAGAAGATCACTTGTATCTCATGATCCAAAAGCACTTATTGCTAAGTAGTTTGTTCTACTAGTATACATTAGACCAATTAGAGTGCAACTAGGTTGTAAAGTACATCAAATTTGCTCATTTTTGTAATAGAACATGAAAAGAGTAATTTTTCCCTTTTTAGTCCTCCATGGAACTATGGACACCATGAAAGATCCTACTACATCTCAAGATTTATATGATCAAGTAGCTTCAAGTCATAAAACAATAAAGCTTTACAAAGGACTTTTTCATGATTTATTGTTTGAACATGAGTGAGATGAGGTTGTTAGTGACATCCTTGATTGGATGGATAATAAATTGGAGTCCTAATGTGGTCCACATTTGTCTCTTTGCCCCTACCCATTTCAAGAAAATGTAATAAAATATCTTGTTATTAAAAAATTTAGTCTTTCTATGACCTTATCATGCGAAATAAACATATTATTAGTGGCTTTTATGTGATGAAGAACTTAGAGCCAGTTGGCCACCAATAACTGATGTTTTCACCTTGAGACTGACAACTTAAATAATGATTGAAGTCATGTTAAATCTTTATTCTCTGGAAAAGATGTGTGGATTTATGATCTTGATAGTTCTCATTAGCTTGTGAAGTTTTTCTCTTTTATAGGTCAAGTATTATGTAAAATATGTAAGAAAGCACTTGTGATTGAATAAAATAAAGTTGCTAAAATACATTAACTGGTTCAAAATTTTCCAAAGCAAGGTTCATCTAAATCTCTAGCAATAATTATCAATTAATTCCATGAAGAATTTTAGATTATTTAATGTCCTCAATTATTCAATAAGTATCCTTGATTCTTCTTACTTTTAATAGGAAAATTGGAAAATAGAAGCCCACTACTAAAGAGGAAAGATCTAGTAAAAAGTAGAATAAGAAAAAGATAGCCAAGGACCTAAACAAGCCAAAGAGGCCTGTTGTTGCTTTTTTTGTTTTCATGTATGTAAGATTATAATTTATCGAGTTTATGATATGCTATACTAATTATTTTTAGGTATTGGATAATAGTTATTTGAGTTATTCAAATATCTTATCTCATTATCCAAGTCATGAGAGTGCTATCTTTCTAATTTTTAAGTGAACTGTAACGAACAATATTATTATTTCTAACTATAGATGTCTTTGCTAACTAAAAAACATATGTATTTAGGGCTGAAAAGAAATGCATTGAATAGCCTAGTAGAGGAAAAAGTAATTTGATGTTGATAAAGTGTTGTACTTTTTAATTTCCCATTAATATTGTCATGCATGTTTTAAAAACTTTTATTAAATATACTAATCACTCAAAAAATGTTCTTGATTAAAGGGAGGATTTTAGAAATACTGACAAGGATAATCACCCAATGTGAAGTCTATATATAATTTAATGAGGGTATTTTGATGTTAGCTAGAACTTGTTCCTTTTAAGAAGTTTTTCTTGGTGAAAAAGCATTTGGATTGTGGCAATATGGGAAAATAAAAGATGTTAATAGTATCATTATTTTTTACTGTATTTTTTGGATTTCATTGGTAGCATTCACCTAATATTAGTTGGGCATATCTGGTTTAGGAAAGTTTCATTTAGTCTTGTTCGAAGTACTATTGATGTGATTCTATATCAATTGTTTCCATGTTTTTCCAGTAGCTAGGAAAGAGTTAAGGTTCTTTTAGGGCCATTTGCAATGCCTTAAGAAAATAATTAGGAAGCATCTATGAATAGGAAGAAAATGCTTTATTGTAAATCCTTTCAATGAACTTCTTAAATGTCAGCATGATAAATTATTACCATTGTAATGCACCTTTGGTAACAAGATGAGATTTTATTACAATCAAGTGAAATCCCTTAACTAGGTCACACTTAATGGTGTGTGTTACAGCCTTTAACAGGGTTGGCCTTTCAAAGGGCATCACTTTAGAAGAGTGAGAAAGAAGTAGCATGTTACTGGTGGTTTTTCCCAAATTGGATTTCCACATTAAATCACTATGTTATGTGTGTGTTGATCATTCATGAATTATTGTTACATGTTTATTTATCAGTAACTTGCAAGTTTGAGTGGTTAGCTTGGATGCATGAATGATTAATGGGTTCACTAAGATGAAGTAAAAAGTTTTATTAGTACATCTAGACCTTGAATAACTAATTCACCACCCCCTCTCAATTACTCTAAAGAATTTCTAACAATTGGTATCAGAGCCATCTATTGATTGAACTAGTTTGAAGGTGCTAGAAGCATAGATTAAGATGTCCAAGAGAGAAGTGCCCAAGCTCAACAAAGAAAAATTCCTTTCATGGTAAAGTCTAATTAGATTATATTTTAGAGGAATAGGAGACCATGCAAAATTTTCAATTATAGTGGAATGTTGATCCAATTGGTGTGCCTACTATTGAAGATATGAAGAAGAAGGAGCACAATCATGCAATGTTAGAGATTACATTTGCCCTCAGTTATGCAAAATTTGATGACATCAAGGGATGAACAACTACTTACAAGATGTGGGAAGGACTACAAACCATCTATGGAGGAGATAAAAATGTAAAAAGAGCCAAGTCAAAGAGCCCCTAAGGTAAGTTTGATGACATGAGAATGGAGGAAGGTGAGAACATTGCTCAATATGTTGCTAGAATAAAAGAAGTTGTGAGTGCTATAAAAGGTGCAACTAGTAATATTGATGATGACACTATTCTAAGTAAAGTCTTAAGAACTTAACTACCTATCTATGCTATTAGAGTATATGCTATACAGGAATTGAGATGCATTCCAGGGAACAATCTAACCCTTGAAGGTCTAGTAGAAAGACTCACTACATTTGAGTTATCCAACTTTGAAAACTACAGGCTAGAAAGTCTTGGATTTGCTTTCAAGGCCAAGCTATTGCTGAAAGATTCTAATGAGAAGAAGAAGAGGAAGAAGAGAAGGATAAAACATCTGTCTAGTGATAGTGAAATTGATAAAGAGGATGTCAATCAACTAGAAGCACTGTTGGCAAGAAGATTCCACAGACGAAAAGGCAAATTTAAAGGTAAACTACCCATTATTTGTTTCAATTGGAATGAAGTTGGACATATTGTTACTAGGTTTCTAGAAAAGAGAAACTACAAAGGAAATGACAAATACAAAGGCAAAAGAAATGAAGATAGCAAAGAGTGTAGACAAAAGAAAAAAGTGCTACATTGTAGAAGAAGATGATTCAGATGAAAATGATGATGAGGTAGTCTATGTTGTAATGAAGGATGAGTCTGATGAAGATGAGGCAACTGCACTTATAACCTATGTGAACAAGAATGACAAATGGATCATTGACAGTGGATGCTCACATCACATGACAAGAGACAAAAGTAAGTTTGTCACCTTAATCCAATATGATGGAAATAGTGTTAGATTTGGTAATGATGCTCCATGTCTAATAAAAGGTTGGGTTTCATTAATCTTACTAAAAAGATCTCATGTGATAATGCATATTATGTTGAAGGATTGAATTACAACTTGTTGATTGTGTCATAACTAAGTAATGTAGGTTGCAAAGTAGAGTTTGGAAATAAAACTACCAAGATATATGACAAAAATAGAAATCTGATAGGAAAAGGAGATCAAACTAGAAGCAATCTATTTTACCTAGACATAGAGGATGCTATTTGTCTTATTGTAAAATTTGATGATGTTTGGCTATGGCATTAAAGGCTATGTTATGTCGACTTTGATAACTTGAGTAGTACCAACAATATGAAGAAAGTAAGAGGTTTCCCTAAACTGAAAAAGATTGACAATGTAATATGTAAATAATGTTAGCTAGGAAAAATGACTAAGTTAAGTTTCAAAAGTAAAACCTATACCTCTAAAGAAGTGTTAGAGATTGTTCATACTGAGTTGTGTATACCTATAGAAGTAAAAAGTTACAAAGGAGACAAGTATATAATTTTGTTTGTAGTTGATTACTCTAGAATGATAATAGTCATGTTTTTAAAGCAAAATCTAATGCCTTTCAAATGTTTAAGTGGTTTCTAGCAAGAGTTGAAAAATAAACAAGAAAGAGTCTAGAATGTTTAAGATCAGACAGAGGAGGAGAGTTCACATCAAGAGAATTTGAGATGTTCTTTAATGACTAAGGAATCAAAAGACAAACTTTTGCACCAAGAACCCCTTCACAGAATGGAATTATTGAGAGAAGAAATAGATTACTAATGGATTGTGCCAGAACACTCATGATGGAGAAGAATGTTGCTCTAAAGTACTAGAGAGAAGTTGTAAGTATAACAGTCTACACCCTAAACCAAGTACAAATCAAGAAAGGTATGAATGCAACACCTTTTGAATTATGGTATGGTCACTTACCCAATGAGAAACATTTCAAAGTATTTGGTAGAAAATTCTATATTCTTAAGGATACTAGAAATGGTAAATTTCATGCAAAAAGTGATGAGGGTATGTATATTCCTTGGCTACTCCACAAGAAGTAAAGCATATAAGTGTTTAAATACTATTACTAACAAAATTGTGAAAAGTGCAAATATAAATTTTGATGAATACACAGAAGTTCGTGATGATGAACCCATCAAAAAATTAGAAGAATACAAATCATTTGTATACTTCTATGAGGGAATGCCTACTAAAGAAGAAGTTGCCAATCAAGTGGAGATTCAACAACAAGTTTCAATAATTGTTGAGTCATAGCTAGTGAATGTTGAACTAAATTCAAGAACCAAGTTGCATTCAGATGTCGAGTTGCAGAATGAAGAAAATGCACATTTTGATTCTAAAGTTAGTACAAATGACAGAGATGTTGAGTTACTTGAAAGAAATATACATAGTGACTCTAAAGTCGAAAGACCAAATGTAGAAACAAGGACTGAACCAAGATTATCCAAGTATGTTAGAAGACACCACCTTGCTAAACAAATAATTGGAAATAAGGATGCCAAACCAATGATAAGGAACAAACTAAAGAATGAATCATGCTTGTTGAGCTAGAAAGAACCCAAGAAGGGATGCACTAGAAGATGATGATTGGTGCAAAGCTATGAAAGAATAAATTGACCAGATAGAGAAGAATAAAACTTGGAGCTTAGTTCCAAGATCAGTTGAAAAAAATATGATTAGTACCAAGTGGGTGTTTAGGAACAAGCTTGATGAAAATGGTGAGATCACAAGAAACAAAGCTAGATGAGTTTGTAAAGGATATGCCCAAGAAGAAGGAATGGACTATGGGGAAACATTTTCCCATATTGCAAGGATAGAAGGAGTAAGAAGTCTACTTGTATATACTACCTATAAAGGATTCAAAGTCTACTAGATGGATGTTAAGTCTACATTTTTTAATGGTATTTTAGAAGAAGAAGTCTACATAGAATAGCCACAGGGATTTGTGGACAACAACAAGGATATTGTATCTAAACTGCATAAAGCACTTTATAACTTAAAATGAGTACCAAGAGCATGGTATGAAAGGCTTCACAAGTATCAGAGTGAAGATTGGATTTGAAAAAATTGATGATAACAACAATCTGTACATCAAGACAGAAAAAGTAAAGACATACTATTATCTAAAATCTTTGTTGATAATATAATATTGGAGAAAAAGATGCTCTATGCAAGGATTTTGCTAATTAGATGAAGCATGAGTTTGAGATGTCAATATTTGGTGAAATCAAATTCTTTGTTGGAATACAATTTTATCAACTAAAGTATGGCATATTTGTTACCTAGTCAAAGTACAACAAGGAGATACTAAAAACATTTGGATTGGAAGATTCAAAACCAGTGAGTACACCCATGATAACAGGACATAAGTTATCAAAGAATGATGAGTTGGTTGAAGTGAATCAGACACTATATAGGTTAATGATTGGTAAGTTACAATATGTTGTACATAGTAGTAGACCTGATATTGCATTGTCTATTGGAATAGTTGCAAGATTTTTTGCAAACCTAAGAGAAAATCATCTAATGGCAGTGAAAAGAATAATGAGGTACTTAAAAGGAATAGAGGACTTTAGCTTATACTATAAGAAAAATGAAAAGTTTGAATTAAAAGCCTACACTAATGCTGATTGGGGAGGAAATATAGATGATAAGAAAAGTACCGGTGGAGGAGCACTCTTTTTAGGGAGAAGACTACTTACTTGGACTAGTAAAAAGCAAAGTTGTACCTCAAAAATCATAGCTGAAGCTAAATATGTTGCAACTACCATAAACTGTACAAATATTGTATGGATTGAGCATCTACTAGTATGAAGGAAGAGATAACAAAACCTATGATTTTTTATTGTGATAATACTAGCTAGTGCCATCAATATATCAAAGAATCCAGTGATGCACACCAAAACAAAGTACATTGCAACCAAGTATCATTATGTAAGAGAGCTAATTGAAGACAAAGAGGTGAAGTTGGAGTATGTCAATTCAAAGGAGAAAATCATTGGCATCTTTAGAAAATCATTACCTAAAGATGAATATGAATATCTTAGAGGTAAACTAGGGTTAATACCCCTATTTGAGGCTATTTAAGTAACAATAGGACTACCCTACATCAAATAGGTTGATTGTTGAATGACATAAATTGATGCAGATGATCTTACTTTAGGTTTCACCTGAAGTAATCAAAGTGCTGAAATTCCAAATCAGTCACAAGTGAGGTGATAGAGGGAGGAATTAGAGCTACTAAAAATTCTATATCTATATAATTAAGATGTTGCTATAATATGTCTTTAGCATTGTTGTCAAAGAGGGAGAAATAGCAGAAACTGATCAAATCAGAAGGATAAAAAAAAAGAGAGAAGAGGGAAAAATAGTAGAAAAGAAAGAGAAGGAGAAATAACGACTAAGAGGGAGAAAATAGCACAATTAGGATAATATATTAAAAAGGGACAACAGAGATAGTATATCAGCAAAGAAAATGATCACTTGATACTTTGAAAAAGGAAGCTATAAGAAAAGTAATTCAAAGGGAGTAATAAGAAGTTGGAAGTTGTTGATGAAAGGAACAATTTTGAATAGAAGATTTCTTTTTGGCATTGCCTTACTATTTTAACCTAGTCACCATGGTCAAACAATATGTTTTATTATTTAGGTGACTTGGTTGATCAATTTAGTTTTCCATTAATGCCAAAGAGGGAGATTGTTGAAATTTGATTAAAAAGATCATTGTTGAGAAAGGTAGATTGTTGAAGAAGAATGTTTCAATCATTTTTTTGTTTTTGATGTCAAACTTGCTATTTGCTGGAAATACAAATGCTTATAAAATTCAAGTACTATCACTTAGTTGATTAATGGAGAGGATTTAATCAATAAGATGTAACAATAGCACCTAGAGGAAAGGTTGAGTAATGATTATGTAATGAAGTACAAGGATCAATTAAGATAATGGTGAAATAATGTATTGATAATGTACTTGAAGATAC
The DNA here is from genome assembly GCA_028749045.1 of Cupressus sempervirens. Classification (NCBI taxonomy): domain Eukaryota; kingdom Viridiplantae; phylum Streptophyta; class Pinopsida; order Cupressales; family Cupressaceae; genus Cupressus; species Cupressus sempervirens. Next base: position 428,216,608 of record CM053793.1, on the reverse strand, counting down.
GTAGCTTGGCTACACTTAGAAACTTTAAATGAACAAGTAATACTAAGATTGTCTATAAAGCTTGATCAAAGTTAACAATGGGTGCTGAGAAAAGTTAGTTCATGCCAAGCTAAATTTTAGTTGGTGCCAAGTAAAAGAAAATTCTAGTGTGTGCCGAGTAACACAATAAGTATCGAGAAAAATGCAATAGGTGTCGAGCATCAATAAATTGTAGTTGATGTCGAGTGAAAACATAATAGGTGCTAAGCAACATAGTATGTTATGAGCATCATAAGGTTAATAGTGTCGAGCTACTACATTATTTGAAAAGTCAAAAATTTGCCAAATCTGAGCTGACAAGTTTGTTATCTTGAATTTTGTGAACCAAGTGGAAGATAAGGATGATGAGCTGGTGTTACAGAATTTGAGGTTAATCATTTTTGGGTGATTTAAAATGGATTCTAGGAGAAGCTTCTAGAAGAAAAAAGATAAGGGTAGATACATTGTATCCTACCTAATTCATCCAAACCCTAATTTGGATGATGGAAAATAGAGAAATAAAAGTATTCTAATTTCCTACATAAGGAATGTCTGGTCATGAAGAACAAGAGTTGGAGTGTGTGGTATCATAGAGAAGACATTGAGAAGGTCAAAAAAGACCAAGGAAGAATAGAGAATAAAGACTCTGCTTCACCATGTGACCATACGAGTGACTGCATTGGCACAACAAGAAAGAAGGCTTAAGGAGACAAAAGCTTGAAGAGTGAACAAGTTATTACAGTTGTAGAGACTGAAAGCCAAGCAGAATTGAGAACTAAATTTAGATCTAAAATTTGTAACATAAGTTGTAAGTTGTATCAGATCAAAAGCCCTGTTCTTACTCTTTAGAAATTGTATCAGTTTAGGGTAAAATCCTTTGGACTAAGGTCGACTTAATAGTCATTAGAAAATCCTTTAACAAGGTGACATTCCAAGTGAATGTTCTAAAGTCCTTTAACTAGAATCACTTCTAATGATGTGATCGAAATCCCTTAACCAGGTCACACTTAATAGTGTGTGTTGTAACCTTTAATAGGGTTAGCCTTTCATAGGGCACCACTTTAGAAGAGTGAGAAAGAAGTAGCATGTTACTAGTTGTTTTTCCCAAATTGGGTTTCCACATTAAATCACTATGTTATGTGTGTGTTCATCTTTCATTAATTATTGTTGCATGTTGATTTATTAGTAACTTGCAAGTTTGAGTGGTTAGCTTGGATGCATGAATGATTAATTGGTTCACTAAGCTGAAGTAAAAAGTTTTATTAGCACATATAGACCTTGAATAACTGATTCAAACACCCCCCCCCCCCCAATTATTTTTCTAACATTGAAAGACATCAACCCTTCATCTTCCTGCTCATCAATCTATTATTGCAACTCATCCTCTAAAGTTGTAGCTTGAATAGGTTGTGTAGGACTGGATGGTGGAGTAATAGTAGAGCTTCTTCTTTGTTCTAACTCTGTAGCCCTAGCAAGATGAGTCCTCTAAGTCAAGGGAAGGTTATCTTCTTCATCTTCATTATCCTCTTCTTCCTCTTCTAGAATAACTCCTAGAACTAATGGAAAATACCTTTCTTGGTGATGGCACTTAAGGATTATCCTAAGTTTGGATAACTTCTACATTTTTTGCCCCTTGTTGTTATGGTGCTTGAGTTGCCTCTTCTACAAGCTCAACTTGTTAGGGGAAGTTCTTTTCCTCTTGTCTTTACCCTTCTGAGCCCTAAAGTATCCAAATTCTCTGTCAAATTGGTGTACTATCTTTCGCCTCACTGAATTTAACTATGAAAGTAGGCACTATCACCTTTTCTCCTCTACCTTTCACAGGGTGGGCTATAGCTTAAAAAACTACAATTTGAGGAATTGGGTCTAGCTTGAATGGTCTTTTGATCCAATCCTTGGTCAATTGGATGGCATGCCTCACCCTATGATTAATATCTAAATTTTCCTCTTTATTGATCTTCACATTCATGATAGGTCGATCAAAAATCTTATCTCTATTTTGCAATGGATCTAGGACCTCTTTAGTATCTTTTTGCACTATATTGAAAGGGACCTTTATTTTCAAGGCACTACTTGCCAAATAAAGAGTCATCCTACAATAATCCCTTATATGGATTTCATAATTATCCACAGCATCTCCATGTTGGAACCGTTTCCTTGCTAAGTATTGGATTCTACCAATGATATCAAAATAGGGACAAGTAGAGTTATATTCCTCCAAGGGATATTGATCCTACTTAGACTCAAAAGTTGGAATATCCTATTTCTAGAGAGCACTAAATGGTCCTACAATAATGGGCCATACCTAGGTTTTCTTGTGTTTCTTCCTTACTCTCTCATAAGCAGACAAGAGTTCATGCAATCTCTAGCAATATGAGTCTATCACATAGATACCTAGGGAGCTTCTTTGGATTGATAGTCATACCCACTACCCTCAAATAGTTGAATGTCTTATATTGGATGTAGTAGGCACTGATTTTTGTAATCTTTGCCACTGCTTTATCTAACATCCTTTTTGCATAATCCCCCTCAATGAATTGAATAATTGTAGAAATAAAGGCATCATTCATTATTTTGTATTCTTTGCTATGCTTTGAAAGCTTTTTCTTTAACAACTAAGGAAAGGTATACCACATAAGGCCATGCATTTGAATCTTGCATGCTACCCCTTTTGAACAAACCAAGATAGTATGTTGCTCTTGCAACTAATAGGTACACCAAATAGGATGCCATATAGAACTTTTGATTATTCTTGACTGCCACCAACTCATCCAAATTCTCACTGAGAATTGGAGTCCAGTTAATTGGCATCTTTGCTATTCTAATGGCCTCAATGAAGTGTACCATCCATATATTTAGGTATCCTATTGTCGGTAACCCCATGACTCTACTCTAAAGTATTATACCATATCCAATATTTTCTTTCATATAACCCCTTGTCATGTCTACTTTTCTTGCTTTGTGTCCAAGATGAGTCTTATTGATGAAATATGAGGATTGGATGATTTCTTATGCTTCCTCTCCATGCTCTCTATACCATCTTTCTACTTGATTATATGTCAATCTGATATACTAATTTGCTTTTGGAAGATGGAATACCTTCTCTATGTTCTTAGGTCTTAGATCTAGGATGACCTCTCTAGTTATACTTTTCACAACTCTTTCTTTTAAGACATAGTTCTCTACTAATGCCATGATCAATTTTTAAGATTTTACTAATATTGGGTGTGACACTATGTTGACTAGCCTTGATCTAATAAGAGAAGATACCATAGGAGACCTCTTGGTTGATTTGTTACATAAAACTAGGAAGGTGTTCTAGTTGATATGGCCAAGATCAGTGTTTTAGATCTCTAAATATTCATCCTAGAAGCATGATTTTGCTAGAACACCTTAGAATTTGAAGACTACTAGTTTTGGAGCCATCACACTAGTGAGGGAGGATGAGGAGGAAACCCTTGAATCTATAAACAATCAATATTCATAGTCCAAAAGTGAAGACAAATCAACTTACATAAACCTTGATTACTAAAAAATATAATAACTATAAAACCCAATTACTAAAAATTGTTAAAAAAAAGTCACACCTTGTGCACCTTGGAGGTGTGCCAAGTGCATCTTCCTACACTAAAACCTCAATGCTAAGGGTGTGCAGCTAGCACACCTCATGGGGTGTGGTAGGTGTGCACCCTTATAATGTTCCTAAGAAAGACAAATGTTGAAAGGAGATGCACACTTAGCACACCCCACATGCACACCCTTTCCCATGTTTTACATGAAGCTTGCCTTTTGAAAGGTGCACATGTGTGCACCTTGAATAGGTGTGCACCTATGCATGTTTCACTAAGTTATGTTTTGTGTTAGGCTTTTAGTTTAAATTTTTTATTTGTGTTTTATTTAGTTAATGAAAAGGCGCACCATAGGAGGTGTGCATAGTGTACACCTTTACCTTGGTTTTGGTGGTGTTGTGTGTAGGTGAGGGAGAAGGATTGGGTGTAGTGGCACACCTCGAGAGCTATGAAGGTATGGTGGTTGAGAGCTTGAAGGGAAGAATGAAGTTGTTGAGGAAAGGGGTAGGGGTCCTAGGCTTTATAGGCCTAGGATCTAGTGTACCTCTTGGAGGTGTACAACTATGCACTCCCAAGGGCGTGTTTCTTTCCTTAAGCAACTAGTGCACTAGCGCACTTGGTGAGGTGTGATAGGTGCACTAGTACACCCATTTACCATGCAAAATTTATTTTCTCTCTCCAAAACAAGGTTTCTAACATCTAAGTTTTCAAAAAAAGACCCAAATTAGATAAAAAACACCAGGCAAAATCCTAAAAAGACTCAAACCCTAGACTAGGGATCCAAAAGTTAAAATATAAAGTAGGGGGTTCCCATTTCTATGAAAAATGAGGCATGTGTTGTGAAACCACGACACTTCTCTTCTATGATATTTTCCCTCATAAATCCCCTTGGGATGCATAATTGTTGACCCTTGAAAAATAACCTATTTTCCATGATATATTTAAAAAATTCATTGTGGAAATTATTCTCACAGTTTGTACATACCTTGTAGAACTCTAAAAAATCATTGTTCTCCTCATATAAGTCCTTGAATCCACCCAATCCTATTCTCTATAGCTTGACCTCTTGTACTATCAATAACTTCCTACTCAAAGCATTTGCCACCTTGTTATTGGTGTCATTCCTATGTTTAATAGTGAAATTGTAGGACTGCAAGAACTCCATCCATTTGATGTGCCTCAAACTTAGCTTCTCCCCTATGAGTTGATAAAGTTTAGGGCTTGGTTTTCTATGAAGATAAAAAACTCCTTAGGCAATAGGTAATGCCTCCACTTTTAATGAGTTTAAACAAGTGCACAGAGCTCCAAGTCATATGTTTAATACCTTATCTTAGTTTCATTAAGTCTCTCACTAAAAAAATTCTACTAGCCTAACCTCTTGGCTCAAAAATACCCCAACTACTATTTTATCAACATCACATTCCACCACAAATGGCTTCTCAAAACTAGGAAAAACCAATATTGGTTGAGTTGCCACTTCTTTCTTCAACCTCTCAAAACTTGCATCTATAAATTGGTTCCCATGCCTCCTTTGATGGTGTCATTCATTGGTGTACAAATCTCACCAAACCTTCTCACAAACTTCCTATAGAACTATGTTAGGCCATGGAAACTTTTGACCTTAGTAGTAGAACTAGGAGTAGGCCAACTTAAGATTGCCTCCACCTTGTCCTTGTCCTTTTTCAGATTCCCTTGGGATAATACAAAACCAAAATATACTAGCTCCTCCTTCATGAACTCACTCTTCTCTAGGTTTATTGTTCAACTTTTCCTCTTGAAGCTTCCTCAACACCATCTATAGGTGCTTCATTTTCTCCTCCTTTGTCTTACTAAAGATGAAGATGTCATCCAAATACACAACAACAAACACTCCTATGTAGTCTTTCAAGACCTCATTCATGACTCTCATGAAGGTACTTGGTCCATTGGTAAGGTCAAATGACATTACCAACTACTCATAGAGATCCTTAGTAGTCTTAAATGTAGGCTTTCATTCATCACCCTCCTTCATCCTAACTTGATAATAGCCACTCTTAAGATCAATTTTTGAAAAGTATCTAGCTCCACCTAGACAGTTCATTAGATCCTCTATCCTAGGAATAAGAAATCTATACCTAATTTTGATTCTATTGATTTCCCTAGAATTAGTGCACATTCTCCACTTACATCTCTTTTTAGGTGCTAGGACAACTGGTTCTAACATAGACTAATGCTCTTCCTAATTAGCCCCTGATCAAGCAACTCTTGGACTTGCGTTACAATTTCCTTATTGCTCATCTTGTATGTAGCTTTTTTTAGCAGTGATGCTCCTATTATGAAGTCAATTTGATTACTTATAGCTCTCTTTGGAGGTAATCTTGGTGGTGTTCCATCACAAATTATATCCTTGATCTGATCCAATAGCTTTTGTACCTCTACAGGTATAGGTGCTTGTGAAGATAACTTATCCTCCTTGGGTTTCACCATACTAGCATACCCTACTCCTTCACCTTATTCAAGTCTATGAGGAACTCTTTCCCACTCATTGACAACTTCTTAGTAGTAGCCTTCTCTACCTTATCTTCATCTACTATGGACTATATCCTATAGGTGACCTCATCGTTCTTGAAAGAATACTTGTTCTCCTTCCCATGATGCACTACCTACTTGTCATACTATCATGTTCTTCCTAATAGTAGATGGCAAGCATCCATGGGAAGCACATCACATAGGATCTTGTCTTGATACTTTCCAATAGTAATGTTTTCCCATACTTGTTCATTCACTAGTATATTTTTCTCCTTGTTCAACCAAATCACCCCATAAGGACACATAGGGGGAATCTTTGTCAAACCAAACTTTTGTACTACTTCCTCTAACAAGACATTATTTGTAGACCCTAAGTTTTTTATCACTTTACATACCTTACCTAGTGTCTTGTAAGTAGTTCTAAATGATTCTCTTCTATTCTTAGGTTCATCTTTTACTAGCTCCTTAACCAAGACTCTCCTAAACATGAGGTTTTCACCCTTTTCTATGTCAAGGTCCACTTCACCTATTTTGGGATTGTCTTCCTCTTGGACATATGTTATCTTCTTCTCCCCATAAGATGATGATGCCTTCTCTGGATATCTATAGGCAGGATACCCCAACTTTCCATAGTTGTAACACTTTATATTACTAAAGTGTGAGCCATTTCTATTATTTTCATATCTACCTCTGCACTTTTGTTGGATCCTCTACCTTTGCTAGAGCCTCCCCTTTGACCAGTCTCATTGTCCTACTCATTCTATTTGGAATCCCCATAGCCCCTCTACTCATTGGTCTTTCCATTAGAACCTCCTCTTGAACCACCTCTAAAGTATTTACCTTTGCCTCCATTTTTGGAACTTGAGTCCCATTTCTTCCTTATCTTCCACTTTCCTTGTCATTTGAAAACAACTCTACAATGTGGTGAGACTAAACAAGATCAACTCATCTTGACTAGACCACTTAAGGCCATTTAAGTACCTTGCCAACTTTATACTCTATGCCTATACCATATATGCCATATCAAGATCCTTCTGCTTGAGATTTTGCCTTTGCTTGTGAGTCTAAATCTCATAATCCTTTAGAAAATAAGTCTCCTTTATCTTTTCTACCATAGCCTTCCAATATGTTATTGGTTTCTTCCCTTCACTCTCTCTTTCCTATTGCACAAACTTTCACCATGTCAATGCTTGACCTTTCAATTTGGACTTTTCAAATCTCACCTTTTGGGCCTTTGTTATCCCCTCACACTTATAGTAATTCTCAATACTCTCAATCCATTCTAGGACCATTGCTGCATCCATCTTGCCATGGAATAATGACACATTTTCAAGATTCCTTCCTACAAAGGCCTTGAGGGCTTTAAGGAATTATTCTTGCAAGTGGAGGATCTAGCTTAGGTATTTCATCCTCCAAACTCACCTTCTCTTTACCCCTATTAAAGTCTTCATCTTCTCAAATTGGGTTTCCTCTTCCATATCCTTTATAGATTGATCAAGAAGCCTAGTCTTCTCTTGCATGAGCTTCTTTTTCTCATCTACCTCCTTTATCAACTCTACATTGGTAAACATCCTTGAAGATCCAATTGACTTAGTGGAATAAAGCATACCACCACAAGCTGCAATGTTATGGCTCTAATACCACTTTGATGGGGAGCTTCTTCATTTTAGAGATTTCTTGCTCTACCAAGGCTACTCCTAGGGCTTCTATTCCAAATCCCAACCTAGAGGTCTCCTTCCCAATCCCATTTCACCAAGAAACTCTCCCAACAATTCAAGTAGTTCACCAATAATGCACTTTTTGACCTAGTGTACCAAAACTCCACCAAATGCACCTAAAGGGAAAAAAATAAGGTTTAGTCCATCCTTCCATGATTCTTACCACATTTCATGACATTCTAGATCATTTTGGTAAGTTTACCATACCCACAACTCTAAATTGCCATGTTTGCCCTTATAGCCCTAAGAGCTCCTATTAGCCCTCCTAAAAAATAGGAGCTAGCTTTAACTCCCAAAAAATATTAACAAGGTCACTTGGTGTCTTTAGAAATTTTCTTTCTAATGACCTAGGCTTTAATATTTTTTAGGTCTTAGGTCTCTAAGGTGGTCGTATAATACAGCTCTAGAAAACCCCTGTTTTAAGGGTTTCAAAGGCAATGACATTGAAACTTCCACAAATGGATCCAAACTCCACATCCAACCTCCTCCTCTAAGTTATTGACCCTTAGTATCCTAATCTTTCATTTCCTAAGCAAGATTGGAAAGTGCCAATCATCTGTCTTCACCAAAACTCCATTACAATCTTTCATTGCACCTTGCTTGCCTAGGGCTCACTTCTAAAACTAGTTACATGACTTCCACAAACCCCAAAATCATTATTTACATAGTATACAAGGGCTATTTCTTGATTCCCAAAGGCCATAGTGTTTTGACCATGGAAGTTCTACAAATATCTACTATGATATGTTTTTGTAAAATTTCTTGTAGACTCTACCCATTTTTTGTGGTCTTCATTATTTTTGTGTGGGATTTTGAGCTAAGTCACTTAGACCTAGTTGAGTGAGTATAATTTTTTTATTATTTGGATTCTAGAATATTTATGCATATGGATCATTTTTTTTTTTGTGCTAAGATGTAATAAGCACATTAAAAAAGATCTCTCTCTCTCTCTCTCTCTCTCTCTCTCTCTCTATATATATATATATATATATATATATATATATATATATATATATATATATATATATATATATATATATATATATATATATATATAGACACACACATGTGTGTACATGTATGTATATATACATATACATATACATAAAGAGAAGATTCTCTATTCACCTATTGGGGGGAATATAAAGAGATGTTGGAGGTGGTTAGATTTCTTATAGATTTGACTATGAATGTCTTTTCTATTTTCAGAACACAATTATTAGTAATCTTTACTCTTTATATTTGAAGTTATTGAATACCAAAGGGTAAGGCATTTATTGATTTTGATACATCTCTTTGTTGTCAATTGGGTATAAGTATGGTTTCAAAAGACACAAATCCAAAAAGCATGTTGCAAGAGGACATGTCTCATGTCCACTTGATGCAAAGTGCACAACTAGAAAGGTGTAAATGGGCTTTCCCACTCTAACACCAAATCAAGAAGTTACTAAATCCCCAACCTTCTCACAAGGTCATAACCAATTCAAATCCTTCAAATGCTAAACAAAACAAGACTACCAACTTCATCAAGAACCCATGGTCTAAGGTTCAAATTCATCCAAATTATGGCTTCAAGACCTAATCACCACAACTAGGCCAACATGAGAAAAACAAAAAAATCATTTTCTCCAATAGTTCCAAGTCATTAAATGGATGGGCATCTATATAATACAAAACACATCACTAGTTTGATCCCCACACTTCCACAATGTATCAAACCCAAATTCTTTGAGTAGCCCTATTAGTCCTTGTTAAGAGATTTTTTGTGTCCAACTTCCAAAATTCCCAAACAAACTTTAAAAAAATCAGGTTCCAGATACCCTTTTTAGAGTTACATCCAATCCCAAAGCACCAAAACTCAATTCCACTTCAGCACTCCCTTTCCTTCACTAAGCAATGGAATCTTAATTGGCCTAATTAGGATTGGTCTACAAAGCAATTATGGGAAAGTGGTGTCATGGAAACACACCCAACACTCAAGAATGTCTATTCACCTTCCTCCAACTTCCTTCCAAACAATCAACCCTCCAACATGTATCCTTCTCTTGTTATACTCCAAATAACACACTCACAAGGTCAAATCCTCATAGGCAGTTGACCTAGGGACGGTTAGGAAAAATAGAAAAACTCATTACCTAGTCTAGAAACCATGGAATCACTAAGAGGACCCATCTAACTATCATTCCCCAAGAGGCCATTAAAAACCAACCATGGGAGTCACAACTATGGGCCCATCTTTGAAGCTTGCACAAAATTGTTGTCCTACAAACCCTCCTATACAAAAAATAGAATAAATAAAATAAAACTCCACACAAAATGATGAAACCAAAATCAATGGAAAGGTAAGACAAAAATATTCTTCAAAAAATCATCTGGTCATGGCTTTCTAATCTGTACGGTATGAGCAAAATTACAAGAAACTAGTAAAATTGCTTCAAAACTGAAAAATCTCTTATTTCAACTTCTACTAGTCCGTACAATCTACCCTTTGTGACCTCATAAACGAGGTATATATCCTTCCTACATCCATCTTGATGATTATAACTATTTTTTGAATAGTTACAACTCATTTTCAACTAAGTTGCATTTTTTAGTATCTTTTACAATTTTGCAAATTAGCAATTTTGTAAAATTGCAATTTTGCACAAAAAGTGAAACTTATGCAATTTTCACAATTTTTCAATCCTATCACTTGGAAAAGGTTCCAACATATTCAAAAACAACTAAAAATAGCTAATCCTAGGGTTTCTTAACCAAAAACTCAAAAGGACCCAATTTTTCCCAACTAGCAACTTTGGCTTATATCTTGCCCAAAGTGACATAGGCATACATGAAGGTGTGATTTCATTACAACCATGGATTTTTCATCAAAGACTAATTTATCCTAGCCCAATTAGGTGAGATAGCAAAACATTAAACCAAAATCTATAATAGTGTCTTGGTGCTTTGCACCACCACTCATGACATGACTATTGACATACACAATTATTAAATACCTTTTACTAATTAGTTTAGTTAATGTTTAACCAAACATAATTTATATTAAGTCCTTGAATTATATAGACATAAATGGATCATCCTATCAGAAAAAGAAGTTAGAATAGGAAGATTTAGAAGATCTATAAGAGACAGAGGAAGGAGAAATTCTTGAGGAAAGGAGTCGTACTTTAGCTCTAGAGAATATAAAAGTTGATGAAACTCTATTTCAAGAGACTCCCCTTTGTCAAGAGATTATTTTCTTTGAGAAGGTACATGAACCCAAAGGGATGGAGGCAAATTTAGATAAAAAGGAACCTAAATAGAAATAGACTCAGAAAGAAAATAGAGAAGAAAGGTAATACTTTATCAAAAGGAGTGGAGACTCAAAGTAGTAAATTGGTGTACACTAGAAAAGGTGCACTTCTCTAAATCATTCTATCTGAGGTTCTCCATAGATTGGAAAGCTCGAATGTCGACTTAGAGCTCCCTAGTCATGGAGTGCAAGGGGCATACAAATGAGCATATAGGAGCTCTCAGCTGAGCCTTAGAAATATAGCTCTTGCTAGTAAACCACAAAATGGGAGATTCTTTAAACAAGAGCAAGAGTGCTAGTGTCAAAGAACTCTTGGATCATGCAATGCAAAAATGAAACTAAATTAGGATGAGATGCACAATGCAAGCTATGCTAAAAATGAGATGGGAATGTTACAAATCCAACTATTAATCTATGTGATCTAATTATTTGCAAAGGAAACTACACTATCATGCAATATGATCTTAAGACTAATATGAAGGAAATGAGAGAATGAGACAAGGAAAAGAAGTTCTCCACAAAGCTCCAAGGAAACTTGTTAGAAAACCTACAACATGACAATATTCAAAAGATGGATTTCTCCTTTGAGGGGGAAAGCTCTCTCCCTTTTAAAGATGTATGGATGGTGGAGATCAAGATGAAGGTGGTGGATGATCAACGGTGGAATTCGAAAAGAGGAGTGATCCATGTGCACACACAAGTCAACCAATAGAATATAAGTTGACTTGTCATATAAGACAAAAGTCACAAAGCCTTTTCTTTTAATTGCAAAATAGAAAAAGGACTTTATGTGTGCACTTTAAGTGGGTTAGAAGAATGGGGTCTTTTATTTAATTAAAAGGGGACATGTTCTTTTAATCAAATAATGAACTTAGGATAGCATAATCAAACTATAGGTTATAATCAAATAAATTGATTATTAGCAATTTGGCTTAGGTAAGTGATTAAATTAATTTAGCCAAAATGTTGAAAAGGGGGCTAATAGTCTAGATAACCATTTTTAGGTGATTACATTTGCCCCTCTTTGACTAATGCGTGATCGATCTGGGAACACATTATGTCAAAGAAAATTGAAGCCAAGTAGGCGATAATAGATATAGATGTCTAATTCCGAAGAGTGAAATGCAGAAATAGATAGCAAGTCTTGAATGCACAGCCTGATAGCAATAGTACTGAACACTAGGAAGAGATGATGTCAGAATTCAAGAAGAATACTAACACTTAGAAAAGCAGATAGAGTGAGAGCAAGTGAGAAGATCAAACAAATGCTCCTAAGTAGTGATAGAGTATTTCTGCCCCCTCGGGATCGAAATTGAAATGAGGTAAGGGGATGCAAAATCTGGCTAGAAATGAGAAAATTAGAATATAGCAATGTCCAAGATGACAGATAGATGATTAGAACCCAAGAATGACTATATAAAAAAATTGATAAAATGCCCCAGTTTGACTAGAGTTGACTTTGAAAAAATAAGGTCGAAATAAGTAGAAAGGTGATTTTAGACATGAAATAGTGAATTTAAGTAGATATCAAGTATGGAAATGATGAAGACATGAAGAAATGAAGATGCCCCAATGATGATTCAGAGATTAGACCTCAAAAGGTCAGCTAACTACTCAGAAGAAAGTAGAATTTTAAAAGACAATTTTGACCATCAAGATGAACTCGAATTTGGATTTCGATCCCAAAAATGAATCTAGGACGTCAAAATTATTTAAGAGGTCAAAACTTTATATAATGTGATGACAAGATAGAAAAGAGATGAAGCAAAAGATTAAGAAGGTGAAAGGACATGAACAAGAAGAAAGTAAAGAAATATATGAAAGGAGTTAGCTGATATGTCCACAAAAAGATGAAGAAAGAGAGTTCTCCCCATATGCAAGAATGCAAGACTAAGCTAGAAAATGAACCTAAAATGTAAGCTAATACGCAAAGTGGTTTACCAGCAAGAAGCGCATAACATTTAGACTCTTAATTTCATCATTGAGCATTTATTAGGGACATCATGAGATCATACAACCATCACTAGTATAACTATGAGGATATGAATATGATCGATATCAGATAGGTATGTGGAAATCCAATCTAAGCATCAGAGACATGTAAGTCAAGATAACTACGTGATTAGATTCCCTAAGTTTAATTTAGCAAGATTACACCTATATCAAGGCATAAGTGCCAGGATAAACCCCAAGTGCAATCTTGCAAAATAGTCAAGGATGATACATTTGTAAGTCAATGTATTGAATAAGACCAGCATAAATGCTTACAACACTATAGACAAACAAAGTATACCCACAAGCAGAAATCAAGAAGACATGCCCCATGCCCCTAGTCTTCTAGTCAATGACATCCTTGAAAGACTATTAGGGAGGTAACACATGGCAAAGAAATCATCATAGACAGCACAGAAAGTAGATAAATATCAGCATAGCTTAGTCGTTTAAATGTTAAAGTGCATTTGTGTAAGTCACTTGGCCATTTCTTCCAGACTTGATTCTGATAGTGAGAAATATCGCGATATCGGAGACCATAGGTAAACTATCTGTAAAGTGTTGAAAAACACTTGATGTCAAAGTGGAGGAAGTGTTGAGAAACACTATTTTGTGAGTTGTCAAAGAAACCCTAATGCACAAGAATACCTCAATAGGCTAAGTAGCTATGCCCCGAAGATGAGGACAAGAAACAATTCCAAGCTAGGAAATGTGTAGTGAAGTGGATGATTGAGATTGATAGACATAGGTGCAAGGGTTTCAAGTAGCGCCTGTTTCCAGGTTTTCACTATTTTGACAGATTTTTTTTTATTTTTATTTTTTTGAATTTTTAGAAAGAGCTCAAGCTTTTTGAATTTAGATAGTGCTCCTATAGGAAAGATAAGCCATGATAAGCCAAGACCATAGAAAGGTATGCTCAAAGATGTTGATAGGGTGATGAAAGAGAAATGGTAGTAGGAAGAGTATATGGAAGATAATAGTTCATGTATAGAAAGTTAGTGTAAGCTTTAAAGGATTTCATGAGGGTAGTTGAAATATTGTACAAGATCAACATTGACACACACCTTGAAGGGATTGGAATGATGGAGGAATCATGGATGAAATAGCTTGAGATTTAGATGTATGAGCTGGTAGAAGAGATTTGGAAAAAAGTCGAGTGGAAGGCTTTGGAATATTTTTAGGAAGATTTTTGGAAGAAGATGGAATGGAAGCCTTTGGAAGCTTGAATGTAGACTTTGAAATATTTTCAATCTTCAAGTCTTTTAAAAGAGACTTGGGAATCCATATAGCTTTAGATTTTCCTCGTTCTTTGGGTGCTTGAGATTGCATTTCTTCAATGATGGATTTAGGAACCCACATTTTCTTTGATTTAGCTCTCTTAATAGTGGACCTTTGCGGTCTCTTTTGTGCATTCTCCTTCTTAGCATTCACATGTCGATTAGATGGGACATAGTGATCTTCATTTTTCAATGGATTCTTATGTTTATTCTCACTTCCAAATGACTTGGGATTTGTGGATGAATAAGGATGATATGAATGGTTTAGATGTATAGATGGGTGAAAAGTCATCAAGGATGAGTGTCTTTGTTGATCTTGAGGTATTATAGGAGAGATAGGGAATGAGCTATGAGTGAATGTAGGAGATGGAGGAACATAAGGCCCCAATATGGATGGAAGGTTTGAATGCTTTAGCTTAGATGGATAAGGACCAAGGATAGATTTAGAAGATGCAAAGGGATAGTGGGAAGGGATATCAACATCTTTAGAATGAGCAACATGGTCAAAGCCATCAATAGACTCATAAGTACCCTTGATAGGAACAATATTTTTAATAGAAGCACTTGAAGCTTGAGCACAATTTTGAAGTGGATATGGAGAAGTAGAACATGAGGGGATGCTTTGATCTTGACAAGTAGCTTTGGATAGCATAGGAAGAGAACTTTTCTCATAATTTTCAGTAAGCTCAAGGGAGATAGTGGAAGTGATATCTTCATCATACTTAGGAGGTGGACAAGATATAGGATATGGAATGGAAAAACCTTGAAAGAGATGAACAGGTGCTTGATCTTGATCTTTCTTGACATTTATAGCTTTTTCTTTTTCAGAGTCCTCTTGACATGGAGCCACTTCTAAGGACAAGGGAGAATGAAGAGTGAATGGAGTAGTGCTTGGATTAGGCATAGTAGTGCATGAAGGTTGAGGATGTTTAGGATTAGTAGCATGGAAAAGGTTTTCAGCCAAGTGAAGGTTAGCTTGAGTTTCTTTTAGAGGTAGCCCTTGTGGATACATGTAGTCAATGTGGAAAGCATTAGGTTCTTTATTTGATGGAGGCATGTTGGAAAGATTTGAAGTGTTGAGAGATGCATGAGTGTTGGAAGAAATAGAAGATGTAATAGAGCTGCTGCTAGACATAGGTTCATTAATGTAATCTTGCTCAAGAAAAGTATCCTCATCACATGAATCATTAGAGGTATCAATAATTCAATTGTCAATAAGATATTGGATTTTATGTTTTAGCTCAATGCAATCTAAAGTACTATGCTCATTATGTTGATGAAAAGAACAATAGATATCCAAGAATGGGTTTCCCTATGAGCTAGACTTAGGTAACATGATGATCTTATTGCCAAGAAGTTTTTGCAAAGTGTCATCATAAGAATCTTCCAAGGGAGCAAAAGTTCTATTAGAATTATGTCTAGGATCTTCTTGTTGTTTCTCAAGTGAATAGAATGCATTCATGTCTTCATCATTATCTTGGTCAAAGATAGGTCCATCATGAAATTTTGGCATAGGCTCAAAGAAGGTATCACTTGCTTGTTCTCTAAAGAGGTCCTTAGATCTAGAAGATGAAGACATTTGATGTCTTGAAGTAGAGCATGTAGAACTAGAAGAAGAGGATGACCTCAAAGAAGGTGACTCACATGCATATAAAGACCTTAAGGAAGATTCATGTAACAATGTAATCTTCTCTTCCAACCTTTTCTCAAGTTTAGACTTCATTTCCATCATGCGCTTAGAGAGATGAAGGTAAGAAAGATCATTTGTCTCTTCTAGTTCTAGATGCAAAGCCAAGCATAAAAGAGCCTACAAGATAACTTGATGTTAAAACTATAGGAGGTAGAGTGTTCACTTGCCAAGATAGTAGAGAGAGATGAAAATGACTTGTCAAACAATATGTCCAAGAAACTTATGACATGAATGACTCAAGTCAATAGCTAGGCATGATGCCCAAATAGCCAAATAGATAGAGCAAGCAAGGTGATAAGTGAACAACTTTCTCAACCCAAGAGTGTAGTCAAGAAATCAAGGTAACCATTTTAGCAAAAGGATAACTAGCAGGCATGCATAGACCATGAAGACAAAAATACTAAGAGCACTAATACCAAAGAGCCACTTTAAGCATGTTTAAGCACTAGAGACATAACAAATCATAGCCAAATGATGAAACCCCCCTTAGTAAGTAACACAAAAAAATATTTGCACTTGACATTTTGACTTGGTTGAAAAAGTTTGACAATAATTGATAGCATAGAAAATTTGATATTCAAAAAAAAATTCTTTCCAAGCAAGATAGTGACACATGGAGTATTCTTCAAACAATCAAGCAAGGGACAAAGCAACCTTGCATGATACAAGCATATGTGAGGTCTCAAAAGAAATCCCTAGAACTATCGTCATGTGTATGTTCAAAAAATTTTCATAGGTATACCACATTCGAGAACACATCAAGCAATATCTACCTAAAGAACATGGTTCATTACTCAACAACTTGGCCCACGCTTGATGCTCCTTTGCCTCATACCAAGTGGTTTCCCACAAGAGATATTGAATTTGTCATGGACGTGCCATAAGCACAACCAAGGGAACACATATGGTGAGTGTAAAATCTTGGGGTGATCCGGGTAGTCCACTAGGATCAATCCTTGCACCAAGAAGTTGAGTAGCTAAAAAAGGGTAGTTACTAACTTAGGGTGTTTAGATAGGACTTCCGTTCATAGTGTTCCTCTTGCTCTCAATTACGGGACACCTCACCTTGCGATGAGTAACCGATCTCGCGACCACAAGAGTACCTTAAGCATTCTTGCCTAGTGATCTCCCTATGGTCAAAATCTCATAAGCGATCACACTAGGTGAAGATAAACACTACGTCTACCAAGGTTTTGTGTCCTTGATAACCTTGAGTTTATAGTGGGTTGGAAGAGCTGGGTAATCTGCTTGTCCCCACTTGGGTCGTTCCTTTCAGGTTGTCCGAGAGTAGGCCCTCTAAAGGATTCTAACTACACAAAGTGGATCAACTTTTGGAAGTCAAGATTTCTGGTTCACCACAAGGATGAAGAGCATACTCTCCTATTCCAATCATTTTCTCCCAAACACGCCAAGAAGATTTAGTTACCCCTTGCTTTTGAAACCAAATGGCAAGTCAAGATTTTTGATTCACCACAAGGGTGAAGAGCATACTCTCCTATTACCAAAAGACTCCAACCACAAATTTTATGTGCCTATGAAAAATGAACAATTAGTCACTGCCACACATGAAAACAAAAAAGCAAAAAATTTTAAATTTTTATGCTTTGGGCAGCCCTGCAAACAATTGTTAGTAGCCCTTGTGTATTTGAAGCTTTGACATGCGTTCTTTTTATGCAATGTTTCAATTTTTTTTCCATAAGGATGGCAACCTGTAATCACAACTTGTTAGCACCAAAAGTTAGTGTGAAATAACATAAAAATCTGCAATAAAAAGTGGTGAGTTTCCTCAAAAATCCAATTTATCTTCCAACCAAGTACATGCAAAGAAAGTGCAAGTTAATCACAAATGCTCTCATCCTCATTTTTACTCTTTGGTTTTGACCTAGTCAACAAGATTGGACTTGTTTGCTATGATTTCATATCCAAAAATAAAAATGAAAAGAAGAGACCCCTATTAAAAATAAGAAATCTTTCCAAAAATGTAAAAAATTCAAAAAAATCACTTCATTTGCTCCCTAGAGATCGATTTTGTCAAAATAGGCCAGATTTATCAAATTGGGTTTTTGATCCCCAATATGACCTCAAAATTAAAAACGCAAAGAAAGAACCCCCATTAGAATTGAAAACCCTTTATGAAAATGTAAATTTAAAAAAAAAATTCACTGATTTGCGATTAGAAATGACTTTTTATGAAGAAAAAAAAAAAACTCATAACTCCCAAAAATCATGTCAAAATGCTCTAAAAATCGGACTAAGACATTTTGAGTATATACCCAACCTACAAAAAAAATTTCAAAATCAAACTACAAGCGGTTTAAAAGATATGATCAAATCTTTAAACCAACTAAGTTTTTGACCTTCAAACCAATTTACTTATGAGTTGGCCTCAAAACCAAAGTGATAATTCTACAAAAGCATTTGATTAGATCCAATATGCTGCTGTAAAAAATTAGAGATAAAAAATAAAAGCAAATGGAGTTAGAAACTTGATTCAAGCCCCACGGTGGGCGCCAAAAATGTACACTAGAAAAGGTGCACTTCTCTAAATCATTCTATCCGAGGTTCTCCATAGATTGGAAAGCTCGAATGCCGACTTAGAGCTCCCTAGTCATGGAGTGCAAGGGGCATACAAATGAGCATATAGGAGCTCTCAGCCGAGCCTTAGAAATATAGTCCTTGCTAGTAAACCACAAAATGAGAGATTCTTTAGACAAGAGCAAGAGTGCTAGTGTTAAAGAACTCTTGGCTCATGCAATGCAAAAATGAAACTAAATTAGGATGAGATGCACAATGCAAGCTATGCTAAAAATGAGATGGGAATGTTACAAATCCAACTATTAATCTATGTGATCTTATTATTTGCAAAGGAAACTACACTATCATGCAATATGATCTTAAGACTAATATGAAGGAAATGAGAGAATGAGACAAGGAAAAGAAGTTCTCCACAAAGCTCTAAGGAAACCTGTTAGAAAACCTACAGCATGACAATATTCAAAAGATGGATTTCTCCTTTGAGGCGGAAAGCTCTCTCCCTTTTAAAGATGTATGGACGGTGGAGATCAAGATGAAGATGGTGGATGATCAACGGTGGAATTTGAAAAGAGGAGTGATCCATGTGCACACACAAGTCAACCAATAGAATATAAGTTGACTTGTCATATAAGACAAAAGTCACAAAGCCTTTTCTTTTAATTGCAAAATAGAAAAAGGACTTTATGTGTGCACTTTAAGTGGGTTAGAAGAATGGGGTCTTTTATTTAATTAAAAGGGGACATGTTCTTTTAATCAAATAATGAACTTAGGATAGCATAATCAAACTATAGGTTATAATCAAATAAATTGATTATTAGCAATTTGGCTTAGGTAAGTGATTAAATTAATTTAGCCAAAATGTTGAAAAGGGGGCTAATAGTCTAGATGACCATTTTTAGGTGATTACAATTGGAAATGTGTTTTCCAAAATTGAAACTGAATGTTGGTACACTAGAGAAATTTGGAAGGAAAACAACAACAAAAAAAAGAGGAAAAGTGAAAGTTTATAAAATATTGCTGATGGAAAATAGGGAACTATTTTGGATTTTACTCCAAAAAAATTATGATGAATATTATTACTTGGAATATTAGGGGGTTGAATAGTATTCATAAATTGGATATTGTTTGAAAATTTTTAGAGAGCACAAACTGGATATCTTAGTGCTTTAGGAAACCAAAATGGATAAAGAGAAAACTAAAAAGCTTAAATCTTTTATTAATTATTGTATAATGGCTAGTAGTTCAGAAGGAGCATCTAGGAGAATAATAATTATGTAGAAGCTATCTTTGTTCTTAGGTACCTTGATGAATGCTAATAAACATTTTATGGTGGTCAAGATAAAAAGTATTGCCTAGAATAATGAATGGAAAATAGTCAATGTGTATGTTTCTAACACCAAGAGTGATAGAAAAAAACTATGGGCTATCCTTTCTAACATAAAGAGTAATCATTACTATGGTAGATGAAATTTTTTAGTGGATTTTAATGTTTTTCTTTATGAGCATGAAAAGAAAGGGGGAAATGTCAGTCAATTGGATGGTAGACTAGATTTTATGGATTTTATAAACATGGAAGGTTTAATGGATTTAGAACTTCTTGGGATTGATTTTACTTGAAGTAAAAAATGGGTTGGTGATTAATGTATCCAATCTCACCTAGACAAAGTTCTTATGTCTCTAGATTGGACTAAAGATTTTGTGTGTAAACTAAACGCTATCTAGGAGATTGGTTAGGGCCATTTTCCTTTGATTTTTATGGTTGAGAAAGTCCATAATAGCAAGAATTTTCCTTTTAGATTTGAGAAAATGTGGTTGCAACATCCACAGTTTGAAGATTAGTTGGTTGAATGGTGGAACATTAATATTGATGGAACTAAACTATTTTGTGTGGCATCTAAACTTAAAAACATTAAAAAGAAAGTTAAAGTTTGGAATAAAAGATTCTTTGGGAACATTTTTGATAATAAATCTAAAATTAAAGAGGAGTTGAAAATGATCCAAGATAAGATTCAAAGGGAAGGGTACTTATTGGATTTAGTGATGGAAGAAAATGAGAAGTTGGTGGATTATCATGATATTGTTACCAAAGAAGAAATTTACTGGAGGTAGAGATCCAAATCTATTTGGTTAAAGATAGATGACAAAAATAAAAAATTGTTTCATTTATCTACTTTAAAACATAGAGCTAAATCTTGAAACTCTAGTCTTAACAAAGGAAGTACAAAGTTAACTAAGGAGAAGGAAATTTCAAAGAAAATCATCTCCTTTTTCTCTTCTTTGATGTTCTCAGATCCTACTTTTGATTTATCTCATTAGGCTGAGATGCTGGATGTTATTCCTTCTTTAGTTACTGAAGAGAAAAATAGAATTTTGTATGTTATTAGTAAGGAAGAAGAAATTTACAAAGTTGTATGCTCATTAGGTGGGGATAAGTCACTAGAGTTGAATGGTTTTCCTATGTTGTTTTTTTAGAAAGTCTAGAATCTAGTTGGGAGAGATGTGTGCTATCAAAGAAAATTATGGGCCTAAAAGGATGCTAAAGGAAATTTATTCAAATTTCCTTTTGCCTTATTCCAAAGAAGGTTGGTGCAGGCTCTCCAGATCAGTTTACGCCAAATAGTCTCTGCAATTCATTTTATAAAATTATTTCAAAAGTCTTGACTTTGAGGATGTTGATTTTACTTCCTTCTCTTATTTATGAGCAACACAATTTTTTTATTCTTGGTACAAAAATCCTTAATCCTATTATCTCTGTGCATAAGAATATCCATTCTTTATCTCTTTCTAATAATCAAGGCTTCATAATAAAAGTTGATATTGATAAAGCCTATAATAGAGTAGAATGGTCCTTTCTTCATAAGATTTTATTAGCTTTTAGTTTTAGTTTCAATTTGGTTAAGTTAATTATGCAGATGTTATCTACTATTATGGTTGTTGTTCTAGTTAATGGGTGCTCATCAGAATTTTTAAACCTTCTAGGGGGTTGAGACAAGGAGATCCTTTATCTACTATTATCTTCACTGTTATGGCTGATTGCTTGGGAAAATATATTGGGAAATTGGTTTCTTTAGGGGAAACTAAAGGTTTGCAGCCCTCTTCTTATCCTTTTATTTTTTCCCATGACAATTTGTGGATGATATAATTTTCTTGGGTAAAGTAGAGGTTAGGGAAGTAAGGAACCTCAAAATGGCCCTTAATCTCTATTCTTCTACTTTAGGGCAATTGATCAATTGGAATAAGAGTTCTTTGTATTTTATCAATGCCCTTATTTTGAGACAAAGGGAGATTGCTAATATTCTTGGTTGCTCTATATGTTCTTTACCCTATAATTATTTAGGACTCCGTCAAGGGACAAGTCCTTCAAATTCTTTTTGGGAAGATCTAATTAAGAAATTCAATAAGAAATTGGTAGGCTAGAAAGGTAATCTATTAAGTCAAGCTAGAAAAATTGCTCTTCTTAAGGCTTGTCTCCAAAGTATTCCTACATATGCTTTGAGTCTCTTTGGGATTCTAGGTAAATATTTTGATACTATTGACAAAATCCAAAGGAACTTTCTCTGGTCTAGCTCTGAGGATAAGAAGAGAATGGCTTTAATTGCTTGGGATCAAATTCGTAAGACTAAGATGGATGGTGGTTTGGGGATTATGTTTGTCAGGAGTATGAATAAAGCTCTTCTTGTTAAGCATGGCTAGAGAGTTTATCATGACAATAAGGAGTGGAGTTCTATTTGGAAACATTAAATACCTCTTGGGTGCTCCTTCTTTGTCTGATTTTCTTTCTTATCCTAATGTGATATCTCCTTCTACTATTTGGGGATTTGTTTAGGGAGCTAAAAATATTTTAACCAAAGGTTGTATTTGGAAAGTGGGTAATGGGTAGAAGATCAAGTTTTGGGATGATGTGTAGATTCTGGATCATCCTCTGATTGAGGATTGAACTCTTGTTGATAGATGTAAATAGACTTTTGGCATTCTTGTGGAGAATTATTAGATTAATAATGAATGGGTTAACCTTGTTGAAAGTAATATGATTTTTTATGGTATACAGTTAATCTTGAATGCTTTTATCCTATTTCCTCATATTGAAGATGAAATGGTTTGGGGATAAGAACCAAGAGGTTGTTTCAAAGACTCATCTATTTTTAAATTTGAGGAAAATGAAATTAGACTTTTATGCACTAAAGCATGGATTGAAGGGCTTACTCCTAAAATTAATTTTTTTTTGGATCTTGCTTCAAAACAAAATTTTAAACTTGGACAATTTGCAAATAAGAGGGGTTTATGTGGTTAACCAATGTTTCCTATGTAAAAGGGATTCTAAAGATAGGAACCATCTTTTCTTAAATTGCAGTTATAGTCAAAATGTGTGGAGTTATATCCTTGACTACTGGAACCTAGATCAGTACATTAGAATAATATTCATCAATGCTTCTACAGCTAGACATGTCCTTCTAAGGAGGTTAATAGTGGTTTTATGTGGAAAATTATTCTTCCCCATCTCTAGTGGGGAATCTAGAAAGAAAGAAATAATATATTTTTAGAGACAAAGAAATTCCTAAGTGGGTTCTTTGTCATAATATAATTAGAGCTATTAAAGAAAATTACAATTCTCATAGAAAATTGAGTGATGATATCCAAATCAATAATCCTATGTAGACTAAAGGCTATAAAATCAAAATTGATGATTAGAGGGAGAATGTTAAATGGAAATCTCCCCTTATGGGTTGGATAAAAGGTAACTTTGATAGTACTACTAATGGCAATCCTGGAAAAGTTGGTTGTGGAGGGGTTTTCATGGACCATGCTAGTAAAATTATTAATGCCATTTCCATCTCTATACGAATTTCTACTAGCCATAAAGTTGAAGCTATAGAAGCAATGTATACTATGAGGCTGGTAGTGGATTTTGGTTATTGAAATCTTTGGATGGAAGGAGATTTGCTTAAAATTATTGACATGATTAATAAAAAGAGTCTAATTACTTGGACAATTGAGGGAAGTATAATGGAAATCAAAAACCTTATTAATAAATTTGATAATACTATATTCTCTCATATTTTTTAGGAGGGTAATTTAGTTGCTAATTGGATTGCCAAGCAAGCTGTCTATAGGGAAAGAAAGTTGAGGTGACATGCTATCCTATGAAAGGATGTGGAACTAACAGTGATAGTTTAATTATGATAGGACACATACTAGAGAAGAAAAGATTGCCTAAGATTGGAAAATTTATGAAGAGGAGTGATGGGCTTATAGAGGATAGTTTGAGATTCCCTAGGAAGGACTTGTGTGCTATTATAATTTGTGTTTGGAATGTAAGTAAGATTAATAGATCCTTGATAATATTCAATACTTTATTACCTTCTCTAGTTTTCACTACTCTAGTGATTTGCAAAGGATAACAAGTTTTTGAGATGGGAGGGGATCCTAGAAAGCAATATCTGTGCAATTGTAGGGTTTTGAAGGCAAAGGCCTCTATGTGGGAGATTTTGTAGAAAGATCAAATGTTGTCCTACATTAAGAGACTCTATGGGTATAAACCTCAAGTTATAGATTCCTTCTTTAAAAATTGGCTTGAAGATAGGGTCATTTTGCATGGGTTCACTGTGACATTGACTGAAGAATTTATCACTAAGATCACATGGCTTCCTATAGAAGGGATTAAATTCAGCAAGGAGACTAGTATCTCCAATGTGGCTTTCAAAAAATTTCCAAAGACAAAAGAGAAGGAGAAGAATTTGGAGAAAAATGACAAATTTTATGAACTAAATCAAATAAATGTTATCTAGAGAGACATGCTATCATGTATCTATAAGTATTTTATTCTTGGTGGTAGGGCTAAGAGAGTCCATAAATTTCACTTTTTCTTCCTAAATCATTTTAGGCACAAAGATAGGATTTCCTTTCTATTTTTTTCTAAAATACTCTCTACTTGAAAGCCTTTATGTGCATAGGAAGAAAGATTCCCATCTCATGCTTCATGAAGGTTTAATATTACTTATTGAAAACATTTGTAAAAGTAAGGCTATAAAACCATCTCTAGTTCTAAAGAGGAAAGGGTCTAGTAATGTTCCCTAATCTAGGAGAATAAAGGTTGATGAAGGGACTAGTGATAGCAAGAAGGTTTTCAAATGGGAGAGGACTAAGAAAAATATAGAGTAAATCACCAAATCTAAGAATTTTGATAATGAGAAGAAAATAGAAATGGAGAAGCTTAGCTCTAACTTGGATGGTTACTCTAGGAGTAAAGGGGTGTCTGCTAGTAAAGAAAATGTTGAGGGAAGTAAGGACAAAAATACAGATTCAAATGTTGGGTCAGAAGCCATAAAGGAGGATGAAGAAAAATAGAGTGATCACCCTTCTCATATGAAGAGTAATACTAGCAAGGAGAAAATGGAGGAGAAAATGGGCAAGGAAATTGAAGATAAAAGCCCTAATAGTAAGGACAAGAGCTAGAGTAAAGAAGATAAGGAGGAGAGGATGGAGAACTTGGATATTAATCATATTACCCAAATTAAAACTGTGACTATTGAGGCTGGTTTTGAGCCTAGTACTGTGGATGATAGGAGAGATGATTCTCAGGATGCTAAACTTTCCTTCCTTCACACTACTAATCTTAAAGTGAAGACTTCCCTTTAGGGTGATTCTTGATTGTATAATGAAATAATGGTTCTCAAGAAGAAACTAGGGGTATTGTAGAAATAAAGAAAGCTAAAAGCACTATGAGAGCTTAGCTAGAAGTGCAAATTGATAGCATCCCTAAAAACCTTAAAGAATATGACCAAGAGCTTCATTACTTAATCAAAGAAAATGGTTAAAAAATTGAACAGGTCACTTCTAGTCTATGTGTTGTGGCAACTAGTTTAGGTAAGAAGAGTAATGAGGAGATAGTGTCTCCTAGTAATATAGGGATGGGGAGTCTAGGAGGACTGAGCAAGAGAACAAGGCAGAGTAGAAGGACAAAGGTTGTTGAGGCTCTTGAGGCTCCTATTCTTACTTTGGTTGACATAACCTAGAGTACTACAGAAGTAGGTAAAGAGGTGGGGAACATTATCAAAGAGTTGTTGTAGGTGTTGCTTGTGGAGCAGGTGTGCTAGTTGCTAGTCTGACTAGTTTTCTTAGATTTTACTTTTTATTTTCTAGCTTGTTTAAAACTCTAGGTTCCATGTCTTTGTAAAACTTGGTTAATTTTTATGGTTTAAACTTTTGGTTTCAGGTCCCTATAAAATTTGGTTTTGATATTTTTAAACTTTAAGTTTTAGGCGCTTGTAAAACCTGGTGATGCTTTAATACTTATCTTTAGGTTTTTGTAAAGAGTTTTAGGTCCCTACAAAACTTGCTTTTACCTTAATCTAAAACATAAATGGATCATCTACTTGATCTTATTATGACTTAATGTGAATACATATGATCATTAACTGGATGATATTATGCACAAGATATTTACTCAATCACTAAGAGATAATATAATTTGTAAGTACAGATTACTACATACTTACTTTGGCATGAATAGTTTTGATTGAATGTAAGGATAATTTCTTGTGCAAATTCAAGACATGAATGATTAATTTAATTTAGCACAAGTAATATGCAAGTGTGTATATATTCATGTAAAGCAGTTAACATAGTGGGCTGATATACATAAATACATGCACATATGTATACAATCATCATAATCAGTTATACTTGAATCTAACCAAAGCTATTATATATCTACGATCCACTCTCTCTCTCTCTCTCTCTCTCTCTCTCTCTCTCTGTGTATATATATATGTATGTATATATACATATACATACATACATAGACACACATATATGTGTGTATGTATACACATATACACATACATGTATAAATACATATATACATACATAGATATACACATACATATATACATACATACATATATGCATACATATATGGATACATACATGAAAACAACAATGCACTTTCTAAGAGTTTATAATTGTTCAACAAAAAATTGTACCTGAAGAACTGTTAGCTCAAAAGCAAAAACATGGTGTTGAAATAGTACAAAAAGTGCTTGACATGAGAGGTCCACAAGTGAGGGTGTTGACCAATCTTAAAAATTTGAATTATGAAATGAAAGAAATCAAGGATCAAACACCTATTCTAGAGTTACAATACAATGTGAATTTCATTTTAGTTATGGTAGAGGTAGATATTTAGAATTTGATAATCAAAATTTAAGGAATGAGAGAAAAGGAGAAGGAGAGGCTTTAGAAAGAGACTACAAAGCAAAAACACCAACTAGACAGCATAGAGGATATTATGGGAGGCACTAGATAGAATCTAGGAAAGTGTTGTGGTAGGTACTATGACATTGGAATCACTTGCAAGTGTCTTTGAGAATTTATAGTCCAAATATCAAGAGGACTACAAGTTGTACAATTTTTCATGCATTGCATCTACATTTTCTTATAAGAGTGTCTCAAGTATTGGTACAGTTTCACTATGTTGATCCAAAGTACCAAATGCATATAAGAGTGTTCCAAAGTTGGGAACCATTTCAACATCCTTTGCATGGTTTAGAGGTAATGTCTTTGTGGTAGAGGCTTCTACAAGGGAATGAGCCTCATGATTATGAAATTTAAATTTACACAGAAGCAGAACTTGCTTCTTCAACTCCTTAAACTCAACTCTTCATTGAAGTTATTCTTCTAGTGGTGAGAATAGATGCTAAAAATTCCTATAAGCCAAGGGACCCTAAACCTATGTTACATTTTTGGAGACATGGGATAAGTTACTACCAACTTCAATACTTCATAATATTATGGATCATATAGTGGTGCCCAAATTAATAGCAACAATAGATACTTGGGATCCTTGTAGGGAGAGTGTACCAATACATGCATGTTAACATCTTTGGCCTCCATTGTTGGGCCAACATATGAGGCCTTTATTTCCAACCATTCATTATAAATTGGGGAATGCGCTTCATGCATAGCATGCAAGTGATGCATCTACATATATAATTTTGTCACCTTGGAAAAAAATATTTGACCCTGCCAGCTATAAACAGATGAATGTTTGTTTTAATGTACCTAATTTGATGACATTTCTACAAGAATTTTTTAATCAACCCAGCTAATCAACAACAAGACCCATTTAACTAGGATATTATGGCTAGTTTCTTTTTAAAAATATCTTCTATGATATGTGTTTGTAAAATTTATTACAAACTCTGCCCATTTTTCCTAGTCTGCATTATTTTTGTGCAGGATCTTGAGGTAAGTCACTTAGCATGGGTTGAGTGAGTTTTCTTGTTCTATTATTTGGATTTTTTAATATTTATGCAGCTAGATCAATTTTTTAATTGTGTTAATATGTAATAAGCACCTTAAAAAAGATCTCTAAGATATACATGTTTAGAAGGAAATGTAAAGAGATACATGTTTAGAAGGGAAAAAAAAAAGAACATTTACATAGTCCTTGAAGAAAATTGTAGAGAAAGTGCATGGAGATCACAAGGGCATGTCATGGAAATGAAATTGCAAAGCAAGGGCATGACACAACAATAGATTTGCAGAGCAAGGGCACAACAATGAAATCATAGAGAAAGGATAGAATAATGCAATACAAAGATCACAAGGGCACAACAAAAAAATCATAGAGCAAGGGCATGATAAAATTTAGAGCTGTCCACCCTCATTCAGAGCTCTCCACACTTTTTCATGTGCAACTCTCCACAATCAAAACAAATGGGGAATGATTTATGTCTTTTTTTTGAATACTCATGCAAGCATCACAGTTACAACACCAATGTCAGTATTGTGATGGTGTTGGGAATAATTGCAAAAGAAAACATGAAAATCACTCTAAATTACATCGTTGTTGCAAATTGACATCACAATTTGACCCCAAATGTTATAGTGAGAAAAGGTTGATGAAGAGGACCTTATCCCTGAACCTAACCCTCCTATCAATGAAGAGTCATTCCTCAAAGTCATCAAAGCCCTAGCTGGTTAGGCCCTAGAAGGATTTCCCTTATTTGTGGAAAGATGGATCTTGAATTGGTGATGGAATGGGTGGAAGGAATGGAGAATCACTTTTAATGTAAAGGTGTGATTGAAGCACAAAAGGTCAAAGTAGTCACTTCTAGGATAAGAGGATCAACCCTAACATGGTGGAAGTACCTCCAAGAAGAGAGCAAAAAAGTGGGAAAGAAGCCCATTGAAAATTGGAATGCTATGCTAACCAAAATGAAAGAGTAGTACCTTCAACTTCATAAGAAGAGGCAAAGTTTGAAGTAGAAAGACTTGGATATAGAAACCTACACTAAAGAGTTCCAAAAATTGTGCTTGAGATCAAGAGTTCAAGAAGATGAAGCCATCAAGGTAGCTAGATATTTAGGAGGTTTGAAGTGGGGTATTCAAGAAGAGATTAATTTGTGGACTCCTATAAAATTTCATAAGTGCCTCCAACTTGCTTTGAAAGTGGAAGAAAAGAACAAAAAGAAGGTAGACTCTAACTTTAGGGAAAGAGGTAAGGTCAAAGATGGAAGAGGTAGAAGTTATGATGGAAGAGGATCAAGACAATGAAGAAACTAAACAAAAAGAGGGAAGTTTGGGAAGAGGAGGTTTTAGTAGGTGTATAGGCTCTAACACAAGTTGGAGAGGAAGGAGCAAAAACCAAGGAAGAGGCTCTTATTTTTCCACCATGGCGTGTTATCATTTCCATCAACTAGGACACCCTATAGGTTCCCTAAAAAAGGATCAACTACCCAAGAAACCATATAAGAGTCAATTATGTGAGAGAGGAATCTAGTAGAAGCAACAAGAACTCTGAGGTACCCCTAGAATTAGAGGATGAGGAGAATCTAATCATGAGGAGAACACTAATAAAAGAGCTAGAAAAAGAGAAACCAAGTCAGAGGAGAGCACTTTTTAAGTTTAGATATATGATCATGGGAAAGGTATGGGAAACCTAAAAATGGACCAAGCAAAGATAGATGCCATCCTAGGATGGCCTACTCCTTAAGATTGCATCAGTTGTGAGGAGTTTCCATGGACTAGCTTGATATTATAGGAAGTTTATTAGACATTTTAGTGGCATATGTGCACTAATGTTAGATACAATCAAGGGAGGAATGAAGACAAAGTTCATTTGGACACCTTAAGTAGATCAAGGCTTTGAAACTCTCAAGAAGAAGACAATAGAACTACCTACCTTAGTACTCCCTAGTTTTTATAAACACTTCCAAGTGGAATGTGATGCTAGTAATGTAGCCATTGGAGGTATCTGAAGCCAAGAAGGGAGACTAGTGGCCTTTCACAATGAGAAGATCAATAATACCAAGAGAAAGTACTCCTCTTATGACCTAGAGTTGTATGGTCTAGTCCAAGCTCTCGGGAAGTGGATGCATTATTTTCTCCCAAAGGAATTTGTTATGTATTTAGACAACCAAGCTCTCAACTTCCTAAACTCTCAAGGAAAATTAAGTAGCAAGTATATGAAGTGGGTGGAATATTTAATGGCCTACATTTTTACAATCAAGCACAAGAAGGGGGTACAAGACAAAGTAGTTGATGCTTTAAGTAGAAGGCTACTCACAATCCAATAAGTTCAACCCAAAGCATACATCTAGATAGATTCAAAGACCTCTATGTTGATGATGAAGACTTTTCTCACATTTACAATGTATGCAAGGAGTTTTAAAATAATTGTTATGGTAAGTTTATCGATTATACATTGTAGAATGTCCTATTGTTTAGAGGCAGTTAACTTTGTGTTCCTAGAGGATCGATGAGGGAGAATTTGATCAAAGAGAATCATAATGGGGCACATCATGATCATTTTGTAGTCAACAAGACTCAAGAGCTAGTCACTAGGTTTTATTTCTCACCTAGGATGACTAGGGATAGTAAGTAGTATGTTGAGAGTTGCATAATATACCAAAAAGCCAAGGGGACATCCTCAGATGTTGGACTTTACCAACCACTCCTAGTCCCTAACATGCCATGGAAATGCATAAGCATTGACTTTATAGTTGTTCTACCCAAAACAAGGTAGGGATATGATAGTATCTATGTGATTGTGGATAGGTTTAGTTAGATGGCTCACTTTGTGCCTTACAAGACTATCCATAAAGCTTGTTAGATTGCTAATTTGTTTTTCCAAGAGGTAGTTAGAATTTATGGGTTTCCAATGATTATTATTTTAGATAGAGACACCAAATTCATGTGCCATTTTTGGAAAACTCTATGGAGGTGATTGGAAACTAACTTGTCCTTTAGATCTTCCTGCCATCCCCAAACTGATGGTCAAACAAAGGTTACAAATAGAAGTCTAGGCAACCTCCTAAGGTCTCTTACTAAGGAGTATGGGAGGACTTTGGATTAGCTCATTGGATAAGTTGAATATGTTGATAATGATACAATGAATGGGTCTACAGGTAAGAGTCCCTTTGAGATAGTCTATGGTTTACATCTTATCAGAGTGTTGGACCTGAGAAACTTGCAAGATGGAAGCCCAAGAAATATCTATGTTGGAGAATTTGCACAATAAATGAGAGAGATCCATGAAAATGTTAGGAAGACATTGGCTAAAAATGCTGATATAGTTAAGAAAAAAAATGGATGCCCTGAGAAGGGATTTACAGTTTTAGATTGGGGATATTGTGATGGTTCATTTAAACAAAAAAAGGTTGCAAAAAGGGACACCACATGATATTTAGATGATAAGGCTAGGACCCTATAGGATACTTGTGAAATATGGAGAAAATGCATATCACATTGAACTGCCTGCAAACCTAGGATTATCACCAATTTTTAATGTTTTTGATTTGGTTGCTTATGAAGGATTTGACCCAAGCGATGATTAGAATATGCAAGAGGTACTACAAGATGTAGCAAGCCTTTAGCTCAATCCTTCTCCACTTTTATAAGAAGCCAAAGTATTGGATCCCAAAATATATAAGCAAACTAGGACCAAGGCTTACTTGGAAAACCTCATCCATTAGTTGGGAAAAGGTGATGATGATGCCACTTGGGTAAGAGAATCAGATTTCAAAAGGTTGGGCATTGATCCAAGACTCATAAATCTAAGGGTGGATTACCTTCCTTTTGGTTGGGGGAGTATGGTGTAGGAGCACCTAGTCCAAGGTTTAGTCTAAGTCTTCTTTGAGTCTTCATTTTTTAAATTTTTTTTAGGATAGGCTTGTACTGACTCTAGCCTACTCAGGATTGTAAGTTAGGAGTTTGGTATGTTTCTAAGTTTTGGTTTGTGTCTTGGAACATAGGTCTAAGACCTTGAGAAGTGTGAAGAAGGTTTTTTTTCAATCCACCTTTGTCATCTATGGTGTGATTTCACTCATTTCTGTGGCTAAGGACTCCTAACATTTCATATGGGAGTGAAGAAGTGTAAAGAGGTAAAAGATGTCAAGTTGGGCAAAAATTATCAAAAGTTGTCAAACTAGCATAATGGCCCAAGATGCATGCATATTGGTGCTTTAGGGGAAAAAATCATGTTTTGACATCATTTTTGGCTAAATATAGATAGGTTAGGAGGTTACAATAAGAAAGAGAGCAAAGTTTCTAATAGAAACCAAAAATTGTCGAAGTTGCGCAACTTTTTGAAAAGTTGCTTGACAACTTTTTGGGCAAAAAGTTGCAAAGCACAAGAATGGACTTGGTGGTTATACCAAACACCTAAAACCTCCTTGAAAACCTATTTAAATATCATTCTAGCACATCCCAAGGGTTGGGAATTTTAATAAGCAAGATTGAACAAGTATATGAACATTTTTCTAGATAGTTTCTTGCATTTGATTGACTTGTACAAACAAATTGATTGAATAGAAAAATTTGGCATTGGATTTACATTTCTTATTCTTGTATAGTACTTTTCTCTTCAATTTTTTAGTTTGTAAATATTCATCCAATTAGTTTTTGAAAATCTTTTCAAACTAGGTAGTATGTTGTTCTAGTTTTGAGTTCTTGAGCAATAATGGCTCTCCCATGAATTCATGTTATGAGTTCTTCATGGTTTTAAGGTGAATGGTAGAAGATCCTATGTACATAATGTATATTAGTTTTGGGGCCTATGAAAGTATTTCAAGAAATTTTAAAGTGATGCCCTAGGCAAGTTCGTGCATTTGGTCAGGAAATCATAGTTCAAGAAGAGAAGTTTTGGGGTTTGGAAGTGTTTAGATACTTCAAATCAGTTTGTGTAGAAGGAGGAGGAATGAGTAAGGAGAAATCTTGCTAAGGGAAAAGTTTCTAGAAAGAAATTGGAGGGTGAAATAACATACCCTATTCAAACCAGTCAACATTGCCTTGAAACCCTTGAAAGTAGGCTAAAAATTGTGATATTGCTATCAAGATTTAACTATATAGTTTTTGAGTCAAACTCATTGACCCATAATATCTCCTACTTATCAATTGATTAGCTTAAGGGGCTTTCTAATGAATGGTTCATAAGGCACAACACTTGGTGAGGTTTTTGCAAATGGGGTTTCAAGCAGAGTGGGTTTAACTATGGAGGGAACTCCATATATAAGCGTGATTAAGTTGTAGTAGTGCTAAATATTCCATTTATTCTCATGAGGAATGGATTCATGTGTGAATCGCTACTCATGATATATGGGTCAATGAGTTCGACTAAAAAACTACACAATTAAATCCTGATAGCAACATCACAATTTGACTTGTTATGGAAAATGTCTCTTACTTATCAATAGGCTAAAAAGTTACTTTTGGGTATAGAGACATTTTAGGGAATTGAGACCCACAAAATCTCTATGTTTTCCCAAAATGGTATATGAATGTCTAGTTTTTTTTCCACCTCCTTTTGTGTAATTTAGAGATAAAGTCCAAAAACTCAGTTTGGATGGCTAATCCTAGTAGCCCGATTTTGAGCAATTTTGACTTTGAGGCAAGGAACTTGGTTTCAACTTGCAAGATTGGTGTCCATAAGGTTAAGGGAAGTCTAAGTCCATTGATGAAGGTCAGTACACTACTTGGATAGGGGTTTTGGTCAAGAAGCCATAGGAGCAAGGTCAACATTGAGTTATGAAAAAAAATTTGTGTAACGACAGGATCAAAACCAATAACGTAACAAGGTTGGGGGTGATTAGAGGATATGTTGAAGTTCCTCTATGGATTATTATGGTGTTAAGAAACCCTAATAGACTATTATCAAGCCTGAGTGAATCCTTAAAAAGTAGGATTTGGAAGTAGCATGACCTAGTGTTATAACACTAACCCACCCTAAAATTATATATAGAGGTTGCCCAATACATTTAAGACATTTATTTTGGAAATTTTGGTTGGCCCAATGTCAAAATACAATTACTTAAAAATGATTTCTCTAATTGGCTATTATAACCCTATTCATAAATCCTCATCTAACATACATGGTTTGACTTGTGTAAGCTCCATTCAACCCCATTTAGGCCTTCAAAATTGAGCTTAATTTTTTTCTACCAAAATTATACACCAAAAACTCTATAGTAACTTCATGAATATTCATGACATAGCACTAAGCCTAAACTAGTAGGTTAATATATCCAAGATGAACCTCCACCTCTGAATTTAGGAAATTCTAAGCTTGTATGAATGACTTACTAAGTAGCATGTCTCCAAAAGAAATAAATTTCCACTAAGACAACCCTTATTCAAAAAACATAAAGGAAATATTTTTGGGTGATGCAAGATTGCTCTTATACCCAAAATGCTCCTACATCAAACACCCATAGTAGTTCGAGAACTGACCCCATTACATCTCAAGTGGTCAAAGGAAAACCAACATGGTCAACATCCTCCCTTTCTTATCATAATTCCTCCACTGGCCTCCCTTTCCATTTGAATAGAAACTCTTAATATGTTTTATTTCTTGTTCTCCTTTTCAACATGACTATCCAGTATCTTCTAAATCTCCTCTATAGTAGTAGTTGTTGGAATACTCCACTATACTTCTATTAACTTCCTCTCCATCACCTCCTTCATGTTACTCTATCAAATCTGAAATGTTAAATACTAGAGAAATATTTAGTTTAGTAAGCAAATCTACTTCATAAATATTTCCAAAATCATGCCTTTTCACTATCTTGCACGGTCCAAATGTCTTCATTTTCAACTTATTATATATACCAACTAGAAATCTCTCCTTCCTCAAATAAACTATGACTTTGTGTCCAATCTAAAATTCCTTGTAGCTCATTTTCACATTTTCCTTAGCCTTGTACTATGTATTCATCTTTATAATGTAATTTCTCACCTTTTCATGGATTCAACAAAATCTTCCACTTCAATGCTACTTACATCTCCTTTATCCAACTACATCAATTTAAAAGAATTTATGGGTGTGCTCCCATATATAATTTGGAATTGTGGTTTACCATTACTTTTGTTGATAGAATTATTATATAAATTTTTTATTTGTGGTAAAATTAATTCTCAACCTTTTGGCTTATCTCCAAACAATCATCTCAACAAGTTCCCTAAACTTTGATTCACAACTTTTGCATGTCCATCAATCCATGGATGATGTGATGAGATGAACTTTGACTTTGTCTTTAATTTCTTCCTCAATGTACTCCATAAATACCCAACAAACTTCTTATTCCAATCTGATACTATACTCTTTGGTAGACCATGTAGTCTTAGCACTTCTCTAAAAATAATTATGTCACATGAACAACATCACTAGTCTTTTTATATGGAATAAAATGTGTCATCTTTGAAAACCTCAATCACTTCAAAAAAATAATCATGCCCACACCGAGTCCTTGGAAAATGAAGAATGAAATCCATGCTCAACCCATTTCAAATTTATTTATAGCTTTGCAAATACTCAACACATTTCAAATTCCTTTTGTGCAATTTTCCTTAACTATTCAAATATTGTAAAGCTTGAGGATCAGTATACAAAGCAAACTCCTTAGGAAGAAGATAGTTTCTCCACTTCTTCAATGCTTGAACTATAGCATAAAATTCATGATCATAAACATAATAATTCCTTTTGGCATCATTCAAATTCTTCCTAAAATAAGCTATAGATTTACCTTCTTGGCTCAAACTAGCTCCTATTGTAGTACCAATAGCATCACTCTCTACTTGAAACACCTTATTAAAATCTAAAAGTGCTAAAATAAGTTGCTCCATAACATTTTGTTTCAACATATTAAAACTCTTATCTACTCCTATAGTCCACTTAAATTCTTTCCTATCCCCTCTTATTATTCTTCTCAAGGGTCCATAAATATTGTTAAAAACCTTTGATAAACTTTCTATAAAAACTAGCTAGTCCATGAAAAGATCTTACCTAAGTCACACTCCTTGGTGCACTTCATTCAAGGATAGCCTTCACTTTCTCAGTATCCATTTTATGACCTTCGATTGAAACTATAAATCCCAAGTACATCTTTTCACAAAACTACACTTCTTTAGATCTATCAATGACTTTTCTTCCCTCAACTTATTAAACACCTTATGAATGTGCATCAATTCTCCTTCAATGTCTTACTAAAGATTAAAATATGATCTAGGTAAAAAATGAAAAACTTACCTAGAAACTCGTTCAGTTCCTCATTCATGAGTTGCATGAAAGTCCTTGGTGCATTGGTTAGCCCAAAAGGCATGACTAACCACTCATACAATCCATCCCTTTTCTGGAAGCCAATCTTCCACTGATGTGAATATGATGGTACCCACTCTTCAGACATATCTTTTTGAAATACAAAGCTCTACTCAAATAGTTCATAATATCATCCATAGAAATAGAAATTTATAGTTGATTGTGATCTTTTTGATAGCTCAATCTCTTTGGATATCTTCTATTATAAATTCTTCTTTGATGCTAATACTACTAGTATAGCACAGAGACTCAAACTCTCTCAAATCAACCCCTTCTACAACAACTCATGCACTTGTCTATTCAACTATTCATTTTCAACTGGTATCATTTTGTGTGTTGCCTTGTTTTGAAAACTAACTCTTGGAATCAAGTCCATCCGGCTATTGATCTTCCTTACTAGTGCCAATCCATCAAGCACATTATTAGATACAATATTTGGAAATTCCTCCAACAAATTTGAAACTTCTACAGGCACCTCTTTAACTTCTTCTCTATCATAATGTGGAATTACAGAAAAATACATATGTTCATTCCTTATACCCTCTAGGAACATGTTTCCATCAACAAAACATACTTGAATAGTACCACATATTCATCTATATCCTTCAATGGCTTTAGCAGGTTTCTATCCTTTGTCAAAGTGAAGGTATTTGTACACCCATCATGTAAAACATGTCTGTCAAACTACCATGGCCTACCCATCAACATATGGAATATGTCTATAGGTATGATACCACACACCACCTCATCCTGGTATCTTCTAATCTTGAACTTCACTAGGCATTATTCATTGACCATTACCTTGTGGTCATCCTACACCTAGGCAATACGATATGGATGCAGATGTTCCTACTTCTTGAGCTTTAACTTTATGACCATAATTTTTTACACTAGATTGTTAGTATTTCCACCATAAATAATCTAATCACAACAATTATCTTCACATTTTTACCTTGGGCGAAATAGGTTCCTCCTTTAATCAGGTTCATTCTCACCACTCAATAAGACTCTTTTATTGACTAGGACTTCTCTTTTTGCATCTTTAGAATGTGATGATTTGACATCTTCATCAACATGCGTAACTCTTGTTTGACCTTCAGCTCTCCTATCTATCCTTACTTGGGACTAGGGACACTTAAATATCCTATCCCCTTCTTCTCCACAATGAAACTAGGTTTCACAAAAACATCCTCTACAAGATTCTTGCCCTCTTCCTCTTCCTCTATAATCTCTACTATTCTAATCATGGAAATTATTATATTTTTTCCCCCCTCTAGTTCTAACTCTTACTAATGGCCTCATCCTTCTTCTTTGAATCTTCACTTTAACCTCCATAAGATCATCTACCATATGTTTCACCACAACCTCTACCACTATTTTTGTTATCAAACTTTGTGTTTAGATTTTCCTTAACTCTTAGAGAAAATAGGTAGGCCTCTTCAATACTCTTTATTTAGACCAAACTCAATTTCTCTTGAATAGTTAGCCTCAACCCATAAGGCTGGTGGGAAACTATCTATTTCATAGCTTTAGCATGGCCTATTCTAATATGATCTCGATAGAAATCCACAATATACTCTTGAACATATCTTCCTGCTTGCTTCAACCCTTACATTTTCTTTAGTAGATCAAGCTCATAATCCATATGAATGAATTGTCACTTCAATTAGGATATCATTTGGTCCTATCTTGTGATTTTGTCCTTCTCTCTTCTATTTCTCTCCATTAAAATCTCTTGCCACCATATCTTTGCATGAAAATTTAGTTTGGCCTTTGCAAACTTGACCCTATTAGGATCCTCAATATCTCCATACTCAAGTACTCCTCTAATTCATTGATCCAATTGATCAACTCCTCTAGGTTAAGATTTTCCAAAAATTTGGAAACCTTAAACTTAGGTCTTTTTACAATCTTGGAGATGGCCCTAAAAAGTATCTCTTATTTTGGATTTAGACCTATCTCTTATTCAACATTTTGTTCTTATTCTCCTTTATCCTCACTTTCATCTCTTTTGGAAAGATTCATTCCTCTATGCACTTTTACTTCTAATGCCTATATTTATCTCTAAAGGGCTATAAAACCCTTAGGTATAACACCTATGACTCTTGCACCACACTCCCTTTGTGGAGGAATTTTTGTACTTTCACTAAAACCCTAGTACAAAATGCCTCACAATCAATGGTCTATCTATACAATCGGTCTAAACCATTGTCTTGGTGCAAACTACCTCACAACCAGCAATCTATTTACACACACAAGAACTCCTGCTCTAATGCCACTATATGAAGGGTGCTTTCCTTAATATGACAAATACATAATAGAAATAAATAAATAATAGCAATTTGTGAGAACAAAATATGGGCTTCTTATTATAATCACAAATGCATAGTAACAGAATTTTGAAATATAATATGTAAACCCACATGGGCCCCTTTATAATAATTTGTAAGATAATGTTGTGAACTATCACCGAGAGTTGTTCTAGAATATCTATTATCCTTCCTTATAAATGCAATTTTATACTAGTCAAGAATTTTCTAGACATCAAGCCCTAACCCCTGAAGATGACCAACCTAAAATTACATATAGAGTCAGCCAAATATGTTTACAACATTTATTTTGGAAATTTTAGTTGACCCAACTTTGGAAGACCATAACTTGTGGGTTGTTGCTCTAATTGGCTATTATAACCACATTCTAGAATCCTTAGCTTTTGATCTATAAGGCTTCATTGGCACAAGCTCAATTTGACTCCATTTTGGAACACATCTAGGGCCTCTAAGACCTTAAAAACTAATCCTAAAATTTTTCTACCAAAATTATTGATGGGGACACAACCCAAGTGCAGAATGGACACAACAGGAAAGGAAAAATTTTATTAACTGTGAAAATATGCTAGTACACTTAGTACAGAGAAACAAACTCCAAAATAGGCCCTATGGTCTTACAATAGCATAAAACTAGAGATAATTTCTTCTCCCAGTACCTTCTCTCAAACTCCACTCCGAATTTCCTTTTACAATGCCAAAAATGTTCTTAAATAGACCCCGAACAGTTAAAGATTAGGAATACATTCTAGAAAGTACTAGTTGGCATCCACTGACCAAATAGAAGGCTCTAAAAGTCACATTAGAAGTTGGCACAAAATTAGAAGAATCCAAAAACGGTAATCAAACTTCTGAGAGGCATAACTTTTGAACCGTAGCTCCGATTGACAAACCGTTTACATTTTTGGAAATCTCTCGAAGCGCTCTATAGCCCTATGGACTAGATTCACTCATCCCCCATTTTTTGGCCCTATTCAAGGTCATTTAATGCCCCTAACCTGACTTTGAAGAATTCTTCAGAGGTCTCCAAAAATTGAAAAACTGCGATAACTTTCAAACCATGGGGCCTTTTGACCTAATTCTTTTTTTGGAATGCTCTAAATTACAATTACATTCATCTAGCCAATTTCCACTCTCTAATTTATGAAAATTATGGCTCAATTATATACTCTTATTTTTTTGGCATTTACATGTATCCCAAGGTGTTCAAATACTCTAACCTAGAACACTGATAGTGGAACTGTGAGAGTTGGAACCTTTATTTGACCCAAATGGATATCCAAAAATGAAAACACATGAAACAAAAACTAAGTCTAAGTACATTTTTTTTGGGTGACACAAGATTGCCCTTATACCTCAGGATGCTCCTACATCAATTACATACTAAATAACTATAATAACTTCATAAATACTTATGATACAACACTAAGCCTCAACTAGTAGGTTGATATATCCAAGATGAACCTCGACCTCTAAAATTGGGACATGCAAGCTCATATTTGTAATGCCCCGCCAAGGGATCCAAAGAATTAACCTAGAATTTCACTAAGTTTAGTAGCATTTTTTTTTCATGAAAGTAAATATCACATAAAACTTATGCACAATAATAGAAGCAATAGCATTGTCCATCTGAAAGTAAACATAACATAAATAACAAATTACATTCTTTAAGATCCCTTAACGTTGAATTACATACATGAATCCATCTAGTACAACATCCTCATGAAATGATAAGTTCAATGTTTATACATTACATTTCAAATGCTCATTCATCCACTGTACATGTCACAAGGTATGACAAGCTCAAAGATTATACATACATAGAATAAGGTACATCATCTTGTTCTAATCCATGATACATCAAAGTGGAGATAATCACATGATACAACATCATAGAGAACATATACATCCATCATAAAGATCAAACAAAATAAACTAAGTGCACGGTTCCTCCCAACCGTCAATAGCATCATTAGACCATCGTGGATCCTAGCCATCCCTCCGTGCGTAACATTCCAAATCACCGAAGAGATCATCGGTATTGCATAGTAGGAATGTCACTCCTAATAAATACAACATCATATGTAGAAAGTAATCTAATATGCAAATAAAAACATAAGATAACACCATCTAACATATGCTAATCATCAATGAAAAAGGATACATATCCACCAACATGAAGGACACATCAACCACGATGTCTCAATGAATCTCTAAATGATAAGAGTGGAAAATACACTACCACTCGATCGCATGGTACCTAAGTGGTCCACTCCCACCGTGCTAAGGAGATAACCTCAAGTCCCAAACAAGCTATCAAAATCACATAGCACAAATCTCCATAAGTCCAGGAATCCTAAAAGTATACTAACTCAAAGGTTCCAAACACAAAATTTGACATCTAATCCCAGAGGCACACAATGACATGTAGGAACCTACGATGCAAGTGGGAAAGTGTCATCGTAATTATCACGTACAAGTTACCCTGGCAGTTAGCTAAACTCCACGGGTCCAT